>OX411329.1:1252500-2502500 GCA_948150665.1 Conistra vaccinii | reverse complement strand
GGTGGGCAGCTAGTTATACATAAAATGACATGATTCCTTTGTAAAGTATTATACTATTTTTAATTATTGTGAATGTGAGGACTATGTGGATAATTTTTTTTACTCTTTATTTTTTTTTCTTTTTCAGTTCGTTTTATTTACGGGCTGGCAGTTTGAGTAGTTGATGCGGCCTACCCAAATGCCCTTTCTTTGGTATTGTTCGTCGAGTTTAGCTCCTTAAGTTCTGAGTTGTACTCCACGGTTACTGACAAATCCTTGCACTGAATGGACAGGTCCACTCAAATCTGTGTGGTTTTTTCTTCAAAAAACCATTTCAGAAACTAATCTACATGGTCCTCATGTGGCCTGACCAAGATTATGTCTGGACTTTAGAAACTGTGACCTCTAGTTTGTTTCGTCCTTTCTCAGAGTAGTCAGATAGGAATCGTCGAACTGATCTAGCTTTTTTTTAATAAGACGTGTAAAAGTGATTCGAATATCCTATTTACAGAAAATTTCATTTCATTTCATTTGATACTTTTTATCCCGGTAGCCCCGTGGGATAATATCCGCCTACAACGCGGGCGAAGCCGCGGGAGAAAGCTAGTGTTTACATAAAAAAATACGCCTACTTTTCCCCAATATAAGCAGGTCCACCACACTCATAACGCTAGAAGTATTTTTTTTTTCTTCAATGTCTCATGTTGTTCTTTGCCATTGATAAAGCATAAATCCAGACATTATTTAGAATTAGGTAAATGTTTATTGAAGATTAACAAAACTATCGACCACAATAACTACTCTAGAAACAGAAGATACATTAGTGATAGATTTTGTGTTCTACCGCTACTCGAACATTCAGCCCAAAATCAAAGAGTAATGAGCTCCACTTAGTTGCATTCCTCTCAGTTAGACGTTGAGAGGGATTCTCTAATGGTACAGACAAATAATACGTTTCTAAATGCTAGCTACTAAACTACACTACATTATTAACAAGTTGCCAATTGGACTGCGTTATGTAAGAACCGATTAAGCGCCATTTAACGAATCCTGAGAAAATGAGCTTCAAAAACTTCAAACTTAAAATGGTCGCTGTGCATACATTTAATATGTCAAGAGTATAATTTTTATTCTGAACATATAAAATATGTATAAGTTCACATTAGTTAAAAAAATATAAGGCTAAACTATACAGTTTTGTAGTTATAGCCATTTTTCTGCTTAATTTGTTAATGTGTTTTAAGCCATATTCAGACCATTTTATTTATCAACTAGATGAAAACCCGGCTTCGCTCGGGTGAAATGTGACTCATAATACACATGTAGGTACAAAATGTAGGTAGATATTTTGTAGTTATCGGTTCTCAAGGAATATTAAAGGCAAAGCAAGGCATAGATTCGTATATCATCTTTCATTATCACCTTTCAAGCAACCTCCATAGACCAACTTGCCCCGCCCCCCCCCTGGGCCATATGCTGGTGACGCCCTTGCATATCATTATGATCATCCTCAATCACAGCGTAAGAACGTCGTTCAATTAAAAACAATCATCGTTTTTAGGGGTAAGTAAGTCTTGTATAGTTTTCATTGAATAACTTTGTAATCATTTGTGTCAAGGGACACACCAAAAATATTGTCGTCACCATCCTCATTAGCTGATCCATCGCCTACCTTTAATACCCATTTAGCAAACTTTAAATCATCGTGAGCTCTCATATTATGAGCCTATTGGAATTGAGTAAAGTTTGGCAACAATGAAAGTGCTTAATTGAAGCTTCTATAATATCATTTCGTATTTTCGTTACCCATTTACTACAACTGGTAAGATCTGACGAAAATCTCCTGCGAGCAATAAAATATTGCCTCCAAAAGGTAATTTATTTTTCATTATATCTTGAAGGAGTCGATCAACTACAACAATATCATGACATTTAGTCATGGGTGCTTCATCCCAAATCATTAAATTAGTTTCCTTCAATAACTTAGCGGCCGGTAACCCTAATGACATTATAACACGTAGAATCTTCATCTGAATTAATTGGAATTTTAAATCACGAGTGAGCTATTCTACCGCCATCTAACAGAGTTGCTGCAATATCAGAAATCGCTATAGGCAGGCATATTTTGTTTTCAGATCTTAAAATACTAAGCAAAACTAATTGAATAGTTACTGAAAAATAAACAACTTCAACTTCAAGTTTTAAGGTTATGGCCTAGTATTCTTTTTTCTATGGTTATGTTATGGCAATCGGCCAATCAAAGGTTTTAAGAAAAAACACATAACACAGAGTGTATCCTATAAAAAAGCGTCCAAAACAATACCTTTGCGAAACGAATGAAAAATTGTCACAGTTCTTTGTAATGGACACTTTGTTTACATAATGAATGCCGCGACGTGTTTAGTGGCGCTAGTATGTTTATTAACTACTCATGGCCGCTTTCCGAATTAGAACATAATCACTCACAGCACTGACATTAATAATTGCCGTTCCGAATAAGATATGTAAAAAATTTCATATTATCATATTTCTTTGTGTATATACCACTTTCTTCTTATTCTTGGGTTAGGTGACGAACGATAGCCAGAAGCACAATTTCGAATATGCCACGTTACTCTAAAGATATGATGCGACTCAAAACAAAAACAGCACAACTGTCAATTTTGACAGCGCTCACGGTGCTATTAGTAAAAGGTATAGTTGGCGACTCAGCGTTACGCAAGATGGCATGTCATGACGTCATCGATGACGATTCACGGAACATCGTTATCGCGCTCACGCTTATTCGGAACGGCTTTTAGCGCGCTCAAATCGATTACAGTGTAATTCGGAACGCACTGCATGTCATCCGGTGTCAGTGACGTTTCAATATGGCGACTGCCATTTGTCTGTCAGCACCATTAGAATTTAACAAAATACTCGACAATCCGAATTTTGCGGATATATGTTGTCGACTCGAAATCTTTATTTTTTTATGTTTCATTATTCAGGTAAGGTTTCGATCGAGTCTACCGTACCCCTTGACGAAATTATTAATATAGACTAGATGAAAACCCGGCTTCGCTCGGGTGAAATGTAATTCATAATTAGAGGTGGGCGTCGATCAAAAAATTGTCGGTGGCGGCGCGCCGAGAGGAATTGGTCGGAGTCACTCGGAGCTTTTCAGATATTTATACTAAGCAAAACTAAATGAATACTGAAAAATGTACAGACGCCAGCACATCAAGTTACTACAATCTGTCAAACTTTAATAGATTTTCAACTTTATCGCAAAAGAATAAGGTTCAATGTTGACTGGGAAAATTTGACAGATTGGAGTAGGTTGATGTGCTGGCGTCTGTACATTATAATTTTATTACGAAAACAACTTCAACTTCAACTTTTCAGGTTATGGCCTAGTATTCTTTTTTCTATAACATAGAGTATATCTTATAAAAAAGCATCCAAAACAATACCTTTGCGAAACGAATGAAAAATTGTCACAGTTCTTTGTAATGGACACTTTGTATAAAATGAATGGCGCGACGTAGCGCGATGTATGTGTATGGCGCTAGTATGTTTATTAACTCCTCATGGCCGCTTTCCGAATTAGAACATAATCACTCACAGCGCTGACATCAATAATTGCCGTTCCGAATAAGATATGTCAAAAATTTCATATCATATTTCTTTGTGTATTTTATACCACTTTCTTCTTATTCTTGGGTTAGGTGACGAACGATAGCCAGAAGCACAATTTCGAATATGCCACGTTAGTCTAAAGATATGATACGACCCAAAACAAAAACAGCACAACTGTCAATTTTGACAGCGCTTACGGTGATATTAGTAAAAGGTATGGTCGGCGACTCGGCGTTATCGCAAGATGGTGATGTCATGACGGCATCGATGACGATTTACAGAACATCGTTATCGCGCTCACGCTTATTCGGAACGGCTTTTAGCGTGCTCAAATCGATTACAGTGTAACTCGGAACGCACTGCATGTCATCCGGTGTCAGTGACGTTTCAATATGGCGACTGCGATTTGTCTGTCAATACCATTAGAATTTAACAAAATACTCGACAATCCGAATTTTGCGGATATATGTTGTCGACTCGAAATCTTTTTTTTTTATGTTTTATTATTCAGGTAAGGTTTCGATCGAGTCTACCGTACCCCTTGACGAAATTATTAATATAGATAACGTACTATACGGCATTATTGTCGTTTGATACTTTATTGCGATTTTTTTCGGGTGAAATAAATTGGAACATAAGATTAAATCCAGTTATTTTAATAAAATTTACTTAAACAAAACAAATGTTGTAACACTTCTACATCTTACTAATACTTTTTTTCTTTTATTAATTACCTATACACTGTACCAAATTATTTTTTATTCTTCATTTTCTACTTCAAAATCAATGGATCCATCAAAACCTTCAACATCATCTTCTAAATCATGAGATCCCATTAAAATTTCGTATTGATTTTGAAGTAGAAGATGAAGAATAAAAAATAATATGGTACAGTGTAGTAATTATTAAAAGAAAAAAAAGGAATAAAAGTATTAGTAAGATGTAGAAGTGTTACAACATTTGTTTTGTTTAAGTAAATTTTATTAAAATAACTGGATTTCACCTGAAAAAAATCGCAATAAAGTATCAAAGGTCAATGCCCACATATTAGAACAACCGTGGCCTACAGTAAACACTGATAAATAGTTTATGGAATTATAGTTTAAGTTGTTATGAACACCTTCTAGTACTTATCAGTTAAGAAAATAAGTCGCCATTTGGAAATAAAACACTTTTATTTTTTTTTACAACATTTATTTTTTCTTAAGCACAGACTTATTCTATACACTTGCCATCACTTTAAAAAGGTAAATACATAATAGGTTAGGTTAGGTAAGGTCATTTAACACAGTAATTACTCTAATCAAAGTTATTTACTCATTTTAACCAATTGAATAATAGTCACCTTCTAATTTTAAACAACTATGGGTTCCATTTCATACAGTAAAAATGGGTAAAGTTATATCTTATGGATAGCTTAAAAGATTCTGGAGTTATTGTTTTTTTTTTTTTGAATGCTTGTCATTTGTCCCGAACACCACCACACCACCACCCCTAACAGTACCGCTATCAATGTAAAAAGCTGTGTAATGAAATGCTGAAGACAGTAGATAATAAATATCAGCTTGAAGCGGCAGTAGCCACACGGTACAGGCATCAGACTGTCGAGCGAGAGGTCGTGAGTTCGAAACAGGTCGAGTTGCACTATTGACGTGGATCCACTCCTAACAAAAGTATATTTAGCTTAGCTGGAGAGGTCAACAAGAATATTACAATTAAATACACATTGCTAGTAATGTTTTAAAAAAGAAAAAATATATATTTATTCAGTACTATCATCAGCATCATATACCAATAACACACTATCTAAAAACTGTGCTGGAGGAACTATATTGGTTTGATGCCGTGCCCACCCAAGATACCAGACAACAGACATAATGTGGGCACAGCATCCTACAGTCCTCCGGCCTACAATACAATTACAGCAGTACTGATATATGGCAGCTAAACCAGTGGCATTATTTCTTATTAAAATATAGACAAAGTATGTCTTTCGGCTAATATGCCTGCTTTGGATTCGGGCCCTTAATAACAAGCAATCATTTTGAAAAAGTGAACCTTCCAAAATACTGGTTCTCCTATCATTAGAAACCTCAATACGATAACATCCATTTGTTCTAATGTGCTCTCCATAATACGACCTGGCTTGTTTTAATTGATATGTCCCACATGCAAACATAATCAAATCACTTTCAGTTAACTGTGGGAATTCGCTTACATTCTCTGTTATGACTTCAATACTTGAGAAATTAACTCTTACTCTATTTAAATTCCTTTCTTCAATAAAGTCTGCCAGATCATTATTTCTGTACCGATTTTCACGAACTTTCTGTAATATTTGAACTGCGTCGTCCCTGTCCCTATACCGAAGGTGAAACCTATTAATTAAAGAAGCAGCTACAGAAAAGTCTGCCATTAAATGGCGTGAAGCTCTATTGAAAAACGTTTGACGAAACAATTTAAACGATTTTTTAAAAATTCCGTTTGTTGTTTCAACTACCCACCGGCACATCGTTACTATTCTTGATTTATTGGCATTAATGGTAGATAGCTGTGTTTCACCCGGTTGTAGGGATAGGGGTACATGTACATTATAATTACATCTCTCTAATAATGCAATGGAATCCCTAAAGCCCCTATCCAGTATAAACACATCTCCACTTTGAAAGAACTGTCTATAAGGACCATTTTCATTAGAAAATTCATTTCTTATAATATCGGCATCTGACGTTGTCGCTGGATAGGGGCCTAGCACATCTATAATGTACCCATCTGAGCAAACTAGTAAAAATGGTTTTACCAAGTTTCGATATTTGTGTAGAGAATAGGTGTTTTTTTGGTATAAATAATTAGAGCTTTTTTCAATATAAATGTAAGTCCCATCGGCAATAACAATTGGATGATGTTCCTCTGTTCCAAATAGACCATTTGGTATTAATAAGTTTCTCTGAGAGATATCTGTCCTAGTTAAATGATTTAATCCCAGGTTTTGAGGCACAAAAACTTGGTGTAGTATGTCTCGGGCCATGTTCATCAAACGTTCTAATGTACTACGCGGTACACTTAACAAAGAAGAAATACGTTCGTCGCTATCCCCAGTTCTTAATTTGATTAAATATGCCGCTAGGGCAAACCTTCCTTTATACTTGTTTGACAGGCTGGGGACTTCAGCAAGTAATTGGTTAAATTGTGCTTTTGTTATCCCAAGATAATAATGCACTATATGTTCTGGGATTTCATCTATATTTTGGAAATCTAAATGTGCATACATATTCTGCTGCAGTAGAGAAGCAAACTCTTCGATGTGGGATGAACTGAAACTCTGTATTGGGTTTTGTGTAAAGTCTCCTAATAGGTCCCATGAGTTGCTTGTTAAATGATAATCGCAAATTCTGCATTGGGCGGGTACATAATACTTATGATCACAGAAAAGTCTTACTCTTAGTGATGCTGGAACGGTAAGGCGAGGGCGATCAGTACCTGTACATCCAGGGAAAAAGCAGCAGCGCTGAGTATCAGGTGCTCTTACATAATTGGGCAAAAATATTGTGGATTCTATCCCTTGCACTTGAGGTGTATTTTGTGTAGACTCATTTGTTTCAGTACTGTCAAGGTCTACAGACTCTTCATCTAAATCCACTGACCGGTTACTGGAGCTGATAGAACGTGAACGTGTAATCGCTCGATCACTTCTCTGCCAGCAAGGGTGGCAGATGCGAGATGAGATCAGCAACTGAAATAAAGTAATAACAGTAATATAATATCTTCTGTGTTTTAGGTACAGCTACCAGCCAGCTTAAAATATGTACCTACTTTTTTATAATAGTGTTACTTTTTTAATAACAATGTTTGTCCAGGGAGGGACTGAAGCTATACATCTTAGTCTAGTAGATAAAAGCACTACACAAAATCCTAATATTTCACACCATAAACTTAAAATAATAATAATTTATTTGAAACCTTACCTGACGTGGAGCAATTTGTCTAGAAATATTTTCCCTTATACGATTTTCTCGTGGAGAATCCTGAGACAACAGGTGACTTCTTTGTCTACGTAGTGAGCGACCACAGCCAACACAAATGAGGCGAGCAGTGGAGGGTGGGACGCTTTCTGCTGGGTGTCTAATTTCATTCCATGCTGCAGTCCAACATGAATGACAAACAAAATCATTGCTTGAGATATGCACCTGAAAATGCAATTGATTATTATTTTAATATTAATTACACAGTAAACGATGACCAAATAATGAAATGAATGCTGTAAGATTTTGTTAGTTTCTCATTCAAATAAAAGTATTTATAAAAATATTGTTTACTATGAAAAGGTTTCACAGGAAGTGAAATTACTAAAAGCTTGCATAAGTACTGGCTATTATTATCATAGTTTTCTAAACGTATTTTTTTATGTAGGTGAATAATATAAGGCTTACCTGTTGTGGAAGAACCCATTGCTGTACAATTGATCGCACTTCCACAATT
This sequence comes from Conistra vaccinii, assembly GCA_948150665.1. Taxonomy (NCBI): domain Eukaryota; kingdom Metazoa; phylum Arthropoda; class Insecta; order Lepidoptera; family Noctuidae; genus Conistra; species Conistra vaccinii. The sequence continues at coordinate 2,494,421 of OX411329.1, read as the reverse complement.
TGTAATTGATGAGATCTCAAGCGCCTCGTATCCACTCTACAATTCACACAGCGAACGTTGCTTGCGCTGGATAATCCCTGCGACGAAGTGCTCGAGACAGCAGAGCTACTCATGTCCATAGTCGCGCCGGAGTAATCATTAGCAAAAGCGGGGCGAGAGTCCAAATGCGTGCGAGGGGCGCCATTAGATGCGGGGTCAACAGTTTCCACATTCAAATCAGGGTTGTCATTCAAAGAGGAGCCAGGGTCCATGTACGCGCGAGGGTCGTCATTCGGGTGAGGTTGATCGGAGTCCATTGTCGTAAAAAAGGTCACAAAAGAGCACAAACCACGGTAAACGAGAACTACGATAACGAAACAAACACAAACTACGTTAGAGCTAATGAGTAGGTAGATTACAGTTTGCTGTCAAATCCATAGACAAGACAATACACATAAACACGGGAGTCAAATCTATCATCTGTCAAAGGATAATGTTGCCATATTTGGAAATAAAATCGATTAGTTGCATCGATTGTTGATCTTGATCAATTTAATTTTTATCTAAAACCATAAAGATAAAGAATTCAGTGATTTTACTATTCTATGTTTATGTATGTGTGGACTATAGGTTTTCTGGTCTGAGGTGTTTATGAACATAATAGTTTGTCTTAAAGTCGAGTAGGTTTCGTTCAAAGAAAAAGAAATGGCCGTGACATCAGAAAAGCTTTTCGCTAACCATAGAATTATAATACAATCAATTAAAAAATCTGAAACCTGACTAACGTACACTGTACGTTGGTCAGGTTTCAGATTTTTATCGCGAACTGTACCACGTACAGTTAAAAACGTCAAATAACTTGCAATGCTTGCTTGCAATGTACGTATTGTACGTGCTACTGTTTTATAAGCAAGATTGACTATCGCGCAGTCATTTGTAGTCTACTTCAGAGTGGCAAAGTTATTTGACGCGAACTGTATTTAGCAATATTATAAGCGCTTCCCGAAGGCAAGAGCATAAATACTCAAGTTTTAATATAAAAAGAAGCCGACAAGGTGCGAAGTATTTTTTGAAGTTATAAGCGCTTCCCGAAGGCAAGAGCATAAATACTCAAGTTTTAATATAAAAAGAAGCCGACAAGGTGCGAAGTATTTTTTGAAGTGAAAACTTCTTTAGGCGCGTTGAGCACTTTTTGGGTGAACAAAAATCATGGAACTCGCGTCATCGTCACCGAACGCTTCCCATGAGCTATATGTATACTGTGTATACGATATAATTCACAAGTTACTTAGTTTTCACTTCTATCGGCAGTCCCCAAAGACTACCCTGCATGTTTTTTTATAATTTTTTTTTATATTTAGTACCAGCCTGTTACTGTCCCACTTCAGGGCAAAGGCCTCTTCTCTTCTTCTTTTTATTTATAATAATATTATATTATTTTATTTTATTTAATATACCTACTTTCTCAGCAAAGTCAAAGATAAACAAGATGAAAGTGTAAAGTGTACATGAAATAGGACTGAAGTGTACCTACACTAGTTCATCATCATCATCAACCTATATTACTCCACTGCTGGATATTAGTCTCTCCCTTCGATCACACGCCGGAACACACAGGTTGATTTTTATAATTAATCGATTAGATTTATTAAATGTATGAATCAAAATTAAATTGAAAATATTATGGCAATGGCAACCCTAAACTTCGCCTGAAGTGAAACTCGCATTGATAATATATTATGTTAAATTACTTATTTATTTGATATAATCACGGCGTCTTATTTAGACATAGAAGTTATACTGATAATTCCTATTTAACGAACTTATATTTTTTGATTATCGTTCAAAATGTGTCCGAGGTGGGCCATATCCAGGCATTGTTCTTTAGGTGGTTAATTCGATGCTGCGGTTTAAAAACGGTTAAATCAAAAGGCAAAACTGAATTATCTTCATCGTGGACGTGTTTAATTCGTTTATGCAATTTGAAAACTGTTTGTAACTGTAACTTTGACGCATAATTCTTTAATACAAAACGAATGTGTGCACAAATTCTAGCAAAGTTCGAAATGTCGCTTGATTCAACCCCTTATTATAAGGCCGTAAGAGTGATTTTTGAACACAAAAATAGCTGAATACATAGTTTATCATACCTATAGTCGATCTGCATTCATAACTCTTTTTTTTCGATTTCGTCGCTTAATTCGTTATTACATAACGCAGTCCAATTAATAATGCACGTTTAGTAAATTTTTGAAGTTTCAAATTAGGTATTCACAAAATGCCTAAAGTGAAGTTTGAACCAAAACAAGTGGGTATCTAGTTTACGGCTGTACGGATTATGTTTTGCATACGGACAGGATTTGCAATCATTTTCACCGCACGTACGTAATCACAGGTGCATTATCCAAATCCGTTTTCAAAATAAAAACTATTCGTCGAATAAATAAAGGCCATTTTTATTTTCAGCGAAAATAAATCTTGTTTTACATTGTATGTTTATTCCCAGTGAACCAATTTTGTAATGTATTTTTATGGGCATGAGGAACAGGGTGTAAAGTTCACTCATCCACTATAGAAAAGGGAGGATCCTCCAACCAGACGGGTGTTGTGTCTGGCGGGCAACTGGCCATAATTATGTTGATTTCGGATAGTCTTATCTATGTTTTTCGCTCGGTAAACTCTAACTGCGCGATGCAGGAATTGAGTGACGTCATGTCTTCGTTGCGTAGTTCATATGTGGCGGTGTAACCACTACATTACTCCCCTCCGGAGACCGGAGGTCGATAGTGGGCTGAGTCTTGGATCTTGCGATGCTTCACAGTGCTAGCTGTGGTTCCAGTTAGTCGGAACCGGGTGCCGCACAGTTCACGGTGGGTCGGAACTGTTTTGCGGTGATTGCGGCGATTGTGGTGATTGTGGTGATTGCGGTGATGAGGTGATTCCCCAGTGAGTCGGGGTGATGTGGCTGAGGGTGATGACCAGGAATGCGCGTTCGCTGCATGCTGGTGGTCAGGATTCTCTTTGAAGCCGTGGGTGCTGGCTAGCTGTGTGACTCGTCTCACAAAAGCTTGCGGGAGTGATGATGATGATGACGTCACGCTGAAGTAGTTGCACGAAGGCTGCGTTGACTGCGTTTTAGTCAGTAAGAGTCATACACGCCCTTCCGCTCCGCCCAGAGCGGGTGAAGTAATTTGATGATTTCCCACCCCAAAAACAAAAAAATATGGTGTAAAGTTCACTCATCCTCTATTGAAAAGCAAGGATCCTCTGACCAGACGCGTGTCGTGTCTGGCGGACAACTGCCCAACGGTTGATGTCGGATAGTCGTATAATTATGTCGTTCGCGCGGTAGACACTAATTGCGCGATGCAGGATTTGTGTGACGTCAGGTCTTTGATGCGTAGTTTGCATGTTGTGATGTATGCCATGGTATTTTTTAAGAACGTTTACGTACATTGTAGTATTATGCTATACATAATACCAATCACTTGTAGTGTGTAGTGTGAGTTGCGGAGGTCAGCTGATGACAGTCTCTCTACAGTAATGTCTAAGATAGCACAATCTGTCTCTCTCTATTGACAATCTCTCTATAAGAATATTTCCACAAGTGATAACTATACTACGATAATAATGTTTGTTACCACGCGGCCACGTATCAAATATTTATATGGCATATATACAAGATATCCTGGTATGTGACTAGAAAGAAAGAAAGAAAGAAAATACATTTATTTAGCACAGACTTAAAGACACACAGCACAACATAATTATAATACATTAAAAAAATAAAAGCTATACAGGAATGTGTGCCTCACGGCTGCGCCAAATAGGCCCAGTTCAGCAAAAATGCCAGACATTTAGTGCCTGACGCTGGTTTTCAACTGGACCTGGCGTGTGAGGTGACGGATGCAAATCAGTTTTATACTACAGTGTGTGTGTATGTATACTTAGATAAAATAAATTGTGTAAGATAATAATAATAATTACAAATACCAAATTCGATTAATACAGTTAAATACTTAAGAAAGACCAGTGTAACAATAATTAATAATATTCTAATATTTAAAATTGCAAAACAACAAAACAAATCAACCTGATAAATAAATAAATGAGACGAACGCATGATATAATATAAAACTAACGAAACGAACACAATAAAAAAAGCCTGCTTTGAAACGTTGCCAGACTTCCATATTCCAACAAACATAATTAGATAATCCGTGCACTTCAGCGTCTTCATCGCACAATACGCTGCAAGCAGCCGATTTCGACGGACTATTCACGGACAGTTATGCAACTGATTTTGTTAAGGGGTTTCGAGAATACTAGGGGTTTCGAATACCGGATTTTTTCAATACCGGTATTAATACCGTATAGAAAATTTCCAATACCGGGATCCCGGGATCCCGGTATTGGTAATTTTGGACAATTTTTTTTTTACTTAATACAATTTTTTTTATTCAACGACTAATAACTTTCACTACAAATGATGAAACCCTGTTTTTTTAAATATAATATCACTTTTTTATTATAACTTAGTTGTAAACAGAATCTCTTAACAAAAATAACAAAATATCGAGAAGAATTTATGGTAGTACTGGAGGCGGCCGAGAGACATCTCTCGGCCGCCTCCAGTACTACCATAAATTCTCATTTCAACTTCTGCTCTAATATACTTGACTCTATAACAGTACTGGAAGAAGCTTGGGTCTTACCCTTACTTTCCTTTGAGTTTTAGCTTCTATTTCTGCATTGGGATGCAGGCGTGACAAAGGAATTCTCTCACTGTCACTCAATATCACTATCATCAAAAAGGCATTTCCATTCTGTAAGTTTCTTTGAGATTGTAACTCGTTCTAATCTCACGATGACGAAAAATATCCTCTCCTTCAGCAAAATAATTTTCAGCTTCGTGTAAGTATTGGATAACACCAGATATTAATAGCCGTCTCTGGTTTATGCGCATACGGAGGGTTAAGGCAAGGTTTCAGCTAATGAAAATGTCTGCTTAATCTAGTTTTTGCAGCATGAATTTAAGGCAGGCATCAGCCGTCAAAACTGGGGCAAGTAGTAATAAAATGTCGAAATAAACCACGAGATAAAATTAAAATAGGCGGTTTTTAAAACTGACCCAGATAAAAAATTGGTTGGAAATATAATGTGTAATAAAAAGAAATTGTTTCAATGTAGGTGTCTACTGATAATAAAATAAAATCACCATTACCGGTATCCCGGTATTGGACATTTCAATACCGGTATTGAATAATGACAAAAAATGTCCGGGATCCCGGTATTAGCCAATACCGGGATCGGTATTGGAAGCCCTATATGTGACAACGTCATGTAAACTCTCAACTCATAATAACTAGTAGTTCTGCGAACAGTAGACCTCGCGAACACAAACTTATAGGGAAAAATTAACCGCTTAGCTTGAGGCTGTGCCTGCTACACGGTCGTCAACCGGGTCCCGACAGAGGTGACCTCAGGTTTACGACGAAACGTTGAAACAACTTTGCCGGTCGCAAACCAAGACCATCTCGGTCGAGGACGCGGTTGGCAACCGTGTAGCAGACACTTTATCTTAAAGTGAAAGAACGACGTTCACGTTTTAAGCTTTTAAAAAAATATTAAAGTTCTATGTAAAAAGTACTAAATAAAACCTACGTAAACACATAGGTAACTATGTGTTTAAGTAGGTTTTATTTAGTACTTTTTAGTTCAATAAAAGCTTGTTTAAAAAAAGTATTTTACTTTATTTTATTCTAACATACTACTGTGTAAAGTTTAAGTATTCCTGTGGTCACCTTCCGGCACTTTCATCAGACGCTAGACGACACCTTGGGCTAACGTACATACTTGTCAAAACAAATCGAAATAGCCTAAACACAACGGGGCTACCTTGTCTAATTAAGTTCAGTATAGTGACCTTCCAGACCCATTATGAGGCCCTGGACTACACCTTGGGCTACCTGGCCTGACAAAACCGACGACCGCAAAAACAACAGTTCATATATGGACCTGGACAGTACCTAGTGTAAGAACACTTGTCAAGTGAATCCAAAAACGATGGCGATGGTTCTACCTTGTTAAGTTGAGGAGTTCCTATGGCCACCTTCTGGCTCCATTATCAGAAACCTGAACACTACCATTCATTCTTAGATCGGGCCCCAAACTAATCTTATCTCTGTAGCTGATAAGAAGTAGGAATCACACGTAACTTCGGCCGAATCTTCGTATTTAGGGTTTTGACCTGCAGGAAACAAACCATGAACGATAGCTTGTAGTTTTAGCGTTCGAAAATATTTTATGCTACCAACGCACTTTGAATTGACCGCGATGACATAATTTTTTCGTATCAAAAAAATATGACATCAATACGTCAAATAAATTGAAAACTGGCCAAGTGCGTGGATCACGCACAAGTAAGGGGTCCGTAGTTGGAATGAATAATTCTGTACCCTCAGTGAAAAGTGATTTATCTCGACTTGTAGCAGTTTTGAGTTGTGTATACAATCTTGAAGCTTATTTTTTTTTCTATTTTTCTATCTAATCGGTTTAACTCTATCTATTATAGAACGGGAAATAAGTTTCGTGCTGAATGATACAAGTTGCATTCTAGATGAATTTTGATGATAATTTTTGTGTCTACTGATATATCTTTAGTAATATTAAATTGAACTAAAGCTTAAACTTAAACAAATACGTGTAAATAAGGCTATCTCGATTTGTAATACTTGACACATTTAATATTAATTACATGAGCTTTGTGCTTGTTAATACAATACAATTTACATTAAGTGACACAAAAAATACCATACAATTATCAATTGTGAATAATAATATAACTCAAATTATATCTCTTTAGTTTAAGCAGCATTAAATACTACCAACGTGTTAAGTGATACAACTCAACCTTTATCAAATTACACGTGAAACAGTTTTAGTAACACGTTTAGTTCTTAATAATGTAAATTTATTTATATCGCTGTAGTATAGGATTTTTAGAAACCGATCAATAGTGATTATTGTGTAAAGTGATATATGCAGTTTCGTCTTCAAAATGTCTGTCTCTTTCTGTCACGGGCGTTTCCGCAGTGAGAAAGCGAGAACGGCAATGATGGCGTGGGAGGTAATCGCGCTCAAACGGCAGTCGGCCAGTCCCGTTTTGGCGTGAGTGACCAGAGCACGCGTCAATATTTTACCAAAATTAGACGATGGTGGCCGATTTTGTGCTTCCCGCATCCAGCGGATTCCTGCGGTCTTCACAAGATCATCGGTCCATCTTGTGGGAGGCCTTTCAACGCTTCATCTTTGGGTACGCGGTCGCCACTCCAGAACCTTTCGGGCCCATCGGCCATCCGTTCTACGAGCAATGTGCCCTGCCCATTGCCACCAAAGTTTGGCAATTCTTCGGTCTATGTCGGTTACCTTGGTTCTTCTGCGGATCTCTTCATTTCTGGTTCGATCACGTAGGGAAACTTCAAGCATAGCCCTCTCCATTGCATTTAGATGATTTTTAACCTTCTGATAAGGCCACGAGACCACGTGGACACGAGCGACCACGCTTCAGTGCCATAGATCATCATTGGCAACAGGCACTGGTCAAAGACTTTTCGTCTTGAGACACCGCGGTATGTGGGACGAGAAGATATTGCGTAGCTTCCCGAAAACTGTCTAGTCAGATTCGACGATTGACCTCTTTCTCGAAGTTGGACGTACCTAGCTGGACAGATTGTCCCTAGGTAAACATACTTGTCCACAACTTCGAGAGTGGAGTCTCAGATCTACACGTGATTGGGTGTTACATGTTTATTTATCATGATTACATTTGTCTTATCCATGTTCATTTTTAGACCCACTCTTTTGGCGGCTCTACTGAGTTCATCAAGCATTGTACTGAGGTCATCCATTGTCTCAGTCATAATAACTATGTCGTTGGCAAACCGAAGGTTAGTAATATACTCGCCAGTGATGTTTATGCCTAGATCTTGACAGTCCAGAACCTTGAAGATATCCTCCAGTGCGGCGGTGTACAGTTTCGGAGAGATATTATTATACATCTCCTTGTCTCACACCTCACTGCAGAAAAATAGGTTTTATGGCCTGATCCTGGAGTCAGACTGACATAGTGGCGTTTTCGTACAGACACTTTAGCACCTCGATGTACCGATAGTCGAGCTGGCAACTTTGAAGAGACTGCAGTACAGCCCATGTCTCAATCGAATCGAAGGCTTTCTCGTAGTCTACAAACGCTAAGCAGAGAAGCGGGTTATACTCTTCGGTGTTCTGTATAACCTGCCGCAACGTATGTATGTGTTCTTAAGCAGGGCATGGTCGCCCTTTTTAAAGAAGAGTACTACCACATCTCTATTCCATACATGTGGCGTTTGACCCTCGAGTATGACGGAATAGAACGGCTTCTGGAGGGCCTTAAGAATGGATTTTCCACCGGCCTTTAGGAGTTCGGCCGTAATTCCGTCATCACCTGGCGCTTTTTTGTTTTTAAGCTGCTTCAGAGCAATCCTAATCTCGTACAAGCTGACGGCTGGGATGTCTTCAGTCTAGTGTCGAGCCAAATAGCTCTTGGGTCATTTGCCAGATTCGTAACGGGGTTACTGGTTGTCATGTATAACTGTCCATAGAAACTCTCCATCTCTCTCAATATTTCAGGTTTGGCGGATACGATGCTGCTATCGGTCTTCAGTTTCGCAAGCTGGCTTTGCACAATAGACATTTAGTATGTTTCATCTAGCTGATTTCAGGAAAAATGATTGATTAATAAGTAACGTCTAAATCCTGACCCTAATGCTAATGTTTTAAACCACTTAAGGACATAATGTAGTTGTTAACTATTATGGAACTTAGTTTCAATGTTTTTTTTCTTAGACGGGCTTGTTGTTTTGTTATAGTGGTTAATGATTTAAGGAGTAGTTTCCTTAAATCATTAACCACTGATATGACTGCTAATTATAATAAATTATAAAAATATACTTAAAGTACATATTCACACTTTTATACACCCAGTTTTTAAATGAAAATAGACCCCAACAGTATAAACACACGTTACTAGGCCCCTACAAAAGAAATAAAATTTAACTTATATTACTTTACACCTTAAAAGTTTTGTAATTCCTTTGATATAAATAAAGATAAATCAAAATACACTTCGTCGTTTATTGTATTTATTGTGTGTAAAGTGATATAAGTTTGATTTTATTACAGCACACTAAAAAGACACGGTACCAATGAAATCTTAATGTTTTCTAATCAAAATTAGTTCTAGTGTTTTTATTATTGTTGTCTTTATTATTATCAAAAAGATGTTAAAAAACTACTTGTAACATTCAACACCAGTGCATTATAAAATGTGTTAAATGATATAATTTAAATTATAACATTATACACATAGGAACTTAATTGTGGCTCATGATATAAGTCTAGTTTTTTTTAAATATCTCAAATTCTAATTATTTTTTAACACAATCAAAGTATATCCGATATAATAATAACAATTTCGCAGCGATAAAAGTCAAAATATCAAAAAAAAAGTCAGTAATAAAAAAGTTGTAGCCATTTAAAAAATGCAAAACTTTAAATTGAAATGACTCAAAACGAGCATTTTTGACTTGTACCACTTTTCACTGAGGGTACAGAATTATCCCAAGTACAAACTTTAACATTGTAGTTAAAAAACATGTTCTCCCATACGTTCCAACCGCAAATGTAAGTTAGTCGATTATTACTCGTTAACTTGTTAAGCATACTTAGCTGTGCTAGTTTTCCTTTTACGAGTAATTTCGCAAATGTATCCATGAGTCGAAAAAACGTTTTCACACACACACACGCTACCCCATAACAAAGGAGAAACGAAAAAAAAAAATTACATGTAGGGAGGGGAGGTACCCTAAAAAAACAATCATGATTTTATTATACGACTTTGTCGGCGTGATTGATAGTATAGACTTATGCCAAATTACAGCTTTCTAGTACTAAGATTCTCTGAGCTAAGCCGCTGATAGACAGAAAGACAGGCAGACGGACATGGCAAAACTAAATCAGTTAATTGTGTACTACAGAACCCTAAAAACCAGACAAATTATGAGTAAAAAATTTGTAGGCCAGCTAGAAAAATAAAATAGGTTTGAATAAATAGCGAGCAATTTACTGCATTTGAGGAGGTATTCTTCTCATCATGCCGAAGATCCTCATCTAATCTTTACCAAATTTTTTTGAGACCATCTTAAAGTTACTATCTTTCAAATGAAAAAAGAACCATCGAAATCGGATTTCATAAGGCGGAGATATCCAGTAGCCCCCTTTTTGCCCCATTTTGGAGGATGTACACCTCTAATCAAAAATCCCCGACGACAAAAAATTGCAAAAAATTCATAATACCTGTATGCCAAGTTTCATCTAGATCAGTTGTAAAATACGACCTGTACAGGAGTACGTACAAACTGACACACGAAAGAAAATTTTGCCAGTTGATGCGGAGACGCTTCGCTCGCTACGCTCGCTCGGTCAATAAAAAGGGCAACACCACGTACCCATAATAAAAGTAAAAATTTGTTCACAGTCTCTAATTACTTTCCCAGCACAGAATACCACATGCTCGCACGATCTCTTCCGCAATATTTACAGAGTCTCAAGTTCTCATTACGGCTCGCCTCGGTGCAAGGTAAGGGATTATAGGATTTCTACTTATTTATAACATGGTATGAAGAATGGAGTGCTTTGTTTATGTTCAGGCTAGATGAAGGGTTATTTTAGTACAGATTATTTCCGGATTTTTCTTGGAAAATGGTAGTAGAACGTGCTGCAGGATTTTATAATGAATAATGAGTTCCATCCCATGTAATTTAAGAGATAGTGTTTTAAGACTGGGTCACAAGATGCAGCTGCTGCGTAGCATGAATACGATATTATGTTTGGAGGAGCTCGTGGCTAAGTAGAAGAGTTCGTGGCTAAGTAATGACAGGCGCATAGGTCCATGCATCAGGTTAAGCTACGCTTGCCGGGGTTGGTCCGTGAATGGGTGACCATCTCTATATAACGAGACTCCTCCTTGCCTCGGAAAGCCCGTTAAGCCGTTGGTCGTGGCTACCATTCGTGTATCTTTGACAGTCGTTACGGGTCGTCAGAAGCCCGAAAGTCTTACCAATGTGTATGGTATTAGAGGTCAGATAGGCAGTCGCTCCACGTAAAATATTGGTATTAAATTGCATCCGGTTAGACTGGAAGCCGACCCCAACATAGTTGGGAAAAGGCTACGCAGATTGATTTGTCGATTATTAAATTATGAGATAATATTATGACCTTAATTAACGGATAAAAACGTCTCAGAACACCTATTAGTAAATTGGTATAATAATTAAGAAAATTACTTATCCTATTTTTAATAGGTTTACATAAGATATAAAGCGACTGTTTACAAAACACAACTTTATTTAGTGTTGTGTTGTTAGTTGGAAGACTATCGTTATCATTGTCGATTATCATAAGTTTTAAAGGTAAGGCATAATTTAGATTTATGTATACGTTTTGAAACACACACTTATACGAAACTATATCGAAACGAACATAGCAATGCTGCCAGAATTTTAGGCACGTTTCTCGTTTATGCGGATGAATTTTTTAATAGCATTTTCGTTTTTGTACACTGTAATTTTTGTCTGTATATCTTGTAGATTTGTAGTAGGTACGTAGTATTATAACGTTGAAGCATTAAGTTACATGTACGTAGTACATTTAACTCAATGCGTTGAAGTTGAAAATTATAGGTTACGTTAAAATTGAAATTGAAATTGATTTCCCCAAATTAAAGCAAGTTTAAATCTGTTAATATAATTCTTTATTTCGGACTTTACATAGAAGTACACACAATCCATATAATATTAATTAATCTCTCAAATTTTATTTATTTATACAGATGAAAATCCTCATTCTTCTTGTGCTGACAATTATCTACGTGCAAACCGAAGCCAGGGGATTCCATTGGAAGACCACCTATGGCCAATATCCGATACTTAGCGAACCGGCGTCAAACGAATATACGTGGTATCGGTACGAGTATCCGGCACCAGTACACCATCTCATAGTGAAGTCGTATGACCCGGAATACTTCTACAAACAATACGGATACTATCCTGAGCAATGATTTGTTGGAATAAAGTGGTGATGTGTTAATGTGTTTTGTTTTATTTAGACGAATGTTTTAGGGGTGATTTCACCAATGAAACGGAACGAGCAGTATCATCATTGCTGAGGAATATTGAAAATTTCAGCCGCAGCTCTTAAACGCGGTTTAGATGAGCTGATCACGTTCAGTTTCATTTGTGGAATTCGCCCTCAGTTATTAACAAACTAGTTCTTAATACAAGGAAGTTAAATGGCTGATTAGAGCATAAAAGTTAATTTAATTTGTTTGTTAGTTTAATAGTAAAACTAATTTAATTTTAAACCAGGAAACAAGCCACATAGGTCCTTTCTTGAATAGATTTGTAGGTGAAGTTATGTCAAACAAGCAACCCAATTTTAGAACAAACAAACTATTATTTAGTGCACAATCAATCTGCTTAAGGCTCCCAACTATGTATGTTGGGGTCGGCTTCCAGTCAAACCGGATGCAGCTGAACACCAGTATTTTACATGGAGCGACTGCCTATCTGACCTCCACAACCCAGTAACTGGGTAATATGATAGATACCCCTTGGTAAGACTGCTCGACTGGAGACAAACTTTCGGGCTTCTGACGACTCGTAACGACTGTCGAAGATCCACGAATGACAGCCGGGACTAACGGATTAACATGCTTTCCGAAGCACGGAGGAGTTTAGGTATGTAAAAATGGTCACCCATTCATGGACCAACCCCGGCAAGCGTAGCTTAACTGATGGATCGACCCGTGCGGCTGTTATTACTTAGCCACGAGGTGCAAACTATTATTTAGTGCACATACTTTAGTATTCCATATCTTTATACCTAGCGAGACATAGGTCACAGCGCCCATTCTTCAAGTCGACGGTATAGAAACAGCATGCATCTCGACTCACATACTTGTACAAAAGTTTCGCCAACACATATAAATTCTAGCGCAACTGAAATTGCTAGTCTGAAAACTTTCGGTTCTATGCGACTGTTCGTTTAGAATACATTAGAATTCTTTGGAGATATGTAATTTTATCCTTTAAAAGTTTGTCAAGCAGAATGCCGTCGGGTGCGGCTGAAATTCAGTTAGGTTTTTCGGATGGTCTGAGTTTGAGAGTACAAATTTTAAAATAAATAGGTTTGTTTTTGAGCTGTGGTTTGATTTTAATATTGAAGTGATAACTTCTCATGGGAGGGTAAACCGATTTGTTACGTAACCTTATATCCTAATTCAGATCATGGTCTATTCATGTGCCAAATTTCATCCAAATCTGTTCAGCAGTTTTAGCGTGAAAACGTAACAAAAACGTAACAAACTTTCGCATTTAGAATATTAGTTAAGACTAGCGACCCGCCCGTCTTTCGACTTGACAAACTTCCGGAATAAATTATCTAAATGATGGTGAAAACAGCATGATAACTGTATCAAAATCTGTTGTATTGCGGAATTGAGAAGAGCAACGTGGTAAAACAGAGACGTGTCTCTGTTTTACCACGTTGCTCTTCTCAATTTTTTCGTGAAAAGCGACTTCGTTCTATACAATTTATGAGAATGGTCTGTATAGGCTGGTTCATACTAATTCCATGCTGACATGTCGTTATTCGAAGGTAGACATCTTGTTCTAAACTTTGGGCGACCGAGACAGGAATGTTACCAATTATGAGACCTAGCTAGATCGATTTTTCCTCCGTAAACGTATATTGCAACTTTCATCGAAATCGTTAGAGCCGTTTTTGAGAACGTGGTTACAAATATTGCTGAATAGTCAAATGACATTCAACATAACCATTATGCAAGTACGAGTCCGACTATATCTAACTATCTGGTTCAAGACAAACTTATAACAAAGAACAGTACACGTACACGTCACTAATTAACTTGCCTTACTATTATTATATAATAATGATTCGGTAATACAAAAGAGAAGGGAGTGTAGGGACAAACTTGGGGTTTGTACCCTCAACTAGAATGCTGACAATGGGATATCAGGCACGCCATATTCTATAAATTATTCTTATCTTTTCAAAACATAATGATTGTGATTACGACGAATAGTAGCGCTTTCTCTATCAACGTATGTTTGAATTTACGGAAAACAATGTTATTACGTAGTCTATCTAATCACAAATATACAAGCATATTAGACATTCCATTCAGTTAAGCGCAAAACTTTGTTCTTAAGGTCCAACTATGGATGAATGGAGATATGGATAATCAAATTAGATGTAGGTTCAGAACCTCTTTGCGAAAGGGATCGCCCGAGGAATAATAATACTATTCAAAAACCACATTTATGTATTTTGGTTTCATGGTTGTCATTACCGACTAAACGCAACTCAACTTTTTCTTCCAAAGAAAAGGGGACTGTTTTCTTTGAAAGTGTTTCGGCAACCTCCTTGATCCTGAAGGTATCCAAAGGTTACGGTGTTAGTGTGGATCGCCCAGAGGACATGGTGGAGATCTGCCAGGTTTGGGCGGAGCATCGCCGTGTCCTCGTGGAGGCGATCGGTGGCGGTGACATCTCGCGTCCAGCCATGGTCCAGGCCATGTTACGGAGCGAGACGGCATGGGAAGCCGTAATGCTCGCGAAGGAGGAGGCGGAGTGCATGAGAGAGAGGCAAATTTCGCGCCCTCTTCCTCATAGCCGCCGCAGGAGACGCCCTGGGCGTCGGGAATCGCGAGCCAATTTCCGGCCACCGTAGGCGCGGGTTTGCGGACGGAGAGCAATGGGTAGCTCGCCGTCCGATACGTCCGGACCAGGTTCGGGTCGACGGCGCTTTGTGTTTCACGCGTGCCTCAAAGAGATGTCAGTACAACTGACGGGGTCCGCTAGGGTTGAGAGAAAGTCCTAAAGGGTTACCGTGGCTCCTGGCAACGTACAGGCAACTGAAGGAATACTCGTGGGTTTTAGTCAGTGAGAGTCTGACATGCCCTCCCGCCCCGCCTAGAGCGGGAGAAGTTATTTGACGATTTGCCACCCAGAAAAAAAAAATAGGCCAAGTGACCACATCCCATCAGCTTGGCCGGTACCCTATTCGCCAACCAAAAACACGTAAAAGATTCAGTAATTTTCTTCTTCGAACATCCTGGAACAGAAGATTCGTCCTACTTCCTCAACTTTAAATCCGAGTACTTGTCCCACAAACTGTGAGCATTCCACGACACACGGAACCATTATAGATTTTCGATTTAGCACTCAAATTAAAGAAACAGGTGTGGGAATTGAATCGTCGGAAACTCAACGAGTTTCGAGAAACTTTCAGACTTGCAATCTCGAGTTTGTAAGATTTCGACTTGTTGGTAACGAGAGTTTGACGCCAGATTTTTGTTGCACACAAAATTAGAGGTGAACTGGTGTTTTTGACGGTCCAATCAGAGTAGTTTTTAAACTTTTCGTTTTTGAAGTGATTTTAGTTCATCGCTTGCAAGAGTTCGTTCTGTGATTGTCACCAAAACTGCAGCCGCATCAACTGTCGTGATGAATATTTATGGAAAAAAGTCAGGATTGCAACCTAAATAAATTGGGATAAGGAGTACATACGGCTACACATCAAGCTATACATTTCCAGTATAAGCTGATTTCGCATTGTATAAGATTTCCGTACAATGAGAGGTCAGCTTATACTGGAAATGTATAGCTTGATATTATGTAGCCGTGTGTACCATGAAACTGATTATGATGATTTGAGAGAATTTCAATTTCAACTAACAATTTCAAAGGATTGTGATTGATTTATTTTCTTAGCTTGCTATTTCACTTCTGTTTTTTGTTGTTAATGGTATTCATAATATTTATTTAGGTTCCTTTTATTCCAGTTTCATTCCATATAACATAACTTGACACTTAAAACTATTCAATTAGGTAGTAAAATGAAAGCCAAGATTAGCTTACAAATACGAATGTTAATTTATATATCTCTATTAAATATAATGATAGTATTCGCATTAGCAGCATCTGTCCCTTGGGTGTAGGCTGGATATGAATTCATTATTCCACCGGTCGGATATTACTTAGATAAGACGGATATTAAAGGGATATTCGAAGTATTTAGAAGCTTGCGTAGTATCAACGATTCTGTTGGGAATTGAAATGTTTTGTTCATAAATTATGGTTCGTTATGATTTATAGCTTCTAGATGTACCCAGAGGCTTATTTCTTTGATCTTCTCAAGATCCCGAGTTAGTTATCTGCTGAATTTTGATCAAAATGGTACGGTTTTGTATCTACGTCGCACGTCGTTAAAATGTTTCAGGTAAGTAGACAAAGATAAAGAATTATTTGAACCCATAATTATTGTATTATTAAAAGTGCGTGGACATGAGTTGCCTTGGGTAACCTGGAAGTATTTAAACAGACTCCGGACCCAGGTTGGCCGAAGCAAGGCCAATCTGTTCAGGTGGAGATTCATAGACGACTTCACCTTGGAATGTAAATGTGGTGCTGTTCCACAAACGATGGGACACTTTATGTCGTGTCCTGCGTGTCCTGTCAGCTGCACATTCAGGAACTGATGAACGCTAGTGATGGCGCCAAACACTAAGCTGAGTCTACGAGTATTTAGATTGCCATCGAGTCGCTAAAAAGAAGATTAAAAGTGCGCATGAAGAATCGAGGATGAGTTTTATAGAAAGCAAAGTTGAAATAACTGCTGAAGCACTAACTGTATTCGTTGTGTTATTTGTGCCCGTGATCGAAAAAAAGTCACATCAACTTTTCTACTACCAACTTTACAAGCTTGTTGCTTGAGCGAAATATTCTTATTATTTGTATTTTATTGAACACATAAATCTATAGGGTGCCTTACCTCAAAAGAAAAAAACTGAACCCTTATAATATGAGTTTTTAGTCCGTCCGTCCGTCTGTCTGACTGTCTGTCAGGACCTTTTTTCTCAAGAACGCGTAGAGGTATCAAGTTGAAATTAATATGAAATACGGTCCCTTGGTGCTCTAAAAAAAATCAAACTTCTAAGTCAATGCAAAAAAAAGGGCACTTATGCGATTTATTTTGATAATCGGAATAAATAAAAAAGGGTACTGCCCGTTGACCTAGAATCAGGAAATTTGACAAGTAGCAAAGGTTTTACAGCACAAGTAAAGGAAAATGACCACAAATCGTTAATTTGTAGTTTTATCACATAAAAGAATATATTTTTGTGATGATCACAAAATTACATGTGCATTTGGAGAATTGACCGTGACATGTCGTTGTATTGGAGAATATTTTTTCAACTACAAAGTTATATTTGTTCTTGGGATAAACTCATTCCAACTACGGAACACTTCATTGTAGCGGTTTCATTGGGCGGTTTTAGTAGTAGAACTAAGGTGTATTCAAATCGGTTTCATTGGGCGGTTTTAGTAGTAGAACTAAGGTGTATTCAAATCCTTGCTTCCAATTGATATTTATCATCATCATCATCATATCAGCCGAAAGACGTCCACTGCTGGAGCTGCTAGGCCTCCCCCAAGCACCGCCACTTCGACCGATTCTGTGCTTCCCGCATCCAGCGGATTCCTGCGGCCTTTACAAGGCCATCGGTCCATCTTGTGGGAGGCCTTCCAACGCTACGTCTTCCGGTACGCGGTCGCCACACCAGAACCTTTCGGCCCCATCGGCCATCTGTTCTCTGCGGGCAATGTGTCCTGCCCATTGCCACTTAAGTTTGGCAATTCTTCGGGCTATGTCGGTTACCTTGGTTCTCCTGCGGATCTCTTCATTTCTGATTCGATCACGTAGGGAAACTCCAAGCATAGCCCTCTCCACTGCTCTTTGGGTGACTTTTAGCCTTCTAATAAGGCCCATTGTGAGCGATCACGTTTCAGTGCCATAAGTCATCACTGGCAACACGCAATTGATATTATTTCCACTTAAACAAACATCAACTTTACACATGCAAGTGTAAATAGGTATAGTTAATTTTAGACTGACTAGTAGTGTTGAAAAAGTCATAAAAAATATGAAGTTGTAGCGCAAGCCTTATATGTAGGCATTACAGTTGTTTTTCCTAAAACTCGTGTTTGTTTACATGTTTGGCAAATAAATTGCGAACGCAGATTAGATATCTGCAGTTAACTCTGTTTTACTCCAAGCTCAGTAGAAATCTGAAAACATTTCGGTTTGAGATAAAAAAAAATCTTTTTTGACCCCACTTACAAAGAAACACACCGTAAACAAACACATTTGTTTAATTCCGAACTACACAAGCAAAGTCAGTTGGGAAGGTAGTTAAATACAAACAGAATTAGGGGTAGAACTAAAGTGTCCCTTTTGCCATGGCTGATAAACAACGGACCGTACTTACCGTCCGTAACTGAGCAAACTACTCGTAGTTCGGTTGCAGATATTACTAGTCGTATAACTTAATTGATTGTATTAATAAGATTCTTGGAGAGAGGTATTGATTCTTTGCCGGGCCTATTTCACGAATACTACCTACTTACTGAATAAATTCAAAAATGGAACAGAACTTGTATGAACTTATCTGCCAAGTAAGTTAATAGGAACTTAATCGTAGGTGGTGAAACAGGCCCTTAGCCTTCATTTCTGAGGACCTAAAAAACGCCACTAACGCAAAACGCGTTCGGCGTGGCTATCTACTGGGCCCCACTCATCTAACAATATTTTGTAATTTTGCCAGCAAAAAGAAGGAGAAGCAGTCTTACTAAAATTGAGTTACGGTAGTTTTCAGGTTTACAGTTTTGTTTTTTTTTTTTGGCAAACTCTCTCTCGAAATTGTTCTATCAGAGATTTTTATGTTAATCTTCATTATGAGCGGCCAAAAGGGTATCGAGGTTGGTTTAACACTGTATAGTGATTTATAACTTTAAAAAAAGTGTAGTGTCTCCATTGGTGTAGTGGTCACAAGCACTACTGCTGAGCATGATGGTCCTGGATCGATTCCCAGGTCAAGCGAAGTATTATTGAATGTTTTCATCAGAAGTTTCGTATTACATGGGACTTGAGCATAACTGGCGAAATGTAGGTGTACTATAGGTACACCTCTGCCTATCCTTACGGGGATTACAGGTTTGGTGTTATGTTATGAAAACGTGTGTTTTGTGAAGCTATATAAATTATATTTCTTTTTATCAGTTGGCAACAACAAAAGAAAGTACGTCACTCCTTATAACGTGGCAAGGATGCTCATCTCAAGGACAGTCAGTCAATAAGACCAGATATATATCCACAAAATATATACCAGATACAATCTCTTTGATTCTCCTGTCAACTCTTCGGAAAGACGCGTGTCACATGTATCCGGGCAGACATATTATTGGGATCGCTTTTCCTCTATTTACTATATTAAACTACAAATAAGTCTTTCTTGATAATAGTATGGTATACCCATTTTTGGAACATTGTATTACGAAAGTATTGTGTGAAGTTCAAAGGGTTTTTTGAGTCGAGATCGATTAATGGTGTTGAATTGGAAGTAAATTCGTTGTTATTATTAGATCTCCTTCAATATAATACTGCCGCTGGTCAAGAGCGTGCATTCTGAAACAACGTCACAAATAGATGTCGAATATTTCGCTGTTTTTATTAATTTGATAATATTACTGTATGGCAATATGAAATATAGCTAACTAGTGAACTAAAATATTGATTAAGTTTTATAATCGTAACACCGAATATTTAGTTTTAGATGTAAAAAATGTGTTTGGGTACTTTTCAAATGCCTTTTTTACACCTAAAACGATGACAACATCAAATTCATCATGCTATAATTGCAATTCATTATTAATATTCTTATTCATTACTTAACGCTATTTCATATTTCCATACATAATTGCCAAATTAATCAAAACAAGTAATTATTTTGACAGCTATTTGCGACGTTGCAAGTTTAAGAATGGCCTACTGCTACATGGATAGCAATATTACATGGTAGACTTCTGCCTTCCACTTTGGATCAGGGGTTGAAAGCGGTAGAGGTATAAGGGTATGGTACCGGTATAGAATTACGATACAGCTTCGATTTAAAGGTTGAGAATTACGGTTGTGGTACCGCTATTACTAATACCTTTACCGAAATCATTTCGGTACCGAAAAAAATGATGCGACGAAGAGCGAGCGCGACGCGGTGGCAGCCAAAGAGTAAAGTACTATAGAGAGAGGCGGCAGCGCCGCTGGGCGAGGGGGAGCGGTGCGTGCGGCGACCGACGTTGCTTGAGTTGCCAGCCCGTTGTCAACGCGATCGTGTCGAGACACAGAGCACTATCATCACAGTATAAAAATATACAGTAGGATGACGCCTTTGATCTCGTGGTTAATGCCGACAACGTGTCGGCATTGTCGCGACAGCTAGGGTTGTCCCAAGTAAACAATATTAATTAATTCGTTTATTTTAAAGCAACATCGTTATCAACATTATTATTTCCTTTATTTAAATTATGTACATATAATTTACATTTTTAAATATTTTTAAAAACCAAAAACATTTAAAAATAGTAGCCCACCGGTATCGGGAACAGGGTCCAAGCTACCAGTGGTCAGGGCTCCTGAGAAAGGAATCTCCTAACGAGACGCGCCGTGTCCAGAAGTACTGCTTTCTGGATCAAACTCGTGATCCAGCTGCCTAACGAGAGCCTCCGCATATTAGTCGAGGCTCTTGGCTACTATGCAAGTAGTCTCCGTTAGTCAGACGAGAACAGTCAGAAATAATGTGTCGGAGTGATTCCCCCGGACGGTGGCATGCCCGACAGATGTCAACCGTGTCGTCCTTCACAATATATTTCCGGTAGTTGTTCGTCATCATAACTTCGTCCAAAATCGCAAAAACAAAACCTTCGGTTTCCCCAAAGAGATCACCGAATCGCAACCAGGATACGGACGCTAACAGGTCTACATCGGGCCCATGTAAGGCCCGGTAAAAGCGCCCGTGAAGCTCTTTGCTCTGCCATACCTCCCTGCGGTCATTAGTTTCTAATACTATAGGTTTGCGCCAGTTCTCGTTAGCCAAGGGTAGCGGGGTAAGGCCCTTGTCCACTGAGCCCACATCTCGGTGCATCCCCACATCGGCTTCAAGGAAGTATTCCCTGACACTGCATACCTCATGGCTGGCAGGGTCTTAGTCTTCCGCGGGATATACAGTCTCATTACCGATGAACGTGGGTGATGCATCCGATTTGCGGTCAGCAGTGTGCGGACCCTCCGATCCAGGACGTCAAGTTCCGTCAGAGTCCATTTGAGCATGCCGAAAGAGTTCATCAAAACTGGCATGACCCAACCGTTGAAGGCGCGCACCTTGTTTCCGCCTGATAAAAGACTATTTAGGACTTTATCCAGGCGGCTAAAAAAGCGCTCCCTCAGCGATTGCGTCATGTCAGCAGCGTTGATACCTAACGCTTCCGAAATACCCAAATACTTGTAGACCAGGTATTGATTGAGGAGAGGGATCTTAGGTGTATGGAATCCGAGAGTTGAGTTCCCACGGATTCCACAAACCCCCTCGCTTTACATGCATGACCGCAAATTTGTCCACACTAAATTCCATCCTGATGGCGCTACTGAAAGTTTCAGTTACCTTCAGTAGCTCCATTAGTTTAAAATTCAATTCAACATTATTATGTCGTTTATTTATTTTCTTTCTTAATTACATTTTAAAATATTTCTTACATTAACCGGTCAGTCTAGATCGTTGCTGCAAGGCGGCGAAAATTCCCAATACCCTAAATCTAGATCGCGGCCTTGAGGCCGCAGTCAGGCTCAACGGATTACAGCGTTATTTTTATATTAAATACGGTCTGAAATGGTCTGTGGTTGGTTTTATTCTATGGATTTGGTAATATACTTGTCAAATAAATCGACCAAAACGTCAAAATATGCAGAAACAATTCTAGAAAAAAGAAAAAGTTGAACATTTTGGCACGGCAAAATGGCGTTCGCGCATGCGTTCAGCGCGCTGCACTCCGCGTTCTATTTATTTGTTTTCTATTGTTTTTTAAGTGTAAATCGACGGGAAATGGTGTTATTTCAATAATTAAGTAGTGTCGTCATCGTATATAGATAAAATTTGCACAAAATAACATCGTAATTACCTATTACGGACCCATCAAAAAATGTAAACAAACTCGGTAGTGAAAAAATGTGTTGATGTGAAATTTTGAGTTTTGTGTGTGTTTTGTGCATGTAATCGCTGGTAAGTCATTTATTTTATATTATTTAATAGTTAGTCCATAATAAAAATGCCATTTTTCAGAAAAAAATAAGAGTTCAATATTTTTTATCAACTAAGTAATGTTACGTAATGATACGGATACCTATTATTGAACTTTTTTAATTATTGGTGTTTTTATTTATGGTGTTTGTTCAAAAATAATGGTTTTGACCGATAGTATATGTATTCATAATGTATCCTGCGAAATTTCATGTGAATCGAACCAGTAGTTTTATTATAAATAATCAAAACGAATTTCTTATAAGAATCTGATAAGAATGTTTATTTATTCCAACTAGCGTTCGCTTACAAAGATTCTAAGTATTATAAAAAATCCTTTGTCTAATCAGGAACCAAAAACCATTAACGATAAGACTATTTACGTAACAAAACGCTCTCAGTTTTTGTTTATATTAGCGAGCTCTTATCTCTGACGCGCCGCGGGCGTGCCGCGCGGCTTGAGGGGTTGTTCCGAAATCGCGCCGCGCGGACTTAAAGGTTAAAAAGATATAAAAAACGAATTTAAAAATAAAAAAAATTGAGGTCCGGCGGTGTCGGGAGCAGGGTCCAAGCTACCGGTGGTTAGGGCTACAGAGACAGGAACCTCTTCACAATGCGAGCCGTATCGAGGAGTACTGCCTTCTGAATCAGGCTCTTGATCCAACCGTCTAACGATAGTCTAGAGAGATGTTGGTCGCGGCTTTCGGTCATCAGGCCGTTGGCCGTTACGACAATCGGTACAATGATAGCCAAGCTTACATTCCACATGTCAACAACCTAGTGTCACGTGTGCTAAGTCGAGATATTTTATTTGTTTCTCTTTCTCAGCTTTCACGAGGTTCTCGTCATGTGGGATGGTAACATCGACTATATATCATTGGCGGCGTGTTGATCGATCTATCACCACTATATCAGGCTTATTTGCTACAATAGTCCTGTCAGTAATGATAGACCGTTTCCAGTACAACGTGACTTTGTCATTTTCAAGAACTGGGTCGGGCACATTTTTGTAATACGGTACCTCAGAGTGCACAAGTTTATATTTCAAAGCAAGTTGCTGGTGAATAATCCTAGCCACTTGGTTATGCCAGTGCAAGTACTCGCCGTTAGCCGGACACGAACAACCAGAGATAATTATGTCTGATGGACTCACCCGGACGATGGCATGCCCGACACACGTCAACCGTACCGTCCTTCATAATATGTCTCCGGTAGTTATTCGTCAAGATAACTTCGTCCATAATTGCACAGACGAAACCTTCAGTTTCCCCGAAAAGGTTACCGAAACGTAGTCAGGATACGAACGCAAAGAAATCTACACCGGGCTCATGAAGAGTCCGATAGAAGCGCCCGTGAAGTTCCTTGCTTTGCCATACCTCCTTGCGGTCATCTGTAGTAAGTACTACAGGTTTGCGCCAGTTCTCTTTAGCCATGGAGAGCAGGGTGAGTCCCTTGTCCACTGCGACCACATCACGGTGCATACCCACTTCGGCTTTAAAAAAAAATTCCCTGAGGCTCCACACCTCGCGGTTGTGGAGGGTTTTCGCATTTCAAAACCCTCGACCCCCGCTCTTCCGCGGGATGTACAGTCTCATCACCGATGAACGTGGGTGATGCATCCGGTTTGCGGTCAAGAGTGTAAGGACCCTCCTGTCCAAGGCGTCGAGTTCGGTCTGAGTCCATTTGAGTATGCCGAAAGAATACTTCAGGACCGGCATGACCCAACCGCTTTTGGCGCCACCAGAACCAAAAACCAGGGTTCGATATACTTTAAAGTATTTTCTTTCTGCATCAAAACTTGATCCGTAATCTCATACAAATAAGGACTATAAACGCGTATGTAAAAAAATATATTCCAATATACAAGCGTTGTTAAAAGAAAAATTCCTGCATAGAAGATTGATCCCTAACTAAATATAAATAAGGACCAGAATCGCGTCGAGGTCAACAGAGCGTGTAGCTAAGTAAAATACTTTGATGAAGTTTCCAAGCCTTGTTGGAAGACAAAATGCTTGAATAGAACATTGATCCGTAACTAAACATAAATAAGGAGCATAATCGTGTCGAGCGAGCGTCAACGAAATGAGTAACCGAGTAAAATACTTTGAAGTCTTGCATGTATTTCGGGTCGGCAGTTAGTACTTGCAAGTAAAAATCTGGTATAAAAATTTAAAAACTTAGTCGCGTAAATACGCACCTTCCCTATTAAATAAACAAAATTGATTTGTTGACCTTTCATCCGTGCGCGGAAATTGATATTTGTCGCGACTGTCTACACGTTGTCGGCATTTACCACGAGATCAAAGGTGTCGTCCTACTGTATCTTTTTATACTGTGGTGCTATTGTGTCGAAACTTGAA
Organism: Conistra vaccinii; assembly: GCA_948150665.1. Taxonomy (NCBI): domain Eukaryota; kingdom Metazoa; phylum Arthropoda; class Insecta; order Lepidoptera; family Noctuidae; genus Conistra; species Conistra vaccinii. The sequence continues at coordinate 2,469,773 of OX411329.1, read as the reverse complement.
CGTAATATGTGCTTGAACGAACGGCGACGCGTCAGTTGTATTGTTTTTATTTGCAATTTTCGTGCCTTTTTAATTTCACTGTTTTTGACGTGAGCACATTTGTGATTAAGTTGACAAACAAAGTAGACGCGGAAACATAAATGGCGGAAAAATGGCAAAACAACCTGCTTTGTCTGGCTGCCGAGGCACGAAAATCAGTAAATTTTCGATCAAGTACCTACTCCCTTACCATTGCGGCCGACACAACGCGTGACGCCTCGGCGCGGCGCGGGCGGCAGGGTACAAAGACAACCTTTATTTTATAATTTAGATACTGGAAAAAGTAACGATACCGCAATATTACAATATCGAAATATAAAGGTACCTTTATTTTAAGGTATCGAAATTTAAAGGTATGACGTCATACCGCTTACTTTTGATACCATAATTTTTTCGGTTAGTCAATCCCTGCTTTGGATGAAGCAACTAAATTATATAACGCTAACGTAAAAGGGAGTTATCAAAACCAAGTTACGCATTGTCGGCCACATCTATCTTTTCTGCACCTTTCAATCAAAATAAATCAATTTAGTTGAATCGTGTAAAGCTGCCATTATTTATATCGAAGGTTTATATCTATGCTCAATTAGTGATGGCGAGGTGATTGCAAAATGTAGCTTATTGACGTAAGTTTTGTTTTCTAGAGATATCTTCAAACTTCAAGGGTATGCTGAGATGGTAAGGTCATGTTGAGAGGATGAATGAAAGGCGAATAACAAAATGTATTTACGACGAAACGCCCTATTACGACATATACTGATCTTATTGGTGATGTTCTTCAGAAAGGACATGTGCGTAGTACTCGCAACCGGCGTGCGTGTATGACCAGATGTATGAACGTAAACGAGGCAAAAGGAGTATGTATGGAACGTAGCGGTGGTGTTCTGTAGTTTCTCCCTACCCACATGGGAAGAAGGCTTGATTTTATGTATGTATGTATCTTCAAACTTATCTTCTAAACACATGCATATAACTAACATCTGTACCTATTGCCAGTCCTCGGGATTAAGGCAAGCCACCAAAATTGTATCCTAATTCCTGAAGTAAACGGCCATTCATATGTTTATGTAAATAAGCCGTTGGGTCCGGGCTTGAGGTCGCGTTAAGCGCTCTTCAGGGCTAAGCAGGGCTGAGACCTCTTTATACTTACCTACAGGGATATGCTAGTGATGTACCAAGTTATAATTGGCGGAGTTTAGGAGTACGTAAGTTGTTTATGATTTCGTCTGTAGCTCGACTAAGCTGGCAGTGAAGTGATCTTTCGGAAAACCTTAGTGTTGTCCTATATTTGTCTGTTTCGAACAATAAATTATTTAAAATTGGTATTTATGTTACAAGTCCCAGTCATGACACGAGTTTGAACAAACGAGTTTGACGTGAGCAAAGAAAAGAAAATGAGAGAGAGTATTTTCAATTTAACAATAAGAATCTCAATAAATGTATCACAAAAAGTTCCTCAATAAAAGAGTAAACATCCAAGGTCAAAACTGCCATCCCTAGAGGTGATCCGAACGTTGAGAGACAAAACAGCAGGCGAATGTGTTTGCGTAGGCCGTGTACACACGGTATAATTTTTGTGGCGATACGATGTGGTTGGCAAGGGTACTTGAGAGCAATTTGGCGAAATTAGTTAGGTTGTTATGTATACTTTCTGCTTGTAATGGATGGAGGGAGTGTGTAATTGATGTTGATTTAGTATTTACCTTTATCATGCGAGTTTGTCAGTGTTACTATCCAGTGCAGGAAAGTTCAGCAGGGATACCAGTAACATGTAGTGTTGAAAATATATCGACCCCAAACGTCAGACGACAAACTAGAAAAGCAAAGTTTTTTTAGTTTTTTACGAATATCACCATCATTATTATAATCATAATCAGCCTATTAATTTTCTCACTGCTGGGACTCAGGTCTCCTCTCTGTGGAAGGGAGTGGGCTGTAATCTACCACGCGAGCCCAGTGCGGGTTGGTAGATGTAATATATATTCGAATTTTTGGTTCAAGACATTTTTTTGCCGGTTTCTTCACGATGTGTTCCTTCACTGTGGTAGTCGTGATGAAATTATTTACTTACACAACCTATAACTTGTAAGTCGAGGCCGCTACCACTGGGTCACTAGTGCTCTCCAATATCACCAAATAATACAATTTAAAAATTTACGGTAACATTTGCGGGTATTTATTTTAAATCACATTGTTAATTCTCTCCGAAATGAAGTTCATAATTCCTTTAACCATTTCTCTATTTATTTATTTTAACTTCATGTTCAGTAATGGTACATAGGCTGACTTGATGCCACAAGGCATTCTCGACCACTCAACCTTTGGGGGTAAAAAACGAAAATTGCGATAGGTGTACCAAAATTGAATTAAAAATCGCATTTTTTTACGAAACTAACTTTCACACAGGCCTCACACACATTCAATAAATCTGCCTAGCCTTTTTCCAACTATGTTGGGGTCGGCTTCCAGTCTACAGGGTGCAGTTGAATACCAGTATTTTACATGGAGCGACTACCTATCTGACCTCCACAACCCAGTAACTGGCTAATACGATACCCCTTGGTAAGACTGGTTGTCAGACTTTCGGGCTTCTGACAACCCGTAATGACTGTCAAAGATCCACGAATGACAGCTTAAGGACCAAGAGCTTAACGTGCTTTCCGAGGCCCGGAGGAGTCTCGGTTTGTAAAGACGGTCAACCATCCACGGACCAACTCCGGTAAGCGTAGCTTAACCTGATGAATCGAACAATGCGGCTATTATTACACATTCTCCCACATTATTGGACACTTACAATTTCAATAATTTAATTAACTTGAGTAGCAAAACTAAACTTCGCAATTCAATCTCTGACGCTTCTAACAAGAACACGGAACTAGCATATCAAGTGTATCCTTCAGTAAAACAAATGGCTCAGCCTGAACTATGATAAACTTTGCTAATAACTGTAGGTCAATCTACGCTCCCGGCCTGAGTGATAGACGAACAGCGATTTACTATCCTGTTTGTTGTACATATATCCGTGTTTTCTTGGGATACTGCCAAAGACCGTTTCGAGGAAGCACTTATTGCAATGGTCACGATTCGTTCATCCGTCAAATGAATAATATAAATGTATAGGTAATACCCACTGCTAAAAATAGGCTTCTTTGCCATAAACAACACTGCACTGGATATGAGGTGATGTCATTGTCACCTCGCTGTACAACGTATCATGGTAATCTCATAAATTGTTAGAGCGGCCAGTATCCCTCGTTTTGACAAATCATAAATCCCTTGTTATCTTTTCATGCCATATAAAATAATTACTTATGTAATTTTTTCTCTCTATTATATCATTCTTGGTATGCGGCCACTGGGTCATCCACATGAGCCAGTGGCCGCATACCAAGACGAAGTATTTCAACGCAGGGACTTCAGAATCATGTACTGAACCCATGGTATCAATTTTCGCGTCCAAGTCCCTGCCATCCTGTATTATACCAGCCTTATTATTACCCACTGGTTCAAATCGCAAAGCATAATGACTGTATATTGCTGACTGTAACCAAAATATTTATTCTTACCGTTCTTTTAAACATAGATACTTAATTACAAATATTCATTACCCACCGCCATCTCTCTTCCCTCGCACCGCCGCGCCACAGTCTATGAGATATGGCGTCCACAAATCAGCAGCGCATCTCGAGGGCAGGCAGAAGTTCAGCCATTACTCAGAGCATCACAGGCGCATCAATATCACACAGCCAACGTACTTTAAACTGTCTGACGGGTTGGTGCACCGAAATATTACTCAGAGTGTAGCTAGCCAGTTTATATAATGAGATAGAATGTGGAATTGAATCGGTTTTTAGTGCGGGGGTATTTTTTAGGCTGTGGCCGTTAGTTGAAATGAGTTTAGTTTGCAAAATAATATAGGTATAAAATATATAGTATTCAGTTTGTGTAAAAGATTTACTTTTTTAAGCTATGTTTATTGCTGATTGTTTACCATACTGAAAGTGACGGCTCACTGGAAAAGCGGAAAAATATTAAAAACTGTCACGCTTGCCGAAAACTTCAGCATAAATAACTGACCAAAATGTTTATCTCTATAAACTTAGCCTGAAACGTTTGCAGATTAACTTACAGGTTCAAGTTCGGAACTAAACCTGTAGATACTATACGTTTAGCCTATCAGCCTATCATGTTCCCACTACTGGGACACCGGCCTTCCCACTGAAAGATGGAGTGGACCGTAATCCACCACGCGGCCCGCGGGCCCAGTGCGGGTTGGTGAATATCACAAAATGTCTTCGATTTTTTTGTTCTAGGACATGAGGTTTCCTCACGATGTTTGCCTTTTCCATTTTGAAAGCTACCAAACCGCACCGGGCCCGCGTGGAGCATTACGGCCCACTCGCTCTCATCGAGAGGAGGCCTATGTCTTAGCAGTAGTAACATTATGGGCCGATTATGCTAAAGTGCCTGCCTGGGTTCCAACCTACGGCCTACACCTCGATAGTCGCGGCCGTTTCTACTGGGTCACCACTGCTCCTACTACTACTCCTACCATAGATATTTCTATGACTCCTACACTGCTGTACTCTACGCACATTTAAAGTAACATGCACCTTTTCGCCTCTCCTAACCATGCACACTTATTACTATCATCACATTGCTTTCTAAATACAAGACACACAGAGACTAGTTCACACTAGACAGACTAGACATTCGAAACTTACCCATTAAACGATTTAAAAACTTCATTAAAACCAAACTTTGTAAAAAAGGGTATTATAGAATTTCCGATTATTTAGAAGATAAAAAAGCATGGGATTGAGCTGCTCGCTCTGCTAAACCTTGTAATAAAACCTTGAAAATTGACATTATAATTATTCAGTAAAATCATCAAATTATACCAGTTTTATATAAACATTGACATTGTTGAATATTACATACAAAATGACATGATTACTTTGTAAAGTATTATATTATTTTAATTATTGTGAATGTGAGGACTATGTGGATATTTTTTTTTTTTTCTCTTCTCTATTTTCTTTTCTTTCTCAGTTAGTTTTAATTTAATGATGGTCTGGCAGTTTGAGTAGTTTATGCGGCCTACCCAAATGTCCTTTCTTTGGTACTGTTCGTCGAGTTGAGCTCCTTAAGTTCAGAGTTGAGCTCCGCGATTACTGACAAATGCTTGCACTGACTGGACAGGTCCACTCAAAGCTGTATGGTTCTTTCCTCAAAAGACCATTTCAGACATTAGTCTACATGGTCCTCATATGGCCTGACCAAGATTATGTCTGGACTTTAAAAGAGACTGTGACCTCTGAGTTTGTTTCGGCCTTTCTTCTCAGAGTAGTCAGATAGGAAACGCCGAACTCATCTAGCTAATTTTTAACATACATTTTAATATGACGTGTAAAAGTGATTCCAATATCCTATTTACAGAATAAACAATTTCATTTCATTTCATTTCATTTCATTTCATTTCATTTCATTTCATTTCATTTCATTTCATTTCATTTCATTAGTTAACTCCTCGTTCACTAACTTCACAAAGCCCTATACGAACCGTACGTAAAGTTAATAACGAGGAGTAAGCGGCTCATTGGCAGAATATCGACGGAAACACTCTCATCCAGGATGAAGCGCTCTTCGTTAACAGTAACTAGTTTACTAGCGACAAAAGGGTGAATGCGATGGCAAAATATCGAACTGCAGTGTTGTTTCTTTGGCTTACCTACGGTTACTCGAATTGCACAGAGGTAGATAGAGAGTACTGTTTCCTCAGAAATTCTTTAAGGTTCTTTAAGTTCTTTAAAGTAGGTAGGTACCCAGTGAAATTCTAATTTTGAGGAGTTCAGCTTTCAAAGAATAGGTAACAAAGAACATTGTGTAAGGTTCCAACTGAAAGCTTTGAAGCATGAATTCAGAAATATTTCATCGGTATTACCTACTTACTTACGTTACTTTTTGTTAATTTAGGGTTTTTAAGAAAATCTCATTAATACTGTTTCCCTCTAGTTCTTCTAAAAGCATAATTCTCACTTCATCTTTAAAATTTGTACACCGACCTAAAAAGCCTGTCAGAAGTTAAGCAATTTATTTAAACAATCTTCGTATAAGTGCAGATATTAAACAACACAAACCACAACTCAAAAAGTACACATACCTTGCGTATGGCCGGATATTCATATCTCATCTCAGTATCTGACCGCCTGTCTCGAAGGCGGATCATACAAATCGGCCGGTAAATCTTTAGGGGGAAGAATAATTGAATATTACGATAGACGCTTCTTTCCTACAGTATTTTTTTATCTCAGTATTGTTTACGACTTCACGTAGACTTTAACAATCGGGGTGCATTTATAAGAAGATCTTGCAAGAAAAGCAGGGAGGAGTATGTAGATCGTATTGGGTTTATTGACGTAGCTTTTGCGTACGTATTTTTTTATTGTCTGTTTCTGGTTTTCTTTCCTTATTGTTATTTTTTCTGGGAAATAAAATCAAATTCACGTTAGTATTTTGAAATACTTATTTAAAAGTCTGTTTTAATTAAAATCCATGGTTACATTCACTCCAGCATTCCATTCGAGTGTGCGGCAGGTTTTCTAATAAAATAAAATTAACCAATCGTTTTAAGGTTCCGTAGCTAAAAAGGAAAAAACGGAACCCATAAAGGATCACTTCGTTATCCGTCCATCTGTCCGTCAAGAACCCTTTTTCTCAGGAATGCGTGGAAGTATCAATTTAAAATTAATATCAAATACGTACATCTATGGTGCTTTGGAGTTCTTAGAAAATAAAACTTCTATGTCAACGCAATAAAAAATACGTCCATTTTAGCGACATAATTATTATGATACTCGCAAATAAATCAAAACCTACAGGGTAGGTACTTCTAGTTGATCTCTTTACTCAATTAATCATTAAAGACAAGAAGCAAGTTCTTACAGCACAAGTAAAGGAAAAAGAAAATCGTTAATTTGTAGTTTATCACTTGTGGCCTTGTGGGGCCTAAAAGCAAATTTTAGGCCGCCACTGTTGGTCTAAAATTCGTTTTTTTTTTTTTATTGCGATCACAAACTTACATTGGCAGTTAGAGAAATGACCGTGACGTATGGGAGAACATTTTTACAACTACAATGTTAAGTTTCTTCTCGGGATAAAATCCCAACTACAGAACTTTTCATAGAGCGTGTTGCAAACGTTTATAGTGCTCAATTCCTAGAAGGTTAGAGGATATCAGTAAGATGTTCTAGATCAAAAGGCACCACAATTATTTTAATCGCTATGTTTTCAAAGGGTGTCAAATCACAAGCGTTTCGGTATTTCTATGAAGAGCAGGCACCACAACCACACCCCGCTATAAGCCGTCAGTTTGACGCGAGAATGGCTGACAATGACGTGACCTCCATCAGGCTGACGGCCCACTGACGCGGCCAGCGAAACAATTTGTCGAATGCCATAGGCTTAGATGGAATGCCGCTGGAAATTACGCGTTTTGGCCACGAAACATGATGGAAATGTTATGATTACAACAGTATTTATTTAGTTACATAATCTGCTATTGAAAATTTAATTTCCCGAGTAGTATTGTTGCGGTTGGTGGCCCAGCGATAACAGCCCCGACTTACAAGTTGTAGGTCGTGAGTTCGAACCCAGGCAAACGTTTTACTTTGTGTAAATAATTTCATTACCATTGCTCTCAAAACGGTGAAGGAAAACATCGTGAGGAAACCGACATTCAAATCATTCACTTAATTTTGACATTTTAAAGTAACGATTACCTAATTTTATTAGTAATACTAATTCATATTGGACTTACCTACTGTAGATTGCAAGTCTTATAATTGATTTTGTAGTTGGTTAAGTGAATATTTGTACACCATATACTCGTATTTTGTGGTAGAATGTATAGAACTAACAAAAATATTATTCACCATACTATGTAAAACTACATTCTTACAAATAAATAAATTCTAATTCTATAGAAATTCGAAGACATGTGACATCTACCAACCCGCACTGGGCCCGCGTGGTGGATTATGGCCCACTCCCTCTCACAGAGAGGAGGCCTGTGTCCCAGCAGTGGAGACATTATAGGCTGATTATGTTATGTTATTGTCGCGGGCTCCAAGATGGTTTTATAATTTCCTCGAGATGTGCCAGCTGCACCATAATTCCGTAATACACGATCAATCACAATTTGAATCGTTTTGAAACAGATTGCTAATCCATTGCTTCATAAGTTCGAATAAAAAATCTACTCAACAACGTAAACAACGCAATGAATGTTGTTGAACTGTCAAAATTAAACAGATTAGTCTTAATCATGTAGGTACGAAACTGTGTTACGCAATTAGATAGCTGGTTTACTTTATCTCAGCGATTTTATGGTTAGTCCTCTGGCTAAAAGTAACAGTTTTTGAGAATAGCATGGTAAGCATAACCCAGTGACTACATTTTGCGAAGTCTAAGAAATACGCAGTCAGTTAAGAGAAACTCCGCATAGTGAAATATCTCTAATGAGACGGTAAAGCTACTCTTTTCCGACTATTTCATAAAAATATTAGTTTATCTCGCTTCGAACATTCCGCAATTCTTTTCCAGTTCATTGATCAAGTCATAGATACAATCATATTCATTGATCGCTTGCTTTGAGGCCTAGCACAATAATTAGATAAACAAAATTGGCCCAAAATATAATTAAAGACATATTTAGTGTTTGCATGTAACGTGACCGAATGCAGAGTGGTCCAAAAATATGAATGCTAAAATGTTTTGTAGTTACCTGTTTGAATTTCTAATGACTCATTTGCAGCAACGTGCATTGTTTGAATATTTTATCTTTTAGTACTGTTTAACATTTTGTGCTGTTTAAAACGTTGTATTTTAGTGCGGCGGGAAAAGTGAAATGCGGAAATTACGACATAAATTACCTATTTACCTTCACTTGAAAGGTAACTAGAAGAAAAATTTTATGTGTTGCTTCTCTAGACAGTAAACTTCTCGAAAATGAGAACAAAGCAAAAAAAGCATTAAGATATAAAATTACTGGACAAATAACCTACTTGCGCCAGTGAAGATGTCTATGATGAAATAATGATATCTAAAAACTTTGATTATTATCTTACACTCGGCCTTGCGACGCCTTGTATAGATCACACCTTAGATCCTCTCCTTAAATCTCATCCTCATAAAACTAGCTACTGTTCTTATCCTTCTCTGTTCATGCTGAAGATTGTGGAACTCACTTACACCTAACATTCGTGAGTGAAAGAGCATTAGAATTTCCTCTCAACTGTCAGTATTTATATACATATTTATATATAAGCTTTATACGTGTAGGTATATTTTAAGACTTCACTTATTCATAATTTCTCTCTTTGTTCTCACACGCTATTGTCTACATTTCATTCTCGTTTCTCCTTTTGCTGGTCTGCTGGAAGAAATTTCTTAAGAAATAAGCAGTATCTTTGTACTCAAATTATAACTACATCATGTCGTATCTATATTATGTATTTTACTGTGTTTACATAAATAATAAAATAAATAAAATATTATAGAGAACAGGAATCAACTTTTATCCAGCGTAAACGATCACTCACTATTTCGGAAATAATTATCCCAACATAATACTTAATTACAACCATCCACCAGCTTACCTCATAGCCACGTAACTCGGTGTTTGCTCGCACCTCGCCCGGTGGCACGGTCGGTCAATGATAATCCGGCACGTCTCGCGGGATGTGAGTGAGATCATTTGTAATGCGTTGAAACAAACGTTCGTGTTGTTATGCTATGACGACGTGTCGGTTCGCTGGTGCTTCGTTTTGAACGATGTTTCGAACTGGAGAATATAGTGGGGAATGAGCAGAGGATTCTGTTAGCTGTTTTGTTGGTTTTTGGAGAAAGGCGTCTTTCAGCCATGCCAGTCTGAGTTCGACAGTCTCAAAATTATTGCCATACTGTAAAAATTTGTTGTGCATTTGTTACTCACCTAAAATGTAGATTTATTGAGACAAGCACAAGGAGATCACAAACTAAACTAAGACAAATTCAGACATCAATAAAAAAATAATTTAAAAAACAATAAAAATTAAACAAAGTAAAATTAAAATAGAAGCAGAGTACTGTGAGACGCCAAAACGCCCATAACTCAGCACGATGCTGCGAAATTTAATAATAAATGTCGCAGCGCTGGTATTCTGATAGACATCGCCACATGCGAACTACGCATGAAGGTCCTGACATCACAACAAAATCGTGACGCCACACAAATCCTGCATCACAAAATTAGAGTTTACCGCGCGAACGACATCTATATGACTATCCGACATAAACCGTTGGGCAGTTACCCGCCAGACACGACACCCGTTTGGTCGGGGGATCCTCTCTTTTCAATAGAAGATAAGTGAACTTTACACCCTGTTCCTCATACCTCTAAAAACGATTCTAAAAGTGGTTAAAATAAAGAATTTTAAATTAATCATTATTGTAGCTTAAAGTTCTACGTTTATTGAATTCGATCGCTTACTCGTGCCTAAAAACATTGAACGCTAAAAAGCTACCAAAATTGTTTTTATTAAAATAACCTTCCCGTCATACTTACACACTTTTTATTCTTTCAACTCCAAAAAAAACTCTAACATTAACAAAATACGATATGCCCCTTCTAATTTGTACAGTTTCAGCCAATTTGTGCTCAGAGATTAGGCTTGTTATAAAAAGTATTTATTAATGGCGCCACCGGGCTCTTTCCTCAAATACTTTTCTAAAAATCTTCAAGAAATTGTGTTAAAGAGATGTACGCGTGCTCGTGAATATTTTAACTTGAGGAGTTTGTTTAGACGAGCTGTTTGTTTTGTTTTATTTTTATTGTTAAGAAAATGATGAAAAGGAGTTTATTGATGATCGGGGAGAGGTTTCGGTGTCGTAAACGAGAGTAAAAGTAGCTTAGTAGCTTTTCAAAACAATAATTTTTCCGTAAAAATACTGTTTAATGAAAAATAAAAGGAAACATCTTTTATTTTAATTTGTATCATCAACTCAATCATAGAAGAATAGTACATTACTATCGAGGCCCGCAATCAATGCCTAGTTGCGGCCAATGCTTGTATAGTACTTTTCACAAACAATGCGCGGAAATTCAAACCAAGTAAATTATTCATAAATTCCAGAATCAATGACGAACAAAGAAAATTTTTCACCCGCTATTATGGTCATTTGTTTTTTCACAGCTCTATTTGCTAAGCCAGTTCGAAATTTAAATAAAATCTTTGATAAGTTACCTCCTTGGTTGCCATGTGTTGAAGAAAAAAGTTAGTTCCATTTTTAAATAACAGGACAGACATGAGTTTTCATAGTAATTTATTTGGCCGCTAAACACGACAGATATGGATTTTCATACTAAGATTGACGGCCTGATGCTCGCTTGTTTTTGACCAGGACGGCAATTTCGATTTATCTCGAAGAAGGTTAATATACAATGTGGAGACTACCATACAACAAAAAATTTAAATACTGGCACTAATAATGTTTAAGATTATTCTGGAACTGTCAAATAAATCCTAGCTTCGAAATAAAAAAATGAGTTTTTCAAACAAATTAAATGTAATGTATCTGATGATCCACCCTAAGCCTATAAATTCCGTTTATCCCAACTAGGTCTTGGGTGAATTCTCGGGTATACATTTCAGAATATCCACCTTAGGGTGGATTTTTGGGGTGGATAAACGAAATAGCCCGAGCTGACTATGGATTTTGCCGAGCTATAATACCCAAACTATTGAATATATTCAATTGAATTTTTGTATACAGAATGGGAACGTCATTATGGACACGCCGTTTAATTTTTTGTTGTATTGTCGTCTCCACCTTGTATAAGGATAATGTTCGAATTTCCAAGCATGTTTGAGAAAACGAAGATTTAATAAAACAATCACATAAGAAATTCAAAGAAACATCAAGAATAAGCCATCACCTCCTTCTGTGAAGCAGTAATGCTCGCGAAGAAGAAGGCGGGGCGCGAGAGGGAGAGACAAATGTCGCACCCTCATGCCCCTAGCCGCCGCCGTAGGAGACGCCCTGGGCGTCGGGAATTGGTAGCCGATTTCCGGCCACCGTAGGCGTGGGCCTGCGGACGGAGAGCAATGGGTAGCTCGCCGTCCTATAAGGACCAGGCCCGGGTCGACGGCACGTCGTGTTCCACGTGCGCCTAAAAGAGATGTCAGCACTGCTGGGGTTGCGGGAAGTCCGTGAAAACCGGGAAAAAAAGTCCGGGAAAACCGTGGCCCCTGGCACAGGCAAGGGAAGGAACACGGGTGGGTTTTAGTCAGTAAGAGTCTGACACGCCCTTTCGCTCCGCCCAGAGCGGGAAAAGTCATTAGACGATTCCCCACCCAAAAAAAAAAAAAAAAAACAAATGCTGCAGGCTGCGGGTGTCGACCTCAGGACGAGCTGCTTCTCGCACCGACACTGTACGTCGCTAGATCCCGAGTCACCAGTCCTGACTCTCTGTGTATTTTAACTGCTGAGAACAAAATTACAAACGTAGCTGGTGTCTTACGATTTCCACGCGTACGAAGTCGCGGGCAGAAGCTAGTCAAGAATAATATCGACACTCTTCCGCATCATCTGTTACTGTCCCATCACTAAAGCATGAACATAAATTCAACTTTATTTTTTCACCTCGACGCGAAGAGTTCGGGCTTTGAATTTTTTAATGAACGCCGCCTAAGAAAATCCTCAATTTTATCACGGAGAGTCTTATTAAAACTATTATTAACAGTGAAATTTACTTGCTTAATTTAAATTGCTCGTTTTGCGTTCACGAAATTCCACCTGTATTAAATGTAAGACGGGCTCTCATAGCTGCGAGGCGTTTATTTTCCGGAAAATTCCGGTTAGAACCGGTGAGTGCCGCTCTGTACCGGAACATAAATGCGAGACGTGACAAGTGTGTACGTGACTTTAGTGTTGTAATACACGGTTTTAATAATATCAAGTAATAACTAGTTATGGCGAGTCGTAAACGTTGATGGGATGATGTATTAGCTGTGACAGCGGTGGTGGGTTTGTTTAATTTATCCTTATTTGTTATGTATGTAAATTCTGAGACAAGAATATAATTTGAATCGTTTTATTATACCTGAGGCTTTGAACATTACAAGCAGATAGTATTTTTACGCACGAACAAAGAAATACAGACAAAATACTGTCTCTGTAGGTATTCAATACCGCCCATGGATGGGCATGTGAGCGCCCCCGTATTTTTAGGAATATTCATGGTAAAATTATCGAAAATTTACTTTAAAATAAAAAAATTCAGTCCGATAAAATAACTCATAATTATACTTTTAGATATAATAAACTGAACCCAAATCGAACCAATAGCGTCGGAGATATGGCAAACGCTAGAAAAAAAATAATAAAAATTGCATAACATGAATAATATTGAAGATAGACCCCCCGTCTATCTTCAATATTATTTAATAAAATATGTCGAATATGAAAAAAGAACGGAGCTTAAGACATTTTTTCCTAAAATAAATCAGTAAGTACTTACTTAAAAAAACACACGTGTAAGTCCATAAATTCCCCTATGATATAAAATCCCCTAGGATATAAGTTTGAATAACGTGAAAAATATTTAATATAGACCGCCCCCCCTCCTTTAAAGTGAATTTTTGAAAAAAAAAACGTGAATAAAAATACGGGCATGGCCATGGACGGCATTGTATACTCGTAAGCACATTAAACTTTTGTCGCGTATTATACACATTTATATTTCACAACCATGTGCAGTAAAAGACAAATTCCCAAAAGAAAAGTCAGATTGAACTCTTTCACAGACTTGATATTTTATTTCCCCCTTACAACACCTATGGGAAATGCTGGGATCTATGTCGCAACCAAACTACATTTCAAAGGGAGTTAGTTATAAGGTGCGTATACGGTACAGTACTCCATTGTTATTACTATATGTAGGTATGCGAAGGTTTGCAACTCTGAGGTTTGAAAGATATAAAACATGCATGTGTCAATATCTAATCCAATAAGGAAAAAATGTGTCAAAAATCATATAACACGCATTCAAATCGGCTCTCACAGTATAGAAATCACGTTGATTATGCAAATACGTGAACAAAGTCATGCCATATAGAATCATAGAGAATCATTCTTCACGCAACAATGACCCCGAATTATACTGATTGTGTTCCTCGAGGCGTAAGTTGTACAAAGGCAGAAAAATCATGAAGACCCATCTTTCATGTTTGATCAGAAAGTTTTCCCTTTTGTGAATTAATAGGGAATCAATGGGAATGCCTTTGTCAAACAGCAGGATGGCTGAGTTGAATAATCAAAGTGACGCGCTGCTTTGAAAGACTCGGTGCTCGGTTGTTACATCGAAAAATTGTACGACAAAGATCTGTCTGGGGTCCCGCAGGGAACTAAAGTTGGATCATTGTTAATTCTATATATTTTTATGACTAGAAGTTTTCTGACACTCTGGAGACAATAGAAAACGATAAGAATAAAGAATTAATCTTGATATTCGTTTTCATCCCTAAACACAGACAAATACGGAAGACGTCTTTTATTGTTACAAAAACAACTAATTATAATATTATTAGTTTTGTTTTCGACACGCCCCGAAATAAATAAAGCAGCTAACACACCAACCAAGTTTTAGGCTAAAGTAATTAGTTACTATTGACCTGCAACTAATTAGACTGAAATATAGGCAGTTACAGTTGAAGCGGCTGAATTTAATGGTTCAACAGGCTTCAATCCGATTAACTTAGTAACCTTCCAATGTTTTACGATAAGGTTTGACCTACAACATTAGATTTATTAGCGGTTTAAGTAATATTAAGATAAATAAATAAATAAAACTATACTTAAGTAAAAACGATGACGGAAAACATCGTGAGGAAACTGGCATGTCTTAGAACCAAAAATTCGAAGACATGTGACATCTACCAACCCGCACTGGGCCCGTGTGGTAGATTACGACCCACTCCCTCTCACAGAGAGGAGGCCTGTGTCCCAGCAGTGGGAACATTAATAGGCTGATTATGTTATGTATACTTAAGTACTGAAAAAGATACCATATAGGTTGGAATAGAGCAAATTATATCTGCATTATACCTACATACAGAAAGCAGACAAATAAGAAGTAGCTTTTAATCAAGCTCATTAGATATTCCTTTTATGTTTGGGCATTCTAAATAGGTTATGGTATGATTTCCACTATTATTGATTTGAAACAGTAGCGCTCAGCTGTAATTTCAAGAGAAAATAACTAGTGATTTAGCTCCCAGTGATGTAAGCTACGCAAAATGAATACGTCAGGCACATTGTCAAAGAAAGAAGATTCGGTGTTTCTTAGGCCCAGAAATCGTAACTCAAAAAATTTGCCTTTTTATTTAACACGGAAAAAATACGACCTTTTATGAAAGAAAAATAGCACTTCCTGACAAAGTTTTCACAAACTTCATTGAATACATTCGGAGTTTCGAAATAAAGAACACAATATCAAGCGGAACCATTGTTTAAAGGCAGTTCTGTTTTATTATTTCTCTAGAAGAACATTGAAGGCTCTAGAGTTACGAGAATTTTTCAAATAAAGTTGCGTCTACATCAGAGTGGCAAGTTGGATGGAAACTGAATATTTTTCAGTTTTTGAAACCACAGTTGGACTGGGTTTTAGTTTGAGTTTGTGATAGTTTTTAACTCGCGTTGTTGATAACGTTTGTGTTCGATACTTTATCGTTGCTTGTTCTCAACTTTAGCTTCCACTTTTATAAAAATGCTGTTGTATTTTCATACCCACACTACCCAAGTTTAATAAATCGTTTGCATTTAAATAATACACATATTTAAAATTGCATTTTTAGTGTATGTAGGAAAGTTAATAATTTTCCGCCGTAAAACTTAGCTAACTATAAGTTGAGTGGAATACATTTGGGATCCATTTGAATGCAAATATTTGTGCCGTAGGTGCCTGAGTTTCATGTGACGGTTTAAACTTATTACCTAAATTACCCAGATTCAGATGTATTTTGTTCCAGTCAGAAACATTTTTATCGAAAACGAACCTTTTAACGAAGGCTTAATTTATTGTTTCACATAAATAACGTATTGTGATTGGTTGTTTCAGACGAGGAGGCGCGTACGACGGCGGTTTGATGGGGCGGTGACGCAGCATGCGCCGCGTGCCGCTTGCCGCGCTGCTGCGGCTCATCATTATAGCAGGTGGGCACAAACCAGTGACATACATACAGTCACCAACACTAATATGTATACCCTTAAGAAAATTCAAAAGCGATTTTTTCGTAGAAAAAACAATTTCTACATTGAAAAAAGACTTGTTTCATAAAAGTATGGATTCCAATATTAAACTAAACTAACAAACTATCGATACAGTAGCAGAAAATCACTTTAAATGTGGCAAAGTGAAAACATATTAGTGGTCGTGATTGTATTAGTGCCGATGTTGTTCTTCTTGTTCTCTCGTATCGGCACAAACTACATTACAATAGTAGGATAGGTACCACAGAGCACAGAATCGCCTCGCACCGGCAGTGTCTAGAGACGTCAATACTCAGAAATTTGTGACCCTGAAACTGCCTTGACGCCCGCCGGTAGCACATCTCTGCCGCGAAGCAGTAGCATCGAAACCGCAGTAGTTCAATTCAACTGGGTCGCGTCATGTTCGGCTACGCGAAATTCGAGTAGCGGAACATGACGCGAGCCAGTTGAATTGAACTACTGCGGTTTCGCTGCTAGGGTTTCGCTTGCGGCGGAGGTGTGCTACTGTGGTGAGTGCACAACTTATTTATTTATTTATTTATATATACTTTATTGTACACCAGATAACACAATCATTACAAAAAGAAAAAGTAATACACTACAAAATATACAATGGGCGGCCTTATCGCTTACTGCGACTTCTGTCACAACTGCCACTTAACCGAACAGTTTCTGCACGTCATTCCTAGTGTCGTAGTGCGAGTGAATGGCGACTCGCTTGGGTTTTATGAAAATTGTTGATAATGCCGCTGCGCCGCTAGCACCGGCCGCTGAGGCATCTCTGCTATAGGTACGTAGGCAGTCAGCCTCACTCATATTTTTTTAAATAAGAGTAATTTGAGTGAGGCTGACTGCCAAGGTTGCAAACATATGTTATTATTTTAGTTTTCTTACTCTAGAAGGCTATTAATGCCCGTTTTCGCCTTCATTAAGTGACACTTAAATTAGTGCCTAAATTAAAGTGCACAGTTGGATTTTCAACGCTAGGCTTAGCCCTGAGAGTTGAGAATCCAACAGTGCACTTTTGTTAAAATGACTTATTTAGGTGTCACTTAGTTGTCGGTGAATACGGGAAGTCCAAAAAATCTTGAACCATGTTGTTATAGAGGTCCTTGTTAAAGAAATAGTAATTGGTGCTAGAGAAGCCTTCATAAAAATGAAAAAAATGTTAAAAAGTTTGCTTTAGTTGCGGGAAAACTCCTTAAAAAAGAAATAAATAATTTCAATTACCTACAATTGCGTTAAAAGTTTGGTTCAATTTCAATTTGTTTTTGCAGACATGTTTTCTAAATGAATGTAATTTTTGTTTTTGTTAATTTGATTACACAAAAGTTTGTTTTCAATACGATGATGATTAAGCTTGAATTTAAAGTTGACCTTTGGCTTCGTAATTTTAACAATTAAGTACCGTAAACCGAGGTTACTTTGATTAATATTGAACTTTGAATGTCCATATCTTTTAAATTTGTGGGTGTAAAAAAATACAAAAAATTTCTAATTATCGGTTTTTTTATTGATATCGATTACTGTAATCATAAGTGAAAAAATATGGCTTGAAATTGAGAAAAAAAATAAAAACTGGCTGATAAAGTTATACGTAGAATGGGGGTTACTTTGATACTCCCGGTTTTATTAAGTGATTACAAAGTAGCCCCAATAACAGTTTTGCAGCACAGTTATTTAGAAGAACAATACATTTACCTTTTTCAATTAAAAATCGTTGATGAATTCCCAGCGCGTCCTCAAAAAAGGATTTGACAGTTCTTCAGTGTTGCTAACATTGAAAAAAAAACTACCAAATTGCGTTTCGTTTAACGCAATTCGCGATTTTATATGAATGGAAATTTCGATCAAAGTCACCCCGTGATTCAAAGTAACCCCGGTTTACCAGTACCTACTTTTAGTAGGTAGTATCATTTTCACGTTATTATATTATTACCAAAGCCGTAACCAAATCTAATGATATCTTTGAACCATGTACAGGAATAATAATGCCAACCCGTTTATAATTAACTATCCAAAGGCGACCTCAAAACGTAACGTGTTGCGTTTACTAAACACGGATATGTATAGGCAGCAGGTGTCTAGTAATATTATTATAATTACGTTTTTCTCAGAAATTTCCCTTTTGTAACTGTTTTCAAACAGAACTTAATAGAAGAAATTGATGTTTTCGTTGCTAGAGCTGTAGCTAAAGTTTCGTTCAAGTTTCAAAATTCATTCTATTAGTTAATTTATGAGATCTTGCCTTCCAGAAATAAAGAAGTACCTAAATATAATTATTCACTTCATTACATAAGGTATCTAATGCTGGAAATCTAAGAAATTTTCCAGTAACGACTTGTTTATCAGGCCTTGTAAAATACAATCAGTATTTATTTAGAAAAGCTTCTCACAATTTGCTACTAACAATTTCTATATAATAGCCTTCTCTTTGGCTACGAAGTACTAAATACCAACATTTTATGTCTACCAGACCAAAAACACTACTTAGTACAAATCTATCGGACTGATACTCCGAAACCATTGTTCCCTAGAAGTATGTCGAGTGATCCTCGATAGTACCAGGCCGTGGCAGTTGTCAGCACAAATTAATGTGTCTGTCCCGCCCAGTCTAGTTAGAGTTGCCCTCGATACCATTTGTTATGTCAACAGATTATAGTAGTGCGGCGGTATCTGTTGATAGGATAGTTAGTTATACATTTTATTGGTATTGATTGTAGTCGTAACAAGTGTATTTAAAGGTACCTTTTCAATGCATTTTTTGTTCAGTCTTTGAAATCAATCTACTCAATCTACCTAGCCTTTTTCTATGTTGGGCCGGCTTCCAGCCTAACAGGATGCAGCTGAATACCAGTATTTTACATGGAGCGATTGCTTATCTGACGTACTTTCTGGCTTCTGACGACCTGTAACGACTGTCAAAAATCCACGAATGACAGTCGGGACCAACGGCTTAACGTGTTTTCCGAGGTACGGAGGAGTATCTCTTTGTAAAGATGGTCACCGGCAAGCGTAGCTTAACCTGATGGATCGACTCGTGCGGCTGTTGTTACTTAGCCACGAGCTCCTCCCTTTACAGTCTTTGAAGTTATGGATATATCAGATTAGAAACGTATAAAAACAGAACCTTAACTTATATTATGTACACGTTGTACCTACATTGTTTATTTATCATCCCGTAAACTGTACCTTCTGAACCAGAAAAAAAATGTCATGTGATAAAACTACAAATTAACGATTTTCGGACTTTTTCCTTAACTTGTGCTGTGAGACTTTGCTCTTTGCAAAATTTCTTGATTCTAGGTCCGAAACAAGAAAGCACCCTATGTGTTTTGATTTATTTGTGATTATCAAAATATGTTGCATAAATGGTCGTATTTTATTATTGCGTTGACTTAGAAGATTTTTTATAGCTCTAAGGGACCGCAGACCTTCATATTTGAATTAACTTCAACTTGATACCTCCACGCGTTCCTGAAAAAATGGGTATTAACAGATTGAAAGGCAAACAGACGGACGGACAAAGAAGTGAAAGAAAGAAAGAAAAATAAAGAAAGAAAATATGTTTATTTGCGGTAACCATGACGCAAAAAAAGAAATAATTTACGAATAAAAAACAATTTGGGGGAAAGTATGCTGTATGCGTCACATCTACGCAAAAGTGATCCTATAAGGAGTGATTCTATATTTCCTATTGAGGAACGGTACCCAAAAAATATTTTACCAGTAAGCTTTAGTAGCAGCAAAGTTCCTTATTGAAGGACTTAATAATTGCAGTTGCAGAGAGTTAAAAGTTTTTATTAATTTGAACCCGTTTTACAGACATGATTTTTAAATTATTCGGTTTTTTTTGTTAAATTGGTACTTACCTTTTTTTTTTAATTACTGCTTTGGATGATTAAGCTTGAAAATAGAACATCGTAAAGTCGACTACTCAGTTGGGATATTACTCAAAGAATTTCTTAGAAATAACTGTTTTAGAATGATTATATAAATTGATCAAACATTAATGAGTTACCTACTTTTCCAGTTCAGTTGACATAAAAATCTTTAATGAACCGTCGTTTTTCCTTTACAGCAAGTTTATTTTACTTAAAAATAAATACTAAAACATCTTATTTATTCGAAACATCGCTAGGTAGTCCATTATAGTTTGACCTCTCACTTTCTACCTCGTTTCATACATTTCGAAAAGATACATTCAAATAGAAAGGGCCTATGTAAGGTGGTAGTTGAAGGAGGTAAAGACATCAATTATGGCTGGTCTTATTTAAAAAAAATTAACGAGTTACCGTTTTCTAAGCTAAGGCGAGGTCTTCTTACACTTTGCAGTCTGCAGCTTTTAGGGTGTTTTTTAGGGTTTAGTGTTTATCTATATTTACGAATTAAATCCTTTGCTAAATATTATTTAGCAAATGGATTTAATTCGTTTATATAGATAAACCTTAAACATTAAAAAAAAAACAACGGGTTGCACTCCGGGAGTTCCGGCAGAAATGTAAACTTGAACATTAACGTTGTGCATTTTTGAATATTTTGGAATGGTTCGGGACAATATCGCACGAATTGCTTTATTTATCAATATAAAAGTACTATCATTTATGTGGTTAAATATAATATTCATTAGTAAATTCAAAATTCAAAATTCAAAATTCAAAAGTCATTTATTCAAATTAGGCTGAGAATCAGCACTTTTCGAACGTCAAAATTACATAAGACAGTCCCCCAAAAACGCCCGCCCTTCACCACTTCCTAGTGCCTTTGCTGGAGAGAAGAAGTGGCGCAACAAACTCCCCAGCAGCACAGCTGTCTGTTCAGTTAGAAAAAAATAACTTGATTCTATACAATAGTATGCAAATAATTTACATTACTCAACACAAAACATTCAATAAAATATATGCCATAATGACAGCTAGCACGCGCCAATGGACCAACAAAAAAAAAATAAAAAAATATCGAAATCTAAACTCAAGCAAAAATAAAAACTAAAAACGTAAACATAACTTAATACCCGAATTATAAAGCCTCCAGGCATAAAGGGCGTGCCCGCTTACATATAGCTAATAAAGCTGTAACTCGAAGTCACATAATTAGATATGATAAACTAGGACCATTGAAGTAAAAATAAATCAAAAATAGATCAACAGTTAGTCAAGAATAATATATAATCTACTGTCGAGGTCGCTAGCTAATCACATATTGCAATACAACTCATACGAAAACATTGTAATGAGTAGATCATGTCAACAATAAATAAAAATAAAAAAAATTGTATAATAAAGTCAAATAAATTAAACATTCTATAAACATATAACCTGTCAGTAGGTAAGCTAAAACTGGAGAAAGAACATAAACATTGTCTTGAGTTAATCACAGCGACCAACTATTTTTATCGCTTAAGTAGTCATTGATAGAATAGTATGCCTTTGAACAAAGGTTGGACTTTACTTTAGCTTTAAACGCATTAAAAGGCAAATCTAGCAGAGAAGTGGGTAGCTTGTTATAAAAGGTTATACCAAGCCCAACAAATGAGTTATGAACCTTATGAAGCCGGTGAAAAGGAGCTCGTAATTTGTCTTTATTTCTGGTGTTGATATTGTGGATATCACTGTTTTTAGTGTATACGTGTATATTTTGCCTAATATATAAGATATTGGCGAAGATGAATTGTGATGCCACTGTAAGAATACCAATATCTTTAAAAAAATCTCTCAGAGAGACTCTGGTACCTAGTTGGTAAATTGCTCGGACAGCTCGTTTTTGAAGAACAAATATATTTTGAATGTCAGCGGCTTTGCCCCACAGCAGAATACCATAGGACATAACGCTATGGAAATAACTAAAATAGACTAATCGAGCTGTATCAACGTCAGTGTATTGTCTTACTTTCCTGACAGCGTAGGCGGCCGAGCTGAGCCTTCCCGCTAGACTTGAAATATGTGGGCCCCACTGAAGTTTGGCATCTACTGTTATGCCCAGAAAAACTGCCGAGCCCACAGTTTCAAGCACTTCTTTATCTAAGACGATGTTGGGTCCTAGATTTCTAACATTCGGTAAAGCGAACTTTATACATTTCGTTTTCTTGGAGTTGAGAACTAAGTTATTTGTTGTAAACCAATCCGTAACCATTGAGAGTGCACTGTTTACATCGTCAAAATCTTGTCTGTTCCTGTCTACTTTAAAAATAAGAGAGGTATCATCTGCAAACAGTACAACTTCACAGATACCCTTTAAAAAGAATGGTAAGTCATTGATATACACTAAGAACAAGAATGGACCCAGTATTGAGCCTTGAGGTACACCTAACTGAACTGGTAACCCGGAAGATTTCACACCATTAATATCTACACATTGGGACCTATTACTTAAATAAGAATTTATAACATCGAGAGCTTCGTTTTGTACACCGTAATGACGCAGTTTACGCAATAGCGTGTCATGGTGCACGCAATCAAAGGCTTTGGAGAGATCACAGAAAACCCCAATAGCATTTTGCGAGTTCTCCCATGCGCTAAATATGTGTTTCAGCAGAGCAACACCCGCATCTGTAGTCGAACGACCTTTTGTAAAGCCATATTGTTCATTATGAAGGAGGCTATTTAAATTAAAATGTCTTAGTAACTGCTTGAGTATTAACTTTTCAAATATTTTACTAAATGCAGGTAAGATAGAAATAGGCCTGAAATTGCCAACGTCATTTTTATTACCTGATTTAAATAATGGAATGACTTTACTACTCTTCATGAGGTCAGGAAAAGTTCCTGAGTCAACACATTTATTAAAAGTAACAGCTAGATAGGGGGCTACGATGTCTATTATATTACTTAAAAGTTTAATGGAGATGCCCCAGTAATCACCAGTGTTTTTGGATTTGAGTGTGTTAAAAACATTAACTACATCACGAGGTGTTACATGTTCGAAGCTAAATAAACGACTACTTTTAGACACACTACTAAGCAAAAGGTTTTCAGCTTTAGACGGGGACGAAGTTAAGGAGCGAGTCGTAGTTAAAGGTATGTTGGCAAAAAACTCATTAAACGCCTCAGCTACGTCAGCTGCTTTAGTAACTAATTTACTGTCGACTATAATCTCAAGTTCTTTATCTTGTTTAACCGACTTACCCGTTTCATTGTTAATAATTTTCCAAGTGGTTTTTACTTTATTATTGGAATTTTTAATTGTATCGCTCAAAAATTTCGATTTAGCATAAACACTAACCTTTTTAAATAATTTTGAATAATTTTTAACATACTCTAGGAAAGGAGTATCAAACCTGTATTTTTTCAAACCATATAACTCGTATAGTCTCGCTCTACTTTTATAAATACCTGGAGTGGCCCATTGGTTAAAGCCAGCGCTGGTGCCATTAATTTTAATAGTTTTGGTCTTGAATGTAGATTGGTACTCTTTTTGCACGACATCAAAAAGGGCTCCATAGATTTCATTAGGGCTCTCGAGTTCTACTATAGATGGTGTAATTCTATGAGCTATATTATTTTTAAACTTATTGCAACGACTAGCTGTATAGGGCCTGCATTCTATTTTACGCGGCTTTTTATGTAATGGCATGGGGAAGCTAGCTAATAAACCACAGTGGTCAGAAGTTAAGTCACTTAACACACATTTATTTTTGGCATCACAATCACTAAATATATTATCA
Organism: Conistra vaccinii; assembly: GCA_948150665.1. Lineage (NCBI taxonomy): Eukaryota > Metazoa > Arthropoda > Insecta > Lepidoptera > Noctuidae > Conistra > Conistra vaccinii. The sequence continues at coordinate 2,445,760 of OX411329.1, read as the reverse complement.
AGACAAGTTGACGAAGATGCCGTGATCCTAGTAGGTTCAAAAAACAAGTTAATTAAATTATAAGACCTAAACAGATTAAGAAGTCTAATACTTAATGGAGTAACATCTAAAATATTAATATTAAAATCTCCACATAAAATTATACTTTTATTACTTGATTTTAACCTATTGAGTGAATCCTCCATTACCGATTCAAAACTAATAAAATCACCAGAAGGGGGTCGATAAACGCAAATTATAACGTACCGCTCGAGTTCAACACAAGACAACTCAATAGTGCGCTCGATAGAAAGATTAACTAAATCTAAACGTTGTTTACATTTCAACTTGTTTGAAACAAGAACTAAAGATCCACCGCGAATGGCGTTTTTTCTTACAAATGCACTTTGTACAGTAAAATTATCATCATTGATAAACACTACTTCATGTTCTTTCAACCAGTGTTCAGTCAAACATAACACCTGAACATCATAGTTCTCCATAAATAAACTTAACTCTAGCTCTTTGCCGGACAGACCCTGCATATTTTGATGAACAACATTCAATATATGGGGCTCACCCGTTGTCGCACCTAATAGTTTAAACTACTAGGCGTATCAAAAGTAGTGTTAGTATCACTACTAACAGTAATCGATGGTACACTACAAGTACCAGTGTCACTGTGTATACTGTATGCTAAAAGATTAGCAATTTGTCTCCTACAACTAGGTGGCAAATACATTGTATATTCTGTCAGTTTGTAATCAGTGATAAATTGATTACAATCAAAATATAAAATAGCATCGCTGTGACGACATGTCCTATTATAAATTAACATATTTAGATTATAAATATGCCTATTTTGCTCATCAGACAAATAATGAGAATAAGGCAAGGCACAGAAAATAAATTTACAACTATTGGTCGCATTGAGATGTAACATCAAATGGACACATTCAATTATTTCTTTTTTTCTTACAGATAAACTATCCCCATATAATAATATAACAGTTGAACCGGGGTTTATTTTTGTCAATTTAATATTACAAATTAATTGGCTAACACTGGCACCGGGTAAACAATTATTTATAACATACTGTTGTGAACACTGATTAAATATTCTACCAAAACCTTGACCAAATTTGTCAGAAAATACATATGTTGGGTTAACCAAATTATTCATACTATTATTAACTTCATTAATACAGCTACCTACTGGCTGAGCCACTGAGGGTGTGGGTGTAACAAGTTGAGGCTGAGTTGCCAGGGAACAGGCACAGCTAAAAGAGAGGTTATTTGTCAGAGACTCATACCTCTCCGCATTGTGCTTGACCAAGTCTGCCAACTCATTGGCCTCCTGCATGCGCTTACTTAGATCTTGTTGACAAGCCTCATATTTACTAAATATGTCCTTTAGAGCATATTCCCTAACAAACAATTCATCCTGTAGATGCTGAGTGTCAGTGTCATACATAGTATTACATAGTTGTAATTCATTAGTACACTGCTTTAAGTCTTGTTTTAAATTTATATTTTTTTGCCTTAGTTTTGTATTTAATTTATTAACTTTTAGGCGTTTTAATGATTTCTGAGTTTTCCTAATGAATTTATTAATTTTAATATATTTTTTAATCTTATTGTGACTAGTAAACAATTTGGTTTTATTGATAGTATCATCAGTTAAATCTATTGTTACAATTGGCTCAATACATGTGGGTCCGGACCCGCTACCAACCAACTCATCATAAAGACTGCAGGTGATCGCAGACTCTTCACCGGCTTTGAGAGATTCCAAATGGGTTATTGTGTTGTGGGCCCTGCTTAATTCCCGTTCTAGTTCAGATATGCGTCTCAAAGCCAGTTCGTGGGTGTCACTACATTGCTGGAAATTTGACACCAGTTGACGGAGATGTTGATGCTGGTCAAGTATGTCCATATGCTGTGTATGTAGTTCAGCCAACTGGTTCTTAAGCTCAGTGTTCTTGTTATTAATAAACTGAATTTCCACCTCACTGTCTTCCCTTTCATGTAGTAGCTGATCGCACTGGTTTTTACTACATTCCAACTCTTTCAATGTAGCCTTCAATTTTTCCTCCAAGGATGCAGCTCTACGGGTCAACATATTGACAAACCAACCCTAGTGCAACCCTGGAATGAGAGATGAGAAAGCTAAGTGAGTAAAAGGAATAAGAGAGAGGGATAAGATGTAGAGGGATGATAGAAGTATACTAAGATGAAGGGAAATTGAATTGAAAGAAAACAAAGGAATAAAAGTTATGAAGAGTGTGTCATCTAAATTATGGGATGATAATTTAATTATTCACAGGTATATCTTATTTGAGATATTAATATTCCAAATATAAAAGAGAAAATTACAAAATTAAGTTTGCAAAATGGTTGGGGGTAGGTACTACAAACTATTTTAAAGAAATTGTTAATCTAGTTTTAAACAATAATTTCATAAATTGACACTAATACAGTAATTTAACAACATATCAGTGGTATTGTATGTGTAGTAATAATCTGCAGTGATGGCTAATGGTAAACAAAAGTGAAGTTACAAGGAATAACACTGCTTTTATTAAAGAAACTTGATTGACAATACAAGTTTATGACACATTACAGGTTTAAATAGGTAGTATGAATAAATAAAATACTATAAGGCCGTATGAGCCTATTTTTTGTGTAGTAAATTATGTAGTGTTTACTGTCTGGGCGAATGTTTTCGTCTTCGATTTTGCTTCCACTAATTGTCAAGCAAAAGGAGTCATAAACGGTGCCAGCGTGTGATGGACGTAGCTCAGAGACCTGAGCAGTATTTTGTGATGTTCTGCGTTATGTAAATATTAAGTAGAATAAGAGAAATAAAACAAAATACTCCCCGGGATTGATGAATTTTTGAAATCCGTCACCGTTGGGATGGTTAAGTTGACAGCCGGTTTAAAATATCCTTTTTGTGCGAAGTTCCCGCAACAAAAAACACTGTATAATCACTGAATATGCTAATTAATAACTAGGTACGACTATAATACACTAATTGAACATAATTTAACACTTTTTACTAATTTTCTAAATTAAAACCTAAGAGGTCGTTTTTATGACGACCGGCTACCAGTGTTGCCAGAGCCGAGTAGTAGTAGTAGTAGTAGGGTAAACAGTACTAATGTTGGCACCCCCAATGGCACCCCCCCAATGATTGGCACTTTGCTAATTTATTCTGCGTGCTACGAATGTTTATATTTATTTATTTTCAAAATATAGTCTAACAAAAAATAAACAATTTATTACCCATCAATATGGGAGAGCAGTGGTGGCCCAGTGGTAACGGCTCCGACTTACGAGTTGTAGGTCGTGGGTTCGAACCCTGCCTGGATTGGGTTAGTGCTAGTAGCAGGCGCTTTACTTTGTGTAAATAATAATTTCATCACCACTGCTCTCAAAACGGTGAAGGAAAACATCGTGAGGAAACCGGCATGTCTTAGAACCAAAAATTCGAAGACATGTGACATCTACCAACCCGCACTGGGCCCGCGTGGTAGATTACAGCCCTCACAAAGAGGAAGCCTGTGTCCCAGCAGTGGGAACATTAATAGGCTGATTATGTATGTTATGTATGTCATATGGGTAAAATTTCTTACCTCGCAATCTTTACGTAATTTCAAAGACTTTGACGGTTGCTAGGCAACGGATCTTACGGTCACATTCTGACGCGAGTTTAACATTTTTTACCCATCCCAAAAAAAGGGCACAACGCCGCTAAAGCAATTTTCACTTCAAAAACTGTTTGCTAAATAATATTTAGCAAATGGATTTTATTCAATACTGTTCCAAAATCTGCAACATAACAAACTCAGTCTTTTGTGTGAAATATGTATTTCTGGCATTGATGGTTTTATCTATGTCACTGTATATCCTGCTTAGTTTGGGGGTCACCGCTCAAACCAAAACATTGTGATGTATAAACTCAAATGTATCTATCACTGTAATTTTTTTTTCCGTTGCTAATAATAAAACTTTTTGTATTTTGTACTTACCTGCACAATGCTTGTTCCGGGTTTATATACCGGTGTTTGAAATTAGTGTCTTCTCCCATTACATTGACAAACGGTTTAATTGGTAGGAATTTAGAATAAATATTTTCTATTTCTTGATTATATCTGTAGATATTTATGTACCGTATATTTTGCGTAACTCCTTTTTTGTTTAATCATTCTCAAAAAGGTGATTAAGTTAAGGGACATTATCTTCAACCAAGAAAGCAACTGACATTCTTTTCATCATTATTATGATTTACTGTATAAAAGCAACCAATAAATATTCTCAACAAGATATCAGCTTCATGCGTCAAAGATTTCATAGCAGGACCAATTTCGGCTTCATCTCATACGACCACAATATCTATAGCCTTGTTATAGGCTATCAACGTTGTCGTGTCAAGATTAATCAGAAACCAGCTACATATTGGGTACACCGTACACCTCTCCTCTAGGGAAATATCTTCTAAATAATGTGCGGGTACTCTGTTGTGGGTAAAGTCGTAAAAATGAAAGGTGATTTTGGTTCACCGTTGTTTTAGGGTTTGTAATGGTAGCCACACACGTTACGATTTGCTTGCGCAAACTTAGGCTTGCGCAAATTTGCTTGACGTCGGTATTGACCACACACGTTACGATTTGCTTGCGCAAAGGACTTTGTCCACGCTGTATGGGAATTTGGCTCGGTGTGGACAGGTACTTTAAGTATAAATATAATACAGGTTTAATAGCTAATACCAGTAGGAAAGAGAATATTGTAATAAGATTGTATCGCGATGCTTCTAAGTCTTGTTTAGGGTACTTGTTGTTTGGAATAAAACACATTTTTATTTATACATTTTGTTATTATTCTGACTCATAAGTTAATAATAAATTGTCTAGGAACTGGGCAGATGTACATATATTATCTTGGTACCCTGTAGAGCTTAAAAACCAAATTATAGTCCGTACATGAACACAGCAACCCACTTCCTCCTACTATGCAGTTGGAGCAACACTGTTTGATTGAATTTCATCCCTGACTGTTATTTTCATTTCCATGCATTGAGATCAATTAGGCGGCTCTTTCTTTTACCAACATTTAAAATATAATATCCAAGACCTGTTGAGAAAGGTCACAGTAAACATGACCTAGAGAAAACAAATAAATCTCGTTCACATTGTACAAAATGCTTAATGTTTCCATGTAACATTTTCGTGTTTTCGTTGACATGTACCACTTTAATAGACACTATATAACAGATTCCATTTCCACAAGATCGAGGGTATGCTTTTTCCTTTGCTTGATATCAGTACCACAATTCGCACATAGGATCTGTAACACAGTTTCCACCACATGCAGGAGTTGAAGCGAAATTGCTTCGTTCGTATCCTTACGATTCAAGTTTCGGCGAGTTCGATATCCATATTTAAGCTGGGGTCAAAGGTGGGATTGGTCTCGGAGTTCATAGGCGTGCCGAGTCAACGTGAGAAGTTGTATGAGTACCCAAAACCAAACCAATACTTGAAAAAATATCACAGTAAAACGAGGAAAACAATATTCACGATGCCAAGAAATAAGTGACTTGAAATGACAATTCTGACATTACCTAAACTTTTTTTTAAATAATCTATTTAATAAATGTTCTATATGAAACTCCTTGACCAACTCGATACTTTAAAATACTTTCGTTTACCAAATATATGGATAAAAAATGTTTGAAATAATGTAAGTGATTACAAATAACATCTTTTATTGACTGTAAACTCCAGACTCTAACATGAATGAGGAGGAAGTAGTTGAACTTCAAAAATAATAATTATATCAATTTGTAAATAATTATTTTAATCTATACGATTAATCGTTGCTACGTTGGCATCACTGTGAATTAATGAAAATGAAGGTCGAGTAATGTCAATATGTCGAATTAAACAATTTCAGTACTTATTAAATACACTATTCATGGGTGCAAGTTGATACAAAAGTATAGAATGAATAAGGGTTTAAAAACGAAACTTGATTTTTGATTAATTTGTTTCTTTTCGAGCATCGTGTCCACACGAAGCCGAATTTGGACAATTCCCTTTGCTTGCGCAAATTTGCTTGACGCCGGTATTGACCACACACGGCTCAAATTTGCTTGTGATATCATTTCTGTTTAGAGACCGTCCAGGTGTGTTACGCGGTAATGGCATCAATTATTGATGACGCTTTGGCTATAGTTGGCCTAATAATCGCTACAAAAAAATAAAACAAAGACGTAAAATTAACCGAACCATATGGTGTAAAGACTGGTTAAGGGAAAGAGAGCATTATTCGCACATCAACTTATTAAACGAATTAAAAATTGCACCCAAAGACTGGCATAACTCCTCGTGGAGGCGATGGGCAGCAGTGACCACTCGCGTCCGGCCCTGGTCCAGGCCATGGTACGGAGCGAGAAGGCATGGCAAGCCTTCACCTCCTTCTGCGAAGCAGTAATGCTCGCGAAGGAGGAGGCGGAGCGCGCGAGGGAGAGACAAATGTTGCGACCTCGCGCCAGACGTCCTGGGCGTCGGGAATCGCGAGTTGATTTCCGGCCACCGTAGGCGCGGGCTTGCGGACGGAGAGCAATGAGTAGCTCGATTGTTGATAAAAAAAAAACATGAGGGGCAGTCTTTGGGGACTGCCGATGGAAGTGAAAACAGTATCCTATAATATTATGTTAATCCAAGTAATAAACTAGGTATCTATCTGCCTCATCCAAATCTTATTAGTAGCATAACATAATGATTGAATACTATCGTGAATTCATGCATGCCTAGTACTTTTAGTTAGGTTACTGCTCAGAAATTGTGCACAACGTGTAATAATTGAAATACTATCGTGAATTCATGCAAGCCTAGTACTTTTTATTAGGTTACTAACAAATTCTACTCTCCCTCCGTCTTACGAATTTTCGATGAGGTTACGTGTCCTGACGCAAGTTTAAAATTTTTTACCAAGCCCAAAAAAAGTGCACAATGCCGCCAAAGAAGTTTTTGCTTCAAAAAACTACTGAAATTGGAACACATGCCCCACACACGCTCAAGCGCGCAAACTCAAATTTGCACAAGCTTGGAATCGAAAATTGAAAATCACACAAGCCTAGAAATTTGCGCAAACTTCCCACACACGTAACGATTTGCTTGCGCAAGCCTAAGTTTGCGCAAGCAAATCGTTACGTGTGTGGTCACCAAAAAATCGCTACAAAAAAATATATACGTAGGTACAATAAACCGAACCATGTGCGCCGCGACACGACTGATTTCAATGAATTTCTATGAAGTACCTTCCGATGCTAGCGACACGTCAGCACGTCGCCTTCTTAAAAATACATAGAAACCAGTCCTGTCGCGGCGACACGCTGCAGTTGCCACCTGTGATCAACTACCGAATTGTACCCGGCGCATGCCAGTAAAGCTCCCAGACGACAAGTCATCATTCATCGTCATATTTCAGCCAATAAAACTTTCTCATGAATCACTCCGTCCATAGGTGAAAACCGTATGAAAATCCGTTCGGTAGGTTTTGAGTTTATCGCATTTGATAAAAGAAATCTACTGAAATTTGAACACACGCTCAAGCAAATTTGCGCAAACGCACAAGCTTGGAATCGAAAATTTAAAATCACACAAGCCTAGAAATTTGCGCAAATTTCTTCCCACACACGTAACGATTTGCTTGCGCAAGCCTAAATTTGCGCAAGCAAATCGTAACGTGTGTGGCTACCATAATAAGGTAAAAGCTATTCTAAAGTTAAGGTAATTTTAAAGGTACATATTGTTCATTTTGTTGACTGTGACAACACACACAATTGAACTCGATATGAGTTTAGAATAATTGTATTAGATTGATAGAAGATACACAGGCTCCTGCCTAAATGCCTTTTGGATTTTTAAACGCTTAAAAGAAAAAATCTCTTTACTTTTCAACTCTATTTTTTTGCAAGCACCACTTTTCACACCGTTTTCTTACTCGACCAGCGTAAAGTCCTTAACAATACACAATTACATTTAATTCAGCACAGCCCGTCCTTTTAAAAAGATTTACATCGCCGCATTGTCAGTTCGTTCCAAGAAGAAATTAAATTAACAATCGTAAAAGAATTGTTTATTCTCACCGTAAAACACCCGACATTCAAGTTCATTATAAATGTTTTTGTTTACGCAAAGGGCTGTAATTAGAGTTGTTGCAAACATAATACGAGGTAAAGCTCTATTCACGTAGGTATACCGCGTTTACCCCCATTTGCATTTAATGGCAAAATTTATGTAAATTTTGATGTACGGTGTATCACGCTTCATGCATTTTGAATATTTTAAACGTTTTTATAGGTTATGTTTACTTCTATCTACATAACACATAAAGTATTCTTGGCTTGGCTTGTGGGGAACATCAACAATAATTAGCGTTCACCAATCCTGCGGTCAAAGTAATGATTATGGTTACATCCTCTATAATAGTTTAATAGTTAACAATAGTTATTGCTTGCCGCGGTTGGTCCGTGGATGGGTGACCATCTTGACATACCAAGACCCGTCCGTGCCTCGGAAGGCATGTTAAGCCGTTGGTCCCGGCTGTCACATGTACATCTTTGACAGTTGTTACGGGTAGTCAGAAGCCCGAAAGTCTGACAACCAAGCTTACCAAGGGGTATCGTATTACCCAGTAACTGGGTTGTGGAGGTCAGATAGGCACTCGCTCTATGTAAAATACTGGTATTCAGCTGCATCCGGTTAGACTGGAAGCCGACCCCAACTTAGCTTTTTTTAGCTTTTTTCAGTGCATGTTGTGTAACTTACTTCTAAATTAATATGTACGTGAAGGCAGAGGGTCCGACATCTTAAATGAAAGTAAGAAATATAGCATAAATCATCTTTTATTCCCAAAGCTTATTAACACACTAATTCAAATTAGATTTCCAACGATTTTATTCTAATTCAGACTACAATTAATTCAGTATCTAAAAGCTACAACATGTGCACCGGGCCGAGCCTGCGACAAGAATGATCCCCTCCTCGCTGCGCGCTCGTTTATGTAGAGCGGCTCGAGTAGTAGGGAAAGTAGGCGAGGCCTTGTTTACGCATTCCACTGCGCAGCTGCGCCGCTCGGCCCGTTGCACGTGCTGTTTACAATAGCGACGCCGTCACGGCCATGCTGACGTGCGGACGTCCTCGTGCGCGGAGTCTCATCAAACAGTATCTAAAAGGACAGAATGATATTATTAATGTTCGTTCATCCTGACTAACAATTCATTCCTTGAGAGTTTGCTTATAATTCTGGACCGCTCGTAATTGAGCCTTCATGACTTTAGCAATCTGGTCCGGTTCACCCCTTCAGAGTTTTCTACTAATACTCGACCGCTCGTAATTGAGCCTTCATGACTTTAGCAATCTGGTCCGGTTCACCCCTTCAGAGTTTGCTACTAATACTGGTCCGCTCATTATTGAGCCTTCAGGACTTTAGCCATCTGGTCCGGTTTACCCCTTCAGAATGGGTTACTAATTCTGGACCGCTCGTTATTGAGCCTTCAGAACTTATCTTATCTTTTTATTTCTTTTTCATTTATCACTTAAAAACCCTGCAAAACTATTATCTCCTGGACCAGTCATTACCGACTTTACAGGGTCACTTCTTTTGCTAATTATTGTGACTGCTTTAGTAACAATAGCATTTGAATTCGAGTTGAGAGACTGTCGATACAGAACGTGACTTAAGATGTTTCGTATTTTCACCGATAGTTAATAAGGTACGTGAGTCAGCAGACATTGTACCACTATTAATTGATATAGTATCACTATTCACAGGCAATGGTATCACTGTTTGCCAAAGTTACATTACTGTTAGGATTGTGTTTTTTTTTATTTCTGATTTGGTATTATCTCGTGGTTTGTTTCGTGAACATGGATATCATCATCATTACTACCCGCCGTCACGTCATCATAATTTTTCAAGATATTTATCTACCAGAACATTTGGACCATGAAGTACTTTACGTAATTTTAATTTGAGAATATTTATAGACTTTATTAGTTCCATTCCAGTGTAAAAGTGATTTCAATATCCTATTTACAGAATAAACAATTTCATTTCATTTCCATAAATATATCTCAACTCGTTCCGGTAATTTTTTTAAACGGTGGTCTCGAATGAAATATAAATAAATCTTAAAAGCTGAATTATCATAAGAACTCCCACGATTAGAAATTATTCGTTTCAGAGCGCCAAACAAATGAACTGGATTTTAACTGTTTTTAGCAGAAACGAAATTGTACAGCGTTTGTAACCACCTGACTATTCTAACTTTAAGTTGCTAAGTCATTGACTCAGAGGAGATTGAACCTTGGCCTGGTGTCACGTTGCCGTGGCCGTCTTGGAAAACTTTAAACAGTTTCCGCACTCAGGTCGGCCGCAGTAAAGACCATAGATGGTCGATGGTCGATGCTCCATACATAGGGTTTCTCGGATGGTTCCATTCCTCAATGTATGAGCGGCGTCTCGCCGCATACCATGGCCCACCTTTCATCTTGCGCTCCTTATATCTGCATCAGAGAATGGTGTTAGCATTGCGGAGTTCTCGACCAAACAGGAAATTTAAATTATATTTGCCATTGACACGCTAAGAAGAATATCGATTTTATCAAAGCAATTATAAGAATGATCACCCTTACGTTAGAAACGCGTTTACCTTAAACGGGCACAGCGTACTAACGCAACCAACAACATGTATTAAGCCAACATGATCACCTGTGGTGCCAAGTAATAACGGTATCATTAGGTTTTATTTTTTTAACTGGGTCACAGATAATAATAATACTACGTACAGGATACCCAATCCCATACAAAGAAATGACACCTCTCTAAGTCGGGCTATTGACTGGCTACAGCGTAAATGTGGTACAGTTATGACAAATTGAGTAAAACGCCGTCTATTGCAAAGAGCCCTAGAAACAAAAAGGTTTTATCTTTTTTTTGTTGAAAATACGAGATTTATGAGTTACAAAAGATAAATTAGCATTAAACAAGGAAGTTTTGATTTTTACTAATCTTACTTCAGCCAAAATCTTCCGTTTATCGCTTTTTAGTGACTGTTAATTTCATGATTGTTACCTATGCTGCCATCTATGATCTTTTTTCAAGACTAATTATAATTTGTTCGAATTAAAACCCCATGACTGGGTATAAATTAACGAACGTATGTAGCTAAATCATTCAATTCTGTAACTTATAATTACTGACATTACGTGTTCTAAAATATCACGACCAAATTCCAAATTCATCCGGGAATACAACGTCAATTATCTCAAGCACGTGGTTTTGTACCATGGTTGGACGTTTAAGTTGCAATGGGCACGCTTCTTTACTTGGTATAGTATGGTATTATTTATAGGTGTCAACTATACTCTTTAGTATCATTTAATTTTGCTAACCTCTAACGAGATTTCAATTTATTACTATGTTTTTAAAAGCTACATTCTGATCCAGAGTCAAATATAATAAGCTAATCTGTATTACTTATCTGTCACATTTATATTCCACGAGCTGCTCTGCTCGGTGTGGAGTTTTCCTTCGTCCAGCGCTCGAGGCAGGCGATATCCCTGCTAACTTACACGGAGCGACCGCCCATCCGATCTCCACAACTCGGCAACCGGGCAGTACGAAACCCATTGGTAAGACTGGTTGTCAGACCTTCGTGCTTCCAAAGACCGTCAAAGATCCACGACTGCATCGGGACCAACAGCTTAACCCACTTTCCGAGGCACGGAGGAATATCGGCACGTAATGATGGTCACCACCATCCACGGATCACTCCCGGCAAGCACAACCCAACGTGATGGCTCGACCCGTGCGCCCGTTATCACTTAGCCACGAGCTCCTACGTCACAATGAAGTCTACACACTCTAATTTATTTTTCTCAATAAATATCGTTTCACTGAGTGCACGCCAATTAACAATATCAGATTCTAGTTTATCAAGATCAGAAACAACGAGCACAGCTTTACTTTGAGTAACAGGCATCCGCACCTTTTTTTAATGTAACGATCTTGCCAGCAAAGAACAATGAAAAGTTTTACATTAAATTACTGTTGGTATCATTAGTGGACGGTGAATCCGATCCCACTTCTGATGAAGGCAGAGGGTCCGACATCTTAAATGAAAGTAAGAAATATAGCATAAATCATCTTTTATTCCCAAAGCTTATTAACACACTAATTCAAATTATATTTCCAACGATTTTATTCTAATTCAGACTACAATTAATTCAGTATCTAAAAGCTACAACATGTGCACCGGGCCGAGCCTGCGACAAGAATGATCCCCTCCTCGCTGCGCGCTCGTTTATGTAGAGCGGCTCGAGTAGTAGGGAAAGTAGGCGAGGCCTTGTTTACGCATTCCACTGCGCAGCTGCGCCGCTCGGCCCGTTGCACGTGCTGTTTACAATAGCGACGCCGTCATAAGTATAATAGCAAATCATTGAAAAATGTGTAATCTTTCTCCTGAAGATATAAGCTTTTGCAGGTTCTCTTGTCATCTATTTTCATCACACAATTTCTTAAATCACTAGTATAGACCAAAATAATAGTAAATTACTTTCGAATATCCTGAATTTAAAACACAATATAACTATATTCTCGTTAATATTATCCACAGATTATTTGGATTAAACTGAAAACCATTTGCGGCTATTAATTAATTTATTAAATACAATTAAAATTTCTCACAGAAATAAACATTAAAACCAATGACATAAAAATTTAAATAAGCCTAAAAGCACCATTTATAATGCACTCAGAACTATTTATGTGTGTGAAGCCTACTTTTATGCAATTTTTATGACTTTTTTGTTCGTTTTATAATTTACATAAAAAGGTGTTTTACTCTATGTTATTTGTATTAAGTTAAACACTTTAAAGCATGCTGCTCTAATTTTCTTTAAAAGTCTTCAAGGAAATTATAATGCTTTCATTCGAGGAAAAACGTTTTATAAAATATTTTTCTTAAAAATCTCTCGAGCTGTCTCGGAAAGATGGCGTATTTCAAACTGTTCAGTTGAATACTTTAGTTTTAATATGAAGCTTGCATAGTTTTATATTAATTTTATTTTCAGGATCAAATAAATTTTGAAAATAATTAGAAACATTGTATCTACCCTGCCAGTAGAAAGAAAATATTTCAACCAAAGTTATTGAATCATTGGATGGCAACAACTTTAATTTTTTAAGTTACTATAAGGTACAAACATATTAACACATATTATAACATAACACTAGGTATTCTAAGTTTGTATAAGAAACATTGTATCTACCCTGCCAGTAGAAAGAAAAATATTTCAACCAAAGTTAATGAATCATTGGATAGCAACAATTTTATTTTTTTAAGTTTATTAAGGTACAAACATATTAACATTAGGTATTCTAAGTTTGTATATTCAGCATTTAAATAACGTAACTTTTGACGTTCAAAGTATTAAATCGCATTTGTATTTTTGTGTCCTTTGTGTTTTCAAGTAGTGCACCTGAAATAATTGGTTGTTTTTCCTCGTTGTCGAACTTTGCTTCCACGTTTGTCCAGTTGTCTCTGCTGCTGTATCGTAAAGTGAAAGCTATACTACTTGAAAAAAAGGTGCTTTTGGTTCAAGTTGGCTTAGCACTGGATTGGAAAGAGGTACCTAACAAAGTAAAACCGAAACGAGATTTTATTTTGCATTTTTTGTGCTGTCTTGTATTAGTACCTTTTAGACCTTTCACAGGTCAGTTTGAATAAGTAGGTACGGTCAGCCCCAAAAAGATGTATTCACGTAAAAGGAGCCATTTTATTGTCAACAACCTTTGTTCCATAACATTGTATTCACCATTTTATGTACGAAACGGTGATGATGAATGTACATAGGTATATAGACAAGGAACCATTTTATTGTCTAGAACAATGTTTTACTGTACAGGTACAAAACATACCTAGTTTACAATTTATTTTACCAAAACAAAGTAAACATTTAATCCCAAAAGATCTATACTGAAACAATGTTCACAGTGCTAGTTCCAGAACAAAGTAAAGAAGACTGACAAGGACTTGTATTTAATGACGCATCTCTAACTTCGTTTAATAAAACAACAAAATTGTTATTGTTGTCCTCTCATTTCATGCATGACGTCAATGACGTGTCATTTGATTTTAAATTTTTCATTTGGAATACTAATACTTAGGTAAAACATGAATGTATATAACGCACCGTGCGTTATGAACATTCATCTAAATGTTTACTTTGTTTCGGTAAAATAAATTGTATAGTATGTTTTGTACCTGTACAGTGAACACATTATTCTAGGCAATAAAATGGTTCCTTGTCCATGTCCATATATATATCTTTTTGGGGCTAACTGTACAAGCCAAAGTAAAATAGTTATTTGTGTTACAAGGGGACAAAGTAATATTTTGTTCTTCCAGGGCGTTATTTTGAATTCAGAGCGATGCGAAGGATTCTAAAGTAAAATCCTGAGCGTAGCGAGGAATTCAATATACGTCCCATAGGAGTTTGAGCTTTCTCTCTTTTGATTGGTCCGCTCCGTGATTCTGATAGATTTGCGTAGTTAGGTTGGAGTTCGAGTAGGTAGGTACTCGTAGCTTTTTATTTTTTTCCTATGAAGTGATGAAAAATAGTGTGTATCACTTGGGGACAAAATATTTTGTTCTAAGGCGGCATATATTGAATTCCTCGCTACGCTCAGGATTCTACTTTATAATCCTGCGCTTCACTCTGAATTCAAAATAACGCCCTGGAAGAACAAAATATTACTTTGTCCCCTTGTAACACAAATAACTATTTCCATATTTCTAACTATAAAATGGTATAAACATTTCATTATAACATTAACGATTGTAAAACTTTGTCCCCAGGCGGCGCCAGTTTCGTCAACCCATACGTGAGTGAAGACCGCGTCGACCTCAACCAAGTATGGGTGGAGATACCATCAACCCTCGTAGCCTTGGGTGGGGACGTGCACATCCGAGTCCACGGCGCCTCCGGAGGCGCCCTCAAAGTCCGCATCGCCCGAGAAGACGACGACGGACGAGCTCTCCTAGCCACCATGCCTCTAGCACTCGACTCTGAAAACCGCATGACCTTACCATGCGGCTACTTCTCTAGAGGAGGCACTTACTACCTAGAACTAATATCCGAGAAGGATCCCTTCTTACCAGATTACGATAACACAACAGATATCAAACGAGATATTGATTTAAATAACAAAGTTAAGAGAGACGTTAGTGAAGGCAGTTTGATGGAGACTGGTGACAGTGTGGTGAAATCTTGGAAGTTCGATGTTTTGTGGCCGACGGCGAATCTGGATGTTACTCCAGAACAGATACAGACGTACCCTGAGAGGCAGGTGATGGCTATACTGGAGTTTCCGAGGGTGGTGTGTACTCCTATTGAGTCTAGTGCAGACTTTTGGCTGGAGTTGTTGTACTGTGGGCACTCGAGTGGCGGAGCTGTGCTGTGTGATGGAAAGAACACCAGCTCGCACGCACATGTTTTATATTCAGAACAGGTGAGGTTCTATTTATACATATTTAGCTTAAAATAAACCAGCCGCCGGTTTGTTTCCAGGAAAAAAGGACGCTAAAAGCACCTTTAATGAAAACATAGACTGTTGCAAACATAAAAGTCTACCTATTTCGTAGAACGAAAACCTTTAAAAAACGGGACTTTTGACTAAAATGTTGCCATCCCGATTTTGTTACAATCAAGAGAAGTTGAGCCTTACTATCTCACAGAATCTACTATAATATACGAAAATAAAAGAACTAAAGCCAATGAATTACACTAGGTGGGAATTACAAATCCCATATCTTGATTATTTTGTGTTAATTGAATGCAGGATTCGGTGTGAACCACACAAAAGGAGGCTTCATCAAATTGCTTCTTTTTGCGTTATGGAAGTAACGTACCTACTTTCAAACTCATAAAATATTACCACTCATAAGAAATTGTTTTGTTCCAGATGCATGGGTTCCCAGGTCGTCGAACGATGACATTGCGCTGTGAACTCTTCGGTCAGGCCGGCGACTATGCGCTCACACTCAGGCCAGCCGCGGCAGCTGGCCCGCAGGATCTGGCAACCGCTTTTATTAAAGTTAGTAAAATCAATCTGCCTTGCCTTTTTCCAACTATGTTGGGGTCGGCTTCCAGTCTAACCGGATGCAGCTTAATACCAGTATTTTACAAGGAGCGACTACCTATCTGATCTCCACAACCCAGTAAAGGTCATCGCCCATTATAACAGCACCGCTCCAGCACGGCAGCGCCCCGGCACCACCTCGAAAAATCTAGTCGTTAACGCACCGTAAGCAAGGCTACGGCTAGTCGCCAACGCGCCGGAAGCAAGGCGACACGGCTAGTCGTCAACGAGCCGTAAGCAAGGCGACCGCTAGCCGCCGGCACGCCACCGGCGAGGTAACAGTTTATTGTTTATTCACAAGCAAGGCGTCACCGTGCGGCCGGCAAAGTGTCACCGCGCTTACGGCGCGGCGTCACCTCGCGGACGGACAGGCGCCGACGAGCGGGCGCCTCGCTTGAAGCGCGCTGTCGGCCCGACGACGGGTGACGGCTCGCGGGCCGCTCGCTGCCGGTGAGCCGTCCACTATTTGTTTAGCCATCGTAAAATAGACTTTAATTCACTTGACTTAAAGTCCTAACTTGATTGACAATTTATTTGCCGTCGGAGGCGTGCTGCTATAATGAGCGATGACCTTAACTGGGTAATACGATAACCCTTGGTAAGAGTGGTTGTCAGACTTTCGGGCTTCTGACGACCCGCAACGACTGTCAAAGATCCACGAATCCAACAGCCAGGACCAACGGCTTCACGTGCTTTCCGAGGCACGGAGGAGTCTCGATATGTTAAAATGGTCACCCGTCCACGGACCAACCCCGGCAAGCGTAGCTTAACCTGTAAAAAAAGTTAGTAAGGAAATACTAATACATTATAATTTCAATCCATTTTACGTGAAAAGCGATACAAATAAAGTTTATGACGAAAAAAATGCAAAGTATGATCGGCTTACTTCATCGTAAAATAGTTTGTATTGGCGTTAAAATCTTGACCACGTCCTAACCGAAAGCGATTGTTGCATAAGTACGCGATCATCGCGCTGGTTGATATGAATAATACCGCATACTATTTAAAAGCGAACGTCGCGCGAATACTCGATCGTACGAACTTTTTGTTCGGTGAACCTGAACGTGTAATCGCGTTGACAGAAAGCGCTTTCCGATTTTCCAAACGAAAAGTGACATTACATTACAGCACGTGACCTATCGCGTATAGGACGCGAGGTATCGCGGGTATGGTTTACTCGCGCGATCAATTAAATTGCGTGTATACGTCATAATTTATGCAAACAAATGCGTAATCGTGTATTTGCGGGACAGTCGCATTCGTTTAGGACACAGGATATCGCTGAAACGTCAGTCTTTCAAAATAATGGTACAATCAAATATTTATTAGGACACTCGATTCTGAACATCATTCATAAATAACTCTTTGTCTGTGCTCAATGGACAAAATTACGTTTAAAAGTCGACGTTTTTAATTATTTGTGAAAAATGTTTGTTGGAGGCAATCAAAATTGAACCTCGTCTGACTTCCACTCTCATAAAAAAGCCTTTTCAAATGAACACCTCTATAAATATTTACAGAGGCACAGGTTAGCAGGATAGCCACGCTTTCGGAGTTTGAAAGGACTGTCTAAATATTGAGCATTGTGAAAATGTACACCAAAAATCCTTAAACATTGTAATTTATAGTGGTCTTCTCATACAGAAAGTTTAGCTCAATGATGTAGCTGACCTTTATTCTTAAATTAAAATATTTCTGGTTGCCATGCTCGGGGAGCTTTGCAACATTTATTAAACAAAGGTGTTTTTTGTAATCATAAGGTCAAGATGATGCAAGAATGCAGAAGGAAGCAAAAGTACTTTAAAGTATTCTAGTATGTGCAGTCCACATTTTCCTTCACAACATTGTGGTGAGACTATCCCTTCCATATTTTATTGAACACCTGGCGGGAGATGTATGGAGATCGTACATAATTCTCGCCAAACAAGCTGAAAGAGAACTCTTGATAGAGATTGATAGCAGCTTGTCCACGATGCTTTGAGCGCAGGTTTTAATCCAACATGGATTTTAAATTCATGTAGTAAATATTTAATTGGAATTTTCAGTTGTCGTCTTTTATAACTGCATTTTTGACATGTACCGCAATATGAAAGTGTAACTCAGAAGTGGAGTATATGTGTTCTGTGCAGAAGTGGCAGTAGATAAATACTGCCAGTATTACTTTCATGAACATAGGTAGGGACAGAAACCATACCAATGATTTCACCAAATAGCCTCACTTTTCAATCGGTCAGGTTAAGCTACTCTTGCCACGGTTGGTCCGTAGATGGGTGACCATCATAACATACCGAAACCCTCCGTGTCTCGGGAAGCACGTTAAACTGCCATCCGTGATCTTTGACAGTCGTTATGGGTCGTCAGAATCCTCAAAGTCTGTCAACCAGTCTTACTAAGGGGTCTCGTACTACCCAGACTGAGTTGTGGAGGTCAGATAGGCAGTCGCTCCATGTAAAATACTGGTATCTGGTTAGACTGGAAACCGACCCCAACATTCATAGGTGGGAAAAGGATAAGCAGATAATGAATTTACTTCCAAAAATCTTTGAAAATTGCTCCAAGATTTCATTAATAAAATACTGTCAATATAGATTTTGATTTTAACATCCCTAAAACCACTCTAAGTAAAGGAAGATCACGATTATAAAATTAATATCAACTCAAAGGCTAGGCTTGATCGAACTCAAAGACTAGCAAACATCGTCTATCAAAGTCTTTTAACAAAAATCTCTCTTATTTCAAGTTTCAAATATACTTCCAAAGTCTTTGTCCTACCAAGTCGGGCTTAAATTAACTCGGGAGGATTTCCGTTTGATCTCAATTGGGAAACAACATTTTAACAATATTGTTCATTATTTTCTTATTTTTTTATTATTAAGATGAGTGGAAGGGAAATTATTACGTTTCACAGCGGTCGTTACACAAAGTTCGGTGTTACAATCTACATAAAAGTTTATGTGTAATAAATGGGCCTGCTTTTAAGTGTTGTATTCCATTATTGTGCGTCGACAACATTTTTTATGGTGCAAATTTTATCTGTTCGCTGTATATTTTTGAAACTTCTAAAAAAGATTCTGCTATGAATACGGAACTTATGTTTAATGTTGTATTTTATTGGAATTCTGGTATTTTAAATTATATAAAGTTCTTTGTGTGTCCCTGTTTATGAGCCATCAACTTTTAACCTTTTATTATTAAGAAGATTAATCGACTGAATTTACTGGTACTTCAGAGTGGAAGTATTTTTTTAATAATGTGGGTAGCTAGCGTTGCAATGAGAGATTGTGAAATCGCTGTAAAACTTAACCAAATCTAATTCATTATCTATCTTTGTGAAACATCTTATTTAAATATCTATCTTTGTGAAACTAGACTAGATACGAAGATAGTTTGAGAATTTCTTTCAAGCCATTAACCAATAAAACGGTGTCCATTAGCGTGAAACCACTTACCGCGGAGTGCAGGAAGGTAGCTAATCATGCTTTTTACTTCCAATGGCCACGAAGTGACTGCGATGCACTTTTTAAACGAATATTTATAGTGATTTCTTGCTTTTAGTCCCTAATTCCACAAGAAGCAATAATGTTTCAAAATGATATGGTTTGAAATAACAAAACCGTCGAAAGATCACGTTTTTTTTTTTTGGGTGGTTAAATCATCCAATGACTTTTCCACTCTGGGCGGAGTGGAAGCTTGCCTTGCCAGGGGCACGGTTTCCCCTTGGGACTACCCGCAACCCCGGCAGGGTCAAAAGATCACCTAAAGTCGTCTTGTATATTTTTCTTTAGTGGGTTTAGTGGCAGTGCAAGTCCAGTCCAGTGGTGTGACCATCAGTCTGTCAATTCACAGGTCTTTATTTTGAACCCAAGGCACACACCTCTGAGTTTTCGGATTCGTGCGTATTGTATAATTATCACTTGCTTAAAAAACGGTGAAGGAAAACAACGTGAAGAAACCGGCATGTCTGAGAGATATTTCTCGACGGCATGTGAAGCCAAGTCAGAGGCCCATGAGCGGCTTTATAAAACTCTGACACCAGGTTAGTCACTAACCACACGAAAAGAAGAAGAAAGAGTGAGTTCAGTTGTAGAATACAGGTATTAAGTTATTTTAAGAAGATGGGTAGTAGCATCTCTGTATGCATAATACTTGACATAATTAATCTTCGTTCTGTGATCTTACGTAATTTATTTTGGCAAATAAGATGATTCAAATCAAACTCAAAGCAATTTATTTCAATTAAACAATTATAGGCACTTTTGAATTGTCAGGGAGTCGGTCACGAGTTTAACGCCCGGATTCTGAAATGAAAATTAACACAAATTGTCAAGCGCACGTAACCTGCTGTGATTGGTTGAATGAATAATCAACAGCCAATTGCATCACTTAACTTGCGTTTAATTTTGGCGCTGTGATCATTTTGGTTCTAGAAACCCGGCGTTAAACTAAACTGCTTTAGTTGGTTAGCTAAATATTTACGTTTTCGTATAGATCATGTTATTTATATTTCCTTTTTTTTTTCACCAGGCGGACTGGTCAGAACAATTCGTTCTGAACGTACACGGAGGCTCTGTATTCCCTTGTGGTGATGGCGTCAGGGTGCTGTTCCAGTACCCTGAGTGTGTGCTGGAGGGCGCTGACAGGGTCAGGGTCTTCGGCAGAGACGCTGACCGGCTGCGGTACGTCGCTGAAAGACGAGTTCGCAGGTAAGCCTTAACATTATTATTTAATAAATGTCAAAATCAGAATCAGAATCAGAACTTTATTTGCTATGAATGTAGGTACAGGTATAAGATGTTGTACATAAATTAATGAGATCTACCTTACGGCGTGCAAATGATTACATAAATTAAAATATGTTAATACAAAAAAAAATACAATGTCAACAAAACAAAACAGAAATTAAAGTGAAGTCAATTAATTATATCATCAATTAATTATGTCAGGTAAGTCTTACATGGTCTTTGCAATTAATCATAACAATCATAATCTGGATAAATTTTTATCATTTAAATTTTATATCTTTGACATATCTCGGGATCCTCAGGTTCCGGACCTTTGGAAGGTGTATGAGTGGCCGAAGGCAACTCGCAGTGGTCTGTTAGACAGTCTTAATGAAATGAGTCCAACCTACGATTATCCCTGTATGCACTTCATTATTATTGTTTGGTAAAACACTTGCAGCTAATGAGCTGATGAGTGTGTTTCAAATAGCTTGGAGATATTTGTATAATATAATACTTAGTTTTTTGTCAAGGTGATACGAGGCCAGGGTTCAATGTGCCGATTTTCCTACAACACGTAAAAAAACCGTTAAAACGAGGTCTGGTCTCCAAGACTTTCGGATATATAGAGGCAGAATGTATCTTAGTTCTATAAACTAATAGATATCTTTATTAACTTAATAATATCTAGGGCCCATAGGCCGCCCATTTTTTGTTTTGTAGTGTTATATTTATTTTTTTGCTATGTATTTTCTGGTGTACAATAAAGTATATATAAATAAATATCTTCTTAGCAAGAAACATTTTTTTGCGAAAAGTCGACAAGATATTCCATCGTTGTGGCAAGATGTTTCGGTAGCAATTGAGATAATTAGTGATGCAGTAATTGAAAATTAATTTACACAAATTAAAGCAAAAATATCTACTCGTAGTGTCAAATATTCATGTCACATAGATTAAACAAAAGGAAAACCACTGTTTCAAACAAGTGACATATTTCTTGATTTCCGACCTACCATTTTGAGCTTTCTACCATCTTTGATGACAGCATCAGCTACCCGCTGCCGCAATTCAATTGAGTTCTTGCCCCATTTTGTTTTTCCTTTGTTTCTGTTCTCGTTCTAAAATAATGTTTCATTTTAGTATAAGTATAAGTTACTACATTTTGTGTACGTTTTTTGCGGAATTTTTAGCCTCAATTTCTGTAACTGTGCGTTTGCACTGGCGAAACATTCACATAAAAATATGTTGAAAATCTCTATTTTCTAAATAACAATGTATGACAGAAAATAGAGAGATTTTATCGAACAATGCCAGAAAATGTTTTATGTGAACGTTTCGCCAGGTGAACATCGACATGCAAACTGTTACAACACATGAAGCCTCGTGCAGACTGGCATGACGCAACTCACACGCACGACTCGACGCACTTTAACAAAACAATTTCTAAGAAAAGGATAGTGGGCAAAAATGTATGGGCGGCACACCCACGTCCGCCACAGTTGAAACCACTGTAGTTTTGAAGACATAGCTTCTCCCTATGCTCACGCCGAAGCGCATAAAAATCGGTAACGGGGACCGATTTTGATGCGCTTCGGCCTGAGCATAGTGTAGAAAATGCTATGTCATTTTCTACACTATGCTCAGGCCGAAGCGCTACTTCTCATCCTGGATAGCAGACGAACTCGTTGGAATCAGGTGGTCTTTTCGACGGATTACTCCAACCTGGTGGACATTTAACACGTAGTACCCAAAACATAATTCAAAATAATTGACTGCAAAATTACATTAATAAATCCGCATCGCAAATAAATTTGTAACCACGGTTAGTTAACACGAGGAATCCTCATTAAATTATGACGTGTTTAATTAATGATAGATGTATAATAAGTGCATGTAGGTAGGCATATACCTACATAATGCTCTAATTTGCGGTGACAATAATCGGCTTATGTGACCGCACAAATGTAGCAACCGTTTTGATCAATTCTGCAGATTAGTTGGGTTAACCGGTTAACCTATTGGTGTTTAGATGTTTGGAAAGCTTTAGTAGATGTCTGTTAGATGGGTAGCTAAAACATTTGAATTCGATAAAGCAAATGAACAAAAGCATAATTATTCATAATAGAAGAAGAAATATAAAGGTTTCTTATATTGACGTGGTGACGTCACGGACGTCAAGTTGGTCGGTGCTCTTTGCTGTGGTTTATAGTGTTTTAAATACAATAAAATAAAATAGCCAATTTAGTAAAACAATTATAATACAGAAAGTTTCTACATACAATAATTCAAGACACGAAACGTTATCGAGTGCACAAGTGCAGTGTATAAATAGTAATTATTGTATTAACATAAATTACTACACCAGTGACCACAATCTACCCTTAACATTAAAACTATCAAGACACTTTAATGAATGTACTTAAAAACTAGCCGTGAAGTGTTGCCCTAAAGTCTGCTTCAAGTCTGTTTACCCCAGTGACATTGTATGGTGTTAACAAACCATAGAACTCCCATCAAACCATAATTCGCATATGTTTAAAACAGCGCCATCTATTGACATTGCGCAGAACAACTAAGCGGGATCGATAACGTATAAACTGTGTAACTTACGTTACGATCGACCATGCCTGCAGCGAAGTGCGGCGGTTGCGCCAAATTTTTATCGCCGATAGAGGCCGCTAAATGCAGCCAGTGCAATGCTTTTTATCATCGAGCTTGCGTAGGCTTGCCTGGTACGGGTAATATTGCACAAGCCTGGCGCTGCCCGGAGTGCAAAAAAAATCTGGTCAGGGACAACAGGACGGAGACACCGGTACGAGGTAGGGCGGATCCTGCCCAGGCAGAGGAGCACAGTAGCCCTGAGGAGGTCATGGATATAGGCAGTCCATTAAACAGCACTGCCCAGGACGCAACCACTAATTTCTCTTCCGGCTTGGCAGACGAGCTGCGGTTGTTTAAGGAAGAGCTGCGTGCCGAGTTTCGCCTGATGCATAAGGAATTCCATCAATTGCGCACGGAATTGGCTCAACTTAAGGATTCCCTCAGGTCCTCTGATGAGCGAATGGATTGCCTGGAAGCGCGAGTAGGCGCCCTCGAATTCAAACTGGAGCAAAGGGTACAGCCGGACGGGGAGCCTGTAGAAAACATCATCGCAGAATTGAAATGCCAATTAAACGAGCGTGATCAGGAACTATTGCTCAACGACATTCAGGTGACCGGAATACCGGAGAGCAAGGACGAGAGCGCCCTACACCTCGTTAAGCTACTAGCCACAAAGCTCGGCGTCGACATTGATGAGAGGGACGTGGTTCATGCTGAGCGAGTCGGGTCCACGCGTCGTAATCGAGTAGAGAATTCTGACGGCACCCTCTCTGCCGACCCCACTGCGCGGTGTATATCCGTGCGTTTCGCAAGGCGCGCCACGCGCGACACAATACTGCGCGCGGCTCGGGTTCGTCGCGGTTTAAGTACAGGTGACCTTAATATCACTGGACCGTCGCACACAGTTTACGTTAATGAGCGTCTAACTCGGACAAACCGCCAGTTATTTTATCTCGCTCGTCAGGCAGGGAGTCAACGCAAGTGGAAGTACGTATGGACAAGGGGAGGGAGAATCTTAGCTCGCAGAGAAGATCACCAAAAACCAGAACGAATTAGATGTGAAGATGATATTCGTAGGATTTTTGGTTAATGGTTGGTTTGTATCACATGCGAATGCTGTTTTCTGTAACCTTGTCTCGTTTGCCTGTTGCTCCTGTGGATGCTAACAGTCCGATTTATTTATTATTTTGTTTTGTACTTATAGGATTTTTTTTTTATGTATTGTTCTATATACTAAGTGATGTCAGAAGGCGGTGTGCGTGTCTTGTGGTACCGAGTGGGAATCTATTTTGCTCCCAACGAAATTGGTCAACGTTACGCAAAATGTATTTTAGGAATGTTGTTTATTTTGGTAAATTGCTACTTTATCAATTACTATCAGCTTACATCAAATCAGTAGTGTTTCCATATACAGGTTACTTGAATTTTAAAACTTATTATTATGCAGATATTATTTACAAACACATGACTGATATTCACACTTTTAATACACGTATTCATAGGCACAACTCGATTATAATGTCGAATATGACTATTCAATTATTATTTGCAAAGACTTTTATTAAACAACTATTGTTTGCACTGCCTAACGTGCAATTATTATTTACAGTGGTTATTTTACAATTTCTATTTACAACGTCTATTATACAATTTTCATTTACAATTATTTATTTATTATTTATACACAATTTATTGTTTACAATCACTTATAAACTATTATTTTTAATTTTTTATCTTTACGATGTTGTTTTTATTTTAGAATTATTTGGGTTTGTTTATATTTACTGTTGTGAATTTAAATTTTTAGTTGTTTACATCGCTTATTTGCAGTATCCCCTTAGAATTACACATTACCATTTTATTTTATCTCCTTTGACAAATACGAAACCTTCAACACTTTACGTCTGCGACAGTGATTCTCTGTTTTGTTGTATATTTCATTACATTAAATATGCTTGAAAAATCCCTAAAAGTTGGTTTGCTTAACGTAGGCTCTCTTGGCACTAACCACGATGATTTTATAGCAGCAGTGGAAAGGTACTCTTTCGATGTGTTAGCAGTCAACGAGACTTGGCTACGACCGGGCGAAGAGGGGCGAGCGCCCACTGTGCCAGGTTATCGACTGCGCCACTCACCACGACCGCTGTCTGTACACGGGGGTCGGGGGGGTGGTGTGGGGTTTTATCTTAAACGCGGCCTGACCGCTCATACCTGGTCCACCCCAATGGACCCTAGATACGGCACTATAGAACAAATGTGGATTACCCTAACACTAAATGGAAGTAAAATTGCCATAGGCACAGCGTATCGTCCGCCACGTTTCGACTTGGACCTCTTTCTCGACGCCATAACAGACTCCATTAGCTCCTTAGTAAAATGTGATCACTACATACTGCTCGGCGATTTCAATGTTAACTTACTAAATGCTAACGGACAAACTATGAAAGTATGTGAATTTTTGAATAGCCTGAGCCTAAAACAACTGGTAAGTTCGCCCACCCATTTCACAGACCATAGTGAAACATTGATCGACCTCGTCTGTACGAATCTCAACCACAAACGGATATCTGTTGAGCCCTATGGCTCAATAAATGGTCACTCACTTGTTGTGTGCGAATTTAATATTAAACGTAATAAATATAAACCCCATACAGTTACGTACAGGCCGATTAAGCAAGTAAATAGAGAAGTACTAGATAGTGATTTATCGCACATACACTGGGACAGTATTTGTGGCTTGATTAATGTGAATGTCATGGTTGAGGAATTAAATAGAAATATTTTAACAATTTTCGATGCGCACGCTCCGGTCAAGAAAAGTTTAATTAAGGAACCGTCATATCCCTGGATAACGGATACAATTAAATTGATGATGCATTTGCGGAATGACGCTCTGAACAAGTACCGTAAAACGAAATCCGATTCTAAAAAGGCATACTACAAGCAGCTGAAATCTCTGGTGGTAACTTCCATATTTAGAGAAAAAGTTGCATATTTCAAGTTTAACATTAATAACCAAATAAGGGATCCTAAAACATTATGGAAAAATTTAAAAAACACAGTACTACCACAGAAACAAACAGATGACCTTCCTGCTCACTTCAGAGATCCAAACCAAATTAATAATCACTTTATGAATGTCCCTGGTAACCCTGACTGCAATGTATCGCAACGCACTTTCTTTGAGTCTCATCGTTATGATGATGATAGTTTTTCATTTGCATTACAACCAATAACTGCTGATCAGATTCTGCGATACTTCCGGCAGCTAAAATCTAACGCTGAAGGCTGTGATAAGGTGACCCTGAGTATGCTGTTGCTTACACTCCCACACACACTAAAAGCCATCACTGACATTGTGAACAGCTCAATTGTCTCAGCAACATTCCCTGACATCTGGAAAATTGCTATCGTTAGGCCACTGCCTAAAAAAACAAATCCGACTGAGTTGAAAGACCTTAGGCCTATTAGTATTCTGCCTTGCCTTTCTAAAATTACTGAAAAGGCGGTATGCCAGCAGCTGTCAAAATATCTAGAAGAGAAACACATTTTGCCTGAGCTACAGTCAGGCTTTCGCAAACAGCGCGGTACTTCTACGGCTCTTTTGGATGTAACAGATAATATTCTTTCAGCACAGGATAACGGCTTATGTACACTTCTGGTTCTACTAGATTTTTCGCGAGCTTTTGACTGTATAAATATAGATTTGTTTCTATCAAAGCTTAACTACTATGGATTTGAGCAAAATACTATAGACTGGTTCCGAAGCTATCTCACCAACCGTCGACAGCGTGTGGAAATACGACTAAGCAATGGCTCATCTCTTGTTTCGTCGCTCACTTCTGTTTCCAGGGGAGTCCCACAAGGCTCAATACTGGGCCCCATCATCTTTATCTTGTATTGTGCGGATATCATAAACTCCCTTAAGCGATGTAGGTACCATATTTATGCTGATGACGTACAGGTCTATATCTCCTTTAAGCCAAGTGACTATGACAACGCGATAAAGGATCTGAACGATGACCTGGACAGGATAGCATGTTGGGCTGAAAATAACGGTTTGGTACTTAACCCCACTAAAACCAAATACATGCTGTTTGGAACC
The DNA here is from genome assembly GCA_948150665.1 of Conistra vaccinii. NCBI lineage: Eukaryota > Metazoa > Arthropoda > Insecta > Lepidoptera > Noctuidae > Conistra > Conistra vaccinii. The sequence goes on along the minus strand of OX411329.1, from coordinate 2,418,136 downwards.
AAGAACCAAATCAGTGCGGTGCCGGCAAAGCTTAATGTTACCCTGCTGGGTGAGTCGGTCAGTCGAGTCAGTGAGGCACGTAACCTGGGACTGATCATGGACGCTGGGTTGAGATACGACGCGCACGTGGCAAAGTCTGTGCGCACTTGTTTCTACCGGCTTAAGGTCCTTTATAAAATAAGGCCTTTTTTATCGGAGGAGCTGCGTATTCAGCTGGTTGAGTCACTCGTGCTATCCAATCTAGACTATGCGGACACAGTTATAGGCCCTCGACTGCTGGCAAGAACTGATCGATTGATCCAGAGGGTGCAAAACGCCTGCGCCCGATTCTGCTTCTCAATCCCACCAAGAGGTCACGTAACGCCATTTTTAAATAAGCACTCCATCCTCAAGATGAAGTCACGTCGTAAGTTGCACTTAGCATGCCTACTATTTGGAGTTATAAAGAACAAGCAGCCGTCCTACCTCTACAATAAACTGAGCTGGATCGCTAGTAAAAGAGAATGCGCAAGTAGACAGTGCTCGCAGCAACTCTCCACTCCATCGCACAAGACAGCTGCCTTCAGGGGAAGTTTTAGATACGCCGCATCCAAATGTTGGAACAATATTCCTCCGCCGATAAGGAATCTTAAATGCCTTGGCACCTTCAGAATTCGTCTGCGACAGTTTCTTATCGCCTCGCAGAAAAAACTAGGTATGACTGTTTCGAACACGTCCATAATATAGCTAACTGGCTGTCGTCAGCTTTCTTAATGCAATTCGTGGTCATAAACCTGTGAACAATGGAAATATTATTATTATTAAATTATTATTAATTCACTAATTTGTGTATCTATTGTTGGATAATAATTTACACACACTTATTTACTTACATTTATTTATTGCAAACACTTTTAAATTCAGTCAAATCGATTATTTTATTCATACCTACGCCACTATAATTAATTATTCATTTATCACTATAATATATAATCAAGTACCTATTAAACACTCAATCACCATCGAACAAGAATGTTTCCAATGCTAAATTTTACATACATTATTCAAATTATTCTGTCATTTTTAAATTGCGGGTATACTTACGTAATTTCATTCTGCACATTCCACTTTACACAACACTAATTATTCGCATATATCTCATCTGCTCGACGTCCGTATGTCACTGCAGGGATCCAGCAGAATATCAGCGTCAGGTATATTTGCCTGACACATGCTGAGTTGGACTCCCATTTGGTGCAACCTTGAGACGCACACCGCACTTTGTTTGTTGCATTTTAAAGTGTTTTAGCCAATAGTGTCATAACAATGTCTTGTTTTCTTTATTTATTTTTTGTATATTGGCACTTTGCATATTCATGTATTTAGTTATTATTCATGTTTTAGCATGTTGTGCTATTTCTTTTGTGTGCACCAAATAAACGATTTATCTATCTATCTATCTATCTATCTATATTTGTAATTACTAATTAGGTATATTAGGATATTAAAACTTTAATTTAGTTTTAATTTTAAAAGCATTGCGCCTTTTTTATAACCAACCCGCTTCATCCCGATATAATGTTGAAAACAATAAGTAAATTACTATTTGATATTCTATTCAATGAGTCAAGAGAGTAGGTAAAATAATAAACTTTACACGGTAATCATTTTCACGATATGAATATCGATTTAATTAATGAGATGTAAACACGTTATCACGGTAATTAATGGTTTTAATTTATATTCTGGGGGCCATTAACGTGTCGGTGTCGGCGTTAATTTTTGGCTAATGTTGGCGCAGTTTGGGGGACCAGCTATCTAATTAAGTAAAATATTTTCGTAAACGATTACTAGTAATCTGTTTCATTTTGACAGTTCAACAACATTCATTGCGTTATTTATTTACGTTGTTGAGCAGATTTTTTTAACAATTTGTTATGTTCAAGTTGAAGTATGTTGCCAATTTCATCCTCCAAGTGCCTCGGAAGGCACGTTAAGCCGTAAGTTCGTGGATCTGTGACAGTCGTTACGGGTCGTCAGAAACCCGTACCTCAGTAACTGGGTTGTGGAGGTCAGATAGGCAGTTTCTCCATATAAAATACTGGTATTCAGCTGCATCTGATTAGACTGAAAGCCAACCCCAACCAAGCCAACAAAGTTGGGAAATGGCTAGGCAGATAGATTGGTCATAGTGAAAAGAAAATAAAGTGTTAGTGAACTACGACACTGTTTACAGCTAGATGTCAAGCGATATGTGAGAGAGAGCGCGCTAAGTGTAATTCGCTTTAGAACGACAATGTAGCCGTGGCATTATTGTGTTTCAATTTGATTAGACACTTTATTCTTTTCCTCACACTTAACATTATTTTATTCCTAACTAACCCCGGTCTTTGTTACAGGGGGCAGCACACAGCATCGTTCGACTGCCGACTGTTCAGCGAGCGGTATCCGGAGTACTGCTTCGTGTACGTGTCGCAGGCAGTCACGGGGGCTGTGGCAGACGTCAGGATGGACTGCTTGCCCACGCTGCCGCTCTCAGGTAAGATGTTAACCCAGGAATGAACATATGCCAGTGACTGGCACAAACGTAAGCAAGAATAGAATGTCGTTTGTGTAATGAGTTAATGACAAATCATATAGTATGACGACGGCATGTCCATTGTGGACAATAACAATAACTTCTACGGGCTAGTAGCGTAAAACACCATCGGTGCAAATGCGATACATTTTGACAGGTTGGCACCAACCATAAAATCGCGAAAAGTCGTGGCACAAAATGATCCTGTATTTTAATTTTATGTATTTTTTAATTTGTTTAAATGACGTGTACCTTGGATATTTGGAAATAAATAAATCATAATAACATAACTTTTATGTATCTCCTCAGCAGACGGCGGTGCGGGTGGCTGGGGGGCGTGGTCGGCGTGGTCGGCGTGCCCGGCGCCCGCGCATTGTTCCACGCGGACACGCAGTCGGCACCGCTTCTGTGACTCCCCGCCCCCCGCATACGGCGCTAAATTCTGTGAGGTAGGAGGAATTACTTCCGTGACGTATCTTCAGTATGTTGTTAACTGCGTGAGGATCGGTCACATTAAAGAAAAAACAAAACAAAGAATGAAAGAAAATTAATACTTATTTGCACTTAACACGAAGAAAAAATACAAACCAAAACAAAAACACAGGGTTTGCGCCTTCCGCTCCGCCCAGAGCGGGAGAAGTCATTTGATGAACTCCCACACAAAAAAAAAAAAATTAAACAGGGTTTACGGAGGAGTTGGGTAAGTCCTCCACTGACCGCGAATCATACATACATTACAAACCTAATAGACCATTCGCTATGAACCATTTTTGATAGTGGGAGTATGAAACATAAAAAACCATAAAATCAAAATATCTGTCGCTGTTGCAGCGAGTAAGATGTGTTAAATTAAAATACCCAGATAGAAAATCGCGTTAAGCTTTGTGCAGACCAGCGCGACTTGTCGCGCGACGGACACCGGTTATTGTTATACCGTGAAGTTTTCTTAGAAATTGTATTGTTCGTGTCGCGTCGCGCGGCAAGTCGCGCTGGTCTGCAAAAGCCTTTAACCTGAAGCATTAACTTATAGCGAAATATCATTTTTAAACAATAATAATGATGACTAATAAAATGACTATATTAAAAAGTATGACCTTTAATTTTGCCGCGTTTTCACAAATGTTATTTGGTTTCCATGACGACGCCGCTCATGTTTGCCAGCAGAGAATAAAGTTTTTGATTATTTTATTTCCATTGGTCAATTCATTGAACTATTCTGTGGCTTAAGCAAGTTAGTTGTATTTACAATTTACCAACGAAATTACATGCATTGCCATATAAAAGGAATCACATTATAAATTACCAGCGACCCTTGATAAAACTTAGGTAAACGGAACTTTAATATTAACGTATTATACACATAACGACGGTAAAAACCTCATCAAAATCTGTTGCTTGGTTTAGAAGAACAACGCGGAGATACAGATAAACGCGAAAATTGACTTTTATTATGTATAGACTAGATTTTGCCAGCGAAGTCGCCTGCGTTGATGTCGGAAATTATTCCACGGGAATGTACTTTTATCCCGGTGATAAAAGTAACTTAGAGTCCGCGCCACCACTGAAATCCGACGGAAAATTGTGGAACTTTTGACTTTTAACATTTTTTTCAAATGCAATTGGATGCAATGACATAGACACTAGCGCCGCGTCTTTTGGACTTGAGTGGTGGCGTTTGTTTGAACCTAGCTCATGGTCTATCTGTATGCCCAATTCAATCGAAATACATTTAGCCGTGAACGCGTGAAAAGGTAACAATCAGACAGAGTTATTTTCGCATTTAGGTGTAATATTCTAGTATGGTATGGACAGAAAATCGTATCTAGGCAAGTGTCTAGTATAAATTACAGTCACAAAATGAGCGTCAAATTATTATTGAAATCGGTTTAAAAAATATTGTTTAAATGTTTAGATTTCCCGTCGACCTTTAATTAATTTCACAGCCTAAAAGGGCCTTGTGTCACGAATCCTTTTTTTTAAACATATTAGTTTGTAACTAGTTGCTTTTGCTTGTTGCTAGGTTACTGCCTAGCAACCAAGTTATTGATTAAATCACCCTTCCTTGAAATTTCATAACATTTCACTTTATTTTCTTATTTCATTTTATTTCCTATGCTATCTTAAATATACAACAATAAAACATATTCTAAATGAATAATGGCACCTAAAAAGGACAAAGGCAAAAAAGATGAGGAGAAAGCTGGTGCATTTAGCGAAGTGGACAGGACATTTTTGGAACTCCAGATAGCGGATAGTAACCGGAAGGTAGCGAGACTCAGAACCGCTGTGGATGAGTACGAAGTGCGGCTTGAAGAACTGCAGAAAGCGTACGATAAGTTAGACGAAGACAGGGCTGACATTATCGCTTACCTAAAAAAGACTCTCTCTGTGAAGAATGAAGAAAATAGCGAACTGAAAGAAAAGGTAAGAGGTCTCGAGGAGATTAGAGATATCGAAAATGACCGTTTCAACGAAACAACTAAACAATTGGAAAAAGACTTTTTGATTATGAAGGAACAACTTAGTTCAGAGAACAAGCTGCTGGCAGGAAAACTTAACACGCTAGAAGAGTTTAGAGCTATAAGAGACGATTTGATGAGAAAGTTTGAAAACCAAGAGCAAGAATTTCATGATCAAGAAATGAAATACAAGAGACTTATTTACAACACTGAAAAGAAATTCATTATAGGCAAAGATAATCTGAAAAAAGAAATGGAAGCCCGACTTTTACAACTTGCTCAAGATTTTCAAGATGCAACAGAACTGAGGGTTGCAGCATCAACGCATAGAGTTATTCGAGAAAATATAACTATAAACAATGAATTAGAAAGTATGTTATCCACTCAGAGAAAATTAGCTGGGCAAAATGAACATTTTAAAGAAAATATGAAAGCAGCACAAGTTTCTCAAGAGTTAGCTGAGGAAGAAAGAGATAAGGCTATTAGCAAGAGTATTGTACAACTTAAGGTTATTGAGCAGCTAACAGCTGCATACGAGACAGTTAAAAAAGAAAAAGGCTTATTTGAAAAAAAAAGTTACGATTTTGAAGTATTACAGGCAAAAATAAAAAGACTAACTAACGATAATGACAATCTCAGCCAACAAGTTCGTGTTCTAGAGCAAAACTTGCATGCTCGGTTGAGTGACCAAAACAAAGCTGTTGTGGACGCTGCGAAAACGAGCAAAGAGCGCAATAAACTTAGGAAAATTCTGAAAGAAGCAGCGTTTGCTATTCAAGCGGCTTTAAAATTAGACGAATGGGCTTCAATGCATGATACACGAGAGATTATGGACAGGCATGTTTTGCTGTCACATTTACTTGAAATCATATCACAGTTCCGTGAACTTGAGCAATCAGAGTCTCTAGGAACAATAGGTTCATTTAGCAAAATTTATGAAGAAGGTGATCTTGGTTTTGTGCCTAAACCAAAAATGAAGAAGTCCGCGGTAGCAGCACTTGCCACCGCAGCTATCGCAGCTCCTGCAAAAGATGTTGATAGAGGTGAAGTTGAAGTACCGACGATTGCGTCTTTGTCGCACTCTTCACTGCACAGCAGCATTCAAACTATACCTAGTATCAAAATAATACCTCCGATGTCAAAAAAAGATTTGGTAGTAACTGACAGCCTCTCTGAGTCTTTTGTAGCCTCAACACATAGCGAGGTCGTTGAAGAGGAAGAAAATGTTACAGAAGTTGATATTGAGGAGCAATTAGCCGCCAGTAAAATTGAAATGCAAAAATCTTTAATGGATGCCTTGGCGTACACTAAACAGTCAGACAAGAAGATACAAATGGAGCAAGAAAATAAAACGAAATCTATGCTCAAATTAGCAAGTTTTGATGAATTAAAAGAGATTGAAGAAAAACGAAAAAGGGTTGTAACAGCAACAGATGAAATTGAGAAATGTGATGAAGACAAAGAATCAGAGATATCACAGAGCCAGAGTTTAAGCGGGAAGGAAGATATTGGTGAGGAAATTGAGGATGAAAATATATCAGAAGTCTCTTAAAAACAGCTAGCAAAAAAGAAGAATATCACTATGTATATAATATTGTAAACTGTTTTTTTTTTTGTATTTTTGTTTATAATAAGATTTTTTTAGTGTTTATCGGAAAAAGTGTAATTTTAAATCATAATTATTTTATACATTGTTTTCTGAGATTTCTTCTTACAACTTTTACATTAATAATTTTTTTTCATAACCTTTTTGGGTAATTTATGGGTGTTTAATTATGTATGCATGCGTTATCGTTTTGATTATAGCATAAAAGTAGTGTTTTCTTTAGTGTGCGTGCAGTCTGGCTCAGTCAGCCTTAGACTTATTATAATTATTCATGAGGTATGGCATATTATTTAAGTAGGATTGCTTATTAAAAGCAGCTCGTTTCTATATTTATTACGAAAGGTAGCTTTTTATCTTTTAACTATTTTATTAGATTCATTTTTAATCATTTAGATTAATTCGTTATATTTACTAACAATAATATTATGTTAGGAGTAAATAATATTATTTTCGCAGAATGCTGTGTTATGTTGATTATTGTGACACTCATTCATAAATTTAATTTAAAAACACGATTAAGTGTAAGCTGTATAGCTACATAAATAAAGTACTTACCTATCAAAGAATATAATTTTATTAGTCTATTTGAATTTATTTATTTTGACAAATCTTAAATACAATATACAATCTAACACTAAAATATGTACAGTATGTTAATTAACGAAAGGCGTAGTATAGCGAAAAATTGCTGTTTTTAAGGACAAAAAAATATTAAATAAAAGAAACACTCTGTACACGCGTACTTTACTGTCAACGTGGAAATACAAGTGCGACAAGTGCTTTTTTGTGAAATATTTTATTATAAAAAAAAGCATTGAGATCACAGACATATAAGAGAAGAAGATTGAGATCAATGTAAACTAGTACAATAATACCTCAATGAAATAAAAGCTTTTTGTTTTTTGCATTTATGGACTCCTATACTATTACGGATTAACGGGAACGTCTTTCGTTAATTTATTAACATAATGTATATTTTGTACAAAAAAAAAGGGCAGAGCCTGGGCATCAGAAAAAAAAAAAAATTGTCAGTGGGAAAAGTGTCCAAAAGGCTGGCAGAGTTGCCACGTTGGATTTATTATTTTCCGAAAAAAAAAACAATGTTATCCCACCTTCAAGGTATATTGGCACCTGAATGACATTCACAGGGGGCGTTGTTGATAAATATAATATGTGAAATTGTGTTGCACAAATCGTATTGACAAAACAAGACGGCGCGGCGGCGACGCGGCGACCATTAGTTCAGATTTTGGCCACGCGTCACAATAAGCTTGTTGCGTTGGACACACAGTGGGAAAGCTTTGATTTTATAAGGCAGGGAACATACGCCAGGATTTTCCATACAATAGTCGGATTGGCCACATCCGATAGTTTTACTGATCAGACTGTCAAAAGACAATCACGCCATTAGTTCATCAGCATGAACTAAAATCTTTCCAACCATTTATTTAACCTTTGACAGCTAAAGTAAGTGATGTCCAAATTGTATTTCTGAGGCGATTTCGAAATTCATGATGAATTTAATCGAATTTAAATAATAATTAAAATTAAATAATTTAAATAATATTATCATCGAATGCATAATTAGATGAAAAAAACAAAGTCCCCATAAAGCATTGCACTTTTCACTTTGGTTTCTAATGTAATAATTTCGGAACTTCATAAGCACTTACGTCAAAAGTTTAATAAATGGTTGGAAATAGTATAAAGGCTTTTGCAGACCAGCGTGACTTATCGCGCGACGCGACACGAACAATACAATTTCTAAGAAAACTTCACGGTATAACAATAACCGGTGTCGCGTCGCGCGAAAAGTCACGCTGGTCTGGCCAAAGCTTCATGGCCAAGGCGCGATTGAGCACTCAATACTCGTCCGGATAGTTGAATAGTACATCAGTGTCGGAAAGGGCAGCTAGACTTTAAAATTGTATTGCGTTTCCTCTGAAGGCTATTCTCCATCTTAACTGTACGAGCACACTCGAGAAAAATCCGCCGGCGAACCCAGCTGATGTTAGATGGTCCGCGATATAGATCTAATCGTCATCGATGCTCGCTATCGTAATGTTTTACCATTGAATAGGTACTAACATACTAAATACTCAACAACTAGACGTGTTAGTTTGAAATAATGGTGGACTGAGATGGGATATGATGGTAATTGCACGACTCATAATGCGAAGCATTAGAGAGTGCCCTACGATCGAAAAAAAATGTTTGCCCTATTTCCGCGACTATTTTGATTGTTACACTCCTGCTAGTACACAGAACCTACTTAATTTATATACCATTGTATAGATGATTAAATGGATACTGTACTTTTCAACAATTGATTTAATGCAGCAGAAATGAAATAAATTGGTCAAGTGCGAGTCAGACTCGCACACGAAAGGTTCCATACCATGTTGTATAAGATTTAACACTATGAATTTTTGTAATTCTTTCGTAAAGGTAACAACAGAGACGCTATAAAAAAACATAAAGATTTGTAAAGAAATTGTCTAATTTTAATGAAAAAATGTTGTTGTGTTAAAATATAGGTGTAGAAGTATATTTCATTTATTTTAAAAGAAAATATTAAGTTAACTTTATCCGGTAATATGCATTAACTAAAGTCAAAGTCACAGTTATTTATTTGCTATTAACATAGTATTAGTAGGTATAATATGTATATAGGGTAGGTAGGGTAGGTAATTAGGAGAAATAGGTAATTAGGAAAGGTAGGTGCGCCGTTGATAAGTACTTGGTGCTAACCGTGCGAAGCCGGGCCGGGTAAAGCTAGTTACTTATAAATACAAGGATTTCTCTTGCTACATCAGACTATAATGTACAAAATAAAATAAATAATAATAATAAAATAATAATAAAATATTTATTTGTACACTTTCAATAAACATACATAAGTACACAAAGGATTTTAGCAATATTGTACACAAGAGTCACATTAAAAGGCGAACTGATGTCTCCTAAACTAGGCCAAAAGCCTGTGTTTTAGGAGCCAGGTTCCTCTAGGTATAATGGCATACAACAGGTACTGAGTGTCATGCAAGTACTTATAGAATAAATTAAATAAACAAACATGCCTTAAATTAAATACAGTAATCAGTTATATTAAGAGACGATTGCAATAAGATTTTCGGTTTCGTCATACGTTAACTTCTGCAACCAATTTGAAATTTTGATTTTAACTTGTTGTTTAGTCAGGGAGTATATGTGTATAAGTTTATGTATTCTATTATACAGTCGAGAGCTAGTTGCTGCATACTGTCGACTAGCAAACTTGGAACGGCATTGGACTAAATCGCACACGGGAGTGCCTTTGCGTTTTTTTAGCTTATCTTGATCCAGATGTAACGTTGAGTGTTTCCGCAACACAGCGCGAAGCACGAAAAGCTGTCTGACAGTCAATACTTCGGCTTCTGAATAAAGTTGGTTGGTCGAAAAGTCTCTGCGCTTATGTAAATGTAAGTAGTACGCCAAATTTTAATTACAACATTCCGTCAATAGGTATTTATTTACGTTATTTTTGATAGTCATACAGAAATCTATTATTTCTTACTTATTATTTTTACACATCCCATCGGACTATGAGAGTGAGGGAAGAGAGAGTGCACTCGTGTCTGCGCACACACTTGTGCATTATAATATCTCCCGCTCCGAAGGCTAGTCTCCGTTGAGATTGGCCGCCGTGGCCGAATATTTTTATACAAATAAGTTTTCTCAATATGAAATTGTATCCACAACGGTTTAAGGTAACTGAATAGTGTACCGTACATACGGTACACTATTCAGTTACCTTAAACACACACACATGACACATGACACATGTCAGCATTCATTTCAATGTTACTGAATATATTGTCTATTGTGTGTGTAACCCGTTCTGGTTGTAACATGAGGTACTCGTACATACATCAACACCGTCTAGGGAGTGTGTTGCGACGCAGCCCGGCCACAGTCGATTTCGTCATTTATAGACGTAGCAATTAAAATGTTCTTTAATTGTTCTTGCTGTACCAATGAATAGATTAAATGTACCTCTAATATATCTTGTTAAAAAAGCACTTCTTTGTGGCCGGGCAGTACCGTATACGTTGCAGCCCGGCCACGTCTATATTTTCTGGTAGGATGATCGGAATGTTCTAAAATATTAACCAAATGAATGTTCCTTTTATGTTCTTTATTTTTTTCAATGAAATATACCAAGAAAAACGCTTATTATAAACAAAAAAAAAAAAATTAAATAAGAATTTGCACTAAGCGCCTGTAGGACTGAAATAGCACGCGCGTCGGCTTATATGTACAAAGTTGCTAACGTATATCTTTAGGAGCAATTCTCTAGAAAAAACAGACAATAGTGTGTAAGAAAATATCATTTTACTTTCCTTTTTTTATTTTTTTTATTGTCCAAATAAAAAAAATAAAAAAATTTTATTTTCATTACACAATATTGTCTTTGTCTTGTTGTAGTTTTTGTCAAAACAAATCAATTGTTTTGTCTTTAGATGCAAATAATATGGTCTAAAACTGACAACTTCTACGGCCCCCTAATTCATCATTTTTGAAGATAAAAACATATAAAAATTATATTTATTATCTACTCGATGAGCTCTAGACAATATAAAAATTATATTTATTATCTACTCGATGAGCTCTAGACGTTGTCTAGAGCTCATCGAGTAGATAATAAATATAATTTTTATATGACTCTACCCCCATGCTAGGGTCAGATAATTTTTTTTTCAAAATTTAATTTTGTTGTATGGTGACCCCCCTTTAATTTTTAATTTTACTATTTGTTGTTCTTGCGGCTATAGAAATGCATAATCTGTGAAAATTTTAACTGCCTACCTATTACGGTTCATGAGATAGAGCTTGCTGATAGACAGACGGACAGCGGAGGCTTATGAATAGGGTTCCGCTTGTCACCCTTCGGGTACGGACCCTAAAAAGCATCAAAATAGTAGAAAACAATTTCTTGTCCGTCAATGTATGAAACCTGAAAACATTGTAGCTTGCGATAAAATCAATTAATGGAGTCAACTTTTTTTAATAGTTTCGTTTAAGCCATAGGAGGAACCCTATTGAAAATGGCTCTTTTATTCAAAGTAGTTTAATTATAATTACCTAATAAAAAACGAACAAAAATAATATCTATTTATATCTTAATTATTTCCAACGCTTTCCGTTCCGTTGCCTAGCAACCGTCAAAGTAAATATCTAAATAAATAGTCAATGACATTACGTAACGGTTGCGAGGTTAGAAATTTTACCCATATTGATGGGTAATAAATTGTTTATTTTTGTTAGACTATATTTTGAAAATAAATATACTACTACTACTTATGAATATTGTATTTAACCACATAAATGATAGTACTTTTATACTGTTAAAAATAAAGCAATTCGTGAAAATATTAAAAAATGCACAACCTTTAATGTTCAAGCTTTCACTTCTGCCGGCACTCCCGGAGTGCAACCCGTTGTTTTATTTTTTATCATTTTTCGTGAATTATGTTTTGACTGCTTTTTTACCCATCAATACCTATGGGTAAAATTTCTTACCTCGTAATCTTTACGAAAGGGGTTTGAAGATTTTTGAATGGAGGGGCCCTAACGTGAGGCCGCCATTTTGATTTATTTTCAGAATCGCGGTGAAAATCGAAAGTTATAATTATATTTGGATAAAGGACACATATGCAAACAAAAAATGTCATCTATAAATATAAAAAGAGAAACTGATTGACTCACTGACTGACATAATTATCAACGCACAGCCGAAACTACTGGAACTAGGCACGTAAAAGTTTGCACACGGCTTCCTTTTATAATGTAGGGGAGCACTTAGAAGGGGTTTTTGGAAATTCGAATTTTAAGGGGGTGAAAGAGGGGGTATTTGTTTGTATGGAAAATCTTATTTTTTGAGTTAATAAACTTGAATCTTGGTACAACCCAAAAAAAACTACTAGGCTTGCATGAATTCACGATAGTCTTCAATCATTATGTTATGCTAATAGTAGGATTTGGATGAGGCAGACAGTCTGATAGTTTATAACCCGGATTAACACATAGGATAGTTTTTATCCCGGCAGTACGTTTCCATGGAATAATTTCTGACTTCCACGCGAGCGAAGCTGCGGGAAAAAGCTAGTATATCATAATATCCTAAAGCGTCAGGTTTCGGAGTTATTCACCGAAATATAAGTCGAAAACTGAACCCTGAAACCAGGACTTTTTTGTTTTTTTTCCTTTAATTAAGGTAAGTACTATATTGAACTATGAAAACATAATTGCATCATGTATAGATACTATTTTAGTTAAGAGCGAAAGAGACAAAAATATATGTATACCCCCGCCGAATGAGGACGTGTGTTTGATGAGGACGTGGGTATAAAATGTGTTATAACAATTGTTATTTTTTATCTTTGAATATCTCAGAAACGTGACGCTTTGTGATGTTATGTTATATGAAGTTTTATGTATTGTGTATCTCGATTTTGAAAAAAAATCAAAATGATGGCTGATTTTAGGGCCAACGTCTTCAAACCCCTTTGAAGACTATCGCTATCTCATAGGCTGTAAGCGAATCTATAGAATAACGTTTCAACCTGTTTCAACACATACTAGTTCCTATGCCGTAATGATGGCTCCACTGTTGTAGGACTGACGTGAGGACTGACGACTGTCTAGGACTGACTGTCGATACCGTAGACAGATTAAATACGCTGTCGCTCTCGACTGAATACGCTACGCCCGGCCGATAAAAACAGTGGAGCATATAAACTATTTGTTGAAATATTCTCTCTATTTACAAACCAAAGAGAATATTAATGCCGCGGACAGGACTGGCCGGTAGTAGTAGAAGAGCTAAAGAGTCAAACCTTGCCAAACCTAGGGGAAAAAAGTCAAACCTCTTTCGTTTTGAACATAGATAACAATAAGTTATAAATTTTGAATTCATTATTCAAACATTTTGATTGATTTTGATTGAATGGATTGAATTGATAAATATTTTTTTTGCTACTAAATATATTTTACAAAACATGGCACCCAAAAAGGTAAAGGGAGAATTATCAAAAGTACCGAAAAAAGCCGTATTTTCTGATGTTGAAAAGGCATTTTATGAACTACAAATAGCTGACTGCAATAACATACTAGCTCGCCTCAGAACAGCTGTTGGCGAGTATGAAGTCCGCAATGAAGAATTGCAAAAGGCTTACGATACACTAGACGAAGATAGAGCTGATATTATAGCATATTTAAAAAAAACTCTCAATTTGAAAAGTGAAGAAATTGCTGAACTAAAAGACAAAGTCAAGGATTTAGAGGAATTCAGGGAGCTAGAAACAGAAGAATTCAACTTAATTGTCAATGAATTAGAAAGTAATTTTACCAAAATGAAAGATCGGCTTACCTCAGAAAACAAACTACTAGCTGGAAAATTAAACACGCTTGAAGAGTTTCGAGCTATCAGAGAAGATCTCATGAACAAGTTCAATACACAAATGCACGCGTTTGAAGATCTAGAATTGAAATACAAAAGAATCATTTATGATACTGAAAAAAAGTTTATAATTGAAAAAGATAAGTTAAAGAAAGAAATGGAAGCAAGACTTCTACAGTTATCACAACAATTTGAAGATGCTAGCGAACAGAGGATAGCTACCGCTGCACATAGGGTGATTGGAGATAATATTAATTTGAATAATCAATTAGATAGTCTGTTACTGACACAAGCAAAAGTAGCTGAGCAAAATGAAAAGTTTAGAGACAATGAGAGAGCTGCTCGTTGTGCGAGGGAAGTAGCTGAAGAAGAACGAGATAAAGCAATGAGTAAAAGTATGGTGCAGCTTAAAGTTATTAAACAATTAACGACAGCGTTTGAAGACGTAACAAAACTAAAAGCTGTTTATGAAAAGGAGCAGTTTGATACTGAAAAAGTTCAAACGTATATGCTGAAACTTAAAAAAGAAAATAAAAACCTTTTACTGCAGATACGTATATTGGAGCAAAACTTGCACGCCGCCCTGAGTGAACAAAATAAATCAGTAGTAGAAACAGGGAAACTACTAACAGAACGTGAAACATATAAGAACATCCTAAGAGAATCGGCGTTTACAGTACAAGCATTACTTAAACTGGATAACTGGTCTACTTTGGATCCTTCTCGTGAAATCATGGACAGAGAAATCGTACTGAAAAAGATTCTTGAACTTATAAATCGATATCATGATACCGCCCGAGCTGAATCTATGGAATCCTTAGTTTCGCTTAGCAACATGTATGAAAAAGGAGATCTCGGTTTTGAAGTTAAATCAGTTCCCTCCAGGAGGACGCAGGAAACAGCGACTGGTTTGGCTGCTGCATCGTCAATAAAATCGTTTGAAGATAAACGTAGCGCTATTTCGGTCTCTTCAATATTATCTTCAAAGGCAAGTATAAAGACTATACCAAGTATAGAGGTGCTGACCCTAGAGGAGGAGGAACCAATAAAAGACAGTCTGCCGTCATTAATTGTGACATCATTGCATTCAAGTAGGAGTGGTAGCACCGAGGAGAGTGAAGAAATACAGGATGACATTACTGACATAATGAAGTTGCTAGCTATTAGTAAGGTTGAGATGCAGAAATCATTGATGGAAGATTTGGCATTGTCTCAAATGTCTCAACGAAGAATGAGCGTATTAGATTCAAAGTCAAGGTTAGACACAGGTAGCCAAAAATCCGATCAAACAATTCATGAAAAAGGAGAATCTAATGTTGAGGATGAACACATACAGGATACACATAAACCTGTGACTGTAACTGACAAAGAAGGTTACATAGAAGATAAAAAAAAAGAAACTAGCGCAGGATAACTATTTTTTTAAATTTGAGTTTTATAGTAGTTATTTTTGAAGTACTTTGTGATTTTAATATATTTATTTATTATTATTTGATTTTAAGTGTTCCATTAAATGTTGTTTAATATGAGTTCTATTAATTTTTAGTTAGTTATTTTTGTTTTTTCTTTTCATTCAGGAATTATTGAATAGCCGTCGGTGGTGGAGCGATATTGAGCAAAGTCGCCACACCTTATTGAGCGGATGAAACAACTAGTTCATTTACTTGCTTCACCTAGCTCTACTAACTTCTGTGTCCCAAAACATGCAGTCAAAGTGACCTGTGCGCTACCACCGACAACGCCGTGGAAGTGGCGAAGTTTGGGTCAACATGCTCTGAAAAATACAGTTGTCCCAGTGACATGAAGAATAAGAATAACTCAATCTTCAATCTTCCTAGCCTTTTCCCAACTATCTTGGGGTTGGCTTCTAGTGATCTAAAAAGTACGAAACAAGAAAATATTTCAGACAGAAATCAAAACATAGGTACAAGATCATGTTAAAATTTCAATAAAAAAAATACAACTAACTCATATTTTAATTACAACCTTTCTATTCATAAAACAATACCCACGTTTAATAAAATATTCGAAAATATTGTTGAAATGGAACGTAAGAACGTTTCCATACGTCAATGTCATCTATCTTGACAGTTGACGTTCCTATTGTGATTTATTACGGCCTGGCCACCATTTTCACGACCTTGCCGCTAGCAGCGGCAGCGGTGAGCGGGGCGGCGAGCGGTAAAAACAAATGTATAGAAATGTATGAAGCATGCCACGGCGCGCCGCTCACAGCGGCAGCGGGAGCGGTATTTGCCAAGCGTTTCGCGGCAGCGGCGAGCGGCGCGGTCGCGCCTGCGCGGCTTGAACAAATGTATGGGCGAGTGAATGAGATGCCACTACTCAGAGCGGTACGGACGACGCGACGGCAGTGCAGGGGTGGACTGAGCGGAGCGGCTGGACGAATAAAATAGTTTGGAAAATCTACAATGAACTATTTCTCACTTTTCATGAAGTATGTTTTGACTGCTTTTTTACCCATCAAAATTTCTGTCCTCTCAATCCATAACTACAGTTCGCGTCAAATAACTTTGCCGCTCTGAAGTAGGCTACAAATGATTGCGCAGTAGTCAATCTGCCTTAAAAAACAGTAGTGCGCATGCCAGCGCGCATGCGCAACCTAACTTCAGAGCGGCAAAGTTATTTGACGCGAACTGTACGTTATGTTAAATTCCGAACCTAAACCGCGACCGGGTTAAAACTGACCCTGGCATGTGGGGTATCATTGTCTAGAGCGCATCGAGTAGAGAACAAATATAATTTTTATATGTTTTTATCTTCAAAAATAATGAATTAGGGGGCCGTAGAAGTTGTCAGTTTAAGACCATTTCTGTACGAGCTCTATCTCAACAACTAAAGTTACATGATCTGTGATCAACACCGTCTAGGGATAAGCTGGGAACAAATTATCGGACGCGTGCACTCCTTCCCGCATAATCAAAATATCCTGTTTCAAATAAGAACTGCTTTCGAGGCAAAGAAGAGCCACTTTGGATAACGCCATGTTAATAAAAAAAAAACAAAAGTCTAAGTACGTCCACCGCGGTTGCTGCCGCTAACGCTACTGTCAAGTACGTGGCATGGGCAACGCCCCGCTTGCCGCTCGCCGCCCCGCTCGCCGCCCCGCTTGCCGCCCCGCTCAAAGTCGTGGCCAGGCTCTTAATGTGAGCAATCAATTTATGCAGGGTATAGAGTGCCACTAGCGGCACTCTATCCCTGTCGGGTAAAGTGCCGCTACCGGCACTTTATTAACACCGCCTTGACCCGGCTAAAATGCCGTTAGGATTGCATTGTCATTGTCACTGTCACTAAGTCACGTCACTTATTATTTTGTTTGATTGTTGAGGTTAGATCGCTGTAAAACACCACATTCCCAAAACATTACATACTCTTGTGCCTAAACGGACCCTGGCACTCGCCGGCCGCTGGTTGGTATTTGTGATAGAATAGTAATAATCATTTATTTTGTGCGATTTCTAGGTTGTTCTCATAGCACAATGTGATGAGTACAACGACCCCTTTTGAAGTTTTCTGTAATTTCAATTTCACCTTGTGTAATTATAATTAAGTTTCGTTCCCACTATTCCGTATCGGCTGTTTCGCCGGAAATCGTCGCCTGAACTTACGTGCCCACATTAGATTGATCCGGCAAGACCGATCGGACTCGGACCTCAACTCAGTCGAGACCTGACTGACCTATCCTTTCTTCCAGTTAGTTTTAACCAGACACCCGGCGGCAGTAAATGTGGCCTTGCCCTAAACGCGAATTTGTGATCAAATTGAGCTTATTTTATTTATATGGCATATTTTAATAAAAATACGTGCCAAGTACCTTCTGTATTTGGTTTTATTTATTTATTTGTATATATTTTATTGTACACCAAAAAATACATAGCAAATACTAAATTTAACACTCTGGGCGGCCTATTATTAGGGCCGGAGCGTAAATTATCCCAGGAATATAAATTACAACGTTACTTTTAACTTTTAAGCTGAATGATCAACATGACTTATGTGCCAGCATGGGGACCAGAACGCGTGGTGGATAGTGGTAAAAAAAAATAACAAATTCGTTTCCGCGCCCCGTCTGCCTAGGAGACGCTTAGCTTTATAATAGAGATTTTATTAAGGTGGACCCTAGACGAGCAATTTTATTGCACAAGAAAACTTGAAAATAGTTTTTTTTTCAAAGAAATCCTGTTTAGTAACATTACAGCCGCAACGGGTTACTGTCCGGCCCGCATATTCGGTGCGATGGTTTATACAAAATGTACGAAACTGATGAAGGAGGATTTTTAATGCGTTGCGTTGCGGTGTGGCTTGCCCGAATTCGCGCTAACTTTAGGGGGTACAAAAGTTTTTTCCGAGTTTAGGGGTACGAGGAACAGGATGTAAAGTTCACTCATCCACCATAGAAAAGGGAGGACCCTCCAACCAGACGGGTATTATGTCTGGCGGGCAACTGCCCGTAAGTTGATTTCGGATAGTCTTATCTATGTTTTTCGCTCGGTAAACTCTAACTGCGCGATGCAGGAATTGTGTGATGTCATGTTTTTACTGCGTAGTTCGTATGTCGCGGTGTAACCGCTACATCACTCCCCTCCGGAGACCGGAGGTCGATAGTGGGCTGAGTCTTGGATCTTGCGATGCTTCACAGTACCAGCTGTGGTTCCAGTGAGTCGGAACCGGGTGCCGCATAGTTCGCGGTGAGTCGGAACTGTCTGCGGTGATTCCCCAGTGAGTCAGGGTGGCGCTGCGTCGTCATCCAGTGAGTCGGATGTGGTACAGCGCCGGGTTGTGGCTGAGGGTGATGACCAGGAATGCGCGTTCGCTGCATGCTGGTGGTCAGGACACCCGTTGAAGCCGTGGGTGCTGGCTGGCTGTGTGACTTGCCTCACGAAAGCTTGCGGGAGTGATGATGATGATGATGACGTCACGCTGAAGTAGTTGCACGAAGGCTGCGTTGACTTTTATTCTCGGGGTCACCAATTTAGGGGTACGAGGAACAGGGTGTACAGTTCACTCATCCACCATAGAAAAGGGAGGATCCTCCAACTAGACGGGTTGTTATGTCTGGCGGGCAACTGCCCATAATATGTTGATTTCGGATAGTCTTATCTATGTTTTTCGCTCGAAAAACTCTAACTGCGCGATGCAGGAATTGTGTGAGGTCATGTCTTTACTGCGTAGTTCGTATGTCGCGGTGTAACCGCTACACGAGTATTATTTTCATTGCATCGTGAAGGATCAGTAGGTATTGCTATTGAGCCATATTTCACTAAAGTACTCTAGGCCAGTCTAGGCAGTTCTTGCTCACGTAAAAACATAATGTTATTGCGCGTGTGAGATTACTTATATTTATAGGAGAATACCTACCTAATTATTGTATTGATCACTTAAATTGATGAAAGTGTATAGAGTGATGCAAAAAGTCTTGCGGCACTCTAGTGGCGCTGCCTCGGCCCGGCTAAAGTGCCGTAAGCATTGCATTGTCACTGTCACTTGTTATTTTGTTTGATTGTTCAGGTTACGGCTAAACTTAAGTGCCATAATCCCTTGGCTTAGCAAATGAAAATGGCTGAAACGTAGGTTAAGTTAGAACTGTGACCACGCAACGGCCGCAATCAAAGTTGCTCCTTACACTGCTACAAGAATATTTCGGCGCTTAATGACGTTGACACTGTTCACTGGGGTCACTGTTTGTAACTGTAAACATTTGTGTAATAATAATTGTTTTGTGAAATGTATTGAAAAAATAAGATGGCACCTTTATTCCGATTTTGGCCACTAACCAAAAGATCCTTGTAGATTAATAATTAAACAAAAACTAAACCAAACCAAAGAGAATTTAACTATGGAAAGTTAAACGTCAAACCTGAAGTCAACTCCATAGATAATACACACATATCTTTTGTTTTCAATTTGTAAATATCTTGCTACAGGTTACAGCTCCCATATTATTTGTTATGAATTTATAAATATCTTACTACAGGCTACAGCTCCCACATTATTATTATACTCTTTGGGCTACAGCTAGATTAATGTTTTGAAATAATATATTTTTATTCGTTTTTTATAATATTCTACAAAACATGGCACCCAAAAAGGCAAAGAAGGGATTAGCAGAACAAAGAGCCGTTTTCTCCGAAGTTGAAAGAGCATTTTATGAACTACAGTTAGCTGATTGCAATCGAAAAGTAGCTCGACTCAGAAAAAGTGTCGAGGACTATGAAATCCGCAATGAAGAATTACAAAAAACTTACGATACACTCGACGAAGATACGGCTGAAGTTATTGCATTTTTAAAAAAAACACTAAATATTAAAACTGAAGAAAATAATGAACTAAAAGAAAAGGTTAAAGAGTTAGAGGAATTAAGGGCAACAGAAACAGCAGAATTTAACGACAATGTCACGAGATTAGAAAATAATTTTACCCAAATAAAAGATCAGCTTACCTCAGAACATAAAGTTCTATCTGGAAAAATAAACACGCTTGATGAGTTTCGGGCTATCAGGGACAATCTAATGAAGAAGTACGAAAAACAAGAGCAGGATTTTGAAGATCAAGAAATGAAATACAAAAGAATCATATATGATACTGAACAGAAGTTTATAATGGGAAAAGACAAGTTAAAGAAAGAAATGGAAGAAAGACTGCTACAGTATGCACAACAATTTCAAGATGCTAGCGAACAGAGAATAGCTGCCTCTACACACAGGGTGATTCGAGAGAATTACGCTTTGAATAATCAATTAGATAGTCTGTTATTGACACAAGCAAAAGTAGCTGAGGAAAATGAAAGGTTTAGAGACGATGAGAGAGCTTCTCGTTGTGCAATGGAGTATGCTGAAAAAGAACGAGATAAGGCAATTAATAAAAGTATTGTACAGGTTAAAGTTATTAACCAATTAACGGCAGAGTTCGAAAATGTGAAGAAACAAAAAGCTATGTATGAAAAGAAACTGTTTGATACTGAAAAAATGCAACCGATAGTGCAGAAACTTTCTAAAAATAACGAAAAGCTTCTACTGCATGTACGTATATTGGAACAAAATTTGCACTCCACTCTGGGAGAGCAAAACAAAACTGTAGTAGAAACAGCGAAACTTCTGAGAGAACGTGAAACGTATAGAAAGATCTTAAAAGAATCGGCGTTTATAGTACAGGCATCACTGAAATTAGATTATTGGTGTACTTTGGATCCTTCTCGTGAAGTCATAGACAGAAAAATCGTACTGAAAAATATTCTTCAAGTTATAAATCAATATCGTGATGCCGCCCGAGCTGAATCTATGGAATCCTTAGTTTCACTCAGCAACATATATGAAAAAGGAGATCTCGGCTTTGAAGTTAAATCTATTCCATCCAGGACGACTCAGGCACCAGCGACTGGTTTGGCTGCTACATCGTCAATACAATCGTTGGAAGATAAACATAGCGCTGTTTCGGTTTCTTCAATATTATCTTCAAAGGCAAGTATAAAGACTGTACCAAGTATTGAGGTACTGGCCCTAGAGGAGGAGGAGCCGCTGCCAATACAAGATAGTCTGCCGTCATTCACTGTGACATCATTGCATTCAAGTAGGACTGTTAGCAGCGAGGAGAGTGATGAATTACAGGATAACATATCGAAGTTGCTGGCTATCAGTAAACTCGAAATGCAAAAATCATTGATGGCAGATTTGGCATTTTCTAGCATATCCCAACGAAGAATGACCGTGGGAGATTCAAAGTCAAGGTTAGACATAGGTAGCCAAAAATCCTTCGACACAATTAATGAAAAATCGGCTGAAAAACCCGGCGATAATATTGAGGATGAACAACTTAAAGCTATACCGGGAGAAGATGAAACTAAATTGGTTCACTTTGATGGTAAACCCACACAAGATTTAAGTGAACCCACTCAAGATGCAGTTGAACCAGTGGCAGTTGACCAAGAAGATGCCGAAGAAGATAAAAAAAAGAAAACTAGCGCAGATTAATTGTATAATTGTTTTTAGTTTTATACTTATTTCGTTATAATGTTTTGATTGTTAATGTTCTTTATTTTAGTGAACTTTGTGTATTTGTTAATGAAAGTGTATAGAGTGCCGCAAGCGGCGTCGTATCATTATTGATTATAGGACCGTCAGCTTGCGCAGATTAATTGTTTATTTGTTTTTAGTTTTATACCTATTTCGTTATAATGTTTTGATTGTTAATGTTCTTTATTTTAGTGAACTTTGTGTATTTGTTAATGAAAGTGTAAAGAGTGCCGCAAGCGGCGTCGTATCACTATTGATTATAGGACCGTCAGCTTGCGGCTTACTAGAACATCATTTTTGATGTATTGCAAAAGTTACTACCATGGCTGACATGGCTACTACGCTGGCCGCTGCCGCGACACCGCTCGTTACGCTCGCTCGGTTCGCGCGCGGTTGTTTACGGTTCTAACCCATTTCACCAAAATAACATCACGCCTATATTCGCGTGATGTTATTTTGAAATGGGTTTCGTTAGGTGAACCGCGCGCAAGCCCAGCGAGCGAAGCGACCGGTGCCGCGGCAGTGGCCGTCGAGCGCTACATACTTCCAAGTTGCTCGCAATTCAGTCATATAGTGATTTTTGCAATATATCACATAATTAAAGTAGTAAAACAAATACAAATCAAAAGTCCCCAAACTAACTTCAATACTCAACCTAAATAACAAGTGACAATGCAATGTTTACGGCACTCTATACATTGCCTTTATTTTTAATCATTTTTGTTACTCTAAGTTATTTTTTTTTTTATATATTATATTATATTCATTACTACTATTCTTTTTCATTTGTCAATCATTAGGTTTTTCTACAACTAAAAACTTACCTACTGTTTCCGTTAACCACGTGGGTCACGCAACCATGCTGGGAAAGAAGTAACTATGTTTTTTTCTTCAAATAGAGCTTCATTTAGGTAGATCATTCTATACATTTTGCACTTTGTAGTGTTTTTTGTTACTTTTTAGTTGTGGTACCTACCCCAGTTATCATAACATCATCCATATAGACTAAGTGGGAAAAATACGTACCTATTATTAAAGCTTTTGAGTTCAAAAACCCAGGATTGGGTCTAGACGAGGGAACTCCTAAACGGTAAATAACACAGAGCCGAATTTTTATATACGCATTCAATTATGATAGCCCATTCTAAAGTTCACTCTGGTTGCGGCACCCAAGGTTGGCTCCAGAAGAGGGAACTCTTCAACAGTCAACAGTACTAACAAGGAATTTTATATACGCATTCAATATGATAGCCCGTTCTCTAGTTCACCATGACCTCGGTGCTGCACCCAGGGATTGCTCTAGACGAGGGAACTCCTAAATAGTCAACAGCACAGAAAGTAAATTTTATATACGCAAATATACACAACAACCTGTCTGCTGACTTACGATTAGCTCCCTATGAGAGATCTCCTTAGCGGTCAACATCACAGGCACAAAATTTTGTATACGTGTTCAATTATGGTAGCCCGTTCTAAAGTGTAGCATGAGTTGGATAATGCAACTTGGTCGGCTTCACACTGCGTGTTTGGGTTCGTTGGATTTGTCTTTACAAGTACCTTTCAAGTGAGGGTGATAGAACAGATATTTAAACAAAAAACATAATATAAAAAAGTAAAAACAAGTTTTTAATTAACTAAAAGTAACAAATAAAACGTACGTAAACATAGAACTTTAATATTTTCTTAAAGCATGAGGCGTGAACGTCCTTCTTACTCTCAAGATAAGCCTTATCTTAATTCTTTACCGTGGTGTAGCATTCAAAATTTGTTGTGACCAGTCTGGTCGTAACAGTCGTGACCAACTATGTATTTAGGTGTAAAAGGACGAGACACCATTTGGATTTTGCTTTTGTTATAAGTGCTATTATAATAATATGAGTACAAATTCTGTTCCATTTTTTCATTTATCTGTACTAGCTTTTACCCGCGGCTTCGCCCGCGTGGATGTCGCAAAATATCCCACGGGAACGTACCACCGGGATTACATACCTAAAACATGCTCAGGAAAAGGTCATTGACTCCTACCACTGCGCCCGCGTTGCCGTCAACGATAATTATTTTAAGTACGCGTAATTTTCAATAAGATATCTTTTAAACAATTCATTTAAATGATAATATGATTCAGATTCAGATTAGATAATACCGGTGATAATAGCTTCCAAAATAATTATGAAATTTTTATCAAATTCTGAAAGATAATTATGGTTACTGCGGGTCATCCATAGAAGATAGACGTATGGCATCGCGGACTTTTTGTTGAACTTTTTAAGACAAACCATTCCGGTAAACATATTTTTTATGTATCTTTTACGGTTTACGCGGGGCGCGCCAGTAAAGCTCCCTAGTCGGCATGATTTTTTCCGACATCGTCAACAATAATCGTCGTATTTCAGTAAATTTACACAAAACCTTAATTAATTATATACTTAAACCTTCCGCATGAATCACTTCGACCATTGGTGAAAACCGTTCGGTAGTTTTTGACTTTATCACGTTCAGACAGACAGACAGACTCGGCGGGGGACTTTAGACTAAAAAAGGGTTCTTGGAGTTTCTTGTTCATAGGAGATCTACTTTTTGGAATGAGCAACTGCTTGAACTTCAACTTTCTGACTAAGTGACCGATTTATTGACAATTCAAAAGTGCCTGAAACCGTTGGATGGTGCTTGTTGGTTTAATTGAAATAAATGCTGTGACTTTTTGAGTTTGAATTTAATTATATCTTTCTAGGGTCAGGCAGTGGAGCTGGCAGCGTGTGAATGCGCGGCGAGGCCGTGGGCAGGAGACTCGTCCATGGTGGTCGCGGAAGTAGGGGCCAGGTGTCGCTGTGGCTGCGTGCTTCACCTTGCACCAGCTGCGAGGCTGCTGGCGGGCTCAGCGAGAGCATGCCCCTCTCGATCCTTCTGGCTGCTTCAGGTTGGTTACTCATAGAAAGAAAAGAAAAGTTGTTTAGTCTGCACAAACAAAACGCACATCTATACTACCTAATATTATAAAAAGGAAAGATTTTTTTGTTTGTTTGTTTGTTTGTTTGTTTGTACCGAATAGGCTCCGAAACTACTGGTCCGATTTGAAGAATTCTTTCAGTGTTAGATAGCCCATTTATCGAGTAAGGTTATAGGCTATATATTATCACGCTAAGACTAATAGGAACGGAGTACCAATGAAGAATGTTTCAAAATCGGGGGTTTTTTTTGCGTTAGCCCAAAGTAACTATTCCATATGGCAGAAGCTCTAGTTACAAATAAAATGACATAATATACACACATACAAAGTAGCCAAAAGCCTCATATTCAGGCAGTAGAAGTTTGACTAATTCATCTATTGCTTGATGTCAGGGGTGTCAGGGCCAGGGACCAAAGACAATTAGGGACTAGTTATAGCCTCAGGTTATAACAAGCGCCAGAGGCGCGCGCCATGTGCGCTGCGTTTTGTGCGCTCAATCAAATTGTATGAATTTCTATGTAACGGTTTTGTGGGGCATAGTTTTAAGTTAAGAGTCTTTATAAACCTTGTATATGATAAATAGATATGACGCCAGATGCGCGCCCGAAACGCAGCGTTCTGTGCGCGCGCCTCGTGCGCTTGTTATAACTAGTCCCTGTGTATTATCTATGGCTAGTTCAAAGCTAGAGTCTGGCTAACGAAAGTTGGCCCTGGAATTATTTGCGAACTTTTTATATAGCAACTCTGTATGAACGTGAACGTCAATTTGACAAGGTTGTCGTTCGGTATCTCTGGTGTATTTAGTGTTGTCATGCATGTATTTTTTAAATTTGCTGCCAATATTCTGGGGCCAACTTTCGTTAGCCAGACTCTATAAGGGATTGCGAGGTAAGAAGTTTTACCCATATTGATGGGTCAAAAAAGCAGTAAAAAATACTTCATGAAAGTGTTTATTTTTGTTAGACTATATTTTGAAAATAAATAAATATACTACTACTACTACTACTAATGAATGAAATTATAGTACTTTTATACTGATAAATAAAGCAATTCGTGCGAAATTATTCCCTAACCATTCCAAAATATTCAAAAATGCACAACGTTAATGTTCAAGTTTTCACTTCAGCCGGCACTCCCGGAGTGCAACCCGTTGTTTTTTTCTATATCTCTTTAATCTTGGACAAAGATATTGCACTCGGTCTCGCATATTAGTCGAGTGCCATACCACTCTTAGGGCCATTTTTTAAAATTATATTTCAATATAGTTACACAGACGATTGAAAGCCCCTACGTAATGTCCATAAAAATATTTAAAATAAACTACCAGATGCAATAAAAGATGAAACTAGCGATATGACATTTATTAAAAAGATCAAGCAAATATTAATTAATAAAGCATATTATACACTACACGAATACATACATGACAAAAAAATTGATTTAACACAAACAGACACCATACACAGTTAGTCATAGGATACATTCATACAGACATAGATAAATATTGTAATATGACATTATGTTTAATTTTACTGACCTTATCAATTATTATGAACCACAACCGAGATCTCAATTAATGTTAAGATAATATTTAGAATTTTGTGATTTGTTTTTTAATTTTAATTTTATTCAATTTTATTTTAATTTTAATTTATTTCCATTCTATTTAATTTTATGAATTAAGTTTATACTTTTAGCTGTGCCCTATGTCAGGGTCCGTAATTGTACCTTAGCTCTAAGCCAGTGTAACACCTTTATACCTACATTATGGAATGCAAATAAAGATATGAATATGAATATGAAAAATCGGTCCTTAGTCGATCACTCCTATTATGGTGCTACCTATTATACAAAGTTAATTGAAACACAAGTCACTGTGTTCTATACCATTTCACTTTTTGGCGATTTTTACTCTGGTTGTATTTCTTACTACGAACATAAATTCAAATTCAAATTAATTTATTTGCTAATATGGGTAATTACATACAGTTGTGCCAAAAAAATAAATATAATAGAGCATAGTTCAACCCTATTACTTACGCCTTGGCATGCAAATCTCAAGCTTTGACTGTGTCACAACATTAATAAACAATTACTTGTAACAATAACTTATAATTAATAACAAAATTTTGGGTAATTTTACAATGGCAAAGAATAATGAAACATTAGCAAATAATAAGAATGTCACTAGAAATTAAAAATTAAATGTCATGTATTAAATGAGAATGTCAAGATACATTTGTAAATAAATGTTATAGTAATAATAATAGATAATTAATTAATTAATTTTGGGTTATTTCACAGCGGCAAATAATATTGAAACATAAGCAAATGATAATGTCACTGGAAACTAAAAATTAAATGACATGTGTTAAACGAGAATGTCAAAATACATTTTAAAATTAATTATTATTATTTATTTTTAGCCTGTGTTGTCCCACTGCAGGGCAAAGGCCTCCCTTTCTTCTTTCCACTCCTCTCTGTTTTGAGCCAGTGTGGACCAGTCCTGTCTGTAGGCGTCAAGCTCGTCTCGCCATCTTCTTCTGGGTCTGCCTCGATGTCGACGGACGTTTTCTGGGACCCACATGGTGGTAGATTAAAATTAAAGGTTAAAATAATTTTAATAGATACCTAATTAATTAGTACATTAATCACATCACATATGCTCAATTTCTTCAAACATTTTCACTTCATCATCTTTCTTTACTACAAGACCCTTGAGTGCTATAGCGTCTGGCGACTGAGTTGTCATCGGCATTAAATTAACTTTTGTTTTAAAACTTTGTGTCAGCGGCAGCGCTTCATTCGCAAAAATATCACGATCTTTGAAACTTTGTAGATCACTATATTATTACCCAGTTTCTAGAGAACTGTAGCTTGTTTAGTAAAGACGCACTGGGGCATTTAAATATTGTGATAGAGCAGTGGTGGCCCAGTGGTAACGGCTCCGACTTACCAGTTGTAGGTCGTGGGTTCAAAGCATGCGCTTTACTTTGTGTAAAAAATTTCATTACCACTGCTCTCAAAACGGTGAAGGAAAACATCGTGAGGAAACGGCATGTCTTAGAACCAAAAAAATCGAAGACATGTGACATCTACCAACCCGCACTGGGCCCGCGTGGTAGATTACAGCCCACTCCCTCTCACAGAGAGGAGGCCTGTGTCCCAGCAGTGGGAACATTAATAGGCTGATGATGATATACTGAACTGCCGGGAATACGCTATTAGTAAATTGGTAAGTGTCATTCATTACAAATTGAACATAGCTAGCATAGCATTGGTCTTTTCTTACTTAGTGTAATAATGTAAATCTTAGAGCGGAGAGCTTTTCAAACCTAATGACCCGCCCTTGCTTCGTAGGGGCTGAGTACCTACTCTATACACATAAGCCTTCCGGAATCAATCAATCTACCTAGCCTATCTGACCTCCACAACCCAGTAACTGGGTAATACGATACCCCTTGGTAAGACTGGTTGTCAGATTTCGGGCTTATGACGACTGTCAAAGATCCACGAATGACAGCCGGGACCAACGCCTTAACGTGCTTTCCGACTCATCCACGGACCAACCCCGGCAAGCGTAGCTTAACCTGATGGATCGACCCGTGCGGCTGTTATTACTTAGCCACGAGTTCCTCATAAGCTTTCCGGAATAAATTCCTAAATTAAATCGAAATGATTGTGAAAACCGCCTAAAAACCATTGCGTAGTTTAGACGAACTAAACGGACTAAGAGCAGTGGTGGCCCAGTGGTAACGGCCCCGACTTACGTGTTGTAGGTCGTGGGTTCAAACCCAAGCAGGTGCTTTACTTTGTGTATATAATTTTATAACCACTGCTCTCAACACGGTGAAGGAAAACATCGTGAGGAAACCGGCATGTCCTAGAACCAAAAATTCGAAGACATGTGACATCTACAACCCGCACTGGTCCCGCGTGGTAAATTACACCCCACTCCCTCTCACTGAGAGGAGACCTGTGTCCCAGCAGTGGGAACATTAATAGGCTGATTGATTGATTGAAACGGACTAAGACAGACATCAAAAGCGACTTTGTTTAATATTATTATAGAAGCAAGTAGCAACTAGTTTAGATGCTACTGGCACCAGAAGGAGGCCTTATGGGAAAATACTTACCCGTGGATGGAACAAGGCGGCCATGATGAGGCATTAAAATAGCAATCACATTATCAACAATCTAATTCAACTTCTCATTACACCATATTGGTAAACTCCATCACTAAGTCGTGATAGCCAAACTTAAAGGTCTTGCTACGGGAACTATACCGTCCCTTCATACCCTTAGTGCCTTTTCACACGTCCCGGTTGCCGGCTAGCCAGTGCGGACTGTCCGGTAACACATTCAGCTTTCACTTGCTATCACTTCAGCTTGAATATTAGTGCTCTATCACGACAACTATTTCGATTCATCGTGAGATTTTGAATTCGGCGTCATGGCGAAGAAGGACAAATAACTGATCATGGAAGCAATTCAGGACGATCGACGATGGCCGATAGGATTTAGGTAGGTAGTCACTACGCGACTATACTCGCGTCGACGGTACAGACCGCATACAAAATCGGGACGTGTGAAAGCTGAATGTGTTACCGGACAGTCGGCACCGGCTAGCCGGCAACTGGTACGTGTGATGTGAAAAGGCACTTACTTTCCACGTATTTAACCCCGGAAGCACCCCATGGTCACGGAACTACAGCATATTGTCAACCCTTATACAAAACTTGTATAAAGCTGTCACTTTACCGATGACGGTCCATTACGACTTTCCTAAAGGTATAACAGATTGGGAGCGTTTGATATACGCACTGGACTTGACAATATTATGTTGGGCTAGTAAAGTGCTTACTGAGTTCACTTTTGGAATTTTGTGAGTGTCCATCGTTAAAGAGCAGCATGAAATCTTAGACTAACGAAAAAGTGTTCCATTCCTTTCACAAGCATAACCTAAAGGGTTTTTCAATAGAGATGCTCGAACTTTGACAGCGTAAGCGGCCATTGGTAAAGTGACAGCTGTCTTTGATAGGAATATTTATTAGTCTTGACATTTCACCATTGAAACGCTACATGCTTTAAAAACGCGTTGAAATTGTAAAAAAATATTATCAAAATCAGTGCTCTGTTCGCCTAACATTCCGTGGCTTTATCATTTCGCGTGGTGGCGACATCAACTGGCCACAGATCTCATCTGACTTAACACCGCTCGACTCTGTGGGGCTACGTGAAATCTCGGCTCTATGTAGACAAACCACCGCGCTGAAGGCCAACATAACTCGTGTTCATGAAATTGACACCCATTGTGAGGATACGCCACCTACAGCAGATCCACGGCTGCCCTTTGGCAGAAACTATATTCCATACTGTCATCAAATGTCCTTTAAAATAAGAATAAAAATGAGGTAAAATCACTTACACAAGTGGTTTTATTTCATTTCAAAGGTCGTGCGCTCTATAAAATCCTTTACTTATCCAAAACATAGTTATCCTAGACAGAAAATCAAATGTAGAGCAAACCATAAGTAGATCGAATTTAATCTTTATTTTGTGATTTGAATTAAGTAGGAATTCATCACTATAATCACTGCATCGAAGATTACTTTAACTATACTAGCCTATCAGCTTTCCTAACTAACTATACCAAATCTGAACAACGCACTGTTGAATTGTATCGCTGTGAAGTCATTAAAACTTCCATTTTGGAAGTGAGGTCGCTTTGCCGATAGCTGTCGGTTTAACAAAGTAATATGGATACAGTTTACGTGCAAGTTACTGCCGACTGGCAATATACTCACAATGTGCCGGTTTAACGAAATTAGTTGTCAAGCGCTCTAAAAGTTAACTGTTTTGAAATTATCGATAGGTTTCTGCAAAACTATTAGACCGTTGCAGGTCAAAATTCATTAAGTAGTGTACAGTCGACATCAGATATATTGTAGCAGACAAGGTGACCAAATACTTCTAAACAATTTAAAATGTCAATAGGTTCCATACACTACAAGTTACCATTAATGTCTGAACATTCATTACTTCATTAGCAGATGCTTGTCAATAATTTTTCTGGTAGATTACGGCCCACCTCCTCTCACAGAGAGGAGGCCTGTGTCCCAGCAGTGGGAACATTAATAGGCTGATGATGATGATGATGAGTCGACGGCTCGAGCTCGTTGGTGGGCGTGACTAATATGTATGCTAATTATTTATTATTTATATATCTAATTTTATTAATTATTATTAATTTATTTATACAATGGGTCTGTTCACCCGTGTTCGACCCGTTAAGGCAATGTGAACAATTTTATCGACAAATCCAACATAATAAGGCGTTTTGCCCCTATGATAAACCTTTTAGTGTCAACTTATTGCCTACTTTTGTAGCTGTCGAACGAAATCACTATTATATCTGTAGGACCTCTAAATTGGTAGATATTGCAAAATAAATGAAACAAGTATACCAGTAAAAAAAAAACAGTCGTGGTAAAATGCCTTGTTATGGTAGATTTGTAGATAAAATTGATCTTATTACTTCGCCTTAACGGGTCGGACACCAGTGACCACACACACTGTATATTTATTAATTTATTTATTGAAATAGACGATAATTTATAACGAAAAGGAGCGCGTTTTCATGAACTGGGGACCTACCACCATCTCTGAAGCAGTATTATTTTAATATTACTTTAAGTGTGGGAGAGAGATGAAGCTCTATAGGACGTATAGCTCCATCTCTTTCCCCCAATGAAGAAAGATTAAAATAATACTGCTTTGAAGGTGGTGGTAGGCCCCCAGACCTTGACCGTAAGGATACAAGACCTTATTCTAAAGCTCTGTTATTCTTGTTTACGGAATCGATTCCTCTTCTTTATTTTTCGGCACTATTGATGTTTTTAGTTGTTAAAAATGGCTGCATTAATTTGTTAAAACATAGATAGTTTGTATAAAATAAGGGAACAGCAATTCTAAACTAGAATGAAAATAAAATATTCCCTTAATCAGACTAAAATCTTGACGCAGATTTAGTCGCCTCTATAAAAGACTCTCTGGAACTTCTTCATAAGCAACTCGAACTATTTGTACAAAGGTCCGAAATGATCTTTAAAACGGTGAATCTAAATTCTTCACGAAGATTCTAGAAGTTTTAACAGCTTCTATTCAGTGTTAAACAAAGGCTGTAGAAACTTCGAGAACTCTATTCTTTTGAAAAAAATCTGTCTGCAATAAAATTAAGGCATTGGTTTTAGAATTACTTAAGAAATGAAGAATATTGTCTTTCTTAGCTGTAACTATGTATATGTCGCGGCCAGATCTTAAAATTGATCATTTCATGAAATGAACATCGACCACTGGTCATATTATGATGTGGCCTGGCCAGATCATTGAATACTCAACGTTTAACGATATGAACAGTTAAACGCACGACTGCTTCATGATGTGGCCAATTATTACTGATCATATCGTAAAATAGATAGATTAATTAATTATCCACCGGTAGAGGCGTTGATGTCTCTTGGTTTTTGTTATCCATCATGGCGGCGGCATACAACTAATCCAGCAAACTAGAGTGACCACGCAAAAAAAAACGATAGACTCTTATTGCGTTCCCAAGTATGATATTATGAAAAGCGATCAACTTGGAAGTAGCGCTCACCGGCCGCTGCCGCAGCGTGAAATACAACATAGCACTTAAAATAATATAAAAAAAATTAAAAATTTACCCCGCTTATGTGGCACCCCGATCAAATGGGTTAGGTTAGGTTAGAACTGTGACCAATCGCGCGCGAGCTGAGCGAACGTAGCGAGCGGTACCGCGGCAGCGGCCGGCGAGTGCTACTTCTACTTGTATTTTCAAACCATCCAGGGACCCACTCAAATATACACACAAAATTTCATCCAAATCGGTCCAACCGTCTAGGAGGAGTTAGGTGACAAACACATGTACGGAAGAATTCTATATATAAAGATAAAGACTAGCGGACCGGCAGACGTTGTGTTGCCCGTACAGTGCCACCTACCGGGTCCAATTGTATTTTAAAATCATTCAGAGACCCACTCAAATATACACACAAAACTTAATCCAAATCGGTCCAGCCATTTAGGAGGAGTTAGGTGACAAACACATGTACGAATGAATTATACATATAAAGACAATTACACATAAATTATACATATTTTATTTTTCCATGTTATTATCTTATCTTAAGTTTTAGCCATAATTTCCAAATTTTTTATTCTAGTGCCTTTAGTTTTAAGTATTATTATCTGTGTTCATTTATTTCTGCGATTGCTGGTTATCCTGTAATTGGCGACTGTATAAGTCCGAGGCTATTGTTACAGTACTTAAGATATATTATGTTGTATACAGAAGCTGTTGGTGTACCTTTGTAAATAAATAAATAAAGATAGATAGAGATATTGCCGGCTTTACCACAGTTGCGTAAAATAGGCTTGAGTTTGCAGATTTGTATTGATACAGTCATCTGTTTACTTCTTAGGGCAAATGTTCCTTTACATTTTAGATTACCATGTGCCTCGAGGAGACTCGAAAATCTAAAAATTTCCGACCTCCAAAAAGCATTGCCGCGTGTAAAAGTTACAATATTCCAAACAACTAAACTGTACCGCAAATGAAGCCTTCTGTTCTGTAATTAATTATTGTTTAAAGTTCATGTCAGTAGCCGTTACATGAGTCTTGGAAAATAAACTTGCGCAGTTTGAAGGAACTTGTAGCAAGTTCAAATCGCCAATTGCAAAGTGTTTAGCGCTTTCAATCAAAACTTCGGGTTCTGTTAGGCTTCACTGAGAGTTAAAATTAAATATTTCTCGCTTAGCTCCGCTTGCAATGTGAAGTGTTAGGGTCGCGGCACATCTGCAGAGTGTACGGCGCCGAACGTTCGGTTGAATACGCTCGTAGTGTTTTTCAAGTTCCCTATGACACATCAGCCGAAATTTACGTCGCGTTCATGAGCAAGCGTCACATCACGCGACGCATCGCGACTGAAAGTTCGGCGCACGTAGTTGAACGTTCGGTGGATCTCGGCGGCGCGGTAAGCGAAGAGCGGTAATTTTCCGTCGCGTAACGCGCTGAAGTAAACGCCGCCGCGCCGCCGCCGACTGTTCGGCGCGTTTGGTGTGTCATGCCAACCGAATACTCCGACCGATAATTCAGTCGCTGAAGTGTCGGCGCCGTATGTTCCGCAGATGTGCCGCGACACTTATGGTTTTTCTTTCATTTAATTTATCATGTTTGTTAGAGAGATTTGATCCTTATGATTGACCCTATCGATTGATGCCATAAAAGTAATGGGTGTTATTTTTCGGATTTTAGCCGGTTATATAATTTACCAAATAATTAATAGAAAATTGGCAACAGCAGCCTCTAATGTAGAACAAACTATTGTTTTACTAATGAGTTCGTGTTGGCAAAGCAAATGCATCACTTGCCAAGCTCTGCCATAATAACGATATAAGATTTATTTATGTTCTAATTCCAGAATAACTTGCCAAATACGTGTTGTTATTGATAACTAATTTGAACTTATACATACTTAGTTTGGTTACTCTCCCACAAAGTATAGTCAGTCGGTTTTAGTCATAGTTTTATGTAGGGTAGGGTAGGTTCAGCTTTTGCTAAGCGTAGCTCCTGAGCAGCAAAAGCGCGGTAGCAACACGCGACATTTGCAGGACACATTTCTGCCGCGCTCTAACACAAAACCAACCACTCTTTCGTCTAACACCAAACCGACGAATGTTTGCGCGGCAGTACTGCGCGGATCCGAGACACGCCGCGCACTTCGGTTTGCAATATACAATCTGCGTCCAGACACAATTAGTGACGAATGTTTCCAAAAAACTTTTTAGAGGTGCCATCCTCTAAAAAGTTGTGTGTATGTTTGGATGACTGCCGCGCGCGACCATTTTTGTTCAGTATTGGCATCATCATTTGCAAAAGTGTTTATATTTTTGTCTACAGTTTTCAAACAAAAACATACATAATACCTATAAAATCATACCTGTTATCTGCGAAGGGTTAGGCAGAGTTAGGATGGTTGCACCCACATTTGGCCAGTTATGTTTAAGTCCCATGTAATAGGGGGCGAGCCTATTGCCTTCACCCGGGCATAAATCCAGACTCCGGGCTACTACTGAGAAGTCCTTGATGGAAAAACCCAATAACACTCATGTGACCTCTAGACCAATGACACACAAAAACAACAACAATATTCCGATTATAATTTACTATTTACGAGATTTCATGATCAATGTTGTCTCTCTCATCTCTATACACCACTCTATCTTTACCCGCAACAGTTTATTGAATGGTTTCTGTTTAACTTGATCTGTTCTTGTTATATTTCAATTAAAAGTTACTGGTGTTTCGCCGAAATCAATGTTCAGATACTCTGATACTTATTGTTTTACGAGATTGTGTGACTTACCAAAGTTTAATTATTTTTACCTATTTAATCTTCCTAGCCTTTTCCCAACAATCTTGGGGTCGGCTTCCAGTCTAACCGGATGCAGCTGAATACCAGTATTTTACATGGAGCGACTGCCTATCTGACTTCCACAACCCAGTAACTGGGTAATACGATACCCTTTGGTAAGACTGGTGTCAGACTTTCGGGGTTCTGACGACTCGTAACGACTGTCAAAGATCCACGAATGACAGCCGGGACCAACGGCTTAACGTGCTTTCCGAGGCACGGCCGAGACTTGGGTTGGGTTGGTCAGTACCAACCCCGGCAACAAGCGTAGCATAACCTGATGGATCGACCCGTGCGGCTTGTTATTACTTAGCCACGAGCTCCTCATTTATTTTTACCTATTGTGTTTATATTTATTTTATTGTAGGTGCATTGTCTTGACATTTATAATTATACTGCGTGTAAGAAGCAAAAATATTCGCCGCATTTTTTTTCAATGTGATGTTTTCCCGGGTTATTTACATGGGGCGGGCGGCCTTCGTTTAGCGGCTGTCTACAAGTCATTAATTATAACCCCTGTTGAAAATTTACCAATTTTTTATGAAATTGGGACAATATTGGTACAAAAAACGTGAATTTTAAATAGCAATAACCTTTTTGTTTTCAAAAATAAGATTTTTTATTACATTTTGGTAATGTTGTAGTTGTAGTCCTTTTTGTCTTTTGTCTGGGTGCATATCAATTGAATGACCAAGTTTTTTATAATGTTGACTTCTATGTTTTATTTCAACTATGTAGTTGTTGTATTTTGTCAACTTAACGTACTCTTTACTCGCTCATGTTTTTGCGAATAAACGATTTTTACTCAAATTCAATTATTTTATTTTAGACAAACCTACATGCCTACATGAGCTCTTACGAAACGTCAGAAGCTAGGTGCTAGTGTACTATCTATGGCTAGGTCATGGGCGTACCCAGCTTCTAGCCCAGGGGGGGCAAATCAGAAATCCCCCCCCACACATGTTTTACATCGTTTGATATTGCTACTGTGTTCGTGTATTTTTAACCGACTTCAAAAACGATGGACGTATTAAGCTTTTTTTTATACGTATGTTTTTTACCAATTGTGGACCGAATATAATTTTCTTTTTTATGATACACGTATTTTTAAAATTGCTTCACAATTGACAAAAATATCTTTAACCATAGTAAAAAAAAAACAGTAGAACATAGAACGTCCTCCTTTTTTAAAAGTTGGTTATGCATAAACATAATAGATACAACATGAAAAGCCGCGCAACGCGGTTTTTTTTTTTTAAATTAATTAAAAGTAATGTAGTGTAATTATAAAGGAAGTCTTATCGTGACTGTAACTTAACTTTTATCGACAACAGTACCTACTTATATAAAATCCAGGGAGGGCAGCTGCCCTCAATTGGTTGTTTCCTCCTATAGAGAAGGGCCGGCAAAAAACTCTACTTCAATCTATTATTGAAGTGAAAACTTCTTTAGGCACGTTGAACACTTTTTGGGTGAACAAAAATCGTGGAACTCACGTCGTCGTCACCGAACGTTAACGTCACCGCACGATTCCCATGATTTCGTGTTGACAGCGCACTTTGTTTTATTTTTTTTATGGAGCTACAGCTGTCGTTCTTGAACTGACAGCAAGCCACATAATTTCCTGACATTTTCGTTGATGGCGTTACTTAGTTTTCACTTCTATCAGCAGTCCCCGAAGACTGCTCCGATTTTTTTTTAATGTTTAGTTCTTGTTTCTTTTCCTAGGCTGAAGAAGGTCTGGTAGTGAGACTGCGAATGGAATCAGTAAAGTTGCCGTGCGCGGGACAAACTCTACGGGCTAGAGACGGTGACTCACTGGGGTCACCTCTGCTGGCCTCCTGGGATGGACCTGATAGTACTGCCGTGGTAAGCTTTAATAGATTAGATAGAAATACCGTGTAGTAAGTAGATAGTAGTGAATGTTTGAAAAGGGTCCTAATTATCTTAGTAACGTGTATGTCTCTCGAAAGTATTTTGAACCGTGTACAACTTTTCCAAATGTATTTTTTTAATAAAATTAATCATATCACAATTTTTTTTTTCTGTAGCATAAGTTACACAGAGTAATATTCAAGCTTTCTAACCTATAAGCAACAGTTTAACATTATCTTTTAAATATCGTTCATTTCTCTGTAGACTTCCGGCGACGTGGAAACCACGACAGACGGCAGCGGTGTGATGGAGATAGCTGGAGGGCGCCACATCCTCGTGGAGCTGCGCTCCGGAGACACCAGCGACCGTTGTGCTGGCGGGTTCCTAGCGCACGCCACGCAGATGGGTAAGATATAAAGGAAAATATTAGGAACTTCTCTACTTATCGTAAGTTATTTGATTGTCTATTCGCAGTAAGTTAATCGCGTGTGAGTAAGTGCCTTTTCACACGTTCCGGTTGCCGGCTAGCCGGTGCCGGGTAGCCAACCGTAGGGACTTACCGTGGTGTATGGGCATGCATGTACGTTATCTTTCACACGTACCGGGTTGCAACCGGTCGCCGGGTGCACACCGGATCCACCACTATGCGTCCGGTCGCCGTCTACCGGTTAGCCGGGCGGCCGGATTTACAGTGGTGTATGGAACACGCAACGAGCTTTCATACGCCCGGGCGGTCAGTCGTCCAGGTACAGTCGCTGTCTAAAAATGTTTATCTATTATGAGATGAGATTCTTTATCATACTGTGTGCAGTAACGTCTAAAATGCTTTAACTAGGTACTTATTAGTTTTTAATAGTTGTGAAGATGGATTGAATATTAGTGCTATATCACGAGAACTATTTCGATTACACCGTGATATTTTGGATTCGGCGTCATGGCGAAGAAGGGCAAATAACTGATCATAGAAGCAATTCTGGATGTCTGACGACGCGCGACGCCGATACTGACGATGAACATTAAAATTGATGTACCTATTAGGTAGGTAGTCACTACGCGACTGTACTCGCGTCGATGGTACAGACGCTAACGGATACAAAATCGGATCGTGTGAAAGCTGAATGTGTTACCGGACAGTTGGCACCGGCTAGCCGGCAACCGGGACGTGTGAAAAGGCACTTACGGTACATTTACTCTCTATGGCTGTTTCAGTGCTTGCTTGTCAAGCTGTCTACGGTCTTCGGTCTTAAGTGTGTTATCTATGTGCTTGTCAGCAACCTGGCATGAGAGCAATGACGTATGAGAGTAGTTAAAATTATTTGACGCAAAGAAAAACTAGTTTAAACAAAAAATGTATCTGCGTTATATTAGGATGCCATTTAAAACAAAATGTTTCTTACTAAAATCATCGTAATTTATTTATTGTGTGTAAAATCTACACCTAAAGATAAAGTGAAGAAAACATTAGATTTACACAACACCATCGTTAGATTTATTATCATTTTCAAACAGAGCCTATCCGCAACGCGTCCGCCGCGTGGGCGTCAGTGCGCGGCGGCGCGTGGTGGCGCGCGGGCTCCGGCGCGCGCGCGGCGGCCGCGGCGCTGGCGGGCGCCGCCGCGCTGGCCGCGCTGGGCCTGGCGCTGCACTCCGCGCACAGGACGCGCGCCTACCAGCGCGCTGCCGACAAGGAGTCGCTTACTGACAGTGACGGTACTCTATTGTTATTCTCCTATGCTCATTGTAATCTTTAACGCCACATGCGAACTACGCGTCAAATACCTAACGTCACACAAATCTTGCAACGCGCAAGCAGAGTTTACCGCGCGACGAGTATATCCAACGTCCCGACATCAATCGTAGGGCAGTTGCCCACCAGACACGACACCCATCTGGTCGGAGGATCCTCCTTTTCTATGGAGGATACTCATCCTAAATAGAGAAGAAGGATTCTGTAAAGTAAAGAAGTAGGAGTAAAGAGGAAGTGAGGAAGTGTAAAGTTCACTCGAAGTTTACACTTTGTTCCGTAGACCTCAATAAAAGCATCCCTTTCTCCGTTCACTCCTCATGATCTTAAGTTAGTGTGAACCAATCCTGTCTGCCATGATGCCATTGAACGTTTTCCGGATCCAATGTCTGCTTTTATAATTTTCCATGTCCATAAAATGTATGGAAATACGCGCACGTTATAACGTTATGGTGAATGGAAAATTAAAAGCGTCATTTCCATACATTTTACTTCCCTATGTTATCGTGATGCCGTGACGTGGACGTCTACGATAAATTATAAAAACGCACATTGTCTGAAGGAAACAGGAAAAATTCGTAATGTTTATTACTTTACGCCTCCAACTAACAGCCTTAATGATCTTTAAATCGCAAACGCCAAATTAATAAGCTTTGGTTCTTCATACCCTGAGTTGGGTAAAGTATTCTTGAGATTTTTCAACGTAAAATTCTCAGTAGCAACTCGAAACCTAACCTAACCTAATGGCCGATACTCGAATTCAGGTTAAGAGGATGCCTTATTACTAATAATGCCGTCCTCTTCTTAAGGCGAAAGCGTCAAGATAACCCGCGATATTCGAATTTTCTTACGTTTTTTGCAATTAAACTTCGGTATTACGTTGTATTTTGATCTAAAATATGATTTGCAATCGTATCAAAATGTTTATTTATAGAATTTTTGTCATAAAAATCATTAATATCTATCTCTAAGTTCATGTAATCCTATTGAATAACTATTTCATAAAATCATGACATTTGAGGATTATGCTAACTTAAGGAAATGTATTGCTGATTCTAATGATTATAATTCTGTAAAGCCATTTTTGTTACGATCGCGAATCATACAGGGTGTTTGGTGCATCGTGTGCCAAATTGAAATGGTCGACTGAAGGGGTCATCTGCTATCCTTTCAGACCCCTTAACATCTCTCATGCACTGTGGAATTTTTTATCGAATTTTTGCCTCAACAAAAAAAAAATGATTTGTTTCCACCCGGTTTACGCTATGCAAGATAGAGATAGAAGATAGATTTTACTTCGCAAGAGTGAAAAAGCAAATTTTACCTGTTTATCTTGTAACAGTTACGCAAAAAGATTTTTTAAATCATAATTTTGAATATTAGCCGTAGGTGACTCGATTCACAATTCTAGCGAATTCACAAAGTTGTTACGAGATTTTTATGGCATGTGGCACATCATTAGCAAGAGGATAAAAAGAACATTTTTGAGGGAGTTGGAAGATCCCGGTCGCTTATGTTTTTTTTTTGTAGCCATGTAAACAGCTGTAACATGTACAGCTTTAATTTAAGCTTTACCTTTACGAGTAAATTAAAAAAAAACTAGATGACTAATGTCACTAATTTTGTATTTAAAAGTATTCGAACACAATACACATCTAAATAAAATTAAAATTCGGAGTCTGCGCCTTCTTTTTCTTTCTTTAATAAAACAATAAAAAATCGATAAAAAAAAATCTACAAGGCATGAGAGATGTTAAGGGGTGTGAAAGGATAGCAGACGACCCCTTCAGTCGACCATTTCAATTTGGCACACGTTGCACCAAACAACCTGTATAATCAACATAAAACCTGACACTGTCCTGTACATTGCAAAAAACTAAAGTATATTAGAATTTCGTGGGCTGCTTTAGCGCATCCCCCTTAAATAACCGCAGAAATATTGTTAGAACCGGAACCTCTACCCATTCTTATCGAACATCGCTACGTTTACTTTCTACGTCATGCAGATCTTGAAGTCAAAAACGCCAGGGAAGCCCGCGATATTTTAATTCCAGTAATTAAAAAAATTACGAGGTATAATCATTAAGGTCATCAATACAACTCTCTAAGTTAGCATTGCCTGATTGAAAAACTCATAAACGTAAACAATGAAAACAACGTAGGAACATTTTAATTTCGCGGTGTACCCTGGCACTTTCGCCTTAACAACTTTGCTAAAGTTACAACTTCTGTTCCAGCATGTTCAGCGTCACTGGAACTTGGTGGAGCACCCTCAGGCTCCCGAAGTACACTGTTATCCGAAGTCGTAGGAGGTGGAGTGTCCCTGAGAAGACTGCTACCTTCGGGGAAGACCAGGCACACCAGGCTGAGGGATTCTGATAGGAGCTCTGAAAATGTAGAACAGAGGTAAGGAGATTAAAATAATTTAGTTGATGTGATGGGTTGTGGAGGTCATACACGGTGTCGCTCCATGTAAAATACTGCTATTCAGCTGCATCAAGTAAGTCAGGAAACCGACTCTAAAATAGTTGGTGTCAGGTTCCGAGGCACGAAGGTGTCTCGGTATGTGAAGATGATCACTCATCTACGGATCAACCCCGGCAAGTGTAGCTTAACCTGATGAAATGATCCGTGCGGCTGTTATTATTTAGCCACGAGCTCTTAGCAGGCAGATGGTAATGATGAGTGTAATGAGAATTGAGTTTTAATTTTAAGTAGGTTACTAATAATGTGTGTCTGATATAGGGTAAGAAACAGACCAATAAAAGGATGGATAGATGTTCTGAATGAATAGGGAATTAATGATAACGTAGACAAGTAAACTGGGGGCTGACCCCAGGTAACATGTGCAATTGAGCAAGGGCAGGAAAATAAGAACTCTTAACTTCACAAAAAAATCATAGCATAAAGTAAAATATTCAAATTCCGTGCTTGTTAATTAAAAATGCTTCCCGAAATATAAATCAACAATAATAGCAATTAACAGCAAAACTAAGGATTGTACCTGATTGTACCGCCATCATTTATTTTGGTATACGATACGTGCTCGAACAATAGACTCGCAGTTAACAACGTACTTCCAAAGCGTCAAGTGTTTGTTAATTAATTATTCTTTCTCCTCTCCATTGAAGGGTTCTCTTTGAGGATTTCGAGTAGTCTTTAATGAAAGGTTGGCTGCAAGTCAACAGGAATAGAATATTATATTAGATCGGTTTCGTTCCGTGTATTAATTTGCTGGATCTTTTCATTATGTACCTAGTTTCATATTTAAGAAAAAAAAAAACTATATGCAGTACTACACAACTTAGATCGAAGAAGAAGCATCAGCAAGATTCGGTAAACTGATCACCATCTGAACTGAGTGCGCCTTCAAAATCACCAATCTTTTTTACTGCTTTAGGTAAAAATGATCTTTACGCAAACGCAATAACTCGTAAAGTCATAACAAAAATACATTCGTAAAATTGAAATTAATGAATGCAAATTTTCAAATTAATGCTACATCTAAGTTGTGTCGTACTGTACAAATATCAATTTAGAGCACAAAATATATAAACAGCTGAAATTCAATTACAATTTTGTTGGTCCCACAGAGACGAACCAACATGAACCTCCGTGAAAACACTTTCAAACTAACAAAATCAAACGTTTCCCAGGGACGAAGAAGACCCCGGTACGGACAACGAAGCCGACGCCGGCGACAACACAAGCGTCGCCAGCGCAGACAGTGTTGCCAGCCAAGCGACCGTCACGCCCGAGACTGTGTCGTCCAGCAGCGCGCCTGTTACTGGCAACATTCCTCCCTCACCTCTGAGGAGATCGCATACTATGTCTGTGACTAATGTTACAGTTACACAGGCAAGTTTTTTTTTTTAATATTTTTGTTCTCATTTCATGACTGATGGATCACTATGATGGTCAATTTGATTGATATTCGCTATCGATACATAAAGTACTTTAACCCCTTGTACATACACTTGGATTACTAAAAAGTTCTGAAATAATATTCTTTGGTGCTCCTAACAAAAAACTGTTCTGCTTTTAAAAAAATGTGCCGTTGATGAAATTAAAACAAAATAAGATATGGGCACTATGCAGTTACTCATCGAACTAAATATTGATCAAATAGCGTCGAATGAATGAAATGCCCCGATCCCAGCGTGGTTTAACCAGACTCGATAAATCGAATGAACCCCAAGATTTGCACTAGCCCATGAAGTCTCATGTTGCATGGGACTTCAAAAGCCATTGCATATCAAA
Organism: Conistra vaccinii; assembly: GCA_948150665.1. NCBI lineage: Eukaryota > Metazoa > Arthropoda > Insecta > Lepidoptera > Noctuidae > Conistra > Conistra vaccinii. The sequence goes on along the minus strand of OX411329.1, from coordinate 2,374,724 downwards.
GAGTAGACCGGGTGGCGCGGTAATGGTAGGGATTAGATATGTGCCCTGGGATAAGGAGGGAGATGCGAGCCTACCGGATATGCATCCTAGAGTAAGCATAGGAATAGTGGAGAGACAGGTTATAGATCATTGGATGGGCATCTTTTTACGACGTCGCCACTCGCCGTTATGTCGGTTCACGTAGATCTTCGCCGGTGGTTCTTGAGGTGGGGTTACGCTGCTTTCTCAGCTTTTTTCTATATCGCTGCTTTGCTGTGTTATATTTAGCTGTTTCTAGGTCTTCGTCAGAAGCCTCGCTGCTATCCGTTTCAGGTTTCTTGTAGATCTCGCTGGCAGCCTTCATTATCTTGTTTCGGTCTGTAGCCGTGTTCATCCAGAAGTTGACTTCCTTGTTGAAATAAATCGAGTCCTGTTTAATGTTGTCGTTCCATGTGTAGATTGGACGTCCTACTTTCTTGGATTTGGCCTTATACTGCATTGCTGCATGTAGCAGGTGTGGTTTGCCTCGCCTGTGAACTTGTGCGAGATAGCACATCCTGTGATTCTTGATGCGTTTGGTTACTGTTTTTCCGTCTAAGATTTCGTGCATCTTCTTATGTCTTGGTTTGTTTCTGGCGTGGTTAATCAGGTCTCTCATGATGACTCGCTCATATCTTCTCAGCCTTGACCTGTTAGCTTTGGTGATTGCAGATACTTTCAAACCGTATCATACAAGGTACGATCACCATTCGGTACATGAGCCTGGCTAGTTTCCAGTCCATCTTTGAGTTTGTTATGAATGGTAATAGTGACTTTGTGTTTCTAGTAGCCTGTTCGCATTGTTTCCTAATAGTGCTTCTCCTGCTTAAAGCAGATGTTATATATGTGCCTAGGTATTTAATTTCATCGAAAGTATGTAGATTTAATCCGTTCATTGACACATAAGTCGCTTTCTGTTTAGCTATTGGGTCCCTAATTAAAAATTTTGTTTTAGTTTCGTTTATTTGTAGGCCGACACTACCTAGTAGGGATTTAATATGGTATACGATTCCTTCTAACCCTTTTAGATCATCTGTAATGAAAATGAGGTCGTCTGCGAATGATAGCACCAGGGGGAGTGAGATTCCACGATCTTGGTCTAATTTTATTAATTGAGTTTCCTCTTCGAGGGTTCTAAGGACTTCATCAATGACCAGTGTAAAAAGGCGAGGTGACAGCGGGCAGCCTTGTTTGACACCTTTTCCTTTGGTAATCCAACTAGATTGCTGCCCACACCATTTGATGTGCGTGCGTTCATTCATGCAAACCTTGATTATCCTATTGGTTAGAGTCTTGTTAGTTCTTTGTATTAGAATGTCTCGCAGTGCTTGGAGGTCGACGTTGTCAAAAGCTTTTTCAATGTCTAGAGCGAGTACATAAATAATTTTTCCCGCTCGCCATTCTTCGTCCAGAACCCTTTTTAGCGTAAATATGTGATCATCTGTGGATTTGTTGTTTAGAAAGGCTGCTTGGTAGTTGCCCAATTCTTTTATTACTTCGTCTAATTTTTTAAGAATGTAGGAGCCGTAGATTCTATAGCCCGTGTTGCAAACCGATATTCGTCGATAGTCATTTGGGTCTTTAGGGTTGTTTTTTTTTTTAGGGATTGGTACCTGCATTGTTTCTAGCCACGTGCCGGGTGTCTGTGTCCAGGCTTTGTTAATGTGCTTAGTGACGGCTTCCTGTAATACTTAGTGCATCGCTTTGTAGAGCTCTATTACTATTTGATGATGATCCATTACGTCATCCACTGTGGGCCCTTTGTTTTGTTCGACGGTTATCGGTTTTGTTATGTTAACCGTTGGTATAGTTTGGCCCTCGGAGTTTTTTAGCATTTGCTCCCATTTGGACATTGGTATATAGGCGTTCCTTTTACGGCGTTTTGTAGCTTGCTTATTTTTCCTGTAAAATAGATAAAGTACCTGCATGCGTTTTGAAGGGTGTTTTTTTCCCAGTCCATTGAAGAAAGCCCTGCATTCTTTGTTTTCCTCTTGGTTTCTGATCTTTTGAAGTATTGCCTGACAATCTTTTACACGATTATGTCTATTTGGGTTATCTAGTTGATTTCTTTGTAAGAATTTAGCCTTTTGGAGGTTGGCAAGGGCTATACGATGATTCCTAGAGTGATTCGGTTGAAAAATCAAGGTTTCTTGGGCAGCCGCTTTTAATACTCCCGTTATGGTACACCATGGTATTTCGATATCTTCTTCCGTTAGGTCTATTCCTGAGTCTTCCAGTTTTTTGATAATGCACGCTTGGTATTTTGCTTTGGTGGATTTGATATTGAGAGCGGCATAGTCGCATTGTTTGTAATTAAAATCCTTGGTCTCTATTGTTATCTCATGTTTATGTGTCTTGTGTTTGATGGTGTCATCTTTGTTTAAGATACTTCTGAGCTGCCCCCAAATTATTTTATGGTCGGATATGGCCCTACTTGCCCATTCGCCTTAATACTTAAATAGTTTTCCTGTTGCCTGTGGCGTAATAATGTGATCTAACTGTGACTTCTGTGTGTCCTTTGACCATGTTATCCTGCAAGATGATCTCGCTTTTGTTGTTTCTATTTGCAGTTTTTCCCTGTTAACTTCTTTCTTGTAGACAGGCTACGTGAATGCCCCTGTTTGAGAGTTCCGTATCTATTCTAGCTTTTTTAGCCGGCTTAGAGGTAAGCGTTCTGGCGTCGTCGCGGTTATCCGAGACATAGGCCGCTAGGTCTCGGCGAACGGACTTGTGGTCGAATGTTTGCCGTCTTTACGCATCGCCGCTATTATACCATTGTAAATTTATTGTTTTGGAGTCTAAATCCCGCTTTGCCGGCCTCACGTGCAGTTTTAGTTTCGAGACAAAAGACTGTTGACTGAACTTTTTTAGTTATTGTCTCTGTTTTTCTACAGAAATGTGAAAGTTTTTTGGCCCTTCGTTACAAGAAACTTGGGTATATTATTAAACAAAACACAACAATAAAGTAGACAAAAAAGGTCGGCTGAGATGCAACTGCTCTGCAATTGTAAAGAAACTGGGGCCATTGTTTAGTACAGTTTGGTAATAAAATAAAAATAAATCAGCATGCTCAGTTTACAAAATCAACAGCGACCCTGGTTATATATTTTTTTATATTTGTACCGTATGGTATTTTATCTTGCCTTTGTCATTTTCGTATGCACATATAATCTTGTACATGTATCATGCAAATAAAATTGATTCTGCGCGTCTCAGCAGCCTTCTACCTACGCCAATAAACAGTATATTCAAGATACGCGCTCGAGATGAACAAAACCTTATTCTATTAAATAGTATACCGAGTTTTGCCACTGAGTTTAAGCAGCGGAATCAAAATCTCGCCGAGAGTTCAACTCATCGACTTGTCCGCCACACCCACCAGGAGCAATTATACATGTGGGGACACTTTGGTATCTGAATCTCGACTATAATCTAAATATACTATGAGAGGACGCAAATCTATGACAGCTATGGAATTATCTCACCGGGTTCTCCTGGTCACGACGTTCATTGATCCTGGACTCTGCGGCAGCTGATTAGAGCCTCGCATATCCTGGAATGCTCGCCTGGGATCAGTATCGACCGCAGGCCTAGCACACCTCACTCAAGCACTGAATTTATTTGGCGAATTTATTATTAAAGTCACTGTTCACTTTTGAGAGCTAGCGCATAACACAACATGTGCAAGGCTTTCTGCGAACTCGAAAATATATAAAAAATTTGGGAGCTCGCTCCAGATGCGACCACTTCCTCTGGCGTCCCACGACCGAATCTCTGATCAAATAGCGTCGATGTTACTGCTAAATTCTAAACATCAAGTAAACTATTGGCCAGTACAGTAGACCATCTCTCAAATTAATTCATTCTAACATTCCGTTTCTTCGATCAGGTGTCCTCACCACCCCAGTCGACAACCGACTCACTGGTGGTTGAGATGAGTACCAGCGTGAGCAGTGCGAGTGAGAGAGACAGCTGTAGCGAGAAGGACAGAGACAGCATGTGGGAGAAGGATCGAAGCGAGAGCCGAGCATCTTCGTCCACTTCGGCTGCAACGCTAACCAACGTGAGTGGTAGTATGAAGTCATTGTTGGTTCTATTCGATTCCCAGTGGGGGCAAAATTTTCTGCTCGGTTTGGTTGGTGGTAGGGCTTGTTCTAAGTGCGCCTGGCTCCACCATTACATCTAAGTCTATCGCCATAACAACAACCATGGTTTTGTTTCGGCAGTTAGAGGTAAAACAGTCAATTACTCTGTGGTTGAGGATTCCGGGTGAAGCTCGCTTCCATCTTCGGCCTGAACATCACTGACCATCAGGTGAGATGCAGGCCAAGAGCATCCCGTTTTGGATTTAAAAATAAATTGCCAGTTCATTAGGTAGTGCCAACCACGAAGACGCGCTCCACTCTTATAAAGGTTTTTAGTCTACAAGCGAGAATATCGTTTTCTAAAACCACAATGTTTCTACTACTTAGGTTCTTAAATTTTATTTCTTAATTTGGAAAATAAAGTCAGGTACTGTACCTGACTTTATTTCCATAATATTGAGTTTGTTAGAAAGAAATTAAGGTTGAATGTGCTACAACCTTGAGTTCTGCTTTGTAAGAATGACTAGACATAGTTTGATGATGGATGGTGTCCAAAATAAAGATATTAACTTTGATGTGACGGATATCAAGGCTATGGATTCACCTTGTCATGGTGTTGATTCAGGAAATACATTAAATATATCTATTATTTAGTAAGCGATCATTAAATTATTAACATTATATCACTTTTGATCAGAGGTGAGTTATTGGGTTTGATAGGCACTTGTCTTAGGAATTCTTCAATACTCTTCATGAAATGAATCTATGTAGCAGAATTCTGCCTATAACAATGTATAGGCAAAAACGTCTCCGTCAATATGCTACCAGCGGCGGGTATATTTCTGATAAAATAATAAAACACAACTGCTTCGAAATTCTGCATTTTATCTTAAGTTTTTTGCAATTTGCAGGTCAGTGTCAGGTTGTATGTTGAAAAAATGTGATTCGCAACCGTAACAAATATGGTTGAAAAAATGTGATTCGCAACCGTAACAAATATGGTTGAAAAAATGTGATTCGCAACCGTAACAAATATGGATTTATATAATATGGAGTTAGAATAACACATTATAGTCATGATTTCATGAAATAGTTATTCAATAGGGCAATTTGAACTTAGAGAGTGGTATCGATATTTCTAATAATTATTATAATTCTGGCAATATATATTTGTTGCGGTCGCAAATCATATTTTGATCAACTTACAACCTGACTCTGACCTGTAGAAGAAAATTTTGAATTACGAGGGCGACTCTGGCGCTTACCTACTCATGTTTGTTTTCTCCTCAGGGTTGGTACTCACCAGCTCTCAGCGGCGTGTCGGCCGCCAGGATCCGCGACAACCCTAAGCACACCAAGGAGTCTTGCAACCGTCGCCTGCTCAAGTCAGACCTCAGTCTTACCTCGCATCCCGAAATGGAGATAGACTACTACGACTACGAAGTCAATAATGCTGGTAAGGTCTTCACTATAATCCAGAAGGAGTAGAGTACGGTAATTGTTTTGTGTTGACCGATGTACACTCCATCTAAGAGTGTCCCACTTTCGTGACATGCCAGTCTGACTCGGGGTTGGAGTGTCGTGAGTGTCAGATACTTCGAGATAGCTCCGCGAGTGTCAAAAACTATGATATGGAGTGTCACGAGTGTCACACTCTGGAATAGAGCGACGCGAATGTGTTGTGAATGTCAGACACTCTTTCTCCGAGTGTCTGCAGATAAAGACGACGCGTCGAGAAGAAGGGTTTTTCAAAGAATACCTATGTTATGTTTTTTTATGCTTATTATTATTTTAATTTTAAATACGAGTTTGTTAAACTTCTAATTTAATACTTAGTTCATAATAAGATTATGAGTCGTAAAAAAGATCGTAAGCCTTAGTTCTAAAAACAACTTCGTTTGTGCAAAGCTCATAAACTTTTTACTAGAAGGTACTAGTTTAGACTCTACTTACAATGTAACTAGAACCTAATAAAATAGAAAGTAGCTTACTTAGGACAAGGGTTCGAAAGAAAAACAGAACTCATTTTTTTTTCAATTAGGGTTACCATTTCGAAATTTGCAAAAAAATCCCGTACAAACTACTTTTTAAAATAAAGCTCACTTTCTTTCTTCAGACTTCGTTTTTTTCTCTAAAACAAAATCCCTTATGTCGAAAAGTCCGGGCAAATGTAGGACCATGTTCGGATGGGAGAACAAACACACTAGTTTTGCTCGCCTTTAAAATAAATAAAAAAGAAACTGAATTGTCATTTGTCACAGGTTCAGTTCCCGGCTCATACCTCGGAATGGATCCAGCTTTCTTGGTTTGGATCCCACCGCTTGAAGAGGGCGACATTCTGAAGGAGATTGATGAAAACAAGGTGCCAATATATGAGGTAAACCAATATACAGATGATGGTATTCTTTTCCAATGTTAGGATTTACTAAGCTACGGTTCCCTAGAAAAGCGGTGGCCGCCATATAGCGTCCGCAATTTACCGGCGAATGACGTCACTAAAACGTTATTTATGAAAGTAAGTTGGTGTGTTTTCCTAGAGAGCGTTTTGACACCGTAAAGTCAAACCCCGCTGCCCAAAGATTTAAATCGCTTGATTTGCTCTCATAGGGCAAATTTCACCAATAAAAACTGAACGTGATTAGCACATATACCACGTTTAAGAGCTGTCAGTGTCATTATTTTCTTTGGAATATTGACACTGAAAGCTCTTGAACACGGGTTATATGTGCTGATCGCGTTGAGTTTCATGGGTGAAATTCGCTGCTTATGCTGAGAAGAGTCAGCTCACACATTATTCAATATCATTTCCATGACAATCAAGTCAAGCCACTGCGTCATTGTGTGTCAGAGGTGTCAAAATAATACAGAAACGTTTAACGCGGTAGGGCGAATTTAATAATTTAAATCTTTGCCGTTGTCATCATCTTCCGCTTCATGACAGCCGTCACTGCGGCCGCTATGTGACCACCACTCTTCTAGGAAACCGTAGCTTAATTATTAAGCACATGTAACGCTAACCGATTTTAAAACATTATTTTGTGTCTGTCACATGCTAATGTTTGACAGAAATAGAAGAATATTTTTAACACGTTAAAGCGTTTATCCCAAAAGTTGGCAACGTCGCAAATAGCTGTCAAATATTTCGCTGTTTTGATTAATTTGGCAATATTATGGAAACAAGCTTATTTATTATGGTATGGAAATAAAAATTGTGGCTAACTAGCGAACTAGAATATTAATAATGAATAGCAATTATAATATTGAATTTGATGCTGTACCCGTTTTAGGTGTAAAAAAAGCGTTTGGAAAGTTTCCAAATACTTTTTTTTTTTTTCATAATCAATATTCTAGTTCGCTAGTTAGCCACATTTCTTGTTTCCCTACAGTATTATTTCCAAATTAATCAAAATAGGTAAATATTTGACAGCTATTTACGACGTTGCAAACTTTTAAGATGCACGCTCTTGATTTGTGGCGCGAACTATCACAAAGAAAAAAAAAATCGTAATAAAAATATTCTTTGCAAACAGGCCAAGAATACCAGATATGAGATAGTTTTAGGTTTTGTCACTTGACGCTGATGCTCAGCAGCTACCTACATAGTGCTACACATGTGTCCCGGTCGTCATTTTTTGGTACAACCGGGAGGCAAAACCGAACTCTTAATTTTCCGGTCTGCTATACCTACCAAATCGTGCCGACTTGAATAAAATGTGTACCACGCCTACGAAATTTTGTGCAAGATCTTTTCTAGGAACTGTTTGTCTATAATGAGACTTATAGAAATGTCCTTTACAGGAAATTCTTCCTAAGGAACTTCACCCAGACCCCGGCAGCAACACAGAATCGCCTGAAGACCGACCTTCATCCAGCACCCTCAAGAGAAACCCCGACAACCGCATCAACAGATCCAACGAGTCCATCAAATCATTCCGCAAAGTCATCGAGAAGGGAAACATAATACACCCCCTAAACTTCAGCATAAGTGATCTGCAAAACTCACCCAAAATGTCAAAGAGAAATAAGAAGAGGAAGGGTGAAAGTCCCGTGACGATACAGATGAAGGACTTAACGCTAACGAGATCCCCAGTCAGAGTGCACAGGAAAGAGAATCGAAGTGACTTCGATACGTCGACTTTAAAAAGAGTTAACGAAACCAAAGAAAAAGATTCTGATACACTAAAAAGAAATGATTTCGCGGATATAAAGTTCGCTGATGAAAACTCAGATTCGTCAAACGAAATAAAATTCGCTGACGATTCGCCGGATAGCAATAGAATTGTTGATAAATATAATGTTAAAGCCTAGGATACTTCGATTCGGAGACAGTTTGTTCTTGATGTTTGGAACCTGGTAGGTAGACATACATTTCGTGTACCCCTTACCACAGATGAGTTCAGATGGGACACTCCGCATTTTAGATATAAACCTACAAGTAGGTACGCAGCGGGCTCGGCTAGTCGAATTTAGTGAGCGTAACGTAGTCAGAAGATATAAGAGTTACGCGATAGAAAGAGAGGCAACTTCTACATGGATATAACTGTTGGTAATTAGCGCTGTGCGACCTGAATTGCACTTTATAGTGTCGTAGCAAGAGTCGGTTTTTATTTAAATGACTTTGTGGAGTGTCCCATTTATACTAATTTGTGCCCTTCATTATAAAAATGGTACCAAATTACCCCTAATTCGCGAATTCTATTTAATGGATATTATAGTAACTAATGACGATTTTCAATTTAAGCTGAAAGACGCACTATTATAGTTAGGTACAGGATGTAGAAAAAAAACTTGTCTCCCTGTATTATATTTTCATCTTTTTGATTCACTATAAACAATAGTCATGTTTATCCATTATTTATGTCATGAACTGATAAAAAATATATTTTGTATAATTAAGGGGTAATGTTTTAATTTAATTACAAAATGTCCCATTTCCATTAGTTGAGTGTAAGGACCAATCTGTGAATAAATCCGACATATAGTTCTCATATCATCAAAACATATTTTTCAATGTCATTGTACCATTTATCACAATGTAAGGTAGTCACACATTTAGTCATAGAGTTTTATAATCAAGCTAATCGTTAGTAGTATTGTAGAATCCACTTGGCCGTCACTTAGAAGAAAAATACCAACTTGAAATGTAGAAAAAGATACTCAAAAGTAATGGCTAAACAGCGTTATTCTAAAACAATCGTAAAAATTCTCTTAAATAACGGACCTTTTGCAGACAAATGGAAATAAAAATCCAATGTTCAGTCATAAAAGGAGAACGCCCAAAATTATAAAAAAAAACTTTTTCTACATTTTATGTAAATCAGTTTTACAAGCATTGTATAAATACCATTGAATTTTCTGATTGTTCTCATGTAACATTTATTTAGTTTTTATTAATAGAATAAATAATAATTATAACATCGCTGTGCCCACGCTGCCAAAGTGTAGTTTATGTAATGTCTTAAGTTTCAGTCAATCAATAATTTTAATATTTATTAGAAGACTGACTTTCGGGCAGTGCAATAATGTCTAATTGAAAGTAATCGACTGTATTTCAGATCTCTAACATTCTAGTCATTTTGTGTCAAACAAGCGAATTCTGTTTTAAATTGTGCATTTTAAAACTAATATTTTTACGGATTATTTGTAAAATATCTACTTGCTATTTAAATAATAAAGAAATAAGTTTAAAATTACTCACTCCCTAAGGAATCTGAGCAAATTAAAATTACCTAAATAATTAAAATAAAAAACAAATAATCCGTAAAACAATTTTAAATGAACAGTCACGTAAATAAGGCTTATTTTTGCATTTCGGAAATCGTTTATTGCATTTATTTAATTATGGAAACTAGCAATAAGTATTAGTACATGACCGTATTGTTTTTAATATTATTGTATAACACGTTTAGTTGAACACGTTGTTTTAATGTTTAATTTGTGGAAGCCATTAAAGACAATTTTATTTTGTAATTTGATATTGTTGTTTCATTTTATGTTGAAACGGCTACCTTTTAAGGGGGATGCGCCAAAGTAGCCCGCGAAATTCAAAGGAGACCGGGGCTACAATTAACAGAGGTAAGTATTAACAAGTGATTTTCTCCAAAACTATAAACACTACACCTACAGCGCGTACTTCAATATGCCGACCAGATCACGCCGCATGGCTCGGGGTTGGTCACCTGCGGTCTGCGCATCTTCCGAATGTGTTATATACCGGACGACATTTTCACGCGCGTAACGAACTTTTTTAACTTTTAAATTTTTTGATTTATTCTCGAAATAAACGGTGTAATGATTATGTTTTTTGTTTTCCTAGAAGCATATTTCATACTTAATAATGCTACATTGCTGTATTGGTGTAATTATTAAACAATAGTTATGTTATTTAATATTAAAAATGTAGCTTTGGGGTTATAATTAACAAATCGGCGGGGTCAGTATTAACGTGTTAATACCTACCCCAGATGTGGTGATAGCGCAAATATCTTATGAACCGGTAGCTGAATCATCAGACATGCAGAAAGATGCTAGTGATTTCTTGGTCCAAAACCAAAAGACCTCTGCTAAAAGCTCTACCGCGAGCTCGTAAAAACGTATAAACGCGCTAAAAATGTAGTACTTATCTATTTATGTATTTTACTGTGTGTAAGTACATAAATAATGCAATACATCAATAAATATTTTTGTATTTTTTAGGGCGTCTTCTGTAATAAAAATACATCGTGCTGACTGGATTAAATATACCTATCTCTTGCAATGACTGGGCTTAAGCTAGGTGTATCAAAGGCGACATCACATCATTCACTTGCCTGAATTGTATTTGATATGTATTATATTATAAATTAATAAGAAAATGGGTTCCATACAATTCTGTATTAATTTCACTTTTACTAATACCAAAAAATATTCTCATAAATATATTTGTTTTCTTCTATATCAATTGGGATAACATAATGTTAATTGTTGCCTCTTCTGTTAATACTTACCTCAGAGCTGTTAATTCTAGCCCCGAAGATGATGTAAGAATTAACTACTGACTTTTTGGAGAAAAAGTGTTCTATTTAAGACATCATTTCTTTTATGTTAGATTTATGTTAATAACATGATACCTGAATAATTAAAGCATCATCAAAAAATCAAGTCTAAATGTTGAATCATTTCGAAGATATATAACTAAAAGTATTTTTTTTTGTTAATTGTGGCCCCTGTCTCCCCTAATATGTTCACAAATGAAGTAACGGTATATAATTATTATTATCTAGAAAAGCTGTTTTCCAACACAGACGCATACCAAATATGCGTGAACCAATCGCAGTGAACATGTGTTGACAAGTACTTAGAAATCTTTTTTAGTATTTGCCAAAGAAAGCCAGCATTAACCTAGGTACTATCTAAGGCGGACGTACTACGCATAGTAGACTGTAATAAGCCAAACCTAGTGATAATAAGTTTTTGATAATAAATCTCAACACTAATTCCGAAACATGCTATGACCCACCTGTCGTTAAACACAAAGAAAAAGAGCCCTTATACCAAGCACTTGTACTTCGTAAGTTCGAGAGTCAAGGGACTAACTTTACCCGACTTAGTTGTTAGGGTCTAAGAAAAACTTACAAGTTCAGTCAAGTTTGTTGTTCAGATAAAGTCTTGTAAGAGTAGCTGTTTTTATATAGTTAAAGCAAGATGTAGGTGAGCAGTGGTGGCCCAGTGGTATCGGCCCCGACTTACGAGTTGTAGGTCGTGGGGTCGAACCCAAGCAGGCGCTTTACTTTGTGTAAATAATTTCATCACCACTGCTCTCAAAAACGGTGAAGGAAAACATCGTGAGGAAACCGGCATGTCTTAGAACCAAAAATTCGAAGACAAGTGACATCTACCAACCCGCACTCTACCCATTTGCCAAATTTCATCCAAATCCGTTTTAGCGTGAAAGCGTAACATACAAACAAAATAATAACTCACTTTCACATAGTAGTTAGAAATACTATACGTGGTAAGAAATCCCGGAGTCTTAGAACCAACAGATGGTCAGATGAAGCTAATAGAGCGAGTGGTCAGACAGTACATGGCACTGATCTCAAAGATGGAGCGAAGTGGAGGAGAAGATATGGAATGCAAGTACCAGAACAGTGTTATTGCTAAATCATTTTGTAAGGCACTTACTACAATTTACTTAAAGACCTCTTTTTGAATTAATTAATTATAATTATACCAATTTTTTATGCATTATGCTGAATAAGAGATCCCGGAGAGAGAGTGGTAAGAGATCCCGGAAGTCTTAGAACCAACAGATGGTAAGATGTAGCTAATAGAGCGAGTGGTCAAAAGTACATGACATGCTAGAGTACTTCCACTTTGCCCCACCAAGCCACTCCACTGGTGGGGCAAAACGGAAGGCCTAAATTTTGCAGTGGAATCAGCTCCACTAGTTCGACTTGGTGGGGCAGATTCCACTAGTTTTAAATCATATGGATTCTGCCCCATTACACTTTGGCATTTAGGTTATAGTTAAGATATGCACATACACTAGGTGCGCCCCGCGGTTTCACCCGCACAAGTCTCGATCCCATGGGAATATCGGGATAAAAAGTATTCTATGTTCTAACCCAAGTCATGGTCTACCTATCTGCCAAATTTCATCCAAATTTGTACAGCCGTTTTAGCATGGAAGCGTTACAAACAAACAAACTCACTTTTGCATTATTACTAGCTTTTGCCTGCGGCTTTGCCCGCATGGAGGGCGAAAACTATCCTACGGGAACATACTACCGAGATAAAAAGTAGGTATCCTTATATTAATCCAGGTGTAACTATTATGTGTGCCAAAAATCCAAACCGCGTGGCTGACACTGGCTTGGCCACCATCAGGATTTTAATTTTGGATTGCCCAGATTTGGTCAGTCAACTGAGCATGAATGTGCCTAGACCATCCGCCAGAGTTCAGAATTATAGACCTTTCTCGATCAAAGCCAGTCGTAACAAATACGGGTACAATGCCCCTCTTTCCTATATCCTCAGAAGATGCAATGACTTATTCCACAGTTGCGATCTTGATGTTTTCGGTGGTAAATTGTGTTTATTTAAGAAAAATATACTTAATAAAATGTAAAGTGTTAGTATAACAAAACACAATTTTTATAATATTTATTTGTAACGTAACTCAGTAACCAACATTATTATTTATTTTAAATTGTTTTATTATTATTTGATGTTTATAAGTTATTATTTGATTATTATTTTTTTCAGCGCGAGCGATTTGTTTAATGTTTTAATGTATAATGTATAATGTGCTAGTACGCTAATTGTAAGTGTTGTGCTTTCCTGTAATTTAGATACATGCGAGATCTATGTTATAACAAAAAATTGAGTTAATGTTGTGTATGTGTTTAGTTGGTAAGCCTTTAAATAAATAAATAAATAAATAAATAAATAAATAACAAAAAATTTGTCAATAATTTGTCAATAATTTGTCAATAATTTGTCAATAATTTGTCAATAATTTGTCAATAATTTGTCAATAATTTGTCAATAATTTGTCAATAATTTGTCAATAATTTGTCAATAATTTGTCAATAATTTGTCAATAATTTGTCAATAATTTGTCAATAATTTGTCAATAATTTGTCAATAATTTGTCAATAATTTGTCAATAATTTGTCAATAATTTGTCGAAATTTGTCGCCAAATATCAGAATCTGTTCAGCCGTTTTTGTGTAAATAAGTAACAAACACACATAAAAACTTTCTTTATAATATGTATTAGTAGGATAGGATAAGTTAGGATTTCCTTTCTTCCATCATCATTATAATCTGCCTAACCTTATCCCAACATAATGTTTCTATCTAGCTGGCCCCCCTGAGCCACAGCAACGTAATCGATATAGACTGTTAGCTTATTGAATGTACTTGTCTAATCGAACGAAAATTTTCAATGTACCTACCTCCACCGCTAAGACAGAAATGGTATTTAATCTCGGTTTCTATCCAGCGGGCCCCTTCGTTATTCTTTTACTTAGAGACTTGAAATTTTTATTGGACATACTCCTTCCAATGTACTTTTCAAATTATTCATTAAGTTTCAAAAACCTTGGATAATATAGCAGAAATTACATCCAGCGGGCCCCTTTTTATCCTTAATATTTACAAGTGAAAATCGCACGCCAAATTATAGCATTTTCAATGTACTTCCAGGGGTTAATGCGTTTGTTGTGATAAACATCATAATTAACGATGAAAGAGGATCTGTTAACTTTAGTAGTTTTGTTCAAAAAGTAAGGTCAGCATGACACTATGCAAGTAGGTACGCTTCGTTAGCTAGACGAGAACACCCGGAGATAATGTGCGCAGAGTTGCATCTATCTTGTACAACTCCAGCATCCTCATGAGCCATGTATGTGGCACCATGTCGTAGGCCTTTTTATAGTCATTCCAGCATGTCGACAGATCCTTGCGGGATCGACGAACCTGTTGGCTTATGGCCATGTCTATGAGGAGTAGCTCCTTAGTACCGCGGGACCCATTCCTACATCCATTATGAGAAGCAGACATAATCGAGTTATTTTCAATGTGTGTGTTAATTTTCGCTCTCAAAATAGAAGTTTATAAACCGTCGACAAACATGTGATCGGTCTATAGTAACAATTTCCAAAGTAAGTATCTGACCATCGGAGATAAGTTGCGTCGCTGATGAGCCCTGTCGACGAAGAGTCCTGTCGGCGAAGTGTCCTGTCGGCGAACCAGTCCCGTCGAAGTAAAGTCTTGTCGGTGATCAGACTGTCGGCGTAGTGTCTGTCGGCATTTAGTCGTACACTCAATTGGGTTCCGCGGGACTAACTGACTTATTGAGCAGGTGGGTAACGCCTGTTGTTAAAAACTGTGGTAGCGACCCAGACTCTAAGGATGACTGGAACTGCGATGCCAGGCAAGTGTGTGAACTAATTAGCCATTTTAGCCAGAAGTTGTGCAGTGCGTCCGGTCCCGGGGATTTCCAATTCGGTAACGGACGGACTGCTCTGGCCACATCTAATGGCGTAATTTATACTTTTTTCGATTCTGGTATAGTTTCACACACTCGTTCGACATCCTGCATCCAGTCAGCCTCAGCTTGACAGAAGTGTACCGACCATATGCTGCGCCAGAATGCGCTCGTGGTGGCATCATCCGGGCGGCACACGTCAGTCACATTTTGTTCAGTTTGCTCCCAAGCTCTATATGTATACCCACCTCTCATCACTGGAACATGCGATTCTGCGTGTATCGGTCAACCCTCCGCTTATACCGCCGAAAACGGCTCGCCCATGCACAAACTTTCTGCTTCAGGAAGTCGATGCACTCTGTGACACGGGACATGATTCTCGAGGGCTGATTCCAGTCCCCGAGAATGCCCGAATTATAAATGTGAACGTTTGTATGTTTGCATGTTTGTTACTTAATCACGCAAAAATGGCTGAACGGATTTAGATAAAATTGACACACAGATCTACCTGGATTAATATCTAAGATACTTTAATCCCGGTAGTACGTTCCCATGGGATAATTTCCGACCTCCATCGGGGCAAAGCCGCGGGCGAAAGCTAGTTATTAATATTAAAAAGTATTATTGACTTTAGAAGAGATTTTATAAGGCATTTTTTTAAATTACTTTTCACGAATTATGTTTTGACTGATTTTTTACCCATGAATATGGGTAAAATTTCTCACCTCGTAATTTTCACAAAATTTCGAAGACTATCGCTTTCTCATTGGCTAGACGCTGTCAGCGAATCCCTATGCCGTAATTTTGGCTCCACTGTTGTAGGACCAATACTTAGGGCCAGTTTTACCACCTACGATTAATTTCCTATTAAGTTAACAGACAATTATTAAATATTACTTGGCAGACAATTTCATACAAATTCTGTTTCATTTTTGAATTTATTCGGTAATTAGTGGTTATTCAGACATCGTGAAATAGGCCCTTAGAGTAATAACTGACCATGATACAAATACGCTACGCCGTTGGTGCAACAAATAGGAATGGCATATGAACTATTTGTTGAAATATTCTCTACTTTAACGAACCAAAGAGATATAGTCAAACCTAGTCAACCTAAGGAAAAAAAATCAAACCTCTTTCTTTTTGAACATAGATAATCTCATAGATAATACACATCATAGACAAGTTATACGTTTTGAATTCATTATTCAAACATTTTGATTGATTTTGGTTGAATGGATTGAATTGATAAAATTTTATTTTGCTAGTAAACATATTCTACAAAACATGGCACCCAAAAAGGCAAAGAGTATCAAAAATATAAAGGGAGCGTTATCAACCGAACAGACAAAACCCGTATTTTCTGATGTTGAAAAGGCCCTTTTTGAACTACAAATAGCTGACTGCAATAGAAAACTAGCTCGTCTCAGAACAGCCGTTGGCGAGTATGAAGTCCGCAATGAAGAATTGCAAAAGGCTTACGATACACTAGACGAAGATAGAGCTGATATTATTGCATATTTAAAAAAAACTCTCAAAGTGAAAACTGAAGAAAATTCTGGACTAAAAGACAAAGTCAAGGATTTAGAGGAATTAAGGGTGCTAGAAACAGAAGAATTCAAATTAATTATCAATGAATTAGAAAGTAATTTTAGCAAAATGAAAGATCAGCTTACCTCAGAAAACAAACTGCTAGCTGGAAAATTAAACACGCTTGAAGAGTTTCGGGCTATCAGGGACGATCTCATGAAGAAGTTCGATAAACAGATGCATGCGTTTGAAGATCAGCAATTGAAATACAAAAGAATCATTTATGATACTGAAAAGAAGTTTATAATTGGAAAAGCCAAGTTAAAGAAAGAAATGGAAGCAAGACTTCTACAGTTATCACAACAATTTGAAGATGCTAGCGAACTGAGAATAGCTGCCTCTACACATAGGGTGATTGGAGAGAATATTGTTTTAAATAATCAATTAGATAGTCTGTTATTGACACAAGCAAAAGTAGCTGAGCAAAATGAAAAGCTTAGAGACTATGAGAGAGCTGCTCGTTGTGCGAAGGAAGTAGCTGAAGAAGAACGAGATAAGGCAATGAGTAAAAGTATGGTGCAGCTTAAAGTTATTGATCAATTAACGGCAGCGTTCGAAGACGTGAGAAAACTAAAAGCTCTTTATGAAAAGAAACAGTTTGATAGTGAAAAAGTTGAAACGTATAAGCTGAAACTTACCAAAGAAAATAAAAACCTTCTACTGCAGATACGTATATTGGAGCAAAACTTACACGCTGCTCTGGGTGAACAAAATAAATCTGTAGTAGAAACAGGAAAACTACTAACAGAACTTGAAACCTATAAGAACATTCTAAGAGAATCGGCGTTTACAGTACAAACATTACTTAAACTGGATAACTGGTCTACTTTGGATCGTTCTCGTGAAATCATGGACAGAGAAATCGTACTGAAAAAGATTCTTGAAGTTATAAATCGATATCGTGATGCTGCCCGAGCTGAATCTATGGAATCCTTAGTTTCGCTTAGCAACATGTATGAAAAAGGAGATCTTGGTTTTGAAGTTAAATCAGTTCCCTCCAGGAGGACGCAGGAAACAGCGACTGGTTTGGCTGCTACATCGTCAATACAATCGTTTGTAGATAAACGTAGCACTGTTTCGGTCTCTTCAATTTTATCTTCAAAGGCAAGTATTAAGACTATACCAAGTATGGAAGTGCTGCTCTTAGAGGAAGAGCCGCTGCCAATAAAAGATAGTCTGCCGTCATTAATTGTGACATCATTGCATTCAAGTAGGAGTGGTAGCATGGAGGAGAGTGGAGAAATACAGGATGACATTACTGA
Source organism: Conistra vaccinii (assembly GCA_948150665.1). NCBI lineage: Eukaryota > Metazoa > Arthropoda > Insecta > Lepidoptera > Noctuidae > Conistra > Conistra vaccinii. The sequence continues at coordinate 2,356,794 of OX411329.1, read as the reverse complement.
CATAATGAAGTTGTTAGCTATCAGTAAGGTTGAGATGCAGAAATCAGTGATGGAAGATTTTGAATTTTCTCAACGAAGAACGAGCGTATTAGATTCAAAGTCAAGCTTAGACACAGGTAGCCAAAAATCCGTTGACACAATGCATGAAAAAGGAGAATCTAGTGTTGAGGATGAACAACATAAAACCGAGCCTAAAGAAGATGGAAATGGACCTGTACAGGATAAAGGTGAACCCATACAGGATAAAGGTGAACCCATACAGGATAAAGATGAACTTATACAGGATAAAGGTGAACCCATACAGGATAAAGGTGAATCCATACAGGATACAGAGAAACCTGTGACTGTAACTGACGAAGGTGAAGTAGAAGAAAAAAAAAAGGAAACTAGCGCAGAATAAATATTTATTTAACTAATTTTAGTTTTATAGTAGTTATTTTTCAAGTACTTTGTGATTTTAATGTAATTGTTTATTATTATTATTTGATTTTAAGTGTTCCATTACATGTTGCTTATTATGAGTTCTAATAGATTTTAATTCGTTATTTTTGTTTTTTCTTTTTATTCAGAAATTATTGAGAATCTGGTATTCTGAGTGCTTGTTTAAGGAGACGCGGGGCGTTGGGTGTGGCGTGCGGCGGGGCGGCCCGCACAAAATTCAAACATAGTGTTTCATGAGCGTTTACGGAGAAGCGATTTTATACGCGTTTGCTTGAAATACAGGCGGAGCCCGCGGATGGCAACGCCGCGAGGCACATGGTGGGGCCCGCGGCGTCGTACGCTCAATACGAACATCGGCGATATCCGCCACTGCGCCCGAAGCGGCGGAACCTTCCGCCAGTCTTGCACAGAGTACCTTTTATCACTCTTTGTTTAGAAATCGCACAATTATTTATTTATTGTTTTAGTTCGGACAAAAATATGGTCCAATTTGTTAGTAAAATACCTTATCACTAGTGTTAGTAGTACACAAAACAAGTAAAATAAATAGCAAATGACTGCGGCAGGATGTGCAGAGAATGTTATAGCAAGGAATATTCTACCTGACCATTCTCTCCACATAGTGTCTCAGAAAAGGGGAGTAAGGGCACCATAGATAATACACTTAAAAGGGCACTCCACCACTGTTTTCAGGATGCTATTGTCACTGACCCGCGTTCTACGTATCAGTGATGCGACTTTTTTGCGAATCACTGCATGAAAGCCGTCAGTTCGGTTCTGAGCAAACATCTCTGATGCGCTACAGAAACGGGGCAGTTTCAACAGCATCCTAAAAACATTGTTGTATTGGATACGTAAGACATCTAGCGATATTTTGGTGTAACCGACCCATAGACCCCCCGCATACAGACCTTGACAGAACGCCTTGAACAGGGTGATTTTGACTTGGTCCGTACAACGAGAGAATCTACGGGCCAACATGTTCCCTCGGACCGCCAGTGCCCTACGTTCCCTTTCGATATCTACATTATCTTTAAGGTCGTCGGTAAGTATGTGCCCCAAGTACTTAAATTGGTGAACTCTTTTTATACTTACAATGCAGACGTACAACATCGTATCGCTACTTGTAACAGCAATATTTGAGTGATTCATTAACTCGTCCTACATGCCTACGGCCCATTTAGGGCGACTTGCAGAAAATCTAAATAAATATTATTTTCATTCTGCAACTCGTCCCACGTTACTATCAAAACGAGAAAAGGTACTGTAGCGGTTACACCGCGACATACAAACTACGCAGCAAAGACATGACGTCACACAATTCCTGCATCTCGCAGTTAGAGTTTACCGAGCGAAAAAACATAGATAAGACTATCCGAAATCAACATATGGGCAGTTGCCCGCCAGACATAACAACCCGTCTGGTTGGAGGATCCTCCCTTTTCTATGGTGGATGAGTGAACTTTACACCCTGTTCCTCATACTTCTAAATTGGTGACCCCGAGTATGAACGTCAACGCAGCCTTCGTGCAACAACTTCAGCGTGACGTCATCATCATCACTCCCGCAAGCTTTCGTGAGGCAAGTCACACAGCCAGCCAGCACCCACGGCTTCAACGGGTATCCTGACCACCAGCATGCAGCGAACGCGCATTCCTGGTCATCACCCTCAGCCACATCACCCCGACTCACTGGGGAATCACCGCAATCACCTCAAGCACCGCAATCACCTCAATCACCTCAATCACCGCAATCACCACAATCGCCGCAATCACCGCAAACAGTTCCGACCCACCGTGAACTGTGCGGCACACGGTTCCGACTCACTGGAACCACAATCACCATCGCCGCAATCACTGCAGACAGTTCCGACCCACTGTGAACTGAGCGGCACCCGGTTCCGACTCACTGGAACCACAGCTGGCACTGTGAAGCATCGCAAGATCCAAGACTCAGCCCACTATCGACCTTCGGTCTCCGGAGGGGAGTGATGTAGCGGTTACACCGCGACATACAAACTACGCAGCAAAGACATGACGTCACACAATTCCTGCATCTCGCAGTTAGAGTTTACCGAGCGAAAAAACATAGATAAGACTATCCGAAATCAACATATGGGCAGTTGCCCGCCAGACATAACAACCCGTCTGGTTGGAGGATCCTCCCTTTTCTATGGTGGATGAGTGAACTTTACACCCTGTTCCTCATACTTCTAAAGTACAATCAGTAGCAAAAGTATTCATGTAGAAATAGAATAAAAAAGTCAACTGTCCTAATTGCATATTTATTAAAACTACGGAAAGAACCACTTTGAAGAGTACCAGGGTGATAGAAATGAACAGAAAATAGGGCCTGAACGATTTCACTAAGTTGTGCACCACTTTTCAAAACTTCAAATGATTAAAACCTGTATTTTTACCATTCTAAAGCTAATAAGTAAATCGCTTAAGCACCTAGTTCCAGTTCATTTCTACTTTCCTGGTAGTTTTAATAAATAAAAAAGTAGGACAGTTGACTTTTAAAACGTCTATATCACGAATCCTTCATGCTCTTCTCTATGTCATGTCTCATCCTTGGTGCGTTTCGAGGAATACTTTTGGTACGCTTCAGATGGTGCGCTTCGAGGAATACCCACATTTTTTTTTGTTTACTTACCTGATCATAACCGAAAGTCATACATGTCTATCATTCGTATTGATTTCGAATATGTAACACTTGAACTTGTGCGTTTGCTTGTAACATGAAACAATAAACTGTTGTTCTAGAAAAATATTATTTAGTAAAGTAGGTAGCGACTTTTTTAATGTTAAACATAAACAAAACGAAAATAAAAACTAAAAATTCTTACAAATATATTGTTAGATCTTCATTCTATTTATATTGCTATCCCATAGTGGGATGTATTTAAGTCCATAGTGTGTCCGTGACATCACAGTGGGCCCTATCAGAATACCAGGGCTGCGGTATTTAATTATTAATTTTTTAAATATCGCAGCATAATATGCTGAGATAGGAGCCTTGAGATAGGAGGCTTCGCACAGGTCGTTTATTTTTAATTTTTTGTTCGTTTTTTAAGGCTGCCTGTCCACTGGAGCGGAGAGGAGAAAAGAGTAGCGGAGATGTGTCAATATTAACCAATAGAATCTTGACTCCGCCCCTGAGTTTAGATTTGATTGGTTAATAATGGCACATCTCCGCTCCGCTCCTCTCCTCTCCGCTCCAGTGGACAGGCAGCCTAATGCTCCCTTATGGTTTTATGTTTTAGTTATTATGTTTTACCTACTATTACTGTTTGTATTTCCTGTGCGTTCCAAATAAAATATTTTTCTTTCTTTCTTTATATCATATACTAACTGTACCGAATGTTGATAAAGTTTAAAGTTCCACACAAAAATAAACGTGGGACGACTCGCAGAATGAAAATATTATTTATTTTTATTTTCAGCAAGTCGTCCTTAATGGACCGTAGGCATGTAGGACGAGTTGATGAATTACTCCAATATTTACCCAGAAGAAAAGTTAAAACAAAATATCTTTTCTTACCTTAGGGTCAGTAACCCTAAGGTAAGAAAAAATATTTTGTTTTAAAAATCTTTTAATCAACACTATTAATCGACATTAATAATCAACTATTTTAATCAACTAAATAATAGTATTATTAATTTGGCAAAATGATTACGTTAAGGTTGCCCTAGTCGATATTTTTTCCATACTTTCGGGAGGGTATTACTCCACTGTTTGACATTATACATCCATAGTTAAACATAACATTGTTTTGTCTCATTATTAATAATTTTGTCTGTGAGGAAACAGTAGGTATAGCAAAATAAAAAGCCATTAAGAAATAATAAACCAATAAAGACTCGATTTTTTGCTACTTTTAATTCACATTTTATCCTTTTTTTACCTGCACCTAATGTGTGCAAAGCTTATATTTACACTTTGCTATGTATTTGTGTTCAGGCGCTTATATTATTTTGAAAAATTTGAAACTTGTCCTATCTAGTCACAGCTTGAATATTTAATGGTAAAAACAACAGTACAATTATTTTGAGACACTTATTTGTTAATACAATATGCATCTACGTAAGTTTGTCCATATTTTAAGTTGAGGTTGCTGGAGAGATTCTCTACAGCAACAAAAAAATGAAGTGACTGTACTCTGAACCTTTATAGGTACTGTTTTTTAAATATGTACAAATTGAGTAAAATATTGGATACAAAAGTATATGAAAACACAGGTGATAGGGTTGCTGAGGATCATGACGTCTTAAAAGTTCACTGTAGAAAACTTTCACTTCCATCTGTCGCTGCAGGAGCCCTGTGTTCAGCTTCCGAAGAAAGATTAGGTTGTATTGGGCTTGAGGTAGAAGGTAACATGCTCGACAAACCACCACTACTATGTGATTCCGATGTAAAGTACCTGTTGAGGCTGATTTACAACATAATCGAGAACAGTCGTACTATCATTGAAGATTTTAGGACACTCGTTTTGAGTTGTCATGTCAAGTATCATTTCGCTTACTTTGTGAAGGATCAAGGCTTTTGTAGGTTCGTTAACCATTTGAACACAGGCAACATACTCATAAAAAAACATATAATCTTCATCTTTTTTTAATTCTTCTTCCTTTTTATCCTGTATTCGTGCTTTAATTAATGCAAGTTTTTCCTTTTCTAATATTAAGATTTCATTACGCTGTTGAGCAACTGAAGGTGCAGTTTCAGATGGAAACAGATTGTTTGTTCCAACGGATGAACGTGATTCTGTCGTCCTTTCATCATCATTATTGTTAATGGTAAGAAGCGGTGACATTGCTCTACTTTCATCAGATAAATTAGATGGATTAACCTCATTAACCAAATTACCAGACCTTGGCGCTGCCACAACCTCGTCTTGGAGAAATGTCATTAAATTATAAAATTTCCAATGCGGTACCCATTCGGCGTCGTCTGTTGCAGCACCAGATCGTGATATGGGCTTCTTTTTTACTTCTTTTCTGTACTGGTCGCGAAGATGCTTCAATTTGTTTTCGAAGTGTATAGAGTGCCGCGAGTTTCTTGTGGCACTCTAGTGTCACTGCCTCGGCCCGGCTAGGGTGCCGTGAGCGTTGCATTGTCACTGTCACTTGTTATTTAGGGGCAGTGTATAGAGTGCCACCATTGGCACTCTATCCCTATCGGTTAAAGTGCCACTACAGGCACCCTAGTAACACCGCCTCGGCCCGGCTCAAGTGCCGCAAGCATTGGATTGTCATTGTCACTGTCACTAAGTCACGTCACTTGGTATTTTGTTTGATTGTCGAGGTTAGATCGCTGTAAAACACCACATTCCCAAAACATTACATTCTCTTGTGCCTAAACGGACCCTGGCACTTCGCCGGCCGCTACCGCGGCACCGCTCGCTACGCTCGCTCGGCTCGTGCGGTGTGTGGTCACAGTTCTAACCTAACCTAACCTAAATAAGGGAGTGTATAGAGTGCCACCAGTGGCACTCTATCCCTATCGGATAAAGTGCCACTACAGGCACCCTAGTAACACCACCTCGGCCCGGCCAAAGTGCCGCAAGCATTGGATTGTCATTGTCACTGTCACTAAGTCACGTCACTTGGTATTTTGTTTGATTGTTGAGGTTAGATCGCTGTAAAACACCACATTTCCAAAACATTACATTCTCTTGTGCCTAAACGGACCCTGGCACTTCGCCGGCCGCTACCGCGGCACCGCTCGCTACGTTCGCTCGGCTCGTGCGTTGTGTGGTCATAGTTCTAACCTAACCTAACCTAAATAACAAGTGACAATGACAATGCACCGCTCACGGCACCCTAGCCGGGCCGAGGCAGCGACACTAGAGTGCTACAAGAAAACTCGCGGCACTCTATACACTTCGAATTATTAAATGAAACAATAAATCTGACTGCGTGATAATGACCAAAAAGCGTTTTTTTTTTTTTTGCTACTATTGAAATAAAATGTCAATCTAAGGACACCTCATTAGGCAATTCATTAGGTATGTTAAAAGTCGTCAAACGGTTTAGGCTGTAGATTATTCCAAAGAATTATACTGACATAGGTACATACATATAATCAGTCAGGTGTATGTACATATAAAACGTGTATTTTTTTATTGTACTAATAAGTTAAATAAACATTAATTTTGATCTCCCTATAACCACAAATCACGACTTGTTTGAAAACTCTAGAATCATTGTTTGTGAAACAGCCTTTTGAGTAACATTAAAAACCATATAATATAAAATACATCTGTCCAAATCTGTCTATTAAATATCAGTCAAAGAAATGCAAATAACTAATATTTTAATTACAACCTTTCTATTCTTAAACAACAATTTACGTTTAATAAAATATTGTTGAAATGGAACGTAAGAAAGATTCCTTACGTCAATGTCATCTATAATTCTGGCAGTTTACGTTCATAATATTGGGAATTATTATTGTGATTATACAATCAATTATGTGATCAATACAATAATTATATAAATATGAATAATTTCACACACGCAATAACATATGTTTTCACGTGAGCAAGAACTGCCTGGAGTACTTTAGTGAAATATGGCTCAAAAGCTATACCTACTGATCTTTCACGGTGCAATGAAAAGAATACTCGCAAAAAACTTTTGCACCCCCCAAATTAGGGCAAGCCGCACCGCAACGCAACGCATTAAAAATCCTCCTCAGTTTTGTACATTTTTTATGAACCATCGTACAGTACATGCGGGCCGGACAGTACCTATTGTTTTGTATGAGAATTATTTGCTTATTTCTTTGAAAAAAAAAACCTATTTTCAAGTTTTCTTGTGCAATAAAATAGGATCGTCTAGGGTCCACCTTAATAAAATCTCTGTTATAAAGCTAGGCGTCCACTATGTGGACGGTGCGGAAACGCCATTGTTATTTTTTTTAACCATTAAGCACCACGTGTTCTGCTCCTCAAGCTGGTACATAAATCATGTTGATCTTTCCGCTTTAAAGTTAAAAGTAAGGTTTTAATTTATATTCCTGGAATAATTTACGCTCTGGCTAATTTTTTTCCACAAGTCAAATTTTAAGCTAACTCTAATTATAAACCCTAATAATAGGCCGCCCATTGTATGTTTGGTAGTGTTAAATTTATTTTTTGCTTTGTATTTTCTGGTGTACAATAAAGTATGTATAAATAAATAAATAATAAAATTAAACCAAATACAGAAGGTACCTATTTTCATGAAAACATCCCTTATAAATAAAATAGGCTCAGTTTGATCTCAAATTCGAGGTTAGGGCAAGGCCACATTTACTGCCGCCGGGTATCTGGTTCAAACTAACTGGAAGAAAGGATAGGTCAGTCAGACCTCGACTGAGTTGAGGTTGAGTACAACCGGTCTTACCGGATCGATCTAATGTGGGCACGTAAGTCCAGTTGACGATTTCCTGCGAAACAGCCGATCCGGAATAGTGGGAACGAAACCTTAGTATTATTACACGAGGTGTAATTGAAATGACAGAAAACTTCAAAAGGGGTCGTTGTATGTACTCATCATAATGTGCATACTAATACATTGTGCTATGAGAATAACGGACCTATAAATCGCACAAAATAAATGATTATAATATTCTATCACAAATACCAGCCAAGTTTTAATCAAAGTTGCCTTCTTACACTGCTACAAGGATCTTTGGGCGCTTAAATGACGTTGACACTGTTCACTGCACAGATATAAATCTAAAGTTCACCGTTTGTAACTGTAAAAATTTGTGCAATAATAATTGTTTTTTGAAATGTATTGAATAACAAGATGGCAGCTTTAATTCCAATTTTGGCCACTAACCAAAAGATCCTTGTAGAGTAATAATTAAACAAAAACTAAACCAATCCAAAGAGAATTTAACTATGGTAGGTTAAACGTCAAACCTGAAGTCAACTCCGTAGATAATACACACACATCTTTTGTTTTGAATTTGTAAATATCTTGCTACAGGCTACAGCTCCCATATTATTATTATTTTCTTTGGGCTACAGCTAGGATTCATATTTTGAAAAAATATATTTTTGTTAGGTATTATTTATATATTCTACAAAACATGGCACCTAAAAAGGTAAAGGGAGCAATATCAGTAGAACAGACAAAAGCGATATTTTCCGAAACTGAAAAAGCATTTTATGAACATCAGTTAGCTGATTGCAATCGAAAAGTAGCTCGCCTCAGAAAGGCTGTTGACGACTATGAAATCCGCAATGAAGAATTACAAAAGGCTTACGATACACTCGACGAAGATAGGGCTGATGTTATTGCATTTTTTAAAAAAACACTTAATATTAAAACTGAAGAAAATACTGAACTAAAAGAAAAGGTTAAAGAGTTAGAGGAATTAAGGGCAACAGAAACAGCAGAATTTAACGCCAATGTCACGAGATTAGAAAATGATTTTACCCAAATGAAAGATCAGCTTACCTCAGAACATAAACTACTATCTGGAAAAATAAACACGCTTGATGAGTTTCGGGCTAACAGGGCAGATCTAATTAAGAAGTACGAAAAACAAGAGCAGGATTTTGAAGATCAAGAAATGAAATACAAAAGAACCATATATGATACTGAACAGAAGTTTATAATTGGAAAAGATAAGTTAAAGAAAGAAATGGAAGCAAGACTTCTACAGTTAGCACAACAATTTCAAGATGCTAGCGAACAGAGAATAGCTGCCTCTACACACAGGGTGATTCGAGAGAATTACGCTTTGAATAATCAATTAGATAGTCTGTTATTGACACAAGCAAAAGTAACTGAGCAAAATGAACAGTTTAGAGAGGATGAGAGAGCTTCTCGTAGTGCAATGGAATTAGCTGAAGAAAGACGAGTTGTGGCAATGAATAAAAGTATTGTACAGGTTAAAGTTATTGATCAATTAACGGCAGCGTTCGAAAATGTGAAGAAACAAAAAGCTCTGTATGAAAAGAAACTGTTTGATACTGAAAAAATGCAACTGATAGTGCACAAACTTACTAAAGATAACGCAAAGCTCCTACTCCATGTACGTATATTGGAGCAAAATTTGCACTCCACTCTGGGAGAACAAAACAAAACTGTAGTAGAAACAGCGAAACTAGTAAGAGAACGGGAAACATATAAAAAGATCTTAAAAGAATCGGCGTTTATAGTACATGCATCACTGAAATTAGATTATTGGTGTACTTTGGATCCTTCTCGTGAAGTCATAGATAGAAAAATCGTACTGACAAACATTCTTCAAGTTATAAATCAATATCTTGATGCCGCCCGAGCTGAATCTATGGAATCCTTAGTTTCACTCAGCAACATATATGAAAAAGGAGATCTCGGCTTTGAAGTTAAATCTATTCCATCCAGGACGACTCAGGCACCAGCGACTGGTTTGGCTGCCACATCGTCAATACAATCGTTGGAAGATAAACATAGCGCTGTTTCGGTTTCTTCAATATTATCTTCAAAGGCAAGTATAGAGACTATACCAATTATTGAGCTGCTACCCCTACAGGAGGAGGAGCCACTGCCAATACAAGATAGTCTGCCGTCATTTACTGTGACATCATGGCATTCAAGTAGGACTGTTAGCAGCGAGGAGAGCGATGAATTACAGTATGCCATTACTGACATATCGAAGTTGCTGGCTATCAGTAAGCTTGAGATGCAAAAATCTTTGATGGCAGATTTGGCATTTTCTAGCATATCCCAACGAAGAATGACCGTGGAAGATTCAAATTTAAGGTTAGACACAGGTAGCCAAAAATCCTTTGACGCAATTCATAATAAATCGGTGAAAAAACCCGGCGAAAACGGCGGTGGTGGCGGCGGCGGTATTGAGGATGAACAGCTTAAAGCTATACCGGGAGAATATGAAAGTAAACTGGTTCACTTTGATGGTAAACCCACACAAGATTTAAGTGAACCCACTCAAGATGCAGGTGACCCAGTGACAGTTAACCAAGAAGATGCCGAAGAAGATAAAAAAAAGGAAAGTATCGCAGAATAATTGTTTAATTGATTTTAGTGTTGGTGAAGTTCTTTTAATTTAATTTTAAATATAATATATTTAAGTTTTATGTTATAATAATTTAATTTTAATGTTCAATAATATAGTGAGCTTTGTGTACTTATTTCTTTAGAATGATTAAATTTTTATATATTTATTGCTAATGTCCTGTATTTTAGGGTCGGGGCACACTTGCCGAACGTTCCGCGGCGGAACGTTCGGTTGATACGCTCCTAATGTTTTTCAAGTTACCTATGACACATCAGCCGAACGTTACGTCGGTTCATGAGCAAGCGTCACAAGACGCGACGGAACGCGACCGAAAGTTCGGCGACGGAAAGTTCCGCGGGCGTAGTGGAACGTTCGGTCGGTGGATGTCGGCCAGTGTTTCCACTATAAAGGAATTTTGACCCATTTTTAGAAAAAAATTGCAAACAATAAATATGGTTTAGGGATATTTTATTTTGACAGGGATTTTGGGGAAAAATTGAACTTGAGTTTATAGCCCTTTGTTTATAGTAGCAACCAATATACCTACTACTTAACTCTATGGCTTCACCGATTGATTAAAGGGGATTCCCTCAAACTCGTAATGAATGTAATTCGTCTAATTTTAGTTTACCATGTCATCGTTAATTGTACTTTTACCGTGGCTAAAAACGACATCGGAAATTAATGAATATTTTGTAATCTCGTCAATTAATGGAAGTTTTGTAGGTGTTTAGTGCTATAAAATTGAAAAAAATCCTTAAACCATATTTTTTTGGGAATTTGAGGGATAATTCATTAAGAAACTGGGGCAAAATTAAAAACTTAAGTGGAGACACTAATCTCGGCGGCGGCGCGGCGCGGCGTGGCAAGAGAAGAGCGGCAACATCGCGTTCCTGCCTACCTGCCTGCCCGGCGCCGCCGGCCCTCCGCCCTGGCGTGGCCCTGCGCGCTAACGCGATTAAAAAGGAGTGGAATAAAATTAGTTGGCATGAACTAAAATTCACACACTTCAGCTGCAAAAACAGTACTTTTTTTATTTTGCTTATATCTCGAAAAGGGTGCGTCCTAGCGCAAAAACAATGGAAACCCCCTTTGCATCCAGTAATTCTATGTACCTCTACACATAGGTAATATTTTTTTATATTTTCCGTACAAAATGTTAAAAATTCCATACAAAACACGTCAAGGCTGCCCCCCAGCGCGCCTCTGGCTCTATAAAAATTCACGGAGTAGAGCAAACAAGTACCATGTGGTGTCGCGACGCGATTGTCAAATTCGATTTTAGATGTGTCAATTTTTTTTTTTAATTTAGAGATATTTTTCCGCAGAATAGCTTTTAGATTCTCATAGACAAAAGTAAGGAATTTTAGTGATAGTTTAGTTAGTTTAGTTCGGTGTACAAGAGAATCGGCACCACTGACCTGCAAATTGAATTTCGCGGGCTACCTTGGCGCATCCCCGTTGTGTCACTTTAGTCTATTTCAGAATGGGAAATCCTCGTTTGACAGGACTAAACTAAATTTTGGTTATTTTTAGTCTAGTTTAGCGGCATTTTTGACAAGAGAATCGACACCAAATGTAAACTATAATTAGACGAATTACATTCATTACGACTTTACGAGTTTTAGGGAATCCCCTTTAATCAATCGGTGGTGCCATACGCTTGAGTAGTACATTGGGTGCTACCTACTATAAACAAAGGGCTACCAACTCTAGTTCAATTTTTTTAAATAAAATATCCCTAAACCATGCTTATTATTGGCATTTTTCCCTAAAAAAGGGAGAAATCCCAAAAAGTGGAAACACTGACGACGACGGAACGTAATTTTCCGTCGCGTAATGCGCCGAACTAAACGCCGCCGACCGTTCGGCGCGTATAGTGTGTCATGCCAACCGAATCTACGACCGATAGTTCCGTCGCCGAACCTTTCGCGACGGAACGTTCGGCAGGTGTGGCGCCACCCTTAGTGAACTTTGTGTATTTATTAATGAAAGTGTACAGAAAGAGCCGCAAGCGGCGTCGTGTCACTATCGGTTATAGGACCGTCAGCGTGCGGCGTACTAGAACATCATTTTAGATAAATTGCAAAAGTTACTACCATGGCTGAATTGTGAGTAACTTGGAAATAGCGCTCGCTGGCCGCTGCCGCGACACAGCTCTTTACGCTCGCTCGGCTCGCGTGCGTTTGATCTTGGTTCTAACCGCACCTAACGCATTTTACCAAAATAACATCACGCGAATACAGCCGTGATTTTGGTGAAATGGGTTTGGTTTAGTCAACCACGCGGTTTTGTTGGTTTGGCCCAAACGGTGCCGTGGTCCAAGCGGTCCAAGAAAAACTTGCAAGTTCCCTGAAGTTTGTTGTTCAGTTACACTACATAGTCGTGTAAGAGAGTAGTCATTTTTGTATTAGTAAAGCACATGTCAGATGTAAGACAGGTACAAATAGTTTTTTGGTATCTTCAGGTTTCTATAGATTATTCTGTAATTAACTGATATTATTAGCCTGCAAATGTTCATATTTAAATGGTAAGTCGGAAACGAATGACGAACCAAATTGGCGAAATGTGGGTGTTATTGTACGCGTCTGCCCAACCCTTCTGGAAATACAGGCGTGATGGTTTCGAGGTATGAGGAACAGGGTGTAAAGTTCACTCATCCAGTATAGAAAAGGGAGGATTCTCCGACCAGACTGGTGTCGTGTCTGGCGGATAGTCATTATATGACGTTCGCGCGTTAATAATTGCGATCCAGGATTTGTGTGACGTCACGATTTTTGTGTGACGTCAGGTCTTTGATGCGTAGTTCGCTTGTGGCGATGTAGATAGCGCCACAACGGTAAGTCATTCCTACAATAGTCAGTTATTCCTACAATAATCAAAATTCCAACCAACCGGCTGACAGAAATGACAACGGAAGAAAAAAAAAATGTTGCGCCGACGCCACATGCCGATGGTACTCATGGGAGAAGGAAGGCAAGCAAGAGAAAGAAGAAGACCACCCAAAATCTAACCTACACCGCAACAAGTTCTCGTTCACCTGAGCACCTCAAATCACAGCTTACCAAACAGGTGGTATTCTAATATAAATTCAAATATCCCTGAGCGTGAGCAAGTATCTCAAGTTTATGACGAAGAGTTAATCATGTAACCCTCCCGCGTCCCAGTTGCATAACTTTAGTAAAACTATTAGTTACCTCGATATTGCGGAGCGGGGCTCGCGACTAATTGATCTGGATCACAAGATGTATTCAAGGAATATGACTTGAAATGGCGTCAGTGCATCGTTTGGTATGTGAGTAGGAAGTAGAATATTCATACCATCAATGGATCATATACGGGCCATGTGTGCGGTACTCCGCACTATGCTTTTCTTGAGGACAGTTTTGACTGAATGAATGTGAATGGCTATTAAGAGTTAACTAGAGGAAGACCGAAGAAATGATAGTAAGATTGTATCAAATATAATAAATAGGTACTCAGACCAGATAAAATAATTCGGTCAAGTGCGAGTCGGACTCGCATACGAAGGGTTCCATACCATGTCGTACAAGATTTAACACTATGAATTTTTGTAATACTTTCGTAAAGCTAACAACAGAGGCGCTATAAAAAAAACATAAAGATTTGTAAACAAATTGTCTAATTTTAATGAAAAAATGTTGTTGTGTTAAAATATAGGTGTAGAAGTATTTTCATTTATTTTAAGAGAAAAATACCGATTACGCCCCATGTTACACGTGGTGTAGCAACACGAAAATGCCGTCAAGCCCGGGTGTCGCACCTGGTGCGACACCCGGGCTTGCGGCTTAAATCTCTATTTCTACTCTAAATAAAGGCTAGTATCCACTGTGGATGGTTTTACTCTATGGCTGGACAGATATTCTCGTCAACTAAATCATTCAAAATAAAAATATACAAAAACATAGAAAAAAAAAAGTCAAAACTGACATTTCTCATACTTCAAAAAGAAAACGTATCTCGTGGATGTAAAATAGTGTGTTGTTATAGTTTATTGTGTTATTTTGAAGGCAAGTGGCTATATTTTCATTTATTAGTAGTTATTACACGTTGTAGATAAGTTATATACAGTAGATACAGTAGTTTTATCAGAATTAGTCATGAGAACAAAAAAACACGTTTTTTCGTACCGTTTTTTTTTTCCTGATAAATACATTTTGTTTATAAATACGATTCTCGTCCTACGAGCATTGTTTATACATAAGTTGATGTTCTGTTTATTCAAGAACACAACACAGTTTAAAGTGCGTTATAAGAGCCACTTGAAACAGCGGGATAAAGTTTTTTGTGACCAAGGTCGTAAACTTCGCGCGCAGCGGAAGCACTTCCGCTGCGCTTCCGGGCTTTAAGAAGCTTCCGCCACGCGGGCGGGCCTTGATCGGGTTAACTTTATCCGGTAATATGCATTAACTAAAGTTAAAGTCAAAGTCAAAGTTATTTATTTGCTACTAACATAGTATTAGTAGGTATATAGGGTAGGTAAGCAGGTAGATAATATGTAGGGTAAGTAGGTAGGTAGGGTAGATAGGTAGAAATAGGTAATTAGGAAAGGTAGGTGTGCCGTAGATAAGTACTTAGTGCTAACCGTGCGAAGCCGGGCCGGGTACAGCTAGTTATTTATAAATACAAGGATTTCTCTTGCTACATCAGACTATATTCTACTTACTTCTATTCTCTCCTACTCAATAGTCCAACACAATCATCTCATCTCTATACATACACTTGACACTCCTCAAACAAACACACACACACACACTCACACACTCCTATAACTCACAAATACACACACAAATACACACTCTCACAACACACCTGCCCACTCATTTAATGATTGTTATTATTGTTGTACTTTGTCAAAAAAGTGCCTTTTGTTCTTTTTCACTTTTCACTTTTTCACTACATGTTTTTTTATAACCAACGACATACTTAACGACTTTTATAATGGAGGAACACTGACTCCCAAGTCACAGGTATAAACCTAGTTTGGGAGCCAGGGGACCTATGTTTAAGATGCTTCTTCTGTATGTTGTAAATGTCTGAAACAATGTTGTCACTTTTTGAAATAAAGAAATTTATTTATTTATTTTATTTATATTGCACAAAATAAAATGTAAGTAGTACGCCAAATTTGAATTAAGTACAACATTCCGTCAATACAGGTATTTAGGTACGTTATTTTTGATAGTCAAGAAATCTATTATTTCTTACTTATTATTTTTACACATCCCATCGGACTATGAGAGTGAGGGAAGAGAGAGTGCACTCGTGTCTGCGCACACACTTGTGCACTAAAATATCTCCCGCGCCGAAGGCTAGTCTCCGTTGAGATTGGTCGCCGTGGCCGAATATTTTTACACAAATAGGTTTTCTCAATATGAAATTGTATCCACAACGGTTTAAGGTAACTGAATAGTGCACTGTATGTGCCAGCATTCATTTCAATGTTACTGAATATTTATTGTCTATTGGAGTGTAACCCGTTCTGGTTGTAACATGAGGTACACACATTAACAGCGTCTAGGGATACTTTGGAAAAAGTCGATAAAGTTCTTAAACTCAAAAAATACTGGCCGGTTTTAAAATATTTTGAAGAAAGCTTATTTTGTAGACCTTTTTGGATGATTCAAATTTAAATTAAAAAAAATTAAAATCCCATGTACAGTACCTACATTGCAGAAAATCGCCCATTTTTTAATAAAATACCTTATGAATCGGCGTTTTTAGTATTTGTTGATTATAAACAGTATATGGTTCATGATATACAGGAGTTTTAAATTCCTAACTTGTTTAGTTGTTGAGATAGAGCTCGTACAAAAATGGTCTAAAACTGACAACTTCTACGGCCCCCTAATTCATCATTTTTGAAGATAAAAACATATAAAAATTATATTTGGTATCTACTCAATGGGCTAGACAATGATACCCCTTTAGGGGTATGAGGAACAGGGTGTAAAGTTCACTCATCCACCATAGAAAAGGGAGGATCCTCCAACCAGACGGGTTGTTATGTCTGGCGGGCAACTGCCCATATGTTGATTTCGGATAGTCTTATCTATGTTATTCGCTCAGTAAACTCTAACTGCGAGATGTAGGAATTGTGTGACGTCATGTCTTTTTGTTTCGTAGTTTTTTGTATGTGGCGGTCTAACCGCTACATCACTCCCCTCCGGAGACCGGAGGTCGATAGTGGGCTGAGTCTTGGATCTTGCGATGCTTCACAGTGCCAGCTGTGGTTCCAGTGAGTCGGAACCGGGTGCCGCATAGTTCACGGTGAGTCGGAACTGTCTGCGGTGATTCCCCAGTGAGTCGGGGAGGCGCTGCGTCGTCATCCAGTGAGTCGGATGTGGTACAGCGCCGGGTTTTTGGCTGACTGCTTGCGTCGACCAGGAGAGGGTAGAATAGGCTCTGCTTGTGAGACCGGCCGGAAGTGCAGGTGCTGTGCCAAGGTTGCTGATGAGGCTGAGGGTGATGACCAGGAATGCGCGTTCGCTGCATGCTGGTGGTCAGGATACCCGTTGAAGCCGTGGGTGCTGGCTGGCTGTGTGACTCGCCTCACGAAAGCTTGCGGGAGTGATGATGATGACGTCACGCTGAAGTAGTTGCACGAAGGCTGCGTTGACGTTCATACTCGGGGTCACCAATTTAGGGGTATGAGGAACAGGGTGTAAAGTTCACTCATCCACCATAGAAAAGGGAGGATCCTCCAACCAGACGGGTTGTTATGTCTGGCGGGCAACTGCCCATATGTTGATTTCGGATAGTCTTATCTATGTTATTCGCTCAGTAAACTCTAACTGCGAGATGTAGGAATTGTGTGACGTCATGTCTTTTTGTTTCGTAGTTTTTTGTATGTGGCGGTCTAACCGCTACACCCCATATGCTAGGGTCAGATATTATATTTTTCAAAATTTAATTTTATTGTATGGTGACCCCCTTTATTTTTTAATTTTATTAACATTTGTTGCGCTTGCGGCTTAGGGTCAGATATTATATTTTTCAAAATTTAATTTTATTGTATGGTGACCCCCCTTTATTTTTTAATTTTATTAATATTTGTTGCGCTTGCGGCTATAGAAATGCATAATCTGTGAAATTTCTACCTATTACGGTTCATGAGATAGAGCTCGCTGACAGACAGACGGACAGCGGAGGCTTATGAATAGGGTTCCGTTTGTCACCCTTCGGTACGCGGCAGAACCCTAAAAACCAAGAGAAGCGCTGCCTGTCAACAGTGAAGTGACGCCGGTTTGGTAAAGATGTGTGCACTTTGTGTGATTGATTGTAGTGTCATTGAAGAAGGTTGTAAATGTGTGCGTGTGAACGTGTATGCACAGAGCGAAGGTGTAGGTACTTCTGACATGCTTCAATATATTGTTCGCAGAGCTATGTCTTGATTTTTTATTTGGTTTGAGGATAGGTATCATGATTAAAAAGGTTAGACAGAGAGATGTACGGAAAAAGAAGATTATGCTACAAAAGAAAGAAAGAAAGAAAAATGAGTTTATTTTATTGGCATTAAAACAGAAAAATACACCTTATTACTAAAAAAAAACCAGAAAACAATGACCAACCTCAAAGGATGAGGATGATACTGTTTTAAGCTTTCTATGTTTTTATTTTTATTCCTGTGTGAATATTTTGTGCCTTAACCTGATTTTCTTTTTTTTCTTGCTTTATAACAGGAACTCCCAACTCCCAAAAATTTAATTCTGATTATACCACAAAGAATGGAATGCTGTACCGAATAAATACATCCCGAAAAAACGCCAACCCAAATCACTCCATCTCTAATGAACGCCATCTCGAATACCTATACAACATGTTCACACATGAAAATCTAATAAATACAGGCTACTCGTCTCATACGGATTACTGCTCGTTATTTTCATCTAGGCTAAAAGACAGGAATTTAATATCGTGGTGATAGGACAGCGAGCAATTAGGTTGCATGCCTCGCCCGGGCTATATGGCTATGTGTGCCAAGCATGATGGTTTTACTAAATTATGTATCTGGGACAAACCTAGCTTTGGCGGTTAGGAAGGGATTACCAATCAGACTTGCTGAGGCATAAATATTTACTATGACATGGAATTTTTGTACAGGATCGGATAAGACTCGTTCTTCGTCCCTAAGACATGTCGCACACTTGTTTGTTATTACATACAATCGCATTTGATTAGGGAAGGTAGTGGAAGTATTAAAGAATAGTATCAAATTCAGTCTGTCTCATTTCTGACTATGGTTCAGAGGCTGAGTGTGAGGAGTCTGACCACTAATATCGCACGGTTTCACCTGCGTATAATCCCTATGTTCCCGTAGGAATATCGGAATAAAAAGTAGTTAGTAGACTATTTACGCCCAGTGGCCTCAGCTATCTACTAGTGAAAGTCCCGTCCAAATCGGTCCAGCCGTTTCGGAGATTAGCCGGAACAAACAGACAGACAGACAGAAAAAAAAAGTGTTTTTGTTTTACGGATCGTAGATCATAATTATATACTTTCATATGCATTTAGTAAAAAGTTGTTATTTTGACATTACAAACAGACACTTCAATTTTATTTATTTGTATGTATGTATAGATAAGACGGTCGATGATGGTGAACAATATATTTTGACGTGAATACGTATTTTTTGCTTTCATAGTGGGAGGCAATTAAAAAAACTGATGATAACAAAATCGGGGGTGGGTATAGTTTGAGGTATCTACATCTACATCCAAAATCAAGCTTTAAAACTCTTACGGTTGGTTAGTCACCAACCACACGAAAAGAAAAAGATCCAAAATTTAATTACAACACTCGATAGCTAAAGGATCAAAAAAATCGTCTCAAAGAAAATAATATTATTCACAACCCATTTTTTCGTTACTTTTTTACAGTGGCCGTATGGCGGTTTTTTGGTTTCATGCTATCCTGAATTTATCGATTCTTTTGAGATTTTTCACATAAAAAATTTATTAGATAAAACTGTCTTACACATTGAGCACTGAGAGCAGTGGTGACCCATTTTGTGTAAATTATTTCATCACCACTGCTTACAAAACGGTGACGGAAAACATCGTGAGGAAATCGGCATGTCCTAGAAAATTGATTTTGAAGACGTGTGTCATCTACCAACCCACACTGGGCCCGCGTGGTGGCACTCCCTGTCTCTCTCTCACTGAGAGGAGGGCTGGTATCCCAGCAGTTACAGGGAACATTAAAGGCTAATTATGATCTTACACAAAATGTTTCCTTTACCTTTACGTTATTTTTCTCCTACTCTTCCCTTTTCAATTATCCTGCTGCAGTCTTGAAGAGATATTTCAATTCCCTTTAAACTCCGAAAGTAGAAAAATAAATCGTGAAACAAAAGGCACTGCTACAATCAGTAGAAACATTTCTCTAACTTTCTTAACTGCAATCGTAAATACAGAAACAATAAAGATTACTCTGCTAACGCCCTGTTAGTAGTTAACTAGTAAATAGTTAGCTATTTACACGGGATGTTAATTTACTTCGCATCTCTTGGGATCGACGACGAATTCCGTTTCTACTTTACAAAGTGGAATTTTGTGCCAATGTTGTGTGGTTGCTAGTTTGGTTCTGATTGCTTCCGAAGATACGAAACAAGTTTGTAGTAGAGGGACCTAAGAAGTTATGCAACATACAACTCGGTAACGAAGACTTTTCTAGAAAGATTACTTTCTCTGGGTTCACCATAGTACAATGTTAGCCAGTCAGCATGGTGTTCTGAGTGTGGTAACGGTCCTAACTTATAAGTTGTACGAAATGGGGTCAAACCTAGGCAGGTATGCAACTTTAGTTTGTGTTAAAACGGTGAAGGAAATAATTTTGAGAAAACCGCCTGAGTTAAA
This sequence comes from Conistra vaccinii, assembly GCA_948150665.1. Taxonomy (NCBI): domain Eukaryota; kingdom Metazoa; phylum Arthropoda; class Insecta; order Lepidoptera; family Noctuidae; genus Conistra; species Conistra vaccinii. The sequence goes on along the minus strand of OX411329.1, from coordinate 2,336,473 downwards.
TATTATGTTTCCAACTATCTCACTGCAAGATGAAGGCTTTATGCTGAGAAAGGAGAAACGGAAAATGTTACGAGATAAAAGGCGTCTTTAGCTTCATAAAGCCTGGTTTAAAATAGGTTATGACGTGTGGTTGGCAAAACATATTACTCGTTTATGAGTGACCTACAAAGAAAACGGAATACAAAATGGAAAAAGATAAAGAGTAAGGAAAATTATAATCTAGTACAGACTTCCAAGCCTTAGTTTATGAGCAGAAAATTACAGCTTTCATTTTCTATGCACAACAGCATAGTTTTACACAGACAAAGTATCTTGAAAATAATAAAGGAAACGCTGAAAGGAAATTATTTATAAAATACATACTGCAAAGTTTGGCTTTTTCATAAGCACAAACTGAAACTCGAATTCTACGAGAGTTCCAGTTTGTGCACTAGCATTTTTTGCATATAGTTAATTAAAAAAATCCGTCTATTTCACAAGTAAATCAAGTATGCTATGATAGAAAAACAACGGTTAATGTGGTTCATAATAATATGGTACAAGTATGTACATAATAGAGTATTCTATTCTATGCGGAAACTCATCAATGCCAGGAAATTCGGTAAAAGAATGATGACGCCCATTTCAAAACGAAAACGGAACTTAATTGCTAACGAAAACCAGAGTCAGCATCAATCAAAAGAATATTCCACAATTTATAGACAATGCTTCAAAAACAAGCGCTAGTTAAATACATTTCTTACAAATCTAATTACTGATTTAGGTACACCCATATGGCGAGCCTTCATCAATCCAACCCTTTCAGGGTCCAGTTACCAGTCCATATGGGCAGAGAGGCAGAAACCTTCCAATCTGTTTGCCGAAGCGTATAAAACAGTTCACTTAGCGGCTCCGTACAATCTGTGCGAAAAGCGGAGCGGCCAGGGATGTGTAGCGGAGCGGCCAGGGATGGGTAGCGAAGCTGGGAAACAATGAGTCTTTTGTTCCTGTGGGAAGCTGTGACAGGAAACAGTGTGTTAGGCTGCCCGGCCACTAAAGCGGACAAAAGACGAGAGGAGCGGAGCTATGGCAATACTCCAGTGTATAGGCAGCCTTACGAGAGTTTTGGTAGTCTAGCTAGCGAGCTAGACTACCAAAACTTAGCGAAGCTGCACCACTTTTCTTACCAAGCCTTATTATTCGGATACATTTTTCACTTGCATTTCAAACGCATTCACAGTGAAAATTCCATGCAAACCTGCTGGTGGATTTTTCCTCTCACCACTTCGCTTCCTCGCACAGTGCAGGTGAAACTGACCAATAACATCAATTTTCATATTTTGAGCTGAGCTAGCGATGGTATTAGTTAGTTTTACGCACATCTCTGGTAGAAAGCCATCCTTAGTCCCCGCTCCATTCAATCTGCTGGTCGTCGGGGGATCAGTACTCAATTAGCTTCATGAAATTGCCTTCGGAGCTCAGGCCGGACTTTGAATAAGTTAGGCCCGTGTTAAATGTTCATCGACCCATCATGTATAATGTAGTGGCTGAGCCACGATATTGCGTTTAATTACATTCTTGGTTCATGTTTTAGGATACTGGCTGGACGACACGAGTGGCTATATACACTCGAGAGCAATGAATCCGGGTCACTTAAAGAATGTTAAAAATCTCGGAAACTAAAAATGATAGGTTAATGCAATAAATTGTATTTAATAGACAATGTAATACTCCTTAAATGAAAGTAAAAAAAATATGAGTCACCATACATTTTATTAACACAAAATTACATAAAGAAAAAAACTGCTGATCTCTCCTTAAAACAAAAATAGGAAACATGAAATTTTTGAACTTTATTACGATTTTCTTGAATTTTAATACTTCGTATTGCCTCCTCGTGCTTCCATTACTGCGTTTACGCGGTTTGGCATGCTGTACACCAAGTTCCTTATACGATTTTGGGGAATATTCTCCCATTCCTCTGTGAGAGCAATTTTGAGCTCACGAAGCGTGATTGGGGGAGGGTTTCGTTGTTTTACGCATCTGCCTAGCTCGTCCCAAGCATGCTCGATCGGGTTGATATCCGGGCTGCGCGCTGGCCACTCCATACGAGTAATGTTCATCTCTTGAAGGTAGTCATTCACAATCCTACCTGTATGAGGTCGGGCATTGTCATGCATAAATATAGCATCCTCACCTAAATTGACCATAAATGGACCAACGTGATCATTGAGGATTTCTTCCACATATCTTACGCTAGTTAAAGAGCCGTTTTCTATGATCACCAGCTCTGTGCGACTTTCAGAAGAAATTCCGGCCCACACAAGTACAGACCCACCACCGTAGGCTACTTTTTCTTCGATGCATGCTTGCTTGAATCTTTCCCCTGGTCTTCGATACACTCTGTGTCTTCCATCGTGCTTGTAGAGCATAAATTTTGATTCTTCGGAGAACATAACTTTTGACCAATCTTCAATACTCCAATTTACGTGGCTCTGGGCATATCTTAGTCTTGAAATACGATGCCCACGCTCCAGTTTAGGGCCGTTTGCAGGTCTAAGGGGTTTTAAGTTAGATTCAGCAAGCCGACGTCTTACTGTCCATGCACTTGGGTTACTTCCTCCGAGGCGTCGAAACTGATTTGTGAGTTCAGTTCCTGTGAGAAAGCGATTTCGAAGCATGGTGTTCACCAAGTATCGGTCTTCTCGTGCTGTGGTACACCTGGTTCTGCCCGTTCCCGGTCTGCGTAGGTTAGAACCAGTTTCTTCGTAACGTCGGAGAACTCTTTGTACTGTTGACAGCGACACACCGACAGTCCTGGCTGTATCGCGCTGACTCCGGCCGGTTTCCAGCATTGTAAGTATTCTGGTGCATTCTTCAGGCGTAAGCGACATAATTTCAGCTTGAATAATGAATATAGAGCACTATCAACATGGTTTATGTACCCACATAAATGACAGATTACAAACAAAAGCAAAACCAAATGCTGTAATTTCGTAGTTCCATCTTCGAAAGTGGCCCTTTTTCAAATTTGATTTTTTTATGATATAACTTTACAATAACTAAGAAGTTTTAATACCTTCATTTAAGGAGTATTACATTGTCTATTAAATACAATTTATTGCATTAACCTAGCATTTTTAGTTTCCGAGATTTTTAGGATTCTTTAAGTGACCCGGATTCATTGCTCTCGAGTGTAGCTTTTTATTGCATGTGACTGAGTCTCGTCATATGATATTTAGAATAGAAGTAGTAACGTAGGCGTTGAACTGATCCGTAAAATACTGTTTGAAAATTAGCTTCTTCATTTGGAATGTGAACGAAGTTATTTTGCTTAGGTACAAATCCCCAATGAGCTCATCCCCTTTTTATCCTTCATCTACTTGTTATGTACAAGTAGATTTTAATATTTTTGTGTTAGAATGTTTAATGTATTTAATATTGTGACAAAAGAATGGATAAATATACTAAAAAGTACAAAGCCATTAAAGACTTTCAAGACTTTCATACAATAAGTATCAATTCATCGGTGAAAAGATGTACGCAAAGGAATTTATTGAAGTATCATTACGCGGAACAAATATTCCGTCGATATTACAAGGCATCGCAGAAAGAATTGTCGGGACAATGTGCTCGAAGTAATGATAATCGAACAAACGAATTTCGTGCGAGAATAGGACGTAGGTACACCTCAATCGGCCCGGGTCGACGGCGCGTCGTGTTCCACGCGCGCCTCAAAGAGATGTCAGCAAAACTGACGGGGTCCATTAGGGCCGATGCCTGCCGGGGTTGCGGGTAGTCCCAAGGGGAAACCGTGGCCCCTGGCATGGCAAGGGAAGGAACACGGGTGGGTTTTAGTCAGTAAAAGTCTGACACGCCCTTCCGCTCCGCCCAGAGCGGGAGAAGTCATTGGATGATTTCCCACCCAAAAAAAAAAAAAAAAAAAAAAAAAAAAAAAAAAAAAAAAAAAAAAAAAAAAAAAAAAAGGGACACCTCAATCAAATAACATCAGTATCTGACTTGGAAGTTTACATAATATTATATTCAAAGCACGTCTAAATACAACCTATTCTTCTTCTTCTTCGTTTCGCTCTTGACAGAGCGGTCGTGGTCACAGTGAACTGTGTCCAATCGCAAGTGTAGTCGTTGCCTACCTCACGATCTCCCTTCATCTGGTTCTGTTACATGACAGTCTGGCGCATTCATTGTTATGGCCTCCAACCACGGATTTTATTTGGTCGGTCCACGTCACCGGTGACCTCCCACGTGGCCTTTTACCTTCCACTCTGCCCTGCACCACGAGACGCTCTATGGAGTCATTATTCCACCTGGAGACATGATCAAAAAACTTCAGTATTCGAGACTGTACTAGTGCTGATAGACGCTGTTTGATGCCGAGTTCTCGGAGTATGGAGACATTTGTTTGTATAACCTACTAGACGTTTCAATATACGAGTAAGAAAAATAATTTAATTCCACAAGCAATCTTCTCTAACTAACGTAACAAGCTTAATACAAAGAGAAGCAGATTAGCATCAATAACCAGTGCACAGAAATGATCGAACCGCAAATCCGTCACATGTGCTGAAACTGATTGAAATGAAAGAAAAACTAAACCATTTCTCGATTTAGATCCGCCATGCAGGCATATTAGCTGCAGCCCGGCTGTTCAGTGGGTAATCTCCTTCAGCGACGAGCAACGCTAATGTATATCGTGACATCTTTTGCATAAATAATAAAAAGTTCCTTGAATTTGTGAGGAGAACTGCACGAAGAAGTTTCTTTATGTACTTAGAACTTATCTTTTTATACCTCAACCCATAAAAGTAGGTAGCATGCGGTATCGCAGGCGGGGACAAATAGAAGTTACACCGTACTTCAGTTTATTGGATTGTCCCACCTGCGATACCAAAATTTTATAAATTATACAGTATGTTAACTAACAGAGGGCGTTCCCGTTAACCCGCAATAGTATAGCGTCCATACATGCTAGAAAAAATATTAAAATCGAAAAAAATTAACTTTTTTTTATTTTTTATCATAAAATATTCACAAAAAATATTATTTTCATACGTAAAACAAACACTCTGTACAAGCGCACTTGTCGCACTTGTCTTTCAACGTTGAAAGACAAATGCGCGTGTACAAAATGTTACATTTAGGAATCAATTAAAAAAAAAATTATAAAATTTTATAAAAAAAAAAAAGAAACTTATTATTTTTTCAATGTTAATATTTTTTCTAGCATATAGGGACGCTATACTATTGCGGGTTAACGGGAACGCCCTCTGTTAGTTAACATACTGTATAATATCTTGTTGAAGTGAAAACTTCTTTACGTTGTGCACTTTTCTTGGGATGGGTAAAAATTTTTAAACTCGCGTCAGGACGTGACCGTGAGATCCGTTGCCTAGCAACCGACAAAGTAAATATCAAAATAAATACTCTTTGACATTACATAAAGATTGCGAGGTAAGAAATTTTACCCATATTGATGGGTAAAAAAAAGCAGTCAAAACATACTTCATGAAAAGTGTTGAAATAAATTGTTTATTTTTGTTAGACTATATTTTGAAAATAAATAAATATACTACTACTACTAATGAATATTGTATTTAACCACATAAATTACTGTAGATTTATACTGATAAATAAAGCAATTCGTGTGAAGTTATTCCCTAACCATTCCAAAATATTCAATAATACACAACGTTGTTCAAGTTTTCACTTCTGTCGGCACTCCCAGAGTGCAACCCCTTGTTCTTTTTTTTTCTTTTCAACTTTGTTTTTTTCAGCCGGGTTTTTGACTTTTTAAATTCCTTTTTTTATTTTTAGATTTTTTGTGTTTTTGTTTTTTTATAAAGGAGAAAGCCGTTTTTGGGCCCAACCGTTACACGAATGAGATATGTACCAAAAAAATCTTCTATTTTTCTTAATTAACCCATTTTAATTTTAGCCTCATTAGCAATGGCCAAGTGTAGAAAATAAGTAGATTTCTATTTTATTGTTTTAAATCACCTTTGTAAACCGTTACAACACTTATTTCATTAAACGTCATTAACTTCACAAACGCTGGCATTATATCAATAGAGCGTACCCTAAGAATATTATCGAGTTCGTAGAAATCGATACTGTTACAAATAATTAAATAATCGAAGTGTATAGAGTGCCGCGAGTTTCTTGTGGCACTCTAGTGTCACTGCCTCGGCCCGGCTAGGGTGCCATAAGCGTTGCATTGTCACTGTCACTTGTTATTTAGGTTAGGTTAGGTTAGAACTGTGACCACACAACGCACGAGCCGAGCGAGCGTAGCGAGCGGTGCCGCGGTAGCGGCCGGCGAAGTGCCAGGGTCCGTTTAGGCACAAGAGAATGTAATGTTTTGGGAATGTGGTGTTTTACAGCGATCTAACCTCGACAATCAAACAAAGTGACAGTGACAATGACAATCCAATGCTTGCGGCACTTTGGCCGGGCCGAGGCGGTGTTACTAGGGTGCCTGTAGTGGCACTTTATCCGATAGGGATAGAGTGCCACTGGTGGCACTCTATACACTGCCTTAAATAGTACTACATTGTTTTGATATAATTGTTTTTAGGTATTAAAATCAACGTAAAATAAAAAAATCTGTAATCTAATTGATTTTTAATGTAACCACCATTAAAAAATCATTCAAAGAAGTAAATAATCGATAAAATCAATTGCACCACGGATTGCACTAGTAAACGGCAAATGTCAATGTCAACGTCTGTCAATTGTCATGATTGTACTCGTACGTACTGTCATGTCATGTTATTGTTGTCATTCGCCAAGCTAATGATTTTCCGTATTTCTCGGGATTTATTATTTCTGACTTCTACTCGAATACTGGCCTCCGAAATTGATTGCCATAGACTGCCCTCGCTTGAACATTGGGCACCGTATCCTGCCACTCCTGCTGACCTTTGCTGGAAAACTAGATCTGTATAATGCTCTTTTGACTGGATGACTGATTACAACGACATCAAGAGCCTGTGCATTAATTGCGGAATAGCAACGGACCGCGCTGCATTACAATGTGAAGGCGAAGACAGAAAGATGAAATGATTCTTTCAATTGTACAGGAATGGGTCGCGCATCAAACGGTTAGTATCCGATATATCTATAGCGCAACATTTTCGTACTTACTATGAAATTATTTCATGTAATCAAACTAAATAGTGTTATCGCTTATGTTCAATTGTCTGTTGATAGTTGTATTTTATAAAATGATACCAGCGCATGCAACAAATTCATATTCAATCTAGACATGTGACATCTACAATCTGGACTGAACCTGCATTGTTAAATTACAGATTTTTCCCTCTCTCAGAGAGGAGGCGTGTCCCTGTAGTGGGAATGTAATAAGGCCGCTTATGTTTAAGTACCCAAATGTGCCAATCAGATGTTTATTGCTAAATGCTAGTACTGGACCTAATGACACATGATTGTTTGCTTCAGGTACTTAAATGAAAATGACTATCTGCCAAGCTTGCTGAAATCATACCAATGCTGTATCTCTTGATGGAAATGGACTAGAACAGACTGAACAGACACCGATGAATAGAACTGTGTAGAGGTGAACGGTGGCTGCAAGGGCTGTCAACATCGGACTCAACCTGGATGTTGAGAGGAAGAATAAAATCCAGCCTAATATATCCTATTACTAATAGGATATGTTTCGTTCATATGTTAGTCGACACTTCGACAGCTCTCTAAGTGGGAGGGATGCTATAGTCCAATATAATTGCACCTGTATTGTTGGCAAAGGAACGGTTGGTTGCTGTGTGTGGGCACAGCAACCAACCGTTCTTTTGCCGTGAGCATAATTATGGTATTTTAGTTGGACTTAGTTGGCACGGTACCAGGGGAGGGTGCCGTGTCACCACTCAATTGCCTCCTGCACAATTTCTGGATACTGTATTATATAATGATAGTCCTAATGAAGAAGGTGATTAATAAAACGATTCATCACAAATAAGTGTGTTTTACTTTAATATATTATTGCAATCTCAGATTACTGTAATCCGTGATTGCATCAAATCCCCTAGTAGATACATACAATATTAGCAAATGCAAGCCAGTAGTGTTCTAAGTGGGTCTTGTCTAATAAACATAGTTTTCAGCTGAGGTTTTCAGTAAGATCATACAGATAAATCACCCGCTAAGCGCTTTTTATGTGGGTACCTACTAGGAGGTTTTAACCGCATCGTGATAGGCTGCAGGTGCTGCAGCACAGCGTATGTGGTTGCCTAATTAACGTAGGAAACTAACAAAGCCTCAAAAATATCATTTTTTATTTGAATACCTCAAATAATAAAAATAACCTAAAATGTAAACATTGTCTGATTTTACCAATTTGGCCATTGCTGGGAGACGTGAAAATTGGCGTCGTGAATCCTTCCTAAATGCTCTAATTTATGGCCAAATTCCAGCCCTGTAACGCTGGGCCCAAGTTTCTATGGAGTTTGGTTTTCTCCTTTATTAGGTATAATCTGTACCAATCGCGCAATAAAGACAAATCAAACGACATTCATCAAAATCAGTTCAGCCGTACTTACGAGGGAAAATAGAGACGGACATACATACATGCAGGTGAAACACATAACCCTCCTTTTTTGGCTTTGCCGCAGTCGGGTAAGAAGAGAAATGGACATAATTACCACCCAAATAAGATTTGAATGACAACAATTAAAACTCCATTATAATCCTATACCCCGTCCCACAACTAGACCTAAACCATCAAGAAAGCAACCTGAAATTTCCACGCAATCCAAGTTTCCTACATCTAAAATGAAATTATTTAAACCGAGCTGCTATGCATGCAGTTGGTAATATAATAACACTTCCCCGTCTGTAATAACGTGAGGAGAGACGAGACGGGGCTGTCTTGGTTTATTTTATAGAATGGAATAGGGATCAGGACCGAGTTTATATCTTATTAAAATATTTTCGAGAAATATGCGTGCATCGTCTTCTATAAAGCTACATTTTATTTCTAGGATAGTTTTACTTTATAACTTAATATTAGGAGCAGTGGTGGCCCAGTGGTATCGGCCCCGACTTACGAGTTGTAGGTCGTGGGTTCGAACCCAAGCAGGTGCTTTACACTGTGTAAATAATTTCATCACCACTGCTCTCAAAACGGTGAAGGAAAATATCGTGAGGAAACCGGCGTGTCTTAGAACCAAAAATTCGAAGACATGTGACATCTACCAACGCGCACTGGGCCCGCGTGGTAGATTACAGCCCACTCCCTCTCACAGAGAGGAGGCCTGTGTCCCAGCAGTGGGAACATTAATAGGCTGATTATACTTAGTTATTATAAGAACGTTTCGTTTAGTTTCTAACTGCCTCGTTGGTCTGATGGTCGCATGCTACTAATGAGCATAAGTTCGATTCCCAGTTCATGCAAAGTAGTATTGCGTTTTCCATTAAGAATTTCTCAGTAGCAGTCTGGAGTCTGGATTTGTGCCCGGTTGATGGCAATAGGGTCGCCCTCTATTACCTACATGGGACTTTAACAGAACTGGCGAAATGTGGGTGTACCTACGGGTACACCTCTGCCTTGCCTTCGGGAAAATAAGGCGTGATGTTATGTTATGTGTTGTTTCATTATAGAAAAGGTAGCAAGTTGGCATTTGGAAAAAATTGTCTGAAAAATTGCAGGATATTTTTTTGTTGCACAGCACCATTGCAGTTTTGGTTTAAAGGTGCGGCTGAAAGTATAGGTACATTCCTCATGATAATAATAATTTTCGACTTTGTCTTAAGAGTGGTTATTCTGAAAGTGGGCAACGTCGCGTCGCAAATACATAGATGTCAAATATTCGCTGTTTTCATTAATATGGCAATATTACTGTAAGGAAATAAGAAAAGTGGCTAACTAGCGAACTAGAATATTGATTATAAAATGCAATAATTAATATCGTAACACCGATTATTTAGTTTTAGAAGTAAAAAAAGTATTTGGAAATTTTCCAAACTCAAACTCAACTCAAACTCAAAAGTAATTTTTTAACAGCTATTTGCGTGTTATCCGCTTTTAGAATAAACGCTCTAAGTCAGTACAGCTTTGGCCAAGCCCCTGCAATTGCCCTCACTGCAGTAAAATAGGTGGCGATGATCCAATTAATGAATATGTGTCACAAAATTACTTAAGCGCTGCAAGGTTCTTGTGGCGCGTGGCCAATAAATATTACAAAAATAAACGCTCTTAAGTCAGTACAGCTTTGGCCAAGCCCCTGCAATTGCCCTCACTGCAGTAAAATAGGTGACGATGATCCAATTAATGAATATGTGTCACAAAAATAGTAAAGCGCTGCAAGGTTCTTGTGGCGCGTGGCCAATAAATATTACAAAAATAAACGCTCTTAAGTCAGTACAGCTTTGGCCAAGCCCCTGCAATTGCCCTCACTGCAGTAAAAAAGGTGGCGATGATCCAATTAATGAATAAGTGTCACAAAATTAGTAAAGCGCTGCAAGGTTCTTGTGGCGCGTGGCCAATAAATATTACAAAAAATAAACGCTCTTAAGTCAGTACAGCTTTGGCCAAGCCCCTGCAATTGTCCTCACTGCAGTAAAATAGGTGACGATGATCCAATTAATGAATATGTGTCACAAAATTACTAAAGCGCTGCAAGGTTCTTGTGGCGCGTGGCCAATAAATATTACAAAAAATAAACGCTCTTAAGTCAGTACAGCTTTGGCCAAGCCCCTGCAATTGTCCTCACTGCAGTAAAATAGGTGACGATGATCCAATTAATGAATATGTGTCACAAAATTAGTAAAGCGCTGCAAGGTTCTTGTGGCGCGTGGCTAATAAATATTACAAAAATAAACGCTCTTAAGTCAGTACAGCTTTGGCCAAGCCCCTGCAATTGTCCTCACTGCAGTAAAATAGGTGGCGATGATCCAATTAATGAATATGTGTCACAAAATTACTAAAGCGCTGCAAGGTTCTTGTGGCGCGTGGCCAGTAAATATTACAAAAATAAACGCTCTTAAGTCAGTACAGCTTTGGCCAAGCCCCTGCAATTGCCCTCACTGCAGTAAAATAGGTGGCGATGATCCAATTAATGAATATGTGTCACAAAATTACTTAAGCGCTGCAAGGTTCTTGTGGCGCGTGGCCAATATATATTACAAAAATAAACGCTCTTAAGTCAGTATAGCTTTGGCCAAGCCCCTGCAATTGCCCTCACTGCAGTAAAATAGGTGACGATGATCCAATTAATGAATATGTGTCACAAAATTAGTAAAGCGCTGCAAGGTTCTTGTGGCGCGTGGCCAATATTGGAACTAATGCCGCCATCTTGTTTTGTAATACAACGTCTGTAATAATTTGCACAAATGTAAAATAGGTGACGATGATCCAATTAATGAATAAGTGTCACAAAATTAGTAAAGCGCTGCAAGGTTCTTGTGGCGCGTGGCCAATAAATATTACAAAAAATAAACGCTCTTAAGTCAGTACAGCTTTGGCCAAGCCCCTGCAATTGTCCTCACTGCAGTAAAATAGGTGACGATGATCCAATTAATGAATATGTGTCACAAAATTACTAAAGCGCTGCAAGGTTCTTGTGGCGCGTGGCCAGTAAATATTACAAAAATAAACGCTCTTAAGTCAGTACAGCTTTGGCCAAGCCCCTGCAATTGCCCTCACTGCAGTAAAATAGGTGGCGATGATCCAATTAATGAATATGTGTCACAAAATTACTAAAGCGCTGCAAGGTTCTTGTGGCGCGTGGCCAATAAATATTACAAAAATAAACGCTCTTAAGTCAGTACAGCTTTGGCCAAGCCCCTGCAATTGCCCTCACTGCAGTAAAATAGGTGGCGATGATCCAATTAATGAATATGTGTCACAAAATTAGTAAAGCGCTTCAAGGTTCTTGTGGCGCGTGGCCAATATTGGAACTAATGCCGCCATCTTGTTTTGTAATACAACGTCTGTAATAATTTGCACAAATGTTTACCGACAACGCCCCTCTGTTGATGTCAGTCACGCGCCAAAAGATCCAAGTATTATTCTAAATAAGTAAAACAAGCAAAATTCCTAATTTCCCTCCACTGTGGCTGACGCCAACCACAAAATCTTTCTCTATATATAAAAGGAGAAACTGACTGACTGACTGACATACCAACGCAGAGCCGAAAGTACTGGGACTAGGAACGTGAAAGTTTGCACACAGCTTCCTTTTATAATGTAGGGGAGCACTAAGAAGGCGTTTTTGAACCTTTAAGGGGGCGAAAAGGAGGGTTTTCGTTTGTATGAAAAATCGAATTCCTTGATTTAATACACTTGAAACTTCCGACAAAAAGTACTAGGCTTGCATGAATTTAAAATTGATACCTATTGCAATCATTAGACGTGTAATTTTCTGACCAGTTCCTAACCTAACAAAAAGTACTACAATTGCATGAATTCACGATAGTAATCAATCATTACAGGATTTGGATGAGGCAGACAGATAGTTTATAACCTGAATTAACACATAGGATACTTTTTATCCCGGTATAATTTCCGTGAGATAATTTCCGACTTCCACGCGAACAAAGCCGCGGGAAAAAGCTAGTATCTATATAAAGAGGTTCCCGTATAATAAGTTCCCCAGTAAGTAGTTAGGTACTTTAGTTTAATTCCGCATGTGACCAGTGGTCGGGCGAGGAACTAATTCGCGCTTGGTTCCGGAATGAACTGCCTGCCGGTAACGAATGGCGCTGAGGATTGCAGATGTAGAAAGTATAGAAGATGCTTCCTAGATGTACGACATTTTGTTTGTTTGTTTTGTATTAAAAAATTGGTAAAATTAATTCGTAATCCAAATGACTACCAGTATAAATTGAGAGAAGCGGTGGCCCAGTGGTAACGGCCCCGACATACGAGTTGTAGGTTGTGAGTGAGCTGACCCAAGCAGACGCTTTACTTTGTGTAAATAATTTCATCACCACTGCTCTCAAAACGGTGAAGGAAAACATCGTGAGGAAACCGGCATGTCTTCTAAGACATGTAACATTCTACCAACCCGCACTGGGGCCGCGTGGTAGATTACGGCTCACTCCCTCTCACAGAGAGGAGGCCTGTGTTCCAGCAGTGAGAACATTAATAGGCTGATGATGATGATAAATTGACCGTGTATTGAAATCACAACTATCATTCTTTCACAATATTATATTTCTACTACTATAATTTACTAATAATTATAATTATAAATGATGTAGGCTGTCTTTTGCTTAAAATTAATTTCTCTAGCCGTACCTAAGGTTTACGCTATGACCCGTTGAAATAGCAAATGCTTCACTGAGTTTTGGAATTTCTAAAGAATATTGGATTGAGTTTAATTAAATTGTATATAAGCAGCCTATCATACTCTACACAAAAATCGTTAGTAATAAATCATTATCATGGAAGATTCATAAATTCGCAACAAAAAGTTAAATTAATTATATTTTCATGAGCCTAAACGAAAAACTTTCTATTTTACTAAAGAAATGTTAGTAAAAGACATTTAAACAATGACCATCATCAAACTAAATACAATCGTTTAGTTCTAACTTCTAAGTCACTTCTAGTAACGAGTGCACATTAAAATTCTCTTTGTGCGCACCGCCAATTGAAGAGCCTTCATTTGTTATACTCAATGTAGTTTTTGGTACGTTAATCATTATAATTACATTTATTTGATGGAGGTTTTGAGTTCATTTGTTTCATTTCAAAATCTAAGTTAACATTTTAGCCAGAAGTTGTATTCGACTATACAGACAGAAAACCGTCACTGATTTTTGGTCTACTGTTTTTTTCGCTCGACTTCTGTAATTAAAAAGATATCTAATATTATTTTCTTTTATAAAACCCCATAAATAAAAACAAACAACTCACTACTGCATTTAATTATTTACAAAAACCCATAAAAACTCCAAAACCACCATCATAATTGTCTAAGCAACAAGTGCAACCTAAACCAGGTATTATACCAGCGCTTTAAGCCTCTTACATGTTCTAATCTGACATATTATGTACCTTACTTAAGTATACAAGTACACAGAATACACAGGTACAGAAGGTCGGCTTTATACAACAAGCAGAAATGCACGTACACATTAACACACTTCACGTGCAGCAAGTGTAAACACACTCGTGATTGGCAGTTGTTTCAGATGGTTTACGAGCGCCGTACAGTGGAACAAACTATCCTGCCAATATTTTCTTTGATTTTATGCGTACCTAATAGATTAAGCTTATGGCATAAATGTATGCTATACGATAATTGACACTCACATCATTGTACGCTGAAACACAAAATATATAGGGACTAGCTTCCCTCAGAGCGGCTTCGCCCGCGTGATGTCTCTACAAATTACAATTTTCTGCCAGCGAGCGATTTCGTCCGCCTTCCACAAGAATTGAGCTATCCAAAGCAAAAATAATATTTCAAATCCGGCTGGTAATTTCGTAGATTACCCCCTACATACAAACCTACTACCAAATAAACTATAATATTAGTATAGATAGCTTATGTTACTCAGTGATAATATAGCATTCTTCTGGTGTAGGAATTTTTAAAATCAGTCCAGTAGTTTTTGAGTTTATCTATACACAAATAAATAAAATTGAAGTGTCTGTTTGTAATATCAAAATAACAGCTTTTTACTAAATGCATATGAAAGTATATACGATCTATACAACAAAAACACAATATTTTTTTTGTCTGTCTGTCTGTCTGTTTGTTCCGGATAAAAAATGGCTGGACCAGCTGAGGCCACTCGGCGTAAAATAAGCTACTTTTTATTCCGATATTCCCACGAGAATATAGGGATTACTACTTTACGCGGGTGAAACCGCGGGACGTAGCTAGTTAATTGTAAACAAATATACAAGGCTTTTTTATTTATAATATGAGTGAAAACACACGCACACACAGTCACACAGTGTAAGCGCACTCGCGATTGGCGTTTCAGATCACTGCGCCGTACTTTCGCGTCTATTAATTTGTGCGTGCGCTTCTGTTTTTCTTGTTCTTGCCTTCTGTATCTATCATTCTATTCTGTGGCAGGTAACACAGTACACAGGTAAACACTAATGGATGTAGTTCGCAGTAATGCATACATGATTGGCCACTGATCGGTATCTCAGTTACCGTTTCCCGTTTGATTAGAGTTAGACATTCGCTTTGCATTTCATTAGATTGAAAATGATGGATTTACTTGAGAGGGTTGAACAGAAATACTGTTGCAGCTTATTTATGAAACACTGAACGTTACAACAAACGTGATTTTTGTGTTTGGCATTCTTTTTACTTTATCGTCGCACAAATTGGAACTTTGCTTGTTTAAGTCCATCAGAAGCAGATACTTTAATAAGTAAATAAATACCAACTTAAACTTTTTGATAGTTTGAAAGGCTTGGCAGAAGACAGTATTGTTTTAGCGATTTCGTGAGTGGTGCCCATTACTGCAGTGTTGTAGTAGAAACTGTCTTAAGATGTTTTTGTTTACATTTAATTCTGCTGGTACTAATTACATCTAGGTTTGAATAGACTGCTGTATTATTTTATTAGTACGGATATCGGGTATACCTATATTATACAGGATGGCGATTAGGTTATCACATTAATGAAACTACGTATTTTAAACATACCAATTAAAATAATTAATAACAATTAACATTCTAGCCGCAGGACCTTTTTTTTGTAGCAATTTAAATTATTTGGTAACAATACCATACAATTTGTGTTGAATTGTTGATACCATCACCCCGCGCGTATCTATAATCCATTTTGACAAACCTTTTTTACAGCCCGTTCAACCGATTCTGACTTCTATATCGTAGGCATAAGGATGGCATTAAATGCAAAAAAGTGGTTACAATACCAACTGTTTACTGCAGCTGCCATTTGTCATGCCACCAACGCAATAGAAGTCAAAATCGGTTGAACGGACTGTAAAAAAGGTTTAGTTAATTAATGTCTAATCTTATATTATTTCAAGTGGAATATAGTGCCTTCTTATCAAGGGTGGTTTATTTAGTGCCAATTTTTACACTACCACCCTAACTGTGCCTGGCCTATGTTTGCCTTATCTCTTTAATTTTACTTATATGGTAATCGAAACTTAAAGCTCTCTATGAAAACTCAAAGTTTTGATTGTCATACATGTAAAATGAAACAGATATTACACCTTTTTATTTTTATTCAAAGAAAAGACGCCTGGCGGAGTTAGGGCAGTTGACCGGAATTTATTTTGCTTAAAAAATTCTGTTTACAATTTTTTGTAAAATTGTTTATTGTATTATTTTAACAGACAAATTGTAATAACCGCTGTACTATATAACATAACATCACGCTTTGTCCCCCCGAATGATTGGGCAGAGGTGTACCTCTAATACTTCCACATTTTTTCAGTTATGTTTAAGTCCCATGTAATAGGGGGCGAGCCTATTGCCATCAACCGGGCGCAAATCCATACTCCAGGCTGCTACTGAGAAATTCCAGATAGAAAAACCCAATAACACTTTACTGTGATAACCTATTCGCCACTCTGTATATTGCACTTAAGACGATCGTATTAACCACCTAGGTTTCGATCCCTGAAACTATAAAAAAATCTAAGTTATTGTGTGTTAATATATTTTTCAGACCACGAACGTTAAAAAAATAAGTTTCACTGACTAACTGTCTTTCAATTCCTTTCATAAATTCAAGGCAAATGTATTGTAGACAGTCCATCACATCAAAAGATTCCAACACCAAATTCAAAAAGCGCTCCAGAATCTTTTCAGCGACTGAACACTTTGGAGGCAAATCGTTTCCTAGAGGATGCAAACGTCAGGAAACGTTTAGACGAGGGTAGGTAATAGCATCCCTCACCTGCACGTAATTACAAGGAACGGGGGATTATGGCGGATCCAGGATGCCAGGCTAGGATAATGGCGCGACGGATTTATGCATGAGGACGGTACTTGTATCTGTGATGTGGAGAAAATGGTGGGTGAAAATATGTCTTGGGGTAGGTTATGGGAGTGTGGAACATAAGATAGAAACACGCTTCTACATACAGAAAACAATATAATAGAAACCTCTATTCCTAGACAGCACGTTTCGCCGAAAACTTTTGTTGATAGAAAACATTGTTTGTAGATATCTCGGTCCATAGGAAGCACTGTTGACAGAGATCTCTGTTCATAGACTGCACTTCTTGCCGTACACTTTTAATACTTCAATCTTCCTAGCCTTTTCCCAACTTGGGGTCTTGGGGTCGGCTTCCAGTCTAACCGGATGCAGCTGAATACCAGTATTTTAAATGGAGCGACTGCCTATCTGACCTCCACAACCCAGTAACTGGGTAATACGATACCCCTTGGTAAGACTGGTGTCAGACTTTCGGGCTTCTGACGACTCGTAACGACTGTCAAAGATCCACAAATGACAGCCGGGACCAACGGCTTAACGTGCTTTCCGAGGCACGGAGGAGTCTCGGTATGTAAAGATGGTCACCCATCCACTGACCAACCCCGGCAAGCGTAGCTTAACCTGATGGATCGACCCGTGCGGCTTGTTATTACTTAGCCACGAGCTCCTCTGTACACTTTTAATACTTATAAGAAGAAATTATAAATACGTACGTATATTATATTTTGCGATACAATATATATTTTATTGCTCAGATTCAGACACTCGTTTTGTTTAGCCGCTACGTTACATATTCATACCATTAATGAATGTAATTATAACCATGTCAATAAATTATTATCAATTTACGGAAACCAATTAGATAATTATTTTTATAATGTGATTGTGCACACTACGTCGCGTCGTATTGCCTTTTTTTAAATAAAGTGCCTGATTAAACGGTTATTATGAGGATTAAATTAAGTAATTATTTTACCTTTATTATATTTTATAGAATTAAACTATAACCTAATAGTATCAAATATATTGTCCATCTTACACTAAAATATATAATTTGAATTTAAAATAATCTCAAAAAAGATAATGATTTATGTGTACAGTGGACAGTCAACCACATGTGAGTGGTAACATTTTGACAGGCACAGCGCCTTTATATTGCAGCAGTAGCTAAGGGCGATTTTCGTAGTACAAGTGGTAACACTGATGTGCGGTTAATTGTAGATACTCTGACAGCAGCAACCCAAAAGCAACCTTATAGTGTCGAAAATAAAGATCACTGTGATTTAGACATACCTACCTGTCAGTAGCAGCAACCCAACAGCAACCTTATGTTTACGAGAATGCAGATCATTTTGATTTTGACAGTGATCAATGATCATTCATCATTCATTTATTACCCGACTACGGCAAAGCCAAAAGGAAGGGTTATGATTTTTTTGTAAAAGCGATGCGGATATTGGGAACTTGAAAATATTTGTATAGGGACGTTTTTCTAAAGGACTTAAACCTAATTTCCAATATGACTCTACTCCACTATTAACAATTTCACATAATTATGCAACGTCTACAATAAATTTCAATTTCATACAAATTATGAAAGCAATTTCCTCCACTGTTGCTAATTCCCTATAATAAACTGGTATTACGTGCAACGTCCAGCATTTCCTGCGGATAATACCGGTTCGATCCAGATTGAACTGCATTCATTAATTTTCTCATCCTTTACATTCTTTTCTGTAGTTTCTTTTTAAATTAGTTCAAACTTAAATTACTTTAGTCGTTATACG
Source organism: Conistra vaccinii (assembly GCA_948150665.1). NCBI lineage: Eukaryota > Metazoa > Arthropoda > Insecta > Lepidoptera > Noctuidae > Conistra > Conistra vaccinii. The sequence continues at coordinate 2,317,782 of OX411329.1, read as the reverse complement.
ATTTATTGTAAAAACGCTTCCGGTTTCGCTTCTTAAAGTGTGAGAGGTTTTGTTGCTAAAATAATAAACCCCATTTTAAAAAGAAATACCTACGTATAACATTGAATCTTGTAATTACTTACCCTGTCCATTTACATATGTAAAGAAAAAAAAAACTACAGGGTGAAATTTAATTCGTGGGCAAAGGGGTCATTGTACTCATCATTATGAACAACTTTCACTATGGGACCAACCCTGAAACCGCGAAAAAAAAATCAGCTGTTCCCTACATTTTGTCGAGCTATGCGAACATAAATGTAGGAAACAGCTGATTTTTTTTTCAATAAGTATGAATTAAAAGAAAAGCAAAGAATCAATATTAAACGTTTAAATTGTGAAAATCGTTAATTAACTTCTTGTTGTATGTTTAATGTTAGAGACCACTTAATTACGTCGAAAGCTTTGTTAACGAATTCACTACCAATAAATTTGCATTGATGGCTATTCAACCAGAGAATTTAGAGAAAAACAATATCAAATAACGAATTTAGAAAAATTTCAAGAGAAACACACAAATCTTGGATATTCTCGAATCCCTTGTATATTCGCCTAGACTATATGGGGTGCTTGAATGTTGCAAAGGGGTCATACACTATGACGACCTGGAAGCTATACGTCAAATTACAATTCATCCTGTATTCAGGAGGACTCCGTTCCGATGCAGTTGTAGGTTAAATGCGCTAGCTTTAACGTAAGGGCACGTAACTCGAACTCGTTGGTGGGCGTGACTAATATTCGTGTTAATTTGTCTAAATAATTTTATTTATTTAGTAATTATTGAACTTGTTTATTAAGCGAAATAAACGATGATTTATAATGAAAACGAGCGCGTAAAATTTCATGAACATACCTTTGGGCGTAGGTATAGATATTATGAAAAAAGTACTGAATTTATTTACTCAAAATAAAATTATTTAAACTACTGAATAAATTATCTATCCCTGTACGGTTTCTATTTTGCCATTTTCTTACAAGCTAAGTTATTTATTTACGCCTTAAGACGAGTTAAAATTAGTGTTGAAATATGGAAGTTTTGATGCTCATAACTGCCAAACCAATATATTTTTTCCAATTCTGTTTCCATACAAGGCTAAATAATGACAAGACAAATTGATAAAAATTTTAGTTTTGGACGTACATCGTCATCGTCGTCGTACTTTTGTATGGAAGAATGACTAGCGTACCCTTAGGGCGTTTGTGCACTACACGGAATTTTACCGTCCGACAGTCCGATATTTTACGGTCCTATACAAATGTTTATATACTACATAGTTTGGTCGAAATTTGTATAGGACCGTAAAAAATCGGACTACCGGACGGTAAAATTCCGTGTAGTGCACAAACGCCCTATTAACATCAAATGTCGACTTTCATCTATCCTATTAAAAGGCAGAATTGCTAAGTAATTAATACCCGCTTGCACTAAACTCATCGATAGGTTTGAAAGTTAGCAACCAGTTACAAAGTGCCGACTAAGGCGATGTTTAGCCTGATTGAATTTTCAACGTTCGAACTTTTGGAATTGATTAAACCGTCATGTGGAATTACGGGGAGTATGGATTTCAGTTTCGTGTTACATTAATTCGTGGGTTTTAAGTTTTGGAGTGCGATGCTTCTTGTGGTTTTTGCTGCCTCGTCTGATGGTTCAGGATGTAGGTATCGTGAATTTTCTGATTAATTTAAATGAAAGCGATAGATTAATTCTAAAGAATTAGTATCTGCTCTGTTTTGTGTAGTTCTCAGATTTACGTTGTTTCAAAAAAGTTGGCAGTCACGCAGTTTGCCAACTTTAAGTTTAGTTCGCTGCAAACATAATCTGACGAAAAGGACATTATCGATTTATCATCCAACACCCAGTGCGAATGTTGCTCCTGAACAGACTATGTCCCATCATTCTGCTGGAGTTCGAGTGTCCCAAATATCTGTTCAGCTACACCATTGACGTTCTAAACAACGCCTCTGACTGGGCCTGGAGAATAAAATATATATACAATGTCGCCCATGCGCATGTGACCGCCCGTAATTTTCTGAATATTCATGAAAAAATATCGAAAATAAACTTCAAAAGGGGGGTCTATCTATAACATTTTTCATGTTATTCAATTTTTTTTTTTAAAGATTTGTTTTCTGTTTTTTGACACATCTCCGAAGTTTATAGGTCGATTTGGATTCTGTTTATTATTTCCAAAAGCTTATGAGTTATTTTAACAGGTTAATTAAATTTTTTACAAAAAATTATCGACTACGAAAAAAAAAACGGAATCGAAGTCATTTTTTCGGCTAAAAATTGTGTATTTATTTTAAAAAAACTAGTGAAAAATGTTATAGATAGACCTTTTGAACCTTTTGACCCTTTTGAAGTTTATTTTCGATATTTTTTCATGAATATTCAGAAAATTACGGGCGGTCACATGCGCATGGGCGACATTGTATAATCGAAACTAAAAGATGAGGAAATTCTGCAAGGAGTGTCTTCAGGTTTAATTAGCAATTTTTCTTCCAACTACAAAAAAATAGTTACATAATTAATAGGCCTTTCACCACTATTTTCCACAATATGAAAGGTCTCTTCATATTAACGTAACAACAAAGCGCAAAGCGCTAACTTTGTTGCCTGTTTAGGCTTGAGCTGTCAGCTGCAAGTTCTAGAGTGTTAAAGCGCTTGAATTTCGTCTGCACACGATCTTGCCTTTATTGCAAACTGTAGGCTGGTTGTTTATTATTTTTGGGATAAGAACACTGAGACACTACGTTTTGACAAAATAAAACTTCGGTTTTGATAAACACATACATAAACTCACGCCTTCTTCCCATGGGGCTGGGTAGAAACTACATACTCCTTTTGCCTCGTTTACGTTCATACATCTGGTCTTACACGTTCGCCGGTTGCGAGTACTACGCACCTGTCTTTTCTGAAGAACATCACCAATAAGGTCAGTATATGTCCTCCTAGGGCGTCCCCTTCCAGCGTTTCCAGTCACATCTGCCTTGTAAATACATTTTGTTAGTCGCCTTTTATTCATCCTCTTAACATGACCAAACCATCTCAGCATACCCTTTTCAATTTTTGTCACTCTATCTTACTCTATCTTCTTTTAACTCACACCGTTGTCTTTATATATCTTGTCTCTTTGATAAATACGTAGGTACCAATAAAGTAACATTTATTGAGTATTTTGTATTAATTCAATATTGAAGAAGATATATACAAAGGATGAGATGTAACTTCTAACCAGAAACACGTCAGTAGGTAACAATTAATTATAATTAGGGTAGATATTATTAACAGAGAGCGTATATGACAGACAGCCGACGGTGATGTCTGGCAATTTCTAATATTAATTAGAAAATTCCAGACATCAGTGTCGGCTGTGTTATAACTATTAAAATTAAGCCTCTCTTACTATCTATAGAAATATGAAATGAAATAGTTTATTCTGTAAATAGGATATAGGAATCACTTTTTTTTTTATTGAAAAAATAAGCTAGATGAGTTCGGCGTTTCCTATCTGACTACTCTAAGAAGAAAGGCCGTAACAAACTCAGAGGTCATAGCCTCTTTTAAAGTCCAGACTTAATCTTGGTCAGATCACATGAGGACCATGCAGATTAGTGTCTGATATGCTTACCTACTCTACTACTTAAAAGCGTTTATTCTGAAAGTGGGCAACGTACCTACAATACCTAATTAATATCGTCCTCATCAGCCTATTAATGTTCCCACTGCTGGGACACAGGCCTCCTCTCTGTGAGTGGGAGTGTAATCTACCACCCGTGGGCTGTAATCCACCACGTGGGCCCAGTGCGAGTTGGTAGATGTCACATGTCTTCGAATTTTTTGGTTCTAAGACATGCCGGTTTCCTCACGATGTTTTACTTCACCGTTTTGAGAGCAGCGGTGATGAAATTATTTACACAAAGTAAAGCGCCTGCTTGGGTTCGAATCCACGACCTACAACTCGTAAGTCGGGGCCGTTACCACTGGGCCCCCATGAATATTTAGTTTTAGATGTAAAAAAGTATTTCGAAACTTTCCAAATTTATGCCTTTTTTACGCCTTAAACGGGTCCAACATCAAATTCAATATTATAAATTTTATAATAGCAATACATTCATTTAATTGGAATGCATTATTAATATTCTAGTTCGCTGGTTAGCCACATTTCTTATTTCCATACAGTAATATTGCCAAATTAATCAAAACAGGTAAATTTTTGACAGCTATTTGCGACGTTGCCAAGTTTAACGATAAACGTTCTTAATTCGATTATAACTCTAAAAGAAGTTGAACGCGCAAAACTTCAGGCATGCAAGTACCGCAGGCATCGGCGCAGCCGCAACACCAAGACTCGGAAACTTTAATCTTCAACTTTCTTACTAATTAAACCACTAAGTGGAAACAGTATTACTTCCATGCTATTCTCCAAACCTAATTACTAAGAAACGGTCGTAGACGCATGGATCTTTATGAGGCGCAGTTCGAAAGCGGGCAAGAAAAGAACCAATTGAACTGTGCCAAAATTATTTGATGAAAGTGTAAAGTTTAAAGGGAATTCGTGTTACATTCGTCTGTGATTAGAAGATTTAAATTTTAGGTATATCTCACCAGCTTTTCAAACATTTTTTTTTTGAATAACATTATTAAATTATAATAAAAAAAAAAAAACATTGACGAGCATTTAGGGTGTGCGTTTAGAAGGCGCGCGGCGATATAAAAAAAAAAACTATGCAACGATTTTGTAATTTGTAATACCTACCTAGTTGATAATGAACCTCAATAGGGATCGAGATTTTGACTTTTTTTTTTTGTTTAATATATTTATTACTAGTTTTCGTCCGCGGCTAAGCCCGCGCGGAGGCCGAAAGCTGTCCCACGTAATACAAAGATAAAAATATGATAAAAAGTATCCTATATGCTAATCCAGATTATAAACTATCTGTATGCCAAATTTTATCTAAATCCATTCAGCCATTTTAACGTGATGGAGTAACAAACAAAAACATTGGACACGTTTCTTCTTTTTTTATGTAATAAAACTGCACATTTTACTTAAATATCTATTCATCCTTGAATAAAATATAAAGTCTACAAATAATTATTCGTAGCTTAAGGTCCATTTCTCTACAAAAAGAAAATATCTCGAAAACCAAAATTATCTTTTCGAGTCGAACAACGAAAGTCATTTTGCAAAATTACTGAAATTAGTTCACACTCAATTTCCTCTTTACTCATGAACGGGCAACGTTTTAAAATAAATTGCACTTTTGACTTTGCGTTAGTAATCAACCGAGTATTATTTAACTGTAAAATGGCCTTCGCTTTTTTGGAAATAAATTTGGTTTTCATCGGCTGAAAGTTTAATGAATTCTATTTTCCATGTTCATTGAATTGTGGGTACTGAAAACTGCGTATCTAGGAAGTATATTCCTATCCTATCCTATCCTATTAAAGGAGCAATATTAAAATTTGTATATTATAAAGCCCGAAAGTCTGACAGCTTACCAAGGGGTAGGTATCATATTACCTCCACAACCCAGTAAGTACTGGGTTGTGGAGGTCAGACAGGCATCGCTCCATGTAAAATAGCAGTATTCAGCTGCATCCGTTTAGACTGGAAACTGCCCCAACATAGTTGCGAAAAGGTTAGGCAGCTCTCGAAAACAGCCTTAATGATTTCGATGAAAATTGCATTATGGGAGTTTACGGGGGCAAAAAATCGATCTAGCTAGGTCTCATATTTAGAAAAATTCGTGTTCTCTATTTTCACAGCCTCGCAAATGTGATACAACGTTGGTATACCTGGAAGATATGTTTATCTATTTTCACCCGACCAGAGCTCAGTCAACCAGGTAATAAATAAAGTAGAAATAGTAAATATGGCAAAACATTATCAAACTCAACCTCAAAGCATTTATTACAAATAAACCAATTACAAGCACTTTTGAATTATCAAGGGGTCAGACAGTCAGAAAGATGAAGCTAGATGCCCATTTCAAAGCGTAGTATAGGTTCCTATGGAGAAGAACGGGCAAGACACTCCACGGACACTTTTAAATTAAAATATTGTTACAAAATTTGGTTACTTCATTCATGTTGAAATTAAACATGTGAGAACAATGTAGAAAGACGTGCACGTTAATACAAAGATAAGAACAATTCAAAAATTAAAATAAGCCATGGCAGCTAAGAGATGACCAGTCCCTCCCTACTGACGGCGCTTGTTCACGAACATGACGCATGGATCACCACCTTATAGCTCAACCATTTTGAAGGGAACTTAATTATGATGGTTCTGTCTTGTATGGATCAGAATGTCGGGCCACAAAAGGGATGAATGAAAGGCAATTGAATTGCACGCAGCTGAGATGAGAATGCATAGAAGGATTTATGGTGTTTCGCGAATGAATAGTTAGAATAAGAAATTATTATATATGTAAGAGGAAGTCTGAATGTGGCACCGGTGACTTAAAACTTGTGTAAAAATCGGTTGTCATGGTATGAGCATGTAATGCGTAGGAATGAGGAAAATGTCGTGAGGAAAGTTTTGAGTATGAATACGGACAGGTTTATGAGCAGGGGAAGACCAAAGAAACGATGAATGGACTGTGTGAAAGATGATATGGCTAGAAAGGGGGTGACTACCGAGATGACGACTAATAGAGAAGGATGGAAGAAAGGGACATGTTGCGTCGACCCCAAATAAATGGGGATTAGGGCAGGAGTATGATGAGTGTATATGAAAGAAAAGGGTTAGATGTTTAAAAAAATAATTAGCAAAATATTTGATTTGGTTGTTGATGTCTTAGACCCAAGTTCACCAACAGATGGTTAATTTGTAAACAGCTGTTTAAACCATAAACGGCTGTATAACAATGTGTCTGTTCTGTGGTATTCTGCTATACAAAACTTCATCTTTTCGTCTATTTACTTATGTTTTCAAGTATAAAATCGACACTCATTTAACTCATATTTTACCCCTTTTTGAACACTGCTAGGTAGCAGTGTTCAGGTAGCAGTGTTGGTCTGTAAAGCATACCTTTAGATATTATAACGTTACGAATTAGCAAACTCAGTTTTATGCTTCCTGGCGTAAAGTTTTGCATTGTGCATCACTTTTAGTTACAACATTAAAATGCAAGACGCTTTGAATTAAATCTTTGAAGTGAATAATGTGTTCGATCATTTTGAAGATATAAGTTGAAAGAATTTTGCGCACTCCCAGTGTATTCCAAACGCGACGCAATTATTTCAAAGAATATGACGAGAAATAATTTTGTACAAGATTTCGTCTACACAAACGTAGTGTTTTGGAATTACTTGATTTAATGGAAAGGGAATTGGAATATCCAAGTGACAGGTAACGTTTATAGTTGGAAGGCTATTTAAACTATTTAATTATGTTTGGGGGAGGTACTGTAGGTAGCAATGGGGTCAAGTCAAGAAACTATCTAGGGGGCTACTAATTTTATGATGTAATTACTTTTTTACCCGCCTTCAAAAAACAGGACGTTCTCAATTCGACTGTATGTTGCTTTTTTTTGGTGTTTTTGGTGCGATTACTCCACCAATTATGAATTGATTTAGATTATTCTTTTTTTGTTTGGTATATCATACTTCAGAGGGTGAAAGGTGAGGGAAAGGGAAAAATAAAAACTTTTTGAAAAAAAATGTTATTCTTGACTTTGTACTTAGTGTCTTTTTTGGAAGACGGTTGTTTTTTTTCTTTTCTAAAAAATATTTGATTTTCACTTTTTAGTTGTGTTTCCTACCCCACACCATTATTCGAATACCACTTCCTGCTATGTAAAGTATAAATTTACTTTCTCGACGTATAGAACACCTAGTATAAGTTATATTAATTTTCAGAAACAATTCTCTGTCACCCATAAGGCTGCCTGTCCACTGGAGCAGAGAGGAGAGGAGCGGAGATGTGTCAATATTACCCAATAGAATCGCACCTCTGTAGCGGAGTTAAGATCTTTAGTTATTACTCTGAGGATAAGATTCTATCGGCACATCTCCACTCCTCTCCTCTCCGCTCCGCTCCAGTGGACAGGCAGCCTAAGTCTGCTGCTCCTCACTCTTTAAGCTCTCGGGAGTACGTTTGCAGTGAGTGCTAAGAGTGTCAATTAATTCGTCAGCCAGGATGCTTCCAACTATTTGCTTTTTCGGCGTTCGTTGTAGCGTCCACTTTTTTATTTTCTATTTAGTTTCTCTACTTTATTACGAGTTCCGTAAGTACTAATTTACTCGTCACTGATGAAATTTACATTTATTTTACGATTATCTTCCATATTCACTGTTTATATTCAAAAGAAAAGTAACAAGACGAAAAAATTATAAATTGAGTTTGATCAAAAAGTTTGACAATACAAATGATTGACGTTGACATTCAACTTTCACAAAATAACGTTAAACCATTGGACCATTCGGTCATTTTCGACACTCATACAAAAACGAAGCAATAACGTTTGGTTATTAAATCATTATATAACCGTTACTCGATAAAACCGACTAAGTGCGCGCAATGCAAGGTTCCGTAGTTGAGATGAATTTATTCCAAAAACAAACTTAACATTGTAGTTGAAAAACATGTTCTCCCTTAAATACATATATGTCACGGTTAATTCTCTAACTGCAAAAAGTTTGTAGTCGCAATAAAATCTTTTTTTATAATGATTTAACCACAAATTAGCGACTTTCGGACTTTTTTCTTAACTAGTGCTGTGAGACCTTGCTTATTGCAAAATTTCATGATTCTAGGTCAACGGGAAGTACCCTATAGGTTTTGATTTATTTGCGAGTATCAAAATATGTCGCATAAATGACCGTATTTTTTTATTGCTTTGTCTTAGAAGCTTGTTTTTTTAAGAGCTCCAAGGGACTGTAAACCTTCTTATTTGGTATTGATTTCAACTTGATACCTCCAAGTGTTCCTGAGAAAAAGGGTCTTAACAGACTAACCGACAGACGGACAACGAAGAGATTCTATGAGGGTTCGGTTTTTTCCTTTGAGGTACCTACGCAACCCTAAAAACGCGGTTTGTTTAAACAACTGTTAAATGCTAAAATAACGGTTACGTAATCAATAATTATGTTGTAGTTGGTGAATTCGGGTCTAAAAATTCGTTACCAACGAATTGGAACACATTTACATTGGAATGGTGTCGCATCAAGAAATACCGATAAACAGTCATGAATAAAACAGGTTCTAACAACATTATCTACTACTGTTGTAAATAGACTATGCATCGTAACGTTATTGTGATAGATAACGTTTATTTGCTTAGCTGCGTCTATTTTCTGTTTAAATAGTTATTTTTATAATACGACTAAAATGTTACTGTTTCCATTATTACTTCTGGTTGTGGTAAGATTTTACTATTATTCTTTCCTTTATTTAGTGTTAAACATATAAATTACATTTTTAAATATTAAAATAAAAAATATAAAAACATAAAAAAAAAACTGTTTTTTTTTAATGTTCTTTTTTATTTCTTTCTTTTGTGTGAAGTGTTCGCATCACGTTTTTGTAATTTTCTTTTCAGAGCTATACCAATGCAGAGTTCGTAATAGTACGATTAGAACAAGGATTGTTGAGGGGAGAAGTCTTGCAGAGATCCACTGGGAACGGGAGGTATTGCAGTTTTAAAGGTATACCTTATGCTGCACCTCCAGTTGGAGAACTTCGATTTAGGGTAAGTATAAATCATGTAGTTCCAAAAGTGCAATAATTTGGTATATCAGTAATTTACTAAAAGCCATTTTTGTCAATACAAGATTTAATTGATATAACTAAAGAGTGAAGACCTGAAAAGGGGTAATTGTAATCACAATTTGAACTACTTTTACTAAGGGTAAAAGTAGTTCAAACCTAATAGAGCCTAGTAGTTTTTATTACCTTGAATAATAAAAATAATAATAATAAAATTGTTTATTTAAAGAAAAATTAGTCACAAATTACAAAATATTTTAACAGGCTAATTTAGGACAGTTTTAGTGGTAAGTATGCTCATCTGTAGCCGAACTAGGCAGAGCCTGTTTTTCGGCTGTCAGCGCCAGACCCCTCGAGTATTACCTACACATATAATAGCCATTAACATTTCGAAACTTGTACATAATAATTTTAACAATTTATAATAAAAAGTAAAAAAGAGTTTTAATAAATGAAAATTATAAAAAAGTGTGTAGTGTTTGCATGTTGTCCTCTTATTTGTGTGAGATGGTAATTTTGAAATCTCGAATAAAAATCTGTTGTTTCCTCCCCATACACCGTAACATTTTAGTCATCTTACAAAAGCAACCCACTTCAAGTATCTAATGACAACTTAACATTCATGAAAAAAAAAAAATGTGGGACAGTCTTAGAAAACTAAGTAACGCCATCTAACAAAAATGTCAGGAATGGCTTGCTGTCAGTACAGGAACGAAAGCTGTAGCTCCATTAAAAAAATCCAAAAAATAAACCAAGTGCGCTGTCAACAAAAAAGTGCTCAACGTGCCCCGTTGACGATGACGCGAGTTCCATGATTTTTGTTCACCCAAAAAATGCTCAACGAGCAAAAAAAAAAAAATACTCTGTTACATTTTAGTCGTCTTACAAAGGGCCACTCAATGTACCCGACATAAAATACCTCCAGGAGTAATAAAATAATTGTAACCATATTTTTTTTTTTAAATGAATGTTTAGTAGTCACTAGTTACATGAAGTGGGCTGCTTTTGTATGACGACTAAAATGTCACGGTGTATATTTTTTCGTGGTATTTGTACATAAATGTATGAAGCAGCTGATTTTTAATGCTTCTTATTTATGAGCAACTGCTCAGCTGGTCCTAAGTAATTTTATTCTAACTAGTATCTGTACTTCTAGGATCCACAACCACCGTTACCATGGCAAGGTGAAAGAAGTGCATTGACTCACCGCTCAATATGCCCTCAGATAGAAATAGGCACAGACAGATACATCCCAGATGGCAACGAGGACTGCCTCTTTCTAAACGTATATACACCTACACTAAAGCCTAAAGTTCCTCTACCAGTAATGATCTACATACATGGAGGATTTTTCGCGATAGGATCCGGTAATTCAGACAACTTTGGGGCAGATTTTCTTCTAGATCATGATGTTATTCTAGTCACGATTAACTACAGACTAGGGACTTTAGGTTTCCTTTCTTTCGACATAGAAGAAGCCCCAGGAAATGCAGGTTTGAAGGACCAGGTCGCAGCTTTCAAATGGGTAAAGAAGAATATTGCAAAGTTTGGGGGAGATCCTGGCAATGTGACGATTTTTGGACAAAGTGCAGGAGGCTCTTCAGTTACTTTTCATTTGTTGTCACCAATGTCAAAAGGGCTTTTCAAAAGAGCGATAGCATTGAGTGGTGTGTTTTTCAAAGATTTTGATTCACTATTTGAACATAAGAGACGTGCGTTCTTATTGACTCAGCAGTTAGGATTGTATACACAAGATCCAAAAGAAGCTATTCAGTTCTTAAAGAATGCAACAGTCAGGACTCTGGTGGAAGCAAAACCATTTGTACTATATTCTGAACAACCAAGAAGGGAGGTTCTTGAGTTGTTCAATTTCAGACCCATCGTGGAAAAAGATTGTGGTGGGCAACATTTTTTGCTAGAAGACCCACAAAAATTGCTCAGTGAAAATAAAACGAACATTGTGGATTTGATCCTTGGCCATACCACCGAAGAAGGTATTTACAGGGCAGTCACCCAAAAAAAAGCTATTTTGAAATACTTTCCCTTGTATAGAGAATTTTTGGTGCCTTGGAAAATAACAAACATAAGGAACGGAACGGAAGTTTTAAAATTGGGCGATCGCGTTAAAAAGCATTATTTTGGGAACCAAGAAATATGTGAAGGATCTATGAGAGAAATAATTAAATTCTATTCCTACTTCAATTATGTTTATAACATTAATAGATTTCTAGAGATGTGGGTTAAAACCGGTAACAAGGTTTACTTCTACGAATTCAGTTGCTTTAGTGAGAGAAATATTTATGGTAAAAATGGAATTAAATATGGTTTACGGAAGGCAGCACACGCAGACGATATCCCATACTTATTTGATGGATCAAAATTCCTTTTGAAATTGAAGAAAAACTGCCCTTCTTATAAAATGATAGTGCAAACGTGCACTTTGTATACGAATTTCGCTAAGTATGGGTAAGTATCCAATTATTACTAACTAGCAATTTGTTAGTGACTTCATTCGCCCTGTATTCTCTACCAGCTTCTGCTCGCGTGGGCCCTAATTCTTTTTCTAAAATAAAAGTTACTACTTTACAGCCTCAGTTACTCCTTATAACATCAGCTATCTGCCAGTGAAAGTCCTGTCAAAATCGGTTCAGCCGTTTCGGGGATTAGCCGAAACAAACAGACAGACAAAAATGTTTTTTTTTGTTTTTTGTTATAATAATGTCGTGCCTATATACTTTCATAATTCATTTAGTATATATATAAAAATTATTTAGAAAGACCAGGAAAATTGTCCGGAAGTAGTTAAACAGACTTGGGCTGATTTCACCAATGAAACTGAACGCGATCAGCATTTCTAAAACGCGTTCAAGAGCTGTCAGTGTTAAAATTGTTATGGAATATTGTACACTGACAGCTCTTGAGCGCGTTTAGATGTGCTGAACGCGTTCAATTTCATTGGAGAAATTCGTACTATGGCATTGAAGAAATACCAATTATTGAAAGAAGTTTTCATCGTGACGCAATCTACATTTTTTTTTTAAAGGAATCCAACCCCGCCCTTTTGTAATACTACATGGAAGGACTACAGCAAAAACAAGAGCTACTTAGATATAGGCTATAAATTGGTGCCGAAAACTGCAGACGAACAGCCTGAGATAGATTTCTGGAGAAACATTTATGAGTCTGCTGGTTTGATGTTCTCTTGATTCGTCATTTTATGCCTTTCTGTGTTTAATAAAGTTTGACGTGATTTATAGATGTGAAAGTTTACTTGATTATGTTCTGCTAACACTATCGGTAGAATAAAATTTCACAAAAAACAAATTCTTTCATTCTTCCTGTCAAGTCTTCTTACAATCTTAGTACAGTGTTCATGCGTAGTCACGTAAGTACACCTATACCCTATTTGAAATAAGATTAGACATGCTAAACCTTTTTTACAGTCCGTTCAACCGATTTTGACTTCTATTGCGTTGGTGGCATGACAAAGGGCAGCTGCAGTAAACAGTTGGTATTGTAACCACTTTTATGCTTTTAATGCCATTCTTATTCCTACGGTATAGAGAATCAGAATCGGTTGAACGGACTGTAACAAAGGTTTGTTTAAACGTCGATCTTCTTTCAAATGGAGTTTAGGTTCTTAGTATTTCTTGATCCTTTGTAAATATAATCTATGTTTTAGTATCGCATTAGATTATATTAAAATCATTGTCTATCATCATCCTGTTCATAGTTTTAAAATGGTTGTTAGTAGAAAATTTCCAACAATTCTCCTAGAAAACTCCCAACATTTGTAATGAAAACATTCAAGACCTCTTAGTTAAAACAACTGACGTCTGTCCCTACAATTTACGGGCGTGCTAAGTCCACCCCAGTTCCAACGCTATTCGCGCTTAAGTACGAGCGTTCCAAGTTCCCAGCGGATCGAAGGGCGCCGAGTAAGGGACAGGAAGGGTCACTGTAACATCTTAACTGATAAAGGGCAGAATTATTTAGATGGCTGAGTTAAAGGCCAGTGTTAAATGGACAGTAAGATGTATAGGAGTGGATACAGGAAAGAAAAGGTGGTGAGTACTTGGTTATTTTTAGTTTCATTGATGAGCAGGAATGTGTGGAACGAAAGAATGAGTTCGTTTCAAATATGACGATTCAAGAAATGGTGGACCGAAAATAGATTTACGAAGATCTTACAGGGAAAGATAAGAAATGTTGAAGAAAGAAAATGTTCTCTATTCTATTCTATTTTTATTAAGTATGACAAGCAAAGCCTGTTTAATGTTTTATGGATACAAAGAAACATCCTGTGTTCAATCAAAATGAATGATACTCGTCGCAGGGCCTCAATTGCCTCAAAGCATGCTTTGAATAAGTATAATAGTAACTGTCAAACAATAATTTGCAACAATAAGAGGCAGTGCAAAATGTGTAAAATGAAAATTGTAAAATGATTTTTAAATGTGTATTATTATTAGTATTTTTTTTTGTAATGTACGTTTAGTTTGTGCAGAATAAACATTTTTTTTTTCTTTCTTTCTTGCAAATATCCCATCATAATATGGATCTATCATAACATAATATACTGATAGGACAGTCCATTAATTAGTTCAAAAAATATTTTTACTTTATCATCCCTAATTCCTTCAGGGGTGTGAGACATATCTCAGTCGTTATGATAAGAGCTTCTGGACGGACGGTCATTACTCCTGGTTGAAGCTTGTATTAAAATTCTTGGCCAGCTAAGTACTTAAAAGCTTCGCTAATTATAGTGCTATGACACTTAGCATTATTAAGTGTTATACTAAGTTAGAAAGGGTGGCATCTGTTGGAGAGGATTTTGAGGGTATTTGGGTCAGCAGTCATTTGAATGTTTGTTCCATGAAACTAAATTAATGATAACTTTTTAGGGATACCGCAATTCATCCCCATTTTTACAAAAAGTCCGCCTTTTTTTTTTTTTTGTGGAAAATCATCAAATAACTTCTCCCGCTCTGGGCGGAGCTGGAGGGCGTATCAGACTCTTACTGACTAAAACCTACCCGTGTTCCTTCAGTACCCTGTACGTTGCCAGGGGCCACGGTAACCCTTTAGGACTTTCCCGCAACCCCGGCAGGTGAAACGTCCGTTAGTACGTGTCTTATCATATATACTCAAGTGAACTGTTCATAATAATTTGGTTCACATAAACCTATATGGGCAGTACCAATATGTTATCACTGTCATTTATAATTCTCCTGCCTTTATTCCAATTTTAGTTGGGATCGTCGCAACCTGTTTCTTTCTTCCATACTTCTCGATTAGACGTTATCTCGGTAGTCACCCTCTTTCTAGCCATATTATCTACCAGTAAGTGGTACCAATAGATCAAATTCTTCATTCAAAAAATTATTTTTCAAGAAGCCTCGCATAAATAACCCTGCTAAAATCTAATTTGTATTATATCCTCAAATTTCTAGTCAAAGTTAAACATAATTATCATTCATAATTAATTTAGCGAACCAAATATCCGGAACTAGCGGTGCTGTAGCATATAATTTAGCCGTTATATACTCGTTAATAATTTGTATTGCCCTCAGGGAGCGTTTAGTTCCCGACCAAAGATAAATGTGCTTAATAGTTTCCGTAATGTTTAAGTAAATAAGACTGGAATGTTCGACAGTGTTGCGTTACCATTATAATAGGCCGTTTGTTTACTAAAGATACACTTATCTTATTCTTGTGCAGCTGTTCTTATAAGACACAATAAGACATGTCTCTATACTCCATTTGAAATAACACTAGACATTTAAATAAACCTTTTTCCCAGTCCGTTCAACCGATTTTGACTTCTATTGCATTGGTGGCATGACAAATGGCAGCTGCAGTAAACAGTTGGCATTGTAATGTTGCGTAGGCATAAGAATGGCATAAAAAGCAAAAATGTGGTTGCAATGAACGGACTGTAAAGGTTCATTTTTAATTACCCGACTGCCCCAGAAGGAGGGTAATGTTTTTCGAGAGTATGTATGTATGTATGTATGTATGTATGTATGTATGTATGTATGTATGTCTATTTCTTTGGCACGCTCTGTAGCCTAAACGGCTTGATGGATTTTAACATATGAGGTGTCGTTAGAATTGTCTTAATTGTAGAAGTGTCATAGGCTATATAATATTTATATATTGCATCTGCAAATACAAAAAAAAAGGAGGGGAAGGTTTTTTTTTAAATAAATTATAACAATATTGGTATCAAATAAAAGCTAGTAATGAGTCAATTACAAATTTAGATATCGCCGTCCCCGGAGAATAAAACGATAACTACAAAAACGCAACTTTTCAGGAAAAATAAAAAACATGTTTTTGTCAATTGCTCCATAAATAATGGACGTCGTAGAGAGACGATTTTCAGCTTTGAGAAAAGGTAATTTTTTTATGTTCATTTCATTTAAAATTATTAAAATTAGCAGCCCACCGGTATCGGCAACAGGGTTCGAGCTACCGGTGATCAGGTCTCTAGAGAGGAACCTCCTCTCTATGCATGCCGTGTCCAGGAAAACAGTTTTCTGAGTTAAGCCCAGCCCAGCCGCGCAATGAGAGCCTCCTGAGGTGTTGGTCGAGGCTCTCCGCTATTAGGCCATGACGCTGCTCCCACATCTCCGCCGCGAAACCGTGGCAGCGGAACCGCTGAACCAATTCCGCTGCCAATTCCGCTGCGAAACATGTCCACATTATGTCGCGAATCTATGCGGAACAAACGCGGAACCGCAAAAAACCGGCGGACTGCGTGCGGAGGTGTAAACGGCTTCCCAGCAGATCGGCGAAATCACGCGAGAAAGAGATAAAATCATAATCTTACTGTACGATAGAGCAGGCAGTTTCGCTTCCGTTTCGCCTTTCGTACAACGGACAAGTCATGGCGGAATTCTTGCGGTTCCGCTGCCACGGTTTCGCGGCGGAGATGTGGGAGCAGCGTTAACCGTAACGGCTATTGATACAATGATTGCAGAGTCCACGTCCTACATGTCGACAACCTCGTGTGCTAAGTCAATACTTGATTTTCGCGATCACGCGATTCTCGTCATGAGAGATAGTGATATCAACAATCATTGCACGGTGCTCTCGTCAATCTATCACCACAATATTAAGCTTATTGGTTACAATAGTCCTGTCAGTGATGATAGATCGATTCCAGTACAATGTAGTAATACCATTCTCTAAAACAGGGTCGGGCACATACTATATTATGTATTGTGTTCTATAGTATGATACTTCGGACTCCACAAGATTGTACTGCAAGGCAAGTTACTGGTGGATAATCCTAGCGAATAGATTGTGTCTGTGCAAGTACTCGCCGTTAGCAAGACGAGTACAACCGGAAACAATATGTCGGATTGATTCACCGGGACGGTGGCTTGCCGTTAGCAAGACGAGAACCACCGAAAACAATATGTCGGATTGATTCACTGGGACGGTGGCCTGCCCGACAGCCGTCAAGCGTACCGTCCTTGACAATGTATTTCCGATAATTATTCATCATGATCACCTTTGGTTTCCCCAAAGAGTTCGCCGAAATGCAGCCAGGATACAGACGCCAAAATGTCTACACCAGGCCCATGGAGAGCCCAGAAAAAGCTTCCGTGAAAATCTTTACCTTGCCATACTTCCTTTCGATCGTTAGTATCAAGTACTGTAGGTTGGCGCCAGCGCCATGTGGAGCGCGGTTGTGGAAGGTTTCAGCGTTTATTAAACCTCAACCCCCATACTTTTACGGGATGTACAGTCTCATCACTGATGACCGTGGGTGATGCATCTGATATGCCGTCAGCAATGTACGGACCTTCCTATCCAGAGCATCTAAATTATCCATTCGTCTGAATCTATTTTAGTATGCCGAAAGAATACATCAAAACCAGCATGAGCCACCGTTTAAGGCACGCACCTAGTTTCCGTCTGATAAAAGACTACCTATTAAACATTTATTCAGGCGGCCAAAGCAAAGAAGCGCTTCCTCAAGGTTTCATGTCGGCAGCAGTGATGCCTTATGCTTTCGACAGTCAACAACACACGCAAATACTTGTAGGTTTCGGTTGAGGAGTGTGATCTTAGATGAATGGAATCCGAGAGTTGGATTCCCACGGATTCCGTAATCCCTCTCGCTTTACATGCATGACTGCTTATTTTTCCACACCATATTCCATCGTGATGGCGCTACTGAACGTTTCTGCTATCTTCAGCAGCTCCATCAGTCGCAAATTGTTGGGGGCAAAGAGTTTCAAGTCATTCATGTAAAGGAGGTCCGATATCACCTGACCACCTCTTCTCAACTGATAGCCGATACTTGTATCTCTCTTGAGACTCTAGCCTTGTGCTTAGAGGTTTCAAGGCTAAGCAAAACCAAAGCGGACTCAAACTATCGCCCTGAACCCGCTCAGTCCTGGTCGTTTCATCAATCCCCCGGATCTGTCGACATCTTGGATACAGAAGGACCATCCTCCACTGCCCCATACACGACATCAAGAAGATGTGTAGAGTTGCGTCTATTTTGTGCAACTTTAGCACCCTAATGAGCTATGTATAGAGGACTCGGAGGCACCCAGTCATAGGCCTCCCTATGAAAGAAGCACGTAACGAACCAGAATCCAGGAACTTAGCTTATATTGCGTTTGTGTAAAATCTAAGTGAAGGAAGAGGATGACAATATGTCTTACTTTTCAAAACCATAAAAGTCGTTTTACTAACACAACGAAGCGACTGAATGGTTTTTTGAACGAGAATAAAATGATAAATGCATTTATAATAATAAATGCATTTATTATTTTATTCTCGTTCCGTTTATAATGATAAATGCATTTATTATTTTATTCTCGTTCCGTTTATAATGATAAATACATTTATCATTTTTTAAATCGACTAGATAATGATCTAGTCGTAATTTTTTTCACGAGAGTATAATTCACGACCGAGTTTTCACGAGAACATAATTCTATGACTGTTTGTCATACTAACAAATCGGAATACATATTGATAATATTATATTAACACTTTAGGTATTCTCGTAATTTAAGGCCTGTGTTAAATCTTTGAATAAGTACTATTGTAATATTTAGTAAATTCGTAAATAACGTGTAAAAATTACGAAACAATTTGAGAAGATGTATTTATAGCACTCACAGATCCCAAAATTGACATAATTTACACTAAAACTAAGATAATGGCAGATATATTAATAAATCGATAATAAATATCGATATATTAATAAAACTAAAAAGCTTGAAATAAAGAAAATTATTCAAAAAACAAAAAACCCGACTGCAAAAACACATAACTGAAAAGATAAAAACAAGCATTATAATCTACTAGCTTTTACCCGCGGCTTCGCCCGCGTAAAGGTCGGAAAATATCCCACAGGACCGTACTACCGGGATTCAGATTATCCTCTATCCTAACCCAGATCATGGCCTATACGGATTTAGTTAAACGACCATACGCCTTTCAACTAAATCCGTTCAGCCCTTACGGCATGAAAAAGTAACAGGCACATTTTAGGGTTGCGTACCTCAAAATGAAAAAATGATCTCTTTCAGTCGTCAGTAATTTGACATTCGAAAGAAGAAGACAAAGCTTTGTAACTATACTATATGTTTAACTATACAGACGCTATACAACGTTTATTAGTAAGGAGGTAATGTTTGTAGCGGTTACACCGCCACATACGAACTACGCATGAAAGACATGATGTCACACAAATCCTGCATCGCGCAGTTAGAATTTACCACGCGAATGACATAGATAAGACTATCCGAAATCAACTTATGGGCAGTTGCCCGCCCGACATAACACCCGTCTTGTCGGAGGATCCTCCCTTTTCTATGGTGGATGAGTGAACTTTACACCCTGTTCCTCATACCACTAAATTGGTGACCCTGAGACTGAACGTCAATGCAGAATTCGTGCAACTACTTCAGCGTGACGTCATCATCATCAATCCCGCAAGCTTTCGTGAGGCGAGTCACACAGCCAGCCAGCACCCACGGCTCAGCGGGTATCCTGACCACCAGCATGCAGCGAACGCGCATTCCTGGTCAACACCCTTAGACTCATCACCCCGACTCACTGGGGAATCACCGAAATCACCTCAATCACCGCAATCACCGCAATCACCTCAATCACCGCAGACAGTTCCAACTCACTGTGAACTGTGCGGCACCCGGTTCCGACTCACTGGTAGCACAATCACCACAATCGCCACAATCACCGCAGACAGTTCCGACTCACCGTGAACTGTGCCGCACCCGGTTCCGACTCACTGGAACCACACCTTAAATCTCTTAAAAATAAGAGACAACAAAAATAATCACCGAAATCATCGCAATCACCTCAATCACCGAAAACACCGAAATCACCGCAATCACCGAAATCATCTCAATCACCGCAATCACCTCAATCAGCTCAATCACCGCAATCACCACAATCACCAAAATCGCCGCAATCACCGCAGACAGTTCCAACTCACTGTGAACTGTGCGGCACCCGATTCCGACTTACTGGAACCACAATCACCACAATCGCCACAATCACCGCAGACAGTTCCGACTCACCGTGAACTGTGCCGCACCCGGTTCCGACTCACTGGAACCACACCTTAAATCTCTTAAAAATAAGAGACAACAAAAATAATCACCGATATCACCGAAATCACCGCAATCACCTCAATCACCGAAAACACCGAAATCACCACAATCACCTCAATCACCACAATCAGCTCAATCACCACAATCACCTCAATCAGCTCAATCACCGCAATCACCACAATCAACACAATCACCACAATCGCCGCAATCACTGCAGACAGTTCCAACTCACTGTGAACTGTGCGGCAGTCGGTTCCGACTCACTGGAACCACAATCACCACAATCGCCACAATCACCGCAGACAGTTCCGACTCACCGTGAACTGTGCCGCACCCGGTTCCGACTCACTGAAACCACACCTTAAATCTCTTAAAAATAAGAGACAACAAAAATAATCAATAATACATGTGAATTTTAAAATCAACCCCTATTTTACCCCTTTGGGGGATGATTTTACAAAAACGCTGAAACGCGTAATTCTTTATTTCTTACCAAAAGCATAAATTTGAATTTCCATATCCCCAACTTAGAAATATTGAGTTTCCCATACAAACTTTCATCCCTTATATCACCCCCTTGGGGGTTATTTTTGAGACAAAAAGTACCCTATGTCCTTCTCTAGGATGCCATCTATCTTCTTGCCAAATTTCATCGAAATCCGTTCAGTGGTTTAGCCGTGAAAAGGTAACATACAGACAGACAGACAGACAGACAGACAGACAGACAGACAGACAGAGTTACTTTCGAATTTATAATATTAGTATGGATTAACGTATTATAGGTCATAATCTACGTATGTGCAAAATTTCATCTAAATCCATTCAGGAGTTTTAGCGCAAAAGTGTAACAAACAAACAAACTCACTTTCGCATTTATAATATTTGTTAGGATTCATCCTCACGGCTTTTTCCATGGGGTTAGACAGAACAGAACGCCACGAGATTATGATCCTTACCTATTCCTTTAAGATTTATTGTAATGCAAAAAAAACAAGTTTCTAGCTCCAATGGTTCCTATTTGCTATGACCTGAAGCACGTGGCCTTTATCCAGACATAAAAAATAGACAAACTATGAAATGTGTATCGAATGGCGGTAGTGTATAGAAATCAATCTATGTTCGGTTATGTCTGAACACGTTCCCTGTGGATTCAACCGGATTGTTCCATCCCCTATAGATAGAGCCGATGGCACTGTTCTTTAACTGTAGTTAAGAGCGCTTATCCTAAAAGTTATAATATTTACCTGTTTTGTTGAATTTGGCAATATTACTGTATGGAAATATGAAATGTGGCTAACTAGGGAAATAAAATATTGATTATTAATTAATATCGTAACACCGAAATATTCAGTTTTACATGTAAAAATGTATTCGGAAACTTTACAAATTACTTTTTTACACCTAAAACGGTTAAACATCACATTCAATGTTGTAATTGCAATTCGTTATTAATATACTAAGTAGGGGAGACCGGGGCTACAATTAACAGAGGTAAGTATTAACAAGTGATTTTCTCCAAAACTATAAACACTACACCTACAGCGGGTGCTTCAATATGCCGACCAGATCACGCCGCATGGCTCGGGGTTGGTCAGCTGCGATCTGCGCATCGTCCGAATGTGTTATATACCGGCCGACATTTTCACGCACGTAACGAACTTTTTTAACTTTCAAATTTTTTGATTTATTCTCGAAATATTCGGTGTAATGATTATGTTTTTTGTTTTCCTAGAAACATATTTCATACTTAATAACGCTACATTGCTGTATTGGTGTAATTATTAACCAATATTTTGTTATGTTACTTAATACAAAAAATGTACCTTTGGGGTTATAATTAACAAATCGGCGGGGTCAGTATTAACGTGTTAATACCTACCCCAGATGTGGTGATAGCGCAAATATCTTATGAACCGATAGCTGAATCATCAGACATGCAGAAAGATGCTAGTGATTTCTTGGTCCAAAACCATAAGACCTCTGGTAAAAGGTCTACTACGAGCTCAGTAAAAACATATAAACGCTCTAAAAATGTAGTATCTATGTTATGTATTTCACTGTGTGTACATAAATAATAAAATACATCAATAAATATTACAAAAATATTTATTGATGTACATGACGTCTCCTGTAATAAAGATACATCGTGCCGACTGGATTCAATATACCTATCTCTTGCAATAACTGGGCCTAAGCTAGGTGTATCAAAGGCGACATCACATCATTCACTTGCCTGAATTGTATTTGATAAATGTATTATAAATTAATAAGAAAATGTGTTCCATCCAATTCTGTATTAATTTCACTTTTATTAATACCAAAAAATATTGTCATACATATATTTGTTTTCTTCTATATCAGTTGGCATAACATAATGTTAATTGTTGCCCCTTCTGTTAATACTTACCTCAGAGCTGTTAATTCTAGCCCCGGAGATGAGGTAAGAATTAACAACTGACTTTTTGGAGAAAAAGTGTTCTATTTAAGACATCATTTCTTTTATGTTTGATTTATGTTAATAACATGATACCTGAATAATTAAAGCATCATTTAACAAAAAAATGAAGTCTAAATGTTGAATCATTTCGAAGATACAACTAAAAGTATTTTTTTTGTTAATTGTGGCCCCGGTCTCCCCTAGTTCGCTAGTTAGCCATATTTTTTATTTCCATACAGTAGTATTGTCAAATTAATCAAACAGCGAAAGTTTTGACATTTATTTGCGACGTTCGTTGCCCACTTTCATAATACACGCTCTTAATACTAGATTTACTTAGCAAAATGTACAAGATATACATGAGCACTAAATACACGGTGGCAGGGGACATTGACGCGAAGCCTGTTACCATGAAATCAGTACCTACATGATTCTGAACCCCCCTACGTTAAAATTTTTCGTCGGTTATTTAAAAAAAAACAGCTGTTCCATACATTTTGACCGCGTAGGTATTGCACTTTTCTATGAAACAGCTGTTTTTTTTTCAATAACCGACGAAAAATGTCAACGCAGGGTTGTTCATAATCGTGTACTGAACCCATGGTAACAGGCTTCGCGTCGATGTCCCTGACACTGTAGAGACAGGAATATAAAAATATAAAAAAACTCTGTAAAGTATTCCAACACCTTGAACTGAACTTTTGGCCATCATTCATTGGTTTCCAGTGTAAAGAATTGTCAACTACCAATTACCAATGTGTTGACCGAGGCAACCGTGTTGCTCGTAAAGTAACAGGGCCTTAAGGTTGCCTGTCCACTGGAGCGGAGAAGAGTGGAGATGTGCCAATATTAACCAATAGAATCTAAACTCCGCTCCAGAGGTGCGATTCTATCGGTTAATATTGGCACATCTCCGCTCCTCTCCGCTCCAGTGGACAGGCAGCCTTATTCTGCTGTTGTTTGGCATATATCGACACACTCAGTGGGCACAAATACCTTCTGCGTTTTATTCAAATCTGAGAGCTTGAAGAATTAAACTCCTGATTTTAGCTACCAATAGTGCAACCGAACCGTCTAGTCACTGTTCACACAGGTACCTACATGTATTAAATTTGTCACCTGCCAGGAGGCTGCGACTTCACGCATATTGTCTGATATTTCATACATTTCAGTCGGTAAAGGCTTGTGAATCGAACGTCTGGGTTAGAAAAAATATTACAGTTCTGTTCCATTTTTGAATTTATTCAGTAAGTAGTGGCTATTGACATCGTGAAATAGGCCCTTATTAGGATGTTTAGTTGCCTCAAGTTCATAATTACTTTATCAAACTTTTTCTTCTTCTAGAGTCTAGCCGAACGAGAAAAAGTTTGCCAAATAACTATTGAGAGTGTTTCGAGGACCTCAGACAACAGGTTCTCGAAACACTCTCAATAGTTATTTATTCGACAATCGACAACGTTATTCATTTAAGCATTTATTTCTTAACTGAGTGTTCAGAAACAAGACAACCAATAGAACTATCGATTAAATAAATTCCGGTTGAGACATCTCAGAAGCCGAGGACAAGCAACGACGTGGTGTAATTTCGTAAGCAGAATAAAGGTACAATTCCGTAGCCAACCGCAAGCGGCAGTAACAGGCAATTTAATAATAAATTATTCGATTCGATTTCTTAGAAATACAATAGAAACCAGAGTGTCGCGGAGACACGTCTGTCGCCTGCTGCGGTCGGCTACGGAATAGGGTCAAAAAAATTAAAAAGTAATTCTATTTAGTCCGTCAGTCAGATAATAAAAAAAAAAATTTACACGTATATTTTGCTTTATCATATTAATAAAAAATGACTTGGATAAAACGCAATTAAAGTTGGGGAGTGGGGGTCGCTACGTCACAAATAAGTATAAAACCTACATATTCGTGACGTCATAGCACATTTTAACTCAATGTATTGCCGTAATCTTTTAATAATGTAGAAAAAGAAAAAATACGTGTACGTTATTTTTTCATAATCTACATTCCGGACAAAAAACTTTTTTTTTGTCATCATCCATATTGTACCTTAGCACACTACACTATACATGAGTGTCATCATGCTTTTATGCATCGTCTGTCTTATGACGGATCATGCTCAGATGCTTCCATCTCGCTATAACTATTTAGGTAATTAGTTTTCAAGTACCTACGTTATAAATTAATAGGTACGTTGTATAATAGTATATTATGCAACTAATGAATAAAGGACGGATTTAAAGCGAGGGCCATAGATGAATCACGATCAAGGGAAGGATTCTAACGACTGAATCACGACCGTAGGGAGTGATTCATGATGATTGCATCACGAGCGCAGCGAGTGATTCAAGTGTTAGAATCCTGAGCGACGCGAGTGATTCATGGCCCTCGATATAAATCCGTTTTATTCAAGAGTTGCATACTATACTTTATACCATGACTACGAGAAAAAGAAAGATTTAAGCGAAAATAGACAATAAAAGGTAAACACGTTCTGTGTCGGGAGCCCTCCTGGAGGGTTCACCTACTTGGATATGGGATGTCGGAAGCCCTCGCGGAGGGCTCATTTTAAATGTAGACATTCAGTGTCGGGAGCCCTCCTGGAGGGTTCACCTACTTGGATATGGGATGTCGGGAGCCCTCGCGGAGGGCTCATTTTAAATGTAGACATTCAGTGTCGGGAGCCCTCCTGGAGGGTTCACCTATTTGGATATGGGATCTCGGGAGCCCTCGCGGAGGGCTCATTTTAAATGTAGACATTCAGTGTCGGGACCCCTCCTGGAGGGTTCACCTACTTGGATATGGGATGTTGGGAGCCCTCGCGGAGGGCTCATTTTAAATGTAGACGTTCAGTGTCGGGAGCCCTCCTGGAGGGTTCACCTACTTGGATATGGCATGCCGGGAACCCTCGCGGAGGGCTCATTTTAAATGTAGACGTTCAGTGTCGGGAGCCCTCCTGGAGGGTTCACCTACATGGGTATGGGATGCCGGGAGCCCTCGTGGACGTTGGAAGTGAAACCTCCCGGAGGTTTCACTTCCAACTACGAATAATAAAAGTCATAGACTTTTATGGCGAAATGATGAGTTATGAGTTCTATGAAAATGGGTGGAGTCGAAAGTGTTAAGGAGGTTGTATAACTTGTATAGCATTGAGATAGAGGTCGAATACATTGGTGTGTTCTAAATTCAAACACCAAAATAGTGATTAAAAGAGCTTTTTATTCACTGTTTTCAGTGAATAAAATAAGCTTTTTAGAGGGGGAATGGTATAAAGTAATATTAGTTTTAATTAAATAGTGTATTAGCAGCTCAGTAGTGCTCTAGGTTTCGCCTTAGTATACCTAAAGGTAGGCACTTTGTGGCTGTAGTTTTAAGAGACGCACCCGTTTTTTTTTTTTAACGACTTTTATAACACCTGCAATAAAATATACAAATACTTTAATTGTTTACTAACATATTTAGGATCTAGTTGTCTGTAATATAAATAAATAATAAAAATAAAATAAGCGGGTCAATGTGTAATTTTGTTATTAAATAATAATGATAGATGTAAGTTGGAAAAAATAAATAAATAGTTTGGAAAATCCAAAAGTGCACGCCTCATAAATAACACTCATTCATAAACGAAAAAGAAATTCAAAACTTTCTAACAAAAATGAACAATTTATCACTTTTCATGAAGTCGTAATGTCAAAGATATTTACTTGGCGGTTGCTAGGCAACTTACGGACGTCAAGTCCTAGGTTGGAAATATTTAGTTATAGATATTATATTTTAGTTAGTATTTTATTAATTAAAATTAAACTACTTTGAATAAAAGAGCCATTTTCAATAGGGTTCCTTCTATAGCTGAAACGAATGTATAAAAAAAAATTGGCTAATGATGAACAATCTACAACTACAAATGGGTCAGAGCGATATGAACTTGAAAATGACCTCTACCTATTAGAAGCAGAAGCAATACGAAGAGAAACAAAAGTTAAAAATTAAGTCGTAGGTAAAGTTTTTTGATCCTTATAAGAAACAGGATCGATTGGCATCAAAAAATGTTTTGTGAAAATTGCACATTTTCTTGCTGCCTGTACTTTTTTTTCAAAGTCTGTGCATGCAGATCAGAATGTCTCAAAAAGTTAAGGACAGTCTCGTAATACCGTTTTCCTGCAGCTACAACGGTTAGGGTAACTGCCCTTACTGCCCCATCTCAAAAAGGACCCTGTATATTTTGCTCATTCAAGATTATAACATCGCATACAATTACAAGCCAAAACAATAAACCCTATGTTTGGCATAGATATCTCCATCTATCATAATAAAACTACTATACTCCATTTGAAATAAGATTAGACATGGGACTGTAAAGGTTCATAGGAAAAATTATTCAAAAAACAAAAAACCCGACTGCAAAAACACATAACTGAAAAGATAAAAACAAGCATTATAATCTATAGAATTTTAGTATCGCAGGCGGGGACAAACTAATAACCGGAAATACGGTGTAATTTTTTTTGTCCCCGCCTGCGATACTAAAATTCTATCCATACTAATATTATAAATTCGAAAGTAACTCTGTCTGTCTGTCTGTCTGTCTGTCTGTCTGTCTGTATGTTACCTTTTCACGGCTAAACCACTGAACGGATTTCGATGAAATTTGGCAAGAAGATAGATGGCATCCTAGAGAAGGACATAGGGTACTTTTTGTCTCAAAAATAACCCCCAAGGGGGTGATATAAGGGATGAAAGTTTGTATGGGAAACTCAATATTTCTAAGTTGGGGATATGGAAATTCAAATTTATGCTTTTGGTAAGAAATAAAGAATTACGCGTTTCAGCGTTTTTGTAAAATCATCCCCCAAAGGGGTAAAATAGGGGTTGATTTTAAAATTCACATGTATTATTGATTATTTTTGTTGTCTCTTATTTTTAAGAGATTTAAGGTGTGGTTTCAGTGAGTCGGAACCGGGTGCGGCACAGTTCACGGTGAGTCGGAACTGTCTGCGGTGATTGTGGCGATTGTGGTGATTGTGGTTCCAGTGAGTCGGAACCGACTGCCGCACAGTTCACAGTGAGTTGGAACTGTCTGCAGTGATTGCGGCGATTGTGGTGATTGTGTTGATTGTGGTGATTGCGGTGATTGAGCTGATTGAGGTGATTGTGGTGATTGAGCTGATTGTGGTGATTGAGGTGATTGTGGTGATTTCGGTGTTTTCGGTGATTGAGGTGATTGCGGTGATTTCGGTGATATCGGTGATTATTTTTGTTGTCTCTTATTTTTAAGAGATTTAAGGTGTGGTTCCAGTGAGTCGGAACCGGGTGCGGCACAGTTCACGGTGAGTCGGAACTGTCTGCGGTGATTGTGGCGATTGTGGTGATTGTGGTTCCAGTAAGTCGGAATCGGGTGCCGCACAGTTCACAGTGAGTTGGAACTGTCTGCGGTGATTGCGGCGATTTTGGTGATTGTGGTGATTGCGGTGATTGAGCTGATTGAGGTGATTGCGGTGATTGAGATGATTTCGGTGATTGCGGTGATTTCGGTGTTTTCGGTGATTGAGGTGATTGCGATGATTTCGGTGATTATTTTTGTTGTCTCTTATTTTTAAGAGATTTAAGGTGTGGTTCCAGTGAGTCGGAACCGGGTGCGGCACAGTTCACGGTGAGTCGGAACTGTCTGCGGTGATTGTGGCGATTGTGGTGATTGTGCTACCAGTGAGTCGGAACCGGGTGCCGCACAGTTCACAGTGAGTTGGAACTGTCTGCGGTGATTGAGGTGATTGCGGTGATTGCGGTGATTGAGGTGATTTCGGTGATTCCCCAGTGAGTCGGGGTGATGAGTCTAAGGGTGTTGACCAGGAATGCGCGTTCGCTGCATGCTGGTGGTCAGGATACCCGCTGAGCCGTGGGTGCTGGCTGGCTGTGTGACTCGCCTCACGAAAGCTTGCGGGATTGATGATGATGACGTCACGCTGAAGTAGTTGCACGAATTCTGCATTGACGTTCAGTCTCAGGGTCACCAATTTAGTGGTATGAGGAACAGGGTGTAAAGTTCACTCATCCACCATAGAAAAGGGAGGATCCTCCGACAAGACGGGTGTTATGTCGGGCGGGCAACTGCCCATAAGTTGATTTCGGATAGTCTTATCTATGTCATTCGCGTGGTAAATTCTAACTGCGCGATGCAGGATTTGTGTGACATCATGTCTTTCATGCGTAGTTCGTATGTGGCGGTGTAACCGCTACAAACATTACCTCCTTACTAATAAACGTTGTATAGCGTCTGTATAGTTAAACATATAGTATAGTTACAAAGCTTTGTCTTCTTCTTTCGAATGTCAAATTACTGACGACTGAAAGAGATCATTTTTTCATTTTGAGGTACGCAACCCTAAAATGTGCCTGTTACTTTTTCATGCCGTAAGGGCTGAACGGATTTAGTTGAAAGGCGTATGGTCGTTTAACTAAATCCGTATAGGCCATGATCTGGGTTAGGATAGAGGATAATCTGAATCCCGGTAGTACGGTCCTGTGGGATATTTTCCGACCTTTACGCGGGCGAAGCCGCGGGTAAAAGCTAGTATATATATATATATTAGAGTTGCCGCGAATAGTGTTTATAGCGAATAATCGAATACCGATTAATCGCCATTCACTATGGCGAATAGTCGAATAACTCGACATTACTATTCGACATTAAAAAAAAACATTAAACACATGCATGCATGCATGCAGGCATGTTTTGAAGAATCATCTATAGAGCAACCTACTGAAGAGCAACCCAAGAATGCCACTGCTGAAGAAATCGCCAACTACATCGCATTAGCAAAGGCTGACAGAAAAATAAACCCATATGAATGGTGGGCTTTGAGTACCAATAAGAATAGATTTCCTATTTTAAGTAAGCTTGCTAAACGATACTTAATCACACCAGCAAGCTCTGTTTATTCAGAAAGACTATTTTCCGAGGCAGGTTTAATTTACGAGGAAAATCGAAACCGACTTGCTCCAGAACGTGCAGAAAAATTTGTTTTTTTGCACCACAATCTGCCGCTGTTGGATTTTAAAGATTAATTAAAAAGCCTTACTAATTAAATTTCATGAATATGATAGGCACAGGCACATATTACAGATAATAATTGATATTGTGTATTGTTTTATTAAGGAAAATAATTAAAAAAATGATTATTTTTAACTCATTAGTTCTTTTGTTCGTTAAAAGTTTATTTCTATATTCGCCGAATGCCGAATAATACTAGCTATTATTCGGTATTCGACGAATATAAAAAAAATGACGAGTAATGCCGAATACCGAATAATAGCGAGTATTCGCGGCAACTCTAATATATATCGTATAATTAGGACATAGAATACGTTTTATCTCGATATTCCCATGAGATCAAGATTTATAAGGGTGAAACCGTGGGGCACAGCTAATACGTAATAAATCTTAAAATCATGAGCGAGAAAAAGTCCTTAGCAAGGCATGGTTGAAAGAAAACCATAAATGAAATACTATTTGAGTTAGAATCCTGTATACCCACCGAAAATAAATAAATAAGCTTTCATCTTGCACAGATATACTTCGCAATGTAACTCAAAGCTAAACGTAAAATCTTTTTCATAGCCAATACTTTTAAAAGTAAAAGATATAATAAAAGAGAAAGCACTCACATCCCTTGAAAAGCACCCGAAGGGTTATTCACATTTCCCGAATTCCCGACCCATCCTAACCTAATAGCTGCAAGAGAGAAAGGAAGAAAAGATAGTACTATCAGCCATATATCTTCACGAGCCGTAAAAGTCAATTGAAAGTCGACTACAAGGCACCGGACCCACCTCCGACGAGGAAGCGACTGATAGCCACGATTTGTCGCTCAAGATTACGTACAAAAGAAGTCCCGAAGTCCTGTGTAAGTAAAACGAAGAAATACACATTATATAAATATAATAGTACTCGTTTGTCGCAGCGACAAGAGCTATCAAAGAGAGTCCTCGCTCAGGGACGCTCGCTTGGCGGACAGAACACTCGCTGAGTCGCGCTTGGTAGGTACAGTACGCGTAAATATCAGCGAGTAATTGCTCGTCGCCGTCGTGCACTCGCTGCTCGTTGCTATCGCCAACTGGTTTTAGCTGCTAAAAGTCTGTTTTTTAATCTCGAAGACTAAATTGACATTTCCAGTGCTACCTGTTTTTGACAGTTTTTATAGTGATGTACCACAATTGGAATTTTTCGGTAACAACATGTTGGCCAGTGGCGGCAAACTTGGCATCTTTTTTTATCATGTTACGCACCCAAAATCATATGTTTTGTATCACTATATCACGTTATAAAATATCGAATAATAGGTGTACCTATTAGATTGTTTATATAATTTTATGTTACGCATTAGTGACAAGAAAGAATACAAAGAATGTGAGACATTTTGACAAAAATATAAAACCTACGATTATGTGGACTACGTCGATTATGAAACCGAAATTATCGGAACGATACTACGATAAAAAGCTTGACATTGTTTTTAAGTTTGACATTTGCACTTGTCAATTTTATTGAGTTTCCGAGAAAAACAGACTTTAGCTCTAGTCGCGCGGTGTGGCAGGTGCCTAAGGAAAATAAAGGATTCACCCTTAAGTTACAGGGTGTTGACTTACAGCTGATGCATTGCGTGCTTTTCCTCTAATTCCCAAACGAGTAGTTAATGGTAATTCAAGGAGGTAGTGATGTATTGTGTCTGTTTGTTTCTTTTTGTTTAGTGAAACTTCGATAGTGCATTAAGGCGTCGGCTACGTTTAGGTGTATAATAGTCAGTTATTTTAAAATCGTTTCTTGTATTATTTAATTTAATTTTATAACTCCCTGTGCTATACTGTAACTGTATGGGAAAGTCTGAAATACACTTGCCTGCTTGTGATAAGTAGCGCAGTTTAAACTTTGCTTAGTTACACTGTAAATAAAAAAACACATTACTAAGAAAAGTATTAAACTATGTTTTAGATTAAATACAAATTGTTCTGTTCGCTTCGCTCTCGCACCGGTCGCTCTGGTTGAGAATGCGCTCGCTTCGGTCGCTGGATCGTGAGGCAGTACGTACACGCCGCGCCGGTCGCTCTGCTTGATAATGGGGCTCCCTTCGCTCGCCGGCTCGTTAGGCGCTTCGCACCGGTCGCAAAAAGTTATGCACTTAAGCACCTATAAAAGTATTTCTATTTACCTCAAAATGAACCAAAAACTCTACACCAGAAAATGCACCAAGAAAGGTTTATATTTTATTATTCAGGCAAAGACCGTGTGCAGAGTAATTTATCACGGCCGTTTTAAACACATCCAGAACTTGCATCTGACAGCAACTAAAGCCTATGCAACGCTGAACAAAGTTACCAAACATGTGTCGGAGTTGTGCTGCTAAATCTTTTGGAAAGCGCTGAAGCTGCTGCATTGACGTAATCGTGAGGTGTAATATTTTGGCAATATTGCTCTTGGATTTTTTATCGGTTTATGAAAATTAAGAAAATTCGTTGTCGCTTTGCAAAAGAAAATTATGTATGTACTTAACAAGTCTGTGATCTTTGAATAGTTAGGTATTACTTAAACACACAATTTTTAAGAGAAAAAAAAACACATTTTATTAACAGTAAAATTTGATAAACGTCGTCAATTTCCTATTACCGCTGAGACAAAGTTATTCCCCAATATTTTACTAAAATGTTTGTTCTTACATATTTTTGGTCTAAAACTCGGTGAATCGCCTAAAACATTATCCTAAAAGCAGAGAGTTATCTAATATTCAACACGAAAGTAACATTAGTTCTTAGCGAAGTCATTTTAATTATTCTTACAAATCTCTTCCTGGGGAAGCTTGCTCCGAATCCAGATGGTACCGGTATAATATGATCCGGATTACTGCGGTATAACTAGACGCTGTCGCATGAAAATAATGCTTTTTACAGCTTGTTAAACATTGAAGGTAAGAATTTTAGATTAGAGATGAAAATTAATTACAATTTTAAACTATTAATATCATTATATTTATAAACTAGATATATAAAAATAAAAAACAATGAATTCTTTAATTTATATTAATACTAGCTTTTACCCGCGGCTTCGCCCGCGTAAAGGTCGGAAAATATCCCACAGGACCGTACTACCGGGATTCAGATTATCCTCTATCCTAACCCAGATCATGGCCTATACGGATTTAGTTAAACGACCATACGCCTTTCAACTAAATCCGTTCAGCCCTTACGGCATGAAAAAGTAACAGGCACATTTTAGGGTTGCGTACCTCAAAATGAAAAAATGATCTCTTTCAGTCGTCAGTAATTTGACATTCGAAAGAAGAAGACAAAGCTTTGTAACTATACTATATGTTTAACTATACAGACGCTATACAACGTTTATTAGTAAGGAGGTAATGTTTGTAGCGGTTACACCGCCACATACGAACTACGCATGAAAGACATGATGTCACACAAATCCTGCATCGCGCAGTTAGAATTTACCACGCGAATGACATAGATAAGACTATCCGAAATCAACTTATGGGCAGTTGCCCGCCCGACATAACACCCGTCTTGTCGGAGGATCCTCCCTTTTCTATGGTGGATGAGTGAACTTTACACCCTGTTCCTCATACCACTAAATTGGTGACCCTGAGACTGAACGTCAATGCAGAATTCGTGCAACTACTTCAGCGTGACGTCATCATCATCAATCCCGCAAGCTTTCGTGAGGCGAGTCACACAGCCAGCCAGCACCCACGGCTCAGCGGGTATCCTGACCACCAGCATGCAGCGAACGCGCATTCCTGGTCAACACCCTTAGACTCATCACCCCGACTCACTGGGGAATCACCGAAATCACCTCAATCACCGCAATCACCGCAATCACCTCAATCACCGCAGACAGTTCCAACTCACTGTGAACTGTGCGGCACCCGGTTCCGACTCACTGGTAGCACAATCACCACAATCGCCACAATCACCGCAGACAGTTCCGACTCACCGTGAACTGTGCCGCACCCGGTTCCGACTCACTGGAACCACACCTTAAATCTCTTAAAAATAAGAGACAACAAAAATAATCACCGAAATCATCGCAATCACCTCAATCACCGAAAACACCGAAATCACCGCAATCACCGAAATCATCTCAATCACCGCAATCACCTCAATCAGCTCAATCACCGCAATCACCACAATCACCAAAATCGCCGCAATCACCGCAGACAGTTCCAACTCACTGTGAACTGTGCGGCACCCGATTCCGACTTACTGGAACCACAATCACCACAATCGCCACAATCACCGCAGACAGTTCCGACTCACCGTGAACTGTGCCGCACCCGGTTCCGACTCACTGGAACCACACCTTAAATCTCTTAAAAATAAGAGACAACAAAAATAATCACCGATATCACCGAAATCACCGCAATCACCTCAATCACCGAAAACACCGAAATCACCACAATCACCTCAATCACCACAATCAGCTCAATCACCACAATCACCTCAATCAGCTCAATCACCGCAATCACCACAATCAACACAATCACCACAATCGCCGCAATCACTGCAGACAGTTCCAACTCACTGTGAACTGTGCGGCAGTCGGTTCCGACTCACTGGAACCACAATCACCACAATCGCCACAATCACCGCAGACAGTTCCGACTCACCGTGAACTGTGCCGCACCCGGTTCCGACTCACTGAAACCACACCTTAAATCTCTTAAAAATAAGAGACAACAAAAATAATCAATAATACATGTGAATTTTAAAATCAACCCCTATTTTACCCCTTTGGGGGATGATTTTACAAAAACGCTGAAACGCGTAATTCTTTATTTCTTACCAAAAGCATAAATTTGAATTTCCATATCCCCAACTTAGAAATATTGAGTTTCCCATACAAACTTTCATCCCTTATATCACCCCCTTGGGGGTTATTTTTGAGACAAAAAGTACCCTATGTCCTTCTCTAGGATGCCATCTATCTTCTTGCCAAATTTCATCGAAATCCGTTCAGTGGTTTAGCCGTGAAAAGGTAACATACAGACAGACAGACAGACAGACAGACAGACAGACAGACAGACAGAGTTACTTTCGAATTTATAATATTAGTATGGATTCGAAAAAAGTAGTCTTTTTTGTTTTATTGCTTAAGTCACACCACTTGTTTACTAACTTCACATCTATTCGATTTTCATTATTTTCTAACGTCTTTCCAAAAATACTATTGTTTAATAAATTAAAAATAATTATTTATTTAAGAGGTACCCTTATAAGATCTACACGGACAACAAGAAAGTTTTTTTTTTAAACAAACCTATTTAAAATAAACTCCTAATATTATTGTTATTACAGAACTCAACCAGATAACTCCAGTTCGCACCGGTGTGATCCGGATAAATGCGGCTAAATGATCTCTCGACTTTCCCGCCCTCATTATGGCACCCACCAAATTAAGTGCAGCGCTTTTTCCGCTGTTAAGTTAACGTAGTAATTAAAGCCTGCCATGGTTTGTGAGGTTTATGTCAAGGGTCGCTTCTGATCCTAATCTTTTTATGGTGTTGTCGTTGAGGCTGTAATCTTGTTTGCTTTCGCACATTTATTTTGCTTTGCACTTCATTCTTTTACGATCCTAGTAAGTGACGGTGGAAATTTAAATTATAATAGGTGCTCGTACCACATTATGTAGATTGTTTTTTTACGGACTGGCATTTTGCATAATAATACCAAAAAAAATGACGCCTGGCCGATGTGTAACACTGAAACTATTTTGTGTATAAAATAATGCACGAAAGCATGGTTTATTAAAAAAAATGGCATAATCTAAAAATAAGGCACAATCAAAAACAAAATATACAGATTTATGATAATAAAAAAAATCTTCTTCATTTCGTTTGGTTGTTGGCTGTTGGCCTTGTCGCCACGCCAAGCCGGTCTGACTACCGTTATGTTATACAGGCGCGACGCAATACCAGTAGAACAATTTCCGTGAAGTGTTCATACGGTTTAGTCCACGTTCAACCACCACAATCTTTACCCCCGACCATGTTGAACCCCTAAACGTTGTCCATGTTCAACCTCTGGGGGGTTGAACATGGATTTCAATACATTGGTCATCTTTTCTTTGTCCGACTATCGAAATTTTCTGGAGTCGCGTCGCGCCTACTTAAAAATACTTTCTCTAATTAATGTACAATAACGAACTATTTATTAACTTGTTATTATTGCGTATAGAAACAAGGGTAGAATTGCGTCATCTTTCTTATAGCTATCCTTATGCTTTTACGAAACTAGAAAAACAGATGAGGGCCGACTTTCAGCCGTAACCACCGGCTTTTTAAAAGCTTTTTTATTGTAGCCAGTGACTCAGAGCTTAACCAAAACCATATCGAATTTTACCAACGCGAATTCAAGGTCTCTTGAAAAAATATGTATTATTTTGTAATTTGTAGAGCTTACAGATAAAAGTCAAATAAAATAAAATGCTCGGTTTACATACATAAACTCGCACCTTATTCCCCATGGGGGTAGGCAGAAACTACAGAACGCCACCTGCTACGATCCATATTATTATTTTTTTATCCTCTACTGAGAAGCTCTTGGCCTGCATTTTACCTGATGGTAAGTGATGATCAGGCCGAAGGTGGAAGAGAGCTTCAGCCGGAATCCTCAACCACATATAAACTGGTTATCTTATCTCTAACCGCCGAAACACAACAATGCTGTTAACATTGTTGTTATGGCGACAGACTTAGATAAGATGGTGGTAGCTTGCCAGGTGGACTTAGAACAAGCCCTACCACCAACCAAACCGAGCAGAAAATTTTGCTCCCACTGGGAATCGAACCCGGAACCTCTGAGTCTGAGACAGGTGGTTAAACCACTAGACCACAGAGGCGGTTACATACTCTTTTTGCTTCGTTTTCGTTCATACATCTCGCCGCGCGCCGCCTCCGAGTACTACGCAAGTACGCACCTGACCTTTCTGAAGCACATCATCTATAAGGTCACTTGTCCTTCTAGGGCGTCCCCTCCCGGCTTTTCAACTGACATCCGCCTTGTACCTTTTGTTAGTTGCCTTTCATTCATCCTCTCAACATGACCAAACCATTAAAGCTATTTTCAATTTCGGTCACTATTTCTTCGGTCAGTCTTGCAGTTATCTTATTGGAATTGTGGATATAGCTGGTACCTACAATAATACCAGTCACTCAGTTGTGTGTAATACAACTGAGTGAGTGGTATGTATAGATTGCATTTTATTGAGTAACCTCGAGAGAGCGACGGAACAGCGCGGTTTTAGAATTTCTAGAACAACGAACAGAGAATTTTATTTGGATTACATATTTTGTTGTTGAATAAATTACTAGTATAGAAGTATGGAAGAACAATACATGTTGCGCCGTCCTCAAATAAATTGGATAAGGTCAAAAGAATGATGGTGATGATTTTGTTGCTGTTTTTTTTTGTTTCTGTTTGTGAATGTACAAAGAAACAAAAAAAAATCAGTTGTGTATTGTGTGTGTGTTGTGTATTTTCCAAAATTTGATTATTTTCAGTTTTTGAGAACACTACCTAGTAAGTAGTAGTAGGTATGCCTAACAAAACTGAGCTGGTAAGTCTTCTAGCTTTCCTAACTAATATTATACATGTGATAATGAGTTTGTTTGTTTGTTAAGCTTTCACGCTAAAACGGCTGAACCGATTTGGATGAAATTTGGCACATGGGTAGACCATAACCTGGGTTAGGACATAGAATACTTTTTATCTCGATATTCTCACGGAATCGAGACTTATGCGGGTGAAACCGCGGGGCGTAGCTAGTAATTACATAAAAATATGATTCAATTTCTAAATTCTAAAGACTCTTAGCTAAAAGTTTTCCAGGATAGATAAAAGTAAACCCAACGTTGTATAAAACCCAGTAGCCCACTAAAAGCTGGTTTTTATTAACATTGAAGTCCGTTCTGTAAGTAGTTCCGACAAAGCGCAGTTAATTGCTGTAAACGTACGCTTTAAAGCGCTTCAGGCTATGTGCAGCGGGAGATTGAACATTTTATTATACTGGATTAATGTGTTTGGCGATGTGGGGATTTAAAGACACCGGGTCTTGATTATTTGTGACGTACCTGAGTGCTGTGATGGAGGAATGATGCTAGCGCAGTGTATTATTCATTTGAGGACTGTTTTTAGTAACTGATGATGATCGGCAGAGCTGGGCAAAATACATGCTTTGCTTTAATTAAAATACAAATTACAAAATACTATCTCGCACTTATTTAAAATACAAATTATAAAATACACACATCAAAAGTGTCTAGGGATCAACATATATTTTTGCAATAACTTTTCTCCTGATTGATATTAATTAAAATTTTCTTTAAGGATTCATCAAATAAAGTGTTTTCGTTTGTCACAGTAACGATAAACCAAGTCACCTTTGCATTAATAAAGAAATTTGCCATTTTCCTAATAAAGGGATTTTTGACATTTGAACCACTAACATTAAAGTTCGAAAAAAAGACTGAAATAACAGTTTTCTTTAAAATTTTATTGGGTAACTTAAACAATTAATAATCCGTGTTTCTACCGCGAACACTAACAACACAAGAACATCGGTTTGGCATACTCAAAATGAGTTCATCCAAATCACGCTGTGGAATGGCCGCCCATGTTCGTTGCAACAACAAAAAAAGGTCTTCTTGCGACTGGATACCCTCCATATTCGGCAGAGCTCTTCTCTGTAGCATATCCCATGCATGCTCAATCGGGTTCAAGTCTGGCGACTGAGCAGGCCAGGGCAGGACATTGATGTTAGCTGCGGCGAGAGTCTGTTTTACAACTCTTGCGGTGTGCGGTCGTGCATTATCATGCATTAACTGAAATAAGGGACCGATTTGCACTTGTAGAGGAACGATGACGTCTGATACAATCGTCTCAGCATAAATTTGAGCGTTGAGGTTGCCTCTGATCCAAATCAACTCAGTTCTTCCGCCGATCCAAATACCCGCCCATACCATGATGGTTCCACCACTATAAGGATGGACTTCCTGGCAGGATTTTAATCGCTGTTGGCGTCCAGGGGTTCTCCAGTGTCCTATACGTCTTGTATCCGGTCTCATACCAAAACGAGACTCATCAGAAAAGCACACGAAACGCCATTGTTCTTCTGCCCAATTTCTGTGTTCAAGAGCCCATTGATATCGAATCCTACGATTGTGCATTGCTATAGGTGGTACCCGTAGCGGTCTTCGGGAATGAAGGTTCACTTCATGCAAGCGGTTTCTGACTGTTTGGTCGCTAATTAAGTTCCCTGAAGAGTGATGAAGCCTCACGGCTAACATCATGGCGGTTATTGTTGGAGCTCTTCGAGCTAAGATTTGAATGTATCGGTCTTGTCTCCGTGTGGTGCAGCGATACCGTCCTCCATGGCGCTCAGCCACGGTACCAGTGCTTCGGTAACGTGTCCAAAGTCGACTGATAACACTCTGACTTGTATTCAGAGCTAAAGCCACAGTACGTTGCCGGGAACCAGCTTCTATCATTCCCACGGCTCTGAGCATTTCTTCCCTGCTAAAATGACGTCGCTGCTCCATAATAACGTTGGTTTTAATCAGTAGTAGGGAAACAGTAGCACTAATAATGTCTTCAATGCGTTGTATGTTTTTATAGGGAAAATATTGACAGCTGATTTTCATCTTTTACTCGAATTTGATTCACAGTTCCTGATTCAAATTATGAAATGCACCAAAAAGGATCCATATAAATTTATAAAATCATAAATTTATTACAAAGCCACATCTCAATCTCAAGAAATCCGCATAAAAATGCTTGATCCCTAGACACTTTTGATGTGTGTATTTTTAAGTCGTGTATTTGAAATATAAAATACAAAATACAGTATTTTGACTATTTTTATTTAAAATACAAAATACAAATTATAATATACAGTCTGGTGTTAGGTTAGGTATACAAATAGTATAGAACTAATCCAGTCCAGCCTAAGGCAAAGGGCTGAAGGGGTCCGTCAGGGCCGATGCCTACCACCGGGGTTGCAGATAGTCCTAAGGGGAAACCGTGGCCCCCGTCTAGGCAAGGGAAGGAACACCGGTGGGTTTTAGTCAGTAAAAGTCTGACACGCCCTTCCGCTCCGCCCAGAGCGAGGGAAGACATTTGATGATTTCCCACCCAAAAAAAAAAAAAGAAGGGCAAAGGGAATAATATATTCTTACCATCATATTTTACAAAATGGCGACCGCTAAATATGTCACAGCATTCACAGGATTCACTCCATCGCCGAATGAAAATTACAATTGATAAGTTATGTAATTGACAATTTGACGTATGTTCCTGCAGTACAGACTACAGTACAGTTTAAGTGCAGTGTTGCCAACTTTAAAGATTGACATATTCAGCGGTCGCCATTTTGCTTACGAAAGCAATCGAGCGCTATTTTCTGCAGATCGCACCCATTCATAAGATCGCTAAATGTATTTATGTTCAAATGTATTTTGGAGCCATAAGTATATGAAATACTAACTATAAAATACCTCGGCGTCAGGTATTTGAAATACTAAAGACAAATTACATTTATAAGAAGTAATTGAATTACAAATACCAATTACGTATTTGTATTTCAATTACGTATTACAATTACAAGTAATTCAAATACTGCCCAACCCTGATGATCGGTCGTGATGACCTCATGCACGAAGTTGTTTGTGCGTTCTAATCCGGGTAACTGCCAGTGTTACTTTTCAATCCATAGTTTGTACCTTCTGCAACAGGAAGATTTAGAAAAAATTAACATGACCCACTATATTAGTTGCATTTGAAAATTCCTGTAAAGCTAATGTTTTGAGTAGATAAAATAATTAGCACAGATTAATACAGATGTGAGCAGTGGTGGCTCAGTGGTAACGGCCCTGACTTACGAGTTGTAGGTCTTGGGTTCGAACCCAAGCAGGCACTTTACTTTGTGTAAATAATTTCATCACCACTGCTCTCAAAACGTTGAAAGAAAACATCGTGAGGAAACCAAACAAAAATTCGAAGACATGTGACATAAACCAACCCGCACTGGGCCCACGTGGTAGATTACAGCCCACTCACTTTCACATAGAGGAGGCCTGTGTCCCAGCAGTGGGAACATTAATAGGCTTATGTATTATTATGTTATGTAATACAGATGGGACGCTCCGCAAAATCTTTCAAATAAAAAGCGACTTTTGCTACGACACAATAAACTGCAATTCAGGTCGCACAGCTAATCACATATAGTTATATTCACTTAGAAGGTGACTCTTAGATCTTCTGCCTACGTTACACTCACTGAATTAGCCCAGCAAGACGGGCCCGCCCCGTACTTGTAGCTTCATACCTAAACTGCGGAGTGTCCCATCTGAATTAATCTGTGTTATTAGTAAATACTTAGTTCAGAAAATTCTAGATAAAATACCATCAGAGGTATTCGAATTCAAACGGAAGGTATTAATTGGATGTACGGATGTACCTACATAATCCCAAAGCTCCCTAGCCGGGCCAAAATTACATACCTAACCAATTTTATAATTCAAACAATACCTATTCATGAGACCCAAACGGAACATACCATTCATCGCGACCGATGTCTTTAGGATAACATTCCACATTACCACAATTTGTTGAAAGATTAATGTCCTCTCTTTATCCCACTCCCACCGCTGGACAATTACAACAGAACTGGTGTGATGCGGGTCTCTCAGTAATTTGTTTGCGAAACAAACAATTGTTTGACGTTTTTGTGAAACGAGACACAGACACGAGTTTGTAACGTTTTGTTGGAGGTACTTATTTTAATTTATGTTTGAGTTTCAGTTGGAGAATAATTTAAAGGAGATTATGATTTGTCTTTTGAAGAGAACGAACAAATATTGTTATTCTTGTCACTGGTGTCTGTGTCTTCAATAGAAGACAAACTAGATTTAAGTGCCTGTTTGCACACCAAAGTATTAATTGCATCTTTGATCAAAGACGATTTGATTCATATGTTTGTATTACATACATTATCATATAACTAGTACTTACTCATAGATATGGGATCCTAGATATATAAGGTGTTAAAAAACTAACTTTAGAAACTTTAAGAGGTGCTTTAGACCATGAAACTGAATAACTTTAACTATGAGACCAAAATCGAAATCGCGAAAAAAAAAACAGCTGTCCCATACATTTAGAGCAGTAGGTATGGAATAGCAGATTTTTTTTTTCGCGATTTCAATGTTGGTCCCATAGTAAAAGTTATTCATATTGATGGTCTAAAGCACCTCTGAAATTTTTTAAAGTTAGTTTTTTAACACCTTATATATGATAGT
Organism: Conistra vaccinii; assembly: GCA_948150665.1. Classification (NCBI taxonomy): domain Eukaryota; kingdom Metazoa; phylum Arthropoda; class Insecta; order Lepidoptera; family Noctuidae; genus Conistra; species Conistra vaccinii. The sequence continues at coordinate 2,275,619 of OX411329.1, read as the reverse complement.
GTTATACCCCTCTAAGGCCCACAGGATTGACAATGTTGACATAATCAACGTACTTTATATTGTCCTGAATTCAAATGGTTACTCTTTTTTTAAACCAGATGCCTGTAAACTGAAAGTTCACATAAAAATATAACACTGTCATGTTTGTAGAATTCGAAGCGTGATGGAGTCGGGACACAATTTCCGTTGCAACTCCATCTCGGCGGGATATTGGTTATAACATACGTAATGTATGTTACAACATAGCATTCACTGCCCTGTGGACATAAAATAATACTTCTACGCTTTCTACTATTGCTATTTAAATAACACAATCGATTGCTACGTTACACCACAGACAATATAATACTGTTACACCGAGGAAGAATACGATCTTATATGTATTAAGGCGACGATAACCGTTTTTTAATGACTCAAGATGACGTCTAAACGAGTAGTGTGTTAATGATTTGGAAAAAATATATTATATTAAATTGGAGCATTTTCTTAATAACTTAATACACGAATATTATAAATTATGTTTATATTTGCCATGGTTTCTCTATTGTGTTACCTAACTTTTTTATCTATAATCTAAAGTGCTATTTTTTTTTTGTCCGAATGATAACTTGTCCGAATATAACATGACATAAAATTGAAATCCTAAAATACAATATGCCCTAAGTTTGTCATAAATAAATTACAATCAATAATATACAAAAGACTTAAAACTGTTTTTTTTTTCAATAAAAGTTACAAGTCCTAAATTCAAATTATTTATAGTTTATTTATATAAATAGATTGTGAACATGTGGTTTTTATATCCCTGTAAGAAGCATGCAAACATGCATACACCATAAAGAGAGCAAGAAAATTAATTTGTGTTATCAACTTAACTAGCTCTTTCATAAATTCAAAACCGCAATATTTTCCACTGTAAATGCCAAAGTACGCTTCAGCTGTACGTTTTTCTTCCATTCGAGTTTTATTTCAAACAAGCATGGTTTTATTCGGAATCCACCGGTGCGTGATGCCTCTTAAGAAAGCTCTTTACTAAATGAAATACTTCAATGTATGTTGTTTTATTATATAGATGCATCATGGAGATAATGTTTATTTATTCGAAGTTTAATTTTGTAACTTTATTTTTGAGATATTTATTCATGGTTGGCATCGTTTTGATTACGGCTGCAACGGACCACATAAGCTGTTGATCTGTTAACATTTAACTATATTTTTCATTCATCTATACTTCTATATATTTACTAATATTATAAAGATATTTGAATATTGACATTTTTATTTCATATTTGATTTGTAAGTTTGTATGTAGGGGGTAATGTTAGGGGGTAATCTCCGGAACTGCTAGTCGGATTTGAAAAATTCTTTTTGCATTGGATTGCCCAATTCTTGAGGAAGGTTATAGGCTCGCGGACGAAGTCGCGAGCAGAAGCTAGTGGTTGATATTTCAGTCAGGCAGTCGCTCTACGTAAAATATTAGTATACAGCTGCATCAGGGATTAGAAGCCAACTCCAATATTATGTAGTTTGAATTTTGGGAAATAGTTAGGATGATAGGCTACGTCGTTTTAAGGTCTATCTACACTTATCAGGGCCGATGTGAACGAGTTCAAATAAAGTACACACTTCGAAAACTTCTGTAGCGGCGTTGTGCACTTTTTTTTGGGATGGGTAAAAAATTTTAAACTCGCGTCAGATTGTGCCGTAAGATCCGTTGCCTAGCAACCGACTAAGTAAATATCAAAATAAATAGTCTTTGACATTACGTAAAGATTGCGAGGTAAGGCATTTTACCCATATTGATGGGTAAATAAAAAGCAGTCAAAACATACTTCATGAAAAGTGTTTAAATAAATTGTTTATTTTTGTTAGACTATATTTTGAAAATAAATAAATATGCTACTACTACTACTAATGAATATGGTATTTAACCACATAAATGATAGTACTTTTATACTGATTTAAAATAAAGCGATTCGTGCATTCCAAAATATTCAAAAATGCAGAATGTTACTCGTAATGTTCAAGTTTTCATTTCTGCCGGCTCTCCCGGAGTGCAACCCGTTGTTTTTTTTTATACTCTATATACGTCGGAGTATGATTCTTCACGTCTCGGGCACGGCCCTGGGGACTACTTTATAAATCAGTCAACGAAGATACGGACTCGTTCGAAAGTAGTTGAATAGAATAGAATAAAAACTTTGCATCGAAATCGGGGCCTATCTATGGGTCTAAAATTATAATCAACCAAAATTATCTACCAAAAACTGGTCTTACAATCGCCTGAGACTTCGTCTTTCGATAAAAGCAATTTTCAAATTCTATAGAACATTAATTTACATTTCCACATTTCTAAATTGCACCCTTTTCAGTTTCAACCCCTCGACAACTAAGCATTGCAAGCCCACAATGCAGAAACCCCACAAATTCTACAATATTATGATTCTGAATAAGCTTCAGTAATTCAAAATTTAATACTGCAGGACAACGGGAGGTGGCAGGCTTAGTGCTAATTTACATAGTACCTAGGTACCGGCCAGTCTAGACACGCTAACTCATTACTAAAACCCATTTAAGTACCCACTTGAAGTATGGACAGAAGGGAAAGCTATGGAGACGGTTTTTGTGGATATTTTGGTAACATTAACACCGATGGAGAATGATAGGGAGTTAATTACAATAAATATTATAGAGTCATGGTAGGTTATTAAATTAAGTATGTTTCATCTCCTTGTAGATTTTCTAAAATAAGGCTCCTTAACACGTTCAATGCCGGAAACCCTCCTGGAGGGTTCATCTAGTCGCATATAGGATGCCGGGAGCCCGCGCCGAGGGGTCATTTTAAATGTATTTTTTCTTAGCGAATACAGCATTAAAAACCGTGAAAATAAAATCTGATGGCCATTTTTACAAGATTTATTAGTCTATGCTGTTTTAAAATCTAGGTTATTTTTTCTAACTTTTGTTCATGGAAGTTCATTCTCAAAAAAATTAAAAGGTTGGAAACTACATAATGGCGACTTGACCGGTATTATATTGTTTTCCATAATATATTTGTCCTATTATTGTTTTCCATAATATATTTGTCCTATTATTGTTTTCCATAATCGTCCCCACTCATAATATTTACTTGCACTATTATCATTTATACTAATAACGCTTGCCATATAAACTTATTTGTCATAACTTTTATTTGCCATAATATTAGTTTCTATAATAACATGTGTCATAATCATTAGTTTCTATAAGTAACACATTACATAATCGACACTTGACAAACATAATTTAGAAACGTTACAGACAGATGTCCTCAGTATTGTATTATATGATATGTATTATTCCGAATGTTCATTTAAATACATACATAAGTACATTTGCAAAATAGGATAGGTTAGGTTAGGTTTTCTTGTTCAGACAATAAACAGTTTGTCAAATTCGAAACGGGTAGGTTAGGTTAGGTTAGAACTGTGACCAAACAACGCGCGAAGGCGAGCGAGCGTAGCGAGCGTGCCGCGGCAGCGGCCGCCGAGTGCTAGATTTCCTCTTTTGCAAAGCAAGCATGGTACATACTGAACTAGCATTGTTGTGCTAGTATGGGCAAATGAATATTAATAAATGTTATGGAAAACGACATTATTGAAAATAAATAATATAGCTAATGAATTTATGGATTAAAATGATTATGACACTTGATCGATTATATTATGACCAATGAAATTAGTGAAAATGATTTTATGTCATTTCACGATTATGGCAACTGAAGCGTTATTTCTAATGAAATTATGGCAACTAAAAGTATGGCATATAAAATTATGGCATTTTAAATTATGGCAAACATTAGTAAACCGACTTGACCACCTGAAAACACAATTTTACTTCGTTTTACAGTGTTTTATAACACGGTTTTAAACCTAATATAGTTAACCGTCCGCGATGGTTAACTTTAGTTCCAACGTAAGCCTTCCCGGAGGGTTCACTTCCAATATGTATGGCGACTTGGCGTAATAGTTCTATGATAGTGGGTGGAGTAGAAGAACATGGCAACTTTTATCAAAACAGGCACCACTAGACACCAGGAGGAGGAAGAATAACTTATCTGAAGGATAGATAAAAAATCTATGCGGTTCCGTTATGGGGCCCATAGAGAGAACGGAAAATAAGCACCATGCAGGTGACTAGTTAGACTCAGGCCGTGTCCTAATAAAAGCAATCGTCGGGCAAATACGCGAGGGCGCCTCCCGCTTTGCCAAACGAATGAGTGACAAATTATCGCGGCGATCGACGATCGCACGACCTAATATTATGGTCACGGGGTCATACTTAATGATGATGAAGGTGCAAAGGTAAAAACACGAGACAAGAGCGAATAAACGGAAATAATATACTTACAACAACTCTACGGAAGTCTTGTTCAAATTATGGTCACGTAAGTTCATAAAGTCCAGGTATATCGCCAACCCATCTACAAACTGACCGGAGTATTGTTGACGACTAGGCGAAAGCTTATAAAATAGTCTATGGCTTAATTTTATATCTAGGCGGTAAATTATTAAGTTTTAATCGTCCTAAATGGTTCAGGCTTTTTGTAAATTACATTTTAGGACCAGATTATTTGTTATACCTATTTGAAATTAGTCATAATATTATTATTATGACAAATTAGTCATAATATTATTATTATGACTAATATCAAGTAGGTATAACAAATAATCTGGTCCTAGTATATTATTGAAGATCTTCTTTCGCTATGTTTATACTAACTTGATCATTTCTATGGACGAATTTTTTTATCATGTCTATTTTGTAGAGTTATTGTGTATCAAATAAAATGGTATTGTTCGTACAATGGAATTGTAGAGAGCAGTGATGGCCCAGTGGTAACGGCGTCGACTTGCAAGTAGTAGGTCGTGGGTTGGAAACGGCAGGCGGTTTACTTTGTGTAAATAACTTCATCACCACTGCTCTCAAAACGGTGAAGGAAAACACTGGGAAACCGGCATATCCTAGAACCAAAAAATCGAAGACATGTGACATCCGCCAACCTGCACTGCTCTCAAAGAGAGGAGGCCAGTGCCCCAGCAGTGGGAACAATTCCATCTCCTACTCTCCAGACTCATACTTACTAATGTATAACCTCATTGTCTACAGGCATGAATTTTCAGTTTCAAAGTGTCCATACATTAAACTCAACTGAACATCTCGCACAACACACAATACAGTGAGTGAACGCAGATGTGAAATCGTCCGCGACCTCCGCACATAGATTTCAGACAAAACAGCGCTTTTTTCATCCCCTCGGGGGAGACAGCGCTGTAAAGCGCACGCTGATTGCAAGAGAAACGTCTTGCGGGCTACACAAAGAATTTTATTGAAAAGTGGAAAGTGTATTGAAGTTGGATCGTTTTAGGTTTTTTTTGTCGTGTCTTAGTTGTCCATTTTTAGGGTTCCGTACCTCAAAAGGCAAAAACGGAACCCTTATAGGATCACTCGTGTGTCTGTCTGTCTGTCCGTCTGTCATAACCAATTTGCTCCGAATCTAATGGGCCGATTAACTTGAAATTTGATACACATATGTATTTCTGTGACCCAAACACGGATGTGAAACGAAAATAAATGATTTTTGAATATGGGGGTCACTTTTGGGGGGCAAAGAAGAAAATATTAAAAAAAAGTTTTGCAAATTATACCGTGTGACATATCAAATGAAAGGAATTGTTACAAGAATCTCAAATATTATTTTAAAATAATTTTTAAACAAATACTTTTTGAGATATTTACGAAAATGGATGAAAATTGACCATTCCCCCCCCCCCCTTATCTCCGAAACTACTCAGCCTAAAATTATGAAAAAAAAACAGAGAATGGTTCCTTACTCATAGATTATAGGAAAACCTATAAGAAGTCTATGGTCTTAAAATAACATGGTAAATCTCTCAATATTGTGCTTACAAACTTACATTTGCGGTTGGAATGTATGGGAAAATAGGTTTTTCAACTACAATGTTAAGTTAGTTCTTGGGATAATTTATTGCTACTGCTAGTTCGACTAAAGCCCCCAGTACACGTTCAACGGGCTCGCCCAACGTGTACTATGGCGAGGCATCCGTCACTTCTCGTACCTTCCGCGAAGCATTCTGTTAGCCGATTTCATAATACTATGCCGCCGGCATTGTCGGCAAGCACTGCTAACACATTAGCTTTAATTATAACAGTCTGTACTAAATTCTACCATGATTTGGCTACTACATCCAGGATTGTCTTCAGACGTGGGAACTCCTCAACGGTCAACAGTACAAACAGCAAATTTTATATACGCTTTAATTATCATAGTCCGTTCTAAATTCCATCATTTATGGCTGTACCCAGGATTGGCTTCAGGCGAGGGAACTCCTCAACGATCAACAGTGCAGGCACGAAATTTTATGTACCCTTTAATTATGATAGTCTGTTCTAAAGTCCACCATGATCTGACTGCTGCACGCAAGATTAGGTTCAGATGAGGGAACTCCTGAACGGTACACAGTACAAACTCGAAATATAATGTACCATTCTAAATTCACTTATGGCACTGAAACGTGGTCGCTCACAATGGGCCTTATCAGAAGGCTAAAAGTCACCCAAAGAGCAATGGAGAGGGCTATGCTTGGAGTTTCCCTACGTGATCGAATCAGAAATGAAGAGATCCGCAGCAGAACCAAGGTAACCGACATAGCCCGAAGAATTGCCAAACTTAAGTGGCAATGGGCAGGACACATTGCCCGCAGAACAGATGGCCGATGGGGCCGAAAGGTTCTGGAGTGGCGACCGCGTACCGGAAGACGTAGCGTTGGAAGGCCTCCCACAAGATGGACCGATGACCTTGTAAAGGCCGGAGGAATCCGCTGGATGCGGGAAGCACAGAATCGGTCGAAGTGGCGGTGCTATGTCCAGCAGTGGACGTCTTTCGGCTGATATGATGATGATGATGATGATTCTAAATTCAGCCATAATCTGGCTGCTGCCCCCAGGATTGGCTTCAGATGAGGGAACTCCTCAACGGTCAACAGCACAAACAAGAAATTTTATATACGCTTTAATTATCATAATCTGTTCTAAATGTCACTAAGATTTGGCTGTTGCACCCAGGATTGGCATCAGGCGAGGGAAATTTTCAACGATCAACAGTACAGACACGAAATTTTATATACGATTGAATTATCATGGTCCGTTCTAAAGTTCACAATGACCTTGCTGCTGCACCCAGGATTGACTTGAGACGAGGGAACTCCTGAACGGTACACAGGACAGACACGTTTTATAATATAAAACGTGTCTGTCATGTGTACCGTTAAATGCATATATTATATGCATCATCATATATGCATCATAAATGCATATATTATATGCATTTAATTATGATATTCTTTTCTAAATACCACCATGATCTGGCTTCTGCACCCAGGCTAGACTGCAGACGAGGAAACTCCTCAACCGCCAACATAACAGACACGAAATATTATATATGCTTTAATTGTGATAGAACATTCTAAAGTCCACCATGATCTGACTGCTGCATCCAGGATTGGCTTCAGAAGAGAAAACTCCTGAATGGTTCACAGTACAGACACGAAATTTTATATTGTATATGGATATGTATTGTGCTAATAAACTAGATGGGACTAGGGTCTGATGATAGAGCCGGAAGATGACCATAGGAACTTCTAAAATAAACGAGACAGTACTATCGAAATTGGACCGGTTCGTTTTGTCCTGACAAGAATCATTGTGTTTGCGGTCGTTGGTTTTGTCTTACAAAGTACTGTAGCCTAAGGTGTAGTCCAGGCCCTCATGAGAGACCTGGAAGGTCACCATACGAACTCATTAACTAGACAAGATAGCCCCGTTGTGTTTCGGCCGTTTGGATTTGTTTTGTTTCAAAAGCTGGAGGCGTGAACGGTTTTCTTAAACAAAGATAAGAAAACATTAAAGTTATCTGTTTACGTAAGTCTTATTTTGTTCTTTTTAGTTTAATAAAAGCTTGTTTAAAAAATATTTTTACTTATATTTTATTCAGCCTAATACAGGACGTAATCCGATGGCAGTTTTAACTCGTGCACCATTGAGGGAACCATTTAGCCTGTTTCTAATGAGCAAAATAATGCGTCAGAGGGATGATCCATTTGACATTTTATTATTTTATTGTTTATTACTGCAAAATTGTTGACATTTTTATATTAATTTGACATTGATTGTAATTCAAACGATTTGACATTAAGTATAATTGTGTATTATTATTTAAAATTATAATGTCTTTAAATTTGTGTAAATGAAACATGATTTGCATGCCTTTGTGACGGTAGAACATGGAGGACTTTCATAATAAAACATCAATGTAAAAATTACCCATGTTTGCAAAGAAATAAATGATTTATGAATTATGATGATCTGAATTTTGCTACTACATAATATGGCAACTGGTAATATGAATGACATTGATATTCAGCTAAACATTGCCGTCAAATGCATTAAGAATTCTATCAGTGCACACGAAAAGATTATCATAGCTAGACTACAATATAAATTTTAAGGACATATCAAAAAATTAAATATCGGATAACCTTCTATCACTCGGCCTTAGTCCACGTATTCAAGAATATACGACAAGACAGAATTCAACACTATTGTTGAATTCTATCTTATCTATACAATAATATTCAGACATTGACCAAACCTGGTATCGCTATTTACTCTGCTGTGACTTAAGTTTATAATGTTGATAAATCTTGTTTTTAATTATAATAATTTTATCTGGTAATGCGAATCCTTAAATTCTCCAGATAAAAAAAACACCAAAAAAGTATTAGTTTTTATTTCGATTTCCTATTTTACCCATACATAGTTTTTTTTTCACGTAAGTAATGTCACATGTCATTGGCTTCAAAGAGTATGTAAACAATAAAACCTTCTTGACTTACGCAGAATAATTTATTTACGCATCGAACTATTGAAATTATAGTTCAATAATTAGTAACAAAAGATATTAATAACAACTAATTATTATTATGACATTGTAATAATAATCTGTAGGTGTTAAAAGTACCTTATGGTTATGACAAAGGCAGAATGTATTGAGAGACCTTTGCCTGTTTCATTCATCAATAGAAACTCTTTCAAAATAGAACAAACGCGTGCCATAAGATTCTATGCGCGCGCATCCTGAGCAAAATATGCTGGCGTCCGGCGAGTTTTCTCTTTCTAGCATGTATGCACGTCCCATTCGTTTAGTTTTAAGTACAGTCTCGAACGGTAGGTCTTTAATAATAGTTTATTATTATTGTATAATTAATTTAATGATTTCATTTTATGTTTTGAATGACATAGGCCATTATTATTTAGCAATTTGGATTTAATTTAATAACTTATGTTATGTTTCTATGTCGCATAGATTATTTTTTAAGTGAAGACTGAAATTGTCCCAACACTTACTTACGGCAAATATAAATGTAGGTACCTATATACCTATATATAAAAATCAAAAAAAGAAAGTTAAAGTGAATAAGAATATTCTGATTCACTTTAACTTTTTGCTTGTCTCGATAGACAAGTAAATATTGTAAACCCATCCGGGTTTAATTAACCACTTAAAGAAATAACTAACGTGAACACATTTTGCATAAAGATAAGGTCTGGTCTGGATTATAGTATATTTACATAAGCGTAAACAAGTACCCATATCAATTAAAATAAAATGGGTGCGGGTGAATCTGCGGGCAGAAACCAATATGTGGTAGAAAAACATCCATTGCGCTTTTTATGCGACTGTACGTGCGCCAATTATTGGCGCCAATTTTTGAATGCGCAGGTTCTACTCTGTGACTTCTTATATTCTTTCCACCGATTGTGCTTTTGTTTGTTTTTGTGAATATTTGAATTTTTTGATTAATTTCATTTTCTTGAGCAATAAATAATCATTATAATTGCGTTACATTTGAAAGTTGCTCACTATGGGAGACTCAGTTTGTCGGTGTATTAACTGTTCGATTCTTCTGCGGTATTTACGTTGGCAGTCATTGAGAGAAGTTAGTGAAAATGTCTACAATACTCTGGCTTTTTGGATTTCTCCAACACCGGTAAGTCGACAATTCTCAAGTTTTTACTTACTTCTAAAGTCCCTAAATCAACCTATATCTGTCGGAATTGAGGTCGGAATTGACGATCATTCAAAATACTAAAACGTCATTTTGTCAAATTCGTATTTTGAATTTACCAGCATACAATGACCAAATGTCAGTAAGAGATTCGATACTAAACCTAGATTTTGAGACCTAATTACCGTGTAATGCCGAGATTTTATGATAAAATGGTAAATTACATTTGAAAGCCCTCAGATCATTCTCTAAATTAAACCATAAATCTTTGAGTCACAGCATGTTTCGTAGCGATACTAGGTTCCTTAGTCGCTTGGTCAATCTCTTTTCCCTCTACAATCCGGTACCATACATACAGGATGGAAGAGTAAACACCGTTGTCACTCAAACTATGGGTAGTTGGCTTAAATATAAACATTAAAAACAGAGTAAAAAAAAAAATTACGTTATTTTCTTTAACAATATTAAAAAGGTTATTGTCCGACACCGTCCGCAAATTCATGGATATGCGCCCGACCGAGTGACGTAATCGATCGCCGCCCGTCCTACCTACCTACACAACACATGAATAAATACAATACAACCTTTTCCTGGCATAAGACAGGCAAAAATACCTACCTTAGGAATTGTGTGACGATTCTAAACGTACATCTTTAAAAAAAAAAGTTGTGATTTTCCATTGAATTTATGTTCTATAAACGAAACCAAACCACTGGTTTGAAGGATAACGGTGTTTACCCTAACACCCTGTAGTTATTTTAGTTACTACAAACAACGGCTCAGATTATAAAAATATATATATATAGGCGGCCTGCGAGCTGTGGAGCAGGTGGTTTTAACGCTCACCACCGCAGCTTCGGCTTGCTAGCCGGCGGCGGCGGTACATATTCATCGTACGGAACCCTCTCAACGCGAGTTCAATTCGCACTTGACCGGTTTTTTATTTCTATGCCAGTAGCAAAAAGGTAGTGCATTTTGGTATTTTCTAAAAATCCAATTTATATTATTATCTCTATTGGTCCAGGGGTTCTGTCTGACGCTTACTTTAATAACACATCGAGTTATGTGCACTTTTGATAGCGATGAACATAAAACCCAAGAACTTCATAAAACTACAATGTAAAACTCTATCTTACAGAGTTACAGTACCTACGCCTGAGAGACGTGCTTCATCATATGATGCGCCGCTTGATTGCAGGCACTTGGCAGTTAAACGCAAGGCAATCAACACCGATGCCGATGCGAGAACTTTACAAAAAAAGTTTAATGTAAAGTCTGTCGCACTCGCACGTCACTAATACGTAGGATACTTTAACGTCTGAGAGGCGTGCTTGCTCATAAGAAACGCCACTTGCAGGCTCGTGAGTGTAATCCCTTTAAGGAAGGTACCTAGCAAGTAAGTGCTTGACTTGAAACTTAGAAAAGGCAAAAAAGGTTTTTCCTTTTACAAGTTTCTTAGTGGATACCTAATTAATAGCTTATAATTTATCAATCTCTTTTTAGAAGGTGCTAAACGGAACTCTATTACTAAGCCTCTGCTGTCCGTCCGTCTGTCTGTCAGCGGGCTGTATTTTATGAACCGTATTAGGTAGACAGTTGGAATATTCAGATGGTGTATTTCTATTACCGCTATAATAAAAATAAAATAATAAAGTTAATAATTAAAGAAGCGCAGCATAATAAGACAGTGTCAAGTGAACAGATCGGTTAGATACACCACCCTGCGCTCCATAACTCAAGTAGCGGAGTGCGCCGGCCACGTCGCACGAATGCCCCCGGAGAGATTGGTCTGATCGTCACTCACTGGACACCTGAAGACATCATCGTCGTCGAGGTAGACCGCGGCGAGTGGTGTGACGATCTTATCATGTTTGCGGATTCCACATGGCCTGAAATCGCACAAGACAGAGAGATTTGGAAGGAAAAAGGGGAGGCATTTGCCCAGCAGTGGGACACAATATGGGCTAGTAAAAAAATAAAAAATAATTAAAGTATAAGTACAAGAAAAGTGTTTTTTATCGGGTATGTGGAGTTGTGGACTTCGACTAGCACTTGACCGGTTGCACCGACGGTATACTCGTAGACTCCTATAAAAGTTTTACTTTTATTGATAGCTTGCTAGCTTGGAGGCTAGTTTTAAAAAACCCGGGTTCTTGCCTTTTCTCTTGTTATTAATTTAAAAGCCGTTTTCACAAATGATTTCAATTCTATATCTCCAAAAAATGTGGAACGCTTCACGATTTTGCGTGTCATCCTTGCGCAGGGGCCATGCTAATCTTCTCTGTATCGTTCCAATTTTAGTATATGTACTGCCGAAGCAAGTACATCAGTTATGTCGGATTTATTTTATACATCATTCCTAGCAAGAAAACTTTTCTTGCGCGATGTAGGACTTTTGGGAAATACAAAAGCATCGAAATATTTTTTTGCTTTCAATTTACATTAATTTAGCAAAGAGCACTTGTTTGTGTTTATGCTATGAATGACATTCTGACAATTTTATTAATTATTCTCTAAAAAAATATATTTAAACTATTCCGTAAAGCATTTATGACAGCGCCATCTAGGTGTAATATAATAAACTTACGTCGATTGAAACGAACTAAACTTCAAGTTGATGTCATCCAAAAACAATGATTAAAACAAATTATAATTACAAAGCACTCATTGTGTAATTATCAGAATTTTCATCAAAAAAATTTTCAAATTGCGTGCAACTTGGTTCAACAGTGACTATGTCTTACACAGATGGCGGTAGTAATATTGATGAAAGCGCCATCTGTGCATGTAAAGTTGTACTCTTAGAGAAATTACGGTCTCAAAGTGTATCGCATCAAGTTCTTTAGTTTATTAATAGATGTCGCTTTTTACGAGAATAAAAATAATTTAAAAATTTTAGGTATATTTTTTTTTAAATTGTACATTATAAGTTTATTGTATTCTTTACAAAAAATGTGTGGTAACCATAGATTAACCGATTTAAAAACAGGAAATATCAGCTGTTAACCTTCCTTACAATTAAAAAAAATATTCAATTCACTCAAAGAATATTATTAACCGTCGACCACCAAACATTACAACAGAAAAAAGATCTTGATCATTCAAGAAAGTATTCTGGGCACGTTTTCTCGAGATTTTCCCTAAAAACGACGGTAATGACCGTCAGAAGCTTGCCATCAGTCATTAGTAAGTACACGAGAGTTATAAACAATGATAACAGCCGTGATATACTGAAACACATAAACGTTACGTGGGTGGGACTAGTGTTGGGACTGTTCCCGGGATTTGCTGGAATATTGTATAATACTTGAAAATACTTACTAAGATTTGTGGCGATGCTTTATCGGACACGAAGTGTTACCACGACAACACTTCGTGTCCGGCTTTGCGTTCGACTCTTCGCGTAGCGTAATTTAGAGATAGAACATACTATAATACCTCGTTAACATTAAGCCATTGCCATTCGTATTGCCGGAAATATTTCCCTAAATATTGATGTGGCAACGTCAAGGGAAATGTGTGTTTACATTGCCGCTTCACATGTCTTTCAAAGATTCAACACAAACACTCATTCCCATTTGCGTTATCGGCCCTTTGATGTCCGCCAAAAACCACCAATTTGGACCCGCCCAAATCGTAGTTTGACTTAACTGCGAGACGCAAGAGTCTCGCAGGCTTAGTCTTGTTCTTGCTTAAATCTTGCAGGGTCAGTCTTGGTCTTGGTCTTGCTAAAATAAGTCAGTCTTGGTCTTGCAAAAATGCAAGAACAAGACCAAGACTGCAAGACCAAGACCGATTTTGGGCAACACTAATCCTGAGGATGCCTCGTTGAGAGGCGAAACACGTGTCGATTTCTTACAGGGTTTAAACAATCACTAGATTTAAATTCTCAATTCTTTATTGCATTCTATAATGTTGGTAAAACAGTTGGTGTGTAGAAAAACAAATTTAATGCTAACACATACTCGTAAGGTTCAGTTTGAGCTACAATTTCATATTTTTTTATGACTTTTTCAACAGTACTAGTCAGTGTAAAATCAACTGTGATTTATTTACAATTTTATAAAGTTGATGTTTGTTTATGAGGAAATAATAACATCAATTGGAAACATATTTAAATAGACCTTACATAGCTACGTATTTAAATAAAATTAAGTCCTAAAAAATTGGTCCGCTGTCTTCAAAATGTAAATTCAACACGTTTTAATCCAACAGGATTCCAACAAAAGGAATTAATTGGAGTATAAATTGCAATCCTGTCCGTCCTGTCTTACCTTAACATCTTTATAAATCCCGTCGTCTCATTTTAAATCTCAATTAAACTTTTTATGTTAACCACACCGACTGTTGTTTTAATGAATTTAAAACTCCAGTCGTAGACTTGACTTAATTTACAACTTTCCATCGTAGTTGCTTAATTAAATGGATCAGTGAGAAATACCTAAGAATAATCGTAATAATAATATTATGACATGACATACCTCCGCAGTGAGCAGTGGTGGCCCAGTGGTAACGGCCCCGACTTACGAGTTATAGACTTGTAGGTCGTGGGTTCGAACCCAAGCAGGCGCTTTACTTTGTGTAAATAATTTCATCACCATCACTGCTCTCAAAACGGTGAAGGAAAACATCGTGAGGAAACCGGCATGTCTTAGAACCAAAAAATCGAAGACATGCGAAATCTACCAACCCGCACAGGGCCCGCGTGGTGGATTACGGCCCACTCCCTCTCATAGAGAGGGCCTGTATCCCAGCAGTGGGGAACAGTAGGTAATAGGCTGATTATGTAAGTTATGTAAGGCAGTCATGAGGGGGAAGGGCGGTGGCCCCAGTTAGCTCTGCAAAATACCATGCCGCGCGGCTCAGACGCGTGTTTGGCTGAGTCAGCTCCTTAGGCTGGTTTTCCTCTCACGCTGACCGTCGTCGGCGCTGATAAGACAATACAATACGTTCAAAAATTCAAAATTCAAAAGTCATTTATTCAAACTAGGCTGAGAATCAGCACTTTTCGAACGTCTAAATTACATAAGACAGTCCCCCAAAAACGCCTGCCCTTCACCACTTCCTAGTGCTTTTGCTGGAGAGAAGAAGTGGCGCAACAAACTCCCCAGCAGCACAGCTGTCTGTTCAGTTAGAAAAAAAAAACTTGATTCTATACAATAGTATGCAAATAATTTACATTACTCAACACAGAACATTCAATGAAATATATTTGCCATAATGACAGCTAGCACGCGCCAATGTACCAACAAAAAAATATCGAAATCTAAACTCAAGCAAAATAAAAACTAAAAACGTAAACAGAACTTAATACCCGAATTATAAAGCCTCCAGGCATAAAGGGCGTGCCCGCTTACATATAGCTAATAAAGCTGTAACTCGAAGTCACATAATTATGATAAACTAGGACCATCGAAGTAAAAATAAATCAACAGTTAGGCAAGAATAATATAATGATCTACTGTCGAGGTCGCTAGCTAACCACAGATTGCAATACAACTCATTAAACAAAAACATTGTAATATGTCGATTATGTCAATTATAAATGAAAATTAAATTCAAGTCAAATAAAATAAACAATTATATAACTCATATAACCTGTCAGTAGGTAAGCTAATTCTGGAGAAAGAACATAAACATTGTCTTGAGTTAATCACAGCGACCAACTATTTTTATCGTTTAAGTAGTCGTTGATAGAATAGCCTTTGAACAAAGGTTGGATTTTACTTAGCAGAGAAGTGGGTAGCTTGTTATAAAAGGTTATACCAAACCCAACAAATGAGTTATGAACCTTATGAAGTGTATAACACTAAACTTATATAAGTATGCGTATATAAGTTTAGTGTTCTTAGGAACGGTTGTGCTCAGCAAACTACTTTTTAAATTTGTTTTTTCAAAATATCATCGTATAATACTTTTTAAATGAATAAGTTAGTAGGTCAAAGTCTAAGTTTTGTTTTAGTTTAGTTATTTTTGTTAATTTCCTTATCTAAATAGATACATTATTTGATTTTGTAGTATTTAATTTTCTTTAGGGTATTGTTTTTGTAGTATTTTAGGGTAATTCAGTCGCGGGTTAAAGTTAAAGCCAAAGTAACTATTCCACGCGGACGAAGTCGCGGGCAGAAGCTAGTTATTTATATAACGATACCCCTCACATCTGCGGAGTTTCGCTCGCTAATTTTATTTGACTTTGGTTAGTGTAGTGTAGTATGGAAAAGTAGGTTAAATAATAATTTATTCAAAATCCTAGCCTAGACTTAAGAGATCACATAAATTACTAGAGTTCCGCAAAATGTTCTGAATTTTCATCGAATTTCCCGTTTTTTGTTCCCAAATCCCGGGCTACAAGTTGTCAGCACTATTTGTATGGCTTGAGCCCGGGAACATTACTCTGCACTGAATCCCTATGCTTAGTTTCGCAAAATATCGCATTCAGGGATATATTGGGCTGTTCTTATGTAGGTGTATAATAATATTATGTAATACGTTGTTTTAGTGGCGGTTACGGACTATCTATAAATATTATAAAACAAAGATATTTTTCGCCTGTCCCTGGTTGGAGGCTTTGAGTTTCTAGGAGCTTAAGGCTGCCACAGGAAAGTCCGGTTAAGCAGTTATGACCTTAGTGGTCACCTGCGAGATGCCATAGTCAAAAAAAAAAGTAGATATTTTTCGTGTCTATCACAGTGTGTCTGCCACGTTGTTCTTCTAAACTGCGCAACAGATTTCGATGCAGTTTCACCAATCATAAAATTTATTCCCTCTATGTTTAATAGTCAAATCGTAAAAACGCGAAGCCGCCCCCCGTGTCGCTAGTTGTATGATAAAATGATGAACGGAGCAAATAGAATACCTACGACTGACATGTAAGGATCGTGGCACTTATCGTTCTGTTTAGTCGCTTCCAAAATTATCTAAAGTAATTGTAAACAAACTCTCTTCAGGTTAAATTCATTCAATCACTAAATAGATTATTTTAGTTACTTACACATTTATTTTTATTCATAGGGTCGAGTGTGAACTATGTTTAAGGGTTGAGTGGAAACAAATAAACAAATCTTTTTTTAGGGGTCGAGGGGTCGAGAGTGGACTAAACGAAATTTCCGTTTAGTCCACTCTCGCCCCCTCGACCCCTAATAAATAATGTGTCCACTGGACCCCTAACTATAGTTTATTCTCGACCCTTGGGGGTCGAGAGTGGATTTTATTTTCCAGCCAAGTTTTAGTTTCCTCTCGACCCCCAAAGTACAGTCATCAGTCTACCTTATAGTTGCATACTATTTAACTAAAATACCTTCAATATAATTTAGTGAGCAAGCATTTTTTTGACAGAAAAAAAGTAGCTCATCGCCACGAAGACATGAATTTATATTAAATCATTTGCGTTTTAGTAGTTACCAAGTGATTGGCATGTAAAAATGTGCAAATATGTGATAGATATATCGACTGCAAGTGATAATAGGGCGCATTTAAACTTTATAACTTCCCACAGAGGAGGACGTGTACTGCTTCTGGACAGGTCATCAATACCACGTCAAAAAAAAAAACATGAGGGGCAGTCTTTGGGGACTGCCGATGGAAGTGAAAACACTATCCTATAATATTATGTTAATCGTGGTAATAAACTATCTGTCTGCCTCATCCAAATCCTATTAGTAGCATAACATAATGATTGAATACTATCGTGAATTCATGCATGCTTAGTACTTTTTGTTAGGTTACTGTGCACAACGTGTAATGATTGAAATACTATCGTGAATTCATGCAGGCCTAGTACTTTTTGTTATGTTACTGCTCAGATATTGTGCACAACGTCTAATGATTGAAATACTACCTTGAACTCATGCAAGCCTGGTACTTTTTGTTAAGTTACTAACAAATTCTACTCACCCTCCGTCTTACGAATTTTCGATCAGGTCAGGCTTAACATTTTTTTTCCATCCCAAAAAAAGTGCACAACGCCGCTAAAGAAGTTTTCACTTCATAATTTCAAAAACGGAACATCATATTGGCGGTGGTATTAATTGCTCGTTTATTTTTTTTAATATCAGTTTCCGAATTTTGCCATTAGTAGCTGTAGCTTACTGTACCAAAATATTAATTTTAGATAGTTACCGAACTAGGGGTTGAAAGTGGACGAGCTATGCCTGTCCTTTGTATGAAAATTCAGTCTCGACCCCTGGGGGTCGAGTGTGAACTATGTTTAAGGGTTGAGTGGAAACAAATAAACAAATCTTTTTTTAGGGGTCGAGGGGTCGAGAGTGGACTAAACGAAAATTTCAACTTTATATCTCAACTATTTTTCCAACAATTAAGTATTGTTTGAATAATATTTTTAAAGGTAATTGAAAAATCAACGAGAAAAATTAAGGTTATTAAATTAATCTCGATTGTCAAGTGAAAAACATCTTAAAGGTGATTTAAAATTAGAATTTCGGGATAAAGTTTTTAAGTAATCAAAAATCAAAGCACTGAATTAAAATTAGTAATAGTGACACTGAATTGGCATACACTGGTACGTTTTCTGATCCATTTTGTTTACATTTTCATCAGATACTCTTTGAACAGACCGCAGTTACTGTCTCCACACGAGAAAAAAAAAACAGTTTACGCAGTACCTACATACAATAATAAAATATTGGTTCTTTCTTAAGTGTTAGTCATTATTTTCCAAAAACTTAACACAACAAAACTTCGCAAATTATAATTTATTATTTTCACAAGGTTTTCTCTTCGTGTATAATAAAAGTTTTTAAGGTAAAATCTCACCGTATTACATTACCTACTGAAAATATTTTCCTTTACTTAGGAAAATACTTTGTATTTTTTTTTTAAACAAGAAGCTAAGACTCCTACTTCTTACTTAATTTAAAAATGGCGTAACAACTTCAGAATGGGACGGAGCACTACTTATGTAACAATAAACTACAGTCAGAAATCTAATACTGAGCTGACCTTCAAAATGTTTTGTTTACAAGTTACTTAAGTACTTTGGTGGTATGAGGAACAGGGTGTAAAGTTCACTCATCCGCCATAGAAAAAGGAGGATCCTCCGACCAGATGGGTGTCGTGTCTGGTGGGCAACTGCCCAAAAGTTGATAAGCTCGGGTCGATCGCGCGGTAAACTATAATTGCGCGATGCAGGATTTGTGTGACGTCATGTCTTTTGATGCATAGTTCGTATGTGGCGGAGTAACCGCTACAGTACCTCCTACCTATCTATGAAATCATGCTGAGTAACGCTACGTTACGGTGCCCTACGTATACGTAACTTTGCAATCTTACTTAGGGACGGTGGTCTCTCCACTAATCCATTGCCTACTCAAGGATGCATATTCGGTATGGCTCGCTAATCCTTCCTGATCCTTCGGCACGGTCTTATCCTTACCATTACAGCGCTCCCCGGTCTACTCCCTAATATGCAATGGCCTCTGTATCCCCATGCAACATGAGGCTCCAGGGGCTAGTGCAAATCTTGGGGTTCATTCGATTTATCGAGTCTGGTTACACCACGCTGGGATCAGTGCAATTCATTCATTCATACAAACTTACATTTGCAGTTGGAATGTTTGGGAGACAATGTTAAGGTTGTTATTGGAATAAATTCATCCCAACCACGGAAACCTTCATTGTGCGTGGTCCGACACGCACTAGGCCAGTTTCTTTTTTTACTCTAAGGTATTTTCCCAAAAATATCATAAATTGAATTTCACGTTCCACCAAAAATTAATTCGGTGAGTTAGTAGAAGTTATTATTTCATTAGCAGCAAGTTTTAAGAGAATGTTTTCGAACAACATACTGTTAAACCACAGACCGTGTTGTTCTTTGATGGTTTATAAGAAATTCCCTTTCGAGGCTTCCAACATTTCAATTTGATCAAGTTAGTGAGTTGTCTTGGGAATTTAATTTTGGTTATGAATATGATAATAATTAACTACGATAATGTAAAGATAATTACTTAGGGAGGCTCGTGGCTACGCTTGCCGGGGTTGGTCCGTGGATGGGTGACCATCTTTACATAGGTACCGACCGAGACTCCTCCATGCCTCGGAAAGCACGTTAAGCCGTTGATCCCGGCTGTCATTCGTGGGTTTTTGACAGTCGTTACTTGTCGTCAGAAGTCCGAAAGTCTGAAAACCAGTCTTAACAAGGGGTATCGTATGCAGTTACTGGGTTGTGGAGGTCAGATAGGCAGACGCTCCATGTAAAATACTGGTATTGCTGCATCGGGTTAGACTGGAAGCCGACCCCAAAATAGTTGGGAAAACGCTAGGCAGATTGATTGAATGTAAGTATAATTTCTTAGATGTGCTTATTATAGCACTTAAATATGAAAGATTTTCTTACGATGCACTTGTGATATTCGATTTCTTGTAAAGCAGGCACACTAAATGCCATTGATTTTTTTGAGCACTGTTACTTAAATAGGCCTAAAAACAAGATACACAGTAGTCAAGTACACACTACGAGTAACGTAAGCACTGTTTAAGTTATACGAATCACAAGAACACGTTTATAAAAAGCATTTAAAATACTCTCAACAAACATCAAATTAATTTCACAAGGAAATGACCGACAGTAAAATTCACACTTCACTAGATACACAAAAAGACTTTAAAGCTGTTAAAAACACCGATGATACGTTACAAATCATTCAATATAAAAACATATTGGTCATCGACATAAGGAATACCATTGATGAGTATTTTATGGCTGAACGAAGTCACCTGTTTGTGCGGTCACCGTGAAATTGTGTATACCCCACAACATTTAAGAGGGTGTAATGAAGAGCCCTTTGGACGCTAATGGAATATAATTGTTTGTTGGATTAGTGTATGGAGAGGAAGTCGTTGGTAAAATGACTTACCAACCTAACCTACTTACTCATTATAAGCCGTTCGTTAAGCCGTTGGTCCTGCGCCTGATCTCTCTCCGGTCGTGTCGGATTGCCGTCCCTTCGGACTAAGAGAGTGAGGGAAGAGAGCTTGCACCTGTATCTGCGCACAGACTTGTGCACTTTATATCTCCCGCGCCGAAGGCTAGTCTCCGTTGAGATTGGCCGCCATGACCGTCATACGGTCTGGACGACTATAATATACTCCTCTTCTTCTTTTTCTTATTTTCCCAATTTATTTGGGGTTAGCCCAACTAGTACTTCTGCGCCACACCGTACGATTGTGAGTTATTTATTTATTAAAACTTTATGCACAAGTAAAAAAAATACTGTACAAAGGCGGACTTAATGCCTGGGGCATTTTCTACCAGTCAACCTTAGGGTGATGCAGAGACAAAACATGGCAGGTGCAATATAAGGGATAGATAAATTGAAAATTAATACATACTAATACATAGATATATACATACATACATACATGTCGGAGACGGCCAATAGTACGGTTGCTAAACGAAGCGCGGCACGTCGTGAACCGAGTGGCGGGAAAACGAACTCGGCTTACTTCGTGCTACGACGGAGTCTAGGTACTGGGGCGCCGGGGCGAGAAGACTTGCCTTCCAACCATTCTGGAGAACGGAGCCTCCAGTCTAGGAACTGTCCTTCGTTTCGTTTAGTTGTCGTATGGTATAGTGTCTGATAGCAATGGAGTTAAGACGTCGCGGAACTGTATTCGATTCGTTGTGCTATGTACGTTGTAGTTAATGGTGTTAATTGTAATTTGTGATCATTGTGATAATTTGTAATTTTAATAAACAGCGTGTATCGTATCCAGTGTGTTGTCATTGCACGAAACCCATCTTCTGCCCACATGATATCTGAATCTAATGGAATAAATCCTGACGGATCCGACATCAGAACTGGGATCAAATCGTGCTAATGAGATCACACGCGGGACAGTGACAATATTAATCAGTGGCGGTTAATTTTTGAAATGCAAAACCAACAAATGCACGCGCTGTTACAAACTTTAAAAACGAAGCCAGTGAATAGCAAGTTAGGGTACACCAGTGTGGCCAGAATTCGAGCCCGACAAACTTGATTCCGATGCTCGATCATAGTGCGCAACCGCTGACTTATGTTTCGACGGGAGGGCAGTGGAAGGAAGCCAGCTTATTTTGACAATAAGCAAGGAATTGAAGGACTCTGCATCTACATGGCTAACGCAGATAACCTATCCAGGTATGACGTGGGAGCAGTTTAAAGAGCTGTTCAAGGCCAGATTCGTGTTGGTTCAGGCGCAAAATGAAAACGCTAAAAGTGACCGTTGGCGAGCCGTTTTTTTTTGAAAAATAAAATTTGAGGGTAAGACGGAAAAATATTTTTTTTTTTGTGAATTTAGCATTCTTATCACTTACGTGGGGTATCTAAAAGGGTATTAAAATTTGGTTATTTTTGAGCTCAGACGCACCGTTTCTGAGATATTAGCGAAATACCCTGCAAAACTTTTCATAACGGTTTTTGTGTAATTTACGAATTGTAATGTAACCCATTTTTTAAATGTCTGTTTCATGAACCATGCCATGCGATCGAGGGACTAGCTTGCAGCGCCAATCAACGCCAGTTGGGGCTCAATTGCGAAACACAGCTGAAGCCTGGCCAACAGCGCATCGTAGCGGTGGTGCGAGGCATAGCAGTCACAGGCGCCTTCGCAGTCGAAGTTGCCACACAGCTGAAGCCAGATCGAGAGCACGTGCTGCAGCAGTAAACGACGAGTTAGAAGTTTGCGTCGCACCTTCAAGCACGTTTAAATAAAAAGGTGAGCTGTATTGTTTTGTTTACAATTCTGGTGCTGAATGCTCGTTAGTAAAGGAGAGTTGTTTAGCCAAATTAAGTGGCAAACGAGTTAATAACGTTGTTGCGTTGACTGGTATTGGTCAAACACGTGTATTCAGTACAGAAAAAAGTTTATGTAGCGTAACGATTAGCGAACACCAACTTGAGCTTTAGTATTTGGTTTGTTTTGTTTTAAATTCTAATCGTACTTACAAGTAAGCACATGATGGATTAAGGAGAATGCCCGAGGGCTAAGTACCGTTTGAAGTAGAGAATTTGAAATTGAAAGATAGTGTGGAAACTTAGTTCGGATGGTCAGACCGTACCAGTAGCCATGCCGTAGCCGTAGTCCGGTAGAAGTCGGTGTCTGCTTGAAGTAGTCCGTGGATGCGCGGTGGGCGGGTGGCTCTGGCGGAGGTCGGGTCTGGTAGAGACCATAGAGTTATGCATGTGGGACTCGGCGTTCATGAGGAACGTAGTAAAACAAACAGGGGTTTGTTGGGGCCATGTTGGCCACAGGCCACGAATAAGATTCCTGCTTTGTGTAATGATTAGATGGATGAAGAGGTACTTGGTTGCTCTAGCATTTTAATAAACCTAGGTAATTCTATGTTTGATCTAGTTTTTAGTTTGTTCGATTTAGAACTTTAGACATAGAGAATATTAAACGTAGTGTGGAATATGATAAGGCTCGATTTGATAGCTAAAACAAACTATTCGGTTGTCGATTTCGTGTTATTAGAAAACAAAAAGCGAAATCAGATTAAGTTAGATCGGAAGTTCAGAGGTTTGTTTAATGTAATGGAAGTTTTGAATGGTGATCGCTATCCGTTAAAGCTTTAAATTCTAACTATAGGCGTAGTTACAAATTAATATGCTTACGATAGATTAAATAAAGATGCCAGTAGGTCATGTACCAGTCGGAAGTAGATGGTGATCACAGTGGTGATGAGCAAGCCTAAGTTATGGAAACCACGCGAGTAGGGTTCTCTATCGGCCGTATTGTGTGAGACCGTACCAGTAGTCGTATTACGTAGTCGTAGCCCGGTAGAAGTCGGTATCTCTTGAGGCAACTCAAGTAGTCCGTGGGTGTGCGATGGGCGTGTTTCTCTGGCGGAGGTCTGGGTCTGGAGAGACCATGTGTGAGAGCAATGTGATTGCTAGTCGGCTAGAGAGCCGTGGCGTTAGAGTGGTTTACTCGTGTGTGGGTTTCTAAGGCTCTTAGTAAAAAGATGACTGTTAATTTGGAAAACGATGGTATATGGCTCTGGTTGATGATTTTTGCTATGATTAATGAAAGTTTGTTTAGTTCATTGAGAAGTAAAAGTATTGTTTTGTTAAAACAATAAAGTTTTAATTAAAGTAAGAGATTTAAGTCTCCTAATCTCGAAAGTTGGAACCCGTAAATGGTCAGAATTGGCCGAGTCGAACAGACACTGTTGTTGAGTTTTGGTTGCAGGATTACCACACGAGGACGTGTGTTAGCGCAGGATGGCCGTGTCGGAGACGGCCAATAGTACGGTTGCTAAACGAAGCGCGGCACGTCGTGAACCGAGTGGCGGGAAAACGAACTCGGCTTACTTCGTGCTACGACGGAGTCTAGGTACTGGGGCGCCGGGGCGAGAAGACTTGCCTTCCAACCATTCTGGAGAACGGAGCCTCCAGTCTAGGAACTGTCCTTCGTTTCGTTTAGTTGTCGTATGGTATAGTGTCTGATAGCAATGGAGTTAAGACGTCGCGGAACTGTATTCGATTCGTTGTGCTATGTACGTTGTAGTTAATGGTGTTAATTGTAATTTGTGATCATTGTGATAATTTGTAATTTTAATAAACAGCGTGTATCGTATCCAGTGTGTTGTCATTGCACGAAACCCATCTTCTGCCCACATGATATCTGAATCTAATGGAATAAATCCTGACGGATCCGACATACATATAAACCGAATAAACTTTGTCAGGAGAAATAACGATAGGTAGAGGAGAAAACAAATCCAACAAATCAGCGCTGCAAAGATTCTGAGCTGAGAAGTTATCTCTTATGTTGTGTTGCTCTTCATCATAATATCGTTTTTTATTTTTCGTAACCAAGTCATTGGTGGTCGTCCACGGCCTATCTTTCCGTCTTCTATATTCATAACTCTTTTAGTCAATATGGTCATCATCTCGCCTCATCACATGTCCGTACCAGCGCAAGCGGTTTTCACAAAATTTCTCGTGGGCGACTTTAAAAGTACCACAACCCTACTCGTTAAAAAAAATGTGGTTACGTAAACTCTCTTCCTTTGTCCAAAACCTTCAATATGCTTTCATTTGTCTGTGTGTATACTATGTCACGATACTATGCATAGGAACACTGAAAACACATCTACTAAACAGTTATCATAAAATAAAAATGCCAGTGATAACGACGATGAGATTGAGCATTATCCCCGAATAGAGTTCCACCTCTCTGCAATGTCCAGACTCTTTATTAAAAGGCATCGTATCTACTCTATCTGTATATAATCCGTTAGGCTGCCTGTCCACCGGAGCGGAGAGGAGAGGAGAGGAGCGGAGATGTGTCAATATTATCCAATAGAATCAAATTTCCGCTCCAGAGGTGCGATTCTATTGGTTAATTTTGGCACATCTCCGCTCCTCTCCTCTCCTCTCCGCTCCAGTGGACAGGCAGCCTTACTCTATCTAATAGAGTGAGTTACTACTATAGTAAGAAATCTTTACTAATATAATTATTACTTATAAATATGAAAGTGAGTTTATTTGTTTGTTTCGCATTCAAGGTAAAACAGATAAATGAAATTGGATGCAATTTGGCACATGGGTAGACCCTGTATTAGGACATGATACTTTTATCCCGGAAAGTAGTACATTTCCGCGGGATGCTCCTAATTTTCGACCCTCACGCGGACGAAGCCGCGGTCAAAAGTAAAAGTAAAAAAAAGTAAAAATATTTATTTAGGAAAAACAACAAAATTAACATAAATTACAATGGAAACGATGATAGCTACAAAAGTTAAAAAACTGTATCGCAGCTATCAACGCCCGTCTAAGCATAAGATGCACATTGTTCCAAACTAATCTGTGACATGCATGGGTACAGTTTAGCTAGCTTTAGTGAGTTTTCAAAAGCTAGTCATTTATAATTTGGCCTGAATAACATGTGTTTTGTTTAAAAAATACAATGGGTTGCACTCCGGGAGTGCCGGCAGAAGTGATAAATTGAACATTAAAGTTGTGCATTTTTGAATATTTTGGAATGGTTAGGGAATAATTTCGCACGAATTGCTTTATTTATCAGTATAAAAGTACTATAATTTATGTGGTTAAATATAATATTCATTAGTAGTAGTAGTATATTTATTTATTTTCAAAATATAGTCTAACAAAAATAAACAATTTATCTAAACACTTTTCGTGAAGTATGTTTTGACTGCTTTTTTTACCCATCAATATGGGTAAAATTTCTTACCTCGCAATCTTTACGTAATGTCAAAGACTATTTATTTTGATATTTACTTTGTCGGCTGCTAGGCAACGGATCTTACGGTCACGTCCTGACGCGAGTTTAACATTTTTTACCCATCCCAAAAAAATGCTCAAAGCCGCTAAAGAAGTTTTCACTTCAAAAAGGCTATTTTATCATCAAAAGGCTACTTTATCATCGACTCTTTTATAAGTGAATTAAACAATAAAGCATTTCTCGTGCATTTTAACTCAACCATCAACATTTATTTAAATAACAATAATATTAGTTGAGACTATTCAAAGCTTAACATAAAAATCTTGTAGGCAAATTATTCAATTCCAATTTACACTATAACAACTGGGTGAACGACCTCCTCCGACATAAAGCGAACGCCGTCACCCACAACACCTATATGATCGACATCCAATACGATTTTCACGTGTTTTTATAAAGCCTCATTCGCTGAAACGACTGTTGGGTTAACGAAAACGATTTTTACTAGGTTAGTTCAATGTTTCGTGATGTAAAGTAAACATTTATTTGCATAGATTAATGGTACAGTAAATAAGATGGGTAATCTTTGTACAATTTGCCTTAGGTATGAAACATTAATATAAAATGAGTGAATTAATATAAAATGAAATGCAACGATGATATACAACGTTATTTTTTGTTTATACTAAACCTCTTAAGGGGTCATTGTACTCATGAATAGGTTTAGTATAAACAAAAAAAAATATGTTGTAGAATTATTTTTGAGATACTTATTACACTTGAACAATTTATAGTGGGCATGGTAACATTCATTTAATAAAACATTAATTTAAATATCTACAATACAATAAGAATAAAATTAAATAAATCGAAACAATGTCATAATTCAAATTCATTGGTATGTCAAATTAAATTTTATTAAATTATTCAATACATAAGCACAGATAATATAATACTACGTCAGTGTTATTAAGACAGTTAATCTCATCTCAACACGAATGTGGCCGCTTTTCTTTAGATCGAATTTTGTTTGCCTTGTGTCTCAATATGAAACTTTTTATAAGGTATTAGCAAATTCTAGACACACTTACCGAGGGTCTTTATTAGCCCTTATTCATAATTCCTTCACAGTCACGAGATTATATATTTTAAAAGAGTGACGCTAGTGTACCGTTGGGCGCCCTCTCGTTTGCCGCGGTCGGTCCGTGGATCATCTTTACCATCGAGACCTGATCCCGGCTGTCATATTTTGTAGATCTTTAACAGTCGTTATGGGCAGTCAGATTCCTGATATCCAGTCTTGCCATGGGGTATCGTATACGTACCGTACCGTATCGTACCCAGTAACTGGGTTGTGGAGGTCAGATAGGTAGTCGAGCCATGTAAAATACTGATATTCAGCTGCATCTGGTGAGATTGGAACCCGACTCCAACATAGTTGGGAAAAGGCTACGCAGACGAAGAGATGTTTTATAATAATGTGTGTTAGAAAGAAAAATCTCAACCGAAAGACATATAATGATATCCCCAAGCCATCACCATTACGACCAGTCCTCAGGGCATTTATGTATAAAGCGAAGTAATTTATAACACAGGAAAACACAAAAAAAACCATAAAAAAAATAAACGAAAGATTTCCAGCTCAATATTCTGGTCTCACACGCGATTACTAAGTATAATTTTTCTGACCTGCCCATGACAACAACACCCCGGGCCAGGATTAAATCATCCCATAATTATAACTATATAAACACACTAATAACTTTATTTACTTTCATACTGCAGTGTTTTACATCGACACGTGCCGATCGTGTGCGTTTACGAAGCTCGTAAGGAGAGGGTATAATTGAGGGCAGATTACCTCTTTGGTGTAGTGGTCACAAGTGCAACTGCTGAACTTGGAGTCCTGCTTTTAATTTCTAGGTCGGGCAACGTGTTATTGGATTTTCTCGTGAGGTATTTCAGAGTCTGATTTTGTGCCCGATTAGTGAGAGTGTAGGTTATTAACTTACTTAGTACTCAAACAAAACTGGTGAAATGTATGTACTTCTGTACCTACCATATACATCTCTGTCGACCTCATCGGGGAATTTAAGCGTGATGTTATTATTACTGTGTTTTACTTGGACACGTGCCGTTCGGTGCGTTTACGAAGCTCGCTACGTAGTAAGGGGTGTTATTGAGGGTAGATTGTTATGTAGTGCATTATCTGATAGGTAAACTGTTATTAAAGTATTTTTGTTTGAGTAATAATTGCTTTATTAATGGGTAGCTGTGTCAGTTAGGTTTTTGATGTGTTCCTTAATAACAATGTGAGGAAAATGGCGAAATTGCTGTGTTTATAAAATAACGTGTCATCAGGGTAAGGATGGGAATTTTGGTAGGTACATTACATCTACTCATACACGTGCCGAATTATAAAAGTCCTTTCTATCCTTTCAGGTACCAGGATTACAGCAATTGCTAAGCACCCTCGAAATCGTGTAATACTCAGCAGAAACGACTTTTAATAACTTTTTCACGACATAACAAGGATTAAACAATTAACCGACCGCTGCCGCTGCGGGGTTTTAACTAATTTAAGACAATGTTTTGTTAGGATTGCTGTGATTATGACTTCATTTTATTAATCCTTGAAGTCGGGCTTTGTGGAGTGAAATGTTGCTGTGTTATTTTTTGTAACATTCTGTTAATTTATAAATATTATGTTGTTTGAATATGCATGTATTTAGGTAATTCTTTAGGTAGACGATTTAAGATAGAACTTTGCATCGTATTTTTTCAGTACGTTCTGCATAGATAATTGGACAGTCACAATTTCTTGTTCGAAAAACCTACAAACAATGGTTTCCCAATCATTTTTCTTGATAAAATTGCTAATATAATATTTTCTTTACAAAAAAAGATTAGGTAAAATTTTTCTCTGCAATGCAGGCTTCAATAAAATCGGAATAAAATTATCATACCTTTGAGATCAAACAAAATAATTTAAAAACCAAATAGGTATTCGAAATTTGAATATCGATACGATACCCTATTCGATACAATATCCGTTGATTTGTTATTCTAAATGCCGTACATTGATTTGATTCGATTATTCATCGGGTCACGGTGTACTTAATATTCGAATGCATCTTGTTTGTGATTCGATTCATAAATATGCAAGTTGAATGGGTTGACCAATCCGATTGGCAGATATCTAGAGGGACTACCTGCTGTTCAGAATGTAATTTGAATATAAATTAATTATTTATTTATTTATTTAATGAAAAATTAAATATTTGCATACCTTACACGTAATGGTAGAATGTAAAGGGGCCATTGTAGTTTTAAGATCATAAGTTGTAAACCTAGATTTTGGCAAATAAATGAATATGAATTTAAAAGACTGAAAAATTCTTCATTAGGCAAGTTTAACATTTTATAAAAATACAAAAAGAAAAACTTATGCTAGGATTCGAACGCACTGCTTCTTTATTATCATGAAATATTGAACATAAATGAGCACATCCAGCGTCACTTATTTCATAATAATTAAATCCTGCATCTCGCGTATTAATTTTTTACATATCCTTGAATGTTTGTGTAATAATGACTATTGAAGTAATGACTAATTATTATATAAATAAGTTATACATCCTAACGTCTGAGAGTAGGCAGGTATAGTAGTAGGTAAGTAAGTAGTTAGTGCGTGACGCAGTTAGCCATTCTTAATGTACGTAGATAAGGCCGCCAATGAAATTTTTTGTAGTGTAAGTATATTTTAAAAATTTTGTAATCTATTATTTGGTGTAATGTTCAATAAAGTATATACAATATATATAAATAGATAATAACGGCAAATTGTAATCGTGTTTAAAACACTCTGAGAGCTCAAAAAATTCAGTATTTCACACATTAACAATTTCCTGTGAGTGCCACTTACCTTTCAAAATGAGTTCTTTCCTCCACGTTATTCAAATCGACAATATGAAATTATGAATTACGAAACAAATATTGTACGAAGCGTTATACCTCTTCACATAAACAAATAACGATAGTAGATCTTATGTTTTAAAACTAAGGTTTAGATTACGATAGCAGAAGCTGAAGATGGGATGTAATTGAAAAAACTGGGAACATAATAACGCGAGAAATGAAATGCGAAAATGTAAGGAATTTTTATTCAAACAAATTGTTCGCGGGCAGTTTATTGTATTGGGAATAATAATTATGTACATTTCGGAGATATTTTTGAGTCGCACTTTTGATTTACGAGATTGTTATGTGGGTACCTACATATTTATCGACAAGTAACTGCTTATTGATAGTCACGGAGTAGTAAGCACTGATGCAGGCGTTCCAGCCTCAACTGGTAGTTCTTCTACAGAGACTTCGGTTGGTAGCTGCTCGGAGCTCGTCGGATGTGATGGCATTACAAATGCGGGAATGATCTCTTCGCACGGCTCATCTTCCCTCCCTCTGTATTTGAGCAACTGGTTAGCGTGTCTTTTGACCGTTTGATCTGATTCACTTAGTTGTACTATATACACTGTTTTGCCTACATTTCTAATAATAATACCACGTGACCAATAATGTTTTTGTTGATTATAGAGTTTCACTAAGACTTGGTCACCCACGCTGAACTTAACGCTACGGTTACCACGATAATTGTCAATCTGCGAACACTGTTTGGCTTTAACGATTGTGTCGAGTGCTGTGTCGGTTGGCGTCGTGGTGGTCGCTGTCAGGAGATCCAATCTACATCTCAACTTATGACCGAACAAAACTTCAGCGGGTGATCTGTTTGTGGTGGAATGGTTCGAATTCCTATAACTAAGCAGGAATTCCGATATTTTAATATTTAAATCTCATAAACATGAACCTGATAACAAATAAGATTTTATTGCTTTTTTAATAATCTTAACATAGCTCTCCGCTTGTCCATTGCTAGCCGGATTATATGTTGGTGAAGTTAAATGAGTGATATTATTACGTGTACAGAATTGTTTAAATTCATGCGAAACAAAAGAAGTGCCGTTATCTGAGCAAATCGTATGAAATAAACCGAATCGTGACATTACTTCGCATAGTTTTTCTATTACTACTCGCGAAGTTCCACCCGATGATACATCAAATACTTCCACCCATTTTGAATATGCGTCCACAATAACTAAAAATGTTTTACCGCTAATCGGGCCTAAAAAATCGATATGTACACGATACCACGGCTGCGCAGGGAAAGGCCATGGTGTGAGGGGGGTGCGCGGGGGCGCGGCGCGCTGCGATGCACACACAGCGCACGCGCCGATGTGCTGTTCAATGGCGACAGACATACCCGGCCACCAAAATCTATTGCGTGCCTCTTCTTTCACTTTTGTGATTCCTAAATGACCTGAGTGTAACTCGTTTAACACTTTGTATCGCAGACTTCTAGGAATCACTAACCTGTGACCTCTCATTAGACAACCATTTTCAACTGATAATTCCAACCGGTGGCTATAATAATCCTTGACTAACGGTTCTGTAATTTTATTGGGCCAACCATCTATCAAATAGTTGATGACGGTTGTTATAACCTTATCTAGCTTAACTGCATCCTTGATATCCGTCAGCGACAAAAATTTTTCACCTTCGTAAACAAAACGTACATAACTAGATTTATCGACTAATGACTCATCACGTACTGAGTGTGTGTCGGTCGTTTTAAAATCTTCTGCTACGGATCGACTTAAGAAATCTGCACAATTATGAACACTGCTTACATATTCTATATTATAATTGTATGCGGACAGAAAAATAGCATAACGCTGCAAACGATTTGCTGATATCTCGGGAATCCCCTTATCCGGATTAAAAATTGAAACTAAAGGTTAATGGTCAGTTCTTAAAATAAATGGTTTGACGCGACCATATAAGTATTGATGGAATTTTCTTATTCCAAATATTATAGCTGTAGCCTCTTTTTGGATTTGGCTGTAGCGTTTTCCTGCTGCATTAAGTGAACGTGACATATACGATATAGGTTTTTCTATACCACCTTCGACCTGTGATAAAACGGCGCCTAACCCGCTCGGTGACGCATCAACCGTTACAATTAACATAGCTTCCGGATTAAAATGCGCTAAGGTGGTTTCAGAAACTAATTCGCGTTTAATGAACGATACTGCTTCGTCATGTTTCTTGGTCCATGACCAAGACTCATTTTTTTTTAGTAAATCATGCAGTGGACTTAATATTGATGAAGCATTTTTAATAAAATTTCGGTAATAGTTAACCATTCCTAAAAATGATTTTAATTCTGTCGTATTGGTAGGAATTTGACTTTGCAGAATAGCTTTAATTTTCTCCGGAGATTTATGAATACCATTTCTGTCAATGACAAACCCCAGGTAGGAAACGGATTCTTGAAAGAAAGTGCATTTGTCTATGTTTAAAACTAGGCCCGCTTCCTGTAACCTACGGAACACTTCATTTAACCTACTCATCATCTGATCTTTATCCGCCCCGCAAATTAAAATATCATCTAGAAATAACAAAGTACCATCTAATCCAGATAGAAGCGCTTCCATGCTACGCTGAAAAATGGCTGGCGCACTAGCCAGACCAAACACTAAGCGAGTAAACTTATATAACCCTTTATGTGTGTTTATGCAAGTGAGCATTTGTGACTTCTCATTAAGACATAACTGATTATATGCATGCGAAAGGTCTAGTTTACTGAAATACTTGCCGCCATGTAACTTAGTAAACAGCTCGTCATACCTAGGTAACGGATATTTATCGACAAGTAACTGCTTATTGATAGTCACGGAGTAGTCGGCACAGAGGCGTATGGAACCATCTCGCTTTAAAACAGGCACTACTGGACTTGCATACTCCGCGTATTTCACTGGTACTAACACACCTAAACCTACAAGACGGTTAAGTTCCTTTTCAACGCTTTCCCGAAGAGCAAAAGGTAAAGGTCTAGCCTTAAAAAAAATCGGCTTTGCGTCTGGTTTTAATGGTAAATCTACCTTGATGCCCTTAAAACAACCTAATTTACTTCCAAACAACTGTGGGTATTTTGAAGAATTTCCTGATAAAAAATCGTTGCAATTATTCACAGAACATATTTGTAAGTTAAAACGAGAAAAGAAATCTCTGCCTAATAAGGGTGGCCCTCCATTCCGTACAACATATACTCCTATTGTGAACGATTTTTTGTTATAAGTGAACATGAGATTTATTTTACCTACAATGTGTAACTTATCGCCGTTGTAACTATGCAAAATAACATCACTGACTTCCAACGTTATGTTTTCGAAGTGTTTAAGATACATTTGCTCAGAAATAACGGTAACTGGTGAACCCGTATCTATTTCAAAACTAAGTTGGACACCATTTACACAAACAGATTCCCGCATCGGTTCACCGCGGATGGTGCGGATATTATTGCAAACGTGCTTACCATCATCGTTTTCATCCCCACAGCACTCGACATAATGTTGTTTTTTTACAGTTTGTTTACACATTCGCTTAAGATGTCCTTGAACGCCGCACTTTTTGCACTTATACCGCACAAACCGACACGTTGATGCCTGATGGCCGGCGTAGCCGCAGGCTGTGCAACTGCTGCCGTCTCGAGCACGCTCGCCGCTAGCTGTGGGTGTTGTTGTTACAGCTTGCGGCGGAAGTCCGCAGCGGCGCGGGCATGGGGCAGCAACACCCACAGCTAGCGGCGAGCGTGCTCGAGACGGCAGCAGTTGCACAGCCTGCGGCTACGCCGGCCATCAGGCATCAACGTGTCGGTTTGTGCGGTATAAGTGCAAAAAGTGCGGCGTTCAAGGACATCTTAAGCGAATGTGTAAACAAACTGTAAAAAAACAACATTATGTCGAGTGCTGTGGGGATGAAAACGATGATGGTAAGCACGTTTGCAATAATATCCGCACCATCCGCGGTGAACCGATGCGGGAATCTGTTTGTGTAAATGGTGTCCAACTTAGTTTTGAAATAGATACGGGTTCACCAGTTACCGTTATTTCTGAGCAAATGTATCTTAAACACTTCGAAAACATAACGTTGGAAGTCAGTGATGTTATTTTGCATAGTTACAACGGCGATAAGTTACACATTGTAGGTAAAATAAATCTCATGTTCACTTATAACAAAAAATCGTTCACAATAGGAGTATATGTTGTACGGAATGGAGGGCCACCCTTATTAGGCAGAGATTTCTTTTCTCGTTTTAACTTACAAATATGTTCTGTGAATAATTGCAACGATTTTTTATCAGGAAATTCTTCAAAATACCCACAGTTGTTTGGAAGTAAATTAGGTTGTTTTAAGGGCATCAAGGTAGATTTACCATTAAAACCAGACGCAAAGCCGATTTTTTTTAAGGCTAGACCTTTACCTTTTGCTCTTCGGGAAAGCGTTGAAAAGGAACTTAACCGTCTTGTAGGTTTAGGTGTGTTAGTACCAGTGAAATACGCGGAGTATGCAAGTCCAGTAGTGCCTGTTTTAAAGCGAGATGGTTCCATACGCCTCTGTGCCGACTACTCCGTGACTATCAATAAGCAGTTACTTGTCGATAAATATCCGTTACCTAGGTATGACGAGCTGTTTACTAAGTTACATGGCGGCAAGTATTTCAGTAAACTAGACCTTTCGCATGCATATAATCAGTTATGTCTTAATGAGAAGTCACAAATGCTCACTTGCATAAACACACATAAAGGGTTATATAAGTTTACTCGCTTAGTGTTTGGTCTGGCTAGTGCGCCAGCCATTTTTCAGCGTAGCATGGAAGCGCTTCTATCTGGATTAGATGGTACTTTGTTATTTCTAGATGATATTTTAATTTGCGGGGCGGATAAAGATCAGATGATGAGTAGGTTAAATGAAGTGTTCCGTAGGTTACAGGAAGCGGGCCTAGTTTTAAACATAGACAAATGCACTTTCTTTCAAGAATCCGTTTCCTACCTGGGGTTTGTCATTGACAGAAATGGTATTCATAAATCTCCGGAGAAAATTAAAGCTATTCTGCAAAGTCAAATTCCTACCAATACGACAGAATTAAAATCATTTTTAGGAATGGTTAACTATTACCGAAATTTTATTAAAAATGCTTCATCAATATTAAGTCCACTGCATGATTTACTAAAAAAAAATGAGTCTTGGTCATGGACCAAGAAACATGACGAAGCAGTATCGTTCATTAAACGCGAATTAGTTTCTGAAACCACCTTAGCGCATTTTAATCCGGAAGCTATGTTAATTGTAACGGTTGATGCGTCACCGAGCGGGTTAGGCGCCGTTTTATCACAGGTCGAAGGTGGTATAGAAAAACCTATATCGTATATGTCACGTTCACTTAATGCAGCAGGAAAACGCTACAGCCAAATCCAAAAAGAGGCTACAGCTATAATATTTGGAATAAGAAAATTCCATCAATACTTATATGGTCGCGTCAAACCATTTATTTTAAGAACTGACCATTAACCTTTAGTTTCAATTTTTAATCCGGATAAGGGGATTCCCGAGATATCAGCAAATCGTTTGCAGCGTTATGCTATTTTTCTGTCCGCATACAATTATAATATAGAATATGTAAGCAGTGTTCATAATTGTGCAGATTTCTTAAGTCGATCCGTAGCAGAAGATTTTAAAACGACCGACACACACTCAGTACGTGATGAGTCATTAGTCGATAAATCTAGTTATGTACGTTTTGTTTACGAAGGTGAAAATTTTTTGTCGCTGACGGATATCAAGGATGCAGTTAAGCTAGATAAGGTTATAACAACCGTCATCAACTATTTGATAGATGGTTGGCCCAATAAAATTACAGAACCGTTAGTCAAGGATTATTATAGCCACCGGTTGGAATTATCAGTTGAAAATGGTTGTCTAATGAGAGGTCACAGGTTAGTGATTCCTAGAAGTCTGCGATACAAAGTGTTAAACGAGTTACACTCAGGTCATTTAGGAATCACAAAAGTGAAAGAAGAGGCACGCAATAGATTTTGGTGGCCGGGTATGTCTGTCGCCATTGAACAGCACATCGGCGCGTGCGCTGTGTGTGCATCGCAGCGCGCCGCGCCCCCGCGCACCCCCCTCACACCATGGCCTTTCCCTGCGCAGCCGTGGTATCGTGTACATATCGATTTTTTAGGCCCGATTAGCGGTAAAACATTTTTAGTTATTGTGGACGCATATTCAAAATGGGTGGAAGTATTTGATGTATCATCGGGTGGAACTTCGCGAGTAGTAATAGAAAAACTATGCGAAGTAATGTCACGATTCGGTTTATTTCATACGATTTGCTCAGATAACGGCACTTCTTTTGTTTCGCATGAATTTAAACAATTCTGTACACGTAATAATATCACTCATTTAACTTCACCAACATATAATCCGGCTAGCAATGGACAAGCGGAGAGCTATGTTAAGATTATTAAAAAAGCAATAAAATCTTATTTGTTATCAGGTTCATGTTTAAGAGATTTAAATATTAAAATATCGGAATTCCTGCTTAGTTATAGGAATTCGAACCATTCCACCACAAACAGATCACCCGCTGAAGTTTTGTTCGGTCATAAGTTGAGATGTAGATTGGATCTCCTGACAGCGACCACCACGACGCCAACCGACACAGCACTCGACACAATCGTTAAAGCCAAACAGTGTTCGCAGATTGACAATTATCGTGGTAACCGTAGCGTTAAGTTCAGCGTGGGTGACCAAGTCTTAGTGAAACTCTATAATCAACAAAAACATTATTGGTCACGTGGTATTATTATTAGAAATGTAGGCAAAACAGTGTATATAGTACAACTAAGTGAATCAGATCAAACGGTCAAAAGACACGCTAACCAGTTGCTCAAATACAGAGGGAGGGAAGATGAGCCGTGCGAAGAGATCATTCCCGCATTTGTAATGCCATCACATCCGACGAGCTCCGAGCAGCTACCAACCGAAGTCTCTGTAGAAGAACTACCAGTTGAGGCTGGAACGCCTGCATCAGTGCTTACTCACGGTGACAATTCCGCTGACCAGGAAGAGATTACGGCAGCTCCCTCTATAGAACCTGAGCCAGACACTCGGTCGAAACGAAATAGAACTGTTGTAGATTATAAGAAGTTTTTCTGATTAAAGGTGGAGGGATGTTATGTGGGTACCTACATATTTATAATGATTAAATATGTAGGGTAGACTAGCGACTTAGTTTATCGTTATTGACTGCTGCGTCAGTCCAATATATGAGCTTGCACGTATCGGTTGCGTTATTGCATCTCCACCCCCCCTTCGGTTATAACAGAGATGTAAGAATAACAGTGGGTACTAAAAATAAAATTATATAAAATTCAAAAACCTCTGACACAAACATTTCCTCATTTCTCTTTCCTACTTCATCACCAGACCCTGTTCACCTTTTTTTCACATTTATCTGTAACCTATTCATTGAGACCATTCCAATGAGCCCAAACAAGATACCTATGCTGTAAGTTGGTAAGGGAGTTGGGTATCCTGCAAATTAAAGGCGACAGCATCAGTTTAAGGTTACTACGTTCTTCTAATATCATTGAAGTAACATAATACCTCAGACTTGTGGAACACGCTCACATCCAATCATGCCCGCGTGGTAGATTACAGCCCACTCCCTCTCACAGAGAGGAGGCCTGTGTCCCAGCAGTGGGAACATTAATAGGCTGATTATGATGATGATGATGATTTGTTTGTAATGTCAAAATAACGGCTTTGAATGCATAAGAAAGTAGGTAGGTATAATAATACGGTAGGGGCTTAGCGCTACTGCTGAGCATGAGATCCTGGGTTCGATTCCCGAGTCGGGCAAAGTGTTATTGGGTTTTTCTATCTGGAATTTCTCAGTACCAGCCCGGAGTCTGATGTGCCCGGTTGATGACAATAGGCTCGCCCCCTATTACATGGGACTTAAACATAACTGGCGAAATGTGAGTGTACCTGCTATAGGTACATCTCTCCCCAACCCTTCGGGGTATCAAGGCGCGATGTTATGTTATGTTTTACCTAAAACAAAAAAAAAAACTATTTTAAAATTTTCCACTGTCTGTCTGTTTGTTCCGGCTAATCTCCGAAACGGCTGAACCAATTTTGACGGGACTTACACTTGCAGATAGATACTTTTATTTCAGAAAAATATATTGTCCACGCGGGCAAACCAAGAGCAGCAGCTAGTTTAAAATAAAACA
Organism: Conistra vaccinii; assembly: GCA_948150665.1. NCBI lineage: Eukaryota > Metazoa > Arthropoda > Insecta > Lepidoptera > Noctuidae > Conistra > Conistra vaccinii. The sequence goes on along the minus strand of OX411329.1, from coordinate 2,237,101 downwards.
CCATAAAATTATTTTCGCGTTACAAGTACAAACTTACAATAAAATCCAGTCACGACAATTGAATTCAACCCTCTTATAATTTCCGCGCAATTTCTCAATCTTGCACACTTCAGATACAAGATGTTACAAAAGACATAAGTACTGGTTACACAATAGAACAATTCTCATACAAAACTTACAAGTTGTATGACGAATCACCGATTGTGAGAGCCCTTCATTCATGGGATCCACTCGTTTCATACACCGTCGGCCATATTGATCGAGGATCTATTGATCAGTGTGAAATAATGGTTAATTTATGTCAACCCGTGACGAATTGGCTATCATTGTGTCTGTGGGCTGTTACGTTGGTTGATTGAGGGCTAACGTGTTACAGTTAATCGATGGTAGTCGTTTATTGTGTCGATAAATGTTATTGTAGTGCTACGAATAATAATTATAGTGTCTAATGCAGTAACAGGAATGTCTGGATGAGATTTCAAGGGTAAGTAATTTGAATAGATAAAAACCAAGCAAGTACGAGTCGCACTTGCACACGAATGGTTCCGTACCACGTCGGGAATCCCAGACCGATTCCTGGACGGTAAGAAATGGGTAGCTCGCCGTCCGATAAGGATCAGGCCCGGGTCGACGGCGTGTTGTGTTCCACGCGCGCCATAAAGAGTTGTCAGCACAACTGACGAGGTCCACCAGGGCCGATGCCTACCATGGCCGTGGGAAAGTCCAAAAGGGATACCGTGGCCCCTGGCAACATACAGGCAACTGAAGGAACACGGGTGGGTTGTAGTCAGTAAGAGTCTGGCACGTCCTCCCGCTCCGCCTAGAGCGGGAGAAGTTATTTTATAATTCCCCAACAAAAAAAAAATGGTTCCGTACCATATTTAGGAAAGCACGTTAATCCTTTGGTTCTAACTGTCATTTGTGGATCTTTGACGGTCGTTAAGGATCGTCAGAAGCCCGAAAGTCTGACAACGAGTCTTACCAAGGCTTATCGTGTTGCCCAGTAACTGGAAGCCCAAAAGTCTGACAACCAATCTTATTCAGTAACTGGGTCGTTTGCAGCGGTGGCCCAGTGGTAACGGCCGCGACTTACGACTGGTAGGTCGTAGGTTCGAACTCAGACAGGTGCTTTACTTTGTGTAAATTATTTCATCACCACTGCTTCCAAAACGGTGAAGTAAAACATCGTGAGGAAACCGGCATGTCCAAAAACCAAACATTTGGAGACATGTGGCATCTACCAACCTGCACTGGGCCCGCGTGGTGGATTTCGGCCCACTCCCTCTCACAGAGAGGAGGCCTGTGTCCCAGCAGTGGAAACATTAATAGGCTGATAATGTCCATGTAAAATTTGTTATATTCAGCTGCATCCGGTTAGACTGGGAACCGACACCAAAATAGTTGCGAAAAGGCTCAGTTTGATTGATTTGTTGAGAGGCCTACACTCCCCACACTGTCCTCCCCACGGATATCGTCCTCCCACACCTATTTTAAGAGTGTAAGTTTATAACATTATAATTCTTAATTATTTTTAAAAGAGTTACCGTGTTTCATGCCGTCTCTTCTCCATAGGAAACGACCAATTGGAACCGTGCACCTAGCTTATGGCGTTTCATAAGTGCCCATGTGGGTTGTAAAATAAACTAATTTGAATTTGCTGTATGACAATATTCGCTCTGCAGCCACAGGATAATTTAATTCAGTATTAAAATACGTAGGTACGACATAGAGTACCTATCAATATAAACAGGTGGGCAGCATAAATTGATTAGGCGCTCAATGTAGCGTAAAATTACTGCGGTGTTATATTCCGTAATGAAGTTGGTAAATTATGGGAATGATGGGTAACGGTGGACGGTATATTTATAATGGAAAGTACCTAATTATTTTGGTATCAGCTGTTTGGCAATATTTACGCGAATTTTTAGTAAGCTGCGTTAATTATTTTGGTAGTATTAGAATAAGGGCCTATTTCACGATATCCGAATAGCCACTACGTACTGAATAAATTCAAAAATGGAACAAAATTTTTCTGTTCAATTTGTATGAAATAATTTTCACTATTAAAATTAAGAATGTTTAAACGACAGTGTAAACTAGAATTCATAATATATGATCCCAACACTGCAGTTGTAATCCATTTGATAACAAGCCAAATTAGACTTTCACTGCTTAACTGATGAGTTTAAAATCAGTCGTCATCACAAAAAGAGGGGTCCTTGAATTCGGTAACCTATTATCAAAGCATACGGTTGTCAACGTGATGGGATTTATTGGACTACTCTAGTCACACTAGAGTGCAGCGTTTCGAATGACATGCAAATATGTTCGCATGTCATTTGTTCCCGATCCCGAATCATTCGTTGTTGTTAGTTACGTTTGTTAGTTGGTTTGACAAAAAAATCTTCCTAGCCTTTTCCCAACTATCTTGGGGTCGACTTACAGTCTAATCGGATGCAGCTGAATACCAGTATTTTACATGGAGCGACTGCCTATCTGACCTCCACAACCCAGTAACTGGGTAAAGCTGTTTTCAGACCAGCGCGATTTGTTGCGTGACGCGACACGAACAATACAAAACTTCACGGTATAAACAATAACCGGTGTCGCGTCGCGCGAAAAATCGCGCTGGTCTGAAAACAGCTTTATACGATACCCATTGATAAAATTTAAGACTGGTGTCAGACTTTCGGGCTTCTGACGACCCTTAACGACTATCAAAGATCCACAAATGACAGCCAGGACCAACGGCTTAACGTGCTTTTCGAGGCACGGAGGAGTCTCGGTATGTAAATATGGTCACCCATCCACTGACCAACCCCGGCAAGCGCAGCTTAACCTGATGGATCGACCCGTGCGGCTTGTTATTACTTAGCCACGAGCTCCTCCAAGTTAGTTGGATTGATAATAGGGCCTTTTTCGTAAAGCTGTGCCCGAGCGGCAGACTGAGCTTTGCTGACTGCTGTGACCGCCACATATTAACTACCGCAGTGACAGCTGTCATGAAAATAATGGCAGCGCTATAAGACTTTGGAGTGTCAAAAAACGCTCGCTTCGGCGACACGACACCGTCGCCACACCGCTACCGCGCCGTCGCAAAATCTTATTCCAAAGAAAATAATGCGAATTCTCAGTGAAAGAGAAAATCATAAATAATATTTATTACCCTACCCATGAAATCAAAAGATTCAAGCAAGACTAAACAAGAACTTAGATGCCTAAGCTCCGTCTAGAAAGGAATAAATCATGTTTAATCATGACTTTCAAGATTACTTTATCATGACTACGTACTACACAAAATTCGTTAACTTTTTGTTAAGAAACAATCTTTTTACTAAGTTTTTCATAATGTCTTTTTCATTTTTCTTCTCGTTTTGCAGAATTTTAAGTACGAAAACGTTACTTGAATAATAAGCTATTCAGCCTACGTTTTTCATAATTTTGCTGTGGTAACATTTTACCGAGGTTGAATTTATCGAACATTAAAATAATAAAATTAGGTACTCATTGAAAAGTAAACCAAGTTTAATGATACTAACGTAATACCATCAACAAATAATCAATTTCCCACCCTAATTGCTGACCAAAAATCACATAGACAAATAAATCAAATTGACAATAGGGAACGCACTTGATGACAGTCCAATCGTAAACGGGAACCGACTGATGAAAAACAAATTCCGAATTTGAAGTTCGAAATTCAAATAGATACCAATGAAAAGATGCCGCGTGGCGAACTGTACGGCAACCAACTGTTATCATACAGTTAGTAAAAAAATTAACACTCGAATTTGAACTCTATTCATGCTCAATAAAATTCAGATTCAGATTTTCTACAGTAAAGTTATTTTGGTAATGCATTGTGAGTGTCATGAAAAACAAAATTATTTTTGCATTTTTCAAACCAAAATATAAACAAATCTAGGCTTTATTTAGCTGTGTTACGGTCTATATTAGAAAAAACTATCTATTTTGAACTGCAAAAAGGGTCGAGTGTCCTAGTATGGCTGCCACGCGGCAACGCGTCCCTCCGTAGATAATAAATGCTTTTGGCAAATAATTACGTTATTTGATTTTAGATGGATGATGGTCGTTGCGCAAACATTAGGTTGAATCCCTACGTGGGAGATTTATTAAGCGTGTTGCGTTGCGTTTTAGGGTTATAACTATTTTGGAAATGATTTGAATGACGTAGAAAACTTTTAAGTACGTAAGTACCGGTAAAATGAAATAATTATACAACAATAAAAAATTTAAGCCTTCATTACATTAATAAAATCTTCATTTTTATTTCACTATGCCTACTAATAAGAATAAGTATGTGCGTTAAGTTCTAATGAAATCAGAATTCGTTCAGGGGCAAAATGTCCAATTCTCAAAATGTTCAACTGTTTCAAAATGTCCAAATCCTACCTTTTATTGTACCGTCAACTGTACAATAAACTTTGCTTGGCGTCCTATGTTTGCCTATAATGAAAAAGGTGTGATATTTTTTGCATTTTACTCGAAACTTAAAGCTGTAAAAGTAAAAAAGCATTTATTTCAACATCTAGGTAAAGCTCTGTACGAAAACTCAGTTTCGATTGCATAACAAAAATGAAAAAAAAATGCATTTTTTCATTATAGGCAAACAGAGGAAATTAAGACAGTTGACCGGTAAGTAAGGAAATTCTCGGAAATAATTTTCAGGTATATTAATATATATTAATATTTTTTCACCTCAATCAATCAGTAAACCTCTTCCAAAAGTATCTTTCCAATAAGTAAACAACAATACCAATAACTTGTCAAACTAATTTATCAAGAGACCTTATAATTCAATTTCATAATAATACCTCCGACCAATTCAATATTCTAATAAATGGCACAGCCAGCGCTCAATGAGTAAAGCTTGTGATTTAAACAGGGGCCACAGAGTAGGGACGATCAGAAGGCTAACTTTGATCGACAATTCATCGGTACTTGTAAGTAATTAATGCCTAAACAAAAGCGCACTGTTAGATTTTCAACGCTTAGCTTAGCGCCGAGACTTGAAAATCCAACGTGCAATAATATTTAAGTGGTTGGTTTTACATTTAGGTGTAAAAATTTAAAAGAGTATTAAGATGCAGAGATGTAGAGTTGCTAAGATGGTTTGGTCATGTTGAGAGGATGAATAAAAAGAGACTAACAAAATGTATTTACAAGGCAGATGTGACTGGAATCGCCTGGAAGGCCTAGGAGGACTACTGGCCTTATTGGTGATGCTTTAGGATGACCACAACTACCATCTTTTTCCGTTACAGTGTCAAAAAAAGACGTGTGGCACTCGGAGACTGCCGCGGTAAAGCTATTGCATAGCTGTTTTTATAATACAACCAATGCCACCTAGAGGCGAGTCGCTGAACTAAAGAGACAGGAGTGTTAGGTATTTTCGTTACGGAATTTCTGGATTCGGTCTGCACGCTCAAGGCCCGCGATAGAAGCTATGCAATAGCTTAAAAACTCTGTTTGTGGACTTCCGCCATATGTGTTCATCTACCGTTTTCTTAGAAAACCAAAGCTCTACGAGGAGTATTAGTTACCGTAGTCTGAAATAATAATTATTTCTACAATGATGTTAGCCTTCTGAACTACTTTGCTTAGCAGACACAGTGGAGTGGACCGGAAAGTTTTCGATACACAACCGGGGACCAGATTTCACGGAATTAAGTAGATATTGTGCAGGCTCCGCTGCATACAAATTATTGGAATATTCATTTCTGTGACGTAAGAATGGTTTACGGTTTCAGTTTGTTTCATTTAGAGTACGATTTATTCATCAATAGCTTTTGCCCGGGCCTTCGACCGCGCTGGGATTTTAATAAATAAAAAGGAAAAAAACAGATGGAGAGACTTAGTTTCATATTAATTTTCATTTTAATATTATTAGAAGTATGGATATTATGGAAATTCCGTCTTTAGGAATCATCAGTCGATTTTGACCAACTTTTCAAAATGATGGGGGTTTTCTATACCAAACATAAACAAATACGAAATTATCTCATGTGCCCGTAACTTTAACAAATAAAAAAAAAATAAAAAAACATTTAATTAGATCAACCACTTTTACATTTTTTGTAAACCTGCCAAACTGCTTGACAGTTTGTCGGCAGGACCAGCCATGGTGGATGTTGTTAGTACTTTTACGGATAGTAGGACCATTCTAGAAAGAGCTCTATAACTAGCAATATTTTTGTTTGCACCATGTATTTGTCCACATAATTAATTTATCTGTCATTGCTTAATTTTTAATACTTTGTACCTATTCAATCTGTCTAGCCTTTTCCTAACTATATTGGGGTCAGCTTTCAGTATTTCTGGATTCAGCTGAATACCAGTATTTTACATGGAGCGACTGCCTATAACTGCCCTCCACAATCCAGTTACTGGGTAATACGATACCCCTTGGTAAGACTGGTTGTCAGACTTTCGGGCTTCTGAGGACTCGTAACGACTGTCAAAATTTCACGAATGACAGCCGGGACCAACGGCTAACTAACGAGTTTTCCGAGGCACGGAGGAGTCTCGGTATGTAAAGATGGTCACCCTTCCACAGACCAACCCCGGCAAGCGAAGCTTAACCTAATAGGTCGACCCGTGCGGCTGTTATTACTTAGTCACTCGAGGTCTTAAATACTTTTAACCTTTTAGTAATTCTATTCTAGGTACATTATCTTAACATATAATTAGGCTCCCGTAGACAGGCGATGGCGAATCGGTCTTAGGAGAACGGTTGCGGAATCGGCGCGACGCTGTGCGACGCGCTTCTGGTACCAAGAACAATTTCCATGAAGTTTTCATAGAAATTATTCTACTAGAGTCGCATCGCGCCTGTTTGCGGGAGTCATAATTAATGTATACCTACAAAATATTGTAAAACATTTAAAAAGAGTAACTTGGAGATTCATGCCGCTGAGAATTAATTATATTTTCTTGTTAATTTTGACTTTCAGGTGTCTTAAATAAATAGAAATGAGTTAGGTTAAAATAAAAACCAATCGGCCAAACGAACGTCGCCATATTGTCTACTGGTACCAAAACAAGAAGACAACACAACTTTGATTATTTCTGTTCCCCGAGTAATTTGAACGTCAAACTAGTTGCCAGCCAGTGTTGCCAGTTGCGAACTACAAATGACTTCGCTTGATTAATTTATTTTGTATCGGAACTGCTGGGTGGAACTAAATTCTTCGGTATAGTTTAGTTTCTGAGTATTTGAAGTATTTATTTTATGTGTACGGAAACGTGATGTTTACATTTATCTTTGTTCAGCTTTTAATTGCTTTTTTGGTTACTTAAGCCTTAGTTTCAACTCAGCCTCAGTCCGCTGTTGGACATAGGCCTCTACCAGACTGCGCCACAACACCCTGTCATCCGCCTTCCGCATCCAGTCTGTCCCAGGCATCTTTTTAAGGTCGTCGGTTCATCGTGCTGGGAGGTGTTTCACATTAGACAACCACTCTAGGACTAGTCTTGCTCCACCGGCCATCGGTCCTTCGACATACATGGCCAGCCCACTGCCACTTCAGCTTGCTTACTAGGCAAGCTATGTCGGTAACTCCGGTTCTTTTCCGGATAACTTAATTTCTTATTTTATCCTTCAAAAGAACTCCGAGCATAGCCCACTTTTATCAATATGTTTATTCTGTAAATAGGATATCGGAATCACTTTTACACGTGATATTAAAAATAAGCTAGATGAGGTATGTATTCCGAGAAGAAAGGCCGAAACAAACTCAGAGTCTCTTTTAAAGTCCAGCCATAACATTGGTCAAGCCATATGAGAACCATGCAGATTAGTGTCTGAAATGGTCTTTGTATACCTAACAAAGAGCATCTTGATGAAGTAGTAAAATAAGGAGAAGAAAGTTAAGTTCACTTTGAATGCAATTCAGTATTAAAATAGGACAGCAAAAGTATCATCGTTTCGAAACATTTTCTGCTGAAACAAGCATTGTTGTGAACTGAAAACTAGGCCAAGATCGATTTATTTTCAATCCTCTTGTTTACAGTTACCAACTCGAATTTTGTTTTCATTTCCAATGTTTTGCCAAGTCTATTCAGATGTAATATTCATTGCTTCGAGTTTCAGGGAATATTTTTGCATGCAAATTGTAAAATTTAATATTGTTGTTTATGTTTCAAGCTAAGTGAGGAATTATATGAAAGAAAAGGGAGTAAATGTTAGTCTAATGATGATATTTCAAGATAAGTAGGTACGAGTATACAGTAACAATCTATACTAATATTATAAAGAGGAAAGATTTTTTTGTTTGTTTGTACCAAATAGGCTCCGAAACTACTGGTCCGATTTGAAGAAATCTTTCAGTATTAGATAGCCCATTTATCGAGATAGGCTATAGGCTATATATCATTACGCTAAGACCAATAGGAGCGGGGTACCAATGAAGAATGTTTCAAAATCGGGGGGTCTTTTTAGCGTTAGCCCAAAGTAACTATTCCACGCGGAGGAAGTCGCGGGCAGAAACTCTAGTTATTAAATAAAAAGAAATTCATATACCAAGTTATGTACTATCTTTACTTTCCATGACCAACTTTACCCATGAGATACATAGACAAATATTTCATGATTACTAAAAATCTGTTACAAATAAACGAATTTTCTACTCTTGTATCTCTTTGATATTAAATGGCGGCAACAGATTTTAAGTAATCGAGAGATATTTTAGTACAGTACTCATAGGTAAAGTTACTCATGGAAAGTAGTCCGATAAGACCGATGCCTACGGGGGTGGCGGGAAGTCCTAAGGGGAAACCGTGGCCCCTGGCAAGGCAAGGGAAGGAACACGGGTGGGTTTTAGTCAGTAAGAGTCTGACACGCCCTTCCGCTCTGCCCAGAGCGGGAGAAGTCATATGATGATTTTCCACCCAAAAAAAAAAAAAGATGGCACAATTAACCGTTAAATACGCGTTTTGCAAAAAAAAAAAACTTTAAACTTTCATTTAATGATTTCTTACGTTGTAACTATAGATAACTGCCAAATATTCGTAATGACAGACCTAAATACATTTATGTGTAAGTACATATAACTTCATTAATTAAAACGTAAATCACATTTAATTCAAGCTTTAACGTACTTGAATAATAACTTGAATGTTTCACAAAATTTATGTAGAAAGTTTTATATGCAGCTTTTCAACATCTATGTAGATAATTTGGCTTGTGTAATTTATGTTACCAAAGTGTCTTCTATAAACTGTTTTCAGAACTTACAGTACATTACAAAACGTTCAGTTAAAATGTGGTTTTGTGGTATTATTAATGTGAGGTTTTCGGTTACATGGCGATATTTAATTAAAAGTGGTTTTAATGCGTGAGATGCATTAAAATCTGATAAGTGCAGCACTTTACCTTTGTATCATAATATCATTTGATACAATAAAAAAAACACTGTATGTGTATGACAGAAGAATAACCATAATAACAGTAGTTTAATCCATCAATTCAGCATTCATATGGAGCAGTGGTGGTCCATTGATAATGGCCGTGACTTGCGAGTTGTAGTTCCTAGGTTCAAACCCAGACAGGTATTTTACTTTGTGTAAATTATTTCATCACTACTGCTCTCAAAACGGTGAAGGAAAACATCATGAGGAAACCGGCATGTCCTAGAACCAAAAATTCGAAGACATGTGACATCTTCCAACCCGCACTGGACCCGCGTGGTGAATAACGGCCCACTCCCTCTCACCGAGAAGAGGTCTATGTCCCAGCAGTGGGAAAATTATAGGCTGATTATGCTTATCCATCAATTTGACTGTTTTAATATTGCCCTTTTCAAATATTCTTATAATCATTTTGACGATCATATTAGTAATTCTAACAATTCGCGGACACTTAGCTAACACCCTAAAATATTCAAAATTCCCGACCATCGCAATATTCAAATTAATTAAAAATACACTCACTACTAAAATTCTCCATAAAATTCCAGTCTCCAGGGCCCAACTATGGGAGCTTGTATTATTAGAGGACCAAATATAAATGTGTCCCCTACATACTTTGGGGCTCTTCAAATTCTCCGCTCTTAATGAAGTCATCATGTAGTTCTGCCCTTGTATGTTAACCCGTTGTAAGGACTACACTCTATTTATCACAACATATGACAAGTTTTAGCCTTTTAGGACCGAAATTTATCCGTCTATAATGTTCTCATAGATGTAACACAGGCTTCCTCGCTGTGAAAGGGATGGGAACGCAATCCACCACGAGGATCTAGTGCGGGTTATTGGATGTCTCATGTCTTCGATTTTTTTGTTCTAGGACATGCCGGTTTCCTCACGATGTTCTCCTACATCGTTTTGAGAGCAATGGTGATGGAATAATTTGCACAAAGTATAACGTGTCTGCCTGGGTTCGAACCAACGGTCTATAACTCGTAAGTCACGGCCGTTTCCACTGCACCGCCACTGCTCTGTCTTCTACAATGATTCAAATCAAATCAAATCAAATTTTATGAACTTTATTATAAGCAATCATGATGAGCTGAAACAGAAATATTTCATAAGGTGTCCCTACCTTGCTAGTAGGTATTAGTATCTCATATTTCAACTTTTGAAGTGAAAAAGGCTCGTTGAGCACTTTTTGGGATGGGTAAAAAATGTTAAACTTGCGTCAGGCGTCAGGACACGTGACCTGATCGAAAATTCGTAAGACGGAGGGAGAGTTGAATTTATTGACAGCGCACTCTGTTTTGCTCTTGTACTGACAGCAAGCCACCTAAACTCCTGACATTTTCGTTAGATGGCGGTACTTAGTTTTCACTTCCATCGGCAGTCTCCAAAGACTGCCCCGCATGTTTTTTTTTGCAATATTGACACGCTAAGAAGCTAGTATTTTTACAACGGTATTTTTACCCTACTTTCATTATACTTACTTAGTCATACCGATATGAAAAATGCTGCAAAAATATTGCAGTCTAAGAACGTAGCCTGTTACAAAAAAAATATTATTCCAAGATCGTTTATCGTAGAATATTATCCGGCTTATGTTCGCTACAGAACACGAGCCTCTACGCGTAGGCGTCTACGAGCGTCTACGAAGCTGCTACAGTGCTACGGAGACGTAAATTAAGCTTTGTTTTATACGAACTCAACTTTTATGCTATAGTTAGCTTTACGGGTATTGTTATTTAAAATACTTTACTTTGGCTTTTAATATATAGTGTGAAGACGAGTGTGGTGTGTGGTGAAGAGTGGTGGTGCGTGACGCACACCAGTGGGAGAAAGAATAGCTCATGAATCTGAGAATATTATGTACGACAGGTATAAATATATCTAGCTCTGTTGGATGTAAAGTATAGTGTCTTGCGATTGGAACAGGGTGATAAAGATGGAGTCGTGAAGATAAAAGAGGTTGAGCTGTGCGAAGTAACTAATTTAAACAACGACTATGTTTTTATTGATTTCTTGCAAGAAAAAAGGAAAAGTAAACTAGCTTCCACCAGCTGCTTCGCCCGCGTGATATGTTTCATCATTTTAAATAGGGAAAATTTAGTGAAAAGCCAACTATTTTCAGTACGTACAATTTTATTATACCCTAACAAATTGTAAAGTTTTATCAAAATATATTTCCATTTATACCAAATCGTAGTCTGTTCATAAATTATTATTTACATTATTAACAATATACAAATATTTTACAAGCACTCCTTACTTAATTTGAACTTAGATTTCACTTACTATCAATAAGTTACAATGATACGTATTATTACTATCACAATAATATGTCATTTAACGCTGAAAATGTAAAATGAAATTGTGCAAACCGTTTTCATGAAATTAATAATTATTACAGTACTAAATTAAAATCAACAAATGCAGTGACTGACAAAGTTAATGAATTGAATATCGATTTAATTTCGACCTTTGATTTGACGTTGTAATTAAGCAAAGACTATTAAATATACGTAGGTAATATTTGAAGTAATGAATAATTTTCTAATTTGAAATTAAATATCGACTGCTAACATGTCTACTCTCAATATTCTACAAAACTTGGGATAGCAAGAAGAATTATAAGCTTCACAACCTCAACATTGGCACTTTAGAATTTCACACACAACTCACAATGTTTTATACATATCTAAACATTGTCAATCAAGTTAACAATCATAAAATCTTACTGGCAATAGGCTTCAACCAGCCTTGGATTAAATCCTAAAAACCTTCAATATAAAATACGAAATTCAGTCAAAAATGTTCACAACTCCACCTCTCAAGAGTACTGTGAAAGATTTTGAGCCTCATAACTATTGTCGTGGTCACTAACAACATCTATCTGTTCTTGATCACAAGGTTCCTGGTCCTTTGAAGAACAGGTAGTCTTCGCACAGCAGCATTTCTTAGAACGAGGGTCAGACGACATAGGAGATTCCTCCTTCTTCAACTTAACACGACGGTTCTGGAACCATATCTTCACTTGTTTCTCAGACAACTTCAGTCGGGACGCGATCTCTATTCTCCTCAGTCTTGAGAGGTACATGTTCATGGAAAACTCTCTTTCTAACTCCAACAGTTGAGTTCCTGTGAAGGCGGTCCTGATTCTTTTGCTGGAGTCTTCTTTCAACGGCATGCGTTTCAAGTCTTTCGAATATCCTGGTAGGAGTTCTTCTGGGTGACCAAGCGGCGGGCTTGGAGTTCCATTTCTACTTTCACTGGATAACGAAGGAGACCGTTGTCCTTGACTCTTGGATGGAGAGGTAGTCACTTTGTAAGGATGATGCAGATACGGAGAAACAGACTTCTTTCTCTTGTGAACAAAGTTGACAGACTCCTGTTCTTCAGTTTTCAGGTATCCTTCAAATGGTTTAGGTTCAGTCTGAGCTTCGTAGAAATCAGGACGAGGCAGCTGGTGCAGTAACGGATACCGAAAGTTAAGGTGCTCCAAAAACGGCCTGAACAAATCCGGGGACCTTTGCTGATGCAGTCCAATGTTCAGAAGATTGTTCAAGTTCCCTGGGTAAGGGTAGGGTAAGTACTTTGAACGCGGATCCAAGTGGTGACCGATCAACGCGTAAGGATGTATAGGTTCACTAGACAGTTCATTTTTCTTGCAATCTTTCGTATCACTTATCAGAGCATCGACTAAGAACGACCGAGACATTTTGGTGTGTGCAGCTCGCGCTTCGAACTCCGATTCACTACTGAATATGGGGTGCGTCGCTCCTAAAAGTAACAATTACAAAAACTACCCCCACTTAGTGCACCCCATTGTAAATACACACAATGGACCTCGAAGCGTTTTGGTAATTATTTGGCCCGGCCCACCCCTTTGTCGGTGAGACATCAACCCCAGTGTTAGTTGGAGAAAAAAACTTTGAATGGAGCATTTTAGTAGCTATGAATAATTTTGTATGGCACGAAACATCCCTAATATCTGTCTCATTAAATCCAATTTGGTTACTGTTTTGAATGCATGTGTGGATGTGTACGTTGATTTTTTGTTGTTAAATTATTCAGGTTTTTTAAAGGAGATATAAAAGTATTGTTATTATTTATTACTTTTTAACGTCTTTAGGGATTTAAACACGTTTTATGCACTGACATGATAATATATATTTAAAAAAATTGTCCCAACAGTAAAAGATTTTGGAGTTAAGTACTAAAGATGTTAGTCTCATGTGATGTTAGTTCATCTTTTCAATTTGAGCTCGTTAGTCTATGGTAAAATTTTTCGAAACAAAGTTTATCTACATAACTAATAAGATTATATGCCTAACTATGAGTTTCAAAAAAAATCTTTTGAAAATGTTTAAAATAAAACTCAGTAAAAAAAAAATCCAACGATCAAAACCTCTCGCTTGCACTACAAAGCACCATATTAATTAAATATGAATACCCCATAATTGAATCCTTATGGTACACGCGTGATCCTTGCAAAAGAAACCTTACCAATTGGGGAGGGCATTCTAAAGCCCCGCCCTTCGTTCCCTGGCCAAACTAGTTTATGAAATATTAAAAGCACCCTAATATTCAGCAGCATTATAATAGTGAACCAATTCATGTTATTATCATGTCAGTATTAATTTGTAAAGTAACATTTTCTTTTGTGTGCATAAGTGGTTTCAGATGGGATTTTTCGATGTAAGTAAATATTCAAAGTTTGCTTTCTCAACAGTAATTTGTTTTGTATCTGTGTCATGTATTCATTTATCATGACATTAATAATCTAGAATTTTAATAGGGTCTAAAAATGTTCACATTATAATGTATTTAGATTTTATATTCGTACAGAAGTTGGATATTTGCTTTTAGGGAGTAAACATTATCGCTTTTACCCTTCTGTATTCGAATTTCTAGAATTTCAGGACAGACAAATATAAATTAATGAGCGAAAGTTTTCAATACGAATTATAAGAAACATTATGAAACAGTAACACGGCAAACAAATATTAGGCGTCGTCTTTAAGTTTAATTTCTATGAAAATTGAATTGCTTAGACTTCACAATTCAATTTGCAAAATGACTCAAAGGGTTCAAAGGACAAAATTAAACAAAAGCCGACGGCTGCTTCCTGGGTCATTGTCTTTTGAGAAACATCGAAATCAAGTGAGAACCTCTTCTCAAGTAAAGGATGCGTCCGGGCCTGAGGCTCTTGACGTAAAAAAGTAGCAAAAATACACACAAACTGCAAATCAGTCGGTAACATCAGCAAATATTTTTTGCAACACATTTTTGTTCTTTTGTTACAAAAATCTGACGGCACTGAATTCGATCACGGAATCGCGTCAGCCAAACAATAGGACGAAAATAACAATGTTTGGGCAAACATCACTTCGTTACTGTGCGTATCTGATCCTACAAAAATTTACAAAGAATTTTCGCCCTTTTAGGCGATTGGAATAAAGGTGGATTTTGTGTAGAATGTCGAGGATCTAACTCCCCCACAAATCAGATAGATATAAAGGGTTATTATCGAATAAAACCGAGGGTATCCTCCTAATTGTGTGTACGTCAAACTAGACCAGGTGGCGTATGACACGGTAATGATAATTCTTAGAGTTACACAATGGAAAATATGGCAAATTAGGTAACTGTTTTCAAATAAAAGAGGACGGTTTGTAACGGGATGTTTTGACGTGATTGCTCATTGATAGTTCGGTATGATTTTAATTCGTGTTACTTCTGCATCAATTATTCTGTTAATTTTCGGAATAAATATTCCCTTATAGTTTGGAGACCCTAAGAGTAGAACTTATTGACGATAGCATAACTTCTAAAGTCTCTCGTATTGTTGTATATTTAAGTTAATTTTCTATTTCTATAATTTAGGCAGTTTATGAACCCTACTATTATCTATGGATCTATTCGTACTGCCCAATTCCAAGGCTGAATTTTAAAGGTTTTACTGAATCTACGTTAAAAACTTTATTCTAAAACCGTCAGTGGTAGTACTGAAAGCACTTACAGAGTTACGTCCGCAGTGCATGGATCCATGAAGCTGTGACGTCATGCTTGAAGCTTTATCCAGGCTTTGTGTACTGAACTTAGCTTTGTTGAGGTCAAACCGGGTCAGATAATTGCATACAAACTGTAGAAATATTTTGTAAGGGATAAAGGCTAGAATCTGGTTTTATAGTTTCGAATCACACCAAAAATATAATATTTACTACAACACTGTGATGCAAAGAGATAATTGTAATTCTTAGTCTAGTAATAATCTACCAACTCCCACTGGGCCCGCGTGGTAGATTACGGCCCACTCCCTCTCACAGAGAGGAGGCCTGTGTCCCAGCAGTGGGAACATTAATAGGCTGATGATGATGATGAGTCTTAGGGTTTTTGCATGGCATGCTCTAAAATGCAGCCAATATAATAAATGTCCTCTCCAGCGCCTAATTTATCTTAAATTGTCACCCTAAAATACAAAGCAGAACCATTTCTAATTACCGGACAACGGACACAAACCTTCATTCATCTTCAATCTCCCTAAAATTACAAAAGGCACTTCATTTAAAACGCAATCACAAGCGGAAATGAATTTGGAAAAGATATTTAATGACCACCTGCGTATTGTCCGTTCAAATCCAAGATGGCGTCGTTCTCAGAACATTGCTTTTAAATAGTTTAACAATACTGTCGCCTGTTCGTCTGAGTGAGAGTCACTACGGGGTACACTTGTCCACTTCATTCATAAATTCACTCATTCTATCGTTCATTCATGTTTTTAGCTACGGTTATGAATGGAGTATCGATACTATTGTAATTCTTACGCTATTGTGCATGGCGATAAGTTTGTGGGACAGGTATCGATTGGTTGCCAACTTTATGTTACCTTTCATCCTCGTTACCTTAACTTCTATTACTTCCTGTACAGGGTTCAAATTCGTGTAACTTTATGTTTAAGAATGGCCAATTATTAAATTGGTAAATATTTTAGTCTTGTAGGGTATGTAGTGTTGATCTCATTTTTCGCGACTATTGTACATTTTTAAGTTAATTAATGTCACAAAGCGCATTTGTAACGCTATGACTGTTTATAACAAAAGTTTTTTTTGCTTACTGAACATAAAGTCGTGGGTATTTTTGTGTTACTACTGGGTCTTTTTATATAAGTATCACTTTCCTCTAGCGGTCAGTAAGAAGTGCTGACTAAGTTTTTACGCACTGCTTTCTTTTCATCTCATTCCTTTTGATAGTTGGTTTGGTATAAGTGTCTAGTTGACATTAATACACTCGAGCTTCCCGCTTTTCCTTCATTCATATAGAAAATACCTTTGAAAACGCTTTCTGAAAGAGATAGGACAATATAATAATACTCTACATTATTTTTCCACAATTTTTGCTAGCGCATAAATAATATTATAAAAATACTCTGCATTTTGTCTCTCAATTTTTACTTGAGTATAAAATATTAATAATACTCTTAATTTTTTCTCCAAAATTATTACTCTCATATTTAAATATATTCTATTCTAGGACTTGAAAGAGGTTTGTGTCAAAGATTGAGCTGTGATTGCAGCGGTTGATTGATTGAGCACTATATTATGAATTGACAACATTGCCCCAGTTTAACTTGGAAATTATGCCAACATCACCTCAATACTAAACACTTAATGTAATGTTGCAGTAACAGTACGATCGTCAGGAAATCTTAAGATATTCCAAAATGCTGGAAACATGAAACTCACCAACAAAAAAAAAAGCGAGATTGCGGTTGGGTTCGAACGAGCCATGCGCTTTCCTTTGTGTAAATAATTTCATCACCACTGCTCTCAAAATATTGAAGGAAAACATCGTGAGGAAACCGGCATGTCCTAGGACGAAAAATACGAAGTCATGTGACATCTACCAACGCGACTGGGCACGCGTGGTGGATTAGGTACGGCCCACTCCCTCTCACAGAGAGGAGGCCTGTGTCCCAGCAGTGGGAACATAATACTGACTGATTATGATGACCACAAACAAACCTAGCCAAGTTGCGGAAGGCACCAAAGCTAGAAATGATTTTCATTTAGATCGAAACAACAGATTTTTTGGCAATAAACTAAATCTCGACTACTCATAATTATTATTGCTAACCTTTTTCATAAAATGCCTTCCTCTAATATTTCTGTACCTAATAGTAATCCTTGCACCATGTTGCGCAGTTTTTTCACGTAAAAATTCAAATCTATGTTTTAAATATTTTCATGTTACTTTATATGTCCTACAAATATTTTATACTACCTTTTACCCGCGGCTGCGTTCGCGTAAAGATCGGCAATTATCCCACGAAAACGTACTATAAAAACAATATAAAAAATGGGATAAAAGCTATCCTATATTTTAATCCAGGCTATAAGCTATCTGTGTGCCAAATGGATTTAGATGAACTAAATCCGTTCAGGCGTTTCGGCGTGATTAAGTAACAAGCATCCAAACATACAAACTTTTAAGGCTTGTGCAGACCCAGTTCGCGTCAAATAACTTTGCCGCTCTGAAGTTAGGTTGCGCATGCGCGCTAGCATGCGCACTACTGTTTTTGAAGGCAGATTGACTACTGCGCAGTCATTTGTAGCCTACTTCAGAGCGGCAAAGTTATTTGACGCGAACTGTACCTGTGAAGTTTTCTTAAGAATTGTAGGTATATTGTTCGTGTCGCGTCGCGCTGGTCTGCACTAACCTTCACATTTATAATATTAGTTGGATAATTGAATAACATCTTTTATATTTAGCACATTTTATGCAAATAAAGATACTTACAGTTTTTGGCTTCACTTCAATAGCGCGATTACTGATAATGATCGATACTACGACGACTTTTTCGAGTAAAATTGAAGGTGTTTTTAGAATATTTTCAGTTTGACCATTATTCTAAGTTCTTCAGCAACACGTACACGATATAATAAACACAAGACATGGTAGGATTGATGAGCGGAGCGCGGCGGCTGTAGATAAGACGGTGATCCATCTAGCGGCCAACTGCGTAATTTTGTTTAGACTCGAACTACCGAGCACAGACTAACGGGGAGTTAGTTCGTGTGTTGTTGTTACACTGTAATGGGGTTAATGCTGGGGATTACAATTAGTAAGTGTTGGAATGAAGTTACCTTAGCGCGTTTCGAAAGGGGGCTAGACGGAAAAAATTAAGACCAAGAGTTGTAACGACACTTTTTAATTTTTTATTATAACGCCATCTGTGAGCGATCTCAGGTACTAACTAGTGGCATGCCTTTGTGTGGTTCATTCCATAACTTCGTTCCATCCGGGTGTCCCTTGACACCTCTCAGTTTTTTTTTTTATATAAAAAAAAGAAAATAATTAAAATCATTTACATAATATAGACACATTTACTCATAAAATAATATCAAAAATGAAATACAATTAAAATTAAATTAAATTCAGATAAGTACATAGTTATATAAAAAACTAATAAAAAATAAAAATTAATAAATAATAATAAAATATATTATATTTTATTATTATTTATTAATTCATCAACCTACTCCAATTGATTATATTATTAATATAATCAATTGGAGTAGGTTGATGTGCTGGCGTCTGTACTTTATAGTAGGTATTTATAGTAGGAATTGACAGTTTTGCCCGTTTGCCGAGTGGTATTAGAGAATAACTTGGTCATTCTTCTTCTTTTCGTATAGTTAGTGACTAACCTGGAGTCAGAGTTTTAAAGCCGCCCCTCGGCCTCTGACTTGGCTTCACATGCCGTTGAGATATATCTCTCACGCAGCCGGTTTCAACACGATGTTTTCCTTCACCGTTTTTGAAGCAAGTGATAATTTTGCAATAAGCACATGAATGCGAAAAGTCGGAGGTGTCTGGCTTACGAGAGACACCCACCAGGGTCACACCACCAGGTTATTACTGCTCATTTTCATATTTGGTCATTACGTGGTTAAGGACTACGTACTATGAAAATGAGCTGATGATGAATATTCTGAATTAGCGCACAAATTAAATCTGGCACAAGCAAAGATATTGAAATTTTTTTATAGTAATTTAATAAGTAGAAAAACCCAAAAAGAAAAATGTGATTACATACTATTGCATCTATTAACTTTTCATTTACAATTTTAATTAAAATAACCCATAATTTTATGTCTATTATAATAAATTCTTCACACAAAAACAATTCATAACTAACACAAAATACCCGTAAAACGGGTACAGCACTAGTCAGTAAAAAATTAAATCAGAACACAATAACAACGTATTTTAAGTTAATAAAATCAGCTTGAATGTTTAAGGTGGTTAAGGACTACGTAATGACCAAATATGAAAATGAGCAGTGATACCACCTGTGGCTATATATTCAACTAGCTTCTGCCCGCGACTTCGTCCGCGTGGAATAGTTACTTTGGGCTAACGCAAAAAAAAACCCCCGATTTTTAAACATTCTTCATTGGTACTCCGCTCCTATTGGTCTTAGCGTGATGATATATAACCTATAGCCTTACTCGATAAATGGGCTATCTAACACTGAAAGAATTCTTCAAATCTGACCAGTAGTTTCGGAGCCTATTTGGTACAAACAAACAAAAAAATCTTTCCTCTTTATAATATTAGTATAGAAGTATAGATATTATGTATTTACATGATTTAAAACCTAACAGACTTAAATAAATAAAAATCATATGTACAGTAGCGGTCTTAAGTCGCTAGGCCATTTTTTAAAGGAATCGCTTGACGTTTAGTTTGACTTACGACCTTCTATTTTCAAGAGACATGCATCATCTTCAAGTGATTGTAGTTCATAATTTCAACCTTCCAATCTGAGTCAAGTTGACCTAGCGGTTAAGCGCGTTCAGATAAAATCGATGAGCCGTGAGTTCAAATCCCGCGTAGCATTAGACTTTTTGTAAGTTTTTACTTGATTGGAAGTAATGGGACAGAAATATATTATTCTTTATCTTGTTCGCCTTGTTCACACATTTCGTAAAGTTAGGAAGGTAGATCATATTAAATTAAATGAAGAATTTAGATTTCTGTGAGGTAGACATGAGTTTTAGGAATATTTAACTTGATCGGAATGAATGTTGTCGTTTGGTTGTAGTTGTTGGTTAGTGACGTGTGGTTTAATAGCAAAGAGAAATTAAACTACTACTCAAAATTTGCAAAATGTATGCAAATATTAATATTGAGACGAGGGCGACTATTATTGCGCTGCATAAAAGTGGTCTTAATAGAAGACAAATATCTGATGAAACCGGACTAAATGTGAGTGATTTTATTTATGAATTGTAACTTAAACTTTTATTTGAAAATACCTAAGATTATTTGGTGGCATATGGATTAATTGTTTTAATAATTTTTTAAATCCATCATGAGGCCGATAAATAATTAGTGTTTATTATTGGATTTATAAATGCAGAGTTTTAATATTTTAATGTTATATTGTTATCACATAACATAATCAGCCTATTAATGTTCCCACTGCTGGGACACAGGCCTTCTCTCTGTGAGAGGGATATTGTTATATTATAAATATTATTAAAAATAACAAGTGTTTGTTATTGGATTTATATATGCAGAGTTTTTATATTTTATTGTTACATTAAATAAATATTATTATATTTTATAAAAATTAAGTCTTGTTAGTAGTAGCATTTTGTTATAGCTACTTTATTATAACTAATATATATTTTTTTTTGTTTTAGAGAAATACTGTTAGTCTCTGGATTAAAAGATATGAGGAAGAGGGTAGCCTTGCTAGTCGACAGCGAAGTGGAAGGCCAACGCTTTATTAGCGAGGCACAGCGACGATATATGGTGGGCGAGTATGAAACAAATGGTTTCACACCAACTAGACACTTTGCAAACTTATTCGACACTTCAGTGCGAACTGTTCGCCGTGCCCTTCACGCTGAAGGCTTGCATAACAAAGTGCAAAGGTGGGAGTCACGGGATGAGAGATGTATAGAACAATTAAAAACCCATTGCAAGGAGGTTTGGGAAAATTTAAGAGGAACCGAAATATGTGATAATATTGTAGGGTCGATGCGCAAACGTCTACTTGACTGCATCGAAAATAATGGGAGTTATACAAAATATTAATACCTAGATGTTTGGTTATAATTATTAGACGGTGTCACTAAATTTTTATATTAACATAACCGTAATTATTTAATGATCTTAAATTGAGGTTTAGTTTCAATCTTCTTTTCGTCAAGAAAATGAACACTTAAGCTATATAACCTCAATATAACATTCATTGTGACGTTACATAAAAACATGCATAAAGTCTAAAATATCATATAGGTAATAGTTTTCCATAAACTCTGCCGATACCTATAATAAGTGGGTATCAACAATATTATATTTGTGTTATTAAGTATTAGAATATCCATTCCTTGTTATATTATTATGAATTGACTAAGTGGGTAGTGGTACCCACTAACAAAAAATCTTAAGAACGGTTAACAAGAGAACTTCTTTTATCTAGGTAGGAATGTGACGACACAATTCTCATAAAAGTTTGTTAATTTTATAAATGAATAAAACGAATAAACATTTTTGTTATCATAGCACAATTTTTTTATTTCCACCTTTCAACACCGAAAAGATAAATATTATTTAACTATTTATGTGATTTTTAAATACATAAATAGTTAAATAATAATACAAAAACTAATATTTAGTTTCTTATAAATATTATGCATAAATACACTTTAAATAAATACAAATATCTAAAAGTTTTTGTTATAAATACAAATATGGTCTAACATTCACACATTTTATGTGGGATTCGAACTCAAGCCTCATTGATCGCGTATCCATTGCTTTACTCAAACAGCTACGGGCACATGTCAACTATACGTGAATTTTATCAATGCAATGGTAAGAAAGGTCACCTCTATGACGCTTATTCTAAATGCAACAGAAATATAATGTTGTTTCGCGTTAGTGCGACGGTGTGTGTTACTGATGAGAATATAAATTATGAGATTATATGAAATAAGATATGAATACTCGTAACGAACAGGATCTGTACTCACAGAAATCAAAATGATTAGTAGGTAGACCTCAAAAATCGAAGTAAAGTTTTTTTATGGGCTACCTACTAAACTTTATTATTTATGTGAACAAGACGAATGAAAGAAACAAAAAACGAATGATTATTATCGATCTACTACTAAATATTAAATATTAAAAACTAAACTAAATATTAAAAAGAAAAAGTGAACTATAAATAGTAATTATTTAAAAAAAAAATATCCGCAGGAGAGATTCGAACCGTCGGCTCGCTGAAAACACACAAGTATCAAAGGACGTAACCATTGAGCTAGCATGTCATACATTTTGCTGGTTGAAATTATGAACTACTATAAGTTATAAACCAAGTGAGTGTGTGTGCGTGTGGAACAACTTATAGAAGAAGGTCGTAAGTCAAACCGAACCGTCAGACGATTACTCAAAAAAATGGCCGAGCGACTTAAGTCCGCTACTGTACAAGTATAGGTATAAAAGAGGGGGGGCGGGAACAATCATAGGGCATCAAAAAATTCGTCCGCATCGCTCTCAACAGGAAAGGTGCCCAAAAGGCTGGCAGCATTGCCACGTTGTAGATATTTAAATATTATCATCTTTATCAAAGCAAACGCTAACCTACCCATTCCTCCGTTCCATTAAACTCGATTAAAACATCTGACTTAATATAAGCTTTTAACGGAAAATAAGAGAGGGGTGCTGTTTTAAAAAAAAATCGAAAGTCACTCCTATGCTACGGTAAGTTTTGAGATCAAAGCGGAACATTAATGGACACGAGTCATTGGGTTACGGCAGAAAGGGTAGGTGGAGCTTTTTTATTCTAATTCAGTTTATGTTCCTTTTTTAAAACAGTTATTTTTTCTTTCTGCTGTTGCCTGAAATTGCCAAGGACAGTCATGTGGAAACTCCTTGAAAATACTGATGAAGTCAGCTGCAACTTACCTACTGGTCAGACTAGCCTTAAGGTGCAACTAGTCGCGGGCTCGAACTCAATGGTGGGCCTGGCCAAAAACCACACTGTCTCACCTGGTATCGTGTCCGACAGAGATAGTATCAGTGATGAGCAGTTAGAAGCTGATCTACATGGACAACGTATAGTTCGCACGCACAGAAACACCGTACCGACCAATTTTAGTAAAACGAGTGCGTCAAAAATTACGAAAAGGCCTTTGGAAAAAAGGTTTTTCTGAAATAACCACTGCATAAATCAATTACAAATAAAATTTATTGAAATCTTCGTAAATTTTTCTGTGTCGGTACGGATTTTGTTTTCGAGATTTCACACTTCTTGTATTACTTATTTACGCCCAAAGTTGCGTTAAAATTAGCAAGAAAAACGAATCTTTGTTGGCTCATAACTTTTTAATGGCTTTTTATTTTACTATTCTGCTTCCGCACAGACAATTTTAATAATGAGACCTAACGATATCATGTTTAACTTTGAATGTACGATGTCAAATAGTGGAGTAAAACCCCTCCGAAGTTTGTATGGAAAAAATATCAAATTGTTTCACCTTAACAAACATGAAGAAACGGTCTAGTCAGGGAATTATCTTGACTCACCAATATTCTGAATTAGCGCACAAATTAAATCTGACACAAGCAAAGATATTGAATTTTTTTTATAGTAATTTAATAAGTATAAAACCCAAAAAGAAAAATGTGAAAGGTACCTCAAGAAAGAAAATTACATACTTTTGCATGTATTAACTTTTCATTTACAATTTTAATTAAAATAACCCATAATTTTATGTCTATTATTATAAATTCTTCACACAAAAACAATTAATAACAAACACAAAATAAAACGGGTACAGCACTAGTCGGTAAAAAATTAAATCAGGACACAATAACAACGTATTTTAAGTTAATAAAAGCAGCTTGGAAAGCTTTTACCGTTCGCGTTCCATCGACATTATTACAGGGCACGCGTATTGATAGTAGCATAATATACTCGTACAAGGACCAACTTTATTACGCTGGTGAAAGGGTGAATGGGTACAATGTTGGACGTAGGTACCCCTGAGAAGGAAGCCTGATCGACTCGAATCTGTCAAATCTAATTTTATTTTGGTCGTTGTTATTGGTAGTCGATCCATTAATAAAAAGACAATGATAATGATGGTGTCAAACTCAAACTCAAAGCATTTATTTCAATTAACCCATTTACAAGCAATTTTGAATTGTCAAGGAGTCAGTCAGAATAATGAAGCTAGATGCCCATTTCAAAGCGTAGTAGGTACCTATGGTGAAGAACGCGCAAGAAAATCCACGGACACTCTGTAAATAAAATTTTCTTACAAAATATTGGTTACATCATTCATGTTGAAATTATACAAGTGAGACCAATGTAGAAAGACGTGCACGTTAAAAGCGTTTGCAATAAAAAATTAAAAACAATGAACAATTCAAAAATTAAAATAACCCAGCTAAGAGCTGACCAGTCCCAACTCACGGCGCCCGTTTACGAACATGACGCATTGATCAGCGCCATTCAGCTCAACCAATTTGATGTAATCTATTAGGCTATTGGTTAATTAAACAGCACCCTAATTGCGTACCACATTTTAAACTGCAATCAGATAGTTTTGAAAAATATTGCAAATCCTATGAACAGACGAATTTTTGACAGGTTTGAAAAAATCATCTGCTTCACCGTAAATATCGCAATGGACGTGGGTGAACTGTCAAAACGAAACCCATTGCAATCAATTGTCAATTTGTGTGTTAAGCAAATATCCTACTGGTTGGCAATAGTCAGTAAGTAGGTAATAAGGTCAGACCGAATTTCGTTTTAGTTTTCGGAAATTTTCGACAAAAATATTCATTTACGATACGTTTCGTTTTTACGAAAAAAAAAGTGTTGACAAACATTACTTTTAATTCATTTTTATGGAGAATATCCATAGTCACAACAACAATTTATTACTTTTACTCGCATTTATAATATCAGATGTTTTTATTATACCTAATATTTTTGTATCTATGAGAAAAGTAGGGTTCGTGTGTTTTAAAATAGTAGTCGTAGTTTAAAAATATTGAAAGATCGACATTTTAGTTCTCTTACTTTTGTCATAGAAAAACTAGAACAAAAAAAAAACCAAATCAAAGACCAAATCTGCTCAATTTCAGTCGGACTCTTGTAATTTATACCCAACGTAATATCTCAACATACATCATTTAATTAAAATAAATCAAATCGTTGTTTACAAAGTTTGAAGTAAACTTCATCAAAATTGAAGTTATTTTAATTACAACAATATTTCAACAAAATTAGACAACAATTTTGTATAACGGCTTACCTTTCAACCTTCACCGTTATTTTAATTTAAAGTCACAAAACTTAAATTGCTTTCCTATAATTTATTATATAAGTTTTGCTTTAGTTCCAAGAATGTAATTATTGAAAGAAAATTAATTTGATGCTGATTCTTTATTATAATAAATTCAATTTTTTGTTTTGATCTGTATAAAAAGTTCTTAATAGGATTAAGATTTCTTGGAAATCTATTTGCTAGAAAATACGCCAAGTAGAGTAATAATGTAGGTAAAGAAATAAAGAAAGAAAATACATTTATTAAGCACAGACGAAAAGGCACACTGACACAACACAACATTAATACAAAACAAGTAAAAAAAAAGGAAACAAATAAAAAGTGTAAAATAATAATTTGACAGTAAAGTGTGCCTCGCGGCTGCTCCAAATAGGTAGGTATATTTCTTTTTTTCGAGTCCATGATAAATACATCTATTATATTAAACAAGTTGGACCCAGTATGTGGCTACACCAATCGCGGCATCAGTGGCATTTTTTAGGTCCTCAGAAGTGCAGGTGTGTGGACACTTTGGACACTCCAGCATACGGGACATGGTTTGGTCAGGAGCACCGCATTCGCACTGGGTATCGGTGGGATCTATTATCCCCCATTTTGCTAGATTGCAGCGGCCTAGTTGGATCTGCAGTCGGTTGATTGCTTTCCATATAGGCCCCTACGGGTCACGGTTGATGCTCGGGTGATGGTTGATGATGTAGGTACACTGGTACATAAAAAACACTTTTGAATTGAACATTTTAAAGTGAACGAACTCGACAGCAGACACACAATAAATTCTATTCCACCCATTCACGTATCTCCTAACTTCCCATTTTGGAATTTCTGAAGTTTTTGAAGTTATAGACAAGAATTATGTTATTTAGAGTAAAACGCCTCCTAGACGGTCGCTAACTGTGTCCCGACAGAGGTGACCTAAGTGCTTTACAAGCGTGTAGATGATGGTTTACGTTACCAAACGTTGAAACCACTTTGCCGGTCGTCAACCAAGGTCACCTCTGTCGGGGACGCGGTTGGCAACCGTGTAGCAGGCACTTTAGTCGAAGTGATACCACAGTGAGTTCATTATAATTTGTCCTGTGACGCGATTGGTAGTCTGGTCTGTCAGTCGCCATTTTGAACTCTATTAGTATTGTAACTAAACTTGACAAGCAATGGTGCCAACATCGTCATGTTGGCACCATTGCTTGTCAAGTTTGTCCCTTGCTTGCCGACGGCAATAAGAGTAATAATAAGAGTAATAAGTGTTATTACTCTGAGGGATAAGTGATACTGAACGGCCAGTACTTTTTTGTTAAGTTTAGTGAAAAAAATCAATCTGCTTAGCCTATCTTGTGGTCGTATTCCAGTGTAACTGGATGCAGCTGAATACCAGTATTTTACATGAAGCGACTGCCTATCAGACCTCCACAACCCAGTTACTGGATACCATTAGTTAAGTTTAGTGAATAAGACTCAAAGGACCAACAATTTTAACACAACATTGCACTTAAAACTCTTTGCAATCGCAATAATTTAAGCACAATATTTTGCCTCTGATTAAAGAAGTAAGTTCAATGGTAACGTATTTTTCTCACGACACTTGTGTTGGGAGCACGTATTAATTGCAGAACAGAGTACGAACAAAGATCTCCTGCTAAGTGGCTAGTGAAGCTCACAAATCGCTGAGCATTGAGTAGGGTGTGGTGCAAGTGATAAGAACTGGGTCAGTACCAAAGATTTTGATTGAAACGCCATTATTATTGTGTGAGCTCACTTTTTTCAGTATGGACACTTTTGGCGCGACTAAGTGCTGCGAGGGCAAATCTGCCGATTTAAATCTTTAGGCCATATTAGTTCGTGTTAACGATATCATTGTTTCGTTGCGAACAAGAGATAGTACTATTCGCCCTGTATCTCCATCTTTCTCTGACACTGGAAATTGATGGCTTTAACTTATCATACTTAGTATATTTTACTGCATTCCATAATGCAAACTGAGGTGGATTGTAGAAACATAATTATTATAAATTACTAGGTATCTCTATTCAATGGATATTGGTTAAACTTAAAATCAATCAGTGCATTTACCCGCAAAGTGTGTAAAAATGAAACCATTTTTGATAGCTTCTGAAACTAAAAGGTCTTTTTTGCCAGTTGTTTTGTTCGATCATTAGTTATGATCACTAATTCATACTCCAGTTAACGTTTAAAAATTTTTCAATCCTAATTCAATCTCCTGACTTTGGCAAATAAAGCCATTGTCAAAATTCCAACCTTTTGACATAGGCTTTCCAACAGAGAGCCCCCACAATAAAGTTTATACCTTCCACCACACACCAACAATTGAAAGCTCGCCACAAAATGCAATCACAAATGCGATTCGCTATTGTACAAGAGTTTTTACCAATAAATACATGAAACGCTTTTACGCTTTGTATAGCGCCGACTTTTTATATTACAGCGCTTTATGCTTCAAGTCTTTTGTGCCCTTTCTTTGATATAGTGCTTTTTTGTTTATTTATTGGGCTTGTGGATACTTAGGTGACAAAGTTTTGGTAATGTTTAAACGGCTTATTGGTTGGAAGCCACGATGTAAAAAAAAAACTGTAGGCTATTCTCACGAAGTTAATATATTTTTCGGTGAATCAACAACTGCAGAAATACGAATGAGGCAGGCATATTATTGGCAATTTGTATTTTATGCTATTGCAAAAAAGGCAAAAAATACCAATTTTTTACATATTTTTTCTTTACTAATTATTTAAGATAATAATTTAAGATAAAGTACACTAGCGCACAGCAGTGCTATGAGTATATTTGTTAAACTTTATTGCATAAAATTTCAAAAAATGCAATTCGCCTTAAGAAAAAAAAAAAATTTTTACGTTTCGATTCGCCTGTTTTGGGCGAATGAATTCGTGCAAATAATTCCATAAGCAGTTTAAATGTAGAAATGGAACAATGAATCAATTATGTCAATTATGTTAGTAATTGAGAAGGCAATGTTAAAATTGAAATCAAAAGCTGCTTAAGTAGGTATTTATATAGTTTTGATCGATGATTAAGACGGAGCAGTAGAAGGGTATTGTATTTGCTTATACAATATTGTTGGAACACTTTTGTTGATTGCACTTGAACAATTACAGTTGTACTTGATTTTCAACTGTGCAATCTTTAATAGCGGTTATTTAATTTTGTCTTTTGAGTTGAGTGAAGAAGTTCATTGTTTGGAGTCTTATTTACCAAAAATATACAAATAATGGAATTATTTCAGTAATTAATTACAATTCTATTATTTCGTTAGTGTCGAAAAACTTCACACCTGTTATCCCCGAAGGGTTGGGTCAGTGACAGCTCGGCCCGAGTCAACTCAACCCGAATAATAATACCAGATATGTCACTCCCGATTACGACGATTTTTAAGGTCTGGCAATTTTTTTTTAAATAAATCGTTTAGACAGAAGTGTCCACATGTCGCCAACTATGTTTAATTCTCATGTAATAGGGGGTGAGTCTATTGACATCAAGCCACCATTAAGTAGACTCTGGGTTGCTTTTGAGAAATTACTGATGGGAGAACCCAATATCACTTTGTACGACCTGGGAATCCATAGATATCCGGAATCGAATCCAGGACCTCATGTTCAGCAGTAGCGCTTGCGACCACTAGACCAATGAGGGAGATTAGATTCCCAATAAATTGTACCTATTTCACAGTTAGTATATAAATTGATATTTATGTTTAAACTTTCGAAGTCCTTTGCAAGAAATGATCCGGGGTTACAAGGTTGTAACCCCGTGGGTATCTTACATTACAACTAACATATTACGACACTTTGTGCAAGAGTTCTTAATTCATTCACTTTAAAGGCCTAAACATATGACATAAGTTCATAAATAATAAGTTAAATTAATCATGGTTATTTTAGTCCCATGGTTTGGCTTAAAATAGTAGTGTCACTAGAGTAAGCACATTACATTGTATATTGGCTAACTCTGATTCATGTGCAAGGTCGGTCTGAAGTAAAACCAATAACATCTTTACTTAAATTAGGTAGTGTTGCCAATCTTTATTGTTATTCATAATCGACCTCAGTGGACATTATTTTGGTATCTTAAATTATAACAGCTGAGAATATAGCAACCCTGTGGAGTAATTGCGAAGGTAACTCACAATAACAATTGATCTTAATGGGTTAATGGGTTTCATTTTGACAGTTCAGTTACGTTCATTGCGTTATTTACGTTGTGGAGCAGACGAATTTTTCAAACCTATGAAACAATATATTCATAATCATAATCAGCCTATTAATGTTCCCACTGCTGGGACACAGGCCTCCTCTCTGTGAGAGGGAGTGGGCTGTAATCTACCACGCGGGCCCAGTGCGGGTTGGTAGATGTCACATGTCTTCGAATTTTTAGTTCTAAGACATGCCGGTTCCCTCACGATGTTTTCCTTCACCGTTTTGAGAGCAGTGGTGATGAAATTATTTACACAAAGTAAAGCGCTTGCTTGCTACTCGTAAGTCGGGGCAGTTACAACTGGGCCACCACTGCTCTAGCAATAGATTAGCTTTCTTGAAAACTCTCGGATTGTGATAGAAAGTGTGTTACGCAATTTAGGGTGCTTGTCTCACTTGATGATATTTTTCTGTAGAGTACATATTATTCAGTTACAGGAAGGATTCATCATCATTTCAGCCGAAAGACCACGTCCACTGCTGGTCATAGACCTCCCCCAAACACCGCCACTTCGACCGGTTCTGTGCTTCCCGCGGATTCCTGCGACCTTCACCAGGTCATCTGTCCACCTGGTGATGGCCTTCCAATGGTACGTCTTCCGGTACGCGGTCGCCACTCCAGAACCTAGGTTGGGTAGTTAAAATGGGGTAATTCCTTTAATTGGAGACAAATACTCGGTAAACAGCTAAGATATACTATTAGACTGAAAGCTGATGCCAATATAACTAAGAAAAAATATTTAGATCTTCTCTTTATTATTTTTATTCTTCAACTAGCTGAACCCCGCGGCTTCACCCGCATAAGTCTCGATTCCGTGGGAATGTTGGAATAAAAAGTATCCTATATCCTAATCTAGGTCATGGTCTACTCATGTACCAAATTTCATTCGAATCTGTTCAGTCGTTTGAGAGTGGAAATGCAACAAACAAACAAACTCACTGTCGTATGTTATAATACGAGTTAGGATACTATATTTGTCTTGAAAATCCAATATCTCGACGCAGACTGCACCCAAAGACAACCCAAGTTCGTAGTTAATTAATATTTTTAACCATTAGACTTGCAAACGAAGCCAATCGTATTCCCTCGACACCGATACAGAATGTATTTTTATGATTTATCGTTCAAGTTCAAGATATTAGATCTTCGCTAACATACACTTTGGGAATTACTTTGATCTATTACTTTGGCATTTTGGGTTGAGTTTATTATATACTAGCAACCCACCCCTGCTTCGCACGGTTTTTTGATTACATGCAAGTTTAATTTTGATGACATTATAATTAAAGTTAGGGCTTCTTAGAGAAAAACACTGAGAAAATCTACTAATCAGTTTTATTTAAAAACGATTGTACATTGCACAGCAAGAACACAAAAAGTCACCAAACCAGAGAGGCAGTGCTGCCATCTTTATAAAAATATGTTATATGCAATACAATGGGCAACGACCCCGTGGCTATTCAGTCAAGATCAAAATTTTCTGTTAACAAGTTAACACTCCCACTAAAATTTTACATCCTGTGAGCAAAACATATTTTATACTTAAAACATCACACTATTACCTACAGCTTATCCATTATCTGTTCTCTTAGAAAAACAAAAGATTGAGTGGGCAATGGCTTTGTTAATATATCAGCAAGCTGATTCTTACTTGGGACATAGGATATATTTATCAAACCATTCTCCACTTTCTCCCGAATAAAATTGTATTTGACATCTATATGTTTGGTTCGTTTGTGAAAAACTGGGTTATTAATTAACTTAATGGCACTCTGGTTATCAACATATAGCTTCATACAATCACACTTTTCACCCAAGTCCAACAACAATTGCTGTAACCATAGTATTTCCTTTGCAGACTCGCAGGCTGCAACAAATTCTGCTTCGGTGGTAGAGAGAGCAATGGTCTTTTGCTTTTGGCTCAACCATGTTACTGGCCCACCATTCATTAAGAATATATACCCAGTAGTGGACTTTCGAGTATCCACATCACCTGCAAAATCAGCATCGGAGTACCCGATAAGATCATTGCTTTCTCCATACCTAATACAAACATTTTTTTGTATTAACTAAATATCTAATTACACGCTTCACTGCATTAACATGCTGTTGACTAGGATTATTAATATATCGACTCAACATGTTCACTGCATATGAAATATCAGGTCTGGACACTGAGCATAGAAACAACAGTGAACCAATAGCTTCCCTATAAGGGAATTTCACAGGAGTTTCCTCAAGATTTTTACATATAATAACATTTGGATCAGCAGGAGTTGATGCATGATTGCATTCACTCATATTAAAAGTTTTAACAATTTGATCTATGTACTCTCGCTGATGTAAACATATACAGTTATCAGACTTTAATACTTCAATGCCTACAAAATATGATAAATTCAATTCCTTAATTTTAAATGCCTGATTCAAGAAACTAATTATGTCTTTAATTATCTTTTTACATGATGATATAATGAGAGCATCGTCAACATATATTATCAGTATAACCTTGATACTTTCAACATTTCTAACATATACACAGTAGTCAGCTTGTGACTGAACAAAACCATATGATTTTAAAAATTCAGTAAACTTTTTGTTCCAACACCTTGACGACTGTTTTAAACCATAGAGTGATCTATTCAATTTCAAAACATTACTTTTGTCAACAGGCACACCATCAGGAATTTCTAAATAAATTTCTTCTTCCAGGTCCCCGTTCAAAAAAGCTGTTTTGACATCAAATTGTTGGATTTCTAAGTTATACTTAGCTGCAATACTAAAAATAATTCTAATTGAATCATACCTTGTGGTAGGGGAAAATATTTGGTGGTAATCAATACCAGCGACTTGATTGAATCCTCGTGCACATAATCGAGCCTTATAACGGTTTACTTTTCCATCGTCGCCCCTCTTAATGGAAAATACCCACTTGGCTGTGAGTGTTCTCTGTCCAGCTCGCTTCACTGGGGTCCAAGTCTGATTCTCATCATGAGCATTTAGTTCTTCTGTAACGGCTTGCAACCAATCATTCCTCTGCAAACTCTTCATTGCCTCATCAAATGATGATGGTAATACAAATTCCACTAAATTGGCTTCTAAATTCAAATTTCTCCTTGGTCTCATATTGATTGAATCACGTGGTGAATCATCGAGGATCTGTGATGGTTCATAATCAGGATCATCATCGTTGCAACTGAGCATACTTTCCTCATTCTCATTCAGTGAGTTTTCATTTAAAGAATTATCACTTAATACAGGACTGTCTTCGAGTATGACTTCAGAGTTATCCTGTTGGACATCACTTTCTTCTATGAATATTTTTGCTATATTCTGTCTTTGTTCAGGAAACTTATTCTCATCAAAAACAACATTTCTTGATACTTTAATTCGTTTTGTTTTCATGTTGAACATTCTGTAATTGGTATTATCATATCCGACCAATATCATCTTTTCACTTTTTTTTTCTAATTTGGTCCGCAACTGATCAGGAATATGTACATACCCTTCACTACCAAATACTCTTACATGTTCCAAAATAGGTTTGACTCCATTCCACAACTCTGATGGCGTTTTGTCTGATGTTTGGCTAGATGAGGTTCTATTAAGCAAATAAACTGCACAATTTATGGCTTCTGCCCACAAATCCAAAGAAACGTCACGTGCATACAGCATGGATCGAGCGCTTTCTACGATTGTTCTGATTTCTCTTTCTGCACGCCCATTTTGCTCTGGGGTATATGGAGCAGTACATTCATGAACAATTCCTTCTTTACCTAAATATTCTTTAAATGCATTATTAATGTATTCACATCCATTATCTGTATGCAAGGCTTTTACACTATGCATATATTTGTTTTTCACAATAGCATTATACTTCTTGAAATATTCAAGTGTATCGCTCTTATTTCTCATGAAGTATACATGTCTGTAGCTGGTTGCTGCATCCTTAAATAATAAAAAATATCTCATACCTTGAACCGATGTATGACTCATTGGACCACAGACGTCACTGTATACTAGGTCACCAGGTTGTAGTTCTGCCCGACTTGATTTCTTGAATGGGAACCGAGATTGTTTCCCATAAGCACATGCTTCACACACTAAGTCAGTTTCATTACTTTTTTCAATATTTAAACCTTCAACTATATTGTTCACGCTCATTTTTTTTATTTCTTTAAAGTTTAAATGTCCTAACCTCTCGTGCCACTTTTTAATGTCACTTTTATTTTTCTGCACTAAGTTGCATGTATCAGGAACAACTGTTTCAATGTCCAGCTCATATAAATTGTTCAACTTCATTTTTGCACACATCACAACTTCATCACCATTGTATATTAGAGCACTACTGTCCTTCTTCACTATGGAATAACCTTTTCTGGTTACCATGCCTTCAGAAAATAAATTTCTTCTTAAGTTAGGGACATGCAGTACTCCATGTAACATGCTTAACTCCCACTGTCCATTGACACATCTTTTTATTAAAACTTTTCCAATTCCACATACTTCTATGGATTCTTTGTTTCCCAATGTCAATGATTTCTGAGTACAAGCTGTATATTCTTCAAAAAATTCTTTTCTATATGTCATATGGGCTGAAGCGCCACTATCCAAGATCCAGGTGTCTTCTTCTGTACCACTGCATATATTTGACTCATCAGCTACATTAAAAGCTAGCATGGTATTCTTATCTTGAGCTGGTTTCTTATGTACTTTCTTTGGTGCACGACATTCTCTGGCAAAGTGCCCCCTTTTTCCGCAGTTGTAACATTCAAAACGATGCTTTGCAGGTTTCTCTTTGCTCATACCACTTGTACTAGGTTCATTTTTGGTTGATTCTTTCTTCAGTTTATTATTAGCAACCAAAAAAGCCATTTCTTGTTCTTCTTCACAAGTAATATTAGCTTCCTCATCAAGTAGTCTTGCCGTTAAGTTGTTCAAGTTTTGTTTTTTAGGATCCAGCGACATCCATGCTTGCCTAAGTGATCTATATTTAGGAGGCAGTGTTCCCAATATTTTCGTGATTATAGCAGTGTCACTGATGCTTTCACCACTTTCCTTGAGCTGTTTGGCGAGATTCTCAACCTTTGCAATATGTTGTGCCACACTGTCACTTGGTAACATTTTGTACTGGTAAAACCGTTCATGAATTAACATTTTATTCAATTCACTTTTTTGTTCATATACGGATTCTAATTTCGACATAATTTCCAAAGCGGTTTCACAGTTTTCTATTAGGGTTATTTGATTTAAATCCATCGACGACGTGATAACATACATAGCCATGCCGTCATTTTTTAGCCATGCATCTGCATTTGCTTCTGTTCTTCGTAACGAAATATCGATTCCTTTCGCTTTCAGGGCACATTTTATCTGGAATTTCCATTGCCTGAAGTTTTTTCCGTCGAATTTATCCACACTCAAAGTTCGTTCCATTTTGAGGTTATACGGCGTGATTTATTCGAAAATGCAAAATATGACTTCTTCTTTGCTGTTTTCTTAGTTCTTCAGTTTTCAGAGTTTGCTGGGCCCATAACCAATTAAAGTTAGGGCTTCTTAGAGAAAAACACTGAGAAAATCTACTAATCAGTTTTATTTAAAAACGATTGTACATTGCACAGCAAGAACACAAAAAGTCACCAAACCAGAGAGGCAGTGCTGCCATCTTTATAAAAATATGTTATATGCAATACAATGGGCAACGACCCCGTGGCTATTCAGTCAAGATCAAAATTTTCTGTTAACAAGTTAACAATTATAATATCTACAATGTTCTATATTTTTTAATAAATTAGATTTGTTACAGCTGTAGTGGCAATCATGTCATTCGGTTTAAATACGTCTTTATTTTGCACTTACTTTGTTTTGTCTCTGCATCACTCTAAAGTCACACACGCCAGTCACGTCAATGTCAGGTCACCGATCAGTCACGTCAAAAAATATGGTTAGGTAGAAGTTGTAGGACGTCGGCTACATACTTAAATCGGCCACGTCACTACCGGTGCGTCTCAGTAGACGTCGCGTCACCGACAAGTCAAAATTATTGCTACGAACGAAACGTTGTGACATAGAAAAGTTTGTAACCGAAGCGTTCCTATGGTGGGTACCTACACTATCACATTATGTGATCATAGATATATGCTCAAAGTTATAACGAAATTGTAAAATAGACAGTCATCATTATGGGTAATTTGTGAGCTTAGTAGGTATATGATATAAATAATATGATAGTGTCAAGCCCGATATACTCATAATAATGTCTTTTTTACAATTTCTCATTTATGTGATCTATGATCACATTTATGTGATAGTGTAATACTCCCCTATGACTGACTCACTGCTGACTATCTGTTCACACACGTCCCTGAAAGTGATGTGACCTCAGAGTAATAACTAAAGCAGATGTGACTTATCGGCGACTTGACTTTGACGTGACTGACGTGTGTGCATGAACTTCAGATTGTCGACTGGTAGAAAATGCCTAAGGCATGAAGTCCGCTTTTGTATGGTTATTTTCACTTGTGCATTTTCAGAATCAGAATCAAAAATCGTTTATTAGCAAAGAATGTAGGTAACTAAACATAGTTTTGATGGTGTAAAAAAGAAAGACAAAAGAATCCAGTACATTCTACCGTATGGCATGCAACTCACTTATTACTATTATATTTATTTATTAAAAGTGAGTTGCGAGGAGTCATTTTACACGAGGTTGATACATACTGAAATTAGTTTAGAGTAGCCTTTTATCAACCCTTTTTTTAAAGCTTGCACGTGACAATTATGTTCAGTTGCTGCTGTTACACTCAGGTCACCGTGAAAACTTTAATTTAATAAAAACTAAATTAATTCTCTGTTTGGAAGACTGTATAAATGTCACATTAGCTACGAGTATCATTAGCGCTAGGGTGTCCACACGTGTTTGTAAATAAATACAAAAGAAAGGGTGACAATGCTGTGTTGTAAAATATCAATTAGTCTCGCTTTGACTTAAGGGATTGTCCTGGCAACTGAGTGGTGTTGATAAGTGCCTGTTTGCTTTGTAGTTTAGGATTATAAGGTCTCTTGAAAAGGTTAGGACTGTATCGTTTGATTGGAGATCAAAGAGAAAATACGATTACCACGTGTTTGTCCGTTTTTTATTTTCTCGTCTAGTATAAGATCTTATTTACTTCTGAAATATTTGCCGTAAAATCAGCGTTTGTTTTTTCTGTGTCCTCTAGTGCTCAAAAGAAATAGCATTTCTTAACTAGTTTTTTTACTGAATGCGTATACATATACGTTATTTGTCTTGGTTTGTTTTGGTTGTTTTCTATTGTCTTGGTATTCCCTGTATAACCAGTAGTCACTTAGGCTTTTAAGATATCCCCGCAGGAAGAGTAAACACCGTTCTTTGATTATATTTACTGCCAAAGTCAACAACGAACTACCAATTCAACACCAAAACTGCACGTCAACATTATTATTACTTCAAAGTCCCAAAACGTATGGTAATCAAATGCCATATCAAATCAGCACCATACGTAGGGGCTATAATGAAATAGCTGATGTTCCACGCCAAAACACGATTAGTTTCGCACACTCGTCCCTGTTATTGCTTTGTCATTGTTGGGGGCTAAGGGGACCAGTTTTATTAGTTTTAGGAATGTCCGTAAAGGAGTCGTTGTGTGGTCATTGCAGTGAAGCTGCTAGGTTTTTACTTTTGGTCTTTAAGTACTGGCACTTGGACATTTTATTTCATCTAGTGGATTAGAGTTTATTTTGTGGTGTAAGTTTTTTACTTTTTGTAGCTTGAGTTTATACTTAGCCAGTCTGTTTATTTTTAGACATTGTTAAGGTGGATTTTTTTGCATCTAACTTAGATCAGGTTAGTTAGGTGCAAAGAGTTGTTGCGTTTTCCATCATTAATTTATTCTTTTAGCAGCAGCTTGTAGTCTGGATTAGTGCAAGGTTGAAGGCAATAGGCTCGCCCCCTATTACATGGGACTCAAACATAAGTGGTGAAATGTGGGTCTATTATAATATGTAGGTAGACTTCTGCCTAACTCTTCGGGTATTATAGATGATGTTATGTCATGTTCACACTGCATTCGGCGCTTGACGTAGCAACACGTCGTGTCCCGGTTTGCAACAAGTCAATCGTCATCCTGAGGATGTCTCGTTGAGAGGTGAAACACTTGTCTATTTCTTACAGGGTTCTTGATGACTCTTTAAAAACAGTTAAGCGGATTAGGTTACTAAATATATGTCGGCTATTGTATTTTATAATGGACTAGCTGCCCGCCCCGGCTTCGCACGAGTAGCACTAAGTACTTATCTACGGCTCACCTACCTTCCTACCCTAATTACCTACCTATCTACATACATACCTACCTACCTACCTACAAACATACCTACATAGCTACCTACCTAACTACACCTACCTACATACTTACCTACCTACCTACTTACATACCTACCCTACCTTCACCTACGATAGGTAGGTTGAAGACCATTCCCATTTACTATAACAAACACAACAAAAAAGAATTAGCGAAATCGGTCCAGCCGTTCACGCGTGATGCCGTGACCAAGGAAATAGTGATTCATTTTTATATACATACATAGATAATAGATAATCTACGAGTATATATATAAAAATTATATAATATAGATTTTTGAAAGTCACGCATGAATCAAATATCTATGTTGTGTTCGTCCAATTGTTTTTGTAGCCGATTAATTGGCTCATGTTCAGCGGAGAACAGTTCCTATCTATCTATTTTTTCGTTAAAGCTTCATCACTCTCTTTGAGTCAAACTCATCCATTTCCGCCCTCAACATTGATCTTCGAGTCGCGATCTCATTGAGTGATGACCTCTTTAACTTGACTTATTTTCCTTAAATTTGGGATCCCTAAAATATACTTAGGTAGCGACAGTTTCATCTACCACGAATAAGGGGAGGTGAAAGTCAAAATATAGTCCAGATATAAATTGAAAATCCGTTATGTTATGTCTCTGTATTACAAATAAAAATAAAAATCTGTTATTTACAGACTACATAGGCCCACATTATGTTAGTGTCTAAATTATCTTAAACTATGTTAATATACGTAGAAAACAAAAAGAAAAAATAGTTTGGAAATTCCAAAAGTGCACGCCTCATAACACACATTCATAAACGAAAAAGAAATTCAAAACATAGTTTCTAATTTACCTCGCAATCCTTACGTTATGTCAAAGACTATTTATTTAGATATTTACGTTGTGGGCTTGCTAGGCAACACGTTAAGTCAAGGTTGGAAATATTTAGATAAAGATATTATATTTTAGTTAGTATTTTATTAATTATAATTAAACTACTTTGAATAAAAGAGCCATTTTCAATAGGGTTCCTTCTATAGCCGAAACGAATGTATATAAAAAAAAAAACTCAATTAATTGATTTTATCGCAAGCTACAATGTTTTCAAGTTTCATAAATTGACGGACAGGAATTATTTTTCAACTATTTTGATGTTTTTTTCATTTCTGCTGCATTAAATCAATTGTTAAAAAGTACAATATTAATCTCCATTTAATCATCTATACAATGGTATATACATTAAGTAGGTTCTGTGTACAAGCATGAGTGTAACAATAAAAACAGTTGCAGAAAAAAGGCAAAAAATATTTTTCGATCGTAGAGCACACTCTAATGCTTCGCATTATGAGTCGTGCAAAAAAATCAATCAAACAAATAGTTTCATCAAGCCCCATGTAATACATGAAGCTTGATAAACCTACCCATGGTAGGCCATCCAGCCTTTCAGCAAACACCCTCAAGATACTGTTGGTGCTTCCTCCCACTCCGGCGGTCATCGACGCCACCTTCTTACGCATTACCTATTGCAAAATAGTCGTCAGTATGCGCATCGGCGAACATACCTGACGCACTACAATAGGGTGGAAGCCTCACCAGCACCCTAAGGGTATTATTATATTAGCCTAAGATAGACTAATCAAAAATGCCTAAGGCAGTAAGTTCGCCTTTGTACGGCTATTCTTACTTGTGCCTAAAGTTTTAATAAATATAAAGTGGTCCTTCACGTCACGACACATAAACTCTAAATCAGTATTCTTGAAAAAAAAATAAGATTGTATTGCAAAAACTGTTTCCGAATAGATACATAAACTGACCATTGACAGGTTTGTATTCGGATACAAAGTGAAGGGTTAACTGGACAGTCCCTTCCGGTCCTTTGGTCCGATTGTATTGGTTTTATAAGTTTTGAATGCCGTGTGACGGAAGCATTGAAAGGGTTGACTTCGATCGTGTTGTGGTTGTATTGTGAAAAGGATTTCGGAATATCGATGGCATGGTAACGGTTGTGAATAGGATTTTTAGATCGTGTGGTATATTGATCGTGTTTGTGAATGGGACTGTTAAGATGGTCTCATTTTTAGGATTGATTCATGATTTTGTAAGACACTGTTAGATTTTATACATACATTTTTGAAGTGAAAACTTCTTAAGCGGCGTTCATATTTTGGGATGGGAAAAAAATGTTAAACTCGCGTCAGGACGTGACCGTTAGATCCGTTGCCTAGCAACCGACAAAGTAAATATCAAAATACAATAGTCTTTGAATTACGTAAATATTGCGAGGTAAGAAATTTTACCCATATTGACGGGTAAAAAAAAGCAGACAAAACATATTTCATGAAAATTATGAAGTATGTTCACACACATACATACATACATGTGTACATTCATTGTTTATTTTTGTTAGACTATATTTTGAAAATACATAAAATAGGTATATACTACTACTACTAATGAATATTGTATTTAACCACATATATGATAGTACTTTTATACTGATAAATAAAGCAATTCGAGCGAAATTCTTCCCTAACCATTCCAAAATATTCAAAAATGCACAACGTTAATGTTCCTTCACTCCCGGAGTGCAACGCGTTGTTTTTTTTTTTTGTTAGAACTGGTGTTATTGTGTTTTAATTGTTGCATTTTTAATTCTTTTTTAGTGAAACGACAGTTGATTGAGATATTTACGATAAATATTTTGTACCTACGAAGATATCAGTTCCGGGGAGAACAGCTTTGTTGTTACATACATGTCATCATCATCATCATCATCATTGGTAGCCTTGTTCCACCCACTGCTGAGTATAGACCTCCTTCCTTTTGGTCCGTGCGAGTCTTATTCAGGTCTTCCCGTAGGTCGAATGGTCCTTCTACTATCAAATATCAGTCAAATATCCATGTCCGTGTCTATATATGTCACAATTATTAAAAAAATTGTCTCTATAATTTAGACATCTTCCTACTAGCTATGACTATTAAAACACTCTGGCAGCATGTTATAATTTACCCA
The DNA here is from genome assembly GCA_948150665.1 of Conistra vaccinii. NCBI lineage: Eukaryota > Metazoa > Arthropoda > Insecta > Lepidoptera > Noctuidae > Conistra > Conistra vaccinii. The sequence goes on along the minus strand of OX411329.1, from coordinate 2,195,717 downwards.
AAATTTCACCAAAATTAGAAATTAATTCAACCATAACCTCAAAACATATCCTAAAGTTCTAATCAAATATCCGTTGCTTCAATATTAAAACAAACGTTGGGAAAAACCAATAGCCTGTTAAATTTCCCTATTAATTTTAAATATGGCGGCAAATTGAACTGCGACGCACTTCCGGTCGAGCGACGCCGGCGCCGCGTGCAGGACACATTTGACGTCACTTCCTGTATTTTATAACAGGAAGTCGGGATGCCGTTAGTATTAAACGGTGTTATTTGATGATAGTGCGAATAAATGGGATTTTGTGAGGGTTTGAATGTAATCTAATCGATTTCAGACATACCCATATCGCTCAAATCGATTATATTACATTCAAACTTGTTCGATTACATTTAAAGTTTTGTTATGAAATATGCAGATATTTTAAAACATTCGAACAAAGTAAAGTGAGATTGAATACTGTACATTTCAAGCGAGTTACCTACTTGTAGGTAGAATACGAATAAAGAATTCAATTGACTTCAAGTACTTTATTTGCCAACTTTGCAACAGTTTATTTTTCAACTAAACATTTACGAGCATTTGAGCTACAATCGTCGGTACTAACACAAGGCATACCGAAAAGAAATATACCATCCATTACTTCATTCACTACTTTAGCTACATTTTTTTTGCAACTACAAATCGATCTTCATTCATAAAGAGTATATGAAATACTATTACAATTTTGGTCCTTAGATACGGTCACTTGACAAAATTCCATTCATAGTCCTTGTAAGTGTGATAATACATTAGCCCATTCATTTGAGCTCAGAATGTGTTCTGTAAAATATTGTGCGGCGTTATTCGGGTGTAAAATGTCACCGTGTTTAGGTAGCGGTATCTTTGAGTCGTGTGCGCGGGTCTTTGTGAAAGATGTGTGAAGCTTGTGGGGGTAGGAAGACAGCGGGTAGATGAGAATGGGCGGGAGCGAGTTGATATCAAATTATTTAAAATTTTGAACATAATATGGAAGAAATAAAATAAAAAGAAGAAGAGAAGGAAGGAAGGGAGGGAAGGGTATGCTGGAAGAGATTTCTTTAGAAATAAGCATCACCTTTGTACGTATTTTTCTGTTCTTTTCTTCTTGTCTGTTGTTAAAATGTGTGTACATAAATGGTTAAATAAATAAATAAATAAATAAAAGAGGCCGATCCCTACATAGTTGGGAAAAGGTTGGGCAGATGATAATGATGATATAAGAAAGGAAATCCTAACTTATCCTACTAATATACTAATACTAATGCTTATACTAATATACTAATCCAACTATACTAATATAATACTTAGTATACTATTAATATTATGGATTGTTTATATGTAAGCTTATTCTAAGTATGTAAGGATGTTTGTTCCTCAGGATTCGGATTAAATTTTGCACACAGATACGTAGTTTATAACTAACTGGATTAACATAGGATACTTTTTATCCCGGTAGTACGTTCTCGTAGGATAACTTTCGACCTCTACGCAGGCGAAGTCGCGGGCAAAAGCTGTAGTAATATGATAAGTAAATGCGAAAGTGAGTTTTTTTGTTTATTTTGTTTGTTACGCTTTCATGCTAAATCGGCTGAACAGATTTGGATCAAGTTTGGCATATAGGTTTATCAATGACTTGGGTTAGGATATAGAAGGTCAAGGTTGCCTGGAAGAGATTGCAGTAAGCGGTAAAGCCGCCCATTGTGTATTTTGTAGTGTATTACTTTTTCTTCTTGTAATGTATTATCTGGTGTACAATAAAGTATATAATACATATAAATAAATAAATAAATATAATACTTTTTATCCCGATATTCCCACGGGGTCGAGACTTATGTGGGTGAAACCGCGGGACGCAGCTAGTATTATTATATTAATGAAGAAAATACTAATTATTATAGTATTTGTTACTGTAGATATAGAGGTATTCTTAGCTAATCATCAATTCAGACCAAAATTGCAGCATTTTTTTTGTAATATCTGCAGAATAGATGATTGAGGTAAGATTATCAAATAATTTAACTTACACCTTACAGCCAACGTTCCCACTAAAACCCTCGACATTATTATTTTTGAAATTGATAAAATATCTAAATTAGATCAAAAGTAAAGTGGTCGAGCTTTAATAGCCTTTTAGGAAAATTGATCCAGATACTAAGCGAAATAGATTTGGGCTCTCCTTATTAACAAAGGAGTGAATGACACCTGAAGTACTTCAGACCCAAGTTCTTTACGACAGCTCTAAACCTTTACACTCAATTTAAATTAATAAACTCAACCATTTTTATACTTATCGTTATTTTCGTACCTCGCAAATTATTCCAAAGTTATTTCCCATTATAGCTGACTATTATAATAAACTTGAAAACATTTTATCTGTTACACCGCTCCCTTTTCTTAACAAAGATGAAATTTAATAAAAGCTGCCCAAAACGCTTTTATCAGTTTGTAAAAATTATAAATTCAATTTAAACTTTTCTCGGTTTCGTGGGCTGAGGTGTCGGGTTCCTAAGGGCTAGGGACTTACGGGGTACCGCCCTCTCTAATTGATTGCGTAACTGCCGCCTATAATTCCTATTCATTCGTTCTTTCATTCAGACTCCGTTCATTCAATCATTTGACATCGGCGACAAATCGGCTCCAAAGATACCATTGTTGTTTGTAACCAAGTTTGGATTGCGTGTAACTTTTTGAACTGTATCGTTTTTGGGTCGTATGACTTCGAGATAAGATTCCTTTAGGATGTCATCGATTATGAACCAGGCTAGCAAAATTCTTGCAAAAAAAATGCATTGGTTTTTAGATGTGTCACCTTAGAAATAAAGGTTATATTCGTTTGTGTTATCAAAAGAATTGACACCAAGTTATCGTATTATAGTTATAATGTATTATAGAAAGGAATTTCACGCATGCCTCTGCCTTTTTTCTTCAGCAAAGTCAGACCTATTGTCGCCATTATAAAATTCTGAGTGCTACTTGTGATTCTTATGAATAGAATAAAAATTAGTTATGGTGAACGATTATCTATGAATTTAGTGATTTTTATTTGGGCATTTAGCGTTTGATATTTCGTGTATGACCTTTTGGGCAGCTGTTGGGTAAAAGGTGCTGTTCAGCCGTTTGAGATGACACGGGACACGGAATAAGGAAAATTTACGGTCCAATGAACGTTTTGGAAGATAAATGATAGTCCAAACGGGAAATGAACAAGTTCAAATAATGATAACGATGATTTCAAAAAAGTTAACGCTGAAAATTTTTCTCATTTGCGTCCAAAGTTTTATGAATTCGGTCAACCTTCTTATTCAATACCAAAGGTTTCTAAAAATAATACAGTTATGCCCGTTGTCACCTTTATTAAGTGACACTTAAATAAAACTGCACTGTTGGATTTTCAATGTTAAGCTTAGCGCTGAGAGTTTAAAATCCAACAGTGTCACTTAATTGTCGGTGAAAACGGGCATAAGTCTTGTATTGCTGATTAGCACACCTATCTGTAGGATTAATTATTATTCACATTTTATTATTTTTAAAGTCTTCACTAGCTTCTCTCACATAAGTGTCGTGTAATTTTTATCGTGAATGTACACGAAATACTTACTCCGAAACCGCTCAAATTACTCAAGTTTTTTCAAGGTATAAAGTCTTGTGAGTACATACAGCTGTAAGAGGAAACTTGATAAGAATTTCATACTTTTCCGCACTCATAGAAGTTTCGCGAATAAATTAGAACTTTATCCTCGTAATATTATATACCGTGTAATATTCATACTTATGGAAGTTTTACATCTGGAACACTTGGATTTTCTTGTTTTTATATGACGTACAAAACAGAGAAGTTTAATATTTAAGATGATGAAGTCGCGAAAGTTCAAAGTCTACATCACTCGAAATAAATTATGGATGTGGTAATGGCTATATTGTTATATAGTGTTTGGTGCTAAACCTACGAGTAGATATTGAAATATAAATAAAATCTGTCAAGTGCGAGTCGGACTCGCACACGAAGGGTTCCATACCATGTCGTACAAGATTTAACACTATGATTTTTTGTAATACTTTCGTAAACGTAACAACAGAGGCGCTATAAAAAAACAAAGATTTGTAAAGAAATTGTCTAATTTTAATGAGAAAATGTTGTTGTGTTAAAATATAGGTGTAGGAGTATATTTCATTTATTTTAAGAGAAAAATATTAAGTTAACTTTATCCAGTAACATGCATTAACTAAACTCAAAGTTATTTATTTGCTACTAACATAGTATTAGTAGGTATAAATAGGTATATATGGTAGGTAAGCAGGTAGATATGTAGGGTAGGTAGGGTAGGTTAGGTACCTACCTACCCTGGTAAGAAGGGTAGGGTAGGTAGGTAGGTAGGGTAGGTAATTAGGTAGAAATAGGTAATTAGGAAAGGTAGGTGCGCCGTAGATAAGTACTTAGTGCTAACCGTGTGAAGCCAGGCCGGGTAAAGCTAGTTACTTATAAATAAAAGGAGTTCTCTTGCTACATCAGACTATATTGTACAAAATAAAATGTAAGTAGTACGCCAAATTTTAATTATAACTGTGCGTTTGCACTGGCGAAACATTCACAACAAAACATGTTGGAATCTCTATTTTCTGTCAATTTTTCATACAATTTTTGACAGGAACTAGAGATTTCAACATGTTTTGTCGTGATGTTTGGCCAGTGCAAACGCACGGGTCAATACAGGTATTTATTTACGTTATTTTTGATAGTCATACAGAAATCTAATATTTCTTACTTATTATTTTTACACATCCCATCGGACTATGAGAGTGAGGGAAGAGAGAGTGCACTCGTGTCTGCGCACACACTTGTGCACTATAATATCTCCCGCGCCGAAGGCCAGTCTCCGTTGATATTGGCCGCCATGACCGAATATTTTTACACCAATAATTTTTCTCAATATGAAATTGTATCCACAACGGTTTAAGCTAGGTAACTGAATAGTACACTGTATGTGCCAGCATTCATTTCAAGGTTACTGAATATATTGTCTATTGGAGTGTAGTTTTAACACGAGGTACACACATCAACACCGTCTAGGGATACTTTGAAAAAAGTCGATAAAGTTCTTAAACTCAAAAAATACTGGCCGGTTTTAAAATCTTGTGAAGAAAGTTTATTTTGTAGACCTTTTTGGATGATCGAAATTTAAATGATCGAAATAGTATATGCTGCCATGATAGTAGGTACTTACTAATTCCATGTCATTACTCCGACTATTAAATAGTTATCTGTGGAATTTATATCGCATAATATTAGCATGAAATACAAAATTATTACTTTAAGTTGCAGAAAATCGCCCATATTATATAAAATACGTTATGAATCGGCGTTTTTAGTATTTGTTGATTATAAACAGTATATGTTACATGATACACACAAGTTTCAAATTCCTAATTTGTTTAGTTGTTGAGATAGAGCTCGTACAAAAATGGTCTAAAACAGACAACTTCTACGGCCCCCTTATTCATCATTTTTGAAGATAAAAACAAATAAAAATTATATTTATTATCTACTCGATGAGCTCTAGAAAATGATACCCCACATGCCAGGGTCAGATAATTTTTTTTTCAAAATTTAATTTTATTGTATGGCGACCCCCCTTTATTTTTTAATTTTATTATTTGTTGCTCTTGCGGCAATAGAAATGCTCAATCTGTGAAATTTTCAACTGCCTACCTGCTACGGTTCATGAGATAGAGCTCGCTGACAGACAGACGGACAGCGGAGGCTTATGAAAAGGGTTCCGTTTGTCACCCTTCGGGTACGGAACCCTAAAAAGGTATTATGATAAATAACATTTACATTATTTGATACATCCCTTAAACTCATAAAACAGCATATAGTTATAGTGTTTGTGCTAAACCAACGAGTAGACATCGAAAAAAAAAAATTAAAGGTAATATTAAGTAAATTTTATTACAGTGTAAATGAATAGGACTTAAATGATAAATTCCTAACAGTAATAAAAAAATGTTAAAATAAAAGTTTTTTTTTCAGTATAAGTATTGTACAGGGTGTTTGGTGCATCGTGTGCCAAATTGAAATGGTCGACTGAAGGGGTTATCTGCTATCGTTTCAGACCCCTTAACATCTCTCATGCCCCGTGGATTTTTTAAATCGACTTTTTGTCTCGACAAAAAAAATGATTTGTTTCCACCCGGTTTAAGCTATGCAAGATAGAGATAGAAGATAGATTTTACTTCACAAGAGTGAAAAAGCAAATTTTACCTGTTTCTCTAGTACCAGTTACGCCAAACGATTTTTTAAATCATAATTTTGAATATAAGCCTTATGTGACTCGATTCACAATTCTAGCGAATTCACAAAGTTGTTACGTGATTTTTATGGCATGAGGTACATCATTAGCAAGAGGAACAAATAGAAAATTTTTGAGGGAGTTGGAAGATCCCGGTCGCTTTTGGTTTTTTTTAAACTAGATGACTAATGTCACTAATTTTGTATTTAAAAGTACTCTAAAACAATACACATCTAAATAAAATTAAAATTCGGAGTATGCGCCATAAACTTAAAAAAAAAATTGTATTTGAATGTAAAATATGGGTTTTTTTTAATAAAACAATAAAAACTCGATAAAAAGAAATCCACAAGGCATGAGAGATGTTAAGGGGTGTGAAAGGATAGCAGATAACCCCTTCAGTCGACCATTTCAATTTGGCACACGTTGCACTAAACACCCTGTATAATTATATAGATTATACCTAAGATAAACAATAAAGTCCTCATCTCTACCAGTGTTGGGCACAATTCAATTAATTTTTGAATTGTAGAAGCAAACAATTACAATTTTAATTGCAATTAAATTAATTGCAATTGATTTAATTCAATCATATTTTAATTATGAGATGCAATTGAAATCAATTGCAATTAAATCCATTAATTGTGGTTCACAATTAATTTAATTGCAGTTAAAAATGTAATTTTTATTTACAATTAACTTAATTGTCAATTGTTTATTAGAACAATTAATACTATTTGATGTATGTAAAAACTCACGCACGGGAATGAACTCCCGGGATTAAAAGTATTCTATGGGTTAATCCAGGTTACAAACACATAGAATGCTAAACAGATAATATTACTAGGAAGTAGGATAGGATTAATTGTAATTGTAAACATGCATCAAACAATTAACAATTAATTAATTGTAATTGCAAAGTTTTACAAGCACAATTAATTAATTGTTAATTGTCTATCTTGCAATTACAATTAATTATTTTAATTGTTAATTACAATTAAATCTGGCCATTTGATTGTTAACACTGTTAATTGTTTTCACAATTAACTTTTGCCCAACACTGGTCTCAACATTATTTATTTTAATACCTATTGCAACATCACCAAAAATTAATACCATAACCATAGCATTCGATCCCATTCATCCGACGATATAGCATAAATAATTCACAATTTATCAACAATAAATAGCGTAATATGTCCACAATACGTCCCTTACAAAAACTCAGAGCAGCTCGGCTCGTGCAAAAACATCTGTCGCCTTCACCGTAGACTATCATTTGACGGGTCATTAAATATCTTCCACGCTTTCCACTTATTATCCATTTTTATATCATTTCTATAATAAATTTTATGCCAAATAAAATTCTGAGCCACGCCTCCTTCTAATAAATTATACGAAAAAGACAAATCTGGAGTTGTATAGTCATTTTTTTCTCTCTTTTCTTTTGAATGGTTCCCAGTTTGCGTAAAATTGTCGATAATGCTTTGAAGGGCTTTTAGAGATAAAATTGTGGTGGATATATGTTTTTTATTTATGTTTCGTGGTTGGGGTGGGCATAGTTTTAATGGGATGTCCTCGTAATATAAGTGCGGTGGTGTGTGACATTGAGTGTTTGGCCACTCAAAATAATTGATAGGTTTGCTATGTTTTTGTTATTTCTGAATTAAAGGATAACGTGTAATGTTGGAAAGTTGATAGTGAAGTTTTTGAAGGTTTTTATTGAGTTATTATAGTTACTAGCATTAGGGTTGTTGCTTTGTTAAGCTTTAGATATTTTTAAGTGTGGAAGTCGCCACGCCAAAGTGAGATACAAAATAATAAATAAAAACTGCAAAACCTACACAAGCTCACGTATCTGTCAAATTCAAATGTTTATTGCTCAACACAGTACATACTTAATCATACATTTCTAGATGTCAAGTGAATGCGCGAAGTCCACTGTGTTGTCTGTACTTATCAAGATGACTGTATACATATTAATATAATTTTCCTCATAACACAACTTTTTGCCGATTCCTATCAAACAAATCAACAGAATGCTCTAAAATGATTCCCTCACAAAATCCATCGCCTATAATTTAATAACAAATGTATAATACCTACAATTATCAGACATTTATCTCAGAGGCCATCACTCCCTCCGGCGGCGTAGCCTAATGAGGGCCTTGTGCCGGCCACGTGGCCTTTGTCTGGCCTGGATTACACCTTATTACTACGTCAGCTTGTTTACAAAAAGATAATTTTATTATTTGACTGTAAACAGATCGGGATGGAATAAAGATATTAGATTTGGGCAGTGTTTGGTGTTGACAGTGTTTATTTTGAAAATGCATAATATTTTTTATACCGTAAAAAAGTAAAGTAAAGTAAGTTTGTTTTTTAATAAGTACCTAAGTTTTTTAAGTATCAGTCACTCACTATCAGCAAGATATTTAATGCTGATTTTGAGATTAATCATGATTGTGTAGAAAGCGGTCATTCACAGACCATATTTCATCATTTAGACCAAAATCCTACTAATCCTACTATAATTATATAAATTATATTATAATATAAAAAATAATAATAATAACTATACATACATGTTTTTATATCTTTTTTTTTTAAGAAATATTTAAAAATGTAAATGAATATGTATATAAATAAATAAACGACATAACTATACATATTATATAATTATCTATATATATAAAAATGAATCCCTTTTTCCTTGGTCACGGCATCACGCGTGAACGGCTCGACCAATTGCGCTAATTCTTTTTTTGTTGTGTTTGTTATAGTAAGGAGATGGTTCTTATGATAGGTAGGTAGGTAGGTATGTAAGTAGGTAGGTATGTATGTTGGCAGGGTAGGTAGGTATGTATGTAGGTAGGTGTAGGTAGGTAGGTATGTATGTATGTATGTATGTAGGCAGGGTTGGGCAGTATTTGAATTACTTGTAATTAAAATACGTAATTGAAATACAAATACATAATTGGTATTTGTAATTCAATTACTTCTTATAAATGTAATTTGTAATTGGTATTTCAAATACCTGACGCTGAGGTATTTTGTAGTTAGTATTTCAAATACTTATGGCTCCAAAATACATTTGGACATAAATACATTTAGCGATCCTATGAATGGGTGCGATCTGCAGAAAATAGCGCTCGATAGCTTTCGTAAGCAAAATGGCGACCGCTAAATATGTCAATCTTTAAAGTTGGCAACAATACACTTAAATTGTACTGTAGTTTGTACTGCAGGTACATACGTCAAATTGTCAATTACATAACTTGTCAATTGTAATTTTCATTCGGCGATGGAGTAAATCATGTGAATGCTGTGACATATTTAGCGGTCCCCATTTTGTAAAATATGATGGTAAGAATATTCCCTTTGCCTTAGGCTGGGCTGGATTAGTTCTATTCTATTTATTTAACTAACCTAACACCGGACTGTATTTTGTAATTTGTATTTTAAATAAAAATAGTCAAAATACTGTATTTTGTATTTTATATTTCAAATACACGACTTAAAAATATTTTGTAATTCGTATTTTAAATAAGTGCGAGATAGTATATTGTAATTTGTATTTTAATTAAAGCAAAGCATGTATTTTGCCCAGCTCTGTATGTAGGTAGGTAGTTAGGTTAGGGTAGGTAGGTGCGCCGTAGATAATTGCTTACCCGTGCGAAGCCGGGGCGGGCAGCTAGTAAAATTATAAATATGAAAGTTTGTATGTTTGGATGTTTGTTACTTAATGACGCAATAACGGTTGAACCACGGATATCTACGGGTTGAACGGATTTGGATGAGGCAAACAGATATATATAGTTTATAACCTGCATTAGCTGGGATACTTTTTATCCCGGTAGTACGTTCCCAAAACTCGCGGGCGAGAATATAATAACCGTGCACTCAATATAGCCTTAAGCATACAAAAGCTAGATTAAACTTTAACTTTAAACTGAGCTTCTGGCCAATCATAAGATGACAAATTAAATAATGAGCCAGATGAAAAGCCAGATAATAGGGTTGGTGCAACACCACTGCCGCTTTTAATTTTACTTTTCTCTATAGCTGACAAAGGGCTCTCTGACAAGTTTTATAATTCAAGTAACTCTTTATTACAATTACCTCTTGAGCAGTAATATGCTTTTACAATACAAATAATGGTTTTAATGAAACAAACTTAAGTACCCAATTATAAAAGCGAACTTTTTCTCTAACCACAATGACATACAATTATTTGTATTCATACACCCTTTGTAGTTTATAAGCTTTTTATACTATTCAAGTATTGCGCATATGTTTTATATGAATCTCTTGTATTGTTGCAACTTTATTAATTACAGGACTAAAGTGACTCTTATTGCCATTAGTTTTAGATGCAATTTTGTTTACGAGTTGTCCTGGATATAAATCTTTTCGAAATCTGAATGTGCAAACCCTATTGCAAAAATAAATTTACGTCGCATTAGCAACTTTATTGTTGTGAAAATAAAGCATATTATTATGAAACATCAACCCAATTTCTGCCTTTTTACACATGGGTAATTCAGCCTAAGTGTTCGGGAATTGAAATTGAAATTGTCGTTAGTAAATCATTTTCTATTCGATTTTGGACTTTATTCTGGTAAACAATAAAGTTGTTCAAGTATTTCAGCAGCTGTATTTAATTGTTTATCATAAAACTACCATTTTGACGTGGTGTGACGAATGCAGCCAGTTGGTGTGTTTGAATTAAACATTTAATTTGTTTCCTTTATTCTGTTTGGGATTTATTAAGTGGCAATGTTCTGTGACAATAGTCATGATTCGATTTGCTGACGTCATTATTGTAATGAACGGCTGGAGTGTTGAGGGTAGAACATATTGCGTTGATGAGGATTGCATAGAATTGTGTGACTTCATGCTTTTGAATTACATGTTATATTAGCATATTTTATCTTTTCAGATTTTTTTTCCAAATTCGTTAATGGTCCTTAGTGCCGATTTTGTGGTCCTTATGTTTTTAGATTTCCTTACTCAAAGGGTGCTAAGCGGATAAGCCTCCGCTGTCCGTCCGTCTGTCTATCAGCAGGCTGTATCTCACGAAACGTAATGAGTAGACAGTTGAAATATTCATAGATTGACTATTTCTTTTGCCGATATAACAACAAAAAATAAAATAAAGTTAAATATTAAAGGGAGTCCCCACAAATGAAATGTATTTTTTTGTTTTACTAAAGTATTTAAAAACTAAACTAGCACTTGGCCGGTTTTTTTAACACAACAAGAAATATCAGTATTAATATGTGTTGGTTTATTCTAAATGGCTCCGAGTACAGACCAGGAAATATAGAAAATAAAAGAATAAATTAAATGCAGAAATTGATTTCATGATTTTTCGGTAAATAGGTGTGAATTGTATGTATACTGATGTTCTGAGCTGATAAAAACTAAGAATAGTTTATTATACTTACATGTCTTTAGAGGCATGAGGATCAGGGTGTAAAGTTCACTCATCCTCTATAGAAAAGGGAGCATCCTCCGACCAGGTGGGTGTCGTCTCTGGCGGGCAACTGCCCAACAGAAACGGTTGAAGTAAAAAATCGGAAAGTTATATACAGGGTGGCATCGACGCGAAAACTGTTACCATGGATGCATGATTCTGAACTTCCTTGCGTGGATTATTTGCTGTTCCATACATTTTGAACGTGTAGGTATTGCACTTTTCTATGAAACATCAGATTTTTTTTTAAATAACCGATATAAAATTTCAACCCAGGGGGTTTCAGAATCATGTACTGAAATGGGGTAACTGTTATCGCGTGGATGTCCCTGCCACCTTGTATATGTCGCTGGCGTGGTAAACTCTAATTGCGCGATGCAGAATTTTGTGTGACGTCAAGTCTTTGATGTGTACTTACTAAGCTACGGACAAGCACTTAAAACTCTACCAAATAAAAGAAACAACAGGAGCAAAAGTACTAGAAGCAGTAAACAATCGTGTAGTAGAGATTGTGTTGAACATTGTGCGTCGGATCCTCAATCCTAACGCTTGATTAGTACTGGCGCGGACAACGTAAATTGTACCCACTGTCAAGATTACGATGGCCTGGGATGTAAGATTGGGTTAATACGGTACCTACGTTTAATTTTTATTCAGTAAATTCCTTAGTAAAAAATTAAAATAAATAATGTTACATCACTCCTGTTAACCACGAAGGGTTAGGCAGAAGTCTACCTACTAATAGTAGTACACCTACATTTCAGAAAAATAAAAAAGATAAATTATATTTTATTTTGCAAGTATAGGTGCAATACATTACATGGTGATACAGGGAATAGGTTCAGCCATATTTTACCAGTAGGCAAGCAAAAGTTACAAAAATTATAAACTATAAATCGACTAAACTAATCTAAATAACAAAAAAGACGTGTGGCACTCGGGGACTACCCCGGCGAAGCTATTGCATAGCATTTTTTATCAACTTACGCAATTGTAAAATATTAACCCGAATACAAGAAATAGTAATGATGACATTGACAGGAACTGTTATTCACATTTATAGTTTTTAAAACTTGAAACAACGTAATGGCCGGGAACATCAAACTAATAAAAAGGTTTTAATTTAACTATTAATAGTCAAGGATCATTCGTCTAAGTAAATTTGAACTTTATTGTTAAACAGTTAAACATAATTTTCAATACAACACTCTCGTATCATTCGTCTAAGTAAATTTGAACTTTGTTGTCAAACAGTTAAACATAATTTTCAATACAACACTCTCGTATCATTCGTTTAAGTAAATTTGAACTTTGTTATCAAGCAGTTAAACATAATTTTCAATACAATACTCTCGTATCATTCGTTTAAGTAAATTTGAACTTTGTTGTTAAGCAGTTAAACATAATTTTCAATACAAAACACTCTTTTCTTAGGTAGTATTTTCGTTACGAAATTTCTGGATTAGGTCTCCACGCTCAAGGCCCGCGATAGAAGCTATGCAATAGCTTAAAAATGACACAAACACCAAACACAATTTTTATTTATAAACATTACAAACAGTCTAAGTTACAAAGGTTTTCTCACTTAAAAATTCTGTTACGCTATCTATTTTGACAGTCAAGAATCTTCGAAGCCTCTTTTTTTTAGGTACTGGATTCTTCTTATTCTGGTGTCGATGACACATATTTTGTCCAACCAGCAGCTTCCAATAAGTCCTGAAGGGTGTAGCAGGAGCAGAGGAATTGGATGAATTATTGGATGAATGAGAGCGACCGAAGAACGAGCTCAATGAAGGGGCCATTGCAATTGGAGAGGCGTAAGTCCAAATAGTAGACGCTATAAAGGCTGTTATCGATGGTATTGACTAGAGAATCAGTACGGTTTCAGTAAAAAAAATCGAGCAGTCTTTGGGGACTGCTGATAGAAGTGAAAACTAAGTAACTTTTTTTTTTGCGTTGATGTCTTTTGTTAAGTAACTTTTTGATTCTCGCGTTGATGTCTTTTGCTCGAGCGTTAGGTGACGATGACGCGACTTCCATGATTTTTGTACACCCAAAAAGTGCTCACGCGTTGATGTCTTGTTCGAGCGTTAGGTGACGATGACGCGAGTTCCATGAGTTTTGTACACTCAAGATGTTTTCATTTTATTTTAAATTGTGTTAGTTTTTGTCTAGTAAGTTTTGATCACAAGTCAAGGTACAGACAATATTTCCATAGTTGCTTATTTGATCTCAAGTTTATGAAACCCCTAGATAGCCTGTGTGTGGATGCCAACATGAAACACACTTCCAACTAAATCTACCGCCTCCAAAACCCTCAAGCTTCCTCCGCATGTAGAACCTAAGTGTTATTTGTACCAGTTTTAGTGGCTCTCCATTAGGTGGCGCGTTGTTTGGTGCTCTCTGCCGGCTCCCCGGAATTTATTACTGAACCCTATTGTCTTGTCTACTTGATTAACTAGTTGATTAACTTTACAAGTGCTTCGATATATTTTTGGGGAGAAAAAGAACAAATAAATTAGGAATGGGAAAAATACACAACAACACACTACATTAAAAGCGAGTACTAACTAGGTAAGTACAGACGCCAGTACATCAACCTACTCCGATCTGCCAAATTATCCCAATCAACATTGAACCTTATTCTTTAGCAATATAGTTGAAAATGTATTAAAGAAATTTTACAGATTGTAATAATTTGATGTGCTGGCGTGTGTACCTAAGATGCTCTACCCCAGAAAATTTTATCAATTTATTTCAAAGCTTGGAACCTACCATAAAGGCCCACAGGTTAACCATAACAAGAGAGAATTAAACACCTCGGTCTTTATCGACGAATCGCGTGTTTTTTAGCAATAAAATATTAGAAAATGCACCTACACTCATCCACACTTGATACACACAAAACAAATCAATGTCTTATAATCTTTAAAACGCAGAAAATATCGTTTTAATACATGATGTGCACGCGATACACTAATTTGCTGTTATCTTATGGCGGCCTTTTGCGTTTTTTTAATAATCTGTACTATATTAATAATATCTCCTAAAAAAGGTATTTTTATACTTAAAAGGAGGCCTCTATGTAAAATAAAATATTGTAGAAGTTTGTGAAATTAACTTCTTTTTTTTCTTTTTTTTTCTATTTTTACGCTGAAGCTGAAGAGTTTGTTTGAATGTGCTTTTCTCTATAATTACTAGTTGGATATGAAAAATTCTTTATGCATTTGATAACCCAATTCTTAAGAAGGTAGGCTAATTTTTTTTATAACACTACGTGCCTTAGAAGCCGAGAAAAAAGAAAAATAGTCAGAAATGATGCGATGCGACGCGGTGGGCCAAGTCCAAAATTTCATGCGGACGCAGTCACGAGCAGAAGCTAGACTAAAATAATGTTATTAGAAAGTAATTAGTAGATTTATTATGAGCGTTATTTATTATAACTAGTTGGAAAAGCTATTAGCCAATATTATCTGAATTGAAACATAATTAAGTTAGAGAGTCTTCAAGAGCCGATTATAAGTAACAGAATCTTCAAGATCCAAGTATTTTTTTGCTATTAATAATACCAATTAAGTAATTAAGATTGTGAGTCAGTCTGTACGCTTTGTAGGTACGTTTGTCAGAAAACATTTGGATTATAATGCTTCTTAGAACAAACTAACGAAATAGAAATCATTTATTTGCTTTCAAAATAGTATACAGATAGGTATTATGTAGTTTTATAAATGGTCCCGATACATTTTACCTTACGGCATGCAAAATTTTCAAACGTTAGAAACTCTTTTGCAATTTGGTGTTTAGTCAAAACAGTGGATAAGTTAATCTAAACATAAAATAATCTAACACATAACGCAACAATGGATTCGTACTATAAATTAACAAAAATATTATAAAAATTTCACCTATAATAGCAAATTAATTAGGTACTAAGTTTTTTATTTAAATAATCTTAATTTTATAATACTCGAAACATTTGTCCAATAGCATTGGAAAGTTCTTTTAGTTTTTGCGGTTGTTTAACAGGACCCATTGATAAAGTGTTATTCTTTATTAGGGGTCTTTTACCCCCGTGTATAATTGGTGTTTATATTGGGACCATATTGGTCCTGGGCGTTGTTAAAACTTTAAAATTATGTATTTCAGTAGCCGTAGCTCCACTAACATCCGGCTTGCGTTTTCTTTCAGTCTAACATGATGTTCAAGTAGGATGAAATTATTAAATATACCGAGAGCATTTTCTTTATATTTATCATCATCATTAGCAGTCTTGTTCCACCGACTGCTGAGAACAGGCCTGCTCCTTCGTGTGCCATGCTTCCCTGGTCTCATCCAGGTCTTCCCCGTGATCTTCGGCCACCTGGGCGTTGGTCTGCCAACGCTCCTACAGTCTTCTAATTTTTACATACAGGCAAACCTGAGTAAGTGAGAACTGGATAAGTGAAAAAACTTTATAAATGAGAGTAATTGCCAGGTCCCGTCATTTTAATCCTCTAAAACCTCAATAAGTGAGAAACTGGAATCTCTATAAGAGGATGTCGTTTTACACTCGTGGACCTCTATTAACTGATACTGCTACTTGCCTGTGCCTCTACAAGCGATAGTTGAGCGTATTTAACATCTCTCGTGGACTTCTATAACTGAGACTGCTACTTGCCTGTACCTCTACAAGTGACAGTCGACCTTAATTTAACATCTGCTATTTATGACTCATTCTTAAATTGTGTGATAACATTGAATCTTATTCTATTCGAATGGCTAAAGGAGTACTTTTTATAAACCTCTATAATAAGTGCGAAAGAGCACTCCTGTACCTATATAGAAACTCGAGTAGTGAGAAACCTCCATAAGCAAAAAAGAGATCACGGTCCCTTGAACTCTCGCTTATCCAGTTCGACTGTACAATGTAATATTTACCAGTTATTACACACATCCTTTCACAAAGTAGAGTACCTACATATTGTTATTTATGTATTACAAAAAAACTCAAAGTTGTCCTTTTCTTTGACTCGTGTCACCCACCTGGCTTCGCCCGTGGCCATTTATAAAACTAAATTAACCTTACAGGACCACGCCTTATAGGACCAAACGCAAGAAACACGTGCATTGGAAATAATTCATGTATTAACAGTTTAAGAGAATGAGTTATCGATGTAGCCTATTGTGAAAAAATATGTAATATCTGTTCTATTTTATTTAATGTACCATTTACTATAATGGTATCAAGAAACTATTGTCTATTTGTAATAAAAGTAGTTTTTCGTGTCTGTCTGTGTGCCGCGTTGTTTTTCTAAACTACGCAACGGATTATAATGTGATTTTCATCATTGTTTAGAGAATTTATTCTGTAAGGTTTATGTGTATATTTCATTAATATGAAATATAATTATAAAAAAATCTAAATGTCTTGTGAAGTCGTAAAAACCGTGTGAAGCAGGTCGCTGGTTACATAAGTAGTAAGTGTTGTATGTTAAGCTGTTTTCAGACCAGCGCGATTTGTCGTGCGACGTGACACCGGTTATTGTTATACCGTGAAGTTTTGTATTGTTGGTGTCGCGCCGCGCGACAAATCGCGCTGGTCTGAAAACAGCTTTACTAATTAAACAGCTACCTATAATTGTGATGTAAGTAGTTGATATGTATAATGATGTGGTAATTTTATTCTGGGTGCATCGTCTTCACTTATACCTAATTAAATAATTAATGTAATATTTACAAAATATTGAAAAAAATATATTTAAAGATTAACGGTGGATTCTTGCCCATTCTACTCCATATGAAACTACCTTTTGAAAGGGGCGACTAGAATCAATTCTATTTTTCTGTAAATTTTGACGTTCAAAAGTGCCTATTTTAATTTTAATAAATGATTTAACTTTGTCTTTGAATTTAGATTTTGATACTTGTGATTATGTACCTATAATCGAAACATTTATTCCAATAAGAGGAATTTAAATTTTTCTACTGTTTCGTTTTTTTTCTGCCCAGTGTTTCTTTTCTTCCAGGATAATAAAAAAGTATTTTATAACTTTTGATTACAACATTAGTGGCTTTAACAACAAGTTACCGTAATTAGAGTTACGTATAAAATACCCTTTCATCTTTGTTTAAACGCTATCTAAATTAGGACAATTAGGGAAAGCTTGATGTATTTTCCCCAAACCTAATCAAAATTGGGTTATAACTTCAAGGCTCTTAATGAATATAAAGTAAGTTGGCGAAATTAGTATGGATTAGCTTGCCTAGTGATTGTAGGTAACTTTAGCTGATCTGCGTTCTGAATTTATTTAAAAACATGTAAACAAACACGAGTTTTAGGAAAAACAACTGTAATGCCGACACATAAGGTTCAGTTTGCGATACAACTTCATATTTTTACGACTTTTCAACAGTACTAGTCAGTCTAAAATCAACGTTATTTACATTCGCTTATAGTTGATGTTTGGTTAAGAGGATATAACTTCAATTGGAGACAAGGATTTAAATAGACGATAGGGACCTACGTATTTTTACGTATTGCCAAACGAATGGTATATTATATGGTATATTAGAATCGGTATATTAGAATTTTATGTTTAGGGACTTGCTTTTCTTTGATTTTGTTTTAATTTTGTTAGGTTTTTCAAACTTTTGTTATACCATTAAATTCTTGACTCTACTGTTTTTGTAAATTAACATGTCCTGTATAAGAGAGCCGGGTGATCTGTAACTCAGGATCTTCCTACCTCAGACACCTTTCTCTATTTAAGATGGTGCATTTTATTAACCAGTGCCTGTAATAATATGATGTTGAGATAAATAAAGATTTATGATTATTATGATTATGATTATTATGATTTAATATAAGATATACTACAGCGTGTTTCATTGTGTAATCATATTTAAGAGGGAGGTCAATGGGGTTTTTCTTTTTAAATGAAAACTTTTTTGCGGCGTTGTAGACTTTTTTGGGATGGGTAATGTTAAACTCGCGTCAAGACGTGACCGAAGATCCGTTGCCTAGCAACCGACAAAGTAAATATCAAAATAAATAGTCTTTGACATTACGTATAGATTGCGAGGTAAGAAATTTTACCCATATTGATTAAAAAAAAAAACAGTCAAAACATAGTTCATGAAAAGTGTTTAAATAAATTGTTTATTTTTGTTAAACTATATTTTGAAAATAAATAAATATTCTACTACTACTAACGAATATTGTATTTAACCACATAAATTATTTTACTTTTATACTGATAAATAAAGCAATTCGTGCGAAATTATTTCCTAACAATTCCAAAATATTCAAAAATGCACAACGTTAATGTTCAAGTTTTCACTTCTGCCGGCACTCCCGGAGTGCAACCCGTTGTTTTTTTTTTTGGTGGGTAATCATCAAATGACTTCTCCCGCTCTGGGCGGAGAACTTTGTAATTGTTTCGGCTGCGTCATGTACGGACCGTGCGCAATAAAATGATAAATGATTTATTTTCTGTAAGTACCTAGATTTGTCTTTGTACAAACATTTAAATAAAAATAAAATAAAAAATTAAATATTTTATTTTCAGACAACCAAGTTATGTTAGTTACAAAAATCTTAAAAAGTATGTTAGTAGATACAGAAATAAAAATGAAAAATAATGTCGATTCATCAACCCGCACTTCTCACAATATGCAGATAGATGAATCTTTTGAACACAGGCACAATCAAATAAAATAGAAACTAGATGAGCTCGAGTTTTCTATCTGACTACTCTGACAAGAAAGGCCGAAACAAACTCACTTGTACTGCGACATTCTGGCTATCTATTAGCGATTTGTGTTTGTAAATGGCTACTTTTGAGTAGCGTCGTACACCACATTGCAATAGCAATCAAGTCTGGAAGCTTGTAAACTTTTAGGCAATAAAAGAAACATACGAAATTTCTCTCAGCATAAAGGTTCTCGCTGACAGGCGCGATGCAACACCGGTAGAACAATTTCTGTAAAGTTTTCATAGAAATTCTTCCATCAAAGTCGCGTCCCGTCTGTCTGCGAACGCCTTAATTATTAATTATTTTCAAGTCAACCAGTCTTTTCCAAATCTTATAAAAATTTCTATATTCAGTTATACTTTTTGTCCAGTGGGTGATACGCCAACCAACATCAATTATTCTGAAAGAGAAATAATAATTATGTCATTAAAATTCATGCAAAGAAATACAATCACTATTAACAATAAATAAAAAGGCTAATATTGTAAATGCACAAAGTGCAATACGACTACTCTGTGTGTAATTAATTACCTACAGTCTGATCCTAAAGTGACAAAAATGTAAACAAATGGATCAGGGAGCCTACCACCTATAAATTATATTTGTCTATTCTTCCGTCTACAAAACCCTTTTCTATTGTGGTCATGCTAAGCATGCTGGGGGCCTACGGACCTTTAAAGCAGTATTATTTATCTTACTTCAGTGGGGGAAAAGAGTTGGAGCTATACGTCTTGTAGAGCTTTACCTCTTTCCCATACTAAAGTAATATTTAAAATAATACTGCTTTAGAGGTGGTGGTAGGCCCCCAGCACGCTTAGCATGACCACAATAGAAACGGGTTTTGTAGACGGAAGAATAGACAAATATCATTTTGTCTATTCGTCCGTCGACAAAACCAGTAGAAACCCCGTTTCTATGGTTGTCAAGCTACGTGTGCAGAAAACATGACTGTGTATGCTAATTGGTAGTGTTACATACGAAGTGAGTGCTTCGATTTGATTATTTGAATACTTAAACTCGAAATTCTAATTTCAAATTAAGTACCTAAGACTCAATTTCACCATACTCTGTTAGATATAACAGACTGTTAACACACATGTCAACTGCTGTGATTGGCTGTTGTCATGTCAGTGAGCCAATCAAAGCAGTAACCTGAGTTTAATGACCTGTTAGCTAATTTTTGTGTTTGGTGAAATTGGGTCTTAGACTCAATTTCACCATACTCTGTTAGATATAACAGACTGTTAATACACATGTAAACTGCTGTGATTGGCTGTTGTCATGTCAGTGAGCCAATCAAAGCAGTAACCTGAGTTTAATGACCTGTTAGCAAATTTTTGTGTTTGGTGAAATTGGGTCTAAAAATGGTTTTCATTTGACATGAGGTAATTTAATAACTTCATTTTTCGTCGATGATGTTTCGTTTACAATTTAATAATGTTTGTTGGATTAAAGTGGTGATACTATAAAGTTGAAATCTTGTACATACAGATCAGAGTGATTGCGTTACCATTAAACCTGAACCAGGTTTGTTTATACTTTAGTAAGATACTTTTGGAACACACCAAACTATTTTTATGTGACTATGTCATATTATTATTCAAAGAAGATCAATCGGCCTAGCCTATTCCCAACTATGTTAGGGCCGGTTTCCAGATCCGAATGCAGCTGAATACCAGTATTTTACATGGAGCATCATTCTGCCAATCTTACTTCCACGATTCAGTTACTGGGAAGCACAATACCCGTTGGTCAGACTAACTACAACCAAAACTATTAATAATAACTATTCAAAGAAAATATAATTTTACAAAATACATACTCTTTGTAACCCAGAAACGACAGTATGCAGAGCCGTTTCAATTAAATTGAATGATGTGGCAATGCTGTTGATAGCTTCTAATTTTTTTTCCAAATAAATCGTCGCCGTTTCCTCCCTTCGCATTAACATTTCTTCAATGCGGGCTATAATCGCCCTAATTTCGCCAAGAGCTGCAGTTGTATCTACGGACAAGTAAATAAAACTAGTTAGATTTAAAACCGGAATTTGTTGGTAATCTATAAAGTCCGACCGAATTTCGTTTTCGGTCCAAAACCAAAATACTTGAAATAAATAAAAATTATGTGGAAACAAATATTTTCCATGACAAAAGTACAGTGATTAAAAGATTGACTTTGTATTTCTTTTACTTTATTTTCCAAAGAAAAACCTATCTAAATACCAAAACAAAATTAAAATACAAGAAAAAAATCATTTTTTACGTTTTCAGCTTCCTGCTGAAAATGCAAATCAGGCCGAATTTAGTTTTTGTTTTCGACACGAAAAACAAATCCATTTTCGGTCAGACTGGTAATCTAATGACTGGCTGCCAGTTTTTGGGTGAATAACGCCCGGTTCCTGGAACGAAAATTATTGACGTCGGCAAAATTAAGACAAGTGATCCAATTTGCTGTTGACTATCACAGCAGATAACGAGGGCTTGACAATGTTTTTTACTATTTTTTATGTTAATTTTTGTTCCAGAAACGCATAAGGCTGACTCCACATTAGGCGTGTGCGTTCCTCAGGCATGTGACACCTTTTTATCCCGAAGGGTTAGGCAGAGGTGACCTATATCTAGCTGATTTTAAACCTTTTTTTAAATATGACGTGTAAAAGTGATTCCGATATCCTATTTACAGAATAAACAATTTCATTTCATTTCATTTCATTTCATTGCATTTCATATAGTATACCTACCTACTTTTCGCCAGTTATGTTTAAGTCCCATTTAATAGGGGGCGAGCTTATTGCTATCAACCGGGCAAAAATCCAGACTCCGGGCTGCTACGAGAGATTCCTAATGGAAAAACCCGATAACACTTTGCTCGACCTGGGAGCCGAACCCAGCACCTTATGTATTATGCTCTGCAATAGCGCGAAATGCGTAAGTCTCATAAAAAAGTAGTCGGTCACAAGATGCTTGAATCGCTCACAGCAGCTAAAAGAAAAACCGGTCAAGAGCGAGTCGGACTCGCACACCGAGGGTTCCGTAAGGAGCTTCATTCGTATAGGTACCAAAAGATGTAGTTCTGTGCCCAGAAACTAGTCCTCTAAATTGTATGAGCGCCCAAACAGCTCAGAGGACTATATTAATTAGCGTCAACTATATATCTTATGGCTACCTACACACAGTGCCGCCGGCACTGCCGCACAAAGCCGCACAAAGTAACGCAAAGGAAATGAAGGCGCAAAAGTCGGCGGAGGCACGTGCCGCGCGGCTTAAGTCTGACTGAAACTACTGACTGAAAAAACTGCTGTTTCATAGAAAAGTGCAATACCTACGCGGTCAAAATGTATGGAGCAGCTGATTTTTTTTTAAATAACCGACGAAAAATTTCAACGCAGGGGTGTTCAGAATCATGTACTGAATCCATGGTCATGGCCATCCTGCCACCCCGTATGAATATGCACATGTGCATATTCATGTATCAAGTTACACATGTTTGAACAAATAAATTGATCTTTATCTTTATCTTTATCTTGTCTTACAGCACAGTATTTTTTTATCGTGTTGACTCAAGACCTTGATTTTTATACACCTTAATAGGGACTATAGACTTCAGTATATGGTATAAATTTCAATTTGCTAGGTCCACCCATTCCTGTGAAAATCGGTGGTGACACACGGACAGACAGACGGACAAGAGAGTGATCTTATAAGGGTTTCTTTTTTTACCTTTTGACGTACGGAACCCTAAAAATACCGTGTGAAGTTTATGGCCGACGCCAAATGTCACCAATAAAAATAGTGTTTAAAATGAGACTCGATTTTACAAGCAATATTACTAAATTAAAAAACTTACTCTGGCGGCGGGGGCGAACTCGTCGGCGAATCCGTCTTTGCCCTTGGTTTCTAGCTCTGACTGAAAATAAAGACATTCGCTATTTAAAAACCAAAAATTATTTGTTTTCGACATGATTCGAGATTTGTATCTTATCCCCACGTAACGAAGGGGTCGACTAGGGCCGATTCCTGGATAAAAGGGGTTGCGGGATGTCCTAAGGGGAAACCGTGGCCCCTGGCACAGTCAAGGGAAGGAACACAGGTGGGTTTTAGTCAGTAAGAGTCTGACACGCCCTTCCGCTCCGCCCAGAGCGGAAGAAGTCATTTGATGACGTCCTACCCAAAAAAAAAAAAATCCCCACGTTGACATCAAAGTAAAGTTTTTTTATGACACTGTCCGATCCGGGAATTGAACCCCTCGCTCAGTAGTCGTACTTGCGACCACACGAGACCAACGAAGCAGTCAATACAGCAATCAATATTATAAAGTATTCAAAGAAAGTTACCTGTTGGCGGCAATATAATGCCTTGGTCAGCTGGCTGATTAAATCTCTCCACACCCGCCTCTGTGTGCTCATGTTCTGTCACAATTGTAGGTGTTTCAATTTTCACCGTTGTGATGAGGTCTGGGGACGCCGGAGTGTCCGCTGAACTAGTACCAGCTGCACCAGTAGCATCCCTCCCTAGGATTGCAGCCACCCTTTCTTCTAGAGGGGTAAGCTGTTGTGCTAGGGCAGGTCGACCCCTTGTAGCCATAGAACCACTTTTTATTTTAGCTACTTTGGCCCGCACTCGACATTTGTAATCATTCCAAAACTAAAATACATAAAGAAAGAAAAAAAATTTTTGTTACATACCTGTTTAAAAAAAAAAACGGACAATTTTTGTCCTATTTGTTAGTAGGTACCTATTACATTATCTTAAAACTATGTTAGTAATAACGAGATCAAATAATATATTTGGATTAAAATAAATAATTGAAAATCGGCCTATCACAAAATTGCGTTTTGACAGTTCGAGCACCCGATGCATCGCAATAAGTAGCAATTTGGTAGTTGTAATTATGTTTATGTTGAGTTATGTAATTTTTTTTTAAGTAAGTATACAATTTCAATTTCTTATAATAATAAGTTGGCTTCGGCCCCTCGTACTCCTTCCAAAGGTCCGGGACCCGAGAAATTTCAAAGACGTAAAAAAAAAAAAATTATACCATTTATTCCAAGCAACACAGGCCCATAGAAAAAATACCTTAACCTAAACATACATATTTTAATATAGACAAAAAACTAGTGTTAATAAATAAGGCTTAGACTATGTTAGTAACACTTAACTCTGCACTAGTTTCACGCTTGGCTGCGTGGCTTGCTAGCTTGCTCTTATGAACTAACTTTTGTTCTGGTATAAAATTTACGTAAAAAATTTGAATGTACTCGTAGTAAGGAAAAAACAGTTAATTCTGAGCGTTTGTGATAATGAGATTTGCTTTAGATATTCCATACATATTTCAAAATTCTGAGACCACTATGAACTAAAACTTTTTAAGTGATGTTATTCTATATTTTTCATTTCATTTGTTTTTATAATAGCCACGAGCTCACAAAAGTGCCGTCGCGCATTTTATGAAAATCTTGTTTCGGAATTTTGGCTTTATATAAATAGTTAAGCAAAAATTGCAAAAAGGGAGGCCGCTATGAACTATACTAATAACTATTCTCCACCAATCAATAAGTAATAGTTGTCAAAGTCTTTCAGTTACTCAGAATAAGAACGTGAAAGTAGCCCTTTTAACGCAAAAACCACCGTCGAAATCAGTCGAAATGTAATAGGACTCTATCTAGGCTTCATTATATTCAAATTGTTGAAAATGTAACATGTCTGTACCTCGATTCTTTATGTCTATTAGGTATTATTGTAATTTATTGGTCTATGACCGTTTTAATTAAAGTAAATAAATATGCACTATGAAAACGCCAAAACATTGTATGAATGTTTTGGACAAATCAAATCATACGTTTAGAAGGTTAATGTTAATTGTAATTACTTAAACATTTTTGACGATTAAACGTCTCTTAACTTTAATCAATGTTTATGAATAAGAGGGTAAATATTAGGCAGTGTATAGAGTGCCACCAGTGGCACTCTATCCGTATCGGATAAAGTGCCACTACAGGCACCCTAGTAACACCGCCTCGGCCCGGCCAAAGTGCCGCAAGCATTGGATTGTCATTGTCACTGTCACTAAGTCACGTCACTTGGTATTTTGTTTGATTGTCGAGGTTAGATCGCTGTAAAACACCACATTCCCAAAACATTACATTCTCTTGTGCCTAAACGGATTGGCACTTCGCCGGCCGCTACCGCGGCACCGCTCGCTACGCTCGCTCGGCTCGTGCGTTGTGTGGTCACAGTTCTAACCTAACCTAACCTAAATAACAAGTGACAGTGACAATGCAACGCTCACGGCACCCTAGCTGGGCCGAGGCAGTGACACTAGAGTGCCACAAGAAACTCGCGGCACTTTATACACTTCGTAAATATTATTAGGTAAGGTATTAATTAAAAACTTACCCTCGACCATTCCTTAGGTGTCCTAGTAACACCTTCCGTGTTCAGTATTCCTGCACACTTTGCCCAGAGCTGTGAAGCAATTATCAATCCTTCTTTTGATCGCAATTTCCCTTTGGCGAAATTATTACGCTTCTCCATAAAAGCTATGAGCAGTTCCAATTGACACAATGACGTAGATTTTCGTCTGTTTTCCATTACGATTAAGATTAATCACAAAACAACACACAAATTACAAACGTGGTATCGAAACAACTCTTGAACCGAAACTAAATCTTTTGTCATAGTAACTCAATACTAGATGAGACCAAGAAGTGGTAACATAAGTTATAATAATTTATTGCAGCTAACTCAAGTGGAACTATAAATTCGTAACTCTCAAGGGTTCAGTCAAAAGTCCTTACTGATTTTTTTGTCACATAATAAAAATCCAGACACGCCACTCCGACCCACATCTTTAGCCACTTATTTTTTTTAACTATGTGGTTTCAAAACATTTAAAACTAAAACTGTTTATTATTTACTTACTTCATGAGTTAATTTTAACTATCAATTTAAAAGCACACTGTCCTTTTACAAGATTATATCGTGAAAAATTGTTTCATCATGCCACAAATCCCTGTAGAGTCTGCAATAACACGTTCTGACTAGCCACGATGAGCTGCTCAAGATTAAGTCCTTCAGTGGTTAGTTAGTAGTAACGTCAGCATAAGATACTGAGCTGACGATGGACAATTTTTCCGGGGACAATTTGTCCGTAACGATAAAACGCATGGAAATCATCATATTTCTACCATTTTATTGCGGTCATTTCTGTTCGATGGACAAATAGTTCATCGTCTGCTCAGTGCTTAAAGCTTTGTGCAGACCTGCGCGACACTGGTTTGTCGTTATTGTTATACCGTGAAGTTTTCTTAGAAATTGTATTGTTCGTGTCGCGTCGCGCGACAAGTCGCGCTGGTCTGCAAAAGCCTTTATAGTCAACGGCTGATATAAAAAATTACATGACATGCTGCGCCGAACTCAAAATAAATAAATAGGCATTAGGGTGATGATCGATCACTAAGACAGAAAATCATTTTGCACATTGAAGATTTTTTATAAGTACTCGTACTAGAAGGAAGAGCAAATTGTTTCTAAATGTCTGTGCATCAATTTAATATAATTAGGACGATACATATGCGTGTCACAAAACAGACAACGAAAAGTTCGGTCTGAAATCTCTTGTAATAAGCAAGTTCAGTAATATAATTTGAAGAATTGCCTATTTGGACTCCCATTTGGTGCGACCTTGAGAAGCACACCGCACTTTGTACGTTTCATTATTTTAAAGTTTCTTAGCCAATACCATATTAATAATAATAAAAAAAAAATATATTTTTAAATGTTTTTGTATTATTTTGTTTTTATAAAAATATTTAAAAATGTAAATTATATGTATATAAATGAAAATAACAACACATTGTGAATTTGTGATGACACATCACAAATTCACAATGTGTTGTTATTTTTTTGTAATATTATATTATAGTTATATTCACGTAAGTACCTACCTATTTAGTTATGTATTATTTAATTAATCGTGTTTTGGTATGTTATGCTATGTCTTTTGTGTGCACCCAATAAACGAGGTAGGTATTTATCTATCTATCTATTTCTGTTACCAATAAGTTGTGAGTAAAATTTCTCACATCCTTACTTTCCTGCCAACGGTAGACCAAGGAAGTGCGACGGCTGGCAAATTGCCGCGGGCGACACCCAAACGCAATAATGTAACGCAATGTAACACTTAGCACACACTACATTGTGTGCTCACAGGGTAGCTATCAGAATATTCTTCTATTGAGGAACATTGTGTAGAAAATGTCGACATTCTATTGAGTGACAAGTCGTGTGCTGATGGGATTTTCCGTCGGTAAAAATGATGAACTACAATACAAATTTTCATTCCCTATTTAACCCCCAGGGCATGAATTTTCAAAAATCCTTCCTTGGTGCTCACTTTCGTTATAAAAGGAACTCATGTGCAAAATTTCATGTATCTAGACTCAGCGGTTTACACTGTGCGTTGTCTGTCAGTGAATGAATGATTTTGAGAAATAGTAATAGAATAATTTATTTGCTTTTGTGTCTGTGCGATTTTTTAACCGACTTCCCCAAAAGGAGGAGGTTCTCAATTCGGTTGTATTTAGTACATATAGCTCGGTTATACCTACTAGGTTAAAGTTAAATATAAAAGTTGGACTCATAACGACGTTGTTATATATATGGCGCATGTTATATATGGCCCAGTGGTTAAGCGATTGACAACTGCGCTGCGTGTCGCGGTTTCGATCACCGCACGGAACAAATATTTGACAAATATTATGACCTACAAGTAGCTGTTCCGGGTCTGGCTGTATGTGTATGTGAGTTTAAATGTTTGTAAGCGCACCGACAGTACAGAAGAAATTCCTAGAGTGGTCACAGTTTAAAAAAAAAAAAGTGTCTTCTGAAGAAACTCACCACAAATGCCAATTCTCGAATAATGTTCTTCGTCATTCTTTAAGTTTCAAGTGGCAAATGAATACGATAATATGATAGTAAGAATAAATTCTCTCGAATATGATTTTACTTTGGTTTCTTTGTTTATTTCACAGTGCTTTTCAGGAATTTTATTCTGTGAATTTTATCTATTGGACAGCAGCACACTGTTTCACACTATAACTACGAACTATTCAATTCATTGGAGAATTATAAAAAAATAACTCAGTATCATTTCTGTATTTCTCACGTCATTTACAACAAAAATAACTTACACGAAGGGACTTGTCATGTCAATCATCACAAATTGAGGGACAAAGCTGAATAATACAGTCATACAAGCAATGCCTAATTAAATTCGATTTAATTAAATAATTTCAAGGCGGACAGATTGGCTCCCTCCCACTCTCTCTGGAACATGACTAGATTATTGTATGGCACATGTAGGTATAGTGTATACAAACGCTGATGAATCTAATATTGCGATGACCCAGTTTCTATGAAGATGAAGGCACTATACGCACATAGAATACATACGAGTAGGGGAATTCAGAATTATAAGAGAATAATAGCGTATTGAATTGGGGCTTGTGGCTAAGTAATAACAGCCGCACGGATTGATCGATCAGGTTAAGCTACGCTTGCCGCGGTTGGTCTGTGGATGGGTGATCATCTTTACTTACCAAGACCTATCCGTGCCTCAGAAAGCACTTTAAGCCGTTGGTCCCGGCTGTCATTTGTAAATACAGAGAGACAGTCGTTACATAGTCAGAAGCACAAAATTCTGACAATCAGTCTTACCAAGTGGTATCGTGTTACCTAGTAGATAACTATGTTGTGGAGGTCAGATAGGCAGTCGCTCCATGTAAAATATTGGTATTCAGCTGCATCCGGTTAGACTGGAAGTCTGGAAGAAAAAAAGGCTAGACAGATGATGAATAGTGTATTGACTAATTAGAAAATCGAAAGCGTTGAACATTTTAATAACGACTCCACCCCGTCATTGTGCAAATGACCAAATTGCAGAACTCATAGTACCACGAAAAGAGCTATTTTCGCGATTTCTCTTCATTCAATCACACCAGGAATACATAATGCAGAAGAAAAACGCAGTTAATCGACAGTCTTAGCGATAAAAAGTGGAAATACACTGTTCCTAAATGACCCTACGCTGATAATGATAATATTAGTGCTGTCGGCTTCCCTGGTGGGCAATTTATGTAATCTTTAAGTTGATAAATAAATAAATACTTATACAATTATCTGTGTTAAGCTAAGAGTAGGTAAATGCCAAAACAATTCTGAAAAGAACCACTTAAATCACTCGAGCAGAGAAGAATCGTTAAGTGTAACGTTCCTTAGAATACAGCCCTATTAATTTAGAAACGTTTATGCCATAATAACAATTCCCTTGACACATTAAAAACTCTTTTAAAACCTTCATAAAAGAGGTGTTTAAAAAGTTCGAATTACATTTTCATACATAAATATGATTACTGAATTGTATGAACTCAATTGCTGGTCTATAAAATGGCTATTTATGCCTATAATTTGTTCGCAATTCGGTAATAATATAAGGTTACAAACGGGGCGATAAAATGCCACACCCTTTGTCGCGCTTGCTCAGTATAACTCGTTTAGACAGCTTTAGGCGCTCCGTATGTAGTCTTTTTTGTATTTTGGGCTAATGTAACGGAATTTAGATTATTATGTATAACATAATGGAAAAAGTTAGGTTTTATAGCATAAATAAATTCCCTCAAGTATGATTTTACTTTCGTCTCTTTGTTTATTTCGCACTGTTTTTCAGGAATTTGCATTGTTTATCTTTAAAAAAGTAGATGTTTCGTGTGCATTTTATCTATTGGACAGCAGCATACACGCTATATCTGCAAACTATTCAATTTATTGCAGAATTAGAAGAAAATAACTCTGTAACATTTCTGGCATGACTCTCAAAAACAACTTACACGAAGGGATGGAACGAAACCAGTCAAGTTACACCAATCACAAATCCTCTACAGTTTCATGTTACAAATATTATGCCGACATTTTAAATCACAATGTTCAGCGTCCAATTACATTATATTGTATTGTACTGTAGCGGCAATCGTCACTTCATACCGATTATGAGATCGGAGATAAAGTGATTTTTATCGTTTTTATTGTGCTGAAGGTGAGGTACCTATTTAATTTAAGTTGTCGAGTTATAGTAATAGGAATATAATAATATGGTGTTATGCGAGTTATGCGACGTCGTTTAAGGGTTATTTTGGTCTCTCTTGTATTAAAAGGACTTTTTTATTTTATGAAGAAGTCGTACCGTCAACTGACTGACTTGACATGAGTTTATTATACAAATACGAGTACTTCTGAATTACTAAAAATCTGTTACAAATAGTCGGTTTTTCTACTCTTTTATCTCTTTGATATTAAATGGCGGCAACAGATTTTTAGTAATCAAGAGATATTTAAGTACAGTACTCATATGTAAAGTTACTCATGGAAAGTAAAGATGCCACAGTTGACCGTAAGTCCTTTGTATTGGCCATAAGACGAAGCTACGTTGGGTAGTTTGCATTGTTCAGAATCTAAGTCGCTATTTATTTTTATACGTAGGTATTTAAGATTTATAGACAGCTAAAAAGTCTCGATTATTACGGCATTTTAGCACCTCTCTGTCTTTCCAACACGCATAGTAGGTATGACAAACCAACAATTTCTATCGACAGTGGAATAGACAAAATGACAGATTATGATTTTTTATCATTTATTATTCTTCCGTCGACAAAACCCGTTTCCGTTGTGATATGTCATTGTGTTATTGTTTTCCACTGTGTTATACCAGCACGCTTAGCATGGAAGCGTGCTGGTGAACATTTTAATATGACATATGCTACGTACTGTAATCGAATTTCAATCGAATTAGTCTGGGCACGTGGCTTCTGAAATAGAAATAGGATTAAACAGGGAACTCCAGCCCAACTGTTCTCACTGGTCATTTAAAACCACAGCTCACTGCGTTTTAGCAGTGACAACTGGGCTGACCACTTTTGTGACCACATCCGCACGATTCACACTGAACGAATAAACTCGTAACCATTTGGTAAATGTACTTTAATGTAAGGAAAATGTAATAATATAACTTTAGGTAAAAGGTAAGGTCGAAATAAAACTTGCCAATTTATTTATATAAAAGAAAAAGAAAGAAAGAAAATGTATTTATTTAACACGGACTAAAAGGCACACAACACAACATGATTATTATAACAACAAGTAAAAAAAGAAATAAAATACCTAAAAAGTGTAGGAAATGTGTGAAGTAAGAAATCTGTAGGAAAGTCCGCCTCGCGGCTACGCCAAATATACGTGCTACTATGTGACAGTTTGGGTAACACCAGGGCCCTGTTTAATAAAGCTGACAATTCGATATATATGTCAAAAACTGACAAAATTGTAGAATTGTCGCGCTTAGGCTGTTTAATAAAAGTGATAATCGACAGGTAATACCTTGACATATTTGTCATTTAAAAACGCGTTTAATAATATATATTGCGAATTTTCCACCATGACAATTATGTCGCCTGTAAGTTTTATTAAACAGAAAAATTGTCAAATTGTCACTTTTTGACATATGTCGGACTTGTCGGATTGTCAGCTTTATTAAACAGGGCCCAGAAGGTCACTTAAAAAACGTTCACATTCAAGTCGTCAAATTGTCTTCTTCTGTTGTCTGTCAAACTTGTCAAAAATGTTGGTAAATTGATTGTATTTTTGACAGATTGCTAATGAGATGCGAATGCGAACGATCTTAAAAATTACGGGAATAGACCCTCAGGAAGCAACGATGTGGCCCGTAAACCTAGCTGTAACTGTAGGTTATTAAGCAATGGCTTGTTCTCTTAGTTTATTTTCATGATGTTCATGTGTTCCGAAACAGCAACCATCGAAATCGAATACTTAATTTAAACCCCACCCCAATATCGCTACCTATTTATAAATACGATTCCTCAAACAAGCAGACGGCTATCGCACGACAACCGGACGATTCCCTGCGGACGGACGGATAGACGGACTTGCTTTGGCTACGAGAATTGTTTGTACCTATCAAATATCCTATAGGGTATACACAAGCATTGAGGTATTATTGTATAATACCTCAATGTACACAAGTGGAAATCGCTTATACAGCTTTTCGTAATTCTACAACGATTTTCAACAGGATTGACAAAAGGTTTTCAGTAGCTTTTGTCAATTCAAAGCATTATTTTTCTACTTTTCCATCGTTGTCATCGCTGGTAGAGGATGTCAAGAAGACAAAAGAAAAAAAAAATGCCCTCAAGACGGAATGTCGGCCATGGCGACCAATCTCAGTGGAGATCACCCGCGCGGGACCTATTATAGTGCACAAGTGTGTGCGCAGACACAGGTGCACTCTCTCTTCCCTCACTCT
Source organism: Conistra vaccinii (assembly GCA_948150665.1). NCBI lineage: Eukaryota > Metazoa > Arthropoda > Insecta > Lepidoptera > Noctuidae > Conistra > Conistra vaccinii. Next base: position 2,162,832 of record OX411329.1, on the reverse strand, counting down.
CACAGTCCGACGGGACGGCAATCCGACGACGACATAAGTGTTATTGGGTTTTTCGACAAAGAGATAAGTATATAGACGGCTCAAGTCTGATTTACCCGGTGATATTTAATTGCCTATGACTGGCACCGTCTTAACAGTGTTGAGACGATGCAAGATTGTTGATTTAATTTGCGTACAATAAACGCTAGAGGCTAGAAACTTGCTGCGTGTAAATGGGACTAAGCTAAACTTCCCATGTGTACAATGGTACTAACAACAACTAATATAAACTGCATTCTTGCAGTCCGGCGCCACACCGGTGCGGCTGTACAGGAAGCCTAGGCCAAGAACGCACTAGTGGCTAGCCGCAATGCAGCGAGCCGGTACGGCATGCCGCATGTCTATTTTATATGAAATCGTATTCAGATTCCAACGCACTGATTTGCGGCCAGCCGTCAACCGCTCCGGTTAGCTCGAGATTGAATTGAAGGGCGGTATTGAACCTTATTCAATACCTTAACATTATTCTGTACTCTCAAGTACGGCGTACCGTGCGGCAGATCGCAAGTTATGCGGCCTGCCGCAACGACGGTTCGCCGCATGCGGCTAGCCGGTAGTGCGTTCTTGGCCACCACTAACCTGTGGTTGTCTGTTCCTAGAGCTAATAACAAAAATGATCTATGATCGATCTAGCTATCATCTTGAAATCAGAAACTTCCTCATTGACCATTCATTTGGAGTCAAAATATTCAGTAGCAGTTTGCGTTACCGACTTGATGCGGCTACCATTTGAAACACCATCTATAATTTAAAATCGAATCGAATCTGTAAACAAACTGGACCGCTACTCAATTCTCAGCGGACGAACGGGTTAAAGGAGGCTCTGGAATCTAGAATGTTTGTACAACGAATCGTTGTATAGGTACGTTTGTTTGTAAATATGTGAAGAGGCATGTTCTATCACAAGAACACCGAAGGCTGGTTTTGACAAAGTGTTTGTTAGGTTACCCAACAAACTCTCTATCAAAATGTATAGATATTTTGTTTGCAAAAATTCGAACTATTTTGGTACAGGGATAGTGTATAGGATTTTGTCTTTGGTAAATGGTTTTCACGAAGTCAGAAAATTTATTGCAACCATGTTATCATGCTAGTAATACAGTATATTGCTAAAGGCTGGCAATTGAATCGCATTAATTTTAAAGACCTTAATGCACCATGTTTTAAAGCAAATAAATATATTCTATTCTATTCTATTCTATTCTAAAGGAAACTATAACTACATATTTTAAAGTATACAATGGCCACTACAGGCGACGACATGTCGCCGGGACACGATTTGTTTTTATGAATTTCTAAGAAATACCTTCCGTAGCTAGCGACACGCCGCGGCGCCGCCTAGAAATACACAAAACTCCATGGAAAATAGAAACAGTTGCCGCCTGCGGTCGGCTACGAAATTGTACCTTCATAACATCTTCCTATAGACTCGAATAAACCTTTTTACGTTCAATTTTGGTCATTCCTCCTTCTCATAGAATAATATCATTTTTATCTCACGACACATCAAGGAAGCTTTCAACAAAAGCATCCGTTTCGCCGACTCATGCGCATCTGTCTACCCCTTCCATGAGAGGCGGGGCTTGTCGCCATGACAACTGTTAGCCCCGCCTACTAATATGCATATACAGTGATGGTGTTGGTGACTACATGGATAAACATTTCGAACATTTTACTGTTTGTAATTGTAAGTAACTGGAATGAAACGGTAATTTTGAAAGTCTTTCTCTCTCTGCCCAGCCCCATACCATCTGATTTAGGGGTTGGCTATCCTCATCCTTCATTTTATAGAGGGCTCCATTTAAATGATAATATCTCTTCAAGCGAAATTCCAAGGAACATAACGCAAATTGCATCAATTATGTTCGTGAAACAGTATACCGTCCTCACTCCTCCACGAAGATTAAAATGTCGAGTCCAAAGTAGGCTAAAATAACAAAAACTTGAAACACTTGCATCTTCCCGTTTTCTTTATGCCCGGAGACTGTGCCCGGAATAATAATGCGGAATTAAGTCAGACGCGGGATTATGCCCGCTGCAAGATTTAGCCCGGCACTGGCATTTACCCGTCGATTGTCGGGATGAAAATGGATTTGGTTTACGTTCCGTAATCTTTCGTCATGCGTCCGGAATATGCAGCAGTGTTTTACCTTTCTAAGAATGATTAGTCTGAAGTAGTGAAGACGCTGTTAGCGAACATTATGCTAATAAATATCTTCTTGTTTTTTTTCTGCATGAGAAGAGGCTGAGTCTATGCTAAGAAATTAGGTAGGTACTTAAGCAATTCTCTTTTGCCAGCAATGATATTTTATCTGCATAGTTGCTGAAATAAAGACAAACGGACAAAGTTCTATATTTTATAAAGGTTTTTTTTTTATAAATTGCCACGCCTTGTGTAGTTGTGTCCCTGAAGAGTTGGGCAGAGGTGTACTTTAGTACACCCACATTTCGCCAGTTATGTTTAAGTCCCATGTAATAGGAGGCGAACCTATTGCCACCAACCGGGCACAAATCTACCTATAATAATAATAATTACCTATGTTTTAGCACCATAACTTTTGTACCTAACAATAATCTTCAAGCCCTTGCAATGACCTAGATATCAATGACCCTCCTGGGAGTCACCAACCAACAATCAAAAATGTCGTATGATTCCAGTTTTTGACGACTTCATAATTATAAAACGGTTATCTATAAATCTGAAACGGTTATCTGTAAAGTGGTATTTACGTATGATCAACAGTGGCCATTCTTTATATTATTTACGTATGATCAACAGTGGCCATTCCATATATTATTTACGTATGGTCAACAGTGGCCATTACTTAAATTATTTACGTATGGTCAACAGTGGCCAATCCTTATATTATTTACGTATGGTCAACAGTGGCCATTCCTTATATTATTTACGTATGGTCAACATTATTTACGTGTGGCCATTCCTTATATTATTCTTTTCGTGTTGTTAGTGACTAACCTGGTATCAGAGTTTTAAAGCCGCCCATCTGCCTCTAACTTGGCATCACATGCCATCGACAAATATGTCTCTCAGGCATGCCAGTTTCCTCACGATGTTTTCCTTCACCGTTTATGAAGCAAGTGATAATTTTACAATACGCCCAAGAATTCGAAAAGTCAGAGTTGCGTCCCTTGGGTCCGAACTCCAGACCTGTGACTTGGTAGTCCGACGGTCATACTACGAGGCTCCTCTGTCTAGCCTTTTTCCAACTACGTTGGGGACGGCTTCCAGTCTTACCGGATGCAGCTGAATACCAGTATTTTAAAATGGAGTGACTGCCTATCTGACCTCCACAACCTAGTTACTAGGTAACACGATAACCCTTGGTTAGACTGGTTGTCAGACTTTTGGGCTTCTAACTATCCGTAACGACTGTCAAACATCTGCAAATGACAGCCGGGACCAACGGCTTATCGTGCTTTCCGAGGCATGCAGAGGTCTTGATGGGGTTGTTCCCAGAGGTCCACGATTCTATTGTTCTTTTTTTCCCACCGGGTCCATGAAAAATTATAATGATGTTTTAATATTCCTACATTAATTCCCAACGGGTCCACGAGATTTATCCAAAGTACAGTCAGTTAAAGCAATAACTTGTAAGAAAGGAAAAAATCACGGTTAGATAATATATAAAATATCATACTTTCAAAATAATCGTAGGGCTTGAGCGGTTAATAACTATCTCAACTATTTTCTTTGCCAAGGCTTATAAACTGATTATTAGCATCGACGATGCTTATCGATTTTTGTTTATATTTTTCACTGATGAATTTAATTTTTAAATCTTTCTGAATTGAATATCTGGTACGGTTTTATTTATTTGCTATGAAAAAATCACGTTAATAAACAAAACCGATGACATTAATTTTTAAATCTTTATTAATTGAACATCTATTTATACATCTATTGAACATACGTAGTTAGTTTTCAACCTTTTTTTGGTTAGTGGTAGGGCTTGTTCTAAGTCCGCCTGGCTAGCTACGTCTGTTGCCCTACCAACAATGTTAACAGCATTGTTGTGTTTCGGCAGTTAGAGATAAGATAGCCAGTTTCTCTGTGGTTGAGGATTCCGGGTGAAGCATGCAATTCCACCTTCGGCCTGATCATCACTTACCATCAAGTTAGATGCAGGCCAAGAGTTTCCCCGTTGAGGGTAAAAAAAATAAACTACAATTATTTTGAAAATGTCCGTTTTATTTTAAGATTGAAACAATTTACCGTAATTCTTCTGAAACTGCGTTTGGTTTTTTAATTTCTTACGTCGATTTTAATCTAAGATTGAGATGATGATGGTGACTAAAATCTATTTAAGTCTAAGATTATAATTATTTACTGTGACTGTTATAAAACTGTGATTTTTTAATGGTTATTCATGTCACCATGTGAAAACAGTAAGTACAGTAAAGAGTTCTTAGTTATCTATATTAATTGTTTTATAACATAGAAATAATAAACATTTATCCCTTAGCCTTGGCTAAGGGATAAATGTAGAAGAAGCTTGCTTCTACTGCTGACTGTACCACACATTCTCATGGACCCGTAGGGAAAGAAAATATTTCATATTTTAAAACGTCGTGGACCCGTTGGGAAGTAATGTATGAATTTTAATTTTTCGAGAACAATAGACTCGTGGACCTCTGGGAACAACCCAAAGATGGTCACCCATCCACGGACTAAACGCGGCAAGCGTAGCTTAATTTGATTGCTAGACCCGTGCGGCTATTATTAAGTACTTAGCCAAAATCCCTGCATACCACTAGGCTATCATTGCTTAATTGTTATTCCTATAATACGAAATCAAACATCTTTCTTCAACCTTTCTCAACATTTCTAAAGCAAAGCAAGAAAAATATAATATTATGATGTCTGATGGAATTGGTTGCGTTGCTCGCAGTGAGTAAATTTCCCAGAGGTCCAACAGAGAGTATTGCTGTCCACCGCTAGTCTGCGGGGTCACCGAAGACGTATTAGATGTTATTAGTATTATGTTAGTATTTCTTGAGGAGTCGGTTATTATGTTGCAGTCTTTGGAACCAAAGATTTATCAAAGAGGGTTTTAAGATTTATTATAAATGGTCATAAACATGACAAAGATTGTCTACAGTCAGCTACCAGGCTGATTTGAGGTGGACCCTTCCATAGATAGTTTGTGATAGATCATAGTAGTCATCCACAGTGAGGGTTGGAAGACAAGTTCTAAACATAAAGATAAAGAATCTTTTTTACAGGACAATAATCATGTTGCGCGAGAATGTTGCCATTTCTAGCCTCTAAGAAACATTCATGAGCATATTAAATTTGATTAAAAAAGAAAATTGAACAAGAACGAATATTTAGGTATTGTCTGTCCCAAAAGTGTCTGAGTAACATGTAAACAAATGAATCAGAAAACATAGCTATGGATGCTAATTTGTACTGCCAGTCTGCCAATTACAAATGATTGATTGATTTGATTACTTAAAACCCGATATTCTTATTAAAAATCTTCTATTTTAATTTAATTGAATAATGATAGTCAAACGATAATATTATTATCAGTCCGGGGCAGTGGTCCAACTGCTCTGTCCAACTAGTTGGACCATGGGTCTTTACTAGGGACAGTTGTCCAACTTTAAAAATAGTTGGACCACAGCACCTTTTGAGAGTTCCGTGGTCCAATTCATTTAAAAAATAACTTGTCAACTCTAAAAACCTCAACTGCATCTATCTGTGTGTATGGTACCTACTGGTTTACGGTTATATTGAACCTCTTTGCAGTAAAATAACAAAATTAAAGTCGGGTGACTAATTTTTAAACTTTATTTTTTACAACATTCAACGAAATTTATCTAAAGCATGACCTACAGTAATATCACCTGCAATCAGTTGTAGCTGAATTTCTCGTATATAATCATCATTCTCAATTTGGACCTTACGTCTTTTGTATGCGATTTCGCTTGATAAAGTTGTAAAATTTTCTAAAACATGTAATAGACGTAACATTGTAACATTTTTTGCTTTAATGCGCCGACTTAGTTTTGCATGTGAGCTTTCTAAAATGTTATTAGTCCTATGCCTCTGGCTGAATACGCTTATAAGCTGAGAAAATTCATCGAAATTTCCTTTAATCCAATAACGCTCTATATATTAAATCAGTTTGTTAGCTTCAACACCACTTTCTTTTTTTATGTAATCCCAGCCTTCTACAAATGTATCACTCTGTAATAGTGGAAAAACTGAGCATAAAGAAATAGTTCTTTTGACTCTTTTTGATTTAGTTTTTGAGATACCTAATTTTTTTGCTTTTCTCCAAATACATTGTGACCAATGATAATAACAGCCTACAATTTTTACTGTCGGACAAAATTCTTTAATGCTGTTCAGAATAGACATTTCAAAGTCACAATGAAATATTTTTGGATCCCAATTTAACTGTGATCTTAGCATTTCAAATAATGCAAAATAAGTGGATTGCTTTTTGTCACTTAGAAAAGCAAAAACCAAAGGCGCAACATTAGTAGACTCATTTGTGCTTTCCGTATCGCCAAATATAGTAAATAGTTGTACGAAAGGTCTGGCAATGGCAACATTTAAAGGTTCCGTCCGCAAAATACTCATTTAACTTTTTCATCAACTCTCTTGCTTTTAATGAACAAAAAACTATTATACGCGTTCCTTCATAATAATAATCAGTAAATAGAAAATCTTTAAATTTTAGTGGTACTTCTATTACTTCCGTATTAGAAAATACCGTTTTTGAAACACCCAATGATTGGTTTCTAGCATTATAAAGGCTATGCTTCAAATTTGAATATGATGGAAATGTAGTTATAGTATCATATGTTGTATTTTTATATTTAGTTAAAGTATCGTTATACAGTTTTGGAATAGGTTCATCGGAAACCTTCACTTGTTTTTTCAGGTTGTCTATTGATAGCGATATTTCATTTTGTACATCATTTGGAATACAATTATCACAATGTGGCGTCGTGTTTACAACTTCCTCCTTTACCTAAAATTTAAGAAAATGTTTCATTAATTATTATTAACCGTGTTTCCGTAATAACTATAGGATTGGACTATACTCGTAAATAGAAATTCAAGAATACATAGAATTATGTACCTACTACGTACATTAACGGTCACCGATCCTTTGCAACTCATTTTCCTTTTATTTGCGCATCTCCAATATGCATTTCCACTTTTATAAACACGAACTTTATAGTATTGACGACAATTCCATAGCATCACCGTTCCACCTTTTCTTTCCAAATAAACGCACGCAACCTCTTCATCCATATTTTTTTAAATATTATATTAATATTAGATAATTTTCTGTACTATTTTTATAACAAACTTTACTGACACAATTATGACAAATGCATTGCACTATAATTGATAACAACCAGCCAGTACCTACCTATTTACTGCAAAGAGGTTCAATATAACCGTAAACCAGTAGGTACCATACACACAGATAGATGCAGTTGAGGTTTTTAGAGTTGACAAGTTATTTTTTAAATGAATTGGACCACGGAACTCTCAAAAGGTGCTGTGGTCCAACTATTTTCAAAGTTGGACAACTGCCCCTAGTAAAGACCCATGGTCCAACTAGTTGGACAGAGCAGTTGGACCACTGCCCCGGACTGATTATTATCATTCGAGTAACGTTAGGATGCGTATAAGAGATACCTACTATTTGGTTTAATGAATTATTTTTCAGATCGGTGTTCATAAAATCAGAATCAAGACTTCAACTTACATAATATTAAAACTATAACTCACCACATACAAAAAATTCAAAGAAAAAGTAGTATAAACCTTCATACATAATGAATGTGTTAATAATTCCGTGATTCTGATTGCGTAAGAATTTAACCTGTACAGGGTTTGATGACACTTTCATCAAATAGTTTTGGAAGAGATCATAAGTACTGTATTACATCAAAACAAATACAGCACAAAAACACATTACTGTTGTATTTGACCGCGACCTCATCTGCGTACGCAAATAATGAAAATAAAATGACAATACGGTTTAAAAAAAAATCCCAAGCGATACTCGGTGTACGCATCCAACAATGACGGGTTGATCACGTTGTTTGTGGCATGTGGCAAGTTAGGAGAGACCAGCGATTTTTATAATAACTAGCCCGGTACTTCGCTCACCTGACGACTGTGGTGGTTCATCCTAATAAATATCGTAAATGTGACAGTGAGTTTGTTTGTTACGCTTTCAAGCTAAAACTACTGAACAGATTTGGATGTTTAGCACATGGGTAGACCATGACCATGACATGGGTCTACTACTCATTATTCTATTCCCACGGGATCGAGACTTATGCGGGTAAAACCGCGGGGTGCCGCTAGTTACCTATAAGTTAAATGGGAACGCAGTACGTCAAGTCATAGTAGGTATATTCGTAATATCCTCTACAACATCGTTTGATTTTGTTAATTTGAATGTATACTTATTAGATGTTGTACATCGTTTTGTTACTTTGCATTTGATCTAATTAAATGAACGGAAAAAAATAATTGTGATTCATGATTTCGTCCGAGTCCTGACAGTAAAATTGTTCAAATACATAAGAGACTGTTGAAGATTATTGCGAGAGATATGCGAAAATGCTTTCCAGAATAGTTAACTGTGCGAGGTGTGTAGTATTTGTAAAGAGAATTGCAGTCTAGAATTTGGGTTTTTGCGTTAATGTACACCAATCAATGCAATTAAGTATTTATTTATTTAATACACAATTATAACACCAATTGATTAATCAGACGAACTTACCTTAAGTGAAGTCCGATTACAATTTCATGAAGGATGAACTGAAATATAATTGATTACAGAGTAGTTCCCAATTCGCTAGTATTTGGCATCGCAGTTTTTAGAGAAAATAAAAATAAACTTGTTCTCTATGGATTGGCAACACTGATTTGACACTCTTTAGAGCTAGCGTTGCTTTGTTGGCCGATTCGACAAGGGACTGATCCTAAAAAGGATGGGCTGGGTGGGTAATTATATTTCAGTTCATCCTTCATGAAATTGTAATCGGACTTCACTTAAGGTAAGTTCGTCTGATTAATCAATTTCATTTCATGATGAACTGAAATATAATTGATTACAGAGTAGCTGTTTAGAGTAAAAGTCGACATGGGCCACTATTTTGAAGAGATAAGTGCATAATATGAAAATAGCCATATATGAATTAAATTTATTTGAGACCAATATAATCAAACTATGGTATGCTAGTAATACTTAGGTATGTAACATCAATAATCTTAAGATATTCAACATTATCAGAATAGGACATAATTATCCATTATGTGGTTTACATAAACAGGGCATCATTAAAGATAAACAAAAAAATAAATTATAATTAGCTATACTAGTATTTTCATGACAATAAATGCCATGAAAATACTAGCAGCAACAGCAACATAACATCAGTACTATTACCATCAGTCTTGTCTCTTAATCAGATACAATTAGTAACAATAAATGCTATAGTGAGGAATCTTTCATCAACATCAACTGACCTTTAGCTATATAACTAAACTATAACACTAATGACAGTGTCCAAATAAAATAAATATTTATTGAACATTTATTAATCTTTAAAAAAAGGAAAACACATAATAATTACATCCTCAAGTTGGCATTAAAAACAGCATTAATAAAGCTGTCATGTGGAACATTAACATTCACTGGTACATCATAAAACCTGGCAAATGTAAGAGAGCTATCTGACCAGCCAGCCGTTTTCCTAATCACATCTAATGATACCCCTGCCTGTTTAGCAGAAGATGTGGCTGCATGACGTGTGCTGTGTGAGGTAAATATTTTTGTATCAATACCACTTTCCTTCATAACTGATTTAATCCATCTACTAATTGTTTGCTTGGATGCTCTTCTAAAGGGTTTCCTACTAGTCAATAGCAAATATTGTTCATCATTCCTAAGAGTTGATGTTTGCTCAATATATGATTTTATAGCTCTAGCTGGGCAAACAATGGGGTTCTGGTCGAAAAACGGTAGTTTAATTAATGTTTCAGTTTTTGATGACAGTGATGTTTTTATAAGATCAGTAATGTTGATATGTATTATGTCTTGTGACATGGATATATCTTGTATTTTAATTACTGATAGACTCTGCACCCTTTGAGCAGTAGCAAGAGCTAATAAGGTGACAAGCTTTTTACTTAATTTTTCTAAATTTAAATTCACATTATCACCCCAATTACATAGTAATCTTAGCACTATTGATGGGTCCCAAGCCAAGTATTGACATACCTGCGTAAAGCAGGTTTAATTCTGTATAGACCCTTGAAAAAACGCTTGATGTCATCATCCCTGCCAATTCTTTCATTTAACAGAAGGGAAAGCGCAGATCTAGCTGTATTTAATGAGCTGTAGCCAACATTTGTTTTATGTATTTCAGTGAGGTATTGTATTACATCTGGTATTGAAGCTGTATAGATGTCCACATTGTGGTTTCGGCAGAATAACCACCAACTCTTATAAGTAGTACTATATTGCTTTAGCGTACCTGGTGAAATGGATGATAACATAATGTTTAGTGAACCCTCTGGCAAACCTCTAAGTCTGAATGCTTCCCGCAAAAGATGCTCGCTGCCAGGGTAAGCTGGTTGCTTAATGGGTGTTTGGTACTGAAAGGAGATTGTAATAAATTATTATTAGGGTAGAATATGATTGGTTCTGTAACCATCAGCATTTTTGCTAAAGGATACCATGGCTGACAAGTCCACAGTGGGTATACTAAGATTCCTTTAGCCCCATCGTTTTTAATTTTTTGCAGACATTTTGTAATTAATGCAAATGGTGGGAATGCATAAAAAAAATAAGAGCTCCAGTCAAATGTAAAGGCATCTATTTCAAATGCATATGGGTCTCTATGCCATGACACATATGTTTTACATTTTGCATTAACTCTGGTAGCAAATAAATCAATACTTGGCTTGCCAAAATGTTTTTCAATTTTATTAAAAGCATCTATTGATAATCCCCACTCTGTGTCGATGTTGGTATTTCTTGATTCCTCATCTGCCAAGTTATCTTTAGATTTTATGTAAGAAGCCTGAACATTAATACACCTAGCTTCACACCAATCCCATATATTTTTGCTAACATCATTTAGGTGTGGAAATTGAACACTACCCATCTTGTTAATGCAGGCAATGGCAGTAGTGTTGTCAATCCGAACAAGAATATCACAATTATTTTTAAAATTTGCAAAGCATTTTAAACCAAAAAAAGCTGCCATTAGTTCTAACTGGTTTATGTGATATTCTTGTTCTGATTGTGACCACAAGCCTCCAACACTCTCACCATTGCAATGAGCACCCCAACCTGTCAAGGAAGCATCTGTATACACTTGTAAATCAAATTGTTTTGACTTATAAGATTTACTGTTATGCATTATGTTATCCCTCCACCATTGAAAGTCTGACTGTAATACCATAGGTAATGTCATGGATGCATCATAATTGTCATTTGACTTCAATAATGCTAAATACCTAACATGTTCCATTTGTTTTGTATGTGCTATGCCATATGGTATAGCTGGACATGCTGCTACTAAAGTGCCTAATAATCTAGCAAATTCTCTTATCTTACATTTTTTTAATTTTAAGAATTTATCAATCATGCTCTTAATTGTATTTCTTTTTTCTAAAGGTAGCTCAAGGCACATTGATGTAGAGTTAATCATGAATCCCAGAAATTTGCAATATTTACTAGGCACTAGGTTACTTTTTTCAGGATTAATAATAAAGCCTAAGCACTTTAACATACTAATTGTTGTTTCCATGTTTTGTAAACACTCATTATATGTTTGGCCAATACATAAATGATCATCAATATAAATTGTGGATAGGAAGCCTAAGTTTCTAAGATAACCAACCACAGGTTTTAATAATTTTGTAAACACACTAGGTGCGGTACATAACCCATATGGCAATGCTGTAAATTCATATAAGGTTCCAACAAACTCAAAACGGAGGTACTTTCTGTGTTCATATGTGTTAGATTGAAAATTGTCTTCGTTGCTACGCAAGTCACATATCCACATAACTACCTAGCTATATGTTTACCACATGCCGCCTTAAAAATCATTACTTTTATTAGTATTAAATTAGTCGCAAATATACCTGCATTCAGACACCACGTATTTCATTTATTCTAAATCAGAACAAGCAATAGTAGACCTTAATACAACCACCATATGGTCCAAACGAGCCGGATACATCCAGTACGGTCGCTTACCGAGAGAACAAAAGGCCCACATTCCACAGGAGCGATAAGGCGACCTTTTTTTTGTGCGCATCGGATTCCGAGAATTAGCAAGTTGTTTACTACGAAGTAGTACGAAGACTATTGTAGTAATTAATCAGTGACTACTTTATACATCGGGTATCAGCAGCATTCAAGCTTGTTTACGTGAAAAATGAGTACGACTGAAGAACAACAGAAACTTCTCTCCGTGTTAGAAGATACTGCAAACCTACTACGGAAAACACAATCTAACCTAAAGAAATGTCCTAAAGCACGCTTAACAAGAGGATATATTGAAGCACGTATGAACATAATTGAAGATTATTGGAATACGTTTAAATGTGCGCATAAAGACTTGGTAAAAATAACGCCAAAGGAACAAAAAGGAACATTGCCATATTTTTTGCATGAAGAATTTTTTATTTATGAAGATTTGTTTAACGTGCTTCAAGGTGACTTAAAAGACATGGTTATTTCGTTATCTGAACCATCAGTGGTGGAATCAAAATCACCAAATAGTAGTTTCGACTGCACGAGTCCACAAAATAACCTCGTGCACCTGCCGAGGATCGAGATACCGAAGTTTTCCGGTAATTATGAATCATGGCAAACTTTTCAAGATTTGTTTATCTCGCTGGTGCACAATAACACTTCGCTTCGCGATGTCCAGAAACTTCACTATTTGAAAACTAGTGTTACTCAAGAAGCCGAATCACTATTGAAGCATATACAGGTAACTGATAACAATTATGTAAATGCATGGGATATTTTGAAAACGAGATACGGCAACAAACGCTTACTTTTGAATCATTCTATGAAAAGGTTATTCAACCAAAAGAAGATGACTTCTCAATCAGCTTCTCAGTTAAAGGGGTTGTTAGATACAACCACAGAGTGCATTAACAACTTTAATAATTTAAATATTGATGTCGGCTCTTGGGATCCATTCCTTATATATCTTCTAGTACAGAAGATGGACCCAGAGACGCACAAGAACTGGGAAGAACATGCATATAAAGAAGAAACCGAAAACTTACCTACTTGGAGTGATTTGAAGAAGTTCTTAGAATCGAAGTTCCGCACCCTAGAATTAACAAATCAGAATAGTACATCAAAGGACAATAAAACAATAAGGGAGCGTTCATGTCATGTTGCCGCACCAGTTACGGAGAAAGTTTGTGTGATGTGCAAAGAAAGTCACAGTTTAAGTCATTGCAAGGAATTTAGCAAGAAGGAACCTACTGAAAGAAGAGAATTTGTGAAAAACAAACAATTATGTTTTAACTGCTTAGTACCAGGACACTCGGCATTTAAATGTAAAGTGCCAGTATCTTGTCGTATTTGTAAGAGGCGCCATCATTCCCTTTTGCATGAAAACAAGACCAAGCAGCTTGGAGAATCATCGGTCACCTCACCTCCAGCTGTAACACATGTAGAAGAAGAGCAAGCATTACAAGTCAACACAATGATAGCGTCGCATTTCAGTACTAAGCAGAGAGTAGCAGCACTTTTAGCAACGGCAGTAGTGGAAGCAACAAGCGAGCAAGGCCACACCATTTTACTGCGGGCGCTGATAGATCAAGGTTCCGAGGCAGCTTTTATTAGCGAAAAGGCGACTCAATTGTTGAAGCTCGAACGACAACCTGTAAAAGCAAGCATTATAGGGGTGGGATCTCAGAAGACTGATATAAAACACGTGGTACAGCTACAAATACGATCACGATTGGACCGAAACTATTGTTTACCGATCAAGGCGTATGTAATGTCCAAGCAACTGACCACCAAGATACCCACCAAAACAGTCAATAAACAAGAATGGGCACACATTCAAGACCTCAACCTGGCTGATCCAACTTACTTCAAGCCAGGGTCTATAGATTTGCTCTTGGGTGTAAAAGAATATGCCGAAATTCTGCAAAACAACCTAATCAAAGGTCCACCAGGCACACCAAGCGCTCAGGAAACCAGCCTGGGTTGGATTCTTTTTGGAGAAGTAAATACAACACACCAAAACCAGTATGTTGTCATGCATCATTCAGTTGACGTAGAAGACATGTTGAAATCAATTTGGGAAATTGACGTAGACACTAAAAGACACTTAACAAAGGAAGAACAACTGTGTGAAGAAGTATACGAAAAGACAACTACTAGAAATGAAAAGGGAAGGTACATTGTAAAATTACCATTTAATACATACAGTCCACAATCACCAGATGGTAACACAAAATCGATAGCAACACATAGATTTACACAATTAGAAAGAAAGTTCAGGAAATCGCCAGACCTGCAAAAAGAATATAGTAAAGTTATTAATGAGTTTATAGAACAAGGATACCTTGAGAAGGTATCCGATAAGGAAAAGGATATAAGAGCTGTCTACTTACCTCACCACGCTGTTGTCAGATCTGACAAAGAGTCTACGCGAACACGCGTTGTATTTGATGCGTCGTGTAGAGGATCAAATAACGTTTCGTTGAACGATGAGTTACTTGTGGGTCCTCAGCTACAAGAAGACTTGAGACACATTTTGATGAGATGGCGCATGAAAAAGGTCTGTTTTATGGCAGATATAAAACAGATGTTCCTCCAAGTATTAGTGACTAAAGAAGACGCCGAATTTCAGCGAATCCTGTGGAGGCAGCAGGAATCTGATACCTTGGAAGAATACCGACTGCTCAGAGTCACCTTTGGTACAGCGTCTGCACCATATTTGGCCGTTAGAACGCTCCAACAGGTAGCCAAAGACGAAGCAAAAAATAATATTCTTGTTGCACAAACTATAAACGAGGATTTTTACATGGATGATCTTTTATCTGGCACAGACTCAGTAGCTGAAGCTATGACACTTTCTAAGGAATTATCAGCCACACTAGAAAGAGGTGGTTTCCAACTTACGAAATGGGCATCCAATAGTATCGATTTAATGAAGTATATAGAAGAGGATAAAAGATCTGTAAAGGCACATATTGATTTAAACCTCGATGGTACTCTCAAAGCATTGGGAATTGAATGGAATTTAAAAACAGATCGGTTTCAATACAATCTTAAATTTACACCTAGAACCGAGTCCATAACAAAGCGAAACATATTGTCTGATATACAAAGAGTGTTTGATCCCCTTGGTTGGATAGCACCGAGTACTGTTATGGCTTAAATATTAATACAAAAGCTCTGGCTTGAAAAGGTTAACTGGGATGAACAAGTAAGTGACACATTAGAACAAGAATGGAGAGAAATAAGATCAGACCTCGTTAACATAACTGAAATACAAATAGAGAGATGGCTTGGTACGATGACTGTTAACAACGACAAAATACAAATTCACGGATTCAGCGATGCTTCAATGCGTGCATATGCAGCTGCGGTCTATATTAGAATAGAAACTCCAGACTGCAAGATTAAAACAAGACTGATAGCTGCCAGAACCAGAGTAGCACCACTGAAGACCATTTCGTTACCTCGTCTAGAACTTTGTGGTGCCCTACTTCTTTCAAAATTAATGAAACAAATTGGACAATCAATGAGGATACCGACAACAAGAATGTACGCATGGAGTGACTCTTCAATTGTTATCGCATGGCTTAGTGGTGAACCTAACAGGTGGAAACCCTTCGTTGCAAACCGTGTGGTCGAAATTGTTGAAAATATAAATAACAAGCACTGGTTCCATGTTCAGTCACACGAAAATCCCGCTGATGTGGCATCCAGGGGAATGTTGTTATCCGACTTGAAAAAATGTAACTTATGGTGGCACGGACCGGGCTGGCTATCTGAAACAAAAATAAATATTAAACATGAAAAAACAGAAACAGACTTGGAAATGAAGAAAACTAAAATCAATACTTACCTGAACGCAGAACGGATTATAGAACCTGAAACAACATTTATATCACAATTTGAAAATTTTGAAAAATTAACAGATTTAATAAAAGCGGTTACTTACTGTAGAAGATTTCTGAACTATAAAAAGAATATTACCAATAAAAATCAGAGTTTATCAACGCAAGAATTAGAAGAGTCTCTACAGATCTGCATTAAAAGGGCTCAAGAGGAAGAATTTAAAGAAGAAATTGATAGAATAAAAACAGGGAAACAAGTTAAAAAAAGAAGCCAGCTACGATGCCTAAATCCATACTTAGACGAGAAAAATATACTCAGGGTGGGCGGTCGCTTAAGACATGCTAACTTACCTGATGATCAGAAGAATCCTGTGATATTGGGAAATAGAAACGCGCTGGTACAGTTAATCATTGCTGATACACATGAGAAAACACTTCATGGCGGAGTACAGTTAATGTTATGTCACTTACGTTATAAATACTGGGTTATAAGAGCTAAATCACTGGTGAAGAAATATATTCACAAATGCATGAAGTGTGCTAGAATGAATGCCACACCGAAGGGACAAATAATGGGAGACTTACCGTTGGAAAGAGTAACACCGACGAGACCGTTTCTGCATAGCGGTGTAGATTTCGCAGGGCCGTTTCAAACGCTGATATCTAAAGGAAGAGGCAACAAAACTAAAAAGACATATGTGGCCATTTTCATATGCATGTCCACCAAAGCAATCCACATAGAGCTAGTTGGAGACCTCACTTCAGAGGCATTTATAGCAGCCTTTCGACGTTTTGTTGCCAGAAGGGGTAAATGTGGCCACCTGTGGTGTGATAACGGTAAAAACTTCGTGGGTGCAAGCAGAGAACTTCATAAATTGTGGAGTGAAGCACAGATGACAGGCGAAATTACATCCACGCTAGCAACAGATGGCACACAATTTCACTTTATTCCAGCATATACTCCAAATTTTGGAGGATTGTGGGAAGCAGGCGTGAAGTCGATTAAGTACCACCTAAAACGTATTATTACAACTCACCTGACGTTCGAGGAAATGACCACAATATTATGCCAGATAGAGGCCTGTCTGAATTCACGCCCGTTGTGCCCAATAGATAACACTGACATAGAAAACTTAGACCCATTAACTCCTGGTCATTTTCTAATTGGAGAACCACCGATTGTGGTACCCTCGCCTGATCTGCAAGCTGTGAAGGTTCATAATTTGTCACGCTGGCAACATACACAAAAGGTTCTTCAAGACTTTTGGCAACGATGGCAAGAGGAATATCTGACCAGGCTTCAGCAGCGTCCTAAATGGATGAAGAAACAGAAGGAATTTGCAATAGGAGATATTGTGTTGATCAAAACTGAACATCAACCACCCTGCAAATGGTCCTTAGGACGAATTACAGATAAGCATCCAGGCATGGATGGTAACACGAGGGTGTATAGTGTGAAAAGTGGAGGTTCTATAACAAAGAGAACTATTACTAAGTTATGTGCATTGCCAGTCGATTCTACTTAATTTCTCTTAAGTTATTGAGATAATATTGTGAATTATTTTAGTAAGCATATTTAGAATTTAATTAATTTACGATTGTCATATTTTGGGCTTTAGACTGTCAATTTGGAATTAGGTACTTGATTGTTTAGATGATTAGGTACTTATTAGAACTTAATTGTGATTATAAAAGTACTAAAGTCCTTTTGGTGGGCGGTATGTTAGATTGAAAATTGTCTTCGTTGCTACGCAAGTCACATATCCACATAACTACCTAGCTATATGTTTACCACATGCCGCCTTAAAAATCATTACTTTTATTAGTATTAAATTAGTCGCAAATATACCTGCATTCAGACACCACGTATTTCATTTATTCTAAATCAGAACAAGCAATAGTAGACCTTAATACAACCACCAATATGCTATAGATACTAATAAATATGATTCCTTAAGGTCTATGCAACACATATAATAATGATCATCAATTAACCTTACTGCAGTGCGAATATCCTCCATTTTAAAGTGACTAACTTTTATAAACTTATTCAAAGGTTTTAGATTTGAAATAAATCTTTGTTTGCCATTAGGTTTTGGAACAAGAAAAATCTTTGAGATGAATTCTCCCTTTGAATGACAACATGGTGTTATAGCTCCTAATTGTAAAAGGTTACCGATAGCTTCCTGCATATGTGGAATTTCACAATCAGGTAAATTATTTTTAGGGACTGTACTTTGGTAAGGCTGAGACATGAAAGGAATATGATATCCTTTAATCCACTGCAATATAATGGGGTCATTTGTTAATGACATCCAACAAGAAAAGTAGTTTTTTAAATTGCCAGCATGTACCTTGTTTATTTCCTGCTGTTGTAGTGGGCACCCCGGGTTCTCTCGGAACGCTGTGGGTTGAAAGATGTCCTGTGGTGTGATGGCTGTGGTCGAGTCCGTGGTCCACCTCGTGCCATCCCCTTGGTTGGTTGACGCTGATTCAACTGTCGTGGTGGACCGCTCCTGTTTCCCATATATTTGTTATTTATGTTCTTAGTAGCAATTGCTGGCTTTGGTGCAGTCTTCTTAATAGAGTTTGAACTCTGTTGTATTATCTTGTTTACTTTAATTCTTTCTGATAAATTGTCTCCATATAAAAACTCATTTCGGGTAGTGTTTTGAATCATTTCTAAGAAATGCTTGTCCAGTTGGGGAGCCACTAGTGACCTTCTTGTTTTAGTTTGTTGATGGTGGAGGTCACACACCAACTTAGCTGCGTCACTGAGTGATTTTAACATAGTTATTTTATCTGGTGGGTTGTTTATTAAATGAGACATGACCTTGCCTATTATTGTAAGTGATGTGCCCATCTGTCTTTGCTGGTAGGCAATACACCTGTCTCTAGTTATTCCCGTTTCAGAGATCACTGCCTTTACTTCTTCATTCAAGATTGGGGCATCTAAGAGTTGGCAGTTTTCAGGCAAACTGTGACACTTTGTAATGTCATCTTTTTCAGTCTTAGACAGACCATGTGATAATAAGTAATTCCACCGTTTGCAAATGTCATTGTTAATTGTTCCTTCATATTTTTTTATGTCGTCATATTCTTGTCCCAGGGCCTGAACAAGTTCAGTATTCTGCTCCTCAGTAAAATGGTTATCTGTTGCCTCCGGTGATGCTAAGGGTTCAACCTCCGGGGTTAGGACAATATGAGTGTCAGATTGTTCTTCAGGACCCGATATTTGAGGATAAATTTCACTCTGTTCGATGATTTCTTCTGAAATATGAGAAGAAAACCCTTAAGGTTTCTCAACAACATTTTAATTGCACCAGTATCTCGTACTGTAAGCACATGCTGGTTTGACAAAATCGGCATCACGTGCCGGTAACAGAAATCTGTTTTACATCAAAGTTGATATCTCGTATCAAAGTTGATCTGCGTGTTTAAGTATCTCGTACTAACACGGTAATATTATACTCGACCATTATTGCCAGCCACATTTTTGTCTTAGTTGCACCTAAATCAAAAGCTTACCTTCGTTATCCGGGGTAATGGCGCGCAAAGGGCTCCGGTCACGGTCGACACTTTGCCGCCGATTTGAACTGAGGCTGCGCCCGCGCTCACCATCGTGACTCCGACTTTTGTTTCGACGCCGACGCTCCAACTTTTTATTGTATTTCCGTATTTTTCGAAGAAGTTTTTCTTCAGAAACCATTTTTGCATGCGATGCCGGCAAACGCGCGAAAAAGAAGTGTCAAATCAGTGTTGCCAATCCATAGAGAACAAGTTTATTTTTATTTTCTCTAAAAACTGCGATGCCAAATACTAGCGAATTGGGAACTACTCTGTAATCAATTATATTTCAGTTCATCATGAAATGAAATTATATTTGGAACGCACTCCTAGAATGTACGACAGTAAAATCCTAGTAAAAATCTATCTACCTACGAGTGCAAACTTTTTATTGTATTGTATAATGGGCTGGTGTGTGTGTTGCGTACGGGAGTACAAACTTTACACTTGTGTTGCTTATATTATTTTTAGTATTTTTGTAGCTTCTTTCTCTAAAATCAGCAATTCTTTCAATACACTTTACTTTTTACCAAACTACGCATTTAATGCCCGCTCACTGTTTTCGTTTGCACCACACCCTAACCCTAATTTGAATAATTCCTCGTCACGGGTTACGAATAATTGCTTGTCTCTCCGTACCTGCTGTAATTGCGATTTATAACCTTTTGTATATCAAACAAAAATAAACATTACAATCCCGTCATAAAGTTGAAACTCTATTACGTTTCATTCATGTATTATTTTGATGCCAACTAATTATTTTCAATTATTGGTATTTTTTTTTTTTTTTTTGTTGAAGAATAGTAAATTTATTTATATAATTGCCGCAGAAATGATTTAGTGGCGTACTTTTTCATTTTTGAATGAATAAATGAATATTTTTGAAATTATTTATAATTATAGCTATTCTAATAGTCATTATTGCAAATTGTATTCTATAAAATACAGTATGTTCTAAAAAAAAATAAGAGTCGCATTATGTTCCTTACTAATTTTATTGTATCACGATTTTTTTTTTTTTTTTTGTTTCACTGCTAGGCAAAGGTCGGCCCACACTCTTCCAGTCTACTCTTACACGATTACTACTTTAAAAACTTTCAATATTCAATGGTAGTCAGAGAGCTGAAAATATATTATAATAATAACCATAGGATACCAGTATCGGCGGGTGATCGCATCGGGTTTTATAATAATAATATCATTATGTAGGTACCAACCCCTGATTATTTATTGTGTTCTGAGAGGGCCATGACCAGATGATCATTCTTAATCATAATATTTCCTTCGTGGTATTTTCTGATATATCAATATGAGCCTGAACATAAAATTAAATAAAAGGAATTAATTAAATTTAAATCTAAACATTAACTCTATTTAGCACAACACCCACGTCTTAATAGCCTCTAAGCGTTCCTATTGGCAGTCTGCACCCGTCGTTTGTGGAATTGCATCTATTTTAATGGCAGCTTTTTAATACCTTGAAGGAGGAACTCGTAGAAATTCGATGACGTCACTGCTACGCTTCTTATTTTTATTATTTCGCTTTTTATGGCTTCACCTCTATAGAATATTATTGTGTCTGCCATTTGAGCATTCGAGCAATTAATTGAAGACTGCAGTTGTGTGGTTGGTTAGTTATATTTTTGATGCGGCATAACATTGGTCAAGTATATGATGTCAGAATTACATTACACTTTATAATATTTTATACACACAAAAATTGTATCTTTGTTTGTAAAATAAACTAAAAAACTACTGAACCTATTTAAAAAATTCTTTCACCAGTAGAATGCTATATTATCACTGAGTAACATGGCTATGATATATAAAGATATCTAACACGGGCAAGCCACTGGTGGAAGCTAGTTAGATAAGTCATATTTTTACAATAGCATAACTTAGTGCGGATTTCACCAATGAAATTGTATTCAGCCCATCTAAACCCGTTCAAGAGCTGTCAGTGTACAATATTCCATAACGATTTTGACACTTACAGCTCTTGAACGCGTTTTATAAATGCTGATCGCGTTCAGTTTCATTGGTGAAATCAGCCATAGGTGTAAGTTATTAGCCTGATATTAAGTAAAAAGAGAAGAAAGATAAAAGTAGGTAGGTACTTAATACTAACACAAAGCTAAAATATAAGTTAGTTCTTCAAACTTCATTTCTCTTCAGAAAACGAACTAATTTAATTAGAAATCCACACACTATTTTCGTACTCCCAAACAATATTATTTGGCTCAGATTCCGACATCAAACAACGCTAACTCGATTTGCCTCCCCATCCCGAACAACTTTTGACAAAACTTGCGGTGAACACAAACGAATACTTCGGCACTCGAGTCACTCGAGTAAACGAATCGATCATGTCATCGATTATCAGATTAACCTTCTCGATAAAGCGGAAAATGTCAGAGAAGAAGCACGTTTGGTGAGTAGGACAGTTTGCGACAAAAAAATCGCATTGATGTGCCGACGGATAGTGTTGTGTGAAACTGTGAACAGGGAGTATGTTTGATGGAATTTCAGTAAAAAGGATATTATTGTGTTCTAAATAATTATTGAGGAGTGGGAATAAGGATGATTCCTGGGTAAAAAAAAAAGAAATTCTATTTAGTCCGTCAGTCGGAAAATTAATAAAATATTCGACACGTATTTTTTGATTTATCATATTAAAAAAAAATACTTAGATAAAACGCATTAAAGTTGAGGAGTGGAAAGTTGGGAATCTACATACTCGTGACGTCATGGCACATTTTAACTCAATGTATTGCCGTAATCTTTTGTTATCGTAAAAAAAGAAAAAAATATGTATCCAATATTTTTTTAATAATCTACAAGACGGAAAAAAAAAATTTTTAGTCATCATCCCTATTAGGAGCAGTGGTGGCCCAGTGGCAACTGCCCTGACTTACGAATTGTAGGTCGTGGGTTCGAACCCAAGCAGGCGCTTTACTTTGTGTAAATAATTTCATCACCACTGCTCTCAAAATGGTGAAGGAAAACATCGTGAGGAAACCGGCATGTCTTAGAACCAAAAATTCGAAGACATGTTACATCTACTAACCCGCACTGGGCCCGCGTGGTAGATTACAGCCCACTCCCTCTCAGAGAGGAGGTCTGTGTCCCAGCAGTGGGAGCATTTACAGGCTGATTATGTACGTTATGTTATGTAAATAAATATGTATAGTTTGATACTATACTATTCAAAAGGTTATACATCATATGCCTTCCAAGCCTCTTGTGAAGTTTAATGTCACTAGAGACTAATTTCACTTAAAACGGTTGTCTTAAAGCCGTCTAACTCGTTAACAAAACGTCTGCAAGGTCACTTTAGATAAGCTATCTTATGTCTAAAGGGTCTAAGCGAAAATAGTTTTCTTGCTATAATACTTTATCGTAGATGAGGTTTTTAACATCTCCTTTTGTGAAGCAGCTCTTTTCAGTTGTGAAAAAGCCTGAATTTATGCTAATGAGGTAAATGCATATCACTTGACTAATCTGAACGTTGTCAACGTTGCAAATAGCTGTCAAATATTTCGGTGCTTTTATTAATTTGTCAATATTTTAATTATGCATAGTAATGCCACAATTTTTATTTACCCAGATTTTTTAAGTGAAAACTTCTTTAACGGCGTTGTGCACATGTTTTGGTATGGATAAAAAATGTTAAACTCGCGTCAGGACGTGACCATAAGATTCGTTGCCTATCTACCGACAAAGTAAATTTCAAAATAAATAGTCTTTGACATTACGTAAAGATTGTGAGGTAAGAAATGTTACCCATAATGATGGGTAAAAAAAAAGCAGTCAAAACATACTACAAGTGTTTATTTTTATTAGACTATATTTTGAAAATAAATAAATATACTGATAAATAAAGCAATTCGTGCGAAATTATTCCCTAACCATTCCAAAATATTCAAAACAGTACAACGTTAACGTTCAAGTTTTCACTTCTGCCGGCACTCCACAACCCGTTATTTTTTTGGACCAGAAACCCTCGCGAGTGACCTCAGAATGCCCTACCAAAGTTTCATCACAATCTGATCAATGGTTTCGGAACGCATGGAAGACAAACATACAAGCATTGATTTTTATATAAATAGATTTAATAACAATCAAAAATTTATCGAAACCGTGAAATTATTGACAGTTTTTTTGCGACGTTGTCAATTTTCTTACATGTGTGACTGTTTAATTGAAATAAATGCTTTGAGTTTGAGTTTGAATGAAATGAAATGAAATTGTTTATTCTGTAAATAGGATATTGGAATCAATTTTACACGTCATATTAAAAATTATGTTAAAAATTAGCTAGATGAGTTCGGCGTTTCCTATCTGACTACTCTGAGAAGAAAGGCCGAAACAAACTCAGAGGTCACAGTCACTTTTAAAGTTCAGACATAATCTTGGTCAGGCCATATGAGGACCATGTAGACTAGTGTCTGAAATGGTTTTTTCAGGAAAGAACCATACAGATTTGAGTGGATCTGTCCAGTCAGTGCACGCATTTGTCAGTAATCGCGGCGCTAAACTCTGAACTTATGCGGGTTGCGGAAGCTCGTTCGTTTATTAATAACACTGCCAAGTAACACCAAATAACATTTCTTAGTTTTTCGCCAGCTAAACCAATACAGGCATCTTTCACTGAGTAAACATAACCAATAAAAACTCTACTGGCAATACAGCAAACAGAAAATCTTTGATGGCCATATCATAGCATTGTTTGTTCACAAGAAATCCCTTTGTATCGGAAATTGGAGAAAAATGGCGAGTAAACGAAACGACCAGCGTTCTTCGACATTTGTTAGGATAGCTTTATGGTTCTGCGTAAGTAAAAAAGATATGAGAACAATGATAAATCGCCGCCATTGGTGAAAACGTTTGTATTAAAGAGAAAACAAACGTGTTTTATGTCTTGTGCGAGATGTTCATCGTTTTTCTGTGTTGAAGAAAATTATTAGATTTTTTTTGGATTTAATTTGAACATGAAAGAAAGAAAAGAAAATACGTTTAGTTACGGTAAGAAGCGAACGCATACAAAGAATACAAAATAAAAAAATAAACAAGTTGAGGGAAAATATGAGCGAGAGATTTTGCATACCGAATGGGTGGGGCAGACAAACTCAAACACAAAGCATTTATTTTAAATAAACCAATTACAGGCACTTTTGAATTGTCAAGGGGTCGTTCAGTCCGAGAGATGAAGCTAGTTTAATTCTAAAGCGGTAGAAGGTTCCTAAATAAACTGACGAGTGAGAGAAACTGACAGTGATACGCTAAGTGCACTCTTTTTTTTTTTTTTGGGTGTGAAATCATCAAATGACTTCTCCCGCTCTGGGCGGAGCGGAAGGGCGTGTTAGACTCTTACTGACTAAAATCCACTCGTGTTCCTTCCCTTGCCTTGCCAGCACGCGTAGCATGGCGCTTTCTATGTCTACGAAGAGTAGACACAGCTCTTTCTATACAAAGTGACATTTCCTTTCTTCATTTTTGACATTGCACCGTAGAAATCTTTCTTCAATCTGTCACTTTGTCTTTCGTTTCTAACTATCTTTGTCTAGGTCATTTTATATGTAGACTATTTCAGAAGAAAGTTTTCTATACCAAATTGTCAAAATCACTCTGACGACTGACAGTTGTCTATGGTAGTGAAATATTCTACTCGACGGTCACAAAGTATACTGGGTTATCTACAAAATCATGATTTTACAGAAGAGCGTTTTAAACGCAAAACTATGATAACTAATAGAAGAAGAATCTATCTTCTCCTATTTTACATCATTTAGTTAGTACCAACCAAGGAAATGGTTAAGGCCAATATTACTGTAATGTTATTTGTTCCAAAACACGGTACTTCGACACATTGAAAAAAATAAGCTGTACTTAGTTGTGTTTAACGTGTCTTGAATATCAGTAAAAATTGAGAATCAAACAGTAAAAACATCCTATGACGAAACAAAGAATTCTGAGTCGAATTATATTAAAGAGTGAATTTCGTAAAAAGTGCAGTTGCCTCTTTCTACTTTGCTGCCGTCGTACTGTCTACACGGAACGTCATTTTTGTCTACTCTTCCGTCGACAAAGCGGTGCTCATGCTACGCGTGCAGGGGCCACGGTTTCCCCTTGGGACTACCCGCAACCTCGGTAGGCATCGGCCCTAGCGGACCCAGTCAGTTATGCTGACATCACTTTGAGGCGCGCGTGGAACACGACGCGCCGTCGACTTGGGCCTGGTCCTTATCGGACGGCGAGCTGCCCATTGTTCTCCGTCCGCAAGCCCGCGCCTACGCTAACTAAGTGCACTCTGTCAGATGCAACTTGGAGAAAACTGTTTCATCAATGGATTTCAAAGGAAAACTTGATTGATTAATAATGCTAAAAATCTTTCTACATTTAATATTTTTCACCAAACAATGACTCAAGAAAGCCGACATTTTATGGCAAAATATTACGTTACGTGAGGCTATAACCACCACAAATCTCTGAAATTATGGCCATAGGACCGTCCACCAAGATTACACGTTTTTTATGTTGTACCTAAGCCTGGAGTAAATTACGAATTACGACACATTTTTAAGACCACCAAGGAGCGTTATCTTCGTCCCAAGTTTCAGTTAGGTATCTCTTTTAGTTCCCAGTGATACGACAGTGGAATTTCGTCAATGTTTATGTAACGACTTGAATATTTCAAGTCTAGTAAGGCTCTAGGTATGGGTGGTGTTACACGAATGGATAGAACGAAATTAGTAAATAAGAGGAAGTCTGAAAGTGGCACCGGTGACCGAAAAGTTGTGCGGAAATCAGTTGTCGTGGTATGGGCATGTGATGCGGAGGAATGCAGAAAATGTCGTGAGGAAAGTTTTGAGTATGAATGAGTATGAAAGAGTAGGGGAAAACCAAAGAAACGATGAATGGACTGTGTGAAAGATGATATGGCTAGAAAGGGAGTGACTACCGAGATGACGACTAATAGAGAAGTATGGAAGTAAGGGACATGTTGCGCCGACCACTAATAAAACAGCCGCAGACAGCCGAGACCAATAGCTTATGGTGCTTTTTGAGGCACAGAGGAGTGTTGGTATTTAAAGATGGTGACCCATCTACGAACCAACCCCAGCAAGCGTAGTTTAAAATGATGGATCGATCCGTGCGACTGTTATTACTTAGCCACGAGCTCTTAACAATTTTAGCCACATAAAATACTCCTAATTCAGTGTCAAGCAACGTCATAGAGGATGTTTATCATGTTCTGGTGGATTGTGTCCAGAATGAAGCTGAGAACATTATTATATTATATTAATAGGTATTGGTAATAAGTTTTACTACTGATATCATCATCTGCGTAGCCATTTCTCAACTATGTTAGGGTCGGTTTCCAGTCTAACCGGATGCAGCTGAATACCAGTATTTTACATGGAGCGACTGCCTATCTGACTTCCACAACCCAGTTACTGGGAAATACGATACCCCTTGCTTGGTAAGACTGGTTATCAGTTTTTCGAGCTTCTGATGACCCGTAACGACTGTCAAAGATCCACGAATGGTAGCTGGGACCAACGGCTTAACGTGGTCACCCATCTACGGACCAACCGCGGCAAATGTTAACCTGACTGATCTACCTCAAGTTTTACTAGTGATAATGGTAGAAATACTTCCCGTGACGAGCCTTTCACAAAGAGTTCAGTCACCACACTATTAACTCTGTCGCAGCTAGTTCTCTATAGTCAACTAATATTTACCACAAGTCAAAAGTGCCATTTGGTCCGTCAAGATAAGGAAGTTTGCTAACAAACTGTAACTCAGTTAGCAAACAGCGTGATTGTTTTAGTTGCAAGAAGTCCTGCAAGTTTCACTATCGATCTCTTTTTGCTTTCAACGAGGAGAAGTATCCGTTACTGCGTGCGACTGAGCGTATCTAAGGATAGAATTCTATCTCTTTGTAAAGGCTGATTAGCAGAGGTGTTAGGATCAAAATATTTATTTATTTATTTATCAACTCATCATCACTATCATTACAGGATTGTCCTAATTAAATAGTGTGGCTACAATTACAGTTTTACTGATATCAGACGTCTCACTCGACTGAATATACATTTTTAGGGTTCCGAAGGGTGCCAAACGCAACCCTATAACTACGCCGCCGCTGTCCACCAACCCGCTCTGGGCCCGCGTGCCTCAAACCCTCTAACAGAGTGGAGGCCTGTGTCCCAGCGGTGGGAACATTATAGGCTGATTATGATGTCCACCTGTCTCTTAGCTCTATATTATGTAGTCAGTTGAAATCTTCACAGATTTTGTATTTCTATTGCCGCTACAACAACAATTAAATTAAAAATTAAAGGAGATTCCCATACAAAAATGTTTTTTTAAAGTGAAAACTTCTTTAGGCGCGTTGAGCACTTTTTGGGTGAACAAAAATCATGGAACTCGCGTCATTGTCACCTAACGTTCGAACGAAAAACATCAACGCGAGAATTAAAAATTTACTTAATGAAAGACATCAACACGAGAATCAAAAAGTTATTTAGTTTTCACTTCTATCGACAGTCCCCAAAGACTGCTTTTTTTTTTATATTGTAAGATGGTAGGATAGATGTATTATTAAAACTAGTACGGAGCCCTTCGTGTGATAAACTCAACAGGCTCAGTTGAACTCAACTCGCACTTGGCTGATTTTTATCATTCCACGTTCACACGACAGAAACCAAATAAACGTTCACATTTTGCTTATTTCATTCGGTAGTGATGCTGAGTACCGAAATCCAACATCGTTGGATCGATTCACTAATGAATTCGTTTTACACTTTTGGTTCATTAAGGGTTCAGATGTTTCACTCCGAGTAAAAGAAGCCGAATGAAAGACAAAAATTAACAAACAGCGAAGCGGCTGAAATCTGCTTTAGGGAAGCTTGAAAAATGCGTGCAATAATTGAATTATATTTTTGAAAGGTTTAAACCGAGATACTTTTAAAATGTTGACTGCTTTGACGCTTCTTGATAGTGATGGTAATGAAGGCAAAATACTTCTAAGAATGCCTGTCAAATTACTCTAGAAATCTTGCTACTTTTCTCTTTGCCTTGTATTTTTTAGGCTTCGTCTCATAGTCGCTAATTAAACCTTAGAAGATATTTTTCATCTTCTTAGTTAAAAAAATGTAAGTTAATTACTTAATAATAAACTCCCGTTTCGTTAGGCAGCGCTTGTAAAACAAAAGTAGTTCTATTTTATACCAGAACTTTCTCTGCAAAGAAACCTAACAAAAGCGGCCTATCAAACGCTGGCAGGTAAACAGAAAAAAAGCCATTGACAAGAAAAAAATTGGTTTCAAATAGGAAAATAAACGACGCCAGTCTGTCTGTGCCAACCATTCATTCATACACTCTACGTTCATTCATCGAAACGGTTTTAAATTTTTGAATGAGTTCTATTGTTACCGCCTTTAAAACTCTTGTTTGTGGTAAAAATCCGAACAGATAATTTATTACTTCGATTGTATTCTTTTGAATATTTTTTATGAATGAAACGCTTTTGACTTGATTTTGCGTGTTAAGTGCTATTGTAAATGTAGTGGCTATTGGATATTGGGTGTTTCAAATTGTCATTATTTGAGGCTTGCGATGTATGTCGGGGTTGCAGTGGCTTTCAAATTTGTAATAAGACCACACACTCTTATGCATTTCTACAGTGAAAACTTCTTTACGCTCGTTGAGCACTTTTTGGGTGAATAATAATCATGGAACTCGCGTCATCGTCACCTAACACTCGAACGAAAGACATCAACGCGAGAATAAAAAAAATTACTAATTTTTCACTTCTATCGGCATTCCCCAAAGACTGCCCGATTTTTTTTTTTCCCAACTCAGATTGTTGGACATAGGCCTCCCCCAGGCTGTGTCACAACACTATATTATTTGGCTATCAATAATAGTAGGTAAGTGCCACAGAGTATTTGTGAAAAAAATATGGTATGCGTATATAAATAATATTCTTGACGGCGCAGTAAGTGATGCCGCCCGTTTAGTTTTGTTATGAAGTTACTAGGAATCATCGAGCCGTTCGGATAGAGTGTCACTAGCTAGTGCTAGTGACAGTCACTCTAGCAGAGCGACTCATCGATGGTTGCATGGCGGCTGTCTTCTGATGACGTAGTGGATGTGTAGTGGTTACACCGCCAAATACGAACTACGCAACGAAGACATGACGTCACTCAATTCCTGCATCGCGCAGTTAGAGTTTACCGAGCAAAAAACATAGATAAGACTATCCGAAATCAACATATGGGCAGTTGCCCGCCAGACATAACAACCCGTCTGGTTGGAGGATCCTCCCTTTTCGCTTTTCGCGCTATCGCGCGTGTTAGGGGATCCGCTGTCATAACACGTCCTGACGATATTGAAGCTGCCAAATCACTAATACGATAACCACTTCTGGTAAAAGGTCCTGTTACGTTATCAAGCTCAACTCCCACCGTGCGCCATATCGCGGACGCACGCGCACCAGCCCGCACGACGCACCGTGGGAAACCTAGCGTGCGTGGTAGCGCAGACGCGCGTTGAACGCGTGCGTGGCGGTGCGTCCTCATGCGGGCTGGTGCGTGTGCGCGATATGGCGCACGGTGGGAGTCGGGCTTTAGAAGTGGGATAACTGTTAGTAGTCACTGTAGTGAAGTAGTGTTCATAATATAATAATTTTAGAGAATTGTATAAAGAAAACGCTCTTTTCTTGCTAATACTTTTAATCCAGACAACTGTACAATGTCACAATCAAACGAAGACTGACTATGCATTACATTTTACCATTTAAAACGACTTTTGACCCCACCCAGAAATAACGATAATATCATAACCGTTATTTCTAAGTGTTGTCAAAGTAAAATAATACATTCAGTTGCCATAATGAAAATACATTTAAAAGTTTCTTACAATATTAATCATTTGTGCTTTGATAGTGTTGCCACAGTGGATATTATAAATCGATATTAAAATATACTTATTATTTTCAAATTAAATTAAAGAAATCACGACACTCGGCCATCCGACGGCGTGCTAACTCCGAAGCACGCATAATCACGACACTGAGGCAATACATCAAATAACAAATATAAGTAGCTATACAAAAATATATAATCAAGATATACCTGCCCTGAGAACGTTACCAATTAATAAATGTAAAATGTTTGATTGGCTCTCAGACGTTTTTATTTCGTCAATGAATTTTTAAATCATACGTTTTCATAATGTAATTAAAATCTTATTAATGAAATTAGTACAGTAGTTCTGAAGGCCAATTCTCGTACATAAAAAACGTTCACACCCAAGTCGCAATCTGTCAAACTTGTCGAAAATGTTGGTAAATTGATTGTAGTTTTGACAGATGGCGAATGAGAATACGAACGTTCCCAAAAATTACGGGAATTGCTCCTCAGGTGTATAACAAGTTACCTAATTCATTTAAGGAACTTCCCATC
Organism: Conistra vaccinii; assembly: GCA_948150665.1. NCBI lineage: Eukaryota > Metazoa > Arthropoda > Insecta > Lepidoptera > Noctuidae > Conistra > Conistra vaccinii. The sequence continues at coordinate 2,131,623 of OX411329.1, read as the reverse complement.
CCCATGTTCAAGAAAAAGCTGTCAAGTTGGCTATTAGATCATTGCTTTTATGACATTGGCGAATATATGGACTATTGTAAAACTAAGATAACATAGACTTAACTTTTATGACATTGGCGAATTTATGGAATATTGTAAAAATCCAAGATGACATTCACTTAATTTTGACATTTTAAAGTAACGATTACCTAATTTTAATAATACTAATTCATATTGGACTTATCTACTGTAAATTGCAAATCTTATAATTAATTTTGTACTTAGTTAAGAATGACAAGTAAATATTTGTACACCATAAATTTTGTGGTAAAATGTATAGAACTAACAAAAATATTATTAACACCATACTATGTAAAATTACATTCTTACAAATAAATAAATTCTAATTCTAATTCTGCTTTGACATTATTATAAATTCTTGGACATTGTAATTTTTATTTTGACATTCTCATTTATTCTTTGTTCCTTCTGATTTGCATGTAACTAGCATATCATTTAATATTTCTACACCAGCAATGTTAGTATATGTGAAACAGTAATTCATGTAAGACCTAATGTACCATGTACTCAGAAATAAATAAATACAATACAATATACTATACATTCAATGCATAAGTACCTAACCTACCTATATACCTGATTAAAGAAACGAGTATGCACTTCACATCACTTCACTAGTATAAATCCTCTTGACCGCATCTCGGCCACGAGGCGGCCGATCTCAACAGAAGCCAGCCACGGGGCATCCAATCTCAACAGAGACCAGTCAAGCACGCAGGAGGCATAGTGTGTGCGCAAACAGATGCACTCTCTGCTCTCCTACAGTTCGACGGAACAGCAACCCGACGCAACCGGGTAGGGATCAGGCGCAGGACCACCATTTCACGTGCTTTGCGAGGCACAGGGCGTCCAACGTCCAATCGCCAGGCCGCTACCAAGTAATTCCTAGTGGAAAAATCAAACAACACCCTGCCCAAACTGGGAATCGAACCCAGGACCCCACGCTCAGCAGCCGCGCTCGCAGCACGAAACCGACGGGGTTGAAACTAATGTTAACAACTATTATATAAATAAATAGCAATTCGTGTTAACCGGTATTTGTCAGATTCTAGATTATAATTATTAAAGTCGGACAAATCAATACCGAACCAGAGGATTTTTCTATTCCTAACGATTTGATGTGGATCCACGGTGACCACCTTTTAACTCTGGCATATTTATTACTTTTGCCATCTTTTTGGAATTAGTTTCAGTACTTTTTTTTTTATTTACTAAACATATTCTTTTATAATTAATTATCTTAAACGGTTTGATTTTTGTATATTTAACCGAATTGATACATGATTCAAATATAATTTATTAGCATTAAACAAGATTTTATTAGAGGCTTTAATTCTTATATTTCGTCAATATTTTAAAAAAATGGGTGGGACTAAACCTACCTACATATTAGGCTCATTATTCTGGAAGTTCTTTTCAGACGACCCTTTAAACCTAATGTCGAATAAACAATTCTGATGCACTTTATTATTGTCGCGATAATGGCACTGAGGATGATAGCCCATCGTACTTTAACCGGTTGCTGGTCCAAGATGCGTTCGTTTTTGCCAAACTTTTGAGTAGACAAGGTCGTCAGAATCGTCTGGTTGAACCTTTAGGCTTGGCAATTTGCTCGAGGACAAGCAACTGCGTTTAGTACATTTTTTAACCTCCCTAGCACAAAGTCTTTAATCTATTTCGAGGTGAAAACTTTGCCATGATCTGAAATGAAAATTATTCTAGTCGATGCTTGTAAATTTTTGAGAATTATGAATTGGTCTAACAATGAGATATTTTGTAAATGCATCAATAAATCGTCAATTTTTGTTTTTCTAATTACATAAAATTTATTTGAAACTATTGGCGACAAGGTAAATAGCCGGAAATGTCATAAAGATAGACTCCAGTTGCCACCAATAAAATTAAAAATTATTTATGATAAATGTCTACTGCATGTCTGTTATAATATCTATCCATTGACCGAATTCTTTTCAAGATTGACCTTGTTCAAAAAAAAATCTATTTAAACTTTTACTGTATAAACAATATTACACTCATAAGGAATATTTAGAGAATAAGTCAATGGAACCTAATGTAAATTTGTAATAATTATAACGACTTGAATTGACATGAAATGTAATTGCACGCCATCATGGCAGAATATGCTGAAACTAAAATTATTGCTATCTATTGTACCCTATTCTAACAAATATTTTTGATTCGATTTGATTTGACTATGGATAAAGTATAGACAAACGGTTAAAAATGGTCTAATTCAAATTCAAATTCAAAAGTCATTTATTCAAACTAGGCTGAGAATCAGCACTTTTCGAACGTCAAAAGGTCTAAGTATATGGCATGGAAATATGATGCAAAATTGCCCATTACGCGTTCTTGGCGTATTATCTTTGCTATATGCACAATCTATACAAGCCACATAATTATTAATTTTTTTATTTTATTTATCGTCTATATTTAAGAAACCATTATTGTCTTTGAATTCGTTCAATAATTATGGTTTGTGTCAAACCGAAATGGCCCAAATCGTTATGATTTTTAATCACAAAGTTATTGGAACGTCTATACAATGATCTGCGTTTAGGTTTCAAAAATAAAAAGATTAAGAGTAAGAACCCCAAACAGCTGGCATTTGTATGTAGCCCAGTATCTAATACATACATTGTAAGCAAGGGCTTGTTGTGCAACTATTCATTGCGCTTTAATTTGTGCAACTAACCTCACTCGGTCTGAGCAAGACATTTCCTATTCTTGGCAAAAAGTTTATAGGGCTTTTCGAAAGTGAACTGATTAATGTCTTAGCCGTTTTTAATATCAGATTTGTTGAGATCCAATTCTTGAGTAATGATAAAATCTTTACTGATAGACAAGGTTTTAGTTTCTGTAGCGGGATTTACACTCGCAATTAAAGTATCTGGTAAGGAGTTTTGAAAGGACTGCTGTAAAAGAAGTTACAATTATGTAACTGCTTTACTATGAATTATTTTATAACAGCCTTGATGTAAGTGATATTCTTGATTTGGATTTATCCGTGTACTTCTAGTCAATATAATATCGCCCGAGTAATGCTCTTTAGCATTGACTCCTACTACACCAAACCCTATCTATGGTCGTCTCTACATCAACATAATTATAGACCAATTGATAGTTCCAATCGATTCCAAGTCACTTTATTTAAAGGGTATATAAAAACAATATCTTATTATCCTTCATAACAGTAGTTCGATATAATGCTGACCTATTAACACTAATTTGGTTTCAATATCATCAACTCTGAAATTTCGGTTTGGTAATAGAACTCGCAAACCGTTTCATGATTGGCAGATCTTTAAAAAGAACAATGGTGATATCTTAGTTGAAAGTTTTGAAACATCTGAAAAGTGACTAGTTTTTCAGTGTTCTTCCTTACATAAGAATATTGCAAAAAAAACTAGAAAATATATAAAATGTAATCGCAATTTTGAACTAGGATTTGAGTTGTTGTCATTGACAATCGTTAACAGTTTACAACTCTTGACCAGATGATTGCTTTCTGTCTTGTGTTATTCAAAAATTCAATTGAATTAACCTCCGCTTTCTCTAACAAAAATGTTGCCAAAACAAGTTAAAAAAATATGACGCAGTTCTATGTAAGTAAGATAGTTTTCATTTAAAGACGCAGTGATCTTTCTTCAAGACAGTTCTTTTGTTTTCGAGCATTACATAATTTATACAATCTACTGCCTTTCGGCCATCAATTTCATGACGTACTAACAGCACACATACATGGCTGCATAGAACTACACAAGTGCCTATGTTAAACTTTGAACTACAGCTAACCTCCGTAGCTGCATAAGATCACATAACTGCCTATGTTAAATTCTGAACTACAGATCACCTATATGGCTGCATACGATCACATAAGTGCCTATGTTAAACTCTGAACTACAACTAACCTCCATAGCTGCATAGGATCACGTAACTGACTACGTTAAGCTTCAAACTACAGCTTATCTACATGGCTGCATATAATCACATAAGTATCTGCGTTAAGCTTTGAACTAGTGTCTACGTTAAGCTTTAAACTAAAGCTCACCTACATGGCTGCATAGTATCACATAAGTATCCACATAAAATTCTGAACTACAGTTCACCTACGCGGCTGTTATAAATGACTAAACTCGTACATTTTTATCTTTAAGCTCTGAACTGTAGCACGCCTACTAGGCTGTTATAAACTATACGCATACATCTCCATAAAGCTCGCCTACATGGCTGAACTAGAGTGTAAGCCGCATAGAACTCTAAACTATACTCGTACATCTTTATCTTTAAACTCTGAACTACAGCACGCCTACGCGGCTGTTATAAACTATACGCATACATCTCCATAAAGCTCGCCTACGTGGCTGAACTAGAGTGTAAGCCGCATAGAACTATCTAGACTATACTCGTACATCACAGGTCGCCTGAACGGCTAAACCAAAGTGCACGCCGTACAGGAGTCTACACTATACTCGTACATCACAGGTCGCCTGAACGGCTAAACCAAAGTGCACGCCGTATAGGGGTCTACACACTATACTCGTACATCACAGGTTGCCTGAACGGCTAAACCAAAGTGCACGCCGTACAGGAGTCTACACTATACTCGTACATCACAGGTCGCTTGAACGGCTAAACCAAAGTGCACGCCGTACAGGAGTCTACACTATACTCGTACATCACAGGTCGCCTGAACGGCTAAACCAAAGTGCACGCCGTATAGGGGTCTACACACTATACTCGTACATCACAGGTTGCCTGAACGGCTAAACCAAAGTGCACGCCGTACAGGAGTCTACACTATACTCGTACATCACAGGTCGCCTGAACGGCTAAACCAAAGTGCACGCCGTATAGGGGTCTACACACTATACTCGTACATCACAGGTTGCCTGAACGGCTAAACCAAAGTGCACGCCGTACAGGAGTCTACACTATACTCGTACATCACAGGTCGCCTGAACAGCTAAACCAAAGTGCACGCCGTATAGGGGTCTACACTATACTCGTACATCACAGGTCGCCTGAACGGCTAAACCAAAGTGCACGCCGTATAGGGGTCTACACTATACTCGTACATCACAGGTCGCCGACACGGCTAAACCATTGTGCACGCCGCATAGGAATCTACACTATACTCGTACATCACAGGTCGCCCACACGGCTAAACCATTGTGCACGCCGCATAGGAATCTACACTATACTCGTACATCACAGGTCGCCCACACGGCTAAACCAATGTGCACGCCGCATAGGAATCTACACTATACTCGTACATCACAGGTCGCCCACACGGCTAAACCATTGTGCACGCCGCATAGGAATCTACACTATACTCGTACATCACAGGTTGCCTACACGGCTGAACCAAAGTGCACGCCGCATAGGATACTCGTACATCACAGGTCGCCCACACGGCTAAACCACAGTGCACGCAGCATAGGATACTCGTACATCACAGGTCGCCCACACGGCTAAACCACAGTGCACGCAGCATGAGGTCTACACTATACTCGTACATCTCTGAACAGCTCACTTACATGGCTGAACCCGAGTGCACGCCGCATAGGAGACAATATATATTTTATTATATAATAAATAGCTCATGCAGTCATTAGTCATAACCGCAATAAACAAAATCTAAGCTGCTGTTTAAACAAACCAACAAACAAACCATAACCAAGCCAGCATACCACCGTACCATCAACAAACTATAAAGCTGCTCAGAAAATTCAGTGAACGGAGCAGACTTAAAATACTATTTAGATAATATTCAAAGCGAAATCTCGTGGCGGAATTCCCAACATTCACTTGCAAAATTTCTAATTTATTTATTTTCCTGGTTGTCCAATGCAATGATAGCTCTATCGAGGAGTTGCCTCGACCAAGAGTATCACATTGCACTGGTTCAACTATTTTACTTATTGTTTATAATGAGTCCAACGCAAAGATAACCCTATCGAGGAGTTGCCTCGACCAAAGGTAGCACGTGCATCGGCCCAACTATTTACTCATTATATTATTAATAAATTAGTCCAACGCAATGATAACCTTATCGAGGAGTTGCCTCGACCAAAGGTAGCACGTGCATCAGCCCAATTACTTTTAACTATGATTTAAATATTAACCATCTGGGAAATACGCCACAATGATTGCTACCGAATCATGAGACTACAAACTTACAGTACTCATTGCTCACTGAACATAACTGGGACAAAAAGAATTAATAATGTTAAGAATTCATAAAACTACTTACGATTTCACCAACATATAGCTCGTGGTTCTCATCCCACTTCTGACTTATAAAGAAAACGCTCTTTTCTTGCTAATACTTTTAATCCAGACAACTGTACAATGTCACAATCAAACGAAGACTGACTATGCATTACATTTTACCATTTAAAACGACTTTTGACCCCACCCAGAAATAACGATAATATCATAACCGTTATTTCTAAGTGTTGTCAAAGTAAAATAATACATTCAGTTGCCATAATGAAAATACATTTAAAAGTTTCTTACAATATTAATCATTTGTGCTTTGATAGTGTTGCCACAGTGGATATTATAAATCGATATTAAAATATACTTATTATTTTCAAATTAAATTAAAGAAATCACGACAATTGCATTAAAATATGTAGTTTGAAAATTGTTACTTAGAATAGAGTTTTTAGCAGAACAAAATTATTAGAAGGTATTTACTTGCAGCTCACTTCGTCTGGTCCATACCATTAATTAGGCGAAGACCATAGTAAGCTAATAAAGCTTTTTTCTGCCACATTTATGCACTACAATACTTATTCCAAGCCACGTGCAAGCCCCGCCCCCATCATAACCAGTCTCTGTGGATGACGTCACCCTCGCAGCTCCTGCGCTGATCGTCTAATGTTTCTAATGGTTTTTCATTCACACTACATGATTATGACGTCATAAGTCAAAGAGTGTCAATTGCAGGCGCAGTGCAAGTGGTGTGAAGTTTTAGTGTTTGGCAAGTCACTGTTGTGTGTTGTACACACGGCTACACATCAAGCTATACATTTCCAGTTTAAGCTGATCTCGCATTGTACGGAAATCATCTTTAATGCGAGATCAGCTTAAACTGAAAATAATATATAACTTATGTACGTTTAGGTCTAAAGCCCGCTCCACATTTTCTGCAAAACTACACGAGACTTGTCGAATACGAGAGTGTACTGGGAATATTTGTCCATATTCTTGTTGTCTCGTGTATTATCTCCGTTCCGTGTCGTTATATCGAAGGACTCTCGAGTAGTTTTGTATTTATGTGAAACCATTCCACCACATTCTCGATCACTCTCGCTATCAGTTGGCCGCCAGTCACTTGGCGAGCGCATCTCATCATCATCTGTTACGGTGTATAGCACTCATTCACCACCTTCGCTTATTCCATTCCATCTAACGTCTTTTAAACAACGTAATTTATTTTTCACGAATCAATAAATAATTATAATAGGCTGCACCAGCGCATTTAATGCTACAGCGGTGGATATTTTCGAGACGTCCATCTTGATACGACAGTCCAATGCTACTGTGCTAGGCAAGAATGCAGAGCAGAGCAACGCTCTCGTCTCGGCAAATGTATTCGTCGAGACGTCCCGCCGAGAATGTGGAGCAGGCTTTATGTTTAGCGTTTTGCTTTGAAGGGCAGTAAACGTTACTATAACATATTTATCATGGTAAGATAAAATAGAAACTCTGTAATCAATCGGTTCAGTTCATCGTGGGAATTCCGAAACTTTTACTGAATTTAGCTGCGATCGGGTTTTAGTGTAGGAACTAGGCACCTAACAAAAATACAGAAATACATATTAACTAAGGTCTGAGGTCATAAATCACATTCAAAACTACTTAATTACTTCAAATATGCAACGATAATAACAGCTCAGATGTTACTTACAAATAATAAAGCCAGAAAACTTTTTGACTGCTACTGTACCACATAATTTAGCCACGATACCAGAAAATCCATTTTGAAAGTATCAAATACTGCTAAAATGAACTTTTAATCCGTACATTCGACTGCGCGACCAATAACCGTGCCTCCCGGTAATCCTTCCAAACTGATGAAAACGAACCTTACCCTCCCCTTCGCCCGCTGCCCTCACCCCGCAGTTCGTTTTGTTGTTGAATCAAATAAAACGTTATCCGATTTGCGGATTTGTATTGATATTATAATGATTTTGGTCGGTGTTATAAATGTATGTGAATTTATATGTGGTTTGACTTATTTTGTTTCATACAATTTGTATTGCATATTGTAGCGTATCTTTTTATAGATATGTAAGTAAACACTGTCTCATTGAATTCACATAATTATGTAGTGAAGTGGCTGCCATATGTAATGACTCGTACAGATTGGCCCGACGGGACATCACCACTATTATTTGTTCTACCGTGAAGTTTTAAACCGACTTCAAAAAATTCGGGTAATTTTTCCGTTTTTTATTTTATTTTATTTATATTGAAATACAAGTAACAATACTCAAATATGTTAGTAATCTTTCTTAACAATTATGTTAGTTACTTAACCTACACACTTATCGAATCCCTGCTACACGCTTAACATAGATGTGGAAAGCTTGCAGCAGCGATTCACACACAAACAGTCCAGTCTGCTCGCGAATCGCGATACACTGCAGTATATTGTTGGGGCCGGTCCGTTTGTAGTGTTTATTTTTTTGGAAGATTGTTGTTTTTTTTTAAAAAAAGTTTTTATGGTAGCCTTTTAGTTGTGGTTCCTACCCCACATACATTCGAATACCACAAACTGCTATGTAAATTACAGAGGCAGGAGGTTATTATAACAACATCCACCACATAGAGTAAGTGGGAGAAAATAGGTATTATTGAAACTAGATCAAAAACTACCCAAGCAAAGTTAATAAAAATTTTAAGGGACCACCGCGCAAGCTACTTCTACCAAATGAAAAATAATTTTCTAAATCAGTCCACAATTGACGAAAATATCAAAATAATAAAAAAGAAATCCTACAGACGAACATAGAACCTCTCCTATTTGTAATTCGGAAAAACATTTTGCATTTAGAAAATAGATGAAAATAGTTCGTCCTATCTTCATTAGCCAGACAGCTAACAAACTAAATAACAGTATAGATTTCAGAGTCCTACGATCCTCCATTATTTACGTCAACTGGGACTTTTAAATTATATTATTCATGTTTCGCGTCAGCAATCCCTGTCGCGCCAACAAAGGACGTTATTACTTTAATACTTTTTGTATTATTGTTCTTGTACAGCGAGATTTTAATGAAAAATGTGGGTTTTTCTCGTGAATTCGTTGAGTGTGTATAGAGAGAGATATCGTTGGCAGAGTAATGTGGGATTAGTATTTAGTGATAAATTATTGTACTGGAATGTAGTGGCGGGTTAATATAACATCACGCGTGCGAGGGGATAGGCAGAAGTGTACCTATAGTACAGTTCATTTTGCCAGTTATATTTTAAGTCCCATGTAATAGAGGGCGAGCCTATTGCCATCGACCGGGCCCAATCCCGATTCCAGACTGCAACTAAGAAATTCCAGATGGAAAAACCCAATAATACTTTGCCCGACCCGAGAATCGAACCCTCCTGACTTCATGCTCAGCAGTTTGCAAGATTTGTGCTAATTACAATATCTAAAAAGTGTTCCGTTTTAACAAAGCTTCTAAAAAATGCTTCAAATATCCCAGCCTCAGAATTTCCCCTTACATTTCAGCACGGAGGCTGTATCACACTCCAAAGCGATCCTTATCTGAATTTGACACCGACCTTGGCATTCGCCGCTCAATACTGTGATAAGGGTGCTCCTGCACCTACGCTTCATGTTGAACCCGACCAGAATATCAAGAGAGGATTTATATCATTGCGAACGTTTTTTTTTTTTGTATTCTTTTCGTCCCCTTTGTTGTTGTTGTTTTCACGATTTTATTCCTGACAGAGCTAGGCAGAGTTGGCTGTGTATCACACCAATATTTCGCAAGCTATGTTAAGTTGATGACATGAAATGAAATTGTTTATTCTGTAAATTGTAATTAAAAATAAGGTAGATGAGATCTGACTACTCTGAGAAGAAAGGGCGAAACAAACTCAGAGGTCACAGTCTCTTTTAAAGTCTTGATATAAATCTTGGTCAAAAGACCATGTAGATTAGTGTCTGAAATGATCTTTTGAGAAAAAGAACCACACAGATTTGAGTGGACCTGTCCAGTTAGTGCAACCATTAATTTGTCAGTACCTTATCGTGGAGCTCAACTAAGAACTTATGGAGCTCAACTATTTTGGGTCGTTGTGGGTGTATTTTCATAACATAAAATAAAAATAACATCATGCCCGTATTCCTCGAAGGATCAGGCAGAGGTGCACCTCACCTATAGTACACCAATATTTCGCCAGTTATTTATTTATTTATTGATAAGACACTTCAACGACTTACTCACTAAAACATACATAAACATAAATCTCTTAAAGTTTTAGGTATTGTGAATTCGTCACACACAGAAGTGCACACCACTAGCATAGAACGTAATGATTAAAGGACGTATAATAATGATACCGTCAGTTGAATAGGTACAAAGTTACAAAATAAAATAAAGCAAAAATGAGCTATGTTCACAAATACAAACGATGGGAAGAATTTAAGAGTTTTTTTTTTACAAAATAACAAAAAAGACTCAAAAAGAAGTAAATGGAAGTGGATACAATTTTAAAATAATTATAATAGACGGCTCGTGTAGTTATTGTAATAGGGACGGCATGGCATCAGCCGAGCACAAAGACTCCGGGTTGCTACTCCAGATGGTAAATCCCAATGACACTTTACCCGACCTGGGAATTGAACCCAGGACCTGGAGATCTGGACCTGGAGAGAGGAGATCATGCTCAGCAGTCGCTAGCAACCACCAGACCAACGGGACAGACATACCAACATAAATAAGCATAATCAGCCTATAATGTTCCCACTGCTGGGACACAGCTCTCCTCTCTGTGGGAGGGAGTGAACCGTAATAGGTATACCACGCGGGCCCAGTGCGGGTTGGTACTTGGTCGATGTCACATGTATTCGAATTTTTGGTTCTAGGATTTGTATTTTTAGGTATCCTACATAAAAAAACGTAAAATTATATATGGGTCAGATATAAAGAGGACAGTTAAGGCGATGACTTATAGAATGTGGTCAATGATACTAAATCGCAATGTCAAATGTTAAGTACTCCTCCCAAATTATTTATTTGTTCAGACTGATGAAAATGAATAGATATTTGTTTCAGACGATATCCAATGGATAACAATATATTAATTATTTTTAAATTATAGTACGTCGACTTGCATTCGAATTTTCTGGGAATCAAACTCCATTATAATATCTAGTGTGTATGTGTGTGTGTTCTATGTTTTTCACGTGAACATAATGATTAGATAACTTTCAAGCAAATGTCCATCAAAGATTTCTTCGAACTCCTCTCATTAGATATTACGAGTGTAATTTCAATATTTCTGTGAAACATACTGAATGCATAGGTCACTGCTCTTTATATTTCATATCTATGAAAATAAGGTGATAATAGACATAAGAGTAGTAGAACCTTGTTTGAGTATCTATAAGGTGTAAATCCGCTACGACCAATTTGATCAAAACATCTGTGCACTAATCACCAAAGTTTGGAAAGTTATCAATAATTTGGGCAGGGCACATTGCTTGCAGAACAGATGGCCGATGGAGCCGAAAGTTTCTGGAGTGGCGACCGCGTACTGGAAGACGTGTGAAGTGTTGGAAGACCCCCCACAATGTGGACCGATGGCCGTCACCAGATGGTGACGGCCGCAGGAACCCGCTGAATGCGAGAAGTCAAAATTGGTCGAAGTGGCGGTGCTTGAGGAGGAGTGGACGAATAATGATGATGATGAATTAGTTTAAATTTGATGATTCGTGGTTGATGTCTTCTATTATAGTACCGCCTAGTAGGGCTTAGCCGATAGGTAGCTACATAGCTAGAAGTAAAGTTAAAAGCTTCATGAACGTATTTACTATCAACCCTCCTTAAGGATGATTTCCACCAAACGGCTCGCATCGCAACAGATCGGAAAGGATACGAACGGATGCGGCGATAGCCGATCGCGTCCGGCAGGATGTCGACTCATACGATCAGCTCCGTACCATCGCTTGCGAACGTATCCGTTTCTGAGCCTAGTTAAATAATTTCAATCCTACCATGACGTGATCTAATTTTTGATAATGGTTGAAGTTGACGTAGTATTGTTGGCTATTGCGTTAGAAGAACGGAGACGGAACGACGACAGGCGAACGGAGCCGATCGCGCGTCGCAGCATACTTTCGGCTACGATTGGATTGCGTGTCGCGGAAGACTCCCGCGGTACTCGACTTGGTAATACTTTAAATATTGTGTACACGATTTAATATCGTTTATAGATTGTAAAATCCGTTCCGTTCCGATCCAATGCGATGCAAGCTGTTTGGTGGAAATCATCCTTTGTCAAACAGTATTTTAAACAAAACCTGCTTGAAAGGAGAAATAGAAATAGTGAAATTAGGTACTTACAATCCCAAATGACCTCTTTTGGGAAAAGCTCCAAACGTCCAGGTTCAAAAGCATTGCAAACAGTACACTCGCAGCCAAATTAATTGGAGTGAGGAACACTTTGGAATCCGTGGACTGTTGAGTACAATAGCGGTCACAAGAGAGAGTGTCCAATTATGACTGCCCGCAAATGTAGTGCAGAATGGTTTGAACGTAAATTGAAAGGACGAACTGGATTTGTGTGATTAAGGTTATTATGAGCCTCTTACCGGAGTAAATTTTACAGGAAATTGTACGGGAGTAAATTAGGTTGAACGATTTGTTTTGCCTCATCTTGGCATTGTTATTATCAAATTAAATTATACCTATTATCTATAAAAATCTTTGAAAGCTCCGACATAATTATGGTAAAGAAAAAATGTTCTGAAAACCCCTAGATGTACCTTAGAGCTACAGTCTAGTCTAAAATTCATATTCGTTTATTGCGTTCCATAATGTGAAGATTTTACAAAAGGCACAAATTGTGTACCTTGTTAGGGCAGTGCAACAGGAAAGCAAGAAAAGCAAGCACGGAAGCAATTACACTGATGTAGTAGATAACAACGTGTTCTTTGCATAAAATAATGTGATATTTACCTAGTTTTTCAGTGAGAAAAATAGAGGAATTAAAAACAAAAACTTTTCGTGCCAAGTTTAAAATAGAAGTGAAAGACCAATCTTTCACAGAATTGTATTTCGGTAAACGCTACTATAAAGTCATCATCATCATCATCATCATCAGCCTATTAATGTTCCCATTGCTGGGACACAGACCTACTCTCTGTGAGAGGGAGTGGACTGTACCACGCGGGCCCAGTGGGGGTTGGTAGATGACACATGGCTTCGAATTTTTTGGTTCTAAGACTTGCCGGTTTCCTTCACCGTTTTGAGAGCAGTGGTGATGAAATTATTTACACAAAGTAAAGCGCCTGCTTGGGTTCGAACCCACGACCTACAAATCGTAAGTCGTGGCCGTTACCACTAGGCCACCACTGCTCACCATAAAGTAGCATACTATAAAGTGCTGTGATTGAAATCTTTCTAAACTAATATGATCAGCATGACTATAGCCCAGCAACCACGGATATCTGCAACCGTGCATCTGCATCATGCCAGCAACCGTGAATGTCGCACAAACACAATTTTCAAGCCGACTGGACACACGCTTCATAGAGAATCCTATTACTTTATACGAAGCCTACAAAAACTGGTTTTCATGTTGTTTTGTTTTAGTTTAACCCGTTTTTATATGCATTCAATATGCGGAAGCCGGTGTTGTGAAAAATGGAAACAGTGATTTGGAACAGAGTGCGTACATACAGGTTAAAAAAAACCGATCAAGTGCGAGTTGAACTCGCGTGGAGGGGATTCCGTACGATGAAAATGTACCGCCGCCGGCCAGCAAGCCGAAGCTGCGGTGGTGAGCGTTAAAACCACCTGCTCCACAGCTCGCGGGCCGCCTATACCATGTTTTTTTTTTTTAATCTGACCCTTTGTTTGTAGTAACTAAAATAACTATGGTACCGGATTGTAGAGGGAAATTTCTGAATATTATTGCATAGACAAGATAGAATTCAACAATAGTGTTGAATTCTGTCTTGTCGTATATTCTTGAATACGTGGACTAAGGCCGAGTGTAAAATGTCAAATGGATGATCCATTTGACATTTTATTATTTTATTGTTTGACGCATTATTTTGCTCATTAGAAACAGGCTAAATGGTTCCCACAATGGTGCACGAGTTAAAACTGCCCTCGGATTACGTCCTGTATTAGGCTGAATAAAATATGAGTAAAAATATTTTTTAAACAAGCTTTTATTAAACTAAAAAGAACAAAGTAAGACTTACATAAACAGATAAGTTTAATGTTTTCTTAAAAGATTGAGGCTTATCTTTGTTTAAGAAAAGCTTTTGAAATAAAACAAATCCAAACGGCCGAAACACAACTGGGCTATCTTGTCTAGTTAAGGAGTTCGTATGGTGACCTTCCAGATCTCTCATGAGGGCCTGGACTACACCTTAGGCTACAGTACTTTGTAAGACAAAAGCAACGACCGCAAACACAATTATACTATTACGTTTGGTTGAGAAGTTTCTTTGATCACTTTTCAGTTCTATCATCAGACCCTGGATGCTACTTTGGGCTATAGTTCTTGTCAGGACAAAACGAACCGGTCCAATTTCGATGGTACTGTCTCGTTTATTTTAGAAGTTCCTATGGTCATCTTCCGGCTCTATCATCAGACCCTAGTCCCATCTAGTTTATTAGCACAATACATATCCATATACAATATAAAATTTCGTGTCTGTACTGTGAACCATTCAGGAGTTCTCTCTTCTGAAGCCAACCCTGGATGCAGCAGTCAGATCATGGTGGACTTTAGAATGTTCTATCACAATTTAAAGCATATATAATATTTCGTGTCTGTTATGTTGGCTGTTGAGGAATTTCCTCATCTGGAGCCAATCCTGGGTGCAGCAGCCAGATCATGGTGGAATTTAGAAAAGAATATCATAATTAAATGCATATATAAAACGTGTCTGTCCTGTGTACCGTTCAGGAGTTCCCTCGTCTCAAGTCAATCCTGGGTGCAGCAGCAAGGTCATTGTGAACTTTAGAACGGACCATGATAATTCAACCGTATATTAAATTTTGTGTCTGTACTGTTGATCGTTGAAGAGTTCCCTCGCCTG
The DNA here is from genome assembly GCA_948150665.1 of Conistra vaccinii. Classification (NCBI taxonomy): domain Eukaryota; kingdom Metazoa; phylum Arthropoda; class Insecta; order Lepidoptera; family Noctuidae; genus Conistra; species Conistra vaccinii. The sequence continues at coordinate 2,116,244 of OX411329.1, read as the reverse complement.
AAGCCAATCCTGGGTGCAACAGCCAGATCTTAGTGACATTTAGAACAGACTATGATAATTAAAGCGTATATAAAATTTCTTGTTTGTGCTGTTGACCGTTGAGGAGTTCCCTCATCTGAAGCCAATCCTGGGGGCAGCAGCCAGATTATGGCTGAATTTAGAATGGTCTACCACAATTAAAGCGTACATTATATTTCGAGTTTGTACTGTGTACCGTTCAGGAGTTCCCTCATCTGAAGCGAATCTTGCGTGCAGCAGTCAGATCTCGGTGGACTTTAGAACAAACTATCATAATTAAAGGGTACATAAAATTTCGTGCCTGCACTGTTGATCGTTGAGGAGTTCCCTCGCCTGAAGCCAATCCTGGGTGCAACAGCCATAAATGTTGGAATTTAGAACGGACTATGATAATTAAAGCGTATATAAAATTTTCTGTTTGTACTGTTGACCGTTGAGGAGTTCCCTCGTCTGAAGACAATTCTGGATGTAGTAGCCAAATCATGGTAGAATTTAGAACAGACTGTTATAATTAAAGCTAATGTGTTAGCAGTGCTTGCTGATAATGCAGGCATAGTACTATGAAATCGGCAAACAGAATGCTTCGCGGAAGGTACGAGAAGTGACGGATGAATCGCCTTAGTACACGTTGGGCGAGCCCGTTGAACGTGTACTGGGGGCTTTAGTCGAACTAGCAATAGCAATAAATTATCCCAAGAACTAACTTAACATTGTAGTTGAAAAACCTATTTTCCCATACATTCCAACCGCAAATGTAAGTTTGTAAGCACAATATTGAGAGATTTACCATGTTATTTTAAGACCATTCTTATAGGTTTTCCTATAATCTATGAGTAAGGAACCATTCTCTGAATTTTTTTCATAATTCTAGGCTCAGTAGTTTCGGAGATAAGGGGGGGGAATGGTCAATTTTCATCTATTTTCGTAAATATCTCAAAAAATATTTGTTTAAAAATTATTTTAAAATAATATTTGAGATTCTTGTAACAATTCATTTCATTTGATATGTCACACGGTACAATTAGCAAAACTTTTTTTAAATATTTTCTTCTTTGCCCCCCAAAAGTGACCCCTATATTCAAAAATCATTTATTTTCGTATCACATCCGTGTTTGGGTTACAGAAATACATATGTGTATCAAATATCAAGTTAATCGGCCCATTAGATTCGGAGCAAATTGGCTGTGACAGACGGACAGACAGACACACGAGTGATCCTATATGGGTTCCGTTTTTGCCTTTTGAGGTACGGAACCCTAAAAACATAGTCAAAATGCCTTTTCAAGGTACACTATATAATTTTCGCCACCATATTATTGTGATAAATTGTATCGTTGTTCTAATGGCCGCAAGCGCTACTGCAGAGGGTGAGGTTCTGGGTTCGATTCCCAGATCGGACAAAGTGGTATTGAGTTTTTCCATCAGAAATTTCTCAGTAGCAGCACGGAGTCTGCATTTGTGCCCGTTTGATAGCAAAAGGCTCGCCGCGCCCCCTATTACATAGGACTTAAACAAAACTAGCGAAATATGGGTGTACTTAGGTATACCTTTGCTTAACCCTTCAGAGAATACTGGCGTGATGTTATTTGTAAATGAATAATGCGAAAAAAACAAAAAGATGAACACATTCCGCGTTCTCTTTGCTCCCGATTTTTTTATTTTTCTCATTTTACTACTCAAATTTTCCCCACAGTATTTTGTTCTTAAGTACCTATGTCCTATTTAGAAGTATTTTCCATCACTATTTTATATTCTTGTACACTCTAAAGTTCATTCCTCTCATCATTAAGCCTAGGCCAGACAAAACAAAGTGTACTTAATTATTTTGATTGTCTAGACTAGTTTGTTTACTATGAAATACACTCGAGAGCAATGAATACGGGTCACTTAAAGAATGTTAAAAATCTCGGAAACTAAAAATGATAGGTTAATGCAATAAATTGTATTTAATAGACAATGTAATACTCCTTAAATGAAAGTAAAAAAAATATGAGTCACCATACATTTTATTAACACAAAATTACATAAAGAAAAAAACTGCTGATCTCTCCTTAAAACAAAAATAGGAAACATGAAATTTTTGAACTTTATTACGATTTTCTTGAATTTTAATACTTCGTATTGCCTCCTCGTGCTTCCATTACTGCGTTTACGCGGTTTGGCATGCTGTACACCAAGTTCCTTATACGATTTTGGGGAATATTCTCCCATTCCTCTGTGAGAGCAATTTTGAGCTCACGAAGCGTGATTGGGGGAGGGTTTCGTTGTTTTACGCATCTGCCTAGCTCGTCCCAAGCATGCTCGATCGGGTTGATATCCGGGCTGCGCGCTGGCCACTCCATACGTGTAATGTTCATCTCTTGAAGGTAGTCATTCACAATTCTACCTGTATGAGGTCAGGCATTGTCATGCATAAATATAGCATCCTCACCTAAATTGACCATAAATGGACCAACGTGATCATTGAGGATTTCTTCCACATATCTTACGCTAGTTAAAGAGCCGTTTTCTATGATCACCAGCTCTGTGCGACTTTCAGAAGAAATTCCGGCCCACACAAGTACACACCCACCACCGTAGGCTACTTTTTCTTCGATGCATGCTTGCTTGAATCTTTCCCCTGGTCTTCGATACACTCTGTGTCTTCCATCGTGCTTGTAGAGCATAAATTTTGATTCGTCGGAGAACATAACTTTTGACCAATCTTCAATACTCCAATTTACGTGGCTCTGGGCATATCTTAGTCTTGAAATACGATGCCCACGCTCCAGTTTAGGGCCGTTTGCAGGTCTAAGGGGTTTTAAGTTAGATTCAGCAAGCCGACGTCTTACTGTCCATGCACTTGGGTTACTTCCTCCGAGGCGTCGAAACTGATTTGTGAGTTCAGTTCCTGTGAGAAAGCGATTTCGAAGCATGGTGTTCACCAAGTATCGGTCTTCTCGTGCTGTGGTACACCTGGTTCTGCCCGTTCCTGGTCTGCGTAGGTTAGAACCAGTTTCTTCGTAACGTCGGAGAACTCTTTGTACTGTTGACAGCGACACACCGACAGTCCTGGCTGTATCGCGCTGACTCCGGCCGGTTTCCAGCATTGTAAGTATTCTGGTGCATTCTTCAGGCGTAAGCGACATAATTTCAGCTTGAATAATGAATATAGAGCACTATCAACATGGTTTATGTACCCACATAAATGACAGATTACAAACAAAAGCAAAACCAAATGCTGTAATTTCGTAGTTCCATCTTCGAAAGTGGCCCTTTTTCAAATTTGATTTTTTTATGATATAACTTTACAATAACTAAGAAGTTTTAATACCTTCATTTAAGGAGTATTACATTGTCTATTAAATACAATTTATTGCATTAACCTAGCATTTTTAGTTTCCGAGATTTTTAGGATTCTTTAAGTGACCCGGATTCATTGCTCTCGAGTGTATTACGTTTTAACGAGCAACGATATTTATCATAGTTTGTTTACTAACTAATATTGCGAAGGGCTCATTATGTGTCTTTATTTCAGTTCATTGGTCGATTCAAATTTAATCTATTTTCGGGCGAATTGACAAATCCAGAAATACGCATTAGGCAATGGCAGGTAATCTGAAAAGCTCAGAACAGATGGCGCTGGCTGGGGGTCATACGAACTGTCAACAACTGTCAAACATTGGTTATTTCCATAGAGTATAGCAATAAACTCAATAGACTAAAATATTTCAAATTTGACCGCCAGAACTTCAAATTATGACCATAGATAATAGACTCATTATGACCTCCAAACTCACTAGCGCCACCTCACGGGAGCAATGGCGGACATTCCTGCCATTGGCGCATTTTGAATTTTAGGCAATTAAAATGATGAAATAATAATATTATTTAACTATTCGCTCGTTGCGGGCGAGTAAATTCGTGCGAATCGACCAATAAGCCTTGATTTTGCAAAAAGAAGTCTAGCAAGAAGATTAAAACTGTAAAAAGGTCATTGTAATTAAGTTATTCGTAAGACCGTATTAAGGTTCCCAGAAACCCAGTAGAATTATTTGATGAGCAATTGTGTTTGAAAATTCTTCAGCGTGGGCCTTCTTTCTCAATTTTCTCCTACTTACCAACTAAACCCACCAAAGACCCATTAAATAAAACAAATTTTGCGTATTTTTTAAATAATCTATATACCTACATTATGACTTGCTACAGCCGTGTTATGTAAGTGGTTCTAAAAGAAAATTCCTTTCGCCCTATTATGAACAAAAAAGACACTGACAAAAAGTGATATCAAATAACTCTCCATCCTTTTGATCAGCGTACAATATTCAGTTGCAAATAGTCGAGAGTTTATTTGACACTCGACTATTTCGTTTCCATTTGCCTTTTGTTTTGAACTCGCTCTACACATACATACCTACATATGGGCATTTATACGAATGCTCCTGACCGGAAAATTGAGGGACCTAGTTTTTCAGGTAGAACTAATGTTGTGACTAAAGTTTATGAACCAGCTTTTTTGATAAAAGGAAGCTGGTTTCAAACTAGGAATGGAAACCACGAATGTGGCTGTCATTCTGCATACATTTCTCATTTTCTAAATGATCACTGACTGTATATAACAAAACAACTGAAAGGTAAAAAAAAATAAAGAACTTCTCTGAAGTTGGACTGCAAGCTGGTATTTTTTGCAATTCTTCTTCTTTTCTCGACTAACCTGGTGTCAGAGTTTTGGGTTTGAACTTGAGACTTATGACTTGGTAGTCTGACGGTCATCGACTAGGGTATCACTGCACAATGTACTGGCGTCAATGAAATTTTTAATTCAGTTCCAAAATAATACCTTTATTTCATCTAAAATTAATTTCTGTCTACAGATCTATTTTGAATGACATACGTCCTACAGAAATTCAGCTGCCAAACAATAGTTCAGTAAACAGTACAATGTTTGTTAATTTGTTTTATACCGTTTTAGGATATTTTGATGAATACTTTTTGTTGATAATTATTTTCAGTCGGACATATTCACCGTTTTGGTTGAATGACATAATTGTATGAGAAAAAGTTTTTGCTATATTTTGGTACTTAAAAATATTTTTAGTTCAATCCCATAATATAGTAGTGTGAGACAGTGGTAACAAACTTTTTATATTGGAACTATGTGTTGTGCTGTGTAATCAAATTGGCATGTAACCAGTAGCTCGATTTAAAAATGTTGCTTAGCTAAAGCACAAAAGAGCTGTTGCAGCAGCTTATTTCTTGATTCATTATTTTAACTCCGCGATTACAGTCATAATAAAAAAGTAGTGATACTTTTTATTGTTTTGTTGTTCATATTCTGCATGTTATTTAAAATTATCATACATATGGTGTTGATTTTGTTTCAGATACGTGTTATTAACTATTTCTTTCACATTTTTGACAAGTAAATTGTTTACAACTAGTCTCTACAACTTGTTTAAAGAGTACCTAAACGATGTAAACGAAACTAGTAGACACAACAAAATACATGTTTTATACATGTTTTTCCGAGTAAATAAGCATTTACGTATTTATAAATCACTCCCAGAACAACATACCTAATAAATCTTATAAAAATAAAAGAAACAAGAGATACCAATAAAAGTAAAAAGGATTAACCTTCAAACCAAAAGGAGTGATCTGCTCACAAAAAAACATTGCAAATATAAACCGAACTTTGATCTCCTGTACAACAAAGGTCGCAAAAACTGTGCCAAAGGGCATAAAACCTTATAAAATGGCGATAGGGATGAGCAAATATCCGCTGAATTGTACCCCGCATCCGCTGGATTTATGATCCTATCAATTCATATTTATTTGATGTTCTCACACTTGGACTTTGTTTGATTAAGGCTGGCGCTTAAAACAGCGGGGAGGTTAGCGGATTGCATAGCGGAAACACGATTGTAATAAAATCTTGAATTCTGCGGCATCTGACGTGGGTTTCAGAAATCAGTGTCCAGTAAAATAACAATCCATATCAATAGTGTTATGGATTATTCTTTTTTGGAAAATTACTAAGAATGTGACATATAAAATTAAAAGTTATTGATGTAGCATGAACTTGAATCTTTTAAATTACCTCAGCATAATTGGGAACAGTATCTTGGCTGATTTTTCGCAAAGTTAAGCTCGAGCAAATCGCTTCCATTGGGATGCATGGATGTAAATATAAATACGCTTACGTCATGTATCACGAATTTCTATAAAAATCGCCTCTTCAAACTTGATTGACATCCCGAAAACCGCTCGTTTCCCTGCCCCACACTGCAACCATGTATTTTAAACTTAACATTTCAATAACGCTCCCCATTTCATTTATAATATCCCTTGAATTATTACAAGTATTTTATAATACGTTAATACAGAAATATTGCTGTACAAACATTGTAAATAAAGTGCGTTCTAGTGATAAAGCAGTGATGATAATACGCGGCTTAAATTCGAGCTTAGTAGTCAATAAATCTTGCTATGATAAGCTGCATGGGTTATATATAACTTTACATTTTTTTGAGATAATAATAATTGGGTTGTTTTTTCTGTGTTGGGTTAAGGGATAAATTGAAGCAAGTAGAATTTTTAAGCATTTATTTAGGTAAAAGTTTAAAATTTTACTAAAGTCAGTGAAACGTAGTTTTATTTATATAAAGGCAATACACTAAATACATACACAGCATTAACCCACAATCTTTGTCTCACATGTATCTAAAATATAGCAAAAAGCTAAAAGAAAGGCTAAAGAGCTTTTGCATGTTAATGTACATATAAAATTTCAAATATAGACATAAAAATAACAAATATAAGACATCGTCGGACTACTGACTAATATTATAAATGTGAAAATGAGTTTGTTTGTTTGTTACACTTTCACGCTAAAACGGCTGAACGGATTTTGATGATATTTGGCACATAAAGAGACCATGAGTTGGAAAAGGATATAAAATATCTAGTATCCCGATATTCTCACGGGATCGAGACTTATGCGATACTGCGGGGAGCAGCTAGTTACTTATATGTTAAGGCTAGGTTTTCCGGACCTGTAGGCCTTTGAAACGCTACCTCTGCCTCCGCCAAATGCAGAGCGACGTATTTATTTACGATGCACCGCCTACGGTTTCGTGAAAAATCCATGCCACAGCATACCAAGAAATATGGACTGGTCTAAATTTATCATTAATTCTCTGAAGAGACTTATTTGTTCTGCACCTATTATATTCACTAGATATAGATACCCAACAAAAAACAATCATTATCATATAATCCTAAAGTCATCCATTAAGTTTATCTCAAATCAATGCGTCACTGTTAGGTAACAGAAAGCAATATGGCGGCGAGGAAATTTAAATTAATGGTCCAGAAACTTAGCAGCTGCGCTGATTTAGATTAATGGAGACTGCGTTGTTTTGTTGAGGTACTTGAGATTGTTTAAGACGCTTTTAAAAGAAAAATTATGTTTGAGGTACTTACAAGTTACCTTATCTATACTTTAACAGATTTTGAGTTTTTTTAAGTGGAATGAAGTGAAGTGCTTGTGACATATCATGAAATCCCGGTACGGTAATTTAGATAGTTTGCTATCTAAATGTTAAAAAGAAATCAGAGAGTTGTTACTCGACTATAAAAAAATTGTACCTTGAAAATGTTGCGCTGTCACAAATAGTGAAATTATGCGTCTGGTCATTCCTAGGCAGTTATTCCCGCTACAATCCTTGCTGACGAGCTAATATTTTAACAACATCATAAACAATTCGAATAAGTCTTGAAAATCCAAAGTTGTGTTGATTCATATACCTACCTAAGGAACTTCTCCTTAGGTCCCTCAAACAAAAATACTGAACTACTTCAGTTGAGTAATTTAGTTTTACATAATTACTTACAGACGACATCACAGGACGGGTCACATTAGCAGAAAACAGAATGACAAATTAATTATAGATTATTCATTTTGGGCTAAATTATGAAAATGCCGGCCAAACAAAAATAAACTAATATTTCGTTACAAGTACAACATGTGATTCTCTTCACTTTTTTACTATGGGACCAAATATTTCGGGCCATTCCTTGCGCTGTTATATGAGTTTGTAAAATACTGTTTTCAATAAAATAACCCAATATTTGCGTAAATAGAACCACTAAATAGACCTAAAACCAGTTAATACTAGTGATACCTACGAGTGATACCTATTTCAATCAGGTTAAACTAGTACTACTAGTATAACCCTAGAGCCTTGTTTCACAATAAAAAATGATGACTGTCATGGCTGCTACACACAGTGCCGGCAGCATGGCCGCCGGCCATGCCAAACAAAGCCGCAGAAAGTAACGGCACTGTGTGTAGGAGTCATTATAATTAGATAACTGTTATTATTTTATCTAAAACTTAATGAAAACAGTATGTTACAAATACATAATTATAACAGCGCAGGGACTGGGAATGGCCCTACAAATTTGGTCCCGTAGTGAAAAGTGAAGAGAATAACATGTTCTAACGGAATGTAACTTATTTTTTGTTTGGCCAGCACATTCACATTTAGCCCAAAAATGTATGGAAATTGCACAAAAAACACTGAGTTCGGTGTTTCGAATCCGACTACTCTGAGAAGAAAAACCGAAAGGTGTGAAAAAGGGAGAAGAAGATCTTAGATCAGACATAATAATTACTTTGCGAATGTATCATACCGTATTCTACAAATCATAATAAACAATTACAGACACAATCTTCAAAACCCTTCCATCTGATCATAATCAAAGCACATTGAGAAACATTTTTTATCGTAAAACATACGTTTCACAAATCATCGCGACCATTGTTACTTAATAAAGCGTGCATGTAAAGGATTGCGTATTTTTTGGGACCCCATGATACACATCTTGGCAAAAGAGGAAAAAAATTCAAAGATGTTTTTGCTAACACCGCCAAAAGGTTTTTTAACGTTTACGAAACGCTATTTACATTTGGGTGAGTACATTTTTGATGACGTGATAAGGCGTATTGGCAGAGATTTACCTGGTTTGAAAGATGTTATTTTGTGTGTATTAAAATAATAGAATAGAATAGAATAGAATAGCTTTTATTTCGGACAAAGTCCATAGGGTTAGTAACAATTTTACTTAACATCTAATGGTAGCCACACACGTTACGATTTGCTTGCGCAAACTTAGGCTTGCGCAAATTTGCTTGACGTCGGTATTGACCACACACATTACGATTTGCTTGCGCAAATTTGCTTGACGCCGGTATTGACCACACACGGCTCAAATTTGCTTGTGATATCATTTCTGTTTAGAGACCGTCCAGGTGTGTTACGCGGTAATGGCATCAATTGATGACGCTTTGGCAATAGTAGGAGGAGGCGGAGCGCGCGAGGGAGAGACAAATGTTGCGACCTCGCGCCCGTAGCCGCCGCCGTAGGAGACGCCCTGGGCGTCGGGAATCGCGAGCCGATTTCCGGCCACCGTAGGCGCGGGCTTGCGGGCGGAGAGCAATGAGTAGCTCGATTGTTGATAAAAAAAAACATGAGGGGCAGTCTTTGGGGACTGCCGATGGAAGTGAAAACAGTATCCTATAATATTATGTTAATCCAGGTAATAAACTATCTATCTGCCTCATCCAAATCCTTGTGAATTCATGCAGGCCTAGTAGTTTTTGTTAGGTTTCTGCTCAGATATTGTGCACAACGTCTAATGATTGAAATACTATCTTGAATTCATGCAAGACTAGTACTTTTTTTAGGTTACTAACAAATTCTACTCTCCCTCCGTCTTACGAATTTTCGATCAGGTTACGTGTCCTGACGCAAGTTTAACATTTTTTACCCATCCCAAAAAAAGTGCACAACACCGCCAAAGAAGTTTTTGCTTCAAAAAACTACTGAAATTGGAACACATGCCCCACACTGCAAACTCAAATTTGCACAAGCTTGGAATCGAAAATTGAAAATCACACAAGCCTAGAAATTTGCGCAAACCTCCCACACACGTAACGATTTGCTTGCGCAAGCCTAAGTTTGCGCAAGCAAATCGTTACGTGTGTGGTCACCAAATCGCTACAAAAAAAAAAATACGTAGGTACAATAAACCGAACCATGTGCGCCGCGACACGACTGATTTCAATGAATTTCTATGAAGTACCTTCCGATGCTAGCGACACGTCGACACGTCGGCACGTCGACACGTCGGCACGTCGCCTTCTTAAAAATACATAGAAACCAGTCCTGTCGCGGCGACACGTCGCCTGCAGTTGCCGCCTGTGATCAACTACGGAATTGTACCCGGCGCACGCCAATAAAGCTCCCAATCGACAAGATTTTTTCCGACACCTTCAATCGTCTTCATCGTCATATTTCAGCCAATAAAACTTCCTCATGAATCACTCCGTCCATAGGTGAAAACCGTATGAAAATCCGTTCGGTAGGTTAAAGAAATCTACTGAAATTTGAACACATGCCCCACACACGCTCAAGCAAATTTGCGCAAACTCAAATTTGCACAAGCTTGGAATCGAAAATTTAAAATCACACAAGCCTAGAAATTTGCGCAAATTTCTTCCCACACACGTAACGATTTGCTTGCGCAAGCCTAAATTTGCGCAAGCAAATCGTAACGTGTGTGGCTACCATAATGTTAGTAGGTACATACACAAATTGACATAAAATTAAAATTCAGCGTGAAGCTGCATCCACCTCCGCAACATCGGGGAATCCCACCGATCTGCGAACACACTGAGAATACTGTTGGTGCCGCCGCGAACACGTGACATCAGGGATGCACATCTTTTTCGAATAATGGCGGCAAAACCATCAATGTTGTTATCTGTAAACATCCCTGACGCACTACAACGCCACGCAATAATAAAATCGCGTTGTTAATATTAAAAAAGTGAATGTTAATTGGCGACAGCAAAATCTGCTTATTTTGAAAATATAGTCTCATGCATACAATGACCACAATCTTCCTAGCCTTTTTCCCAACTATCTTGGGGTCGGCTTCCAGTCTTACCGGTTGCAGCTGAATACCAGTATTTTACATGGAGCGACTGCCTATCTGACCTCCACAACCCAGTAACTGGGTAATACGATACCCCTTGGTAAGACTGGTGTCAGACTTTCGGGCTTCTGACGAGTCGTAACGACTGTCAAAGATCCACAAATGACAGCCGGGACCAACGGTTTAACGTGCTTTCCGAGGCACGCAGGAGTCTCGGTATGTGAAGATGGTCACCCATCCACTGACCAACCCCGGCAAGCGTAGCTTAACCTGATGGATCGATCCGTGCGGCTTGTTATTACTTAGCCACGAGCTCCTCATGCATACAATGACCACATCACCCCTTTTTTGTCGACCAAATAGTAAAACAAAAAAGGACCGAGAAAGTACACAAAATAATAAGTAATAAAAAGTTTTATCTTTTTATTACTAAAATAACTGAAAAAATAAACATCGGGCAGTCTTTGGAGACTGCCGATAGAATTGAAAACTAAGTAACTTTTCGATACAACGTAACGCCATCTAACGAAAATGACAGGAATTTATGTGGCTTGCTGTCAGTACAAGAACGAAAGCTGTGGGTCCATCAAAAAAATCAAAAAAATAAATAAAACAGAGTGCGCTTTCAACAACATTTCTACTCATTCTCCATCTTATGAATTTTCGATCAAGTCACGTGTCCTGACGCGAGTTTAATATTTTTTACCGAACATTGCCCTATCGTAAGACGCAGTGGGTCTTACGACTCCCACGCGAACTAGTCTACTAGTCGCGGACAAAAGCTACTCTATATAGGGTGACTGGTAATTAGTGACCGATTTATAAACATGTGACTTAACTCATCATTATGAACAACTTTTATTATGGAATCAAACCTGAAATCACGAAAATAAAATCTACGGTTCCCTACATTTATATTCTCATAACTCGTCAAAATGTAGGGAACAGCTGATTATTTTTTACTTACCTACTTATTATTATTTTCCTTTATTTCATTTATATACATATTATTTACATTTTTAAATATTTAATTATTATAATTTCGTTAGTCTAGTAGTCGTCTCTGGTTCGAATCCCAGGTCATGCAAAGTGTAAATTGTGAGATGTAAGTAGGTACTTTCTGAAGATGAAGAAAAAAAGGCGTAGGCCTATAGTGGAAATATTTCAAACTTGATTATAAAGGACATACCTACTGTCTCAATTCTCCATAGCCCAGCTGATAGTTGGACGATGGAAACATGTAATTTTCCCCATAGACCAATTGGTCAAATTTCAATTGGTCCATGGAGCACCGACGAACGACCAAACCCGTTAATCCAATGAGAATAAACAAATAAATTCTAGGTTCAACATAGGCTAAAGGGCCAACAGGCTAGACCACTCAGACACATACTAATGAATATTAAGGCAATTTCACACCAACTAGCAATCCGTCTAGCTAGCTAATTCACTTCAACCCATCCACACACTTACTTTAGCCAATTAACTAAATGGCTACAAGAAACACTGAACGACTTGCTAAGGTTAAAAGTCTAATTAGAACTGTTAGACGTATGTTAGCTTTGATGTCTTTGTTGTTGTTAATAGTTTTTAGTTAGTTAGTTGCTAGTTGCTATCCAATAATTTCAAAGGAGATTTTTAAATGGTATTGCGAAAATTCGTCGTTAAATCTGCCTAGCCTTTTGTCAACTATGTTGGGGTCAGCTTCCAGTCTAACCGGATGCAGCTGAATATCATTATTTTACATGGAGCGACTGCCTATCTGGTCTACACAACCCAGTTACTTGGGTACCACGATACCCCTTAGTAAGACTGGTGTCAGACTTTTGGGCTTCTGATTACCCGTTACGACTGTCAAAGATCTTCGAATGACAACCGTGCCGTGAGCGTTGCATTGTTACTGTCACTTGTTATTTAGGTTAGGTTAGGTTAGAACTGTGATGTGACCGGCGAAGTGCCAGGGTCCGTTTAGGCACAAGAGAATGTAATGTTTTGGGAATGTGGTGTTTTACAGCGATCTAACCTCGACAATCAAACAAAATACCAAGTGACGGGACGTAGTGACAGTGACAATGACAATCCAATGCTTGCGGAACTTTGGCTGGGCCGAGGCGGTGTTACTAGGGTGCCTGTAGTGGCACTTTATCCGATGGGGATAGAGTGCCACTGGTGGCACTCTATACACTGCCTATATTTTATGTCTGGACTTTAAAAAAGACCTTGATATCTAAATTTCCATGTACTACGTGTTGGTACGAGTGTTTGCGGTGCCGCCACGGCTGCGGGCGCGGGTGAAAATTGCTCCGTGAGTTCTTAGCCTAAAAGTGATTCCGATATCCTATTTATAGAATAACTAATTTCATTTCAGATAGTGTATCTAGTGAGGCACAGAATCGGTCGAAGTGGCGGTACTTGGGGGAGGCCAATGTCCAGAATTGGACGTCCTTCGGCTGAAATGATGATGATGATGACCTAGTGAACACATTCAACTATGGTCTTACACGACAAACTGTACAGTTCGCGTCAAATAACTTTGCCGCTTTGAAGTTAGGTAGCGCATGTGCGCTGGCATGCGCACTACTGTTTTATAACTAAGTTTGACTACTGCGCAGACATTTGTAGTCTACTTCAGAGCGGCAAAGTTATTTGACGGGAACTGTAACAGTCACACATGTTACAGCCGACAGAGAAGGATGGCGTGATGACCACGACCACTCTGTCAAGAGTGAACCGACAAAGAAGAAGTAACAGTCTACAAGATTGAATTCCAACAAGAAACAGTAAAATCGAACGCTTTCAGTAATAATGTGCTAACTAAAACCTGAACTGTGAACATCGAACTATCTGCCAACTACTGTCCGTGGCGACCGTGGCACAAGCTCTTCCAACACAAACGGTCCGGAGTATTTAGAAGTTACTTCTTAACCGTTTGCCAATTAGTATAGAATTCCGATTGGTATTGATCCTAAACACCCATCTGTTAAATTATGCGGAGTCCGACCGATTTTCTTATTCGGTTTACGGCAAAAATTGCTATTTTCGTTTTCGGCCGATTTGTTTTATTCAGAAGTCAATAGGTACTAACTGTTCTTTTTTTCCGAGAAAATCCATCTTATTAAAAAATACAAGCACAACGACTAAGCAAATGCAGAAAATTTGTTTTTCCTCGTTTATAAATGCATACGGTTAAATTCGGCCCTGTTTTTATTTAACTTTTACCAAACAACAACCTAGCGTCAAAAACAAAAATAAAATTCGATATCAGTTAGGCCGAAAAACGATCCTTCTTGATTCGGTCTCTATTAACACTTTCGACGTTTCCCACTTTTCATAGAGCTCATAAGCCATGCCACCACAAATATTGGAAGTGAACCCTCGGGGAGGGTCACCGGTATTACGTTTGCGCTAAAGTTAACTATCGCGGACGGTCAACGACACTAGGTTTAAAACCATATTATAAAACACAGTAAAATTGTGTTTTCAGGGGTTCTAGTCACTCTCTGCAATATTTAAATTTATTTGTGAATATGAAATTTAGTAACAGTGAATAAAAAAAAATTGCAAAAAAAGTTTTGATTTTAAAACCAGCGCATATAATAATTAATCTTGTTAAAACATACATCAGATTTTATTATTACGGTTTGTAATGCTGTATTCGCTAAGAAAGAAGTCTCCGTTAGCCCCTCCCGGCATCCCATATGCGACTAGGTGAACCCTCCAGGAGGGCTTCCAGCACTGAACGTGTTAATTTATGTCACATCGAGTTTCAAGAGTAAGTTCTGCTTTGTAGAGCGTCGTCTCTGTCACTCACACCTGTCTGTGTGACAGTCTCTTGCTAAAGCCCGATGCTTCACATTTACGGCCGGATTACATTGATTTGAGAATAATTGGTCTTGAAAACTTGAGTTTCCGAACTATGGTAACTTTATTGACCTTTACTACGTGTTAAGTTTTGTGTGATTAGATTAGGGTTAACAAAGAGACATGGCTTAGGGTTAACAGAGGAGCAGTGGTGACCCAGTGGAGCAGTGGTGGCCCAGTGGTGGTCGAACCCAGGCAGGCGCTTTAAATTGTGTAATTTGTTTCATCACCACTGCTCTCAAAACGGTGAAGGAAAACATCGTGAGGAAACCGGCATGTCCTAGAACCAAAAATTCGAAGACATGTCACATCCACCAATCTGCACTGGGCCCGTGTGGTGGATTACAGCCCACTCTCTCTCGAAGAGAGGAGGCCTGTGTCCCAGCGGTGGGAACATTCTAGGCTGATTTATGGTAAAGAGACATACCTACTCGTACAATGTTTTGTCTAGGGAGCAGATGTTTTGTGAAAATATATCAGGACGTAAATGCGAGATCGCAATTGCGATATTTCTTTAGATTCAAGCTTTTTCTAATTAATAATTTTTGAATACTGATCATGTTTATTACTAAGTACACTTATGTAACCTTATGTTTTAGCCAAAAAAAACGTACCCCGTATCTTAATGGCAAAACATGTAGTTACTTTCACTATTTATAAGACCGAAGATATGTTGGTTTTGTTCACATTGGTTTTGCTCATAATTTACGAAATTTTATCTCTTCATCTTTAAGCATTGTGTTTTAGTTGCGTTAAAAATAGTGACCAATTTTGTCATTTGAGTATTTTTAGAAATGTCTGTAAAAAGAAAAAATAAAATAAAGTCTTACCTAAAGCTTCTTTCTTTATCTGTCCACCTTGGCTTGGCCTCTACTTTTTATTTAGTATTTGGTCAAGACATTGCTCACCCCACGTCCAGTTATCACCTTGAACAAAAACATTTGAAATAGATTATAAATCGAATTCCAATTTCGAAATGTTTAATGTGACAGCTGCTATTTATTTTTTGTAAGAGTTTTCCAATCTTTTTTCGACCGATTTATTGCCAGGATTATAACCTCATTACAGCTTTCGTATTTTTTTTTTCATATTATTTGGCGTTTATTTCGAAATTATTCGTCACGGCATAAAAGCTGTCATTCCAGCACGCTTATTACGCAGTGATTGACGTGTCGCTCTATTATCTGTCACGCTAAACACGTCATTATCGGATGATTGTCACCCGCACGCGCTCAACAATGGGACGCGGGTTGGAATCCCGTTTTGGGTATTTTTACTCGTTTTTAGGGAATTTCGGAATAATCCGCTTTGTTGCTCTTTTTCGGTTATTATCAGATTATTGGATAAGTATAATTTGATAGATTTTTTACCGATATTGTGCTTTTGTTGGGACAAATGTCCCTTTATATCGTACAGAGGGGTTTTATCTGTTTTGTCGCAATAACTAAAATGATGAAAAACTGATTTATTGATGTGGGTAGGTACGCTGTTTTCTTACATGTTGTGATTTATACTAATATCATTGAGCTACAAGACGCCTCATTTTCAGTTAAAGTAAAACATCACGACAGAATCAGTAGGTACACACGAGCGGTAATTTGTCGACAAAATAACGAGTGACGCGTTAATTAGTAGGTAATCTAATCACTGATAAGGATGGCTGAGGCTCTGCGCATGTGAAAGTTACTAGGTACCGTCTGACCTCTGTAACCTAATTACCAAAGTAATCTAGTATTATCTAATTTGTGTGTGACGTTTTAATTATAAGACTCGTTCTTCGTGTTTATTAAACTGTCTAAATAAAGTACATTATACCATCTAACGCGTATTTTTTAAATAATTATAGTTTTAAGTGCCTTGCTCCGCGTACGTGGATCATGGATTTTTCCATACATACATTTACATCAAATTTTATTTCATGGGTATACTTTTTAACCAACTGTGGCGGAGCCCAAAAGGAGGGCAATTTTTTTGTTCATCTTTAGGGTCATTACGGTTGAAGCTATCTTTGTATCAAATACACATGAAAAGGTAACAAACAAAAGATGACAGTTGGAGCGAAAAATCGATCCTGCTAGGTCTCATATCTGGAAAAATTCGTTTTCTCCGTATTTTCACCCGAACAGAGCTTGGTCGCCCAAAGTTTAGAACAAGTTGGTTACCTTGGAATAATGACATGGCAGCATAGAATTAGTAAGTACCCTACTATCATGGCTGCACGGAATTAGTAAGTACCTACTATCATGGCAGCATGGAATTAGTAAGTACTATCATGGCACTATGGAATTAGTATGAAGTATCCTGTATTATTAAATGAGCATTCTCTATTTTCACCCGGGCAGAGTTCGGACGACCAGTTACTTTTTATTATACCTAAAGATTAAACCAAAAATTATGATACTTAACAATAAAGATTTCATAAAGTCAAGGTACGTAAACACCCTTACCTAAGTAATACAGCTACAGTGACTAACGATAGTTGATGAAAGTTAGAGCAACGAAGACGAATTATTGGAGCTCCAGGCGTCACCGAAGTACATGTCACTGGCTCAGTCGGTAAAAACTTAATGGAAAGCAATGATAGAAGCCAATTGAGATAACTGTTCGTTCTTTTGTGGTTCTAACGTATTTTGAGACCGAGGTCGAGTTGGAATGGGGGCTTAAAATTAAAAGTCCAATATCTGGCAGAAACTATGTAATTACGATTCTCTCTAACTTGCCCATTAGTAAAATCTTTTGATGAAAGTACTTAGGCACAGAATTGTATGAAATTAATAAAATTCCATTTTTATCATAAGTAAATCTGTGACGCGCTGAGTTACCTAGTACTGTAAAGGACAGCTTTGTACTAAAAGTTTTACCCATAATTATAATCCATGACTATGATGCGAAATCGCTAACACATAGTTAGCGATCAGTTGTGATCAGTGTTCACTCCTTCTCTGTGTGTGGAAAGTATTTTACTTGTAGGTAATAGTGTTATTATTAACCAGTTCACAAAATAAATAATATATCATTTAGCATTTAGATATTATGTGACTTCGTAAATGCCTCCATTAAGGGTACACTAGTCGACGGCTCGAACTCGCTGGTGGGCGTAACTAATATGCATATTATTTAGGCTAATTAGTTATTTATTTAGTTTGTTTTATTTAGTATTTATTGGTCTGATTTTTATTGATTTATTTATAAATTTATTCATTTATTTAGTGAAATAAACAATGATTTATAACGAAAACGAGCGCGTAAAATTTCATGAACAAACCTTAGGGCGTATAGAAATTATAAAAAAAAACTACTGAATGTCTTTGCTCAAATTAAATTTATTTGAACTATGGAATTAATCATCTATCCCTATACGGTTTCTATTTTGCCATTTTCTTACTAAGTAAGTTATTTATTTACGCCCAAACACAAGTTAAAATTTGTGTTGAAATATGGAAGTTTCGACGCTCATAACTTCCGAACCAATATTTTTTATCCAATTCTGCTGCCATACCGGGCTAGATAATGACAAGACAAATTGATATGATGTTTAGTTTTAAACATACACCGTCAAACAGATGAGTAATCACTATACTACGTTTGTATGGAAGAATGACCGAGTAGCGTACCCTTAACGTAGAATACGTATAACAGTTAACTTTCATAAAAAACGAAACAGAATTTAAAAATTCACTCTCTAAATCTCTAAAGAAAATGACACGAACTCTCTTACAAGGAATACAGATATAACAGCCCTATAATACGTTCTACGAGGATCATATTTTACAAATCTCGTTAATAATTTGTTCGCTTTCACGCCAGCGTTTTGCTAGGCCTGGCGTGACGGCGTCTGAATAATGGATGCAGAGACAGTTGAATATTACATGTCCTGTGACGAACCTCCCGCTCGCACTGTCAGGTTACGCAAAACTGTGCCATAACCTGGCAATTTAGCAGCGTAAAGGCGAGTCTAAAGGGAAAAGAGTAGGTACTTAGATAAATTAGATACATTTTTTATTGCAAAGTTTCTTGTAGGTGAAACTGTTCCTGTGGGAATTTGGGAGTATGTAATCCAGTGACTATTAGGTTTTCTTCAAAAATGTAAAGTTTCCAGGGACATATGAACCCAACATGAACCACAAACTATTTATTCATTAAATGTATATTTTAATATTTTATTTATATTTAAATTGATTGTAAAAAACTCTTTCATCTCAAAAGAAATAGTAAACATTATTAAATAAAAAAATAATCTCCAGATCTCTCGAACAATCAGTCATTTTTATCCAAAACGTTTACACAAACGTCAAATCTCAGAACTCCAATTTTCATGTACAACAGAGATATATAAAAATGTGGAAATCTCGTTTAAGTCAGTTTTGCTCAAACACGTCTCCTGAGACGAGACGCCGACAGTTCCATACATTCTTTGTGCACCAACTTTCAACTGAACGCTTTGTCCAATTGCATTTTGTAGCTAGCACTTTCTATGAAATCATTTTAAAATAGGAATGTATACAGAGAGTTGTCACTTCAATTTCTTAGAGGGAGAATGTGAAAGAAACAAAATATGTACTTTTTACCCGACTATAGCGAAGCAAAAAAGAGGGTTATGATTTTGATCGGTTTGATAATTGATAATGTGTTTATTCATATAAAAATGTACATTTTTTTACAAGTAGAGTGCTTAATCTAAATTTAAAGTACACAAAAGTATTAACATTATGTATGTATGTTCATAGGTATGTTCATAGGTTTATAGGTATGTATGTTCATTTGTTCCGTCATAACGTCTAAACTGCTCATCATAATTTGATAAATGAGGTATCGTTAGAAGCGTCTTGATCGTCCGCTAGTTGTACGATGTGACGTTACATTAAACATGGCGCCCTCTAGATCTAGAGGACATAAAGTCATGAACTAAAAATGTTTTTGTTTGTATGTATCCCATGATTAGTATCAAATGAAACGGCATTTCAAAAAAATATACCCCAAAACAAAAAGGAATAAAAAAAAAAGTTATAAAAACTAAAACCCGAGGAGGAGGAGCTCGTGGCTAAGTAATAACAAGCCGCACTGGTCGATCCATCAGGTTAAGCTACGCTTGCCGGGGTTGGTCAGTGGATGGGTGACCATCTTTACATACCGAGACTCCTCCGTGCCTCGGAAAGCACGTTAAGCCGTTGGTCCCGGGTGTCATTTGTGGATCTTTGACAGTCGTTACGAGTCGTCAGAAGCCCGAAAGTCTGACACCAGTCTTACCAAGGAGTATCGTATTACCCAGTTACTGGGTTGTGGAGGTCAGATAGGCAGTCGCTCCATGTAAAATACTGGTATTCAGCTGCATCCGGTTAGACTGGAAGCCGACCCCAAGATAGTTGGGAAAAAGGCTAGGAAGATTGATAAAAACTAAAACCCAAAAGACCATGACAAGATATGCCCTAACCATGTCCAGCCAATTCATATTTTTAAGTATCCTTCATTTATTCAAACTAGATTTTAGATAATAGTCTAGAGTCAATCAAAGGTATTTTTTAAGATTGAATATAAATAAATATTATTTGTAGTTCCGGTTACATTTTCGGTTTAATGGCGACGATAAGTGAAACATTACAGTTCATTCTGTTCATTCAGTTCATTCGGCCAATGTGATCAGATGAGTGATAGGAGAATACCTTATTTTTGAGGTACAGGAGATAACCATGGAGGCCACGATATTATCCACAAGTAACATACAAAAATCACATACAGTTTTAGTTAGGTATTGTGAATTCGTCACTTACAGAAGTGCACAGCACTGGCAGAGAACTTATTCTTTATATGATGTATTCTATATTGTTTGAATATGAATGATGTTACCAAGATATTTTATTAATTATAATATATTTTGATTTATCTTTTGTAGGTAGATAATAAATAGTAGGTAGGTTGGTGTAAATAGTATTTTATCCGAAGCAGCTTTCCTTGAAAAGTTTTTGGGTAAAAAAATACAACTATCTGGAAACACTGATTGTAGGTGTCACTCTCTCACATTCACTCGCTTGTCACTCGTCGCCATAGAAACCTACTGTTACATTCAAACTGGTGCTCTGTACGTGTGTTATTGTTAATTTATTGTTTATTTAACACTTACCCGTACGTTTTTTGCACATTTTAGCTCGATATACATATTCTTGAAAGCGATATCTCATTGTCGATTTTGGTTTTTCTACTGGACTTACGATACGTGTCAGTTTATAGGTGAAATACGATGTTGCAGTGCTGAGTTGATTGAAATCATGCATCAATGTTTCGGTACTACAAACATTTAACTCAATGACTACAAATGTGTTTTGCACGTGGAACGTATTTAAAGGCCATGCAATCAGTGAATTATCCGTGCTACTGCAAAGCATCTTGAGAGAGTACAAAACAACATGACGTGTTGAAAAGAATTCAGTTCCCTTCAAAGTGGTTAAGCTAAATGGTGGTGGGACTAGGTTGTTGGGACTGGCTATCTCTTCACTGCCTTGGCTTATATTTATTAAAGTTTTGAAATAAATGTCTTAACATTGAATAAAAAAGGGGTACCTACGTTCGTTTTGAGAGTTTTGTTTTATTTTCCTCTACACTTTATGATCTACTTTATTAGTACCGTATGTGGAATACTCCCATAAGTTATAAGCATCTGGTAGGCCCACTCCTGATATTTATAACTATCCTAAAGCATCCTTTTCACCAGAGATGTGCTAAGCAGCTTAGCGATCGATCCAATAGGATTATTAGATTTTCATAGCCTAGTATGGTTTAATTCTGCTCGAAAAGGGTTAAATGAAACGAAGTACCTACACATAGTTTGGTAGCCTAGATTCTCCGCTTAGCGACCTCGCATATACTTGATAGAAAGACTGCCCAATTCTCAGGTTTTAAAAATATGGGTAAGTACATCGTTCTCACCACAGTCTTGGTACATTTTAAGCTGGCTCCAGCTGCTGCCGGACCTGGTGACGAGTTGTTCCACAACATTTAGTTATTTATGTTGCTAAATCTAGTCAAGCACTACTAGATTATGTACACCAATTCTTATTTAAATTGAAATTCGATATTGAACTAATTGTTTATGAAAACGCCTAACAGAAAATGATTAGCAATCAATCGTTTTTTGAAGTCTATCGAATGAGCCGTTTGGCAGGATAAGTATTTTTGTTGTTATGAAATATACAAAAAAATTACCATTAAATTAAAATATAGTAATTGTTTCAAAATCTAGGTCTCATGTGCTTTTAAATGCACGATGTGTAACTTTTGGACATGATTGTTTTGGTTAGGGTATGCATGTATGCTGCTTTGGGCATGGTCCTTTTATTTTTTGATAGATGAAGTGAGGTAGTTTATTGCATTAAAGAGACACACATACGTCTTAAAACAGATGCAAAAATTAGAGCTGGCTAATTTCGTAGATAAATAAGAAAGTAAATCATGGTCAGTCACAAATAAATTTTGGACTAATGCGGCCACTACAGCATAAACTCGAACTGCTCAAGATTCAGACGATTAAAAATGTTGATCATCTATAGCATGTTCCGTTGCAAAATCTCACACCAGTATTTTTATAAGTTATCTCAGGTCTATCCCTAATTATCTGCTGCATTTCTTCCTCCGGTGCCTTCGGATCTCTCGTCAGTAGCCACTTCACATGACCCCGTAAGCAACACTGCCAGAACAACATATACTTATCGTTAATCCGCTTATACACAAACACTTCATAACCTTCCAGGTTACTCCTCATCACAGATTTGGGGTCAATGATATACGTTTTAGTTTCAGACCCTCCAAGAACCAAACCTTTGATGTAGGATCTATCTTCTACAACGGCATCTTCACCTATTTCGTGAGGCAGGTCTACCGAACTGAACTTTTCTCGATACCCTCTTAATTCTTCCTCTGTTGGTCTGGTGAATGTCACATTCGGACATGAGCATGTAGGATATGGTCCCAGGTGTATGAACTTGTATATTTTGTACCACGTTCCTAATAGGAAGTCGTTTGAAATTGTGCCGTTGTTTTTGGCAATGCAATCCTTGTTCACATCGGAAAGAGCGAGCACTGTTACTGTGGCACTAAAGGCTGTAAGCCAGATTGTGTTCCTCAAGTGAGATGAATTGAGGAAACTCATATTTTTACTGTCTCAAGTATTTAATAGAATATCTATATACTTTAGAACACTAATTACATATCTGTATACTTTGGAGTCGATTACTACTCGCAACACGAGCACATTACTCGGTATTTATGGAGCTGTTAGAAACGCAATCTAGTTAGCACTAGTAAGTTCTGCTAATGTTTGATTTGATAGAATAAAGTGCAAAGGGCATGTCACTGATATCTTTTTAATTACAGGCACGTGTTTGTCTGGTTCACGTCACGTGTGGTTCTTATCTCAAGAAGTGCTTGTCCGATTTCAATATTGTCTCATTTGATTAACCTACTCGCTAGAAGATTGCACGACTTCAATTAGATTTATTATAGTCCCATATACCTAAGTATATTTGTAGTATTTACCGTAAGAAGGTCATGAATAATACCTTACCTAGTAGGGCCAGCAAATGAGAAACTTGACTGTCACCGTTAGCCCTTAAATGATGGGTACTCCCAAGAGTAAAGTTGCCAAGATGCGTACCTACCTACCTATGTAAATGAAGATGTAAAATATTTAGCCAACATTGGCATAATATGCGGTAAGCAGTGTTATATCTTTGGATATACTGGTGCAAAAAAAAGGTGTTGATTGCAGTTTATATGATTATTTTATTTACGACGACTTTTAACAAGGTTTTTCTTTAGGTATTGGCGGGAAAGTATGAATTCCAATTATGAATATAAATAAAGAATAAAAAAAATCACAACTTCAGTGACAGCGATGGCGATGTTGCCATTGTAAAAAAAATATAAAATGTTGCCACTTTTGAAGGCCTGAACATATTCCGGGGCGTTGAAAGATCACTTTCAACAGCTATTAAGCTCCTCAGCCGTAGGTAGTTTGCAGAGTCGCACTAGAGAGCGTCTCACGCAGCCTTTGTTGGTGATAATGTCGGCCACTCGGGATATCCCATCAGGTCCAATTATTAGGTGAACAACACGGCCGAGTTTCCAAGCCAGAGGGGGGGCGCCATCATCTGCTAAGAGCACCATGTCTCCAACTTCCAGTTTTGAAGTATTCGTTCGCCATTTCGTTCGATGCTGCAACTCAGCCAGATATTCCTTCTGCCACCTTTTCCAAAATTGTCTTCGGATTGCTTCTAGACGTTCGTAACGTCGCAACTGACTTTCTTTGATGTCTGTCAGATCTGGTGTCGGCAGAGCGGTCAACGGCCTCCCAATGATGAAATGCCCAGGGGAAAGGGAAAGGAGGTCGTCAGGACTGGAGGAAAGGGGGGATAAGGGACGACTATTGAGAATAGCTTCCACTTGTGCAAATAATGTAGAAATTTCTTCAAAAGTTAAATGGCTGTCACCAATGACACGCCTTAAAAAATATTTTGCCGATTTAACCCCGGCTTCCCAAATGCCACCGAAATGAGGAGTGTAAGCCGGAATGAACGTGAATTTAATTGATTGCTGACTTGCAAAATCAGACAAAGGCTCGTGATTATCCTTTAGGAAGGATCCGATGTCCTTAGCGGCGGCAACAAAGTTGCTTCCATTGTCGCTAAATATTTCCGTCGGTTTGCCGCGACGAGCTATGAAACGCCTGAGTGTCAGTATAAATGCATCTTTCGATAAATCACTGACTGCTTCGAGATGAATGCACTTATACCGCAAGCAGACGAAAAGGCATAAATAGCACTTGACTACACGATTGCCACGACCTTTGCGATTCACAATATAAAATGGGCCAGCAAAGTCCAAACCAACGGATATAAAAGGATAGTCAGGCGTTATACGTTGAGATGGTAAATTACCCATCTTGGGTTGCAGAGTCAAACCTCGTATTCGCCTACATCGTACACAATTATTGACAGTACGTCTTGCAAGATGCCTACCATTTATTGGCCACACTGTTTCTCTAACAGACGCTAACAACAATTGTGGACCAGCATGCATATTGTTAACGTGTTCCCTTTCAAAATATAATTTGGTTATCCTATGCGAAGCATGAAGTAGAATTGGATGTTTCTTTGAATATGAATGTGCTGACGCATCAATTCGTCCACCGACACGGATTAGTTTTTGTTCGTCTAAAAACGGTGACAACGATAGTAATTTACTATTACTGTTCAAAGATTTACCTTTCTTGAGAAGATCATACTCAATAGGGAACGCTTGACCCTGCGCGATAACACATAGAGAATGGAATGATTCTCGCAGTTCATTAACTGACAATATACCTACACGCTTATTATTTTTATTTTTAATATTAAATATGAATCTGTGAACATAAGCAAACGATCTTTGCAATTTAGTTAAAGATGAATACTTATCAAAGTCAATGATAGGTTGATTATTTATTGCCGAATGTACCTTTACTTCCGGTAACTCTTCGGAGTCATTGGCACCTAACTTAGGCCATTCAGACTCATTTTTTAATAAATAACTAGGCCCTGTCCACCACAACGCCATTGCTACTAAACGTTTAGCATCTACTCCCCGTGATATTAAATCAGCAGGGTTAGAATCCGTGGGAACATAACGCCACGCTGAATAAGAAGTTAATTCTTTAATTTCACTAATACGATTAGCTACAAAAACTTTTAATTTACTGACGTCACTACGAATCCAACCTAATACTACTGTGGAGTCACACCTGTGAACTAGCTTATCCGGCTTGTAACGGAGCGAGTCTGTTACAGACTTGGTGAGTTTAGCGGCGAGCAAGGCTGCACAGAGTTCCAGGCGGGGAATGGTAGTAGGCTTCAAAGGAGCCACCTTAGATTTGGCACATAGCAATCTGACCGTAACGTCCCCATTATGACTAATCGTTCTCATATAAACGCATGCACCATATGCGTAATTTGAGGAATCGCTAAATGAATGTAGTTCAATCAATTGAGGCGATTCACCTATTACTAATCTAGGTACTTGTAAATTAGATAAGTACTTTATATTTTCAGAAAACTTAGTCCAATCATCTTTTATTTCCTGAGGGACTGGCTGATCCCAATCCAACTTATGTTGCCAAAGTCTTTGTATCATTATCTTCGGTATCACTACAACAGGACTTAAGATACCTAATGGGTCGAATATTTTGAAAGCGTTTGACATAATAAATCGTTTTGTTATGGTTTGACTATTATCATGTGAGAATCCCTTTATAGGAAAATGCAATGTATCACTAGATGGAGTCCAGCCCAACCCTAGCGTACTAGACGACTCACTAAAAATTAAACTATCTTGTTCATTCATATCTACATTATCAAAAATAGCAGAATGATTTGTTTTAAATTTTCTTAAATTAAAACAACTTGCCCTTAACGCTTCAGACACGGCTTTATGCATATAAATTAATTGCTGTGAATCATTTGAACCCGTTATTAGATCATCCACATAAAAGTCTTTCTGGATGATGGACTTTATGAGCTCATCATCCTGTTCCTGTCCTACTTGCCATAGACAGCGTGTACTCAAGTAACTTGCACTTGCTGTTCCATAGGTCAAAGTATTGAGCATAAGTGTTTGAATGGGATCAGATTCATCTTTTCTCCACAAGATAAGTTGCAAGTACCTATCATCTTCGTGTACTAAGACTTGGCGATACATCTTTTCGATGTCACCAGTAAGCAAATACTTGTATTGCCTAGAGCGTATCAAAATAGAGAAAAGAGTATCCTGTACAGTGGGACCTACCATTAATATGTCATTCAGAGAACAACCGGAAGTGGAAGAAGCAGAACCATCGAAAACTACACGAAGCTTGGTAGATTCACTTTCCTGTTTAAAAACTGCATGATGACACAAGTAATAACGTGGACCTATCCTATCTTTAAAATGATCATTTAACACAGATAGATGTCCTAGCTCAGCATACTCATGAATAAATTTAGTGTACTCTAATTTTAACATAGGATTTCGTTTAAACCGTTTTTCTATGTTAATAAAGCGTTTCTTAGCTAACTTGTAAGTATCGCCTAAACAATCAGCAGTATCTCTAAGTGGTAATTTTACACAAAATCTACCTGTTTTGATTCTAGTTGTGTAAGTGAGAAAGTGTTTTTCACATTCATTTTCACTTGTAATTAATTTTCCTGGAATTTCTTCCAAGTCCCAGAATTTACTTAGCATGTTATCAATGCTATCATCACTACTATCACATTTGTAAACTAAACTGTGATTACAGTGAACATTTTTAGGCAGCTTCACAGACTCCATGGGACCAGATACAATCCAACCTAATTGTGAACTTATTAACTTAGGATTTTTGACACCTAATGATAATTGTTCATTACCTAGAATGTCCCAGAATAAGTCTGCGCCTATCAAGACATCTATGTCGGCTGGTTTGTAAAACATGGGATCAGCCAGCTGAATATTTTCAGGTAACTTCAAAGACCCAATATTGATAGGGACCTTTGGCAGTCTACCTGTTAACTCCTTCAACACAAGACATGAACAACTTATGTTAAACTTACTGTTTATTGATTGTAATTTAATATTACAACTTTCAATAACATTATTTGTTAATGTGTTTCCTATGCCAATGACCTTTAGAGTGTCAATGGGATGGGACATTAACGATAACCTGGTCTTTAGGGATTCAGTTATAAAAGATGATTGGCTGCCACAGTCCAATAGTGCACGAACTTTGACCTTTTGCTGGCCAAATGGATTCGATACCTCCACCATGGCTGTTGACAATATTATTTGACTTGTATTTTTATTAGAATAGTTTGCTACTATCTCACCTGGCTCATCAACCGAAGTGAGACTTGCCGACGTTTGCGGACGGTGTAGCAAGCTATTATGCCTCTCAGTGCAGCCAGACTCTTGGCATGACCTGAATCGACAATCCTTAACGGAGTGACCCTGTCTCAAACAGTTAATGCAAAGTTTATACCTTGTCACATCCGTCATTCTATCATCAATACCCTTAGCCTTAAATGTTGGACAGTCATAAATTCTATGACGCTCGTCGCAAACTATACATGAATAACCCTTCAGTCCTTTATTCTTATTATTATCACTAGTGCTTGCAAAAGATTTAACATTGTTATTCTGACTCTTTCTTTGAATTTGTTTATTTGGAGTCGAACGTTGAAGAGGAGTAGGCTTCTTTGAATCTATGCTGCCAGTATTATTATTACTGCGATTTGCAGATTCAAGGACACTAGCACGATCAGTAATAAATTTAAAAAACTGCTCTAAATTTGGTAACTGACTTCCTAAACTACTGCGATATTCCTCCCATTTCAACAAGGTTTGACTATTGAACTTAGCTGACAACATGAATATAATAATTACATCCCAATTATCCGTTGGTTGTCCCAAGCTGACCAAGGCACGTAAGTTTTTTGTAATATGATCAACTAAATATCTTAAAGATTTTTCTTCTGACTCACCTGGAAGCTGTTTTATATTCAGTAATGAATCAAGATGATGATCAATTAATATTCTATTGTTATCATACCGTTGACAAAGCAGCTTCCAAGCTTCAGTATAATTCTTAGAAGAAACTTCAAGATTGGAAACAATTCTGGCTGCGTCACCTTGTAAGTATGAATTTAAATAATAAAACTTATTAATTTCAGAAATACGATCATTTTTATGTATTAAACTTTCAAAGGTATCTCTAAACTCTAACCAACGGAAATATTCACCATTAAACTTAGCTATTTGTATTTGTGGGAGCTTTAATCCAAAATTGTGATGATCTTCCGGACAACATGAAGCGTAGTGATCAGAACTATGCCTCTGTTCACATTCATTTTTTCGAGAAAACATGTCTAATAAGTTCTTAGCAGTGGCTATGTTAATAACTATGTCTTGCTCCATGTTGTCACGTTCATCAATTTCAGCATCAATGTTGTCAGAACTTAGAACCTCTATTTCACTTTGCAAGTCATCAACTTTCACGGATAATGCCTCAAACTTTACAAGCTTTAAATTTAATTCTGTCAATTGAATTTTATTAAATTCCTCTTGTTTAGAAACATTACATAAATAGTTTTTAAACTTAGTAATTTGTCCTTTAGCGGATGCTCTTTTTGTTAACAATTCTTTATAACGTTGCTTAGCTTCAGCCATTGCGAATAAAGATTGTTATGAAATTTGAGGAATTATCACAGATAATAATATGAATGGGCTCACGTTCCTCGTCTCGGTGTCACCTGCCGATCAGGAAGCCGGGTGCGCACGATCAGTGGAGCGCCAGCCAGACTGTTTAGGCAGTCTCGAACTGGCAGAAAAGCGTACACGGCGATTATGACCTGAAATAGTCGGCAGACTACTAAATATCGAGACACTAATATTTTGTAAATTGGGTGTAAGAAACCTATTGAAACGTTGAACTGAGACCGGATTTGCAATTCTTGTAATCACCTTATTTACACAAATGGTTGCTATTTAGGGATATGTTGATAATAGGAAAGGTATTTGGGGGTTTACAATGACGGAAAGGCACTCAACTTCGGGGCGACGCGTTGACGCTCTTGAATCTCAACTTGGCGGGCTTTGGGGCTTCAGCGTCGATTCCCTTATAAGTAGGTAGCGATTCCGACGAAGATATTTTCTGTGTGGTCGCGGATTTCTTGTTTTAGTTCCCCTCATGGGCCACCATGTTATATCTTTGGATATACTGGTGCAAAAAAAAGGTGTTGATTGCAGTTTATATGATTATTTTATTTACGACGACTTTTAACAAGGTTTTTCTTTAGGTATTGGCGGGAAAGTATGAATTCCAATTATGAATATAAATAAAGAATAAAAAAAATCACAACTTCAGTGACAGCGATGGCGATGTTGCCATTGTAAAAAAAATATAAAATGTTGCCACTTTTGAAGGCCTGAACAAGCAGAGACCCCTAAAGACCCATAAAACCGAAGGTTTAAGATAAGTACCATTCCTTCCATAAAAATTCATAGAAACGAGTCGCGGCGACACGTTGCCTGCTGCTGCCGCCTGCGGTCAGCTCTACGGAATAGTACCTACTACTTGTAAATCCTTCAATTTTTAACCGACTTCCAAAAGGAGGAGGTTTTTTTTTGTATGTTTGTTACGCGATTTCTCCGTCAATTGTGGACCGATTTTAAAAATTGTTTTTTTGCTTGAAAGGGTATGCTCCCGAAGTGGTCCCATATAAATTTTATTAACTTTACTTGGATAGTTTTTGAGTTAGCTTCAATAATACGTATTTTTCCCACTTAGTTTCACTAAAAAGTGCAAAATAAAAACTTTTTACAAAAAAGAACAACCGACTTCCAAAAAAGACACTACAAAGTCAAAAATAACTTTAATTTCGGAAGTCGGTGGCGAAAAACCCTAAGTTCAAAACCAAGAACACCGACTTCCGAAATTAAAGTTATTTTTGACTTTGTAGTCTTTTTAACCGACTTCCAAAAGGAGGAGGTTCTCAATTCGTCAGTATGTTTTTTTTTTTTTTTTTTTTTTTTTTTTTTTTTTGTATGTTTGTTACGCGATTTCTCCGTCAATTGTGGACCGATTTTAAAAATTGTTTTTTTGCTTGAAAGGGTATGCTCCCGAGGTGGTCCCATATAAATTTTATTAACTTTACTTGGATAGTTTTTGAGTTAGCTTCAATAATACGTATTTTTCCCACTTAGTTTATATAGATGATATGATGATAACTTCCAATCACTGTTATTTACATAGCAGGTTAGTGGTATTCGAATTAGTGTGAGGTAGGTACCACAACTAAAAAGTGCAAAATAAAAACTTTTTACAAAAAATAACAACCGACTTCCAAAAAAGACACTACAAAGTCAAAAATAACTTTAATTTCGGAAGTCGGTGGCGAAAAACCCTAAGTTCAAAACCAAGTACACCGACTTCCGAAATTAAAGTTATTTTTGACTTTGTAGTGTCTTTTTTGGAAGTCGGTTGTTATTTTTTGTAAAAAGTTTTTTGGAAGTCGGTTGTTCTTTTTTGTAAAAAGTTTTTTTAATTGTTTGAAGTTAAGAATGACGGGATTTAACGATGAAGATTGGATTACTTGCAGATATCGGAATCTTTTAGTATTTGAAATGGATGTTAGGAAACCTTGAGATAGTAAACACGTAATTTTTTTACATTATGTACTTAAAAAAATACGTTGTTCAAACTATAAAATCCCGACGATAATATTTTTATATAAAATTAACTCTAAAATAATTCTAGCTTAACAAAAACGAGAATCCGCAGAAGTCAAAAGATAGTTCAAATACACCTTCAAAACGTAAAACAAGTTACCTAATTGTATGTTAATTGCGTCCTTTCAATATTATACACCCTAACAAACGTAAACCCGTGTAAATGCAAGCGACTGCGCGTGAGACGGTTCATTAGTGCCCGGATTGTTTTAAATTATTCCAAAACAAACATCATTAAGCTTCCCGCTACTTCGCGCGGTTCGGCTCTGAAAACTGTGCATTCAAGTCAATGTTATTACACGTTTTCTGGGTATTTACATAACTGCACGAAGCTTGCGGGTTAATTGCGTAA
The DNA here is from genome assembly GCA_948150665.1 of Conistra vaccinii. Lineage (NCBI taxonomy): Eukaryota > Metazoa > Arthropoda > Insecta > Lepidoptera > Noctuidae > Conistra > Conistra vaccinii. The sequence continues at coordinate 2,084,767 of OX411329.1, read as the reverse complement.
CATACTTAAAATACCTTTCACTTTGACAGTACGACAACATTCATTGAGTTATGATGGAAACTCACTAATAATGTCAACTTATTGTAAGTATTCTTGCAAATTCTTTAGATAATTTTTTTCATACTTATGAAGCCAATGAATTAGCAATTTCATTCAAAATCTTTAGGATTGTGATGGATTGTGTGTTATGCAATTATGGTGTCGCTGCAAATCGCTATAGTTACCAATGGTAACATTTGGCAATACTCGAGTTATTTTGACGTTTTGATAATACTCTGAAAGCAATATTTGTGGTGTAAGCAATATGTACATAATGTGCTATTCATAATACACACAGGATTACAGCTCACACGTGAAAGCATAATCCATCTTATCTCATAGCACTTCGTAAAAAGGTGCGTGGGAAACTTTATCTTCTTATCGATGAAAATCTATAACTAAACTTAGTCTGGGTTAGTTTTTCCATTTGCACAAAAGAAAAAAACCAAATACTTCTGCGTTCATCATCATCATCAATGGCAGCCGCGTTCCATCCACTGCTGAGTATATTTAGTCTCCTCCGTTTTTGTGCCATCCTTGTCTGAGCGAGTCTCGAGTTATTACGTTACTGACAACAATATTAATTTTGTTCCTAGCCCCGCTAGTTTCCTAGCCCTATCGCTAGCCCCCAGCGAGAAACAAACGATGTTTACCCTCTATCTCGGGAATAACAAATAAACACGCCCACCGAACATATTTTTTGCACCTCTTCTTTTAACATTATATTTTATCTTCGGATATTTTGACTGGATTGCGATCACCCCGAGGCAGTATTTGTTTTCTATTCGACAAATATAGCAGTTCCCTAAAGAAATACGTGCGTTCATTTATTTGTTCGACTGGTCTTGCGAATTAATTGGAACCTCAACTCAAAGGGCATAAGGGATGTTAGCGGTATTGTCGTTTACGTCTTTTGAGAACCGAAGTGTGCCGTAGGTTACATTCGTTCCGTGAAGATGAAATCTTATGTATGTAGTGCTGATATTATTTATATATTTCTCATGGAAAATATTTTTCCTATTACGTATAATAAATCTTCAGAACAGAAAAACAACAGAAAGCAAAATAAATAATTATGGGGAGAACTTAGTCGTTACATAAAATCTTATTACTTATTTACTATTAAAACAAAATCCTATTAGATACGGACTACTTTGGTTCTAATATGCCAGTGACCTTGAGTTCTGTACTGAGCTCACGCAACGCAGTAATAGGACTCGCCCATCAAGGAGCGCTGTCACCAATTTGACGCATTATTAATTTATTAGCATAAAACAAAAGGTATTTTAATAAAACGCGTATACTAAAATATTAATATTTGAATTATCCTTAAAATGGTGAAGGTTTCAGAAAAATACGCTTGATAGCTTTTGCGTAATTCTCAGTTTTTTATCCGCATTAGACATAACTTTACAAATTAATTTCACTATGTAATATTAATATAATATAAAATGTTCGTACACTAAGTTATTAAGAAAATGCTCTTATATAGTTTTTCCAAATTATTAACACTACTCGTTAAAACGTAATTTTCAGTATAAAATCATTAAAAGTCGGTTATCGTCGCCTTAAGGCAATTTGTATTTGAGTGCATTTGATTATTACACATTATTGAATTCATCATCTGCTTAGTCTTTTTCCAACTATGTTGGATTTGGCTTCACGGCTTAAAGACTGGTGAATACTGGTGGTCTGTATGACCATCACACATGATGAATTATAAAATCATTATATCAAGCCGTGTTCATTCAAGCTCCATCGAAATTCAGCGACCAATGGGAAAATCCGTCACTAGCGATGTCAAAATTATTATCGGATTTCAACCCTCCACATCTGTAGCGAACGCGATTCCAATTAGAGCTTTCATGCTAATTGGAACAGGTTAATCTGAAACCGATCGGAATCTAATCATCCTTGACTGTGAAATGTAGCTATCTAGTTAGATAATGTTATGACTGCATATGCGATATATCATATGGTTTGCGTATTTTGATTAGTGACAGCATTTATGTTGGTGGCTGTAGTTTTTGGCAAAGTATACACGGTGTCAGGGACATCGACGCGAAGCCTGGTACCATGGATTCAATACATGATTTTGAAGCCGGCCGAGTTGAAATTTTTGGTCGCATATTTTAAAAAAAAACAGCTGTTTCATAGAAAACTGCAATACCTACGCGATCAAAATGTATGGAACAGCTGTTTTTTTTTAACCCACGAAAATTTTCAACGCAGGGGGGTTCAGAATCATGTACTGAATCCATGGTAATAGGCTTCGCTTCGATGTCCCTGACAACCTTTATGTGGCCTTAATTCTAGTTTTCGTTAAAGTTAAGAGGGGAGAGAGCGAAGTATAAATACTTGTGTTACCATTTTATTTTACAGGGAACGGTAGGTTTTGTGAGAACCACGCATTGACTTCACAAATTAACGCTGTCATCAGTATTCTGATGGCATCGATGTGTAGGTAATATAGTTTTATAGTACGTAATTTTGGATGAGCTCAAACTCCGTATGAAATAATGTTTCAGAGACCTATCAGCTGAAGTGTGCTGAGCATTTGCCCAACATAATATTTTGCACGACTCGTAATGCGAAGCATTAGAGTATGCTCTACGATCGAAAAATATTTTTTGCCCCATTTCTGCAACTGTTTTTATTGTTACACTCCTGCTAGTACACAGATACTACTTAATTTATATACCATTGTATAGATGATTAAATGGAGATTAATACTGTACTTTTACCAATTGATTTAATGCAGCAGAAACGAAAAAAACATCAAAATAGTTTAAAAAAATTCCTGTCCGTCAATTTATGAACCTTGAAAACATTGTAGCTTGCGATAAAATCAATTAATTGAGTCAATATTTTTTTTAATACAGTGGTTTCGGCCATAGAAGGAACCCTATTGAAAATGGCTTTTTTATTCAAAGTAGTTTAATTATAATTAATAAAATACTAACTAAAATATAATATCTTCTTCTAAATATTTCCAACCTTGACTCCGTGTTGCCTAGCAACCGCCAAGTAAATATTTTTGTAAATAGTCTTTGACATTACGTAAGGATTGCGAGGTTAGAAATTTACCCATATTGATGGGTAAAACAGCAGTCACTACATACTTCATGAAAAGTGATAAATTGTAAATTTTTGTTAGAAACTATGTTTTGAATTTCTTTTTCGTTTATGAATGTGTGTAATGAGGCGTGCACTTTTGGAATTTCCAAACTATTTTCGTTATTAGCAGGGAAATGAACTCAAAGCATTTATTTCAAATAAACCATATACAGGCACTTTTGAATTGTCAAAGATCGGTCAGTCAGAAAGATGAAGCGAGATGCACATTCCAAAGCGTAGTAGGTACCTATGGAGAAGAACGGGCAAGAAACTCCACGGATGCAACCATGATTCCTTCATTTTGTGACTACGAGACTCATCATCTGCCTAGCCTGTTCCCAACTATGTTGGGGTTGGCTTCCGGTCTAACGAGATGTAGCGGAATACCAGTATTTTACATGGAGCGACTGCCTATCTGACCTCCACAACCCAGTTAATGTGTAATACGATACGCCTTGGTAAGACAAGTTGTCAGACTTTCAAGTGTTCAGGTTTCTGACTACCCGTAACGACTGTCAAAGATCTACAAATGACAGCCGGGACCAACGGTGAGGCACAGAAGGGTATCGATATGTAATATATGGTCACCCATCCAAGGACCGACCTCGGCAAGAGTAGCTTACACGTCGATTGACCCGTGCGGCTGTTATTACTTAACCACGAGCCTTTTACCTGTGATTACTGGACTAATTTGCTCAATTACACATTTATATTACTCATTATTCCAACCACACATATTTGCCTGTATAAACCAAATTATTATAGCATGACTCCAGTAACAACAGCGTATGCGGCACCAGTTCATCTGTTTGCCCGTCACGTCCATACGAACACAATTAAATGGTATTAAGGCTTTGTTTGCTCCAGTTTGAGAGTTGGGCAACTTCTGGACCTGATAGGACTATTGTTATTGTGGATATCTGTTATTATTATGATTTTTGAGAATAAAGCTATAGGTTTTCAAACTATAAAGTGAAGATCAGCAAGTTTTGTGGTTTTATCAGTTCGACGCAATGATTACGCTATCTCTCACAACGAGTCTCACCTTGGATTCCCGATATCATAAATGTAAGTTCCTGATATGGTTAATGTAAGTCCTCGACATGCTTAATGTAAATCACAGCACAGTGAAACATCTCAAACGAAATTGCTTCCGATTGCTTTAGATATCGTATATGCTTTTACAAAGCCTGGTTAAAAGCCTTAAGCCTTAGGGCTGCTGTAAAAACTACTACCTACTTAAAAGACATGCCTATACGATAGTCAGTACCGTAACTAGGGCGGTGCCTGGGGTGTCCAGGCACAGGGTGCAGACCTTGAAGGGGCGCAGAAATGACCGAGTTGGAGTTGGAGACAAAATAAACGTAGGGTGCCAAAACCGTAGGGGTCTCTTGTAACCTACGGTCAATTGTTTCTCATACATTTTTGCATAAGTCGACAAAGTAACTCCTATTTCTGTATGAATGGTCAAAAAAAAACCTTACCTATCAGTCGACAGTTAACAGAGTCTTTAGGGAATCTTCTACTAACAACACACTGTAAGCAACAATGCTCCTATTATGGAAATATCAGCAGTAAATTGTGCCAGCTGACAAAGGTGGTGAATTCGGCGATAGCTGGCAATTTCCACAACTGACCATAAACGCCGGAATTAGCAGAATTGAAGAACGTATAGTACCATTTAGAGATTCATTAAACAGCTAAAACATCTTGGTAACAAATTGAAGATGGCTCTCAACACATTACTTCCATTTGATCACAAACCGACATACATAATACACGAACTCCTTACATTGTAACTCTTCAAAACCTCGCAGTCTCGAGGTGTCGTTTAATACCGCAGAACAATGATAAACAGAAGATTTACTCCTTCATCTTCCAATGCTGAAGTTAAGGGATAAACCTTGAAGAAAAGCTTTGAAGGTTAGGTACTTTATATGACAAGCTACAGCAAAATTTCAAGCAAGCAAGAATTGTTGCTTCCTCATCTGCGGTGAGACAGGTGTCTCATCGCAGATGAGGAAGCAACGATTCTTGCTAAAGAAGCGTACAAAAGATTGTATAAGTATAAGAACTACAAATATGAATAGTTGATCGCTGACTGTTCACCTCAGCGGTGCTCGCTTGGCGGGCTGGCCAATTATAATTATTATTTGCAATCTATAATTATGTGACCTATCACCCCTTATGTTATGAATGGATTTTCTCCCTTTTCTTGTACATTGTAATAAAATACTAGGCGAGGTTAGCAGGTCACCCACTGGACCGGTCATTGACATTCGCTTACATCGAGTATCGCTATATGGGTCAATGAATACTACCGAGATACTGTTGTCTGTGGATTATTATAGTGTTGTGTTGGATATCATATTGTATTTCATTGTTTGAGGGTGGTTTGATGCCTAGTGTGGTTTAAGTTCTTTTTGTGCTTGACTTTAGCATACCAGACTAACTGCATAGCGGTCATCAACCACCAAGATTGGCGACTTTTGAAAATTCAAAGATGTAATCTACTAACCCCCTTACTAATAAACGTTGTATATCGCCTGTATAACTATACTGACGACTGAAAGAGAGAAATCGGTGTGAGATGTATGAACGAGGCAAAAGGAGTATGTAAGGATCGTGGCAAGTGGCGTTCTGTAGTTTCTGCCTACCCCCATGGGAAGAAGGCGCAACTTTATGTATGTGTATAGGTATCGAGATTTCAATTTTATCGATTACCAATACAAAGTAGATTGCCGATTTTTGAAAAGTCTAAGGCAAAATCGATAAGGCCCTTTGACCTATAATTTTACTAACGAAATATCTGGATTCGTGTAGTTAGTGACTGACCTGGTGTCAGAGTTTTAAAGCCGCCCATGGGCCTCTGACTTGGCTTCAGATGCCGTCGAGAAATATCTCTCAGGCATGCCGGTTTTCCTCACAATGTTTTCCTTTACCGTTTTTGAAGCAAGTGATAACTATACAATACGCACATGAATCTGAAAAGTCAGAGGTGCGTGCCTTGGGTTTGAACTCGAGACCTATGACTTGGCAGTCCGAGGGTCACACCAATAAGCTATCACGGCTTTGTATTACAGTAATTCCTCTAGACTACAGAAACAGATATGGTTTCTACTAGAGAAATTACAGGGCCAAAAGACTTACCCCCTTACGTTGTACGACGAAACGTTGTATATCGCCTGTATAGTTACACAACGCTGTGTCTTCTTCTTTCGAATGTCAAATTACTGACGACTGAAAGAGAGAAATCGGTGTGTAGTTACACACGCACGCCTATTTTAATTTTACTATCATTCGCCTCCCGAAAAAAAAACAAAAATAATATGGTGTTAGTGTAAAAAACTGGTATTCAACATCATCGGTTAGACTGGAAGCCGAATTCTCTAAAATTAACATCTTTTACAAGACTCAGTCACAGTTGAAATTGTTATTTAAATAATGTTTTATTAATGTTTTCCAGCCTGAACAGCTGTAAACAGTTTGCAATATAAAATTCTCTTTAAAATGTTGAAAAATCAGATTTCTAACGAGTTTCTTTCAAAACTCCAACCCGCCATTTACCGATCCTTTGCATGTCAAGTTCCAGAAGCATCCTTCCGTCAATCAGCCCTTTGAAGTAAAAGTATTGACAGCACTTGAGTATGGGCCCGTCCTTCAGACTTGAGACATGAAAGAATTCCCTTGACAACGCATCAATCAGAGAGATCGATTTCGAAGTAAAAGGTTTTGTGTTGCAATAAGATGTAAGAGAATTTTACAAGTGTATTAAGTAGAGTTTTTCGAATTTGAGTGAAGCAATGTCCTAGAACAAAAAATTCGAAGACATGTGACATCTACCAACCCGCACTGGGCCCGCGTGGTATATTACAGCCCACTTCCTCTCGAAGAGAGGAGGCTTGTGTCCCAGCAGTGTGAACATTATAGGCTGATTATGAATGACCTATTTAAATTATTGTTTATTTATACTAGCTGTTGCCCGCGAATTTGTCTGGGATCCAGGATAAAAAGTAGCCCATGTCGTCTCCAGGACCCAAGCTACTTCTCTGTCAAATTTCATAACGATCGGTTCAGCCGTTTTAGCGTGAAAGCGTAACAAACAAAATCACACACTTTCGCATGTATAATATTTGCGCCATAATTTATTTCCGTGTTGTGGGGTTAAGTTTACTGGAAAAATCTAACAATCAGACGGCAGAAATAGCTTGTAATATTATCTTGAATGAAGGTTACATAGCTTTTTTTCGTCGAAGACTTAGAACAAGATTCACAGATCAAAATACAAAATAGTTTATTGTGCCAAAAGAAAATAACATTACAAAACGTGTTTGGAGCCTCCTTTTAAGCAAACAATGCCTGTATTAGAAGGCTCCGCTCTTTCACATCAATGTCGTACACTATACTTACCAATTATAGTGTACTGTGACCTTATGGGTAGGTGTGCAATGCCAGTACATTTTTCTGTATCGCTCTTTAACTTTACTTTACTAAGTAAAGTTAACGTTCATACGAATATGAACCTTATTCTTAAACATACCTGTATGCTAGTAAGCAAAAGTAATATTCATACATAAATTTCTTCTTGCCAGAAAATCCAGGATTTTGGGGCAAACATTAAATATTTGTGTAGAAAACACAGCACAGCCGTTCGTCTCTGGATTTCGTATTCTGAAGCGCCCGAAAAATTTGCATTTCAAAACTCACAGGTCGAGAAACTGGATGAAAGTTTAATATGCTACGAATTCAGTTTGTGAGAAAACACTGGATAAGTCTGCATTGTTAAGAATATGGTAACTTTGCTTATTGATAATTTGACTTCTCTTGTAGATTTTTGTTGAGTTTTGTATCATTGGCGGATACAGGTGTGGGGGGGGAGGCTATGGGGGTCATGCCCCTCCCCCCTAAAAGACCGAGGAATTCCATACTTTCGATTCAACTTTTCGATTCAATTCAGGTGCACTTTTACACAGCATACCCAGATATATCAGGAAACGGAAATATATTCTTTACAACAAGTGAATTTCTACTTCTCAGTTAATATTCAAAGATATAACAAGCATACACATACTTAGGATCACTAGCAAGCAACCCACATCGTAACCACGTCCACATGGGGCTGGGACCTTGAAATGAACATAAATCCTTAAAAAAGGAATAATCCACAAGGCGTTTTAACTTTATTTTGTAAAAATTCAAACTTTTTGTTAACTTGTGAATTAAACCCTTGCTCTGAACATTGTCAGAATGGCCCGATGGAGTAAAGACGTAAAGAATAGAAGCAAGGAAGGAACAACAAACGTGGGTCAGAAAAGTTCGAATAAGAAGAATGGAGGCTATACCCAGCAGTGGTTTGATCAATCAATCAACCAACTCAGCCTATCTATCGAAGTCCACTACTGGACATAGGGGAGAGGCCAGGCTGCGCCACAATACCTTGTCCTCCGCCATTCGCATCTAGTCTGTCATAGCCACCTTTAAAGTCGTCCTTAGTGGGTATCAACATTGTAAAAAAAAAACGAATAAAAAAATACAATAAACTGTATTATAAATAAATAATAAACGACGTATATTGAGTAACCTAATGGTTACTAAATATGTAGTCTATTGTATTTTTTTTATTTGTTTTTTTTTAGTTAATTGAATTAGGCGTGACTGGCCTAATTCAATTAACTAAAAAAACAAATCGGTTCGTAAATTGATTGATAAAAACAATTGACATCATCCCACTTCGTAATCGTCTCGTCGATCGTAATGTCCGCTACATCATTCTTATGTTATTCCTGAAACGCCTATGACACCAAAGAGCGGTAAGGAACAATCTTTAGTTTTCTCCGAAAAAACACACAGAACAACCTCAATGTCCACAGGCTTATAAAATAGGTTTTTTATTTCACACGACACCAACCCAACGGTAATAACGATTCATGAAAGCAGTCGGTAAATTGAAGAGAAAAAGATAGTGTTAGGGGATTTTATTAGGGTCTACGATAATGGTGAATGTCGTGGGATCATTGTCACCCCAGATAAACGTTTACGAAAGCAGAGTCACTGGTAGTGAGGGCAAGGTTTAGACTACAGAAGAGGATCATCTATTAGGTATTGTAATGTGAGCCATAGGACTAATACTCCGAAATTGGTCAATATCCGAATATCTCCTCTGAATATGGTAAGTGGTAAGGCTTGTTTTCCGCCTGGCTAGCTACCACCATCTTATCTAAGTCTGTCGCCATAACAATAATGCAATCATTGTTGTGTTTTGGCAGTTAGAGGTAAGATGGCCTATGTGGTTGAGGTTTCCGGGTGAAGCCCACTTCCACCTCTATCTTGTTCAACAATTACCATCAGGTGAGATGCAGGCCAAGAGCTTCCCCGTCTGGGTTTTTTTCTTCATGAGTATATAATTTTTTGTGCGTTGACACGGGTAGAAGGCCGCAACACCACAGGATTCGCCCTTGCGTGGTGTTGGCGGCCTTCTGCAACAGTAAAACACAGTATAAGATTATTGGGATTTTCTTCCTATTCCATCATCAAAGTCGTTTTATTTACAGATAAACTACTATAAAGATAATTTGAAAGAAGAATGGGTGGACTGGATGGAATCTGGGTGTCACATTTAGACTTTGCGTACGTTCGTACAAATACTCTCAATCGTCCCAGGTTTTGCGTTTAGATAATTAACGTCAAATAATTCCGTTAAGATATTTAGATTGGAAAAAAATCGGTTTCCCTTTTTTACCTTTGTACAGCTTAATAAAAAAAAGCTCAAACATACAAAGTAAAGCCCTGTCGTTGTTCCATATAATGAACATACTACATACTTTCATTTATGAAAATAAGCGACACTAGAATTGCCATTTTTCTGTGATATCGCACCAAGAAAGGATCACAAAATTGGACAAACCGAAAAAGATGACGGGGGCAGGGTGTAGTGGAATTGTTCTCGTTCTACAAGTGGACAAAAATCGATGAAGACAGAAAAAAATAGAAAGAGCGAATCCTGGACACTTATGTCATGCAGTGGGACAGCGTTTGTTTTATAGAAAGGACGTTCACGAGTGATGAAACTGAGGTCCGACTGGCGCACCCAGCATAAGAAAGTACAATAGTACTGAAAAAAAAAATCTTACCATGAAGACATGAGTTATTCTCGCAGTTCCCGCTTTAAGAGTATAGAAAACTCTATGCATACTCCATGTAATCTAAATAGGACTATTTTGACGTTAAAAACAAACTAGTCATTACAAGGTTTGCAGAAGAAACAGAGGTACATTTAATCAGATACCACATAGGCATTTAAATTACAAGTAGACTTACGTGAATGTCACGTACCTCACGTAGCTTTTGAGAGATTTATCTGCCATCTGAATCCTATAGAGACATTTAAATTAATGTTCAGAGAGTCCTCGAAAAGTGACACTTTAGATAGGTACCCTAAAGTACCTGAGCAAAGCTGAATTTTTATGAGGTGTCTCTTAGTTTGCGACGCAGCGTAATCGAAATTTCTAGATTGAGTTATAGTGTTCAAGAAAGTTGTGTTTATTTTTCGTTTAAATTTTTTGATTAATCGAGAGGCAACCAATTTGTTTATCAACTTGTCACACTTTGCCAATTTGCGATTTTATAGTAATTCGTGACGTGATCATTAAAAGTCGGTTTTCGTCCTTGATAGAAATTGTATGGAATACGAATACAAAATTATTCTCGAAACCATACTATTAAGAAATAGGACTTTTCTCAATGTTCTAATCGTTATTTTAAGAATAAATCGTGTCTGAATGAAAAATATATTTTTTTAAGTGAATGTTTAAACCCTAATATTGTAAGATAATCAGTATCCTTATATGATTGAATCTCGTAAATAATAAAGTACTTAAATAATTCCACAGAATCGTTTCGCGGTCGTTGTTCTGTAGTATTGGCCTACCCCCATAGGAAGAAGGCGGGAGTTATTACGTTATAGGTATAAAATACCAAAATAGTAATAGATACAAGTTATAAATTATTCAGGTAGCTTCTTGAATCCGAGTTCAATGAATTGATAAAACATGAAGGAATGGAAATATACTTCGGTGTAAATAAATTCAGGAGATGTAAAACTTGTCCCCCGAGGTTATGACTAATTACTTAATAGGGTTCTTCAGAGGGAGAATACAATGAATTAATAATAATTAAGGATGAATAAAACAGTATTTATTGCAGAACAAGTTCATAGTATTCAATTTAATTTATAATAAAGAATATAGAGTTTATTTTTATGAATAACATAAAAATAAACTCTACCTATCAATAAAAAAAATCTTCAATATTTTAAGTGGTCGATATTTTTCATGCCGACGGTACTCCACTTTTTTATACGTTTTGATGACGTAGTATCTATTGTTATTTGGGCCCAGTTGACTCGGGCCGAGCTGTCCCTGACCCATATTGAAATTGACTAATAAAATGTTTTATTTTGTGCAACGAAGACATTTTTATGAAGAGTCACGTAAAATGTAACACAGCACGCATACCTAAGTAGGTACCTATTTTATAAAAAGGGTAGTTTTCATTGCAATGTCCACGCCGCGGCGTGCGCGCCGCGCTGTTTAGATTAACACTTTGAAGGACACAAACGGGCATAGGCGTCATAATAATAAAACTTCTATTGTGTCTCACTGACTGTCTTTAGAGTGAAAATAATGGATTTAGTTTAATAACCTTAACATTGCAGAAACACTTTAATAAGTTTCTAAAATGTTAGAATCATAGAAATTAATAAAAGGTATGTCACCATCATTATCCTGCCCATATCCTTTATTCGTGGTCGGCGCAACTTGTTTTTTTCTTCCATACTTCTCTATTAAAGTGTGCGCGGAACTATGTAGTTGGCCGCGCCTGAGGTAGCGACTCATTTTGCTATTGCAATCTCACGTGCGTTTTGTCTAAACTAGCCGGAACTTTCAACGCGTGTTGCCGTCCCAAAGTACGGCGCCGGAATAGATTAAGTAATTTATGGCGCTCAATCTATTTCTACAATAATCTATTACCTAAGGCTCGGGGAACCAGTTCCGCGCGCACTATAGTCGTCATCTTGGTAGTCACCACACACATTTCTAGCTATAACTCAAAGGTAACAGTCTCTTTTAAAGTCCAGACATAATCTTGGTCAGGCCATATGTGGACCATGTAGATTAGTATCTAAAATGGTCTTTAGAGGAAAGAACCACACAGATTTGAGTAGACCTGTCCAGTTTGTGCAAGTTATTATTACATGGGTTTAAACATAATTGGCGAAATGTGGATATTATAGGTACACCTAACCTTAACCTTTCGGGGATTACATGCGTGATTTTAAGATGTATTAGAAAGAATATAATTTGACGGTCCCCATTGAATTTCATTGTGGTAATACCCGTAACTCACCCAAACGACTCCTTACCCATTCAATTGTACCCACTGAATAAGTCATGACCCCGATCTTTTGTATGACACTACAAATTGACTTACATTTTTCTACAGCTGAAATACCTACTATATGTATAACTGTGTAATAATAGTCGTAGTAGTCGTTTTTATTCTTTAAATTTTTGAAATTACGTTTCACTTAAAGCATTTATTCTGAAAGTGGGCAACGTCGCAAATAGATGTCAAATAGCAAATGGCAAATAGGTGTGTGTGATGTGTGATACAGGGTTATTTGTAAAACACCAGCAACCTCTTAAGGGATCATTGTACTTATCATTATGAACAACTTTCACTATGGGACCAAAGTTGAAATCGTGAAAAAAAATTAGCTGTTCCTTACATTATGTTCTCATAATTATCTTGTCAAAATGTAGGGAACAGCTGATTTTTTTCTCGCGATTTCAGGTTTGGTCACATAGTAAAAGTTGTTCATAATGATGAATACAATGACCCCTTAAGAGGTTGCTGGTGTTTTACAAATAACCCTGTAGAATAAGATAGTATGAAAATAAGAAATGTGGCTAACTAACGAACAAGAATATTGATTATGAAATGCAATAATAATTAATATCGTAACACTGTATATTTCGATATGTAAAAAAGGTATTTGGAAACTTTCCAAATGCCTTTTTTACACCTTAAATAGGTACAGCATCAAATTCGATGTTATAATTGCATTTCATTATTAATGTGCAAGTTCGCTAGTTAGCCACACTTTTTATTTCCATACAGTAATATTGCCAAATTAATCAAAACAGGTAAATTTTTGACAGCTATTTGCGACGTTGCCAACTTTTGGGATGAACGTTCTTAAACATAACTGGTGAAATGTCCTACTATTGGAACACCCTTGCCTAACCCGTCGGAGGGAATAAGTAGGTAAATTGAAATAACAACGTAAGTAAAAAATTCCCTATTTTATTATGAAGAAGAACGTCATACGAATACTATGAAAGAATTACCGTTGAAACCCTTTTTATGACTTTTTAGGGGTATGAGGAACAGGGTCTGAAGTTCACTCATCCACCATAGAAAAGGGAGGATCCTCCAACCAGACGGGTGTTATGTCTGGCGGGCACTGCCCATATGTTGATTTCGGATAGTCTTATCTATGTTTTTCGCTCGGTAAACTCTAACTGCGCGATGCAGGAATTGAGTGACGTCATGTCTTCGTTGCGTAGTTCGTATGTGGGGGTATATCCACTACAACTTAATTTTAGTTTATTACTAAGCGAAACCGTCGCTTATCTTAATTATCTATTATGTTTTTCCTCAAAGTGAATAATTGTATTCTTTTTGAGCGAAATAAATATCCTTAAACCGTAAACTGTAAGAATATAGTCAATATATCAACATAATAAATAAATATTAGGCTATAAAACTTTCAAGAAGCTTCATATCTGTTGGCATGAAGTTGTACTAGCGCAAAATGTTGCTATAATTTTTTAAGTAGGCGTCGGCAAACTTAAACAAAAGTATAATATTTTCTTATTTTTCTTATAAAGCGTGTCGGTACGTTCCCAAAGGCTTATATTCAAGTTAAAAGAAGTTTATTTTCTTCGTTGTTCGTGCGATAAGTATTTAAAGCTTAGTTTGATACTTACAAGTAGAGTTGAAAGAAACTCTTTGTGAAAACCCACGATGTGTGAGGACTAGGTACTTTCATGATACCTAATGGTAATAATTTCTATTACTTGGTGACATTGCTACATAAATGCAAAAGAACTGTAAGCTTCTTTATGTTTTTCTTGGAGAAGACCTTTTTATACAATACGATTTATGTAAAGCACCTATCGACCGCGTATCTAGTAACAAAAAATATTCATGGGCATAGAACAAGTCACAATGTAACAAAATTATGTATTTTATACCATTCCCCCTCTAAAAAGCTTATTTTATTCACTGAAAACAGTGAATAAAAAGCTCTTTTAATCACTATTTTGGTGTTTGAATTTAGAACACGTCAATATATTCGACCGCCATCTCAATGCTATACAACCTCCTTATCACTTTCGACACCACCCATTTTCATAGAACTCATACGCCATGCCGCCATACATATTGGAAGTCTACGACTTTTATTATTCGTAGTTGGAAGTGAAACCTCCGAAAGGGTTGCCGGCATTATGTTTTGTTAAAATATACATCAGATTTTATTTTCACGGTTTATAATCTGTATTCGCTAAGAAAAACCTTCATTTAAAATGAGCCTTCGGTGAGGACTCCCGGCATTCCATAATTATGCGACTAGGTGAACCCTCCAGGAGGGCTCCCACCACTGAACGTCTATATTTAAAATGAGCCCTCCGCGAGGGCTCCCGGCATCCCATATCCAAGTAGGTGAACCCTCCAGGAAGCTCCCGACACTGAACGTCTACATTTAAAATGAGCCCTCCGCGAGGGCTCCCGGCATCCCATATCCAATTAGGTGAACACTCCAGGAGGGCTCCCGACACTGAACGTCTACATTTAAAATGAGCCCTCCGCGAGGGCTCCCGGCATCCCATATCCAAGTAGGTGAATCCTCCAGGAGGGCTCCCAACACTGAACGTGTTAACCTTTTATTAAATGTCTATTTTCGTTTTTCTCGTAGTCATGGTATAAAGTATAGTATGTAACTCTTGAATAAAACGGATTTATATCGAGGGCCATGAATCACTCGCGTCGCTCAGGATTCTAACACTTGAATCACTCGCTGCGCTCGTGATTCAATCATCATGAATCACTCCCTACGGTCGTGATTCAGTCGTTAGAATCCTTCACTTGATCGTGATTCATCTATGGCCCTCGCTTTAAATCCGTCCTTTATTCATTAGTTGCCTAATATACTATAACACCACCGCATCATAAATAAATGGTGAATAAAATTAGCCCCTAAACTGTAGACCAGTAAATATTGCATTTCAAGTATAGGTAGCTAGGTACTCGTTTCATTTGGACTTCGTCCGCGTGAGATTTTTTGTTTTAATAAAAAAGTCCTATGACACTCGCCAACTGTACCTAGCTTCCCATCACTGAAAGCATTTTAAGAATAGAATTAGTATAGTATATTATGTTAGATAGATTAGTGTAGTATGTACCTCTTTAGTTAATTGACTCAGGCTGGCGTGACTTTGCGGAAATCCATGATAAAATACAATAGGCGATGTATATTTAAACAGGCGCGGCGGGCGGTTGTAGCTCACTTTGCGTTCGGCTCTCGTCGTGGCAACACTTCGTGTCCAAGTTCACAACAACTCAATAGTCATCCTGAGGATGCCTTGTTGAGAGGCGAAACACGTGTCGATTTCTTACAGGGTTCTCTAACTCTTTAAGAACAGTTAAGCGGATTAAGTTACTAAATATACATCGTCTATTGTATTTTTTAGGTACCTCTTTATAATATTATGTATAGTTTAAGGCATAGAGTTTATAAACAACAATAAATTATTAATCTGAAACAAAGCGTCTTACGTGGCATAGTTTAACTCAGCTTACCAGTCATAAAAGACCATTTGGAAGTCGAATCGAAATCGTATCGCCTACAAAAAACATCCTCAAACTCTGAAGTACCCATTAGAGTCGAGTTCGAGTCTAAGTCGTGTCAGAACTACATCGAAGCGTTCCTTGACTGCACACTGAGCAGACACGGCTGCTGCTTGCTTATCGCCGTGGAGCGAATAAGCGGAGAGGAGCGAGGAAGTCGTGTGGAGCTGCGTATGAGCGAACACCATTCCCCGGTTAAAATGTTTAAAACCTACTAGCTTTTGCCCGTGGCTTCTCTTCCGTGCGGAGGCGTTGTTCCATAACCAATCTATGCAAAAATCATAACGATCAGTGGTTCCATTGTCAAAGTAATAAACACATTTTCGCAATTATAATAATTTTGGGTTTTCACTATTTCTGAAGCATTTTCAATTGAAGCGAAGCGGTGACCTGTTATTTTTAGAATTCTTTTAGTTATTTCCGCTTCGCTTCTCACCGTGCCAGTGGAGTCGCAGCTTTACGCTAGTTAAACGACAACTTTATGTTTGTATTGTGTAATGAGGCGGGTACTGCAAGGTTCATAAATCATACTATCAGCCCGCAGACTTTCTTCGTTGAAAATAGTGACATAACTTCACGATGCTTGACAAACGAGGTTTTGGTTAATTCACACTGACAGAACTTTAGCATGGCGTTTGCGTGATTAGATTTCTTATCGGGACGAACAAAATTTTTACGCCTTTAGGGATTTCTTTTTCAAAAGCTTCCATAATACTCACCTTCGTTATACGAGTATTATACGTGGTGGCCCAGTGGTTACGGCCCTGACTAGAGTAGTAGTGGCCCAGTGGTAACGGCCCGAATTACAAGTTGTAGGTCGTGGGTTCGAACGCAAGCAGGCGCTTTACTTTGTGTAAATAATTTCATCACCACTGCTCTCAAAACGGTGAGGAAACCAGCATGTCTTAGAACCAAAAATTCGAAGACAAGTGACATCTAGCAACCCGCACTGGGCCCACGTGGTAGATTACAGCTCACGCCTCTCACAAAGAGGAGGCCTGTGCCCCAGCAGTGGGAACATTAATAGGCTGATTGATTGATTTTGATTTATTGATATTCTGCACTTTGGTGTGCTGGCCACCACATATACATATTCATTACGGGAACCGGCATGTCTTAGAACCAAAAATTTGGAGCCATGTGACATCTGCCAACACGCACAGGGCTCCGTGGTGGATTAAGGCCCACTCCCACACACACTCACATTATAGGCTGATTATGGCATATTGCTTATATTATAAGGAACTTTTGTGCAAAAATCCATAGTTCTAGACCCAGTACCTCAATGGCTGGGCATTGTCTGTCATTGAATTTAAGATTTTTACCGGTAAAACCCGACTATATCCATTTGGATAGCAAACTAACACCCCCTTCAAGCTCGACCGTATCCATTGGATACGCGCGTCACGGCGGCGGCGTAGCCCTTTGGACACGGTGGGGCTGGACGGATAGTCCATTTGGTCTGTGGGTTGTTTCTCTCTATGGCCTGGGGGCCTACCACCACCTCTATAAGCAGTATTATTTTAATATTACTTTAGTGTGGGAAAGAGATGACGCTCTACAGGTCGTATAGCACCATCTCTTTCCCCCACTGAAGTAAGATTAAAATAATACTGCTTTTAGTGGTTTTGGTAGGCCCCCTGAGGTATATTATTGTCGATTAGAAGTCATTTGTCAAAAAATGATAGTAGGTAACACCGAAAAATTCTGAAAAATGTCAAAAGTGACGTAATGGGGCGCGTCAGTGTCAAACCGCGGGGCTTGAGCGTTATAACGTGTATTTACGTCTGTACGTGACTGGTTTTACGATTCACTTTTGCGTACCTACATTACGTAATCGTAATAAGTCGTCGCGTCTTTAAAATAAGATTGTGTTACTGAAATAGTACCGAAGTCGCTGGTTTAGTAGTTTTTAAGTAGATTGAAATTGTAGACTACATAATTATCTATTCATATTTTCCCGTCTATTTAAATTGCGTGGTAAACAAAAGTTGCTTTTGTTCAGCAAAATATTTGTTTTTGTATTGTAGAAAATGCTTTACTGATCATAATAGCTAGGTAAATAAATTGTCTTTATTTATAGTTCAAGAAAAGACTCGATTGTAGTAGAGAGTGCAATTAGTAATCCTACCCCTTATTTGCATTAGTGGACATTCGCACGAGCGCTTTTCATGGCAACGTTTGTTTTACTGTACTCTGAACTTCTGGAGTTTCTACGCTCAGCTTAGCACGGAGACTTGAAAATCCAACTGTGCGCTTTTATAACGCGCTAGGATTTGCTATGTTGGATTCTTAACGCTCGGATTGACGTCGAGAGTTGAAAATTCAGAGAACGATAAAAAAACTTCGCGTTAAAAAAGCGCCTGTGTGTACGAGGGCTAAGAGCATTTTATTTTGTAAACAAACGCAACTCAACCCTGCAATTTCGCGTCTATTTGTCTCCAAGAACATTTTATGTTGTAAACAAATGAAAGAAAAGCAATATCCAGTTACCTGACTCCTACGCAGAATAATGTGAAATAAGTAAGAAGTTACTGTATTTTGTTCAGAACGTGGGTGTTAGAACAACGGTGCTTTAGTTTTTATTAACTACAATAACGTAATATCGTTGAACGGTAAAAGTTAACGAGGTTAGAAAAAATACTTGTAACAGTATTACACCCAGCATGAACATAATTTTATGAATCTACTCGTACGTAAGATTTTACTGTTTATCAAGACTGTTCTTTTTTTCCACTTTGACTACCTCGTTGGTCTAGTGGTCGCAAGAGCTACTGCAGAGCATGAGGTCCTGGGTTCGATTCCCGGGTCGGGAAAAAGGTTATTGGGTTTTTCCATCAGGAATTTTTTTGTAGCTTCTACATCACCACATGCGAACTATGTATCAAAAACCTGACGTCACACAAATCCTACATTGCGAAATTAGAGTTTTCCACGTGAACGAGATATACATATAAGACTATCCAACATCAATCGTTGGACAGTTGCCCGCCAGACACGACACCCGTCTGGTCGGAGGATCCTTCCTTTTCTATGGTGGATGAGTGAAGTTTACACCCAGTTCCTCATACCTCTAAAAGCATGAACCTGGATTTGTGCCCGGTTGATGGCAATAGGCTCACCCCCTACATGGAACTTAAACATAACTGGCGAAATATGAGTGTACAGTGTCAGCACAACTGACGGGATCCGCTAGGGCCGATGCCTGCCGGGGTTGCGGAAAAGTCCAAAACGGATACCATGGCCCCTGGCAACGTACAGGCAACTGAAGGAACGCGGATGGGTTTTAGTCAGTAAGAGTCTGACACGCCCTCCCGCTCCGCCCAGAGCGGGAAAAGTTATTTGATAATTTCTCACCCAAAAAAAAAAGTAAAAAAAAACTGGAGCTTCTGTTGAACCAGGATGAACTGCTATATTTTGGCACAATTCTGATGATATTGAAGCTGCTGAAGCTCTAATACGATGACCACACTTTTGGTAAAGGCTATCCTGCGCCGTAAAGTTCTGTTCACCATGTTTGTAAAATTGGTCGTGAATATAAAATAAAGCATTCAATGGGTGCCATAACCGTAAGATATAGTAGGTACCCCTCGATATCTATATTGCGAAAGACGCGGGTAGGTATGTCCAAGGTTTTCCTCTAACACTGATATAACTTATATATTATTATATAAGCTATAATCGACCATTCTCTCAGCTTAGGTACTACTATAAGTTTAAAGGCCACTAACTGAAAGTTACAATGTTGCAACTCTGTATTAATATTTGTCATGAAAGTAGCCGAATACCTAGACTGATCTACACATTACAGTTTTGGTGGCATTTGAACTGCACACCAGCTTCAGCTGCAGTCGGTTGGCAGTTTGCATCGCTTGCAGTTCAAGTTGAGTCCATTTGTTCAGACATGAAGGTCTAGCTGCTGCTGCTGCTGTGATTTTAGTTCTATATAAGTTTAGGTACAGCATGAGACAATTTTATAACCCGTCATACCGGCTTACCTATTACGTTGATAAAAAGGCGTCAATTAGCTCTCCGATCTCAACTGCCGAGGTGATAAGCAGATAAGCTTTTATTAGCCATACCCACATTACAATTTCTCAAAAAACCTGATACAACCGACGACGTAATATTTATCTTGATATTCCCTAACTCCACTGCATAGTCATAATATACGTATATGAAACATATCTAGCTATATGAAAGGATATCTTAATTTCAGAGCACCGACATACTTGCCAAGCGAGCTACGGAAAATTACATTCCTAAGGCTCTAGCGGTGTTGAACACGTGCAGGTATTTTATATCCCTTTCTGAACCGGGGAAGCTGTGGACTTGGCGATAAAATTGATATTTACAGCATTTTTCGTTGTAAAATGTTCGGGGATTTTTGAAAAAGGATTATGGAACGTAAGTCATGGTTGGTTCGAGGTGGATCTGGAATAGGATATCTGGAAGAATTTGCTGCTTTTGCTCAGTAGTCTGACAGCGTAGATTAACTTTAATAAAATAATATCTTTTTCCAAAATAAAACAATCGATTTAATTTCGGAAGTCGGTGTCTTTGGTTATGAATTTTCGTTTTTTGCCACCGACTTCCGAAATTAAAGTTATTTTTCACTTTGTTGTGTATTTTTTAAGTCTTTTTATTTTCCACTTTTTTGTTGTGGTACCTACCCCACACAAATTCGAATACCACTAAGTCTACCTGTTATGCAAATTACAGTGACAGGAACTTATTATCATAATTATCATCCATATAAGTGTGAGTGAGTGAGAGTAGTGATGGCCCAGTGGAATCGGCCCCGATTTACGAGTTGTAGGTCGTGGGTTCGAACCCAAGCAGGCGCTTTACTTTGTGTAAATAATTTCATCACCACTGCTCTCAAAAACGGTGCAGGAAAACATCGTGAGGAAACCGGCATGTCTTAGAACCAAAAATTCGAAGACATGTGACATCTACCAACCCGCACTGGGCCCGCGTGGTGGATTATGGCCCACTCCCTCTCACCGAGAGGAGGCCTGTGTCCCAGCAGTGGGAATATTAATAGGCTGATGATGATGATGATCATCCATATAAACTAAGTGGGAAAAATGACTCCGTATCAAAGTTGCGACAAACAAAAGCGCGACAAATGCTGGAGCGACAGTACGTTAGTTCGACCATCAGCGGTGCGACAGAACATCAGCTCGACGAACGTTAGCGCGACAGATTGTTTTCACGACAAACGATGGCACGACGAAACTTTTGATCGACGAACGTTAGCGCGACACAACTTTTACTCGACAAACTAAAGCACGACAAACATTTCTATAATATTTCGCTCCAGCATTTGTCGCGCTTTTGTTTGTCGCAACTTTGATACGACGTATTATTGAAGCTAACTCAAGTTAATAAAATTTATATGGGACTACCTCGGGAGCATACATTTCAATAAAATAAAAAAACAATTTTCAAAATCGGTTCACAATTGTCGGAGAAATCGGTGAACATACATAAAGTCGAACATTATAACCTCCTCCTTTTTGGAAATCGGTCAAAAAGTTGTGATTAAAAAGCCTTAGGTGATTTTAAAAGTATACATTCTATAGGTACTTTTCGCAACGTACGGTAAAGTTCAGCTGAACCGTTGAGATGAAAAGGTATTGAATTCGTTGGATAGAATCGTGCTAAACTTTTCAGATGAACGGTCAGTTAGACAGACGTGTTTTTTGACTGTCAATACTAAGTTTTGAAAAGATTTCTTTAAGAATATCCAATTCCAAAAACTGAAAGTAGGTTCTAGGGATTTCTTTTGTAACAGATGAGCTACAAAAGAGCGAGATAATTATGGGAACTTGGGAAGAGCATTGCTTTATATTGAAAACCAAGGTTTATCTGCGGAAATTGAATATGGACTCATAGTGAGATACCTAAATCACAAATTAAAAGACTGAGCTCAGAATTAAAAAAATATGTGAATTAATGGACTAATGCCTTCTTGGAAACCTTGTCTTGCAACAACAATTTCACAGAAACAGTAAATTCGTAAGTGGAAACTTTAAAATTAGTCTCGCACACTTGTCGCGAAAAACTAAATAATTCAGAGATTTCCATTAACTGGGACGCGTCTTCTATAAACCCTTACTCCTTATCTAACGCACCTGTTAATGGTCTAAGCCGATTTACTTTCAATCTGAAAGGTTGGCCAATCCTATCTTTTGCCATTAGGATTTAAATACTTGGAAAATGTTTGGGGTTTGATGTTCTGAGAAAAAAAAATCGTATTAAAATCATAATAATAATGTATTTACAGGTATGTGCCCGACCTAGTTCTCGAGAATGGTCACGCCACTTTGTACTGGGATAGATCTATAATGACTGACTGGACTATTGTAGCCAATAAGTCTGATATTGTGGTGATCGACCGACGAGAGCGCCGTGCAATGATTGTCGATATCACTGTCCCTCATGACGAGAATCTCGTGAAAGCTGAGAAAGATAATTAAATCAAGTATCTTGACTTAGCACGCGAGGTTGTCGAGATGTGGGTCGTGGATTCTGCAATCATTGTACCGATAATCGTTACGGTTAATGGCCTAACAGCAGAGCCTCGACCAACATTTCAGGAGGCTCTCCTAGCGCGGCTTGGTCAAGGGCTTGATTCAGAAAGCAGTACTCCTGGATACGGCACGCATAGTGTGGAGGTTCTTATCTCTAGAGCCTTGACGGGCAACTTGGACCTTGTTTTTAATGCCGATGGGCCACTATTTTATAATATTTTTAAATGTTGTTGTTTTTTCCTATTATATAAAATATAAAAAAATGTAATGAATATGTATATGTGGTGGCCAGCACACCAAAGTGCAGAATATAGATCATCATAATCCTTTACATCACCCACGCCTGGATCCTTAAAGCCAAAGCGAGGCGGCAAGTAAGCGAGGGGGTGCATGTATCCTCGTTAAGCATGGTATTCAATGGAAAGAATTGACAAACGTAGCAAAAATGTCATCGCAGAGTATATTCGAGTGTTGTGCAGTTAACTTGACTGACTATAATATTGTATTTGTGTGTATTTATAGAGTTCCCAACTCAAATAACATGAATGAGTTCTTAGGTAAACTCGAACATCTTTTAAAATATTTCTCCATACAACGATTTAAGAATATAGTAATAGCTGGTGATTACAACATTGACATTTTAAAGCGAACTAAACAGTCAACCGAATTTGAATGTATTCTTTTAAATTTTAATTTACAATTAGCATTAAGACAACCTACTCGTACTGCGAGTCAAACATGTATAGATAATTTTGCGCATAATTTTGGTAAGCGTTGTAGAGCTGAAGTATTGGAGTTTGCGCTATCCGACCATAAAGCACAATTATTAAAGTGTCCCGTTAAAAAAAATGGTGCTCTTAAATATGTATTATCGTAAAAGTACACAAGACTACAGTCAGGCAAATATAGAAAAATTCAAGACATGTCTAGGCAGTCTATCCTTCTCAGATATGTATGAAATGGACGATCCTAATGCAGCTTACAACACTGTTTTATCGAAATTTTTCAATTATTTTACAAATTATGTTTCCCCAAAAAAATGGTTAACATAAACATCATTAAAAAACCTACTTGGGTGTCACGTGGGATAAAGATTTGTAGTAAAAACAAAAGGAAACTTCTTTGGCATTACAGGTTAAAACCATCTCAAGCTAATCGAGATAAATTTAAAAAATATTCAAAATTATTCAAAAGAATTATGAATCTAACTCAAAAAGCACAAAACAATTACAATATTAAAACATCTGAAAACAAATCTAAAGCCACATGGCAAATAATTAATAAATCCAGATTTAATGCCCTGAAAACTTCTATTACTTGCATCAACACTAAAAATAAAAAAATTACAAACCCAAAAGACATAGCCAATGCATTTAATAATTATTTTATAGATAAAATACAACCAACAACTAACGCGGGAACGAACTCAACATCACTAATCCTTGGGAGAGCACAATCTATTTTTATGGCTCCGTCTACAGCGCGTGATATATTCAATATTATAATGAAGCTAAAAAACACTAACAGCGTTGGTTATGATACAAAAATATTGAAAGCAGTTGCATCTGTAATATCTACACACTTATGTTTCATTATTAATATTTGTATAAGTGCAGGTATATTTCCTGATGCATTAAAAAAATCGATAGTAAAACCGCTATATAAGAAAGAGAATCACGAATTGATGGCAAACTACAGACCCATCGCGCTTATACCAGTCATATCAAAGGTGTTTGAAAAATATATTTTATGGTGAAATTAATAATTATTTAGAAAAATATCATATATTAGCTGACGAACAAAAGGGATTTAGGAAAAACAAAAGTATAAAGGAGAAAGCCGTTTTTGGGCCCAACCGTTACACGAATGAGATATGTACCAAAAAAATCTTCTATTTTTCTTAATTAACCCATTTTAATTTTAGCCTCTTTAGCAATGGCCAAGTGTAGAAAATAAGTAGATTTCTATTTTATTGTTTTAAATCACCTTTGTAAACCGTTACAACACTTATTTCATTAAACGTCATTAACTTCACAAACGCTGGCATTATATCAATAGAGCGTACCCTAAGAATATTATCGAGTTCGTAGAAATCGATACTGTTACAAATAATTAAATAATCGAAGTGTATAGAGTGCCGCGAGTTTCTTGTGGCACTCTAGTGTCACTGCCTCGGCCCGGCTAGGGTGCCATAAGCGTTGCATTGTCACTGTCACTTGTTATTTAGGTTAGGTTAGGTTAGAACTGTGACCACACAACGCATGAGCCGAGCGAGCGTAGCGAGCGGTGCCGCGGTAGCGGCCGGCGAAGTGCCAGGGTCCGTTTAGGCACAAGAGAATGTAATGTTTTGGGAATGTGGTGTTTTACAGTGATCTAACCTCGACAATCAAACAAAATACCAAGTGACGTGACTTTTTGACAGTGACAATGACAATCCAATGCTTGCGGCACTTTGGCCGGGCCGAGGCGGTGTTACTAGGGTGCCTGTAGTGGCACTTTATCCGATAGGGATAGAGTGCCACTGGTGGCACTCTATACACTGCCTTAAATAGTACTACATTGTTTTGATATAATTGTTTTTAGGTATTAAGAACAATGTAAAATAAAAAAATCTGGAATCTAATTGATTTTTAATGTAACCACCATTAAAAAATCATTCAAAGAAGTAAATAATCGATAAAATCAATTGCACCACGGATTGCACTAGTAAACGGCAAATGTCAATGTCAACGTCTGTCAATTGTCATGATTGTATTCGTACTGTCATGTCATGTTATTGTTGTCATTCGCCACGCTAATGATTTTCCGTATTTCTCGGGATTTATTATTTCTGACTTCTACTCGAATACTGGCCTCCGAAATTGATTGCCATAGACTGCCCTCGCTTGAACATTGGGCACCGTATCCTGCCACTCCTGCTGACCTTTGCTGGAAAACTGGATCTGTATAATGCTCTTTTGACTGGATGACTGGATACAACGACATCAAGAGCCTGTGCATTAATTGCGGAATAGCAACGGACCGCGCTGCATTACAATGGGAAGGCGAAGACTGAAAGATGAAATGATTCTTTCAATTGTACAGGAATGGGTCGCGCATCAAACGGTTAGTATCCGATATATCTATATCGCAACATTTTCGTACTTACTATGAAATTATTTCATGTAATCAAACTAAATAGTGTTATCGCTTATGTTCAATTGTCTGTTGATAGTTGTATTTTATAAAATGATACCAGCGCATGCAACAAATTCATATTCAATCTAGACATGTGACATCTACAATCTGGACTGAACCTGCATTGTTAAATTACAGATTTTTCCCTCTCTCAGAGAGGAGGCCTGTGTCCCTGCAGTGGGAATGTAAGAAGGCCGCTTATGTTTAAGTACCCAAATGTGCCAATCAGATGTTTATTGCTAAATGCTAGTGCTAGACCTAATGACACATGATTGTTTGCTTCAGGTACTTAAATGAAAATGACTATCTGCCAAGCTTGCTGAAATCATACCAATGCTGTATCTCTTGATGGAAATGGACTAGAACAGACTGAACAGACACCGATGAATAGAACTGTGTAGAGGTGAACGGTGGCTGCAAGGGCTGTCAACATCGGACTCAACCTGGATGTTGAGAGGAAGAATAAAATCCAGCCTAATATATCCTATTACTAATAGGATATGTTTCGTTTATATGTTAGTCGACACTTCGACAGCTCTCTAAGTGGGAGGGATGCTATAGTCCAATATAATTGCACCTGTATTGTTGGCAAAAGAACGGTTGGTTGCTGTGTGTGGGCACAGCAACCAACCGTTCTTTTGCCATGAGCATAATTATGGTATTTTAGTTGGGCTTAGTTGGCACGGCACCAGGGTAGGTACTCAATTGCCTCCTGCACAATTTCTGGATACTGTATTATATAATGATAGTCCTAATGAAGAAGGTGATTAATAAAACGATTCATCACAAATAGGTGTGTTTTACTTTAATATATTATTGCAATCTCAGATTACTGTAATCCGTGATTGCATCAAATCCCCTAGTAGATACATACAATATTAGCAAATGCAAGCCAGTAGTGTTCTAAGTGGGCCTTGTCTAATAAACATAGTTTTCAGCTGAGGTTTTCAGTAAGATCATAGAGATAAATCACCCGCTAAGCGCTTTTTATGTGGGTACCTACTAGGAGGTTTTAACCGCATCGTGATAGGCTGCAGGTGCTGCAGCACAGCGCATGTGGTTGCCCAATTAACGTAGGAAACAAACAAAGCCTCAAAAATATCATTTTTTATTTGAATACCTCAAATAATAAAAATAACCTAAAATGTAAACATTGTCTGATTTTACCAATTTGGCCATTGCTGGGAGACGTGAAAATTGGCGTCGTGAGTCCTTCCTAAATGCTCTAATTTATGGCCAAATTCCAGCCCTGTAACGCTGGGCCCAAGTTTCTATGGAATTTGGTTTTCTCCTTTGGCTATTTACGAGTTTTTACATAATGTTATGTTAAATGTAGATAAGAGGACACCCGTTTGTGCCATTTTCTGCGATATGACACAGGCCTTTGACTGCGTCCATTATAATTCCCTAGCAGAGAAACTCGAAGCTTATGGTGTTAGGGGTAACGTCTTGGAACTCATTAAATCATATCTTCATAACC
This sequence comes from Conistra vaccinii, assembly GCA_948150665.1. NCBI lineage: Eukaryota > Metazoa > Arthropoda > Insecta > Lepidoptera > Noctuidae > Conistra > Conistra vaccinii. Next base: position 2,057,443 of record OX411329.1, on the reverse strand, counting down.
GTAAACAAGTTACCGAAATCTGTAAAATTTCCGGTAAACGTGAGGTAATTTCAAGATCTGAGGAACGAGAAGTTATATACGGAGTACCTCAAGGTAGTGTGCTGGGGCCTCCATTGTTCACTTTATATATTAATGACTTGCCTAAAGCAACTGAACAACCTATGACACTTTTTGCTGACGATTGCACTGTGACAATAGCTTGTAGAGACAATGATACATATGAACATGACATAAATAATTCACTTATATCTATCATAAACTGGTTAAATAATAATAATTTAATAATTAATTTAAAAAAGACTACTGTAATGCATTTTAGACAACGTACACATACAGCTAAAAATCCTAATGTTCAACTTAATAATATTAACATTAATGAAACTGACACAACAAAATTTCTTGGACTGATTATAGATGATAAGTTGAATTGGAAACCTCAAATAGAAGCACTTAGCAAAAAATTAAGTACTGCAGCCTACGCTTTAAAACAACTCGCAGCGGTTCTTAACAAAGATGCACTGATTACTGCTTACTATGGATTGGCTGAATCACTTCTTAGGTACGGAGTTATTTTCTGGGGGAATAGCACAGACAATGAAATAGCGTTTAGGGCTCAGAAAAGATGCATTAGATCGATGTTAAGACTGCAAACAACGGATAGCTGTAAATCTTATTTTAAAGAGCATAACATATTGACATTACCCTCATTATACATTTTGGAAACAATAATATTCATTAAGACTCATCCTAATTTATTTCAGCGTTTGTCTGATGTTATCCCAAGGAATAGACGTGATAATTCCAAACTCTGCGTTCGCGGCGCTAAAACAACCCTTGTGCACAAGAGCATCTTTTACATGGCTCCGACCATATTTAATAAATTGCCCAAATCATGGAGAACATTGAGTATGTCTGCTCTTAAATGCAAATTAAGGACTTTATTAATTAACAAAACATATTATAGTATTTCAGAGTTTATGAAAGAGGACAATTTTCTTCGTTTTTTGAAATGACAATGTTGAGACCACTCCATATTATATTATAATGTATTGTTTTTATTGTTGATGGAATTAAAATTTGTAATGACTTAATTAAAAGTAAATATGTACATTGAATTGTAATTAATAATAACGTATAATAAGTAATTATGATATTAAGAAATGTTATAATGTAATGATAAATATATATTATAGTCGCGGTTTGTGCACCATCTCTTCTGACCAATTTGTACGCCACAATACGCGGCTGAACATGATAGAACATTTTTTCTGTATTTAATATCTTGCATGCAATGTATGTACACCATGTTCAAACAAATAAATAAACTTACTTACTTACTTACTTACAAAGGTATTGTTATTTCACTCCGGAGCTCCTATTGAGTATAAGTTTATCCTTTACAATGAAACATTATACTTAAATTATTCAAAAATACGCAGAAGAAAATCCTCCGTGTAAAATCAATTCTACTAAAGGTCAACGAAGTAAATAAAATTGTAAGATAAAATATTAAACTTTTTCGAACTAAGGAAGCAATACTTCTTTAGTTCCAAAAAGTTTAATATTTTCTACCGTTTTTGTAAACCATCTCCAGGCTACCACGAGTTAGTTGACCTGTGTAAAAAGTGTGGATTATCTATTTAGTGATCGTTAATACAATCATAAATAGGACCCGGAGAAAGGCAGACGAGGTGACAATTTTTATTCAATACATTTTTGAGTTTTCCATCTTTTTTTTTTCCATTTCATTGTATTGGATTGACATAAGCTACCGAAAGTTTTTGTTAATCTTGTTGAAAGTCGTTGTAGAACAAACATCCTGATCCTATTGTTGTTGTAGACAAAATTGGTCAAAATCTCATTCTTTGCTAGCTACAAGATTCCTCCAATTTCTTGGCAAAGAAACGTCACAGTTTCCACTACATCATTTTTATTCCATAATTTATAAAGAAATACAATTTTTCCTGAACCATTTGCGTCGAGTGTTGCGACATATTTCTTATTCAGCTACAATATCGTCTATCGCCACGTCGCTCGCGGGTAACTTCGCTTAACTAAGTTATTAAAAGTTGTCGCTCTTAAAATTTTCTCTTAATTAAAATTATGACGGGGCGGGTGACTCTAGTTAAGTTCTAATAATGATGCGGTGGAAGCTATGAGAGATGGATGACTTTTTGTGACTTTAAATGCACTTTTTTTAAATGATAATTATGATTTTATGATGGTCATTCATAATAATATAAGTAGAGTTGAAAATTAAATCACTCTTTAGTTTATCAACCCTTTGTGGAATAATATTACACTGATAAACCTTTGAACGAAGCAAAAGGAGTATTTCAGGATCGTAACAGATGGCGTTGTATATGTATAGTTTCTGCCTATCCCCCATGGAACAAAGGTGATTTTATGTATATGTCGCAACACCGCAAGTAAGATGGGTAGAGCCGTGATATAGTTATATCCCTAGGGATATAGCTATATACCGCAATATGTTTATAATGAAAACGGTTCATAACTGTCGGAGTGCCCTAATTTTATTACTGCTACCAATTTCTACGCAGCATTCGCCTGCCGCGGCACCACTCCCTTCACTCACTCGCCTCGCGCGTTGTTGGTCACAGTTCTAACCTAAACTAAACTATTTGGTCGGAGTGCCCTAATAGCACTAGATCATGCTCATATCATAGTTATATTCCTAGTAAGATAGCTATGAAGGTTTTCATTTAACTAAATTACGGTATATAGCTATATCCCTAGGGATATAACTATATCACGGCTATAACCATCTTACTGTGACATAATATACTAGCTTGTGCCTGCAACTCCTTCGTCGCGAATCTCTCAGGGAACTATTTAAAAGGATTAATATTATGACCGTTCCTTGCCAATTCATTTATGAAAATATTATGTATGTAAGGAAAAATCTACATCTTTTTAATAAAATAAGTGATAGACATAATTTTAATACTAGAAGTAAAGATATACTAGATCAACCATTTTTCAGATTATCTAAAGTACATACATCTTTTATGGGGTACTGTGTTAAATGTTACAACAAAATACCTTGTGATATATTACAATTAAATGAAAGAAAATTTAAAACTCATGTAAAAAGTACACTTTGTAAACAAGCATATTACAGATTAGAGGATTATATCCAAGATAAGAATGCTTGGAAACATGCTGGTCCTGCTCCATAGGACAATTTAGAGTCTAGACAAAATCAAACTGGTTGCTTACTTAATAGTATTTATTTTTATGACATTGATTTTACATCCTGTGATTACTTCCTCACACACTGACTTATTAATTGCAAATTTTTAGTGGATTCGTCTATTTTTACAATGTTTGTGAATATGTGAACACCATGTAGCTACCACATAATTAATTTAGGCAGTATATAGAGTGCCACCAGTGGCACTCTATCCCCATCGGATAAAGTGCCACTACAGGCACCCTAGTAACACCGCCTCGGCCCGGCCAAAGTGCCGCAAGCATTGGATTGTCATTGTCACTGTCACTAAGTCACGTCACTTGGTATTTTGTTTGATTGATTGTCGAGGGTTAATCGCTGTAAAACACCATATTCCCAAACATTACATTCTCTTGTGCCTAAACGGACCCTGGCACTTTGCCGGCCGCTACCGCGGCACCGCTCGCTACGCTCGCTCGGCTCGTGCGTTGTGTGGTCACAGTTCTACCTAACCTAACCTAAATATCAAGTGACAGTGACAATGCAACGCTCACGGCACCCTAGCCGGGCCGAGGCAGTGACACTAGAGTGCCACAAGAAACTCGCGGCACTCTATACACTTCGATTAATTTATCTGTCGTTTGCTCCACTTTAAAATCTTTTTACTTTATACAGTAATTTTATTCTAGGTGCATCGTCTTCACATATAATTATATAAATAATGTACCTATACAAAATATTGTAAAACATTTTAAAAGAGTAACGGTGTAGTTTCTTGCCCATTCTTCTCCATACGAAAACTACCTTTTGGAAGGGGCGGTAGAATCAATACTATATTTTGTAAATTTTGACGTTCAAAAGTGCCTTCAAGGGCCTATTTGAAATAAATGATTTGACTTTGACTTTGACTTTGTCCGAGTGAAATTTCTTGTTCTCCAAACCCACCGCGTCGCATCGCATCGCCCGCTCTCGCTATTATTTCGTTTTCACTGAGCGTTCTTTCTGACTTTTACTCGGCTTCTAACGGTCGTAGCGTGACTCTTAAGGAAGGTATATAAGCCTCTTTAATAACTTATATCCTTATTAAACCTTCCTTAAGAGTTAGGTAAATCCAACTGGTAATTCCAGAGATTACCGCGTTCAGACAAGCAAACTCTTCAGCATTATTTCAGTACATTAATTAAAGACCTTTGAATGACAACTAGTTTACTCTCAGTTGGTAATGAACAAACTATTCCTGTTGTTCACGAACCTACTTGGAATTCCAACGTTTCTAACGAAAATCATTCTTAGTACCTAGTATTCACCTTTGAAATGAAATTAAATCTTTTATTGTCAGATATAAAATCCACATACAAGTTTCAATAAATACACACATAAATGTGTAAATAATTTCATCACCACTGCTCTCAAAACGGTGAAGAAATTACGGCGGAGAACCAAAAAATTCGAAGACGTGACATCTACCAACCCGCACTGAGCCCGCGTGGTAGATTACGGCCCACTCCCTCTCACAGAGAGGAGGCCTGTGTCCCAGCAGTGGGAACATTAATAGGCTGATGATGATGATAATGATGAATAGGCGTGTGTTAGGACTGCCACCTTTTATGTAAGGGGTTCCATTCTCTTACTGCGGCCACCAAACAATTGGCCGATCGATGTAAGTATGGCGGTGCGTGCGGCGGCCGACCGGCTCTTCAGCAGCACCTGCCAGCAGCGTCTTTAATTTGTAATCTTTATTTACTCAGGAAGGAGATACACGCAAATTAAATCAATTTAAACTTGATATATCGCTTCCGCTCCGCCTTTAACTTATAACAGTCTTTATGCAAAAATATAAGAGCCCTCGAATCAGGTAGCTTTCAACTTTGCCATTCGGAAAACTTTGGTCTAATTAATTTTGATCTCACTTGATTACCTTGATTACGACATCGACTATCTCAACAGCTAATTGCGATTATAGAGAGGTTTTAAAGTATGTTGTGTCGTCATTGGCACATTTAATTATGCAGATTCCTTCTACAAAAAATAACGTTTTGTTTCATCATCATCATTTCAGCCAAAAGACGTCCACTGCTGAACATAGGCCTGCCTTTGTTCTGTTTATTCAGTCTAAAATTAAATGTACATAAATATCATCTTCTACCTAATGAAATAATTTAAAAAAACATACAGGATGGAAGGGTAAACACCGTTGTCACTCAAACTATGGGTAGTTGGCTTAAATATAAACATAAAAAACCGAGTAAAAAAAAAATTACGTTATTTTCTTTAACAATATTAAAAAGGTTATTGTCCGACACCGTCCGCAAATTCATGGATATGCGCCCGCCCGAGTGATGTAATCGATCGCCGCCCGTCCTATCTACCTACACAACACATGAATAAATACAATACAACCTTTTCCTGGCTTAAGACAGGCAAAAATACCTACCTTAGGAATTGCGTGACGATTCTAAATGAACATCTTTAAAAAAAAAAGTTGTGATTTTCCATTGAATTTATGTTCTATAAACGAAACCAAACCACTGGTTTGAAGGATAACGGTGTTTACCCTAACACCCTGTATAATATAAATATATACTAATAATATATTAGTAACCCATGTTCACAGGCGCCGCAAACCACACCCATTACATGCAGTACTAGACTTAATGACACGGCTGAAGATCGAGATAAGATTAAGAAGACTGCTAGCGAGATTTACAAGAAACCTGAAACGGATAGCAGCGAGAACCTCAGACAAAGACATTGGAAACAGTAAAGAGCAGATGCACCGGTGAAGCTGGACCTAAACCAAACTTTAGTGCAAATCTCGGCGTTCATTCGATTTATCAAGTTTAGTTAAACCACACTGGGGTCGGTGCATTTCATTAATTCATTCATAAAGGGTGTATTTCTGATTCACTTTATCCCTAAAGGCCCCGGGTTCACGATATTGGGCTATGCGACTTGCGAGACGACATGCCTCAAGCGACACGCGCGTGATTTGTAGTGCGGTGACTCGTGCAATGCTAAAACAACTTCTTTCATTTGCTTACTCCGCAGTCGCTGTCGCAAGGCACGCGTCGCTTGAGCGTGTAGCTCGTTTAGTCAGTTTTCCATACAACGTGAAAGTAAACACGAAACGAAGGTCCGGTTTGCTTCCATATCTTGTTGTGTAAAGCTACTTATAAAATATGAATAAATCAAAGTATGAAGTAAACAGCTTCACATCCGCATCGCGTGACTACATAAGCATGATACAATGTTTGGCGATTGTAAACGTTACTTTGTTGACACCGTATTATTAACAGGCTGTATAGTAATGTTACACTAAAAGGTTGTTGTTTTATGACGGAAGAATTCAAGGAAATGGACGCGTTTATTGGTTTACATTTCTATTTAATTAACGAGGTTTATTCTTTTTCTAAAATACGATATACGTTGCGGCTAATGAAGCTATCCCTTGTGTGCATAGCATAAGCATAATCGGCTCATAATTTTCCCACTGCTGGGACATCGTCCACTCCCTCTCACAGAATGAGGACATTCTGTGAGAGGGAGTGGTTCATAATCCACGGCGGGGCCAGTGCGGGTTAATGTATGTCACATGTTTTCGAATGATTGGTTATGGATCATGCGTTTCCTCACGATACTGTTTTTCACCGTTTTAAGAGAGCTGTGGTTATGAAATAATTTACACTAAGTAAACTGCCTGCTTGGGTTCGAAACCATGACTTACAACTCGTATGTCGCAGCCGTTACCACTAGGCCACCACTGCTCCTACTCCTCCTACTCTTACTTGTGCGCATAAGTACTTTTAATCTTGTTAGAAATATTTGGGACTTTAATCCGGGCGTCATTTATTTTGAATATTCTTTTTTTTTTAAGCTGTAAATAAACCGTCAGTGACTGACAACCCGTCAAAGGAAAGTTCGACCAAGTACAAAATTATAATGGAAAACACGGAACCTTAAAAAGCGATTATATTCTAATACTGAAACTGTTTTCACTTCATCACTTCCAGTATTAGAATACTGAACTATGAACAAAATAATCAAACTGTAATATTGTATTCGACCTTGATGTTATAACGAGATTGTTTAATATAATGTTCGCACCGACCCGCAGCGACCCACACCGTTCCGCATCGACTTCCCGTGGCGTCGGATAGCGACAGAAATATCACATGTTTATTTTGGAAACAGGTAATTTTAGAAAAGCTTATTGTCATGCGATTTTATAAGTAAGTTAAATTGATAAGAATTATACGATTCATTCATTTCAGCCGAAAGACGTTCACTACTGGAGGCTTATGTCCATAAGCCTCCCGGGACCTAGCACCGCCACTTCGACCGGTTCTGTGGTTCCCGCATCCAGCGGATTCCTGCAGCAGTCTCGGTCATCTGTTCTGCGAGCAATGTACCCCGCCCATTCCCACTTAAGTTTGGCAATTATTTGTGCTATGTGGGTTACCTTGGTTCAGCTCGGTTTATTTCTGTTTTTTGAATAAATGAATTATACGATGATGATTATAAATTATTCGTTTTTATTATGTTAATTCTTTGAACAAATCAATTAAGATTATCCACCAAACCGAGGTGGGCCAGCGTGGTGGATAAAGGCCGAGTTTCCTGTGAGAGAAACTAGGTTGTTGTGTCCTAGCAGTGGTAATATTATAGGTTGACTATGCTCATTCGATTATAAGATTGCGAGAGATAGAGAACTCTACACCACTGCAGGACAATTACTTAATATGCTGAAGGTACCCAGAGCTATAAATGAGGTGCGCGACTAATAAGTAAATAATAACCCAAGGATATTGTAATATCTTGATTTAAAAGAGTGTCCTTGGAGTTTTTTGCCCGTTCTTCTCCACAGAGATCTACTTTTTGGAATGGGCAACTAGCTTCAACTTTCTGACTAACTGACCGACTCTTTGACAATTCAAAAGTGCCTGTAAATGGTTTAATTGAAATAAATGCTTTGAGTTTGAGTTTATTATGTCTGGATGGAGATTTAATTTAGAAAATTTGTTTAGGCGCGCTGAGCACTTTTTGAGTGAACAAAAATTATGGAACTCGCGTCATCGTCAACTTTTTGATTCTCGCGTTGATATATTTCGTTCGAGCGTTATCGAACGAAATACATCAAAGCGAGAATCAAAAAGTTACTTAACGAAAGACATCAACGCGAGAACCAAAAAGTTACTTAGTTTTCACTTCTAGCGTGATTTTTTTTAACTTTTTTTTTTTACCTTGTACACTAGGAATATCTCCTGTATCGTGGGTGCGTATACAAAAATTTAAACTCACATACACAAACAGCCAGACCCGGAACAACTACTTGTAGGTCATACAAATACTTGTTCCGTGTGGGATTCGAACCCACGACACGCAGCGCAGCAGTCAATCGCTTAACCACTGCACCAACCGAGCCGTCAGACTCAGTCTATCGCAGTCCACTGCTGGACATCGGCCTCTCCCAGACTGCGGCACAACACCCTGTCCTCCGCCTTCCGCATCCAGTCTGTCCCAGCCATTTCTTTAAGGTCGTTGCTCCATCTAGCTGGGGGGCGTCCCACGCTGTGCTTGCCGATACGCGGTCTCCACTCCTGGACTCGTCTGCTCCACCGACCATCGATCCTTCGACAACCATGGCCAGCCCACTTCCACTTCAGTTTGCTTTATCAAAACCCACTCCCACCCTAAATACAACCCTCATTAACCTAAAAATCTGATTACCTGCTAAAGTGTACCTAAATGGTTCCATCGTGCATCAAAGGGCTGCAAATAAAAGTAAATATGCATCGTTCGGGAAGCGAACCCGCGCTCCCACCAGTGCATTACCTCGCTGCACGTAATTGCATTTTGACATGACGCCAGCAAAAGCGCTTGGTGTGCGGCCATTAAATCTGTGGCAAAGTAATTAGATGGAAATTTTTAAGTATTACCTTTAAAATCGTTTATTCTATAACTTGGCAATGTCGCAAATACTTCTCAAATATACCTGTTTTGATTAATTTGGTAATATGAAACTGTATGGAAATATGAAATATCGCTAACTAGTGAACTAGAATATTAATAATGAATTGCAATAACAGCACTGAATTTAATTTTGTAACCGTTTTAGGTGTAAAAAGGCATTTGAAAAGCTTCCAAATATATATTTTTTCATCTAAGACTGAATAAAAAAATGGTTTTACGATATTAATGATTGCATTTCATATAATCAACATTTCACTAGTTAACCATATTGCACGACTCGTAATGCGAAGCACTTCTTCTTCTTAGCGTGTCGATGGCAAAAATAACACGAAATAAATACATATTATTAATATAATTATGTTCTAAGTTTTTTAAATTTGTTTGGCCCAAAACTCAGCAACGCGGATACCGTTCGCTGACGCTGCCATTAGGTCCTCAGGTGTGCAGGTGACAGGGCATGCGGAGCAAGATGGGAGGTGAGCCATTGTTTGTGGAGAGACGCCGCATACACACCGAAGGTCTGAGCCATCCATGAACCCCCACTTGAAGAGGTTGTCCTTGCTACGACCTACTTGGGCACGAAGTCTATTTAATGTTTTCCAAGTAGGCCACGGTAACTTGTGCCCGGGTGGGAGGCTCTCTGATGGATCAATGAAGGAATCATGGGGCTTAAACAGTTCTTGCCAAAGATCACATCTTGCTGTGGAGGGGTTACCATCGGCAGGACTCACGCACCCAATAAAATTTTTGCGGCTTTTAAGCCTTTGCGGAACTGGTTTACAGTTGTACATTGGATGGCGTGAGTCATCTTGTAACTTCGCTCTCTCAATGCGGCTGGCTATAGTCCTACGGATTTCCGGAGGCGCGATGCCAGCCAGTGGATACAGCATACGCAACGGGGTCGGTTTTAAGCAACCAGTAATAATCCGGCATGTGTCATTTAGAGCTGTATCCACTAACTTGGCGTGAGCACTTCGGCTCCACACTGGACAGGCATATTCACCAGCGGAGAAACAAAGCGCCATTCTAGTTGTTCGTAGGACTTGAGGTGATGCCCCCCATTTGGTAGATGTAAGGCGACGGAGTAAGTTGTTTCCGGTGTGCACTTTCTGTTTGACATTTTCACAGTTTTTCCGGAAGTTAAGGAATCTATCCAAAGTGATGCCGAGATACTTTGGGTGAGTACTGTGGATGATTGGAACGCCTTCCCATGAGATGTCGAGTGTTCGACCGGCTTGTCTGTTACGAAGGTGGAAGGCGCATGAATGCGTTTTTGAGGGATTTGGTTTCAGGGCGTTGTCAGCATAATAGTGGCTGAGATCTGAGAGGGCGGTGGAAAGGAAGGATTCAATCTCCTCAAAGTTAGTGGCTTGGCAAGTTAATACCAAGTCGTCTGCGTACAGGAAGCGGGTTGTACTTGGGCTAACCGGTTGATCATTGGTGTAGATGTTAAATAGCAGAGGGGCCAGTACACTACCCTGGGGCAAACCGTTCTTTTGAGTTCGCCACCTACTTTTATCGTCAAGAAGATTCACTTAAAAATCGACGGTTACTGAGGAGTTCTCGTAAAATTCGAGTAAACTTTGAATCCTCTGTTAAATTGGTAACCTTCCACAACAAGCGCCGAATGTTAACGGTATCGTAGGCTGCCGACAAATCCACAAATACTGCGCCCGTAACTTTCCTCATTTCGAACCCATCCTCGATATGTTGTGTGAGGTTAAGGACCTGGCCACAGCAAGACTTTCCTGGTCTGAATCCAGCTTGCTCCGGAATAAGTTTTGGGTCTACGAGGTTTGTGAGACGAGCCAGCAGCAGTCTCTCGAACAGTTTGTAGGTGTGACATAGGAGGGATATAGGACGGAAGTTTTTAGGGTCATCATTATTGAGATTAGGTTAATAAACAAGACTTCTAGTTGAACTTAATAAACGTTTTTATTATAAAGCTCACACAAACACAATGCACAAGAAAAGTTTTACGACAAAAGACACCATTACAGGTTAGTCCACATACAAAGTGGTGCCATCTGGTGACACAATATTAATAAAAGTAAAACAGGCAAACAACAAATAGCATACAGCCTAGAGCTAATTATAAAATTTTATTCAATACTCCCACTAAATTTTATAAACAATAACCTCTCATATTTGCCTGCTTAACAAACAACAAAAAAAAACTCACTAACACACACTAAACTTAACTACTTACTCTCTAACTAACTCTTGCTTAAACTTAACTTACATCAATGACAATATTTCATCTCTTATATGTTCGAATTTAACAGTAGGTAGAGCCTTAGTAAAAATATCAGCCAGTTGATCTGAACTTTGCACATACTTAATAACAATTAATTTTCTTTTTACTTTTTCTCTAATGAAATGAAATTTTACATCAATGTGTTTTGTCTTTTTATGGTAAACAGGATTATTTATAAGTTTAATTGCACTTTGATTATCAATACACAGAGTTGTACAATTTTGAATGATATCAATTTCTTTGAAAAACTGTCTTAACCATAAAAGATTCTTAGCAGCTTCACAACCAGCTACAAATTCAGCTTCAGTTGTTGATAAGGCAACACAAGGTTGTTTTTGACTAGACCAAGATATAGGTCCCCCATTTAACATAAAAATATAACCACTGGTTGATCTTCTTGTATCTAAATCCCCAGCAAAATCTGAATCTGAATAACCAATTAAACTTTCATGACCTTTATACTTTATACATACATTTTTAGTTTTTATAAGATATCTAATAATCCTCTTAAGCTGATTAACATGATGTATACTAGGATTATTGATATATCTACTTAATAGATTTACTCCATATGAAATATCTGGCCTAGTTCCTGTAGATAAAAACAGTAATGACCCTATGGCTTCTCTGTAAGGAAAATCAATCTGCTTATTGTCAATATTTTTAGTCAACTGAACATTTACATCAATTGGTGTACTGCTTGAGTGTGCAGTGCTCGTATTAAATTTACTTATTAACTGTTCAATATATTGTATTTGACTGATACAAATAGAATTATCGTCTTTTAAGATTTCTAAACCAACAAACCGGTTTAAAATTAACTCTTTTATATTAAATCCCTGCTTCAAATAACTAACTATTTGATCTAATATTGAATTTGACTGTGACATTATTAGAGCATCATCTACATACAATATTAACAAAGCTTTAATACCATTGAAGTTACCAACAAATACACAATTGTCTGCTTGTGACTGAACAAAACCAAACTTCAATAGAAAATTAGTAAACTTTTGATTCCAGCAACGAGATGCCTGTTTTAGGCCGTACAGGGATTTATTCAATATATTACATATTTTATTAGGTGGTGCTTTCACTCCATCTGGAATTACCATAAAAATATCCTCATCTAACTCTCCATATAAAAAAGCTGTCTTGACATCTAATTGTCTTAGGTTCCAATTATATTCAGCAGAGATAGATAACAGTATTCTTATTGATTCATATCTTGTAGTAGGTGAAAAAATTTCATTATAATCTATCCCTTCAATTTGTGTGAAACCACGGGCACAAAGTCGAGCTTTGTATCTTTCTACTTCACCATCTTTGGTTCTTTTAATATTAAAAACCCATTTTGATGTTAAAGTTCTCTGGTTTTCTTTATCCACAAAACTCCAGGTATTATTGGTATGATGAGCTTCTAATTCTTCATTTATGGCCTCTAGCCATAACTCACTCTCTTTACTATTAATTGCTTCATTATAACTCGCAGGTACATCCAATTCCATTAAATTTGCCTCAAAAACATTATTTCTACGTGGTCGCAAATTAACATTTGAACGATCTGTATCTGTAAGGTCAATTTCTTGTGAAGGTTCATAGGTCTCATCATTTTCATCAATGGCAGTATGTGTGCTGTCATCACTTTCAGTCAACTCGGTGTTGTCTAGCTCCTCTTCGACATTTTGTTCATTATCATCCCATATAAAAATTTGAGCTTCATTCCGTTTTATTTCAGGACTTTTCTGTTCATTGAAAATAACATTCCTTGATATTGTAATTCTTTTTGTTATTGGATCATACATTTTGTAGTTTGTGTTATCATATCCAACTAGCATCATCTTACAACTTTTACTATCAAGCTTCTTTCTCAACTGATCTGGCACATGGACATATCCTTCGCATCCAAACACTCTGACATGATCTAGACTAGGTTTAAAACCACTCCACAACTCCATAGGGGTAATATTTGGTGTCTGACTTGAAGACGTGCGATTTAACAAATAAACAGCACAATTTACTGCTTCTGCCCAAAGATTGAGTGGTACCTTACGGGCATAAAGCATAGAACGAGCACTTTCAACCATTGTCCTAATTTCTCGCTCTGCCCGGCCATTTTGTTCAGGCGTGTAGGGGGCAGTGAGCTCATGAGAAATACCCTCACAGTCTAGATATTCTTTAAAATCTTTGCTTATGTACTCTCCACCGTTGTCAGTGTGCAATATGCGTACACTATGTGAGAACTTGTTTTTAACCATTGAATTATATTTCTTGAAACAGTTTAACACCTCACATTTATTCTTTAAAAAGTACACATACCTAAAACTTGTAGCAGCGTCTTTAAAAATGACAAAATATTTCATACCTTGTACAGAAGGCACACTGAGTGGTCCACAGACATCACTGTATACCACATCACCTGGTTGCTGTGGTCCTCTGTTTGATTTCTTGAATGGTTGACGAGCATGCTTACCGTAAGCACAACCCTCACACACAAACTTGTCACAGTCTGATAAGTCCACACCAGTAATCACATTGTTTTTGCACATTTTCTGTATTTCTTTGACATTTAAATGTCCAAGACGTTCATGCCACGTTTTAAGGTCCAATTTTTGTACTACATTACAGACTGGATTTTGAAGAGTTTTCACCTTTAACTCATATAGATTGTTGCTTTGCAAAGATGCACACAGCACTATTTTATTGTCCTTGTATATTAAAGCATCTGTATGTTTCTTTATAATATTATATCCTTGTCTTGTCACTACACCTTCAGAAAATAGGTTTCTTCTCAACTTTGGTACATAAAGAACATTTTTCAGGATACTTGTCTCCCACTGTCCATTAACACACTTGTCTATCAATATATTTCCTTGGCCAACTACTTCTACAGCTTCTTGGTTTCCAAGTTTCAGTGGGGATCCTGTATACTCATACAATTCAGCAAAATTTTCACGGATATAACACATGTGAGCTGAGGCACCACTGTCTAATATCCATTTTAAACCATCATCATTATTTTTCCAATCTGTATTTGTTACATTGAATGCTAACATATTCTTTTCTCCTTTTTGTTGCTGTTTTTGTTTTGGAGCACGGCAATCTCTTGCATAATGACCGCGTTTCCCACAATTGTAACATATAAAGCGATGTGACTTTTCATTTGACCCTTCATTTAACTTTTCATTTAAATCTTTGTTTGTTTTCTTTAATGGAACAGTATTCTTCTTCTTTATACTTTGTTTTGCCACTATTAAAGCAGTTTCATTATCTTCTTCTACATTCAAACTGGCCTCCTCATCTAGCAAACGAGCGGTCAGATTAATTACAGTTTGATTCTTCGGATCAAGCGACATCCAAGCCTGGCGAACTGATCTGTACTTGGGAGGTAGTGTACTCAAAATTTTAGTTATGATTGCAGTTTCACTAATAACTTCTCCACTTTCTTTAAGTTGCTTAGCCAAACTTTCTACTTTGGCTATATGCTGAGCTATGCTGTCTGCTGGTGACATTTTATATTGATAGAAACGCTCATGTATCATCATTTTAGTCATCTCGGATTTTTGTTCATAAATGGACTCAAGCTTGGTCATCACCTCTAGCGCTGATTCGCAATTTTCGATGAGTGCTATTTGATTTAAATCCATAGCAGACGTTAATACAAACATCGCCATACCATCATCTTTATTCCATTGAATCGCATTTCCATCTGGTTTTGGCGTGTTGATATCTAACCCCTTTGCTCGCAAGGCACATTTAATTTGAAATTTCCACTGTTTAAAATTCGTTCCATCGAATTTTTCTAGGTTTGTCTTTCCAAACTCCATTTTGGACGCGGTTCTATTGTCGAAAATCACTAAGAACTTTTCTGTTTTCTCTGCTCTTTATTTATCACCAATTTTTATTAACGTGGACCTGGGCCATAACCTATTGAGATTAGGTTAATAAACAAGACTTCTAGTTGAACTTAATAAACGTTTTTATTATAAAGCTCACACAAACACAATGCACAAGAAAAGTTTTACGACAAAAGACACCATTACAGGTTAGTCCACATACAAAGTGGTGCCATCTGGTGACACAATATTAATAAAAGTAAAACAGGCAAACAACAAATAGCATACAGCCTAGAGCTAATTATAAAATTTTATTCAATAATCATGTGGTTTACCTGGTTTGGGTATAGCGATAACTTTTGTTTTCCGCCAAAGGCGAGGTATGTTTGCAGTCTCCAAACAGTGATTAAAAAGTTGTAGCAACCACGACACAGATACTGGGCCGAGGTGTTTAATTTGTTCCACTGATATGTCATCCACTCCGGAAGCCTTACCGCAGCTCAGCCTTTGAATAGCTACAATTATATCCGATAGTTGGAATGGATCACAAACAGATTCCGAGGTGGTGGGGAAAATATTAATTTTGGGAGTTCTGTCAAGGCGTTTCGGTGGTTTGCCGTTTAGAAGAAGTTGGTGAGCCACTTGGTTAGCCGTCACTGAGCTGGGTGTTTGAGGCGGTGGTGATTCGCTGGTGAGTTTGCGAATAGTGTTCCAAGCTGTTTTACTGTTGTGGGTCATGTCAATAGTAAAGACGGTTTCCATCCACTTTTCCTGACGTCGATCGCTAATTTGTGAAAGCAGTTTTTCTCCAGCTTCAACAGTCTCTTCCGAAAAAGGATCGTTATGATAGAGGAGCTCGTATGTCTTTAGGAGCTCACCAGATTCTCGGGATATTCCGGGAATGTACGATGTTCGACATCCACGAGGAATATATTTTCGGGAAGTTACTAAGACTGCACTAACAAATTTGTCGTAATTTTGTGGAGTAGGTGGGATATCCAATAGTTCAGCATCTACAGACTTCGAAAATTGTTCCCAGTCAGCTTTCAAATAGTTAAAGCGGCGTTTGAATGGCATACATACAGGGTGAACGGCTGATTGGATATTGCACATAATCGGTCTATGTTGGGTTCGGGGGATTGGTATATGGATATGGTCTTTTTGCTCTGTGTACTAATATTTGAGCTGACAAATATCAGGTCTGGGTTGTATCCACGTTTCCATCGTCCGCTATTAAATGACGCAGGTTGTTTTGGGTCATGGATTAAGGTCAAATCGTTAGCTTCTGCCCACTCTTCGACAGTTTGACCGTCCGTGTTCGTGCTGCGATAGCCCCAGCTGGTGCTATGGCTGTTGAAGTCACCAACGACTATTTTTGAACGCTGAATGTTAAAATCAGGTGAGTCGAAATGAAATGGAGAACCGGGGGTTTATACACAGATGTTACAGTGTAGTTACCAAGGTCTAACGTGATAATTTCAATGTTGTTTTCACTAGAGCATTTTGTAGAGAGGATACTTACGCCGGGAGCAGCAAACACTGCGTTACCGTGCTTCGGGTGACAGATCTCGGCGACAAGCGACAGCCCAGGAATGTGAGGCCTGCCTTGAGTGGAATCTCGATGGGTCTCTTGGACACATAAGATGTCGCAATGTGTCTTGCGGTGTAATTCAGAAAGAATTTCTGCTTTATCCCGAGAGAACCCTTCGATGTTGATTGAGATTACACACAAGGCTGGTTTTGTTAGTGGGCTGTTTGGCCCTGGGAAGGGCCGATTGGGACTTATATTTGTATTTGCCATCGTGGTGAAAGGATTAGCCAATCGACAGAAGTCGATTGCCCAGGGTACGCCGGACGTAGCAAAGGTCGGAGGGTACGTCACTCGGGGAGGCTCCTTTCATGCACCCCATGCGAAGCACTAAAGAGAGCATTTACGATCGAAAAAAAATGTTTGTCCCATTTCTGCAACTGTTTTTATAAAATACAATAGACGATGTATATTTAGTAACTTAATCCGCTTAACTGTTCTTAAAGAGTCTTAGAGAACCCTGCAAGAAATCGACACGTGTTTCGCCTCTCTACGAGGCATCCTCAGGATGACGATTGACTTGTTGCGAACTCGGACACGAAGTGTTGCCACGACACGAGCCGAACGCAAAGTGAGCACTCACTTTCGTCGTCCTGAGGGTGCCTCGTTGAGAGGCGAAACACGTGTCGATTTCTTACAGGGTTCTCTAAGACTCTTTAAGAACAGTTAAGCGGATTAAGTTACTAAATATACATCGTCTATTGTATTTTATAATGGATTTCCGCAAAGTCACGCCTGAGTCAATTAACTAACTGTTTTTATTGTTACACTCCTGCCACGAGTAGTACACAGAACCTACTTAATTTATATACCATTGTATAGATGATTAAATGGAAATTAATACTGTACTTTTCAACAATTGATTTAATGCAGCAGGAATGAAAAAACCATCAAAATAGTTGAAGAAAAATTCCTGTCCGTCAATGTATGAAACCTGAAAACATTGTAGCTTGCGATAAAAGCAATTAATTGAGTCAATTTTTTTTATAGATTCGTTTCAGCCGTAGGAGAAACCCTATTAAAAATGGCTCTTTTATTCAAAGTAGTTTAATTATAATTAATAAAATACTAACTAAAATATAATATCTACATCCAAATATTTACAACTTCGATCCTTTCGTTACCTAGCAACCACCAAAGACATTACGTAATGATTGCGAGGTAAGAAATTTTAGCCATATTGATTTGTAAGTAAAACATACCTACTTCATGGAAAGTGTTTAAATAAATTGTTCATTTTTGTTAGAAACTATGTTTTGAATTTCTTCTTCGTTTATGAATGAGTGTTATGAGGCGTGCACTTTTGAATGTTCCAAACTATTTCATATTTACATACAGTAACAACATAAACATAATTCACGGCTTGTTTCCCCGAAGGGTTAGGCAGAGGTGTACCTCTAGCACACCCACGTTTCGCCAGTTACGTTTAAGTCCCATGTAATAGGGGGCGAGCCTATTGCCATCAACCGGACACAAATCCAGACTCCGGGCTGCTGCTGAGAAATTCCAGATAGAAAAATCCAATAACACTTTGCTTGACCCGGAAATCGAACCCAGGACTGTACAGTAATATTGCCAAATTAATCAAAACAGAGAAATATTTGACATCTATTTGCTACGTTACCCACTTTCAGTAACCTCTTAACCTAACGTAACTCAAAAGGTCATCAATGGAAACTGGCCAATATTCACAATTCACAGGGGGGATCCCCTGTGAGAATTTATATACATACTAGCTGTCCGCCCTGGCTTCGAACGGGTAGCACTAAGTACTTATCTACGGAGCACCTACCTATCTACCTACCCTACCTACATACCCTACCTACCTACTTACCTACCTACCCTAACTACCTACCTACACCTACGTACACGCATACCTACCTACACCTACGTACATGCATACCTACCTACACTACCTAGTTACCTACCTACCTACATACATACCTACCTACCTACCTAACTACCTAACTACCTACTTACCCTACCTACCTACCTACCCTACTTAACTACCCAACCTAAATATCCTACCTAGCTACCCAACCTACCTACATACCTACCTACCTACTTGCATACCTACCTACCCTTCTTTCACCTACCTATCCTAAGAACCTTCTCCTTACAATAACAAACACAACAAAAAAATAATTAGCGAAATTGGTCCAACCGTTCACGCGTGATGCCGTGACCAAGGAAGGTAGGTACTGGTAGAAAATGCCTATAGCATTAAGTCCGCCTCTGTACATTTGTGTGCTTAAAGTGTTAAATAAATAAATAAATAGGGATTCATTTTTATATAAATATACTGGGTGGAGACTACCATACAACAAAAAATTTAAATACTGGCACTACTAATGCTTAAGAGTATTTTGGAACTGTCAAATAAATCCTAGCTTCGAAATAAAAAAAATAGTTTTTCAAACAAATAATGTAATATCCAACCTAAGCCTATAAATTCCGTATATCTAACTAGGCCTTGGGTGAATTCTCAGGCATACATTTCAGAATATCCACCTTAGGGTGGATTTTTGGGGTGGATAAACGGAATAGCCCGAGCCGACTGTGGATTTTGCCGAGCTATAATGACTAAACTATTGAATATATTCAATTGAATTTTTGTATACAAAATGGGAACGTTATTATGGACACGCTGTTTAATTATTTGTTGTATTGTCGTCTCCACCTTGTATATAGATTTATAAAATAATATACATGTTTATATATTTTAGCATTATGTATTTATTTACATAAATGATAACTTTTGGCATTATAATGTTTTAATATTTTAGTTTAAAACATCACAAAATCATCATCATCATCATTCTCCTGCCCTTAGCCCGATTTATTTGCGGTCGGCGCAACATGTCCATTTCTTCCATACTTCTCTATTAGTCGTCATCTCGGTAGTCATCCCATTTCTCTGTGTCTTTCCCTACTCTTATAGCCATCGTCATTCATACTCAACATGTCCTCATTCCTCCGCATCACATGCCCATACCATGACAACGAATTTTCGCACAAATTTTCGGTCACCGGTGCCACTTTCAGACTTTCTCTTATGTACTCATTTCTAATTCTATCCATCGACGAACACGACCACGTTTTATTTAGACGTAGCAAAACCATATTCTTCTCTTTTTGTTTACAGACACGATTGTCTAAATTTCTTTTTCATTTCTCCTTTCGCAGGAAGAAATATACTCAAGATTATAATTTAAGTCATATCCTATCTATTTACCCGACTGCCCCAGAAGGAGGGTAATGTTTTTCGAGAGTATGTATGTATGTATGTATGTATGTATGTATGTATGTATGTATGTATGTATGTCTATTTCTTTGGCACGCTCTGTAGCCTAAACGGCTTGATGGATTTTAACATATGAGGTGTCGTTAGATTTGTCTTAATTGTAGAAGTGTCATAGGCTATATAATATTTATATATTGCATCTGCAAATACAAAAAAAAAGGAGGGGAAGGTTTTTTTTTTTTAATAAATTATAACAATATTGGTATCAAATAAAAGCTAGTAATGAGTCAATTACAAATTTAGATATCGCCGTCCCCGGAAAATAAAACGATAACTACAAAAACGCAACTTTTCAGGAAAAATAAAAAACATGTTTTCGTCAGTTGCTCCATAAATAATGGACGTCGTAGAGAGACGATTTTCAGCTTTGAGAAAAGGTTATTTTTTTATGTTCATTTCATTTAAAATTATTAAAATTAGCAGCCCACCGGTATCGGCAACAGGGTTCGAGCTACCGGTGATCAGGTCTCTAGAGAGGAACCTCCTCTCTATGCATGCCGTGTCCAGGAAAACAGTTTTCTGAGTTAAGCCCAGCCCAGCCGCGCAATGAGAGCCTCCTGAGGTGTTGGTCGAGGCTCTCCGCTATTAGGCCATTACGCTGCTCCCACATCTCCGCCGCGAAACCGTGGCAGCGGAACCGCTGAACCAATTCCGCTGCCAATTCCGCTGCGAAACATGTCCACATTATGTCGCGAATCTATGCAGAACAAACGCGGAACCGCAAAAAACCGGCGGACTGCGTGCGGACATGTCGACAACCTCGTGTGCTAAGTCAATACTTGATTTTCGCGATCACGCGATTCTCGTCATGAGGGATAGTGATATCAACAATCATTGCACGGTGCTCTAGTCAATCTATCACCACAATATTAAGCTTATTGGTTACAATAGTCCTGTCAGTGATGATAGATCGATTCCAGTACAATGTAGTAATACCATTCTCTAAAACAGGGTCGGGCACATACTATATTATGTATTGTGTTCTGTAGTATGGTACTTCGGACTCCACAAGATTGTACTGCAAGGCAAGTTACTGGTGGATAATCCTAGCGAATAGATTGTGTCTGTGCAAGTACTCGCCGTTAGCAAGACGAGTATGTAGCGGTTAGACCGCCACATACAAAAACTACGAAACAAAAAGACATGACGTCACACAATTCCTACATCTCGCAGTTAGAGTTTACTGAGCGAATAACATAGATAAGACTATCCGAAATCAACATATGGGCAGTTGCCCGCCAGACACAACAACCCGTCTGGTTGGAGGATCCTCCCTTTTCTATGGTGGATGAGTGAACTTTACACCCTGTTCCTCATGCCCCTAAAATTGGTGACCCCGACGTGATGAACGTCAACGCAGCCTTCGTGCAACTACTTCAGCGTGAGGTCATCATCGTCACTCCCGCAAGCTTTCGTGAGGCGGGTCACACAGCCAGCCAGCACCCACGGCTTCAACGGGTATCCTGACCACCAAAATGCAGCGAACGCGCATTCCTGGTCATCACCCTCAGCCACATCACCCCGACTCACTGGGGAATCACCTCAATCACCGCAATCACCGCAATCACCTCAATCACCGCAATCACCACAATCGCCGCAATCACCGCAAACAGTTCCGACCCACCGTGAACTGTGCGGCACCCGGTTCCGACTCACTGGAACCACAATCACCATCGCCGCAATCACTGCAGACAGTTCCGACCCACTGTGAACTGAGCGGCACCCGGTTCCGACTCACTGGAACCACAGCTGGCACTGTGAAGCATCGCAAGATCCAAGACTCAGCCCACTATCGACCTCCGGTCTCCGGAGGGGAGTGATGTAGCGGTTAGACCGCCACATACAAAAACTACGAAACAAAAAGACATGACGTCACACAATTCCTACATCTCGCAGTTAGAGTTTACTGAGCGAATAACATAGATAAGACTATCCGAAATCAACATATGGGCAGTTGCCCGCCAGACACAACAACCCGTCTGGTTGGAGGATCCTCCCTTTTCTATGGTGGATGAGTGAACTTTACACCCTGTTCCTCATGCCCCTAAAAGTACAACCGGAAACAATATGTCGGATTGATTCACCGGGACGGTGGCTTGCCGTTAGCAAGACGAGAACCACCGAAAACAATATGTCGGATTGATTCACTGGGACGGTGGCCTGCCCGACAGCTGTCAAGCGTACCGTCCTTGACAATGTATTTCCGATAAGTATTCATCATGATAACCTCGTCTATAATCGCACAGACAAAACCTTTGGTTTCCCCAAAGAGTTCGCCGAAATGCAGCCAGGATACAGACGCCAAAATGTCTACACCAGGCCCATGGAGAGCCCAGAAAAAGCTTCCGTGAAAATCTTTACCTTGCCATACTTCCTTTCGATCGTTAGTATCAAGTACTGTAGGTTGGCGCCAGCGCCATGTGGAGCGCGGTTGTGGAGGGTTTCAGCGTTTATTAAACCTCAACCCCCATACTTTTACGGGATGTACAGTCTCATCACTGATGACCGTGGGTGATGCATCTGATATGCCGTCAGCAATGTACGGACCTTCCTATCCAGAGCATCTAAATTATCCATTCGTCTGAATCTATTTTAGTATGCCGAAAGAATACATCAAAACCAGCATGAGCCACCGTTTAAGGCACGCACCTAGTTTCCGTCTGATAAAAGACTACCTATTTAACATTTATTCAGGCGGCCAAAGCAAAGAAGCGCTTCCTCAAGGTATCATGTCGGCAGCAGTGATGCCTTATGCTTTCGACAGTCAACAACACACGCAAATACTTGTAGGTTTCGGTTGAGGAGTGTGATCTTAGATGAATGGAATCCGAGAGTTGGATTCCCACGGATTCCGTAATCCCTCTCGCTTTACATGCATGACTGCTTATTTTTCCACACCAAATTCCATCGTGATGGCGCTACTGAGCGTTTCTGTTATCTTCAGCAGCTCCATCAGTCGCAAATTGTTGGGGGCAAAGAGTTTCAAGTCATTCATGTAAAGGAGGTCAGATATCACCTGACCACCTCTTCTCAACTGATAGCCGATACTTG
This sequence comes from Conistra vaccinii, assembly GCA_948150665.1. NCBI lineage: Eukaryota > Metazoa > Arthropoda > Insecta > Lepidoptera > Noctuidae > Conistra > Conistra vaccinii. The sequence continues at coordinate 2,034,244 of OX411329.1, read as the reverse complement.
TATCTCTCTTGAGACTCTAGCCTTGTGCTTAGAGGTTTCAAGGCTAAGCAAAACCAAAGCGGACTCAAACTATCGCCCTGAACCCGCTCAGTCCTGGTCGTTTCATCAATCCCCCGGATCTGTCGACATCTTGGATACAGAAGGACCATCCTCCACTGCCCCATACACGACATCAAGAAGATGTGTAGAGTTGCGTCTATTTTGTGCAACTTTAGCACCCTAATGAGCTATGTATAGAGGACTCGGAGGCACCCAGTCATAGGCCTCCCTATGAAAGAAGCACGTAACGAACCAGAATCCAGGAACTTAGCTTATATTGCGTTTGTGTAAAATCTAAGTGAAGGAAGAGGATGACAATATGTCTTACTTTTCAAAACCATAAAAGTCGTTTTACTAACACAACGAAGCGACTGAATGGTTTTTTGAACGAGTATAAAATGATAAATGCATTTATAATAATAAATGCATTTATTATTTTATTCTCGTTCCGTTTATAATGATAAATGCATTTATTATTTTATTCTCGTTCCGTTTATAATGATAAATGCATTTATCATTTTTTTAAATCGACTAGATAATGATCTAGTCGTAATTTTTTTCACGAGAGTATAATTCCCGACCGAGTTTTCACGAGAACATAATTCTATGACTGTTTGTCATACTAACAAATCGGAATACATTTTGATAATATTATATTAACACTTTAGGTATTCTCGTAATTTAAGGCCTGTGTTAAATCTTTGAATAAGTACTATTGTAATATTTAGTAAATTCGTAAATAACGTATAAAAATTACGAAACAATTTGAGAAGATGTATTTATAGCACTCACAGATCCCAAAATTGACATAATTTACACTAAAACTAAGATAATGGCAGTTGTCATTTTTTTCAAGAGAGAAAAAAAAATGATATATTAATAAATCGATAATAAATATCGATATATTAATAAAACTAAAAAGCTTGAAATAAAGAAAATTATTCAAAAAACAAAAAACCCGACTGCAAAAACACATAACTGAAAAGAGAAAAACAAGCATTATAATCTATAGAATTTTAGTATCGCAGGCGGGGACAAACAAAACTTACACCGTATTTCCGGTTATTAGTTTGTCCCCGCCTGCGATACTAAAATTCTATAGATTATAATGCTTGTTTTTCTCTTTTCAGTTATGTGTTTTTGCAGTCGGGTTTTTTGTTTTTTGAATAATTTTCTTTTTTACTGTGTGTACATAAATAATAATAAATAAACAATATGAAATCCATAGTGTTGAGTTTAAGATCATTAAGTGATGTCTCCGAATTCGATCCGATCAACTTTTTCTACATCGGCTCTTAGCTTAGTGTCAAGCGCGCGTGAGAAGAGCAGTTAATTAAAGTAAAGTAACGTATTTTATACCCCGCAACCCGCTAATTTCCTAGCCATATCCTAATTGCGGCCCCCGTGCACCTTTATCGTTCCCGCTAAGTACACGAGTGTCGCTCGGAGTAGTTTTATTGCGCTCACTCTCATCTGCCACAGATTAAATACGTGTATTCATTTATTGCGGGTATTATGAACATGTTTAATATAGCGTGTTTGTGGTGCCACGTTGGGCGCCAATTAGTAAGTTAAGATTTTTATTGTGTGTTTTCTTATTAAATAACTTTTTGCTAGTTTTTGCTTGTTTTAATTATTATTAACGGAGTTAATCGGAGTTATCATTTTAATTAAAGTATTTTAATTAAAATGATAAAAAAATGTTTTGGCAAAGGAAGGCGCCAAAATGATATGTTTTAATTGTGAAATTACTAGATTATGATTCATTATTGTTTGATTATTTCGATCAAAATCGTAGTTTTATGTCATTTAATTATAAGTTAAAGAACCAGCAGGTGAAATGCTGCAATATCTACACTTGCTATAAACCAACATTATATTCCTAACAAGGAAACTCTCAGAGCGTTGAAAATATCGACCCGTCATCTTTGAATTCAGATAATTAGAATCGACCGCTTGCAGTTAACTACGAATTTCTGTAGTACTGCTACGAAACTCTACGAAGTTCTACGAAAACGCTACGAAACTCTACGAAGCTCTACGAAAACGCTACGAAACGCTACGAAAGCTACGTCGTAGCGGTATTGAACATTATTATAAACTGCCATCCCTGACTCTATGAGGTCATTTAATAGGATTACCAAAGTTAGTTTGATTTAGATTGAAAGCAATTTGATGCTGGTATAGTACGTTATTACTTGAAGTATTAAATGAGCATCCTAATTGTATAACGGGCTTTTACTTAATAATTACAATAATATGTTCACATAATATTTATTTTTGTCTCGCATGATAATCTGCGAAACCAAACAAGTATTCATGAGTCCTTTATAAAGTTTTAAGTAGTGCAATGCTTATAAAAAAAAACATTAATTTAAATCAAAGTGCAGCTGAATACAGATTTCCTCTGGACCGTGACAATGCTTGCATAAATATTCATAAATAAGCTGAGGTAACGCAATCTGAATGATAGTTTACTTGTAAAACATAGAGATAGACTAGCTGTTGCCACGGCTGTGCTCGCGTGGAAGTCGGAAATTATCCCACGAAAATGTACTACCGGGATAAAAAAATATCTGTCATCCAAATCCTATGAGTAGCATAACATAATGATTGAATACTATCGTGAATTCATGCAAGCCTAGTACTTTTTGTTAGGTTACTGCTCAGAAATTGTGCACAAAGTCTAGTGATTAAAATACTATGTCGTGAATTCATGCAAGCTTAGTAATTTTTGTTAAGTTGTGCCAAGATTCAAGTTTATTAACTCAAGGAATAAGATTATTCATATAAATAAAATCCCCCCTTATACACCCCCTTAAAATTCGAATTTCCAAAAACCCCTTAGTGCTGCCCTAACATCATCATCTGTGCATCTATGGAATGCTAAAAATAAAACGTAAAGGTACCTACTTCTGATGTATTAAAGAAATAACTTTCATCAGCCTAGCTTGCTAAGAGACTGGAATTTGGCATAGATTAGTTAACATGCCATAATATGATTGATGGTTCATGTTTGAATGTTGCACGACTAATGCCCGTTTTCACCATCGTTCCCTCAAACACTTCCTTACTAAGGATCTCTTAACCTAAGAGACTCCTTAAATGACCCCCCTACCTAAGTTTTTTTTCCACCAGATTAAGGGATACCTACTTAGGGGCTACTTACCTAAGTGACAGTTGTAGTTCAGTCTCTGCAAATATTCACCTTCAACAACAAATGACCTGTCACTTATCGCTAAGATGCCGAATATCGGGCCCCTATATTTAAAGGATCTCTTAGCAGAAATGTCTTAAGAGCCTCCCTAAATTTTTAATGATGGTGAAATCTGAGATGGTGAAACCTAATTAAGGAATGATGGTGAAAACGGACATAAGTCTGGAATAAAATATTAGGTAAGGATCAATTCCTTTGATAATATGTATTAACCTGGATAGTTCACTTTGACCATATATTTACCTATATTACATCCACATTTCGCCATTTCGCCAATTTTCAATTATTACGATAACAAGTTGACTTTTTTCATCGTATTCTCTTCGATTTTTAACCGACTTCTAAAAAGGAGGAGGTTATATTTATGTTTGTCACGTATGTTTTTTTATTTTTATTTATGGGTGTCCACCGATGATAACTTCCTGTCACAGTTATTTGCATATCTGGTAGTGGTATTCGAATTTGTGTGGGGTAGGTACTACAACTAAAAAGTTAAAAATAAAAACTTCTTACAAAAAAACAAACAACCGTTTTAAAAAAAAACACTATAAAGTGAAAAATTACTTTAATTTCGGAAGTCGGTGCCAAAAAACGAAAATTCAAAACCAAAGACACCGACTTCCGAAATTAAAGTAATTTTTTACTTTGTAGTGTTTTTTTTAGAAGTCGCTTTTTTCTATTATTTTGTTATCCTATTACGAGTACAATGGTAATACAACTCTGTTCTCTTGTCTGTAACATCGTAATATTAGAAGTAGGTACGTTAAGATGGCTGCACACGTCTCCTGGAGAGAACGGCACACGAAATACTCCACATTTACATACACGAACAAATGGATTGCTGAACGCAATCATGTAATGTGTAGCACAATACTTTGATGTATTACATTGGTCGCCAACCAAAAAGAAAATAAACTCGTAAAAATTATGTGTAAATAAGGGCTGATTTACATTGGTCTAGTATTTCGATCCAGCGTTTGCATGCAGTAACACTGAATCGGCCATCAAATAGTAAACAATTTCTCTATTGGTTAGTTAATTGAATTAGGCGTGACTTTTCAAAAATCCATTATAAAATACAATAGCTGACGTATATTTAGTAACCTAATCCGCTTAACTGTTTTTTAAAAGTCATAAAGAACCCTGTAAGAAATCGACACGTGTTTCACCTCTCACCGAGGCAACCTTAGGATGGCGATTGACTTGTTGCGAACCCGGACACGACGTGTGGCCACGTCAAGCGCTGAACGCAGAGTGAGCTTCACCACCCGACAATTGCTCTATTCAAATCTAATGCTGGATAATGTGGGTCTAGCACAAATGCGTGGATTTTTTAATGATGGATTTTAAAATTAAATTTGAACCAATGCATAGTTGTATTTTCGATTCATAAATCATTTGAATTTATTTTAACGTTGATGTCACGCGTTCCTGCTATGGCGTCTGGATTCTGCACTAACTTTAAAAGTGTTTAAATTTGTCTAATATCGATACAGTGTCATTGGATTCCAATGTTGCTGGATCAATATAATTGAGCATGCTTACAAAACAGAGCACACTAACTCAGTAATCCAAATCATTTGTAAATTAATGAAACCGTACTAAAGCATGATTATTTGGCACACAACTGTGTGAATGATGGATGAATATTTACAAAAGAATACGAGCACTTAGCGAGCTTCACCGTAACACATGAATGAATATTTTTCTCATTCGCTTTCTGGAATGGTAATATGAATAGGAAGCCAGATTTTCTGCGCGTATAATTTCTTTTTCAGAGTTCCGCAGGTATAAAGAAAAACTTCAAAGATTTTGTGATAGCTTATGGCAAACGGTTTGAAATCTGTTGAAATAGATAAACTGAAAAAAGTGTTACGTTTATTCGACTCTTGTGCATGATGCTGTGGGTTCAAATCCGGCCAAGAACCAATGTGACTTTTTCAATTCATATATTTTTTTTAAATATTATACAATGTACTTTCTGAGTTTATCTTTAACATAACTGACATCAGTGAAGGAAAACATCGTGGGAAAACCTGGACTTACAACTAATATAAGTCGTAAATCGCCAACCCGTCTTGAGAACGCGTGGTGATCAATAAGTACTACAAAGTTCTTTGTATGAGAAGGCCTTTGCTCTGCAGTGAGCCAATAATAGGGCTGGTATTATTCATTATGTTACTTCAAAAACATGAAAAGTCTGTATAAAGTCATTATAATACCCAACATGTACAACCACGTTAAAAAAAATCCTTAATAACTTTCAAGCATCGCCAACTTCTGAGCTACTTAAAAAATATTCTCAATAACAAGTTTAATGAATAAATTAAACAAGTTCCTAAGTGCGTGCCAAGTTTCGAAAAGTCGCAATCTTAGTACGACCGGGACTTTTACCATATTTCCGATACGATATATTTTTCATCGTAATGACATAAATATTTACGTGCTATGAACTTAGTCGTTACTTTCATAATCCCGAGTCTTTAATTTCGTATTCATAGCAGTACTACGGAAAATTGAAGACATAATATAAACTGTTTGTGGCCCTGTCCAATTTGTACGTATTGAAAGTCGATCTTTTTACTTTATATGAGAAATTTTTATTTTTTTCTTGTGATCTTAAATATAATAATGGAGACATATATTTTAGTGGTGTCAGACACAATATTACTGTTTATACTTCATACTAAAGTAAATATTATAGTGACATTCTGATATTTTCGTACTAGACATATTGCTTGGCAGAATCATATTGTTGTTAGGTACAACATAATTCTCCCAAGCAATATGTCTATTCATCGTCATTATTTAGTTATCACAACACCCGACTGTTCTGCGAATTGAACTACAAAATAAAACCAAATGCAACCGAATTTCTTTTACCATGACAGGGTTTACGCCACGATGTATTGACGCGACTCAAAATGAGAAAGACCAAAATTAATAACTTAAATTCCTCGACCAATTTTCAGCTGCGTGCACAACACTGTGCTGAACGCAAACACACGCGTTTCGCTAATGAAGCTCGTTCCCTGCCGACCCCGGCTCATTTGGCGCGCTTTAGCTGCAATTACACCGAGCGTCTGTTTGCCGGGTCGCTGTCAATCTGTAAACATGCTGCGCTTTCAAATGCTAATGATATCATTTAGTTACGCGGAGTTTTTTGTTGTCTAGCTTATTGTGTTTCTTTGTGACTGTCAGGTTGAGATTGCAATTTTGAATGTCATGTGGTCCCAGTAATATAAAGGAATAACTTTATTTACAAGAAAATCTAACACAAACCATTTATTTTAAAATGTCCTTGACAAAGGAAAACTGGGAAGAACGATAGTCCTAAACTTTGAGTAGTGAAAATTCACGTTATTCAGCGTAATTTGCATAGCTCAAAATGAGTGAGTACTCTCTTTTTACGTCGACTCATTTCACATCTGGAGCGGTAAAACCGCAATATTTTATGAAACTGAATATGATTTGTGAAATGCGAAATGTGGGTGCACCAGTACCTACACGTCTGCCTGACCCTTCGAGGATTACAGGGGTGATGTTATGTGTATGAACACTACATAATTTTGGTGACACTCTTTATTTTATTACATTATGTTCCGCTCGTCAGCTTTCACCTTTAAAATGTTGACCTCGTCATGCGCCACTGCCTCGCAATTAATTGCAAAACAGGGATTAAAATCTGTTGTGATTTATAGGATTAATTCGTTGTGATTAAATTATTTAATCAAAGAGGTTTATTATGGATTTTATGATTTATTCAAGGTTTAAACGTAATATTTGGTCGATTAGTTATTGGAATTCTTGTTACAATTATGGCACAGGTGGGTAGTCCGCTAACTGCTGTTCTGATGACAATGACTTGCAACATTCAGTCGTAAGCTTCTGATTTTGTTGAAACTTTTAATGAATAATAGTACATTATGATACGAGTGTGCTGTATTGGTCATTACCCATGAGGCGGTATTATTCGCGCGAGCCAAAGGCGAGCGCGATAATTTTGCCGACTGGGTAATGAACAATGCGCACGCGTTTCATACGACGTTTTTCAACACATTTGCGAGGAAAGAAACCGTCTTGTTGTAAGAACTTATGCTACAATAACGTAACTTTAGAGAAATGATACATTTAGATTTATAAAGTTCAACTGACCTTTGTTGCCAGGTACTGACTGTCCACTTCCTGTAAAAACGTTTCTACGTCGGTTCGTATTCTTAATATGTAACCTGCAGTAACCACACAACATATACGATAACAAATATTTATGAAAAATGGCGCGCTGGATTTTTTTTCGGGTAGCGATGCGCGCGCAAGGCACTGACAAAACCGCTGAACAGCCTACCATCACGTTCGGTCGGAGGTGGAGACAAAATTTGAAACTTGAAAAAATTAGATTTCGCTGCTAATTATTACTAATTATTCTCTATCGAGAGAGAGTGAGAGAGAAAGTGCGAATTTGGTCAAATGGAAAATACAGTATGGCGATTGTGAAAATTTTCTAATTTTTCGTCATGGGTGGCGTTTTCGTAATTTTCGATCATGCTAAAACCGATAGTGAGGTCAAAATGTTAATCCAAGATGGCGGCTGTGAAAATTTTCGTCATTGGTCTCGTTTTCGTAGTTTTCGATGGTACATTTGACCCCACTATCGGCTTGAGAACCATCGAAAACTACGAAAACGACACCCATGACGAGAAATGAAAAAAAATTACAGCCGCCATCTTGGATTTACATTTTGACATCACTATCGGCTTTAGAACCATCGAAAACAACGAAAACGAGACCCATGACGAAAATGAGAAAAATTTTGCAGCCGCCATCTTGGATTTCCATTTTGACCTCACTATCAGCCTTAGAACCATTGAAAGCTACGAAAACGATACCCATGACGAAAAATGAGAAAATTTTCGGAGCCGCCACCTTGGATTTCCATGTTGACCTCACTATCGGCTTTAGAACCATCGAAATCTACGAAAACGACACCCATGACGAAAAATGAGAAAAATTTCGGAGCCGCCATCTTGGATTTCCATTTTGACCTCACTATCGGCTTTAGAACCATCGACAAGTTCTACGAAAACGATACCCATGACGAAAAATGAGAAAATTTTCGCAGCCGCCATCTTAGATTTCCATTTTGACGAAATTCACACTTTCTCTTTCTCTCTCTATCGAATTAGAAAAAGACAGACGCAAGAATGAAGCCGCGTTAAAGAACTTCGTTCCAAAAACCTGTTTACTTTGTCTCACTATATTAAGACGCAATAAGAAAGACATGTTGTGCCTTGATAGTACTTACTAATTCCATACTGCCAGACTGCCATGTCATTACTCCGACTAGTAAATAGTTATCTATGGCGCACATTACCGCACTAGTGCGATTATGTAAAGAAAAAAGCACGTGTCTATAATACACTGCATTATGAACCTAAAAGCGGTTAAATAAGAGCCACTTTACGAGCAACTGTGTTGAAAATATTATTATGTTTTTCTCAACTAATTCTCACACTGCAGCTGTCCTCATTTCTCATGTAAGATGGCACGTTCCGCCGGTTTCTGCATCTCGCTATCGATATACATGCAGGGTTTTTTTTTTTTTTTTTGGGTGGGAAATCATCGAATGACTTCTCCCGCTCTGGGCGGAGCGGAAGGGCGTGTCAGACTCTTACTGACTAAAACCCACCCGTGTTCCTTCCCTTGTCTAGACAGGGCCACGGTTTCCCCTTAGGACTTATCCGCAACACCGGTGGTAGACATCGGTCCTAGCGGACCCCTTCAGCTTCGCTGACGACTCTTTGAGGCGCGCGTGGAACACGACGCGCCGTCGACCCGGGCTTGGTGCTGATCGGACGGGGAGCTACCCATCACTCTCCGTCCGCAAGCCCGCGCCTACGGTGGCCGGAAATCGGCGATCGATTCTCGAGTGGCGGCTAGGGGCTCGAGAAAGCGACCTTTGTCGCTGCCTGACGCGCCCCGCCTCCTCCTTCACGAGCATTACTGCTTCGCAGAAGGAGGTGACAGCCTGCCATGCCCTCTCGCTCCGCACCATGGCCTGGACCAGGGCCGGCCGCGAGAGGTCACTGCCGCCGATCATACATGCAGGGTGGATTTTTGAGATTGGCAGCAAGGACAACTATCTTAACCGTTGTAGCTACAGGAAAACGGTGTTAGGAGACTGTCCTTAATTTTTTGAGTTATTTTGATCTGCATTAACAGATTTTGAAATAAATTTACAATCAGCAAGAAAATCAAATCCCTAGAAAAAAAAAATCTAATCCCTAGAGAAGGGCAAAGCTTTAAAAAAAGAAAAAAAATTATCAATCAATCTTCCTTGCCCTTTTCCTAACTATGTTGGGGTCGGCTTCCAGTCTAACCAGAAGCAGCTGAATACCAGTATAAAAAAAAAATAAAAAAAATTACCAAACCACCACCACCAGTACCAGTTACCAGTAGTAAAATAAAAATTGACCAATTTCACAAAAACTTTACTAAACCAAATGAGGTTTGAGTACTATGTACAAAAGTCATAAATTGAAAAAGACTTTTCCCGTACATTTCATGGGAAATGAGACTTCAACCTACTTTTCACGATAGACCTTAGATCCTGACCTTAGATCGTTTTCCTGTAGCTACAAAGGTTAAAGTAGCTGCCCTTCCTGCCCCATCTCAGAAATCCACGCTGTATACAAAGATTTCCCTGAAACATTTTCAAAAGCCCATTATGTTTGAATAAAACCCAAACGATATTACCAATTTGCAACTTCCAGAGGAAGGAACACGAATTACTCCCACACACCATCAACACATTACAACATAAACATAGCATAGACAACAGAGTCACTTGCCGAGCCATTTCCTTAACTTCCAACAGAAACAAATAAGTTCGTAACGCACCAAGTTACGTTACGTGTGCGAAGTTACACGAGTTTCGGTTACTGTTTTAACCGTATACGACTTATAATTTTGTATGGATTAGCGAAATGGAATATGTTGTTAATTATATTTTGCTTGGCAATAATTTTATGAGGACTTTAATTTTAACGTTTATTTTTGCGAACTTTTTTTAGTGTAAGGCATGAGACATACACAAATGGTGAACGGCGCGGGCGTTTCATATTTCATAAAAATATACAGCAAACGCCCGCGCCGCACCGTCGCCTCTCCCGTGCCACGCCTCCTGTGTATATTCCGCACCACGTCGTTCCTATATATTTTGTATGAAATATGAAACGGGCGGCGCAACGCCCGCGCCACACTATCCACTTGTGTATGTCCCGGTTTAAAAATACCCAGATAGTTTTTTGCAGAACACAGCTAACTTTTTAAATGGGAGCAACACTTATGTAAATATGAAAGATCTGCTATTCCATAGTTTGATCATTAAGTACGTATTCCTAATTCCATACTGACCGTAGGAATCCGCTGGATACGGGAAGCACAGAACCGGTCGAAGTGGCGGTGATTAGAGGAGTCCTATGTCCGGCAGTGGACGTCATTCGGCTGAAATGATGGTAATGATGATTCCATAGTACCTGTTCCACTTGTGTCAGCTCAGATTATGGGCTTTGGGTATTTTACTAAAGTAAATGGGATGCATTAGGACGGTCGTAGGTTATGCTTCTAGAGTACAGTAGGCCGCACGTCAGTGGTCAAAAATCCAATTAAAGCTGTTCTAACATTCTATTCAAACTCCATATTGACCTAGACCTGTCTTAGTGTTACCTTTTTAATTAATTAATTTAAGTACTTCAAACATAGTGATCCATATTGTTGTTAGTTTAGTTTAGAATTATATTAGTAACAAAAGATTCAAATACACACCACAATCATACCATCACTACAAATATTATGATAAAACAAAGTCCCTCCGCCATGTCTGTTTGTCTGAACGAAAGAAAAAAGAAAGAAAGAATAATGTTTATTTGGACACAATTCGTGAAACACAAAATAACAAAATAAAAACAAGTGAAAATTGTATTTTAACAATAATAGTGTGTGCCTCACGGCTGCGCCAAAAAGGTTCATTTCAGCATTAAAGAACGCGATAAACTCAAAAACTGCTGAACGGATTTTCATACGATATTCACCAATGACGGATTGATTCATGAAAGTTATAGGCTCCGCGTCCGCATCGTCCGCCCGCGCGGTTTGTTGACCGAGGCATTTTTATAAAAATTTGGCTGTTATTTTAGTATATTGTGTATCTTACGACTTCCACGCCAACGAAGTCACAGGCAGAAGCTAGTTATAATTAAGTACATTACTCACATAAATAAAATCACAATCGTCTTTAAATTCATAATAAATCAATGTCAAATTCCTTGCTTGCTAATTGCCCTTTTCTGAGAACAGACAGATAGACGAACAGCGTCATGATCCTTTATTTTTTCATGTCTTTGTATTTCACAAAGAAATAGAACTTTTTCCAGCAATTCGTTGAAAAGGAAAATGCTATACAAACAAAAGTAATTGCGAATGTAACAGCGTGTTTAAATAAGAACGCGTATTTTTGGACCAGTGAGTCGAGAAGTAATGCAATGTTCTAGAGAACGGTTTCAATCTAAATCTTTTTTAACTATATAGGTACTAATAATAAAGCTGCAATGAAGAATTTGTTTATTGTGTGTTTATTGGAACGCGCTAATCTCTAGAACTACCAGTCGGATTTGAGAAAATCTTTTTACATTTGATGGCCCAATTTTTGAAAAAAGCTATAAGCTATTTAACGTCAAGTTAAAACCCTAAAAAGATAAGAAAAAAAAAAAAAGTTTGAAAGAACTCTTAGCAAAAACGAAGTAATAGCACGGGCAGGCAATGTGATGCGACGGGGTTGTTCGGGGTAACAAGAAAAACGCGGATGAAATCGCGAGCGAAGCTAGTAGTTCTTATATTTACAAGTGTTAGAAAGAAACAAAACAACAGTTATTGATGCACATACGATCAGCGACAAAAGTCGATTAACACTTTTACGCATCATCTGAATTGACACAAATTAATATGATAAATTAAATTTCAGCATTTCATAATAATATACCTAATAGCTTAGAGTAGAGCATATATGAAATCGGCTTATTGGTGACTCGTCCGAATCAATTCGCCCGGAATCGGGCGAATAGACCGCGTTTTTGAAAGTCGTATCAAAGTATTATGGTCAAACAAATTAATCAATCTACCTACCCTTTTCCCAAATATGTTGGGATCGGCTTCCAGCCTAACCAGATGCAGCTGAATACCAGTATTTGGTCAGTAAAGTATATGGTCAAATACGGCTTTTAAATACTAATCACAGTACATAAAACGCTGTTCCCTGAGAACTGTACTGAACCTTTTTGACTCTAGTTTTTCTTTCCTGAAAAATCTCCAATACTGTCAAAAATACTTTAAATCTTCAAATCGGTATATAACCACACTTCTATAACACATCATAATTTGCCTACAGACTGATACATTACTCAACACACATAAGCAAAGTTACACACTAACGACACCTCATTAACACAACGAGCGCACATTAGCGATTGTCGCAGATCCGCGTTCGCACTTATGTACGAACAATTTCTTTTTATAGCGCGCCATTTTCTGTGATGGACGATAAATTCTTTATGCGTCAACGTATGTGGCATTCTTTTGGGTGTCTAACCAAGTAGGGTATTTTTGTAGATCGGATGGTTTTTTTTACTTTTTGGACAGGTACATTTTTTGCCAAACGATTGTTGGACCCCTCCATTAAAACGTCGTTAATTGCGACGATTGTGATTCTCCTAAATAGCCTGTTTTTAAATTTAATGCTTTATACCCATTTGAATTCCACCTCATACGTTGTCTTCGACTCAGGGTTTGGAGCCGGTACCAAAAGTGTAAGTTCTGTACCGGTACTTAGCGGTTTTTGCTATTGCGGTACCTAGGTACCAATTTCAGACGGGTACCGGTTTAAGACGGTGCCAGTTCCAGACGGGTACCAGTACTCTACCTAACAAGTACTAGTACCAAATTCAGGTACCCGGCGCGTATCACAAATCTGGTTTTTGTTCCTTGAACTTATTTTTCTAATGCCTGTTAGCTATCCTTTTTGCTTTTTAATTATTTGTTTGGTTAATATTTGTTTGTTTGGATTCTAGTACCGGTAAAGTACCGATACTGAGTAGAAATACCAATTGTACAGGTACTACGTCTGGTACCGGAACCCATAGTGCAGGTACAACTCTGGTACCAGTATCACACCAAGGTCAATGGTACCGGTTCTCAAAAATACCGGTATTTCAAGTCCTGTATAAGACTATGGATATTTCCGAGAACGGGGCCTTTAGTACAGCTAAAACGATCTTAAAGTTTTGAATCAGTCTGTTTAATTATCATAACCAAATCATCTGTTACCACATGGTGAGGACAACGAGGACAAACAGCACTGTAGAAATTTCCCACACATCATCATCATCATTGCAGCCAAAAGACGTCCACGGCTGAACATAGGCCTCCCCCAAGCACCGCCACTTCAACCGATTCTGTGCTTCCCGCATCCAGCGGATTCCTGCAGCCTTCACAAGGTCATCGGTCCATCATGTGGGAGGCCTTCCAACGCTTCGTCTTCCGGTACGCGGTCGCCACTCCAGAACCTTTCGGCCCCATCGGCCATCTGTTCTACGAGCAATGTGCCCTGCCCATTACCACTTAAGTTTGGATATTCTTCGACCTATGTCGAGGTGTTTCCCACACATCGATGTTTTAATTCCTCAATGATTACATTGCTTTGACGCAATGTGTCCATTGGACATAGTTCTAAGCTCGTATAGCATATCTCATGCACAATGCAACATTCGATTACCCAGCTATTTTCCAAGATTGTACCCGGAGGAAAACCAGGCTCCTCCAATATTTACGGTTCATTCCACTTGGCTGCACCCTCGGGGCTGTTGCACCAACATTATAATGGGAATGGCAAATTATTGCTCAGCGCATCGGCTTCGCTTCAAAATGTAGGGCAGAATTGATATTACATTTATGAAGGTAATTGTGGGTTTCATGTTTTCGGATTTTACACCTGATGGCAGTAAAAATGTAGGGATACGGGTTGTTATAAAGAATTATATTTCTGAACTTTGCTGTGTTGACTGTACAATTTAATCCAAAATAGGATTGGTAGTGTCGTTGATTGTAAACGACATTACTGGTGGTGCGGCTGGTAGTGTCATTGCCAACAAATGGAAAATTAAGTGACTCCTATTTTAGTGGTAAAGTAGGTAGGTAAGTTTGGTGGTTAGTTTTTATTTCGGTGGTACCTACATAGGTTTGGTGGTGAGTTTACTACCGAAATTTAAAATCCCGTTTTATAAACTAGCTCTTGAAATGCATTTTATAACACTAATCTACGAGTACACCTAAAGCGTCATAATTGGCAAGCCGAGTCTTTCAGAAATTGTATCCATTCTAAACCGACAGAAATATCTACTACATAACATACCATAACATCACGCCCATATTCCCAGAAGGATTGGGCAGAGGTGTACCTATAATACATCCACATTTTGCTGCACTGCACATGTTAAAGTCCCATGTAATAGGGGGCGTACCTTTAACCCTCAACCGGCCACAAATTAAAGACTCCGGGCTGTTACTACGAAATACTAGATGAAAAAATCTATAATAACACTTTGCCCAACCCTGGAATCGAACCCTGGCCCCCTCAGCAGTATCTACTAATCACTAAAATTAATTGCTGCTCAGACATTTCTCTGTTTACATTAAGTTTATTGAAGTGAATATGTGGCCATTTTCAAACGTTCATTACACGTGACAGAACATGGATATTTGCAATCAATACCAATCAGAAATCCTTATACTCGTAGGTACCAATCAGTATAATGAATTTGCTTGATTGATCTATGTGGTTTTCAGCTGCTAATTGGGGAAATGAAATGAAATGAAATGAAATGAAATTGTAATGAAATGAAATGAAATTGTTTATTCTGTAAATAGGATATTGGAATCACTTTTACACGTCATATTAAAATGTATGTTAAAAATTAGCTAGATGAGTTCGGCGTTTCCTATCTGACTACTCTGAGAAGAAAGGCCAAAACAAACTCAGAGGTCACAGTCTCTTTTAAAGTCCAGACATAATCTTGGTCAGGCCATATGTGGACCATGCTGACTAATGTCTGAAATGGTCTTTTGAGGAAAGAACCATACAGCTTTGAGTGGACCTGTCCAGTACTGACTGCAAGCATTTGTCAGTAATCGCGGAGCTCAACTCTGAGCTTAAGGAGCTCAACTCGACGAACAGTACCAAAGAAAGGACATTTGGGTAGGCCGCATAAACTACTCAAACTGCCAGACCATCATTAAATTAAAACTAACTGAGAAAGAAAAGAAAATAGAGAAGAGAAAAAAAAAAAATATCCACATAGTCCTCACATTCACAATAATTAAAATAATATAATACTTTACAAATTAATCATGTCATTTTGTATGTAATATTCAACAATGTCAATGTTTATATAAAACTGGTATAATTAGATGATTTTACTGAATAATTATAATGTCAATTTTCAAGGTTTTATTACAAGGTTTAGCAGAGCGAGCAGCTCAATCCCATGCTTTTTTATCTTCTAAATAATCGGAAATTCTATAATACCCTTTTTTACAAAGTTTGGTTTTAATGAAGTTTTTAAATCGTTTAATGGGTAAGTTTCGAATGTCAATAGGAAGTTTGTTGTAAAAGCGTATACATTGACCCATGAACGAGTTGCTTACTCTGTGGAGACGAGTGTGATGTACAGCAAGGTTGTGTTTATTCCTGGTATTTAAACTATGAATATCGGACATTTTCTTAAAATTTGATATATTTTTCTGTACATACAATAGGTTTTCTAATATATATTGAGAAGCTACAGTCAGAATGCCCATTTCTTTGAATTTTTCTCGAAGGGAATCTCTCGGACCTAGGTTGTAAATGGCTCGAACAGCCCTTTTCTGTAGAACAAAGATAGTATTAATGTCCGAACAGGTTCCCCAGAGAAGAATCCCATATGACATAAGACTATGAAAATAACTAAAATAAACAATTCTGGCTGTATCTACGTCCGTTATCTGTCTAATTTTTTTAACAGCATAGGCGGCCGAACTTAGCCTTCCTGACAATTTTTCTATGTGTGGGCCCCATTGCAATTTACCGTCAATAGTGATTCCAAGAAAAACTGTCGACTCAACAGGGTTCAGTTCTATTCCATTAACTTGAACCTTGGTAGTTAGCTGCCTGACATTTGGCGTTGAAAATTTAATGAGTTTAGTCTTTTTTTCATTCAGGAGAAGATTATTTACATTAAACCAATGCACCACTTTAGAGAGTGCATCGTTAACTTGCTCAAAGTTGACTAACTGACGTTTGATTTTAAAAATAAGGGAAGTGTCATCTGCAAATAATACGATCTTGTGATTATCCCTTATATGGTAAGGTAAGTCGTTTATATAAATCAAAAATAAGAAAGGACCTAGAATTGAACCCTGCGGAACGCCCATGGTGACCGCGGATCCTGAAGATCTCTTGCCATTAACATCGACCCTTTGAATTCTATTGTTCAGATAAGAAGTCAAAAGGTCGAGAGCCTTGTCCCTCATACCATAGTGGTACAGTTTCCTGATGAGTTTATCATGATTTACGCAATCGAAGGCCTTGGACAAGTCGCAGAAAATGCCAAGAGCATCTTGCGATTCCTCCCAGGCCTCGAATATGCTCTTCAGTAACTCCACGTCCGCGTCTGTAGTTGAACGACCCTTTGTAAAACCAAACTGTTTCAGATGTAGTAAATTAAGTGCATTGAAATGTCCTAACATTTGTTTCAAAATTAATTTTTCAAAGATTTTACTCAAAGTAGGTAATATCGAAATAGGCCGAAAATTTGTGGGATCAGTTGTGCTGCCAGATTTGAACAATGGAATCACTTTGCTAAGTTTCATCAGATCAGGAAATACACCAGATGCAATACAAGAGTTAAAAACAATTGCTAAAAAGGGTGAAATAACATCAATTATTGAAGACATGGTATGTACTGATAACCCCCAAAGGTCAGCAGTTTTTTTCACATCAAGATCCTTAAAAGATTCTATAATGTCTTTAGCAGTAGTAATTTTGAATTCAAAAAGTTTTTCACATTCTGGTACACATTCTTTTAGTATTGAGTAAGCAGAAGTGGAGGATGACGATGACAGAGTTTTGGTTGTTAAAATGGGAATATTAGTGAAGAAATTTTCAAACTCAGTTGCCACCTCTACGTCTGCCTTAATATCTACATCATTAATTTTTAGATGGAAGTCACGATTCCGTACTGTCGTTCTTCCCGTTTCTGAATTAATAATATTCCAAGTAGTTTTAATTTTATTTCCAGAAGATATTATTTTATTTTTAATGTGAATGGCTTTTGCTGAGGAACAGGCTCTTTTAAAAATTTTAGAATATTTCTTAACATATTCTTTAAAAGTTTCATCGTGGTTGTATGTTTTTTCATGATACAAGTCAAATAACCTTTGCCTACTTTTGTAAATACCTGGTGTTGCCCAATCACTAAATATAACGCGATCACAAACAGGCAATGTTTTTGGGGTGAAAACCTTCCTAAACTCACAATTGATGAGGTTAAATAATAAAGTATAAGCTTTATCCGGGTCGTCGTGATAAGGCAAACCTGGTAGTTTTTCCATTAAATTATTTTTAAATTGTCCTAATCGACTTTTATTTACAGGAACAAAACTCACAAGTTTTCTTTGAGCTCTGACTGCTTTCTGAGGGAAAGTGACTAACTGGCCACAGTGATCAGAGTCCAACTCATTTATAATTAAATGGCTAGAAGGTTTTAAGTTTGTAAAAATATTGTCAATACAGGTAGCACTAGTGGCAGTTATTCTAGTCGGCTCGAAGAAAATATTGTACAAATTATATGACTTTAATAAAGTTATGAATTTATTTACTACAGCAGATTTTTCCAGTATATTAATGTTGAAATCTCCACAGACAACAACTGTTTTATTACTGTTACAAGTCTTTAATAATACTTCTTCCATATATTTCTCAAAAATATCATATGAAGCACATGGGGGCCTGTACACACTCAATACAATGAACTGCTCAAGCTCAATGCAAGCTATTTCAATTACTCGCTCAACCGAGAGGCTCACAATATCTTTACGTTCTTTAAATTTCATATTTTTACGAACAATTATTAGAGAGCCACCACGTATCATATTAACTCTGCTGAATGAGCTGGCTACCTCGTGGTTGTTAAAGCTGAACATGAATTGATGGACTTTTAACCAATGTTCAGTTACACATAGGATATCAATATAGCTACAGTTCATGAACAGCTCCAATTCTAATTCCTTACCGATCATCGATCATCGATACCGGGGTACCTACCTATTTGTCTTAACAAAACCGATGTGTGTATTCAAATCAAAATTAATCAAGATACCGCTGTTTTGGCTAGTTAGATTTGATTTGTTGTGCTGCCTTATCAGTAATATCGTTTATAGGCCGGGAAATGAGGTCTAAACCCTACACTAAATACTAACAGCGATTTTTAAAGTGAAAACTTCTATAGGCGCGTTGAGCACTTTTTGGGATGGGTAAAAAATGTGCGTCAGGCGTCACGTGACCTGATCGAAAATTCGTAAGACGGAGGGAGACTTTAATTGGCAGCGCGCCCTGTTTTTTTTTTTGGTATTGTTTTAATGGAGCTACAGCTTTCGTTCTTACTTCACATCAATTCCTGACATTTTCGTTAGATGGCGTTAATTAGTTTTCACTTCCATCGGCAGTCTCCATTTACTGCCCCGCACGTTTTTTTTCTTGAATTGTTTTTCTTGAACATAGCTCTTCAAATAATAATAAAAAAATAAACATTTTCCAGAACCGCATCAAGGTGAACTTTTCGCGGTATACAATTTAACATATTCCCCTGTCAATACTCTAAACGATAAATTAAAAGTTAGGATAAAATGCGCCACAAAGGATGATCGGCAAAAATGTATGGAAGCTGGTTCAAGCACCAATAACAACCACACATATGTCATTAGATAGGCATTTTAATATAGAGCAACAACTACTATGGCGGCTCATTTCAAATCGCTGTGTGAAAAAAGTTGTGGCGATGTTTCGCAGGCCTGACCTGGACGGTAGATAACGGAACATTTGAATATTAATCGCTTCTGGTGGTCTAATTTGAATATTTTCAAATGTATGCTTGGCGATGATAATACAATAATATCAGCTGTACCATCGAGCTGATCTGATGATGGACCTGGACGCTAGCTAATGGAACAGCTCTTGAACAGCTACTAGTAAACCCTTCGAGTGTGGGCTCATTAGAATTTTCTCAACGAGTCCTGTTCACTTTACCGGATGACTGACCTGGACTCTAGATAACGAAACCCTTGAATAGCCACTAGTAAAACAATCGAGTGTGGGCTCATTAAATGTGTCTCAACGAGTATTGTTCATTTTACCTGATGACGATGACCTGATGATGCACCAACTGTCGATTATCCCTATATGCACGATGCAGGTGCACCCAAGGACAATCTTAGTTTGGACAATCTTTGAAAATCTTTGTTTCGATATCCCTGGCTGATGCAATAATCCAGCACCAACCGGGGACATAGAAACAAAGATTATGGGTTTGGGCGGCTAAAGACAGTGTACTGGTTATCTATAAATATAGAAACGGTATGGCCCCTGTTTGATATTTTTTTTATATAAGTACACAGAAAATATTACAGGGGCTTACTTGAACACTCATTATTGGGCCCCTTGAGGAGTGGAGAGGTATTCTACGGCTATCAGAACAATCCCGGAAATACGGTCAAGATCCCTACCAGCATCTTAGTGGAATACTTCCTTCCTCTGAGCACGTTTACTCTTGCGAATCTCCATTCAAGCCGGCCCATAAAGGCAAGACAGACATGAGGAACAAGACTTCTCCCGGGAGATAGGTAGGTAGGTACGTGGGGTCGCTACTGCCCAACAGTCCAACCTACTGCCACATGCTGTCTTGCGGGTTATGTATCTGGCTTAGTCAGCTAGCTTATCTGGCAAAGTTAACTCTACCGACACAGACCTAGAGTACATAGGAGCACGCAAACCCCACCACGACGTCAACGTAGAGATACGGCGGATTATTATTATTTACCGTTTAAATGAACAGGAACAAGGTCCTGTTCATTTAAACGGTAAAATTAACGGGAGTCGTTGAGACAAATCTAATGAGGCCACACTCGATGGGTTTACTAGTAGCTGTTCAAGAGTTCCATTAGCTAGCGTCCAGGTCAGTCATTAGGTCCTCGTCATCTGGTAAAATGAACAGGACTCGTTGAGACAATTCTAATGAGCCCACACTAGATGGGTTTACTAGCAGCTATTCAAGAGTTCCATTAGCTAGCGACCAGGTCCATCATCAGATCAGCTCGATGGTACTATATAAATGTACTATCATCGCCAGGCATACATTTGAAAATATTCAAACTAGACCACCAGAAGCGATTAATATTCAAATGTTCCGTTATCTACCGTTCAGGTCAGGCCTGCGAAACCTCGCCACAACTTTTTTCACACAGCGATTTGAAATGAGCCGCCATAGTAGTTGTTGCTCTATATTAAAATGCCTATCTAATGACATATGTGTGGTTGTTATTGGTCGTGGGGACCATTTTGTCCGGTCCTCCTTTCCCGGGCTATTAAGAACATATTTGGACGTGAGTTACTGGATACGATGGCCAACACAACACGATCAAACTTGTAACACAAGCAGAAGTATTGGTTGTCCTCTGTCCATCCCTTTGAAATACATAAACCCATATTTGTCTTCCATTACACCAATGTTTCTCAATTTTAAGGGTGTGTTACAGACCGACAGACAGGCCAGACAGTTCTCCATGGGACCTACATCGTAATTGTGAAAAATTAATCAAACTGTCCCATAAAAAACATCAATATATCTACTCAACCAAATGTATGGGACGGATGATTATTTTGGTCTGTACCACTCCCTTTTTTTGTTACCACACTTTATGGAACGTGTCAACGAAGTAGCACAATATAGTACCATCCAATTTCTTCCACAAAATGTCAGGGTCACTACAACATTACATCAAGACGATGAAAACTCTTAAATACAATTAGGGTGACATCAGACAGTTTACGAGATATACACGGCAATACCTCGCACGTCATTTTACACTAACGGCTCTAATCGCGCAGAGAGCTCCAAATGGCGCTAAACACGGGTTTAACCTCCATTTGGGTTATTCTGCGACGGTCCAATAACTGCCGAGTGTTAGCTTAAGTGCAGCAAATACAGCCAGCTGGACTTGTGTTTACTCAGTTCGTGCTTCTCCAATTATTATGTTAGTAGCTTTCTACTTTTGTGAACTGTTCGTTGTTATTACTGTAAAAAATTAAGGCTATATAAATCTACAGATTACAAAGGGTCTTCTACGTTCTCATGTTTTCTGTGTCACGGAGCGCATCGACTTCCTGAAGCAGAATAACTATATTCGTCGGTTTATGCGAAGAGTGGATCGGTACACACAAAACTGCATGTTCCAGAGCGATGAAGGGGTATACAGAGCATGAAAGCGGCCCATTCTCCTCATATTTTTATATAAATTAATACCTCAGAAACCTAGGTAACGAATTAATTACCTCTTTTGTACACATAACTTAAAGCAGCATTTTCAAAGTTAAGGTAAATACTACCCAAAAACCTGATGGAGTTCTTTACACATTTCATGCTACCCAATCTGTTTTTGCTCGAAGAGTTTACGAAAACGGTTTCACATACTCGTAAAAATTTACATAATTTTACGGAAAACTAAGTGAAACCCTGCAATTTACGGAAATAGCTGCGCCCCTAATTTGACGATATAATATGATAGGCACTTCAGCGGTGTTTCCTATAGAATTAGGAACAGATGCGTCGGCCCGTGCCCTTCTGACTTTATTCGGGCATTATGCAAACAGCCCTCCTCTTGGAATACAAATGATTAACCAATATTTTTTTCATGTGTTTTTCCTTTACGGTTATGCCGTATAATTTGCTAGAAAACATTATAATCATGACGGTACAAAACTGAAAAGGGCGAAGGTCTGAAATAAATATTTTGGACTTCAGATTTTTGCTTGGTTATGTTGTAAAGTCAAAGAAAGTTGAACAAGTTACTTGGGTCATCTCATAATCTCTAATGAGTCTAGAATGAACATTATTATAATTTTATGGAAAATAAATGAACCCTAAACTACAGTTGCAACAGTAATTAAAAATTAATAATAATAATAAACAAATAAATAACCTACAAGTATTTGGGTATGTCGGAAGCATTAGGCATCAATGTTGCCGACATGAAACAATCGTTGAGGGAGCGTTTCTTTGGCCGCCTGAATAAGGTACTAAATAGTCTTTTATCAGGCGGAAACAAGGTGCGCGCCTTCAACGGTTGGGTCATGCCGGTTTTGATGTACTCTTTCGGCATACTCAAATGGACTCAGACGGAACTTGACGCTCTGGATAGGAAGGTCCGTACATTGCTGACAGCAAATCGGATGCATCACCCACGGTCATCAGTGATGAGACTGTACATCCCGCGGAAGTGTGGGGGTCGAGGTTTCTTGAATGCCAAAACCCTCCACAACCGCGAGATTTACAGTCTCAGGGAATATTTCCTTCAAACTGACGTGGGGATGCACCGAGATGTGGTCGCAGTGGACAAGGGCCTCACCCCGCTCTCCTTGGCGAAAGAGAACTGGCGCAAACCTGCAGTACTGGATACTAACGATCGTAAGGAAGTATGGCAAGGCAAAGAGCTTCACGGACGCTTTTTCCGGGCCCTTCATGGGCCTGACGTAGACTTTTTGGCGTCTATATCCTGGCTGCGCTTCGGCGACCTCTTTGGAGAAACCGAAGGTTTTGTCTGTGCGATTATGGATGAAGTTATCATGACGAATAATTATCGGAAATACATTGTCAAGGATGGTACGGTTGACATTTGTCGGGCATGCCACCGTCCCGGTGAATCAATCCGACATATTGTTTCCGGTTGTTCTCGTCTTGCTAACGGCGAGTACTTGCACAGACACAATCTAGTAGCTAGGATTATCCACCAGCAACTTGCCTTGCAATACAACCTTGTGGAGTCAGAAGTACCATACTACAGGTATGTGCCCGACCCAGTTCTCGAGAATGGTCAGGCCACATTGTATTGGGATCGATCTATCATCACTGACAGGACTATTGTAGCTAATAAGCCTGATATTGTGGTGATAGATCGACGAGAACGCCGTGCAATGATTGTTGATATTGCTGTCCCTCATGACGAGAATCTCGTGAAAGCTGAGAAAGATAAAAAAATCAAGTATCTTGACTTAGCACACGAGGTTGTCGACATGTGGGACGTGGACTCTGCAATCATTGTACCGATAATCGTAACGGTTAATGGCCTAATAGCGGAGAGCCTCGACCAACACCTCAGGAGGCTCTCATTGCGCGGCTGGGTCAAGGGCTTGATTCAGAAAGCAGTACTCCTAGACACGGCACGCATAGTGAGGAGGTTCCTCTCTCTAGAGCCCTGACCACCGGCAGCTTGGACCCTGTTCCTGATGCCGATGGGCGACTATTTTTTATATTTTTAAATGTTTTTTATATCTTTTTTTTAAGAAATATTTAAAAATGTAATTTAAATATGTATTAAAATGAAATAAAAGAAATAAATAAAATAATAAAAATCTTTAAATAACTATAAGAACTCCGAAGAAGTCCCTTTAATCATAAACAAAACAAATACAATATGATTATCCAACTTACAGAACATAATCATCAATTTAAATGAACACATCTAATCTTCTAAGACATTATAAATACCGTATCTGCCTAAAAGTTAAATGACTTACTTTAAAACTTCATTGACGAGCAAGTAATAAAGCTCAGACGGGCATTAACTATTCATTGTGAACTCGCCACGCTTTGCCTATATATTATTATTAAATCTGAACTTTAAAAACTTTGTCTAACGATCTTACTTAAGAACATTTATTAGCATTTTACTGTGCCAAGTATTAGGTTGTGCATAATATGATGTAAGAGACGTTTTTCAACAGTCTTGTTCAAGGTAGGCTGCTTTTGGTATTCGTCTGTAGCTTTATGGAAATAAACGTTTGTTTCATGAAAAACTTACCCTATGAAGATGTAAACAAATGCAAGAAAAAACAACGGGTTGCTCTCCGGGAATGCCGGCAGACGTGAAAACTTGAACGTTGTGCATTCTTGAATATTTTGGAATGGTTAGGGAATCATTTCGCATGAATTGCTTTATTTATCAGTATAAAAGTACTATAATTTATGTGGTTAAATATAATATTCATTAGTAGTAGTAGTAATATCTTTGTTTATTTTCAAAATATAGTCTAACAAAAATAAACAATTTATTTAAACACTTTTCATGAAGTATGTTTTGCCAATTTTTTTTTACCTCTCAATATGGGTAAAATTTCTTACCTCGCAATCATTACGTAATGTCAAAGACTATTTATTTTGATATTTACTTTGTCGGTTGCTAGGCATAGCAGGCAGGCTAGGATCTTACGGTCACGTCCTGACGCGAGAGTAACATTTTTTGCCCATCCCAAAAAAAGTGCACAACGCCGCTAAAGCAGTTTTCACTTTCAAAACAGGCAAAATAAACACATAATAAGGATGCAACAACATTATTGACAAGTTTGACAGATTGCCACTTGAATGTGAACGTTTTTATAAGTACGAGAATTGACCTTCGGATTGCAGACTCTCCGTAAAAAATGTTTTAGATAATCTGATTCAGGAACAGCATTCAATAGAATCAACTCTAATCTAGTTGGAAAAAGTCTAGTCAGATGAATGGTAGGTTAAACGTCTATTTCCAAAACTAGAAATGTAAGTTTTAGCACACCTTCATTATTTATTTAACAAAATCTCGATCTAAAGCCTCGACTATAATTCAAAAACATCTTGGAATATTGACGATACACCTGTCTGTCCAAGCCTTTACGTTCATTATGAATTTATAAGTAGACAAAAGCAGTAAGAAATGGGCCAACAATGTTTTGATGAAAGAGAGTACCAATGTAAAGGCACGGGTGAAGGAGTTCTCGCAAATACCGAGAATTCGTCTCAGTAACTTTGTTAAGATTAACGAGGGTTAAGATGGACTGTATTTGTTACGTTTTAACAAGATTTTCCTCCCAAATCCTTTGAATTTTCAGCCTTTGGGTTGAGTTTCAATCACTTTCAATTAGTTCATGTGTTCCTGTATAAAACAAAGTTAAATGTTTGGCTCACTAACCAAAAATACTGTGACTTCTTCTGGGTCCATCACTTGCATGTAGATGATGCAGTCTTTGGTTAATCAAATAATAACTTGGGCTGCAATTAATACTTATAAACTGCAAAAGCTCGTGGCTACGTAATAACAGCCACACGAGTCGATTCATCAGGTTAAGCTACGTTTGCCGGGGTTGATCCGTGAATGGGTGACCATCTTTACATCGGAAAACATGTTAAGCCGTTGGGCCCGGCTGTCATTCGTGGATCTTTGACAGTCGTTACGGGTCGTCAGAAGCCCGAAAGTCTGACAACCTGTCTTACCAAGAGGTATCGTATTATACCCAGTTACTGAGTTGCGGAGGTCAGATAGGCAGTCGCTCCATGTATAATCCTGGTATTCAGCTGCATCCGGTTAGACTGGAAGCCTACCCCAACATAGTTGGGAAAAGGGCAGATAGATATTTATAAACTGCAAAGGGCAAAAATATTAACTATGTTTGCGCATTGCTTGCATAGTAAAGCCCTATTTACACTAAGCAAGTTTATTGCCTGTGGCAGACAATACGATTGACGCAATAAACGTTTTGCATCGTTTCAACATCGTTTAGACGGTGCTACTTTTATTGTCCCTTCAACTTAAAGTATGCCACAGGCAAGTAAAACACATCGTGTGAATCAGCTCCCTTATTGCGTAACAAATTAATTATCAATAAGAACCTGAATGATTTTGGAGGATTTTGTTAATTCATTGCTTCATAGTTCAAAAATACTCGTATGTCTGCTGAACAACGTAAATAACGCATTGAATGTAGTAGTAACCTATTCCGCACCGTTTGTCCGTTACAGTGGACATCAGGAGGGCATAACAATTAAAATTCTATTGTGCTGCTGAAGGTTTAACTAGTTACTATATTTACATCTATAGTATTTTATAATGAATTTTCGCAAAGTTACGCCTGATTCAATTAACTGCATTGAATGTAGTTAAACTGTAAAAATGAAACCCATTGCTATTATTATGTTACAATATGTTACAGTAAATTGTCAACAAAATATTATGTTACAATGTGTTACAGTAAATTGTCAACAAAATATTATGTTACAATGTGTTACAGTAAATTGTCAACAAACTAAAGCCAATGCTTTAGTTTGTTGACAGTAAATTGAGAGTCTTTTTGCTACAGCATGATCTTTCTAAACTACGATTAATATCTGCCTAACGATGTTCTACAAAATTAAGACGAGGTTTCAAAGTTTCCCTTGCGAAAAACCCTGATGTTAGTAACTCATAATAATTATTATGTACATAATATAATATGTGTGGTGAAAATTATTAAGATTATCCTCTTAGTAATACACAAAGCTTACGTCCGCTTTGATGTGGCTGTTTATGATAATCGGTGATAATAAGTGGAAACCGTACGGGACGAGGTTGTCGACTTGTCGTCTGTTTAAACGGAATACGTGACATCCAAGTCTATTGTATTACTTAAATCAGGTAATAAATAATACGGGCTGGTGTGACCCGCAACTCCACGTCAAAGCACGTATATTGCGTACGGGTGGGTTTTATTATTCCATCCACCCCAGGTCTCCTCGTGGAAGGCCAGCAACGGCTTTGTGTAACTGACAATCTCACGGGGAGTACCTGGGTTACTGAGATACTTTGCCCTGTAAGTGGCGACCACGGGACAGTTGAACAGCACATGAGCTGCTGTCTCGTTATCCTCCATGCAAGCCCTGCACAGCGGACTGTCTGTGACTCCTATGACAAAGAGGTGTTTATTAAATGACCCATGGCCAGATAGCTACTGTTAGTCGGAGACAATATAGCCAGCTGGTTTCCGCGGTTTTACTCAAATCCTACCTACTAAATCTACATTTTTTATTGGATAAAAATAAGATATCGTCTATCTGTATGTGTACTCGAAAACAACTTTGCAAATATTAATTCGGTTACGGTTAATGAGGCACATTAATTCGCAAACTTTTTTCGGGTTATTCACTAATAAGCTTGCACTTATTAGGTATGTATCACCATTTTGACAGTCACGTTTATATTTTCAGTCGAGAATACGAAACAGTGTGGGCTTTTCTTATGATAATACGCTATGAGTAGTGGATTTCGGGCGATTAACGAATGAGGTCAAGAGGGTACCAGATATCGGGGCCCTCAGTGTGTTTGTATGCTGATCACGGCAACCGTTCTGTAGATAATTATTCATGAAGTACCGATAGCTTCGCCTTTCTTATTATCAGGAATAGAAGCAAGAAAGCTGTTTCACTTGTCATGATGGTATCCATACGACAAATGAAAAAGAAGTAATTTATCAAGAAACATCTACATTCAAAACGGTCACTACAACAATGCGAACTGGGCAATTTAGCAGAGACAACACAGATAACTCTAAAATAATACCTACAAAAATAGCTATACACAGGCTCTATTTAGCTCTTTATAGTGTTGCCCCGCCGCTGCACTCAGGGCATTAAGCAAGCGCTGAACAGCCATTAGATGTAATTGTGCAGCGGCTAGATTTTATCGTTCTAAACCTAGTTCCACTCGCGCACTCATTTTAAAGGTCCACTTACACACGTCAAGTAGGCGGTTTTAACTTTATCATCATAAAGCGTGAGATGGTTAGATGTACATGCTCATATTTTAAGGAACACTTGGGTAGTTGCGCTTATTAAACCTTTTTCATATAATTATTGTGTTTTTTTATGAGAATGGCTTGTGCCGTTGAAAAGATGTGTTAGTTTACTAGGTTGATACGATTTCTTATGTATTTGGTTATCACATGTAAGGATATAATTTATGTTTTTGTTCGTCATGCGGTAGGAAAATAGAATTATAGGAACATAATAGAAATATAGTTAGAGGATGACGCTAAATATTTTATTGAATAATTTTGAATAATGTTAGGTACATAAAGATCTCAAACATTCCATGCATATTATTTGTTTTTTAATTAATGTAAATCAATCGGCAACTGCAATAACTAAGCCTGTGTCCTAGCAGTATGAACATTATAGACTAATTATGCAGTGGATTGACGTATTTACTTTTAACCGACGAAGAAAAGGAGGTTTGTTAGTCAAAACGACTGACACAATACCTACCAAGTTATATCTTCGATTCAGACTTTACTCACGAACTTACGCTTAGATTTTATCGTTGGAAAGTTCTCAATTGTTCCATAAGAGCTCGTTGACGGCACTTAACAATTAATGGACGTTTTCCGTTGCCAGTCTGGAGAACGTTTGTAATGAAGAATGAGCCGAGCTGCATTATTTTTATCGCGGGAGTCTTTCGAGTTATTAGATTTCTTTTGAGTTATGTCTTCTTGATAGTGTGAATGTTTTTTTTTGTTATTTAAATAATCTTAGATACATAGTACAAAAGTTAGTCGCTTTTTCGAGTGTTGTCAACGACTTTGTTCTTCTAAATTACACAATGGGTTTCGATGCGGTTTTCACTATAATATGTATATTAAGTAAGGTTTATGTGTATATTAAACTTAAATATAATAAAGAAAATCTTGTTTTTCCAAGTCGTTAAAACTGTCTAAATCAGAGGCGGGTCACTCTAGTAATGGATAATTTAAAAAACGTAATGGTTTATAACTAATTCATTTTTTATTAACCTTATAAAAAATAAATACCTTTCTCGGTAATTCAAATATTATTCAATTGAAATAACAATTCAATTTAAGATTCTATATTTTGCTGCCCAAAAAAAGATATCTACAAGGTACAAATAAAACCACTTGACTCTAGAAATCTATACCAAATATAGATTTCTGGAGTCAAGTGGTTTTATTTTATTATGCAAATGCTTAGGGTCGGGCCACACCTGCCGAACGTTCCGCGGCGGAACGCTCCGTCGCGTCATATTTATAAGGACGTAACGTTCGGCTGATGTGTCACTTATAGGTAACTTGAAAAACATTAGGAGCGTATTCAACCGAACGTTCCGCCGCGGAACGTTCGGCAGGTGTGGCCCGAACCTTAGACTACTTACAAATGCGTGGATTCATAAAAATCGAATGCTAAAATATATTTCATTACTTTTATTGCCCGGGTGAGTAATTAACCAACTATCTTCTTTTTTCAGTACCCATGGATATCATCAAACTCAACACAACACAACTCACCACAGCCAAACCACTGAAAGTCCATCCAATCCTGACTTCTGTGACTACTAGGTACCTACTCAATCGAATTGCATCGAGGATCCTCTGAATCGGACGCCGGAGGTATCAGCGATCAATTGTTCGTGAAATTGGACGAGTCCATCATAGACAGACATTCCAGCGTCGATAGATGTACCTGCCACAATATAGATAGGTACAGAAGGCTAGCTCCATACAGCGAGCGAAAATACACGCACACAAAGATTTGCTTCACGTACAGAGACAAGACTAGCATTTGTTCGAGATAATTTATGATCTCCGTAAAACCTATATCAGACGCTTCACTTTTTGTTCATTTTTGCCTTTCATTCGAAGTTAAACGTTTTAACATAAAATGAATGAAAGGTTAAATTCATTAGTGAACCGATCTAACTATGTTGGATTTAGGTAAATAACCAAAAAAATGAATGAAAGAAGCAAATTCATGTTCAAATTAACTCGAGTTAACTTTTCACTCACGTGAATGGGTAACTCGAGTTAAGGTTCATTCCACGTTCACACGACACAAAGGAGCAAATTAACGTTCATTCAAGTATATTTTTTTTTTTTTACTCGAGTGAAGCGTCTGATAGCGACCTTCTGTACTATCTTTCTAGTTCGTGGATGTACTGTGTGTGGTGATTTCGTGACGATATTCCCGAATGGACTGCAGCATCGTCATTGTATTAGATGCTGTTGAATGATTACGAAATACATGACGTTGCAATTTCCAGATATTGTTACATTGATTGGGTCCTTCCCTTAGCATTAAAATACATTTTAAAAAGAGGGAAGTTGAACTTTAATTCTTATTTGAAAGGAGTAATCGATATCGTAAAAAAAACCCAAGTGTCGGACGCACAATCAAGGTTTCCGCTGCTGTTAGGATGAATTTATCCTAAGATCAAACTTAACTTTATCTTCTATATATATAAAAATGAATCCCTATTTCCTTGGTCACGGCATCACGCGTGAACGGCTGGACCAATTTCGCTAATACTTTTTTTGTTGTGTTTGTTATATTTAGGAGGAGGTTCTTAGGATAGGTAGGTAAAGGTAGAGTAGGTAGGTATGCAAGTAAGTAGGTAGGTATGTAGGTAGGTAGATATTTAGGTAGGTAGGGTAGGTAGGTAGATAGGGCAGATAGGTAGGGTAGGTAGGTATGTAGGTAGGTAGGGTAGGTAGGTAGGTTAGTAGGAGGTAGGTAGGTACATACCTACCTACCCCCCCTACCCCCCTACCCCCCTCCTACCTACTTACCTACCCCTACCTACATACATATGTAGGTAGGGGTAGGTAAGTATGTAGGTAGGGAGGTAGTGAGGGTGGGTAGGTAAGTAGGTTAGGTAGGTAGGTAGATAGGTAGGTGCGCCGTAGATAAGTACTTAGTGCTACCCGTGCGAAGCCGGGGCGGGCAGCTAGTAGTTGTTAAAATGTTCTCCCATACGTCACGGTCAATTCTCCAACTGCAAATGTAAGTTTTAATTGCAAAAAAGTAAAATATGGCCGCCCATTGTATATTTTGTAGTGTATTACTTTTTCTTTTTGTAATGTGTTATCTGGTGTACAATAAAGTATATATAAATAAATAAATAAATATGTGATAAAACTATAAATTAACTATTTTCAGACTTTTCCTGTACTTGTGCTGTGAGATCTTGCTTCTTGCCATACTAAGTCAACGGACCCTGTAGGTTTTTACTTATTTGTGAGAATAGTATCAAAATAATTTCGCTTATAAACCGTATTTTTTTATTGCACTGACTTAGAAGCTTATTATTTTAGAGCTCCAAGGGACCGTAGAATTAAATATGTGGTAATTATTTCAACACAAGATTTCTAGTACAAGAGCCAGCGCTACGCAGATGTTTGTGTATCTCAAGTGAAAATAAATAAATTACTTAAATTACTTGATACCTCCAAGCCTTCCTGAGAAAATGGATCTTGACGGACAGATAGACGGACGGACGGACGGACGGACGGACGGACGGACAACGAAGTAATCCTTTACGGATTCCGATCTTTCCTTTTGATGTTAGGAACCTTAAATAAGTTAGCCTAAGCTGGCAATTTTACTCACAAAATAACATGAAATGACAGGAACTGAAAGACCTGACAGCGCCTGACAGTCTGTCAGTCGTGGACGTCCGCGGACGCGTCCGATAATTTGTTCTACTCTTTACAATGCCTGCTTCTCTTCAAGGATTCCCAGCATGACACTTCGTTACATTACGTCAATCATACAAGTGTATGACTGACATTCAAGTCACTCGGGATGATAATAGCAGCAGTGATGTGCATAGTATACATATAGAACTAGATATTCGAACGAACGAACAAACAAATCATCAAGTTAGCCTGAAGATATAATTATTAATATGTCTCATTATTCAAAAGTTAATAGTTTAATTTAACTTATGATATTTTTTCTGGCTAAAGTTCGTTTTTTAATCCCGTAGACTAATTTGACAGGTGCAAATGTAAAACTCCAAATTGAAAAAACAATCATTCGAAATGTCAAATTAGTAGGGATTATAAAACGAACACAAACGAACACGTATTTGATATCGTATACATAATAGGAGTCATGGAAACAACCATTTCATAGTGGTGTATAAAATGAGCAGCTAATTAAAACGAGGTAAACCACATAAACAAAAAATAAAGTCACTGTCTAGTGTCTAACCGTCGAACACCTACATTGAGTTCAGTACATGTCACGTCACAACGTCAAGTTAGAATGTAGGACAATCCCCCCAGGGCAGGATGACCCGGCCATCACACAAGCTCACGTAAATCAAATCCGACTTATTTCTACTCAAATGTACAGTTCTATCGCTGTGTGATATTTAAGTGGAAGTAGGATTTTTAGGCTGACTTTGCATTCATTGGACCAATGCTGGAAAGCGATAAAAAGCATCTATTGCATATCGATATTTAAACATGATAAAACAAAAGAACTCTCAACTCATACTTCAAGTAAGTAAGGTTCCCGTCAGGAGAAGCTATAAACTTTGTAAACAAAGAACTTGTACTAAGTTACGTAGCGAAATAAATAATCCCAAATTCAATCAACTCAAAGTAACATACGTGTAATACGAAACTTACGAGCAATTTTACTTGCTTACGGGTTATATTTTAGCGATATAAATGGCTGTCGTCTAATGTTTTGTGGTACTGGAACTCGACGCGTTCCTGTACCACAAAACATTAGAAGACAGCGCTGTCTGTAAATCGTTAATTGATTATTTGTAATTGATTGAATTGTCGCTACGTAACTTAGTAGAAGTTTTGTTTTTTACAATATCTATAGCTTCTCCTGACGGGGACTTTACAATTTCAGCGGTCATTGATCCAAAAAAAACAACGGGTTGCACTCCGGGAGTGCCGGCAGAAGTGAAAACTTGACTGCTTTTTTTTACCCTAGTACCCTAGAAGTACTATGAACTGTGAAATTTGTAAAATAATTTCAATCATTTCAGTGAATTTAGTTTTAGTGTTAATTTTGATTTTTGTGTGATTTTATTTTGGATTTTTAATTTAAATTTGATTTTAAATTGTAATTAAGTAGTTTGAAAATAATAATTATATTATTTTCGATGAATATAAGATCTCGTCTAATTTTAAGTTGTCGCTACTTATCAATATCAACCAACAACATAAGTAATGTATGATGTGCTTACCTATAAGAGATTGGTACACTAGTCTATATGTATATTGGATGTATCTCATATCTTTGTATCAGTGTATTTAATTGTTGGTGAGTCAAATAAATTAAATAGAAATGAGAGATGGGTATTTATTTTACCCATCAATATGGGTAAAATTTCTTACCTCGCAATCTTTACGTAATGTCAAAGACCATTTATTTTGATATTTACTTTGTCGGTTGCTAGGCAACGGATCTAACGGTCACGTCCTGACTCGAGTTTAACATTTCTTACCCATCCCAAAAAAGTGCACAACGCTGCAGCTAATGAAGTTTTCACCTCAAAAAACTTTTTTTTGGCACCGGTCACTTCTGCGTAGTTAACTAATTTAATCTGACCCTGTGTATGTTTTGAGTAAGTTAAGTCAGGGAAATCAATTATCAAGCAAATTAAATTCAACCCATTCTTACAGTCTGGCCATCGAGAGAATACGTTCTTGATACCTGTCAGGTGCATACTAACGAATATTATGTGTTTTGCGACTTTGATCCTTATTAGTACTAGACATTGTTCAACTGACAGGTGTCAGGAACGCTTCTCTTCCGGTCTCGACGCGTGATGCGACTGTTGACAGTTGTTTATCACGGCAAAACGTTGGTTGTCAAATTACCCGTACTTACTTAGTGCAGCTTGGCATCAACCAATAAATTCTTCGTTTTTCGGTATTGCTTTCCCATTGTCAATTAAATTAAAGACAGACTGAATGTTATTTATTTTGATATTGAAGTTAAATATAAATTAGGCTGCAGGCTGTTGAATTCATAGAAATTTTGCCGATGAACAATTATTGGTTTCCAGAATTAGTCTTTGATTGATAATAGAATATTTCACTGATATCAATAAAATAATTAAAATGTAAAATCGACGGAAATGTTAGAAATAACTGGTATTCAATTCATTCATGTGAATTTTCAACTCTTTCAACCATACACATACAACACTGAAAATATTTCCACCGAATAATCACTGCTGATGCTGAATAATAATATTCAAAATAATGTAATATTTCACAGTTAATTTTTAACAGCATTCTTTAAAGCAGCATGTTGTAAAGGAAGTAATATAAAAACTCGATGATAAAAATTCTAAATTTTTATTTCATTTAATTAATTATTGGCAGTGTATAGAGTGCCACCATTGGCACTCTATCCCTATCGGATAAAGTGCCACTACAGGCACCCTAGTAACACCGCCTCGGCCCGGCTCAAGTGCCGCAAGCATTGGATTGTCATTGTCACTGTCACTAAGTCACGTCACTTGGTATTTTGTTTGATTGTCGAGGTTAGATCGCTGTAAAACACCACATTCCCAAAACATTACATTCTCTTGTGCCTAAACGGACCCTGGCACTTCGCCGGCCGCTACCGCGGCACCGCTCGCTACGCTCGCTCGTCTCGTGCGTTGTGTGGTCACAGTTCTAACCTAACCTAACCTAAATAACAAGTGACAGTGACAATGCAACGCTCACGGCACCCTAGCCGGGCCGAGGCAGTGACACTAGAGTGCCACAAGAAACTCGCGGCACTCTATACACTTCGTTAATTATTTCATTGTAGTTTATGTACTGATATCCTAATGGTGTGACCGTCGGACTGCCAAGTCATAGGTCTCAAGTTCGAACCCAAGGCACGCACCGCTGACTGTTCGGATTCATGTGCGTATTTTAAAATAATCACTTTCTTGAAAAACGGTGAAGGAAAACATCGTGAGGAAACCGGCATGCCTGAGAGATATATTTTGTGTTTGTCTAAAACAACGTTTATTTTTTCTGAAATAGTTTGTAGTTGAAATGTCTGTGAAAAGTGTGAAGTGGCATAGTAAAAAAAATATATGCGGGGCAGTCTTTGGTTACTGCCGATAGAAGTGAAAACTAAGTAACGCCATCTAACGAAAATATCAGGAATTTATGTGGCTTGCTGTCAGTACAAGCCGTCTTACGAATTTTCGATCAGGTCACGTGTCTTGACGCGAGTTTAACATTTTTTACCGAGCCCAAAAGTGCACAACGCCGCTAAAGAAGTTTTGACTTCAAAAAAATCTCTGATGGCTTATAAATAGTGGTGTACCTATACTACACCCACATTTCGCTTGTTATGTTTAAGTACCATAGCCAAAAGAATGAAAAACAAACATCCCTGTGGGTATGACGAAGTGCCGATTTGTCTGTTCAAGGAACACATTGAAATATTAGCCGAGCGACTATCTGACTTCTTCAAAAAATGTATAAAAGAGGCAATCTTTCCAGAACAACTAAAAATGGCGAAAGTAATACCTGTGTATAAGAAGGGAAGTAAGTCTGATCCTAAAAACTATAGACCCATTTCTCTATTACCAGTGCTGTCAAAATTATTTGAAAAAATTCTTAAAATTCGACTTTTAGCACATATACGACTAAATAAAGTTTTAAATAAAAGACAATTTGACTATCAAAAGGGTGTTGGCACTTCAGACGCCATATATACGTTATTGGATGATGTGATGAGTAAAATTAATAACCAAATGAGAGTAGCAGGGATTTTCCTAAATTTAAGCTCTGCATTTGACACTATTGACCATGAATTACTTCTGTCTAAAATGAGTCATTACGGAATAAGAGGAATTGCTTTGCGGCAATTCTCTTCCTACTTAAAAAATAGGCGGATGTACGTTGAAATTGACAAAACTCAGAATAATTATAAAAAAACGGTATAAATCCAAAATTGTACGCATATCAACGGGTGTTCCACAGGGATCTATCTTAGGACCTATTTTATTTTTATTATTTATTAATGACTTGATTAATTATCTAATTACCATTTTAATTTTGGCGAATTTGGCGAACCATGGCGAACTTAGAAATTCTGAACGAAATGGAGGCCGTTTCAATAAACGACATTGAATTAGTAATTTTCGCAGATGACACAAATGCCATAGTGGCAGCTAATGACATGGTAGAGTTGACAGAAAAGGTAAATGCTACGTTACAAGCATTTTATGTGTGGTTCACGGCAAATAAACTATTTATTAATAGTAAAAAGACCCAAATAATGTTGTTTAAAACTATATCCCGTAACAAAGACAATTTAAATTTTTCCTTAAATGACGTCGACATTGAGCTTGTTGCCGAAATAAAATTTTTAGGTATCTACATAGACCAACTGTTAAACTGGAAACCTGAATTAAAAGCAATTGATGCATCGGTATCGTCTGCATGTTACGCCCTGAGAGCCCTGAGAAATGATATCAGCATAGAACAGATAAAATTTTTATATTTTGCGCTAGTGGATTAAAAAATTAGATATAGTATACTTTTTTGGGGAAATAGCTATGAATATAATAGTAGAAGAGCTTTCGTACTACAAAAACGTGCAATTCGAACCATGGTCCACATCTCACAAAGGGAAAGCTGGCGACAACATTTTATCAATTTAGGCAAACTTACAGTGCCAAGTCTTTATGTACTGGTACTTTTATGGCCAAATACATACATGACTACGAGACAGTAGAAGAAAGGCAGATAAGAGAAGGCACTCGTAGACTGGACTTGAAGAATAAAAAATTTAATAATCATAACCTAAAAATTGTTAAACACAGTCCACGATACCAGTCTGTAAAATTATTCAACAGGTTGCTTTTAGACATAAAAAGAGCTATCTACAGTAGCGTTTACAAAATAAAACTAAAAAATTACTTATTGAAAAAGTGTCTTTATGCTGTAGAAGAACTGTAATTTTATTGAATTGTAATTTTCTGTTATTAATCTATGCTAATCTGTCTTCAATTAATTATTTGATTGTTATTATTTAAAATTTTAAGGTGTGTTTATTGATGTAATTTATTAAATTCAAATGTAATTTATTTTAATGTAAGTACCTATATATTGTAATTATGTTATCTTGTGTGTAAATTCAGATACAAGTTACTTGTTTATGAATAAATGACTATGACTATGAGTACAATACCTTCTTACGGGGTGGGCGAACGATACGAAATTGCATGAGTTTGGATAAAATTGTGTATGTAACTGCACATAACTAGGTATTATAAAACACTCGTGTGGTAAATCTCGCCTGCGCCATGCGGCTCGATTTATAAATTCACACTTAACCCCTAATATGTAACAGCGCATAAACTATCCACTAAAAGAGGTAAATATTTCGTTTAGGCTCGGTACAAAAAACAGAATATATAGGCTGATATTTCAATATACCGTCCCCTAAATTATGTAAATATCGATACTTGAAACTTAATCCATCATCTCAAAACCGAAGATGTAACCAATACTCAAAGCTCAGCGACATTTTTCAAACGAGACAATCTTTCTGTTCATGTTTATCAAAGGTTTGCGACAAGCTTTAAAAATGAAGAAACGAATATTCAAACAGGGATAAAAACTGTCCTTTGGAAGTTTCCAGGTAATTAAGCCGTGTTTAACGCTTCAGCTGTGTTGCTCACGATGTTAGCTAAGAGCCTGGGTTCTCATGGGGACCGTTGAGAATTTTTCTGTTTTTGTATGGAAAACATTTCCGAGAATTTGTTCTAGGTTTTCATGAAATGAGCACTTCGACTAAGGTTGCTTGTTCCAGGAGTAGGTTTACGTCAATAGTAAAACGTATGGAATCTAAACTCATGGTCAGTCTAAAGTGTTGCTGCAGTAACCACTTACGAGGTTGGTACTTACGTGGCTTCTTCCATTTGACATATTTTGTGTATTTTAGAACGCAAACTGTTCAGAAACATACCAGAAGAAAACCTTTAAATAAACAAACAGAACGGGAAAAATCGTCGCCATCTCTAACAACACCTGCGGACGTTTCTAGACAACACATTGCTGGCAAACACGAGTGAATCAAATATTTCAACGAAAAATGACGAAAAATATGTTCAACCCTCACAACGCGGCGTCTGAGGGTTGATATTTTTTTTCTTAAACATTAAAAACGTCCTTTGTGTCCCGAAATCACTTGAGCTTTGCGAGACCCTTTAATTTTGTCAGCCTTGCAAGCGTCTTGTGGCGTGATGGATGACACTTGATACCTCTACCTACTCGTAGTTTATTGCAAGACGAGAAAATGATTTGAAAACTGTACCTACTTGGTGTGAAAGAAAAGAAATGCATGCGTTGCTAACGTTTGTGGTATTTGTAGAAGTATTCTAATTAAAAGATTCATGTTCAAACTCAAACCATTTCTCAATGGACACTCTTACATGGGATATTTTCAAAATATTCCATGTTTTTTTCTTATGACGTCGCTATTTGGACCACCCTGTATATAATAATATGTAATAAAGTTTACGTCCTTTATATTTCATTATAATTTGAAGTACAAGATGATCTAGGCTATTAATTAATATCACTTGCTTTGGCCAATGTAAATTAAACCTACAGATGTCAATATTGAAATCACACGCAACAGGCGAGAACCTTCTATCGAACGAAATTCCATTGCTACCATGGAATTCCGAACCCTAGGTAACAATGCGAAGATCGCAGGTATAAATCCTTATACTGCATTGAATACTTGCTTTGAAGATAGTATATCTATACATATAGGTATAAGATTATGTCTAAAATTACAGACAGGTTGAGTGAAGGTTACAGAATAATTCGAGCTTGAACCAAAATGGCGGAGCGTTAAAATCGGTGACGTGAGGACAGATGTGCCACAGATGTTGAAATTCTCATAATTCTTTAGACTTTTCACGGGACGTCAGTTTTAGATTGATTAGCTAACACATTGACTAGCTAGGAAGATAAGTTGCATTATTGTTTTATAATATTGATCTGCTAATAAAAATTACCCAATTAACTCTATGGTTTAAAAAAATAAGATAGCGGATCAGCCTCTGGTTATATATTTTCTTTTTTATAGATAACTTAGGTACCAAATTTAATATTAATATTATTAATAAAATAATATTAATATTAATTAAAAATTCTATTAAATCGAAAGAAAGAAAAGACATCACCGGACTGTCTGTTGAGCACAACATTGAATTGTCCTGTGTTGAGCTTGATAAGCATGTTATAGTTTGCGTATACCGACCTCCAAGCTACCAGAATCTATCCATGTTTGATTCTGTAATGGAAGATGTATTAAAGAAACTCAGTACTAGTAGTAAGTCAATAATCATATGTGGTGATTTTAATATTAACTTATTAGAAAATAACTCGAATACTGTTAGATTATTAAGTCTTTTTAGGTCATTTGATTTATCAAATGTTTTCTTTGAACCAACCCGAGTGACAGCTTCTTCTGCCACTTGTATAGATAATATTTTTTGTAATTGTGATTACTTACACAAACAAATTGTAAACAAGTTGCCATCAGATCACAGTGGACAAACAATAACATTTTGCTCCTACATACCTTTACAAAAAATACAAATAAGGT
This sequence comes from Conistra vaccinii, assembly GCA_948150665.1. NCBI lineage: Eukaryota > Metazoa > Arthropoda > Insecta > Lepidoptera > Noctuidae > Conistra > Conistra vaccinii. The sequence goes on along the minus strand of OX411329.1, from coordinate 1,994,389 downwards.
TTAGGCCCATTACATGTAAAAGTTTAGAGAAATATAATAATTCGTTAGCCAGTCAATTATGTGTTCAGAATTTTAATAATATAGGTGACCCAAATGAGTTCTACGCCGAGTTCTTTTCAATATTAAACACGCAATTTAATAACACTTTTCCACTAAAGACTAAAAGTATTTACACAAAGTTCTTATTTAGTGATTGGGCGACTCCAGGTATTCGTAAAAGTAGGGAAAAACTATTTGAACTTTATGGACTAAAGCAACATATGAACAATACAAGCTTTCATAAGTATGTTGCAAAATATTCAAAAACGTTTAAAAGTGTGTGCTAAATAGCCAAAGCTCTTTACATTAGTAATAAAATAAAATCAGCTGAGGATAAAATAAAAACTACCTGGCAAATAATAAATAATGAAACAGGTAGGAAAAAACAGCGAAATACTGAATTTAATTTAGAGACTGCACATGGCCCTATCAACTCAGATATAGAAATAGCTCAGGAATTTGAAAACTTTTTTACTAATATTCCCCTTAAAACTACTGAGGCATTGAATTCCTCACCCGCGCTTTCTGCTGCCTTACTTAGGCAGAATGTGAAGGCATGCCCTTTGGATTTTAGGTTTCAGCATACAAACCCTCAGGCTGTTATAAAAGCTTTTAAAGATCTTAAAATTAAATCAACAGAAGATCTCTGGGGAATGTCTGTAAAAGTCTGTAGATCTATTATCGAATCTATTATCGATCTGGGGAATGTCTGTAAAAGTCTGTAGATACTGTTGAATTTACTCGCTGTTTTTTTTAGTTTTGTTTCTGTCTGCGGGCGTTTTCCTCTTCAGGGAATAGTAGGGATTAACTGACTATCTCTCGATTTACAAGTTTATAGGACGATTGAAGTTAGAAATAGCTTGGGATTAAAGGATCCACGTGTATGCTGTAAATAGACTGAAGATCTTGTTGGCTTAAGGGTTTCTGAAGAATATAATTTTAGTTAGCCAGTCAGCATTTTCGCAATAGGTAACATAACATCACGTCTGTATTCCCTGAAAGGTTGGGCAGAGATGTACGGTATTGTCGACCTTGTAATTGCTAATCACCATAAGGCGCGGGACATACACAAGTGGCCAGGGGCGCGGGCGTGGCGACGCCACCATAAGGCGCGGGACATACACAAGTGGCGAGGGGCGCGGGCGTGTCGACGCCACCATAAGGCGCGGGACATACACAAGTGGCGAGGGGCACGGGCGTGTCGACGCCACCATAAGGCGCGGGACATACACAAGTGGCGAGGGGCGCGGGCGTGGCGACGCCACCATAAGCGCGGGACATACACAAGTGGCGAGGGGCGCGGGCGTGGCGACGCGGCGACGGGTGTGGCGTGGGCGTTGCGTCACTCTTTTCACTCGTCACTTTCATATTTCATACCAAATATAAAGGAAAGATGAGGCGCGGGACATACACAGACAGCGGGACGCGGACGTGGCGCAGGCGAAATATGAAGGAGCGGCTACGCTCGCGTCGCGTCGCACGTCCGCGCCCCTGACCACTTGTGCTTGTCCCGCGCCTTTGGTTGGAAGATACTTGCACGTCATAAAATGAGAAGGTCTATTAGTCTGTGACAGGTACAGATATTTTCAATCTCTGAGAATTATTGTTGTCTAAACTGATAGAGCAGTGGTGGCCCAGTGGTATCGGCCCCGACTTACGAGTTGTAGGTCGTGGGTTCGAACCCAAGCACGCGCTTTACTTTGTGTAAATAATTTCATCACCACTGCTCTCAAAAACGGTGAAGGAAAACATCGTGAGGAAACCGGCATGTCTTAGAACCAAAAATTCGAAGACATGTGACATCTACTAACCCGCACTGGGCCCGCGTGGTGGATTACGGCCCACACCCTCTCACCGAGAGGAGGCCTGTGTCCCAGCAGTGGGAACATTAATAGGCTGATGATGATGATGAAACTGATAAAGCAATTACAAGATTGACTATACATTATCAAATTAATTTCTTTTATGTTTTATCATATTAAGATAGCTAGCTAATTTTGGGGACAGTGGGGCGACCTCACTGTCAGAAATCCAAGCCTCGGGCTGCTAATGAGAAATTCCTTAGGAAAACCAAATAACATTTTGTCGACCTGAAAAAGCATACAAAACATCACGCCTGTTTATCTAAGAGGGTTAGGCAGAGGTGTACCTATAGTACAGCCAGATATGTTTAAGTCAGGTGTGTTGAGTAACAGGGTGTAAGCTAATTGTCATCAACCGGGCACAAATCCAGACTCGCTTCAAATCCAGGCTTGGTACTACTAAACCAACAAAGTTGTTTTAAATGAGATAAAAGGACGTTTGATAAAGCGGACTCTGGTTCTAATACATTAATTTATCTGTGCTTTGTACGATTTTATATATAAATATAATTTTATTCTTCACTTACATGAAATGCTGAACTTCGCGATTTCGCGTGACAGCCATCAACCTTGATGCTTACCGACAAATATAACGACTCATATCTGCCCATACCGCAAGAAACATAGCGTGATTATATTTTTGTAAACGGCTTCATGGTAATAGCTACAGCGATTCCGGTTGTTTAGTACTTTTTGTTTTTATATGCGGAAGTGTTACACAACACGTTTTGTTGGTAATTTCATAATTTTACTGTAACATAATTTTATAAATGTGAAAGTGAGTTTCACGCTAAACGGCTGAATGGATTTAGATAAAATTTGGCACATAGATACACCATGACCTGTGTTACAACAAAGGATACTTTTTATTTCGACATTCCCACGGAATCGAGACATATACGGGTGAAATCACAGGGCGTAGCTAGTAGTATAGTAAATAAACAAACGTTGGAAAAAAAAAAATATGGTACCATCATTAAAATTGGTAACATATTTTTACAAAAAAAAAAAAAACAACCAACTTCCAAAAAAAAAGAGAAAAATTACTTTAATTTCGGAAGTCAATGTCTCTGGAATTTTTTGGAGGTCAATTACTTTTTTTCCCATGTCGATTTTATCGAAATAAATAGACTTTGAACCTGTTACATAATTATGCATTTTTATCGCATGAATCTTGAGGATTGTTTTGATATATTACACTAACACATTGGGATAATAAATGCATCGTAAACACAGACAATAAATGCATCGTAAACATAGATATCACTTTTGACACTTGAAACTTGACATTTTTATTCGACGTTTTTTTTAGGTCGCATACTTTTATACCGCAACAGGCGCATTTTTAATACAGAGCCGTCTTGTATAAGTTTAAGGCTTAGCGCGCACTGCAGTGCGTTTTGCTACCGCAAAATCTGTGAACACATAATAATATTATGTGTGACACAGTGGAAGCGCGCGCACTGTGGGAAAAAAAACGCATACGAAAACAAAGCAGGATTTTATTCATTGCGGCAAAAAAAACGCATCGCAAGTCACCGCACCGCAGTGCGCGCTAGGGCTTAGAACCTCTCTTATAGTTACCACGCACACTATTGTAATTAAATCATGGTCTTGTCCATTTTATCAGTAGTTTATTATAAAATAGATAAAAAGTTTATAAATAATATGGTATTCTGCACTTTACTTGAGGTGCATGCGCAAGTGGCCGGCGTGGTTGTGAACAGCGACCATTTTGAAGAGAAAAATTTACAAAATTTTAAATCCGAGGACAACTAAATAAATGGTGATAAAAAAATGATAGTAGTAGTAGTAGTATTGATTTTTGTAAATGTAATTAATTGATTTTGTAATATCTAGTTAAGCTAGTAGTTAGTACTTTCAATAGCCCAGTTTTGTAATATCTAGGTAGTAATAATAAACATTAAACTATGTAATATTGTGCATTTACTAAATTACAAGTGTGTTGCGTATCGTATTATTTACTTACATAACTTAAAAAATTTTTAGGTAAGTACTGAGATTAGCAATAGAACTTAAACTGTGTAAAATTAAGTACTTATTCAATTTGAGTTTTTGTAATAACATTTCATAATAACTGCATTTTGTTTTTTTTTTGTTTTTTTATTGCAAATTCAGCAAGTCTTTGTTAACTTAGGTTTTGCCTCAAATACGAAACAGTGTTTATGTCGCCGGTGGTAAATTTTTTCTCCATTTTCAAGATGACAGACTCACAGAAAGATCAGAACATAGACGTGGACTCCAAAACCTTTAAGCCAGAAACGGAGCGCGAAGTGGATTTAGACAATATCTTTGTAGAAGAGATTGGACAGTTCGGAAAGTACCAATTGAGAACATTCTTACTGTCTGTGGTCTTGGTGCAGTTCATAGCATGGAGCACCCTTGGATATGTGTTCACCACCTCTCAAATCAGCACCAGGTAAAGTAATATGTCAACGTTATTTGATATCATTAATCCCAATGCGAACGTTGAATGACGTCAAAAAACTCATACAAAAAAAAAACATCGGGCAGGATTCTCGCGTTGATGTCTTTCGTTCGATACATATAGCCTTCGGTGACGATGACGCGAGTTCCATGATTTTTGATCACCCAAAAAGTGCTTAAGGTGAAAACGTCAGGGTAGCCCGAGCAAAATTCAAATTTTCTTACGTTTTTCGCAATTTGCAGGTCAGTATCAGGTTGTATGTTGATCTAAATTATGATTTGCGACCGTATCAAATGTTTATTTATAAAATTATAATCATAGAAATCATCAATACAACTCTATAAGTTCATGTAATCCCGTTGAATGACTATTTCATGAAATCTTGGTAAAACCATATTGGTTACGGTCGCAAATCATATTTTAATCAAGATGCAACCTGACACTGACCTACAAATTGCAAAAAACCTAAGAAAATTTGAATTTCGCGGGCTACCTTGGCGCACCCCCCTTAACGCGTCTAAAGAAGTTTAATTTCAATTATTTTTTACTGAATAAAAAAAAAAAAAAAAACAATTAAACTTCTTTATATATAAAAACTATAAAACTGTAGTTACCTATCCTCCAAGTTAGTTTCTCGTTTTGTTTTAGGATTCTGTAGCTCAAAAGGAAAAAACCGATCATTCGTGTGGCTGATGATTTTCTATGACCCCAACACGGACGCGTAACGCAAATAAATTAATTTTGAATATGGGGGTCACTTTTCCCCCCAAAAAGGCCAAACAGGAAAATTTAAAAAAAAGTTTTTCTGGACGTGTGACATTATAATATGGAGGATATCAATTTTTTTTATTTCATGCCTTTAAAATGAATGCTTTTAAAGATATTTCCGTAGCAGTCTCACTTTTGCATGTTTTTAATCATTTAAACATATTTATTTACTTAGTCATTATGATAATATAATAATATATTTGTAATGTGCTTTTCAAGCCATTTCATTTGATATAATTTTTAAAAAAACGAGGCAGTCTGGGACTGCCGATTGAAGTGAAAACTAAGTAACGCCATCTAATGAAAATGTCAGGAATTTATGTGGCTTGCTGCCAGTACAAGAACGAAAGCTGTAGCTCCACTAAAAAAAAACCAAAAAAATAAAACAGAGTGCGCTGTCAACAAAAACTTGAACGTCTTACGAATTTTCGATCAAGTCACGTGTCCTGACGTAAAATTTTTTACCCATACCAAAAAACTGCACCCGGCCGCTAAATAAGTTCTCATTAAAAAAAAAAAAATCCTCGTCGCTTTATGTACTCTAGAGGGCGCCATATTGAATTAATGTAAGGTCACCAGCGGACGATCAGGACGCTTCCAACGATACCTCATTCGTCCAATTATGATCAGTAGCTTAGAAGTTAAATCATTACCCTCCCTTTCGCTTCGCCGAAGTCGGGTAAAAATAAATGGTTTAATTGAAATAAAAGCTATGAGTTTAAGTTTTGCTTGTTCTATATTATAGATGTCTGATCCCGGAGTGTGAAGGTGAGCCGACGAGTTTCTCTCCGTACTGGTTGGAGAACGCAGTACCACAGGGATCCAGTCAGGGCTCGTTCGACAACTGCGAACGTTTCGCCAACGTGAACGCGACGCTGCGGGTGGTCGACAGCGACACCTGTCCCGCAATACTCTTCAACCGCGACACCCGCCTGCCTTGTGACGACTTCGTATATGAGAACACACACTCCGTTGTCTACGATGTGAGTAGATAAAACGCTTTTTTTTATATTATTGGATGGCAAACAAGCCACAATAGTAATTAGTGGTCACCGCCGAGTATCAGAAACATCACATAGGCAAAGCTGAAATGCCTCATGTTCTGGTAATTAATCTTGCACCCATACCCTTCAAACCAGAACTTTATAATCTAAATCTGTTTTGGGCAATTAGTTGGTTTGGGTGTTGTGTGTATTCCGAGAGAAAGATGCTTGATCGATCTTTATCACTATGTAGTATGGACTGGCGTGTGACGAATGGCGGCGGTCGCTGATCGGCACGATGCGCACGTTCGGCACACTGACGGCGCTCCCGATCACCGGCTTCGTGTCAGACCGCTGGGGGCGCCGGGTCGCGCTCACCATCAACGCCTTCAACGCAGCCTGGCTTGGCCTCACACGTTACTGGGCTAACACCTACCTCGGGTTCATGTTCTCCGAGTTTTTTGAGGCCACTTTCGGATCTGGAGCGTTTTCCTGCGTTTATATATTGAGTGAGTAATTTTTGTTATGTATTTGATTTATTACACTGCTAAATGGGATTTACAGCTTGATGAACGGAGGTTCTACCAACGCACTCCTCTGAATATTGGATAACACAATAATAAACAGCGGGTAAATACTGAATGGATACCTACCAAGCAACACTTCCAAAAGAGACAATGTCAATGACAAGTGACAAGAGCCAAGTGATGTATTGTTTGGCAAGGAATGGCATCACAAAATAATGGTGGAAAGATAATACATATATATAGACTTACCCCCTAACTAATAAACGTTGTATAGCGTCTGTATAGTTACACAACGCTTTGTCTTCTTCTTTCGAATGTCAAATTACTGACGATTAAAAGAGAGAAATCGGTGTGTATATATATATATATATATACTATACAGGCGATATACAACGTTTATTAGTAAGGGGGATGTTCTCTTTAGACCAAAATAATTGTAATTCAGCTCATAGAGTTTCATAACAAGGTAGTTATAGCGTTAGACTATATACGCATAGGTATCGACACTATTTGTTTGATGGGAAAGTGTGCAAAGGATAATAGTGACATGTAAATGAAAAGTTTCTGTGGTATAGTAATTTTATTCTAGATGTATCGTCTTCACGTATAAATAATGAAATTATACAAAATATTGATAACATTTTAAAAGAGTAACCGTGGAGTTTCTTGCCCATTCTTCTCCATATAAAACTACCTTTTCGAAGAGGCTACTAGAATCAATTCCATTTTTTTGTAAATTTTGACATTCAGAAGTACTTAAGTAAAGTAAAAGTGCCTATTTGAAATAAATGATTCAACTTTGACTTTGACTTTCGTGCAAATATTTTTGATTATAAGCAATACGGTGGTTTTAAAATATATTGGTTTATAAACTTTATGACCGGTGATTATGATTACATTGTTTTGTTTAAAAGATCGCATGTCGAATAATTTATCAGTATCTATTTTCTACTATCTATATAATAAAAATGAATCACCTAAATGTGTTGCTATGTGCAAAACTCGAAGACGGCTGCACCAAATTGTATAATTCTATTTTTTTTGTGTTCGTTTTTCTCAGGATAAGGTTTGTATAATAAAAAACTTTTAACAAAAAAAAAACAACCGACTTCCAAAAAAAACACTACAAAGTGAAAAATAACTTTAATTTCGGAAGTCGGTGTCTTTTGTTTTGAATTTTCGTTTTTTTGCCACCGACTTCCGAAATTAAAGTTATTTTTCACTTTGTAGTGTTTTTTTTGGACATTGGAAACTGTAACGCTATCCTGGCTTTTCCTTTATCAGAACAAGCTAGGATAATGTATAAATTGGCATTTTTTATTTTAAAATAAGTATAATTATAACAGTTAGAATTAAAAAGTGTTTTTAGGTTTCGTTATTTTGATGATGTTACAGGGTGACGTTATCGCTCAGCGATAAAGCCCTTAAAATAAAGAAAAAAAAAAAAAAAAAAAAAGACTTCCGAAATTAAAGTTATTTTTCACTTTGTAGTGTTTTTTTTGGAAGTCGGTTGTTTTTTTTTTGTTAAAAGTTTTTATTTTTCACTTTTTAGTTTTGGTACCTACCTACCCCACACAAAATTCCAATAACACTACCAGCGACGCAATTAACAGTGACAGGAAGTTATCATCGTATCATCCTTAAAATGAATTAAGTCCAAACACACGGTAGCTACTGTAAAACATTGAAGAGTTCCCTTGACTGTCCTTTGTCTTCATCATCATCATTCATAATGACAGTCATTACCCATCTAGGTGTAAAGTTCTCATGAATACAAATTAATCAAGCCCAAACACCAGCTAATTGCTGTAAATCGTTGAGGAGTTCCTTCGACTGTCTTTCGGCTCCATCATCAGATCGACTCCAACCCTTCATTAAAAAGTAGTGCTTTAAAATGCTTAATAAAATAATAAAAAAACGCACTAGTCGCCACTACGATTTTGGAAGGTTCCCCTCGATTTGTCTGGGATGCCATCAGCAGATCCTGGTTTCCTCATCATGGTGTCACCCTTTTTGATATCTCCTTTCCAACAAAAAAGTATTATACGTATAAAAAGTATATGAATTGATAAACTCTTCAAAAAAAGGAGGAGGTTTCCTCCTTTTTTTGAGGAGTTCCCTCAAGTCGTCATGGATTTCTTCATCAGAACTGAATTTTGATCAAATTAGGACCAATCTGGAAGTATACCTTTCAGATAAGAAAAGTATTTTCTAAATCGGTTCATAAATGACGCCACCCGTGAAATACTTTTATTTTATTTTATTTGTTCGGGAAAATAAACGGTTATACATTAAAATCTTATACTAAGTTATAAACATACAAGAATTACAAATGTATAACCTACGACATTTTCCACATAATATTAAAAGTTATATCTAAAAGTGCGCTATTCTAAGCTGATAAAACAGAAAAGGCATGCAAACAACAGAGAAAGAAAGAGGGAGAGAGAATGAATACATAATATATAATTAAACTAACCATTACAATCTAAAGTTAAAGTTATTTTGTAGATAAGACTTCTAAATTTTTGAGCAGACACAGAAAAGAAGTCGATGTCTTCAAAGATTTTGTTGTATTGATTGGTAAGACGGCGTAGGGGCGCTCGCAAGCCTGCGTTCGTACGACAAAAACTTACTGCGAATAAAGGTCTTACGCGCGTCCCACGGCACATCGTAGTTCTGGGCACTACATAACTAATTTTGTTGCGAATATCCATACAATCATAAGTATTGCACAGATCAAACAAGAACTTTGTATCCAACATAATTCGTCTAGACTTCAAACTTTGCAGATTATACTTCTGCAATAGGTCGTTGTAGGAAGCATAAGTACGATAGCAACGAAAATGCATGGCCTTTAAAAATTTTCTTTGTACTTTTTCGATCATGTCAGAATATCTACCATAGTGGGGATTCCATACTGAAACGGCATACTCCAGCTGAGAGCGAACCAACGATTTATATAAATACAAATAAGTAAGAGATCTGGTAAATACTGTCGCCGTTCTCATAATAAAACCGAACATACGGAAGGCATTATTAACAATTTTGTTAATGTGGTAATCCAAGTGGAGTTTGTCATCCAACAAAATTCCAAGATCACGGACCAGGGTTTCTCTTTTTAGATTTTCGTTTTTTATAGCGTAGGGATATAGTATGATGCTTTTGTTTTTGGTAAAGCTAATGACACAACACTTAGATACACTAAGTTGAAGTTTATTGCGTGTACAGTATGCCGAGAACGCATCCAAATCTTCCTGTAAGAGAGAGCAATCACGGTGACTTTTAATAGACCTAAATATTTTAATGTCGTCAGCGTACAACAGTAATTTCGAATTTTTAAAACATACATCCACGTCGTTGATAAATAGAATGAATAGCAGAGGTCCCAAAATGGAACCCTGTGGTACTCCGGAAGTAACATCCACAGTGGCAGAACTAAAACCATTTATTACAACTCTCTGCGTTCTATTACAGACATATGAATAGAACCATCTCAAAAGATCCCCACGTATCCCATTAAACGCTATCTTCTGCAAAAGCAGTTCATGGTCAACTTTGTCAAAGGCTTTCTTGTAATCAGTGTATATGGTATCAACTTGAACACGGGCGTCCAAGTTGTTAAACAAATAATCTGCGAAAGTCACCAGGTTCGTCGTGGTTGATCTCTTTTTGACAAAACCATGTTGCTGTGGTAATAAAACGTTGTGAAGTACAGGGTACACTTTGTCGTGTACTAATCTCTCGAAAACCTTTGACAAAGTTGACAATATTGATATTGGTCGATAGTTCTCGACGTCATGCCTATGTCCCGACTTGTAGACTGGGGTTATGTTTGCAAGTTTCCAAGCTTGTGGAAAAATCCCCTGTGAAATAGATAAATTAAATATGGTATGCAATGGTATACAGAGATTAGTGGCAGTCTTTTTAATAAAGATTACTGGCAAACCATCTGGTCCAGGTCCCTTAGAAGGGTCTAATGACTTAAGCCCACTCAGTACATCATCTACCGTACTTATAATTGAGAAGTTCCGGTGGCCATCTGTGGACTTCTTCATCAGTTCCACTTCACCAAATGATACTTTCTGAATGCAAATGCTGAACTGGTTGCTGAAAATACCGAAATCGCTATGTGTATGCCTATAACATTTGAGGAGTTCTCTCAATTTGTCATGGATTCCATCATCAGAACTGAATTTTGATAAAAATGGGACCAATCGGGAAGTATATCCTTTCAAATAAAAAAAGAATTTTCCAAATCGGTTCATAAATGACGGAGTACTGAGGTAACACACATAAAAAAATAAAAAATACAACCGAATTGAGCCTACCTCCTCCTTTTGGGGAAGTCGGTTAAAAATAGATAATTGTAGGTAACGTATGTAAGTAGGTAGGTAGCTATGTAGGTAGGTAGGTAGGGTAGGAAGGTAGTAATGTATGAATGTAGGTAGGTAGGTGCGCCGTAGTGATACCCGTGCGAGGCCGGGATGGACAGCTAGACAAATAATAAAATTGTTTTATCCGTTTTAAGGGGGCAATAAAAATAATTCATGTCCCTTTTGTGAATCAATATAAAAAAAATCAGTTTCAAAGTAATGATTTGTTTTATAGGAAGTGTGTAGCAGCCATAAGACAGATGCATTAATCGGAGCACTGAGGTCTATTCAGTTTCCACTAAATTGATGCTAGGTGAAAAACTAAATCATTTCAAGCTATTAATATATATGATTTTTCATTGGTAAGCTGCCATCCCATCTAATTCATAAACATTCTTACAGTAATGGAGTTGGTTGGCCCGAAGTACCGAGTAGCCGCTGGGGCAGCGATGAACACAAGCTTCGCGCTAGGACAAATGACAATGGGGCTGATTGCATGGGGCGTACCTAACTGGAGGAATCTGATTCTAACCCTCTACATCCCGCAGTTCCTTACCATCTTCTACTACTGGCTCATCAGCGAGTCCGTGCGGTGGTACATGAGCAAGGGTCGCTTCGATGAATCCGAAGCTCTCCTTAGAAAAGTCGCAAAGGTTAACGGAAAACAACTATCAGAGAAATCACTCCAAGCATTACGGCGAACAGCGCAGGAGAAGTTGAGGGTCAGTGCAGAAGAGGCAGAAAAACGCGGAGGCGAACCTTGGTTGGTAGTACAGGTGTTCCAGCACAAGAAAATATTGATCCGTGTCCTCATCTCTCCCGTGTGGTGGATCACAGCCACGTTCATCTACTACGGACTGTCCCTCAATGCCGTCAACATGTCAGGCAATAAATATTTGAACTTCGTGGCTGTAGCTGCAGTGGAAATCCCTGGCACTTGGATCTCCTATTTCCTGATGAACAGGATTGGAAGAAAGCCTGTATTGACTGGAGCTTATTGGTTATGTGCTGCATGCCAGATTGCTTACATTTTTATACCCCAGGGTAAGCATCTTAACATTCATACTTTTTTTTTTTTTAAGCTTTGCATATTAAAAGTTTACCACTTCGCAAATCGCTGTCAAACAGTTACCGGTTCTCATGAAAATATGAAATATCAATCCGATTACTGTATTATTATTTATTTATTATTATTTATTTAATTATTTATTTTATAAATTACAAACTTACACTTAAACAAAGCACACAATTAGACCTCTGGGGTCTGTCTTAGCAGCGTATGAAAATATGAAATATCAATCAATTTATAGTGCACTAAAATATTGACTATGAAATGCAATAATTAATACCGTAACACGCAATTTTTTGTTTTAGATGTAAAAAATGCATGTAGAAACTTTTTAAACGCCCTTTTTAAATCCAAAACTGTTACAACACCTAACTCAGTATTATTATAATCGTCAATTTATATTTTGGTAAACTATTGATCAATATTCATATTTCCATACAGTTATATTAAAACATATAAACATAATTATAATATTAAATTAAAAAAAACAGGTCAATATTTGACAGCTATTCGCGATGTTGTCAACTTTTATAGTGCACTCTCTTAAGTTAGTTTTCTTTTCCTGCAGATTTGTACGCAGTATCGCTGACAGTATACCTGATTGCAAAGATGGCGATAGCAATGGTGATAACGGCAATTTACGTGTATACTGCGGAGCTGTACCCAACAAAACATCGACACAGCTTGTTCGCTTTCTCCTCCATGATGGGAAGGATTGGTTCCATGGTTGCCCCGCTCACTCCCGCATTTGTAAGTTACATTTCGACCTTAGTATGGCTATTGAATGAGTTGAACAAAGTATTGTGTTCCATAAAATAGTTTAAATAACAATCGACGTGGAAGTAATATTGGAAACATGATATATTTAAATATCATTCATATTTAGTTTGTTCCTTAGAACTTAAAAGTGAAATTTCAGAACAATTCTTGAAGGAGTGTCACAGGGATCATTGTTCGGTCCTCTGCTTCCTCTAGTTCAACTTTCAAACGCCTAATAGCAGTTTTAATTGTAGCCGCTGAAATTGTATGATGGATTAACTTTGTATGTTTGATACCGTTTGTTTTGTTTCATGTTTGATTTCTTTGTTTGATTTCAACATTATTGTTTTCTTTTTAGGTGATTTTTATTCTCTCAACAAAGTATACTTAATCTGTTGCAGGGTGCACAATGGTTCGCTGAGCTGCCATTCGTGTTATTTGGCTCCTTCGCACTGTTATCTGGTCTTTTGATCTTTTTAACACCGGAGACTCTCGGGCACACTCTGCCAGACACTTTCGAGCAGGCAGAGCAGATCGGCCTCAAAGATAAAACGAAAAAATGACGAAACAACAGACAGAAAATCCATGAAAATCTCGTATTTTTATATTTGAGTAGTCCACTTGCAAACCACGTTATGTTAATGAACCAATTATTTGAGAAACCTAATAAAAATGTTTAACCTTGTAATTAATATATGTGTAGTGGACCACTCATTTGATTAGTTAAGAATAAAGTTAAACTTGATGATTTTTGTTTGAAAACTATGCTTTCAGGCAAGAGAGGTGGGTTATTCCCAAAGTACTAAAAAATAGTTCCCAAACTACTCCATGAAAAATATAATATTTTTAATTAGGTTTCATTCTACTCCATGATAATATTAAAATGTTCTCAAAGTACTCCACCCCATTTTAATCAAAAAGCTAATTTAACTATGTACCTGATCACTATGACAGCTAGGCTCAAAAGCTTTGCAAATATATTTTTAAGTAAAATACTTATAATTCTAAAAGTCACAGTCGTCTTTCTTTCATAAACACACATTTTTAATCCTAATTAAAGTTATAAAATTAAGTTACTACTTTTTTTTTACCCACAACGGGTAAGCTCTTGGCCTACATCTCACCTGATGGTAAGTGATATACTAAGTGACTCAAGATAAAACTAAGGTAATGTAGTATTATTTCAAATATGTGGAATCAGACTTAAAACTATTTTGAAACATTGGAAGAGGGAGGTCTTCTGGTACAGGTATCTCCATACTTAAAAGAAGGCCTTTACAACTTATTTGTTAAAACCTGTTAATTATGAAATAAATAAACTTTAAACTTAAACATGTAAAATCAAATCTATATAATACATGAGGGTTCATTGAAAACTGTCTGCCTGTTGATAATGGCATAAGCATATATTAGTTTGAATATTATTTATTTACTACCAGCTCGCGTGGAAGTCGTACGACACCACAATGTACTACAATAACAGCCACATTTTTATAAAACTTTGCTGTATATTACGTTTGTAGTTATGTTCGCAGCAGCTAAAATATACAGAAAGCCAGGACTGGTGACTCGGGAGCAAGCGACGTACAGTTACTGTTGTCCGTGTGAGAAGCAGCTTGTCCTGAGGCTGACACCCGCAGCCTTCAGCCTACAATGTCGGCCCCTGTGACTTGTTGAAAATCATCGTAAAGCATAGGCTAGGGGTCTGTTTCAGTTCCTACTTACTTGGCAGATAACGTCATGCAAATTCTGTTCTATTTTTAAATTTATTCGGTAAGTAGTGGCTGTTCTGACATCGTGAAATAGGCTCACAGGGAACTGCACGCGCTTAAACTTGTTGAAATTATTTCTGATCGCTCGCGCTCGTAAGAACCCAAAAGCCGGAAATAATTTGTATTGTAGTAAAGAATTGTTTTATTTCAATTATATATTTTCAATTTTTGAACTTTGCAGACACAGTCTCTTTTCATAATCTTCTCTTCTTTTCGTGTGGCTAGTGACTAACCTGGTATCAGAATTTTAAAGCCGCCCACGGCCTCTGACTTCGCTTCACATGCCATCGAGAAATATCTTTCAGGCATGCTAGTTTCCTCACGATGTTTTCCTTCACCGTTTTTGAAGCAGGTGATAATAAAATTATAGTCAATTATATTATAGTAATTATAGTTAGTCTGTACTGTGTAGAGAGCAGTGGTGGCCCAGTGGTAACGGCCCCGACTTACGAGTTATAGGTCGTGGGTTCGAACCCAGGCAGGCGCTTTACTTTGTGTAAATAATTTCATAACCACTGCTCTCAAAACGGTGAAGGAAAACATCGTGAGGAAACCGGCATGTCTTAGAACCAAAAATTGGAAGACATGCGACATCTACCAACGCGCACTGGGCCCACATGGTAGATTACAGCCCACTCCCTCTCCCAGAGAGGAGGCCTGTGTCCCAGCAGTGGGAACATTAATAGGCTGATTGATTGATTGATGGACTATACTGTCTGTTAGTGACAATAAAAAATTATAGTGATAATTATACAATACGCACATGAATCCGAAAAGTCAGAGGTGCGAGTCTTGGGTTCGAACTCGAGACCTGTGACTTGGCAGTCTGACCGTCACACCACTAACTGGCTATCACTGCTCTTACTACACATTATGTTGTTATTTTTTCATTATTAAGTAAGCACTTAATTATGTTTTGACGTCATAAACTGCAGTGGTATTTATTTATTAACCCCCGACGGAAACCGAAGGGGTGTTATAAGTTTAACGTGTGTATCTGTGTGTCTGTGTATCTGTGTATGTGTGTATCTGTCTGTGGCATCGTAGCTCCCAAACGGTTGAACCGATTTAGATGTTTTTTGTTTTGTTTGAAAGGTGACTTAATCGGGAGTGTTCTTAGCTATGATTAAAAAAAATCTATTCAGCCGTTTGAAGATTATCAGGTCTTTTCTTATTGATGAATGGATTTTAGCATCTTCCACAGGTCTGATTGAATTTAAATTTGGTAATCTGTTACTTCAATGGTATTAGAATAGCATAGTAACCTTGAACTGATGCTGCAGCATTACCTGGTATTTGCAGGATACCCAACTCCTCAACAATTTACAGCAATGGTATCGTGTTTGGGCTCATTGGAATGGTCTCAATGAATAGGTTATAGATAAAATTATATATTTATCAGGGTCTGATGATAGAGAAGCAAAAAAAATCCGGATAAATTAGTAACTAACTTTACTGTGGGAAAAATACGTACAGCTGCGTAGATTTAAGCGAGGCACGTGTCGATCGTATCGTATGTACTAGTAATACGTATATAAAGTTTAAAAAGCAGGAAATAAAAGTTAAATTAAAAATTTAAAAAACCCCCGACACAAAAGAATCCTTTAAAAAGTTATAAAATAAAAGCCTTTAAGTTTAATATAATTTGTAGATAATATTTGGATGTCGCGTCGGGGGACGGCGAATGAAAAATTTAAAATATATTTTCTACAATAGCATGCCGTCTCCCGACGCGACGTCAAAATATTATCTACAAATTATATTAAACTTAAAGGGCCAGGGCTTTTATTTTATAACTTTTTAAAGGATTCTTTTGTGTCGGGGGTTTTTTAAATTTTTAATTTAACTTTTATTTCCTGCTTTTTAATTTTATTTATTTAATTATAGGATTACCAATGAGATACATTACAAAAAACTTAAATAATATATATAATGAAAAATGCAAGCTAGTTAGATTAGATTAAATTATAAACTTAAGTAGGAAGGTTTTAAAGGTCTATAAAGTCTTATCAAGGTCGCAAGATTGTGAACAAAATGAAGCAAAGTAGAAGTATATTTTCTCAATTACCAATACAATTTCAAGTGTGGGCGTGCCAGCGGTAGAAGGTAATTCTCAGTGCAATTTGCGGCAGATTGGCGGCAGAGACGGGTTTTGTTCATTTCATGCTCCATTTAGCTTTTAGAGACCACTGGCGTCGAGTACTCGACTCGATCCCGAGCTGTAAGCAAAAGTAATGGAGGGAAGTAGGCATTGACTGGCCATGGAGAGGTTGTGAACCCGATCTACTATTAGAACCTCATATTAGTAAAGGTTATTAATAGCTTGATAATGTTCAGGGTTCGTTCAATTGTGATTCACTAATTTAAACATAAAAAACGTGAACGCATATTTTCCTGATAGAATTTCTTGAGATCAGCATTCACTAGGATTTCTCCGTCCTTGGGAATTCTGCCCAGGCCACACCGCCATTTAGCGGGCGGGCGGGCGAAGCGAACGAACATCGTTTCACCTCTTTACATACTTCGGTTCACACCGCGAGCTACCGATATTTCGCGTAGTTTGTATAGTTTCCTTTGTTCGTTTCCTTCGTTCGCTTCGCCCGCCCGCCCGCTAGCTGGCGGTGTGGCCTGCGCTTTAATGTTTCTTTCATGTAGGAATCAAACTACTTACTAGAAAAGTCCCATTCATGTAGTGTAGGTTAACCCTATAATAATTTCACTTTTATAACAATATTTGTCACCCAAGAACAAAATCAAAAGAAAGAAAGTATCATAAAACCTCTCTCCCTGTTAGCGATAAGGGCGGGTATAGATTGAACAAAGCGCGTATCTTGTTACGCCGCCATCCGTCACTTTGAAACCGAACGCGCGCCATCTATCGGCAAACAATACCACTATTCAAAGCCTTTTAGGGCTTCGTTTTTTCATGAACAGCACATCTTGTATTTGTAAAAGAATTTTGTAATATTTGAGTTTTACGGCAAATATTTGTTAGTGAGTACCTACGAAATTTACATCGGCATGTTGGATTTTCTGAATGTTTCTGTCAACAAATACATGCCCTATCTGTCTACGTAGTTTCCTACGGAATAAATATCTACAATTATATTTCTCAGTCGATGTAAAAATAAATACATTAATTACAAACATCAATCAAAGATGGATATTAGGGATACAGATTAATTCTCGCCGAATGCTACATAATTATATCGACGTTAATCATCCATGTGACGCTGTCTTAATAGCAAGCGATCGTTGCGCAAATACGCGATATCGTTGCAATTTTGTTCGGCGAAACCGTGCACTTTCAATAATTACAATCCGAAAGATTTTGCTAACAATATTCCTAACATAAGATTTTCCTAACATTCCTAATCCGTTGCATGAAGCAAAACAAATTCATGAGCTTTCGAAAATTCATGAGAATATTCGATACATTCATGAGTTTGAAAAATTCGTCGGCTCTAAGGCCTCTGCCTTGAATCTTGCGGGCAGCGGGGCGGCGGCGGTGGCGGCGCGGGAGCGGCAGGATAAAATGCGTAAAATCAAATTGACCGGCCCTTGAAACCAGCGGCGCGGGAGCGGGCAACGAGCGGTGGACTCCAGTCAAGCGGTGACCGCCCGCGCGTCTGCATTGCAGTGTTGTGCAATTTATTAGCCACAATAAATCGAACGTTAGGAATAAATTTTAATCAAAAAGATGTTGCCGCCGTTGTTCAGACATTTCGTTTGCGAATAAAAAACAATATCTCGACGACACAACCACGAACACAACACTCGCCGCTATAGTGCCGCGCGATCTGCCCGCTAGTTTCGAGAACGGTACCCTAATTACGTTGCCCGCGCCGCTCCCGCGCCGCCACCGCCGCCGCCCCGCTGCCCGGAAGATTCGAGGCAGAGGCCTAAAGGCTCGTGCAGACCAGCGCGGTGCCACGGCACGACGCGACACGAACAATACAATTTCCAAGAAAAGTTCACGGTATAACAATAACCGGTGTCGCGTCGTGTCGCGCTAGTCTGCACGAAGTTTAAAACGTATCTAACGCAAATAATGTTGTTGCAATGTCAATGGCATTATCATTGCAAGTGTGTTACGCAATTATCCCCAAGTTCACATCTCAACGTCTGTTAGTGCCTTCAAGAGCCGGCAACATTAATACACATACACAACACACACACACACATACACACACCCATTGTGTTTCGTTACTCGTTGAGATTAGTCGCGTCGATCGCGTGCTCTACTTAAATGCAAAGTGCAGACGCAGCAAACCAACCGCGCCGGCCGGACCACGCTCGCCGCGATGACACACACAATTACGTAAGAATTGACCTACATTTCAATTATAATTATTAAGTGATATTTATTAACTCGCCAATAACATGGCTGAGACCACCAAAATTAAGGTGAAAACCGAAAATGAACAACTGCTGTACAAATACTACAGTGCAGAAAGAGCAGATAATGAACAGCTGCGTAATGTTATCTCTGATATGGAAAAACAAATAGAAAGCCTCCAACAGCAAGTGAGGTATTTACAGCATAAAGCACAACAAAATACAGCTACAACTAGTAAGCCAGCTGAGCCAACAAAGAGTCCAACACAGTGTCCTGAATACTGCACGGACGAGGAGGAGCTAGCCAGGGAAACTCAGTGGATCAGGCAAAAGAGCAGGAAAAAACGAAAATTAAACACATCGCCCACTCACACTGCCACCATTGAACACCTAGAGACTGTTCAAACAGAGAAAGCGAAAACCAAAAAGATCCCGCCACCTCCGCCAGTAGTAGTAGATGGCGTCGAAAACTACCAGGCATTGTTTGACTTATTGTCGAAGTCTGAGCCTGGTGATAATTTCACTACTAAAATGTTGAATGGGAAGTGCGTTAAAATAAATGCAGTTAACGAAGACATATATAAATCTATAACAAAGTTATTAACTGACAATAACTTTCTCTGGCACTCCTACGAAAACAAGCAGGAAATGCCAATTAGAGTCATGGTGAAAAACCTTCATTTCACATGCAAGCCTGACAGAATAATTGCGGACCTACAGAGTAAAGGTTTCCAAATTGAAGATGCAGCAAACAAATTGAGGTGGAAAAATAAGGAGCCTCTGAACATGTTTATGCTGACTTTCAGAAATGAGGAAGACATAAATAAAATCTATAGCATTAAGTCAATATTAGGATGTAAAGTAGAAGTACATCCTCTCCATACTTCGAGGCTAGTACCTCAATGCAAGAGATGCCAGGCGTACGGACATACGCACAAATACTGTTCTAAGGAACCTAGATGTGTCAAATGTACAGGCAAACATCTGACTGCTGACTGCAAAAAACCGGCAGACGAGAAGCCAAAATGCATCCACTGTGGGCAACCGCATCCAGCTAATTATAGAGGATGTATAGTAGCCCGGGAAATGCAAGGCATAAAAAATAAAACTATGAAGAAATCGGCAATAAAAAGCCAGCGCAAAATCAGCGAAATAGTGCAAACTAGCTCACAAACGCAAAATCATTACGTGACACAAAACCCTCACAAGAAAACATACGCGCATATTGCAGCTAAAACTGTCAACCTTGCGAATATTCGTGAGAATGCTAATGCCGATAAAGGTATGGAAGGAAAGTTGGACGAAATTCTTAAATTGATGTCCTCGTTTAACGCTCGTTTGGAAAGGCTAGAAAATAGCGCTACAAATGCTATTCCCAGACCGAAAAAATGAATCCATTAAAAATAATGGCATGGAACTCAAACGGGCTACTTAAACATCAACAAGAATTAGAAGCAGTCCTGATCACAGAAAACATCGATGTTTGCCTTATATCTGAAACTCACTTTACTAAGCAATCATACATTAAGTTCCGAGGATATAAAGTGTACCATGCACTGCACCCTGACAATTCTGCCCGAGGTGGTAGCGCGGTTGTGGTCAAAGAGAATCTCTGTCATCATGAAGAAATTATGTATGAATGCCATGAAATTCAAGCTGTGGCAATTTGTATACAATCTCAACTGTATCCAGTCACCGTAGCGGCCATCTACTCGCCTCCGAGATATAACATAAAAAAAGACCATTATGTAAGGTTCTTACAGAAACTTGGACAAAGATTTATCTTAGGTGGCGACTTCAACGCAAAAAATACACATTGGGGTTCAAGACTAACCACCACTAAAGGAAAGGAACTCATGAGTGCCATGAAAGAACTAAAGTGTGAAGCTATATCTACCGGAAAACCAACTTATTGGCCAACCGATCCACGCAAAGTACCAGACCTAATAGACTTTTTTATTACTAAAAATATATCTAGTAATTATTTAAGCATAGATGAATGCTTTGACATGAATTCGGACCATTCTCTCATAATTTTATCACTATGGCATCAGATCCTACGCGTAGAGAGCAATCCTACACTTGTAAATACATATACCGACTGGGAAAGTTTCAGAATAGACTTGGATAATACAATAGAATTAAGAGTTCCATTAAAAACTCCGGAACAGCTGGATTTGGAACTAAGTCTATTTACAACTAGTATACAGCAAGCTGCCTGGAAAAACACACCGGAAAAAACACACCGGGTCAAAGCAACCGCCTACCCTGCAGGAATTAGGTGTCTTATAACCGAAAAGCGGAAACAAAGAAATAGGTGGCATCAGACCAGATGTCCACAAGATAAAAGACTGCTGAACAAGCTTACTAAGCGTCTTACAAAAGAAATTCAGCTCCACAACGACACCTTAACAAACAACTACCTTAGCCAATTGACGAGTGATACCCAAACAGGCTACTCGCTATGGAAGGCTACGAAGTACATGAAACGCCCGATCATACAAATTCCTCCTATTAAGGAAGAAAATGGAAAATGGGCAGTGACGGACCAACAAAAGGCCTTAAGATTCGCTGAGCATTTAGAACAAATATTCAAACCAAACGAAGCCCAGACTCACAATGCGAGGGTAATCCAGAGTGTACAAAGTAGTTCAGATATTAAGTTGGTTACCCCAAAAGAAGTATCAAGAGAAATTAAGAGTAATTTTAATCGGAGAAAATCCCCTGGTTATGACTTAATTACAGGGGAAGTTTTGCAAAATCTCCCACGCAAAGCCATAGTCAAGCTTACCACGCTCATTAATGCTGCATTTCGATTAAAGCACGTTCCTGACCTATGGAAAGTAGCTGAAGTTATAATGATAGCCAAGCCTGGGAAGCCACCTCATGAAACAACATCTTACAGACCTATCTCACTTTTGCCCGTGTTGTCAAAGCTATTTGAGAAATTGTTTCTAAAGAGATTGAAGCCTCTAATTGAAAGTGAAAATCTAATCCCCGATTACCAGTTTGGATTTAGAGAACAACACTCCACGCTCGACCAAGTACACAGAATTACCAATATCATTGAAAGAACACTAGAGGAGAAGAAAGTGTGCTCCACGGTTTTCCTTGATGTAGCCCAGGCTTTTGATAAAGTATGGCATGAAGGCCTCATATATAAACTAAGAACGATGCTGCCTCAACAATTTTCAGACATCCTAGAGTCGTATATAACAAACAGATTGTTTAGGATAAGACAAAGAAACGCCTATTCAGACCTTAGGCAGATAAAAGCTGGAGTACCACAAGGAAGTGTACTCGGTCCGGTCCTGTACCTACTATACACCTGCGATATTCCTGAGCTAGAAAATAATTTCATTGCAACCTTTGCTGACGACACAGCTATCATGGCTGTTGGAAATAGTCACGAGGAAGCTGTAGAAAAAGTTCAAAATTCCATCAATCGTATCTATGAGTGGACTACAACATGGCGCATCAAACTGAACGAAAGCAAGTCTATCCATATTGACTTCACGAATAAAAAGCCAAAATACTTCCCAGTATTCATCAATAACCAACAAATACCATACGCGAATACTGCTAAGTATCTCGGCATTACCCTAGATGCAAAACTGCGCTGGAAAGAGCATGTCAAAAAGAAAAGAGCAGAATTAGATATTCGGTACAAAAAAATGTATTGGCTACTTGGTAGACAGTCGTCATTGTCAATACCTAACAAACTGTTGTTATATAAACAAGTTTTAAAGCCTGTATGGACCTATGGTATTCAGCTATGGGGCTGCACCAGCCCAAGCAATCGTCAAAACATACAACGTTTTCAAAACAAAGTACTAAGGGATATAGTCAACGCGCCCTGGTACATTAGAAACAGTGACCTCCACCGGGACCTCAAAATGGATGTCGTAAACACAGTTATACAAAAACATGCAGAAGCTCATGAACACAGACTTCATCATCACGTGAATGTTGAGGCGATCCAACTCCTTGACACCACTGAATTAGTGCGAAGACTAAAAAGGGTAAAACCTTTTGAGTTAGTTTAGTGCAGTGTAAGTGAACTTAACCTGTAGTGCAAGTGCTGACTTTTTATAGAACACATGAATCTAGTGTCTTCCCCTTAACTTATAGTGAATAAGAAAGACGTTATTGGACGATTTCTTAATTTTATAGTTACTTAGCAGTTTAAGTTATATTTAAATTACTTATTAGCTAATAGGCTAGATTGTAATGTGAATAAAGTATCACCAATTGTGAAACTTTATAAAGGAAAAAAAAAAAAAAAAAAAATACACACACCCTTACACATTTTTTTTTAAATATTTTTCTTGTAATGTTGACTTTTTTATTTTTATTTTTTTTGACTACTTCTTTATTAGTATCTTACACGGGCGGGGCTTGACGGATGTGGCATTTGGTGTGATCTTTCACACGCGCGGCCTTTAGCGGCAATAAATTATTATATTCTATTTCACACATTTTGATTTAAATTTAAATATATTGTCATTTTATTTATAAGTGTATATGCCTATGTGTGTATGATTGTGTTTATGCCTATTCTATTATGATATGATTCTATGTTACTCGAAGTAAATTACACACATCAAAAGTGTCTAGGGATCAACATATATTTTTGCAATAACTTTTCTCCTGATTGATATTAATTAAAATTTTCTTTAAGGATTCATCAAATAAAGTGTTTTCGTTTGTCACAGTAACGATAAACCAAGTCACCTTTGCATTAATAAAGAAATTTGCCATTTTCCTAATAAAGGGATTTTTGACATTTGAACCACTAACATTAAAGTTCGAAAAAAAGACTGAAATAACAGTTTTCTTTAAAATTTTATTGGGTAACTTAAACAATTAATAATCCGTGTTTCTACCGCGAACACTAACAACACAAGAACATCGGTTTGGCATACTCAAAATGAGTTCATCCAAATCACGCTGTGGAATGGCCGCCCATGTTCGTTGCAACAACAAAAAAAGGTCTTCTTGCGACTGGATACCCTCCATATTCGGCAGAGCTCTTCTCTGTAGCATATCCCATGCATGCTCAATCGGGTTCAAGTCTGGCGACTAAGCAGGCCAGGGCAGGACATTGATGTTAGCTGCGGCGAGAGTCTGTCTTACAACTCTTGCGGTGTGCGGTCGTGCATTATCATGCATTAACTGAAATAAGGGACCGATTTGCACTTGTAGAGGAACGATGACGTCTGATACAATCGTCTCAGCATAAATTTGAGCGTTGAGGTTGCCTCTGATCCAAATCAACTCAGTTCTTCCGCCGATCCAAATACCCGCCCATACCATGATGGTTCCACCACTATAAGGATGGACTTCCTGGCAGGATTTTAATCGCTGTTGGCGTCCAGGGGTTCTCCAGTGTCGTATACGTCTTGTATCCGGTCTCATACCAAAACGAGACTCATCAGAAAAGCACACGAAACGCCATTGTTCTTCTGCCCAATTTCTGTGTTCAAGAGCCCATTGATATCGAATCCTACGATTGTGCATTGCTATAGGTGGTACCCGTAGCGGTCTTCGGGAATGAAGGTTCACTTCATGCAAGCGGTTTCTGACTGTTTGGTCGCTAATTAAGTTCCCTGAAGAGTGATGAAGCCTCACGGCTAACATCATGGCGGTTATTGTTGGAGCTCTTCGAGCTAAGATTTGAATGTATCGGTCTTGTCTCCGTGTGGTGCAGCGATACCGTTTCTTCCATTCTTCCCTGCTTAAATGACGTCGCTGCTCCATAATAACGTTGGTTTTAATCAGTAGTAGGGAAACAGTAGCACTAATAATGTCTTCAATGCGTTGTATGTTTTTATAGGGAAAATATTGACAGCTGATTTTCATCTTTTACTCGAATTTGATTCACAGTTCCTGATTCAAATTATGAAATGCACCAAAAAGGATCTATATAAATTTATAAAATCATAAATTTATTACAAAGCCACATCTCAATCTCAAGAAATCCGCATAAAAATGCTTGATCCCTAGACACTTTTGATGTGTGTATTTGAATTTTGAATTGCGGAAATAACAAAGACTCAAACTCGCTACAAACTAAATTTGTCTAGCTCAGACACGCTGCGGGCTAACATGCTGCATGCCTTGTTTCGATTAACTGGCGACGAAAGATAAGCCAATCAAAACGTAACAGAATATGAAGCTCGTTTAGCTAGTTGGTAACATTCTGCAAGCTCGTTTTTATTCAACTAATGGCTTTGTTAAAGTCAGTTTTAGGTTCACTCTATTCGTTACTATAGACTCGCACAGACTAAGGAACCATGACATAAACGGGGGTAAGCTTATACTAAACAGTGGGTGGAACAAGGCTGCCAGTGATGATGATGATGATGGCGGTTCGTAAAGAGCCGAACGCAAAGAAGCATGGCTCTTGTCGTGGCAACACGTCGTGTCCGGGTTCGCAACAAGTCAATTGTCATCCTGAGGATGCCTTGTTAAGAGCTGAAATACGTGTTGATTTCTTACAGGGTTCTTTATAACTGTTTAAGAACAGAGCGGATTAGGTTACTAAATATACGTTTTTCTTATTTTACGTAATCAAAGGATTACGGCAATACGTTGGGGAGGCAATACGTTAAAAGGTGGCATGACGTCACTCCCCGGTAGATTTTATACTGACTTGTGACGTAGCGAGCCCCCACTCCCCAACTTTAATGCATTTTATCCCTAAACCATTTTTTATTAATATGATAAACTAAAAAAAATTGTCTAATATTTTTTTTTTATCTGAGACGGACTGAATTGTTTTTTTTTCTCCCATCAACATCCCTAATTCAATGTCTGACTCGCAACGTTTGATTTATTGTCGTATTACTGTAATCGACCAACCTACAGTGCACTCAAAATTAATATCGCATATTCAACAGACTGTGCCTCCATATCAGAATGAACTGCCTAATAAACAAGCCTTAATCTTAGGCTACTGCGATCCCCAAAATTATCTACGCTGTGACCTTGTAACCTAATTCCGGACGTTTAAGGTTGTGACAAACGGCTTAACTGACCTTGAGGACAGTGTACCGTCGTCGCCCTGAAGCTTTCAAAGGGCCTCAGATAAGGTAAAGTCTAGGTTTGATGATACGAGTATTTACGTCGATTGTGTTGGGTTTATGGTTATTTTGGTGATTGAGATTGTGTTACTCTGTGACCGTACAGACTGGTTAACAGATTAGTTTTCAATAAAATAGAAGAGATCGTCTTTATAATTTATAGAATAAAAAATTGATAGTTATTATTAGCGCAATCATTAGTAACGTAAAGATGGTTTTATTAGCATCGTTTATTTGTTTAGTGAACATTTTAATGAAAATATTTGCGAAGATTTCTGCGTTCTAAAAAAAACACAAAATCTTTCTTTAAGAATTTCATTAATTTTATTCGCTAGCTATTAGGGTTCACATTATTTACCCGTTTAGCAGAGTATATAATAGGTATTATTATTATTCAGTATTCTTGGTCTATTTTATTTATAATCGTTAGAGGTACATAAATTCGGCCATTTTATTAAGTTACTTATGATCCTAATAAGGTACGATTTACACTCAATTTCTAAAATAACGTGGACTTTAGTAAGTTTTCGCGTGCTGCCGGAACGGAACTAACAAACCGGTTATCCGGTTCGTGCGGGTACTGAAGTACCTACCTTTCATTAGCCGGACCGGCTTTGCACGTAGTTATAAGTGCTCGATATATAGGCCGGATAGCTGAATACTTTAGAAATTCTGACTTTTGAGATGTGTATGTGTAGTGCACCGCTATGATTTTTGTTAGGTTGGAATTTTGTTGAAGTACATTTCATTAGCCGATCCCGCTTTGCACGACTGATATAAGGGTTCGATATAGGTAAGTACGGTACGGGCCAGTTAGATGGATACTTTAGAAATTTTGAGTTGTTAAGATTTTTGGCGGATAGATATTTTGTTTTCCATGGGTAGTTTGGGACTATTGACAGAAATCAATTCTTATTTTTGGGTGGGACTCTAATTCTAACCGTTACATGGAAATATTTTGCGTAGGTACTTTGTGACAATAGCCCATTATGTATATACCCCAGCGAGGATAACAAGGGGTAGTGAGTTTGACACTCTTCTAGTGCAATATAAGATTCTCTTTCAGACTTTTATTTTAACTGATGATTGAAAGGTAGAAGATTGATGACTGTTGATTACTTTACCCACACATAAGTAGAACTAGGTATTTCATCATTCTATAGTAATAAGCTTCGTCTACAATAGCATGCCACTAGGCTCTCTCATTCGGTCGCGCGCACCATGGATGCGTTTTCGTACGAATTTCACTCGTTCACGCGTACACGTACGAACACGCATGAAAGATTCCAACCTTCCAAGTACAAAGGGAGCGCGCAGCCTGGGTGCGACTTCGAGTCGTACGTGATGGAATTTTTGCCAATTTTCAATGCGATATCACCGGAAAATTACTCAATTTGTACTACCATGGTCATAGGTGTACGCACGAGCGAAATTCGTACGAAAACGCATCCACAGTGCGCGCAGCCTTTCACATATTACGTTTATTTATTTGATTATTTTACTTCATGTTCAGACTTGGTACCGAAAGCACCCGTATAATAATAATTTTGAACATGGATACATACTGCACAACGGGAACTAAAGTATCCTGCATAAAGCACTCCGTCACGTTTCACGCTACGCACACGTACCAACTCATGAGAGACAGCTGATCGATGACGTCACGGTTCACGCATTCGTTTTCAATCATGATGAGCTCGATATAGGCTACGCATAGGGGTAAATAACCTGTGGTAGTCTGAAATTAAGTATTGAGTACTTGCACCCCACCTTCGATCAGAATCCGAAGGGTTAGCAAACATACTTTTTATGTTTAAGAATGTCAACTGCTCGACAATATAAATAACGCATTGAATAATGTTGATAAGAAATCGACACGTGTTTCACATCTCAACGAGGCATCCTCAGGATGATGATTGACTTGTTGCGAACTCGGAAACGACGTGTTGCCACGCCAAGCGGCGAACGCAGAGTGAGTGAGCCACACCGCTCGACAACCCCACTTATAAAGGATTATTGCGGCTCTAAACAATTAATAGCAAAAAATGGAATTCTTCTGGAAAAGTTGTTGTATATGACAACAATTTTTCCTAACGAATTCCATTTTTGTGTATTAGCCGATCTATTCTGTAAAATCTCGGCGTAAAAAC
Source organism: Conistra vaccinii (assembly GCA_948150665.1). NCBI lineage: Eukaryota > Metazoa > Arthropoda > Insecta > Lepidoptera > Noctuidae > Conistra > Conistra vaccinii. The sequence goes on along the minus strand of OX411329.1, from coordinate 1,966,212 downwards.
TTAGATGAAGTGAGCTGAAAGTGAGCTGTTACGCCAGTAGCATACGTCTGCCGCGAAACCATAGCAGCGAAACCGCAGTAGTTCAATTCAACTGGCTCGTGTCATGTTCCGCTACGCGAAATTCGGAACATGATGCGAGCCAGTTGAATTGAACTGATGCGGTTTCATTGCTACGGTTTCGCGGCGGAGGTGTGCTAATGGCGTTAATGATGCCGATGAACATCAGGTGGAATGACAGCACATTTCATACTCACTTCACCTAACTTTTCGACCCGCTAGTATCAGTAATGGGTAGCCAAATGTTAAAAATTGAAATACGTAACTAAAACAGATACCTTCAGTTTAATTCATAGCGTCCTTTTTAACGTCAAGCTTTAGAGTACAACCATCTATAAATTACCTCAGAAGACATTAGAGGCACGTTTTTCTTGCCAAATAACAAACGGCGCGGCGAAGCCTTAAATTCAGCGTAATCTGTTGTTCTCAGTTCCGGTGACTACGCACGCAACCTTTCGTTGTATGTTTTCCTGGTACCTCCACTTTATTCTTGTTTGCCTAGTACCAACACTTTTCGAATTGGTCGAACAAAATGGATGAAAAGAGGAAATTAGAACATTCCCGATTGTTCAAACTTGGTATTACAAACGTACTTAAAAAAATTCACGTTATTTCATTTACTTTTCGCACTTCTTCTCTCCAGCAAAAGCACTAGGAAGTGGTGAAGGGCGGGCGTTTTTGGGGGACTGTCTTATGTAATTTTGACGTTCGAAAAGTGCTGATTCTCAGCCTAGTTTGAATAAAGGACTTTTGAATTTTGAATTTTGCAACTGTTCCATGATGTTCTAACTTAATCAATTTAAATTTATTTTCTGATGTTTTTAATTTGGTCTCGTGCTTCATAGCTACGTATATATGCGATGATAGTGAAAGTCATTGCAATAGAGTTTTCAGTGATAGAAACTTCTAGAACGAACCTGACAGTAATTTTGTAGGCAGCTGCGGCAGAGCACAGGATTTGTAGGTATATCATAAGAAACAAATCGATTATTATTATACAAGCCAGTTTCCCAAAATTGACGGGGTGAATTAAACAAAAATAACTCTTATGGGGGAAAATCCGGTGTAAAATTTCATGTTTCTAGAAACGGTTGGGCCTTTTAAACTGTGCGATGTGTCAGTGAATTTAAGATTTTTATTACGTTGATTATAAGAAACACAAAAAACCTCAAAAAGTAAACATACCAACGCAATAGTCGAAATCCCTAGCAGTTAGAACCAGCACTTCAAAATAAACAAACGGCTTACACGCAGAGCCTTTGAGTAGAGATTTCCACTATGTTGTAAATACCACGACAAACACGAATCGCATGCACAAATATTGGAACTTGGAACCAATGGTTGCGACCAACCAGACTCAGAACCAGTATTTTATTTATCTCAGATGATTAGTAACGATTAATAAAATCGAGCCAATCTGTAAGTAGCTGCCCAATCTTATTGATCGTCAAAACACACGGTGTGTTTATAAAAACGAGCGATAATAACCATCGTTAAACATTTATAAAGTCTGTAGGCATCTTAAACCCGTATTCATTCAACTAAAAGAAAGGTATTATTATATAAATAATGTTAAAAATATTAATTTTGAATGCTAATTTGTGGCACGCCACACGGTTTGATAAATAAATAAATTATAATACTTTATTTCAGGCCATTGTGTCCATTTTATTAGTAACAATGTTCTCATCATAGACTGGTGTTAGTAATACTTAAAACTATCCAGAACAAAACATATATAAAAGAAAGTAAACTCAACAATCACTACTGCGCCATTCCATGACAAATCCCGCAGCAATGACTGATGTAACTACATTCCAGCCGACTAGCGATCATGCTAAGGATACTGTTGACGCTGCCACTACTCTACGTGATACGCACCATTTACGCATCGTAGCGTAAAATCTGTCTATGTGATGTTCAGCATAAATCCCTGATGCACTATAGAATGGCCGCAGCCCCATCAGAACCCTGAACGCATTATTACATTTTACTCTGGACTCAATGTTGAGTCCAATGAATACTTTTTGATTTGAAAACGTTTAACTAGAATTATTTCTCACGTCTTATTGTATATTATGTTTTAGTCTTATTGTATTTTATGTTTTAGTCTTATTGTATTTTTCCATTCCTAGTAGGTATGTTTGTTTGTTTATCTTTTCTTAGTCTGCACGTTCAGACAAACTGTTTGGTATACTAGAAACAACAACAACGACGACACAACTCCTCTTTTAAAACAATGTTGTTAGTGTGCTGAGTAATCGATTCTTTTACCTCACTCTCTTATGTAGGTATGCCATAAGCTTAAAAAGTTATAGGTTTAACGATTTAGAAAATTAATGAAAATTTACCCTCCCCTCGTATATCCCAAACTAATAAAATATTTTTTTTTTAAATACAGAGATTGGTTCTTTGCTCATGAAACTCTCATGAAACGCGTGCTATTTGCACAGGAAAACCTATAAGAAGTTTATGGTTTTAAAATAACATGGTAAATCTCTCAATATAGTGCGTACAAACTAACATTTGCAGTTGAAATGTATGAGAGAACATGTTTTTCTACTACAATGTTAAGTTTGTTCTTGGGACAAATTCATCCCAACTACGGAACCCTGCATTGTGCGTAGTTCGACACGCAGTTGGTTGGTTTTTTTAATGAGAATGCAGGTGTTATTACACCTGCATGTTTAAAATTGTGAGAGATTTAGTTGGTTAGTTTTTTGGTATAATTTCTTTGTTGGCTAAAGATAGTTATAATAAAATAATACTTTGATAATTTTGTTTTGTAATCTTTGTAGTGAATTTCGATAAGATTTAGAGATAGCGGCTGATCCCCGTATCTCAATTAGATATTCAAGGTTTGAGTTTACATATAATTAGTCGTACTTTATTCGGAATCCAGTTTGAAACTATTCTGAACGCTCCTAATTACATAAATAACATTAATTTTGTTTTGACATGATCGATGGGTAGTTTCCAATTAAGTTTGACATCTACCCAAAGTGCAAGATATTTTTCGTGACTAGATCGTTTGACTATTAATTCCTCCGTTGATCGTAAAAGGTGAGCACTCCGGTAACGGTTTATTTATCGCTGCAAAAATCTTACATGATGTTTTTGAAGTGTTCATTGTCAACAAGTAATATTTTAACCATGCACTGAGTTGGTCAATGTCTTTTTAAGCATCATTTAATTTTATAATGTTTTATCAATATTTTAAATACATAAGTAGATAAAATAGGGCTAAGAATTGAGCCTTGTGGGAATCCCTATGTAATGTTTTGTATCGAGGTAGTGAAGTTATCGATCTACTTGTTGTCTATTTTGTAAATACGAACTGAGCATGCTGAGGACGCTGCTTGTACTCGTAATACCTATATTACTTAATTTCTGTAGTAGCTTTTGATGGCTTACTGTATCGTAAGCTTTCATTAGGTCAATAAAGATATCCGCAACAAGGTTTTTTATCAATATGAGTTTTTATTGCTAAATCTACTGACGCTATTTGAGTACTTTATTTAGGGGGGAAACTATATTGCTGGTCAATTGAGAATTTATGCTCAGTCAAATACGCGTTTTTTTTTTTCGTTCAAATATATATTATTAGGATTATGGGGTAAGACCAACACAACTATAAGTGATTCGGGGAAAATACCGTGAATTAAACACATACAGGGTGTTTGGCAGAACGTTGAACATACGAAAATGGTGGATAGGTGGGGTCATCTGCTACTTACTCAGCCCTAATTTATTTGACCCTGGGCCCCGGATATTAAAAAAAAAAACATTTTTTGCTTTGTTCCTTTTTCACCACTTTAAAGTGTAATTTTTATTAAAAATGTTTTTTTTTTTAATCTTTAATGTTGGCAGATTCTTATAAAATTATTGCTTTATTCAGATGTTAGCTAGAAACTCTCTAAAACGCTCAAACTTACAGAAAGATGTAAAAAATACTTAAATTAATTTCAACTTATTTAAAAAAAAAACAAACCAGGGGCAGTTAAATTAGGGCTGAGTAAGTAGCAGATGATCCCACCTATCCACCATTTTCGTATGTTCAACGTTCTGCCAAACACCCTGTATTTATATATAAATAGTCTTTAAGTAATTATAATTTTTAAGGCCTATATTGGTTTTTGTGCTGATACCGTCCAAACCTGTACTAGTGTTGCTGTCTTTTTTTTGCTAGCCTGTGCTGTCTCACTCCTGGGCAAAGGCTTCCCTCCACTCCTTCCATCGTTCGCGTTTCCGTTCGTCTTGTGATTTCTTTATCTTTCCTCGCCTGGAAAGTTCGTGTTGCTGGAAAGTTCGTGTTCGTGTTGCTGTCTAGATGGTCAATAAATTAAGACATTTCGTTTATAGTCAAATGTTTTGTATTGAATTCTTTGGTGCCAACCTGCCTATCTTGTGATAAGATAGGCACAAGGCAACCATAGAAATGCTGAATGCGTGATTGTTTATGTTTGTGCATATGTGATCCAGTATAATGTTTGTTTGTAGTGCTGTTTACAGTTTTTTATTTTTATTTACAGTTTATTTATTTTATATTCATTTAAATAAACGTAAATTTTTGAAAAAAAAATCTTTATGGCGCCGGCATTTGTTCTGAATGATCCGAAATGCTGAAACAAACAGAGGCCACGTACTTACGAGTATGTGTATACAGGATGGATTTTTGAAATGGGCCAGTAAGGACAGCTACCTTAACCGTTGTAGTTACAGGAAAACGGTCTTAGAAGATAGCCCTTAACTTTTTGAGATATGTTGCTATGTGAGTGTTTAACTAATATAATATTGTGAACGGACGTACTGATCGCGCGCGCGTGCTCTAGTTAAGAGTATTTTGCAGACGCATCACAAAATCGCCGCGAGGCCGCAGTGTACGTCGATCTATTGGGGCCATCGCGATGACCCAGTTACAAGTGCGGAAATCATCAGGAACTGTTCATTATAATCGTTTAGGTGTCACACTCGCCTTAAAACTCAATAATGGCTGCAAAGCAATCTAATAAAAAAATAACAGCCATATTTTTATAAAACTTCCCTGTATATTACGTAACTTTGTAGTTTTGGTCTCAGCAGCCAAAATGTAGAGACTGGTGACCTACAGTTGAAACATAACGTACTTGAAACAGCACAATAAAAAAATAGTTTGGAAAATCTGAAACTGCACGCCTCATAACACTCATTCATAAACGAAAAAGAAATTCAAAACATAGTTTCTAACAAAAATTAACAATTTATCACTTTTCATGAAGTATGTTTTGACTGAGTTTTTTTTACCCATCAATATGGGTAAATTTCTAATCTCGCAATCCTTACGTAATGTCAAAGACTATTTACTTGGCGGTTGCTAGGCAACTTACGGACGTCAAGTTAAAGGTTGGAAATATTTTGTTATAGATATTATATTTTAGTTAGTATTTTATTAATTACTAGCTTCTGCCCGCGACTTCGTTCGCGTGGAAGTCGTAAGACACCACAATATACTTTAATAACAGCCACATTTTTATAAAACTTCCCTGTATACTACGTTTGTTGTTTTGTTTTCAGCAGCTAAAATATAATTATAGAGAGTCAGGACTGGTGACGCGGGAGCAAGCGACGTACAGTTGTCCGTGTGAGAAGCAGCTTGTCCTGAGGTCGACACCCGCAGCCTTAAGTGTCTGCCCCTGTGACTTGTTGATAATCATCGCAAAGCATACGCTCACAGGGAACTGCACGCGCTTAAACTGGAAGGGGTAATTGTGGGGAATTAGTGGTATACGCGGTATAAATACTGTCTCGCCAATGCCACAACCTGTTAGAATTTCCGCCCCGATGATGTTTCTCTGCAAAGACACGACTTTGAGCCGGGTTCCGTTACACAGCTTCGGCGGAGTTAAGTTCCGAAGGAGCATAATCGGGACACCGACCTTCTGCTGGATTATGTGTACGTTAACGTTAGTATGTATGTTAAAGAATTCAAAAATTCTACGGGGTAATGTGTGGCGTGATTTTGCTCCACAACAGTGTTAATGGAGGTGTATATCACTTCACTGCCTTCGATTTGCGAGAGAATACTGTGGTTGATCGCTGCAGCTTAATCATTTTTGGGCGTTAAAATGGCCCATTCACACACGCAAGAATTCTCTTGGTACGGTATTTGACTGATGTTTCCGTGCACCAAACGAATCAGATCTTCTAAATTGGGAACTACTCTACCAAGAGTCTCTGGTAAGTCCACCTGGCCGCTCTCCTCTGGCAGAGTGCCTTCACCAAGTTTTAGAAGAACATCGGAGAATTCTTGAGCATGTGAATTCCCGTCAAGCCGTGCTCGCATGTTGATGGTCAAACGCAGTCTATGAACTTGCAACCATAGATTCGACCTTTTCAGCGAAGCAATCACCTCGTCAGCCCTAGTTCCTCGCGTCACCACAGGTAGTGTTTGCCGGAAATCGCCACTAAAAAGAATTGTGACACCACCCATCATGTTTTGGTTCCTGCAGATGTCCTGCAAGGTTCTGTTTACAGCTTCCACTGCTTTCCTATTTGCCATAGTACATTCATCCCATACGATGAAAGCGCAATCTCTAAGCACGCGCCCCTTGTCACTATTGCATGGTGTACAAGTTGAGAAGTGCACCAAATGCGTCAAACCCCCCACAAACAGGCGTTTCGTTGCTCTCTAAATCGATAGGAATCTTAAACATGGCGTGCGCTGTTTTGCCTCCAGGAAGCAGTGTGGCAGGGATTCCGGAAGACGCTACTGCGATTGCAATTTTGCCTTGCCTCCTGACCTCTGCAAGGATACTTGTGGTAATAAATGTTTTTCCAGTTCCGCCAGGAGCATCCAAGAAAAACATTTTACCCTGACTGAGCCCAACGCTTTGGAGAACGGTGTTGAAAATGTGCCTTTGCTCTGAGGTGAACAAAGGGACGTGGTCATTCACGATGGTATTCATTGCGCCCGGATCGTAATTAGTTTCGGCAGCGTATTCCCGATTTTTACGGTCTTGATGTGCCAATGATTGCGGAGCCGGTAACCCATACTCTATCAGTGGATTGACACCTATGGAAATTACCACGTCTTGAAGTGAATCAAGACAACTGTTTAGAACGCGTTCGTCATTTTGTTCAATGTCAGCTTCAATACGCGCCGCAAAGTTCGTAAAAAGTCCTTGAATAGATGATGTCCATATTTCTACCACAACAGATTTTTTTTATGGAAAAACTGTCAGTAATTCAAAATTATTCCTCAGAAGTTAAACTTATCTGGCGTTGGAAAAATCTGCCCTTAGTCAATTTTTATAACATCTGGTGAATAATTCTAGGTACACACGCAGTGACTTTAATTTACATACATACATACATAAACTCACGCCTTCTTCCCATAAACCCGGTAGGCAGAAACTACAGAACGCCTCCTGCTACGACTGTCGACATTAACTAAATTATTTAATATACACACATCAAAAGTGTCTAGGGATCAAGCATTTTTATGCGGATTTCTTGAGATTGAGATGTGGCTTTGTAATAAATTTATGATTTTATAAATTTATATGGATCCTTTTTGGTGCATTTCATAATTTGAATCAGGAACTGTGAATCAAATTCGAGTAAAAGATGAAAATCAGCTGTCAATATTTTCCCTATAAAAACATACAACGCATTGAAGACATTATTAGTGCTACTGTTTCCCTACTACTGATTAAAACCAACGTTATTATGGAGCAGCGACGTCATTTAAGCAGGGAAGAAATGCTCAGAGCCGTGGGAATGATAGAAGCTGGTTCCCGGCAACGTACTGTGGCTTTAGCTCTGAATACAAGTCAGAGTGTTATCAGTCGACTTTGGACACGTTACCGAAGCACTGGTACCGTGGCTGAGCGCCATGGAGGACGGTATCGCTGCACCACACGGAGACAAGACCGATACATTCAAATCTTAGCTCGAAGAGCTCCAACAATAACCGCCATGATGTTAGCCGTGAGGCTTCATCACTCTTCAGGGAACTTAATTAGCGACCAAACAGTCAGAAACCGCTTGCATGAAGTGAACCTTCATTCCCGAAGACCGCTACGGGTACCACCTATAGCAATGCACAATCGTAGGATTCGATATCAATGGGCTCTTGAACACAGAAATTGGGCAGAAGAACAATGGCGTTTCGTGTGCTTTTCTGATGAGTCTCGTTTTGGTATGAGACCGGATACAAGACGTATACGACATTGGAGAACCCCTAGACGCCAACAGCGATTAAAATCCTGCCAGGAAGTCCATCCTTATAGTGGTGGAACCATCATGGTATGGGCGGGTATTTGGATCGGCGGAAGAACTGAGTTGATTTGGATCAGAGGCAACCTCAACGCTCAAATTTATGCTGAGACGATTGTATCAGACGTCATCGTTCCTCTACAAGTGCAAATCGGTCCCTTATTTCAGTTAATGCATGATAATGCACGACCGCACACCGCAAGAGTTGTAAGACAGACTCTCGCCGCAGCTAACATCAATGTCCTGCCCTGGCCTGCTCAGTCGCCAGACTTGAACCCGATTGAGCATGCATGGGATATGCTACAGAGAAGAGCTCTGCCGAATATGGAGGGTATCCAGTCGCAAGAAGACCTTTTTTTGTTGTTGCAACGAACATGGGCGGCCATTCCACAGCGTGATTTGGATGAACTCATTTTGAGTATGCCAAACCGATGTTCTTGTGTTGTTAGTGTTCGCGGTAGAAACACGGATTATTAATTGTTTAAGTTACCCAATAAAATTTTAAAGAAAACTGTTATTTCAGTCTTTTTTTCGAACTTTAATGTTAGTGGTTCAAATGTCAAAAATCCCTTTATTAGGAAAATGGCAAATTTCTTTATTAATGCAAAGGTGACTTGGTTTATCGTTACTGTGACAAACGAAAACACTTTATTTGATGAATCCTTAAAGAAAATTTTAATTAATATCAATCAGGAGAAAAGTTATTGCAAAAATATATGTTGATCCCTAGACACTTTTGATGTGTGTATATTATAATTCTATACTTAATTTGACCTTACATAAACGAAAAGACGGCGGCATACGATTAGTTCCAATTTGAGCCGTGCGCAGAATTATCTTGCGAGTACTCTATGTACTATATGAACACCAGTAACTTATTTAAAATATTTGACGAAGTTCTATCTTGTCGCCGTTATGACAATAATCATAAGGTTTAAATTGCAATAACTAAAAGGAATTCGTGAAATAGTTTAACTATTAAAAAAACCAAACTGTCAAAGGCGAGCGGCGTCGTTTTTAGGTTTTCTTTCAATATTTTTTGGCTTCATTTCATCCTTGTCAATATAAAAATAAGTTAAAATAATAAAAAAAAGATTAAAACATGCATATGCGGTACAAAAAATAAAAAAAATGAATTTAAAAAAAATACCAATAATCGGGGTTCGAACTCATATCCACAGGTTTATAAAGCAAACAACCTGCCGCTTAGCTATTCGCTTTGTTGGAAATCAGTTAAAATAGCCGTTCTTATATTTCATAATTGGCTGCTAAGCTCCATAAAGGTATAGCGTGATGATAATCATTTAAAATGTTAAATCGGTAACTACCTGCAATATCCTAACCTTTTGGCGCACCCATTTACAATTTTGCGGAGAAGAATACGAACATAATGTAATATTGCTCATCCCCCATAGCAAAGAGCGTGATAGTATGTACCCTACCATTTGACCAGACTTATAGGGAATATCTATGCAAAATTTTAACAGAATCTGTCCAGTAGAATTTGCGTGATGCTGGAACATACATACAGACAAACAGACAAAAATTCTAAAAACTATATTTTCGGCATTAGAATCGATCCCAGACCTCGTAGCAATTACTTTTTTTCAAAAATATTCAATGTACAGTTTTGACCTCGCTACGATTTTATTATATGTATAGATAATTAAACTACTTTGAATAAAAGAGCCATTTTCAATAAGATTCCTTTTATGGCTGGAACGAATGTATAAAAAAAAAATTGACTCAATTAATTGATTTTATCGCAAGCTACAATGTTTTCAGGGTTAATAAATTGACGGACAGGATTTTTTTTTCAACTATTTTGATGCTTTTTCCATTTCTGCTGTATTAAATCAATTGTTAAAAAGTACAGTATTAATCTCCATCATCATCATCTATACAATGGTATATAAATTAAGTAGGTTCTGTGCATCAAAATTCGTTGCGCAATTTTAAATATCTAAGTAAGTAAGTATACATAGGGACAGACAGCGGGAAGCGACTTTGTTTTATATAATATGTAGTGATACTTAGGATGTATGATAAAAAAAATATAAAATGGTATGGCACTTTGCTTCAGGTGCTCGCGCAAGTAGCTGGCGCGGTGTGAACAAGGGCCGCCGGCCGTTCCGGAGAGAAATATTTACAAAATTTTACTAATTCCGAGGACAACTAAATAAATGGTGATAAACTGCAAATAGATTTTTGTAAATGTAATTAATCGATTTTTTTATTATAAGTATCTATTAAAGCCTTCAACTAGTACTTTCAATAGCTCAGTTTTAAAATGTCTAGTAATAATAAACATTAAACTGTATAATATTATTGTGCATTTACTAAATTAAAAATTTCGAAGTGCAAATAACTTTTCTAAAAAAACTAAGAAATGTTATCATTATTTATGATTATGATGATTTGTTATAAACATTAAACTGTGTTATATTTTGCAGTTATTAAATTAAACTTTTAAGAAAAGTTTTCATAACAACTTTAAGCAAAATATTATAATAATTTTTATTGGCTTTAAGCAAAAAATTATAATAATTTCAAATACAGCAAATCTTTGGTTTTTTTATTACATTTTTTTTTTTTCTGAAATACGTAACAGTTTTTTTATTTCGAGTGGTAATTCTTCTCTTGCGTTTTCAAGATCAGATGGCGGACTCACAGAAGAATCAGAACAAAGACGTAGACTCCGAAGACCTTACGCCAGAAACGGAGCGCAAAGTGGATTTAGACACTATCCTCATAGAAGAGATTGGACAGTTTGGAAAGTACCAATTGAGGACTTTCTTATTATTTGTGGTCTTGGTGCAGTTCATAGCATGGAGCGCCCTTGAATATGTGTTCACCACCTCTCGAATCAGTACCAGGTAAAGTAATATACCAACGTTATTTTATATCGTTTATCCCAATGCGAACGTTGTTTGCCTCATATTATAAAAATATTTTTTATAATGTACAGATAAAACCCTAGTTTCCACCCAAGTTACATTCAATTTAATCTCTCGTGGTTTTTTTTAAACTTGTTCTGTACACTATATTGCACAAAGTTTTCCTCCATAGCTGTCCATTCTTCATTACATGTGTTGCCATTTCTGGATAAACCGACATGAACTTGGCCGTCGACTCAGCACGCCAGCGTTTCCTAGATCTTCCACGGTGAAGACACCATGAAGAAAGAGGAATCGCTGATGTAGTCATGTAGGCAATAAGTAGTAATTGCCTACATCAGGGATTCCTCTTTTATCGTGTATCGTAGTATTTTGTGTTTGGTCAGCCTTACTGACAATCATATTTGACCTTTCTAAATAAATTTATGCAGCATGGTACATCAGACTGACCGAATCCTTGACAATTCAAAAGTACCTGTAAATAATTTAATTGAAATAAATGCTACGAGTTTGAGTGTTCTATTATAGATGTCTGATCCCGGAGTGTGAAGGTGAGCCGACGAGTTTCTCTCCATACTGGTTGGAGAACGCAGTGCCACAGGGATCCAGTCAGGGCTCGTTCGACAACTGCGAACGTTTCGCCAACGTGAACGCGACGCTGCGGGTGGTCGACAGCGACACCTGTCCCGCAACACTCTTCAACCGCGACACCCGACTGCCTTGTGATGACTTCGTATATGAGAACACACACTCCGTTGTCTACGATGTGAGTAGATAAAATGCTAAATGTTTTTTTTATATTATTGGATGGCAAACAAGCCACAATAGTATTTAGTGGTCACCGCTGAGTATCAGAAAGATCACATAGGCAAAGTTGAAATGCCTTATAATCTGGTAATTTCTCTCGCACCCATACCCGTCAAACCAGAACTTGTTTGGTGGCAGAAATAAGTGGCTTATGTGTTGTGTGTGTAGTTTTCCGTGAGAAAGATGCTTGATTGATATTCTTTATCACTATGTAGTACGGACTGGCGTGTGACGAATGGCAGCGGTCGCTGATCGGCACGGTGCGCACGTTCGGCACGCTGACGGCACTGCCGATCACCGGCTTTGTGTCGGACCGATGGGGGCGCCGGTTCGCGGTTACCATCACCGCATTCAACACGGCTTGGCTTGGCCTGACGCGATACTGGGCTGACACCTACCTCGGTTTCATGTTCTCCGAGTTTTTTGAGGCCACTTTCGGATCTGGAGGGTTTTCCTGCGTTTATATATTGAGTGAGTAATTTATTTTATGTATGTTTGCTTTTTATTTATTAAACTGCTAAATGTGAAGGGGATGGGGGTACAGAGCACATATATGTTCGGAAACTAGGCCTGTTTGCAATAACAACAATATTAACAACAAAAAGCGATACTATTGTTAATATTGTTTTATTAACATAAAAAAATATTATTTTAACATTCTCGCCTTTTGACATTCGATAATATAGTACGATAGTTGGCGTAATTTATTACATAACAATTTATCAGCTTTGTAGTGTATGAACACACGGCTAACTCGGGTTAAAACCAAAAGTAACAGTAAAGAAATTAAATAACGTCATTCCTTATACATTTTGTCAAGAGAACTGACAATAGTGAAAACAATAAATTATCTTTATTAATAAAAAAGTTATAATTTTTTTTTTATAAAGCGCCTCTGGTGTTCTATCTACTTTTTCAAGTTAGCGTAGTGTTGGCGTCGCAATATTTTTGACAACAATCAATACGTGATATATTGGTTTATAAATTTTATGACCATGATTATGATTACATTGTTTTGTTTAAAAGATCACGTGACGCGTATCAAATAATTGTTTTATCCGTTTTATAAGGGACCAATTAAAATAATTAATTGCACTTTTATGAATCAGTATGCAATATTTTCATTTTCAAAGAAATTATGTGCAGCTGACCACGGTTATTAAGATAGATGCACTGTCGTTTAAGCACTGTGGTATATTCGTTTTCCACTAAATTGATGCTAGGTAAATAACTAAAGCATTTAGACGCAACTTTCTTTAGTAACATAGTATATGATTTTTCATTGCTAAGTTGCCACTCCCATCTTATTCATGAAAATTTTCACAGTAATGGAGCTGGTTGGCCCAAAGTACCGAGTGACGGCTGGGGCAGCGATGAACACTTTCTTCGCGCTAGGACAAGTGACATTGGGGCTGATTGCGTGGGCTGTACCAAACTGGAGAAAACTGACTTTAACCCTCTATATCCCACAATTCCTCAGCATCTTCTACTACTGGCTCATCAGCGAGTCAGTGCGGTGGTACATGAGTAAGGGTCGCTTCGATGAATCCGAAGCTCTTCTTAGAAAAGTCGCAAGAGTTAACGGAAAACAGCTATCTGAGAAATCACTCCAAGCATTACGGCGAACAGCGCAGGAGAAGTTGAGGGTCAGTGCGGAGGAGGCAGAAAAACGTGGAGGCGAACCCTGGCTTGTAGTACAGGTGTTCCAGCACAAAAAAATATTGATCCGTGTCCTCATCTCTCCCGTGTGGTGGATCGCAACCACGTTGATCTACTACGGACTGTCTCTCAATGCCGTCAACATGTCTGGCAATAGATATTTGAACTTTGTGGCTGTATCTGCAGTCGAAATTCCAGGCTATTGGATCTCATATTTCCTGATGGACAGGATTGGAAGAAAGCCTGTATTGACTGGAGCTTTTTGGTTATGCGCTGCATGCCAGATTGCTTACATTTTTATACCTCAGGGTAAGGATCTGATTTTTTTTTTTTTTTTTTTACCCTCGAAGGGGAAGCTCTTGGTCTGCATCTCACCTGATGGTAAGTGATGATCAGGCCGAAGGTGGAAGCGAGCTTCACCCGGAATCCTCAACCACAGAGGAACTGGCTATCTTATCTCTAAACTGCCGAAACACAACAATGCTGTTAACATTGTTGTTATGGCGACAGACTTAGATAAGATGGTAGTAGCTAGCCAGGCGGACTTAGAACAAGCCCTACCACCAACCACAGGGTTTTTTATGACTCTTTAGGAATAGGTTACTAAATATATCTACGTCTATTGTAACTTAATATTTGTAATTTTTGAGTTTTTTTTTTTTAATGCTTTACATTGTGAAAGTTGACCACCACACAAATAGCTGTCAAATATTTACCAGTTCTTATATAATCACTAATAGTACTTTTTTTTGCCCATTACCCAATTTATGTTTGATAGGCGCAACATGTCAACATTACTGTATGAAAATATGAAATATCAATCACTCAGTGCACGTAAATATCGACTATGAAATACAATAGTTAATATCGATACACTAAATATTTTGTTTTAGATATAAAAAAGTTTTTGAAATTTTTTTACATCCAAAACTGTTACAACACCTAGGGTAAACTCACCAGTAACTGGCCACTTAAGCACATCGCCAAGTTCATGTCATTGTTATGACCAAATGTGTCAAGAAATTAATATTCTTAAATTACCTATGGTTAAAGTGTGTATACGTTTATTGATATTGATGGGTAAAAAAATCAATTAAACAAAATTATGTAGAAACATTTTAACCGAATGAAAAAGTAGTTATTTTTAATAGTAACTGGCCATCAAATTTAGAAATTAGCCACCATAACACTAATAATTGGCCATGTTATAATAATCATCAAAAACAATATTAAAATATAGGATAAAGTCCCTAAATTAGAAGTACAAATATTTAAAAAACTTAATAAGGCAAATTCTGACAATATTGTGCTTAATTCGCTACAAAAAATCAACATCTTAGCTTATATTTCCTAACAATTTTCTAGACTCATCTTGACTATTCATTGTTTTGCTTTTAGCAGTCTTATTCTTTGTATTTTTAATCCTCCTCCTATAATCATTCTTCTGCCATTATCCCAATTTATTTGTAGACGGCGTAACATGTCCGTTTCTTCCACACTTCTCTGTTAGTTGTCATCGCGGTAGTCACCTCCTTTCTAGCCATGTCATCTTTGCCACAGCCCATCCATCGGTTCTTTGGTCGGCCCTTACTCTTATAGCCATCGAAATTCATACTCTCAACTATCCTCACGACATTTTCCTCATTCTTCTTTATTCTTTATCTTGTATTAAACTTTGAGTTAGGATTTCGTATTTTAAATTGGATACTACTTCAATCAATCAATCAACTCAGCCTATCGCAGTCCACTGCAGGACATAGGTCTCGCCCAGGCTGCGTCACAACACCCCGTCTTCCGCCTTCCACATCCAGTCCGTCCCAGTCAACATTTTAAGTTCACCGGTCCATCTAGCTGTGGGGCGTCCCACACTACGCTAGCCGATATGCGGTCTGCACTCTAGGACTCGTCTGCTCCACCGGTCATCGGTCCTTTGACAAACATGGCCAGCCCACTGCCACTTCAGCTTGCTTACTCTGCAGGCTATATCGATAACTCCGGTTCTTTTCCGGATAGCTTTTCTGATCTTGTTTTTCAAGGAATCTCCGAGCATAGCCCGCTCCATAGCGCGCTGAGCGATCTATACTACTTCTGGGCACATACATTTTTTTTCCTGCTTGACGAATCGATCCTTCAACATTTTCAATAAATTTTATAGTCTTTTCTATTGCTTCTGGCGTATTTTTAAGGACATTTTGGAAAATCTGTGTAATAAAAAATATTCCGTCAGTAACTGGCCATACAATTGGCCACCCATGCCAGTTACTGATAAATGTGTATATTTTTATTTGATATTTTTTTAGGAGATAGTATACCTTATGCAACTACTAAATACGTCTCATTTTTTATAAAATTCGAAGATTAGTTTATAATCTAGTAACTGGCATGGGTGGCCAATAATTGAAAATAATAAAAAATGTCGATCAATTACTAGCCACCCGCCTAATGTTGATTTACAATAGATGCTGACAAAATAGAACTTTTAAAAAGGATCACTTACCATCTATACAACACACTAAACACAATCGACTGAAGTTTACTACACAAAATACCACAAAATTAATTTTTTACATCAAGCGTTACGTTAAGATTTTTGTAAAGACTTACTGTTCATATGAGCGAACATACCGTGCATGCACGCCGACTGTCACAAAATGATCGATATTTTTGGCAATAGTGTCCTTATTGGAAAATAAAATTACTTTACTTAAAGCTACTTGAGTAGGCAATACCGAAAACAAATAATAGTTGGCGTACTGTGAGCGTAATTCTTAATTTATGCAGTTGAAGTGTATAGTGGCCAATTATTGAAAGCGGCTAGTTACTCCTCGGTTTACCCTAATTCAGTGTTATTATTGCAATCCACAATTGATATTTCAGTACACTAGACCAATAGTTCATATTTTTATTCAGTAATATTAACAAATTTATAAAACCAGGTAAATATTTGACAGCTAATTGCGATGTTGCCAGCTTTTTCAAACAGTTTAGTTTTTTTTTTCTGCAGATTTGTACGCAGTATCGCTAACAGTATACCTGATCGCTAAGATGGCGATAGCAATGGTGGTAACGGCAGTGTACGTGTACACTGCGGAGCTGTACCCTACAAAACATCGACACAGCTTGTTCGCTTACTCCTCCATGATGGGAAGGATTGGTTCCATGGTTGCGCCGCTTACTCCTGCATTTGTAAGTTACAATTTCGACCTTTATATGGCTATTGATTGAGTTCAACAGATTATTCTATTTCATAAAATTGTTTAAATAACAATCAACGCGGGAGTAATATTGGAAGCATGATAGATTTGAATATCATTAATATACAGTTGTTCCTTAGAACTGAAAAATGAAATCTCTGACGGATTCTCGAAGGAGTGCCACAGGGATCATTTTACGGTCCCCTGCTTCCTCTCGTTGTCACTTGTCTTTCAAACATCTAATAGCAGTAAACAGTAGTAACAATACCAGCTATTGAAAATGTGTAATTGATTGATTTTGTATGTTTGATGATGTTGGATATGTTTCATGTTTTGTTCTGTTTGTTGGATTTCAGTGTTTTAATTCAAAATTGCATTTTTTATAATAGGTGAATTTAAAGTCTTTCAACAAATAATACTTATTCTGTTGCAGGGTGCACAATGGTTTCCTGAGCTGCCATTTGTGTTATTTGGCTCCTTCGCACTGGTATCCGGTCTTCTGATCTTCCTAACACCAGAGACTCTAGGTCACACTCTGCCAGATACCTTCGAGCAGGCAGAGCAGATCGGCCTCAAAGATAAGATGAAACAATGACCGAACAACAGACAGCATTTACCTAGTTATAGAGTTATCCATGGAAAATCTCGTATTTTAATATTTTTAAGCTTAGATAAGAATAAAGTTAAACTTGACGATTATATATTTTATTGAAAACTGTGCTTTCAGGCAAGAAATGGTTCTTTGAAAATAGGCTGCCTATTAATAATGACATAGGCACATTACTCGTAGTTTGAATATTATTAGATAGATTTTTGATTATTATTGTTTGATTAGTTTATAGTTTTGCCTTTATGGCCCAGAGGTTAAGAGACCCGTTTCATCACTGGGATTCTCTTAGTTCTAGGAGTAGTTCCTTTACAAGAATATCTCGCTACTTTAAACAGTATCTTCGACGTAAATCGGATTATATTTACAGCTGGCATAACAGCTTACCTAACCAAGTGATGCATTGTACCTAATGCTGGTCTTAACGAACCTTACGTACTGCTAAATTGTTTCCCTAACAACGACGTATGTCACTTTAATCGCACTAGTGATATTGGCTAGTTCTATTAATGTTATGAATGAGATTGCAGCGAAGAAAAGGTGGAGATAAATTTTAAGGTAGCCAGCACGAGCTCCGTTATTGCTACCATAGGGTTCTAACTGACAAATATTTTTAACACGGTATAAGCAATTCTCAAATAGAGGAGCTCGTGGCTAAGTAATCAAAACAGTCGTACGGGTCGTTCCATCAGGTCAAGCTACGCTTGCCGGGGTTGGTTGGAGAATAGAGGTTTCGACATCAAGATCCGCAGTCTTAATCTGACTAAAAGTAACCTCTCTTGTTCTTAAAAATACGGGGATTAAACCCAGGATCTCGGCAGTCACGCTTGCAGCTATTATGACTAACAAAATAGTGATGAGATGAAGTAGTTGTGAGCTCTTTTAGTGTTATTTTGCTTAAACCTACCCTCAGCGGGACCCTCCCAAACGACAATCCCGCCACTGCTCGAGTTGTAAAAGAAGCCGGAATATGTCCGCTGCCTGGTTTCATGTCAACTGGCAGATCCGAATGGGTTCGCTCGATGAGTGGAACCAAAGATACATGAACATCAGGCTCCGTCACTAAAATGTCCCTCCCAGACAAATAACTAGACTTTCGGTATCTCGGTTCACTCGTGCAAAGCGATGGCGAAATAGATCGGGCGGTTAAGCACAGAATTAACACTGGATGGATGAAATGGCAGCAGGTCACGGGAACAATCTGCGACTCCCGCATTCCCCTTAAACTTAAACTTAAGGGGAAGATTTATAAAACAATGGTTAGACCTGCTGTCTTGTATGGATCAGAATGTTGGGCCACCAAAGGGATGAATGAAAGGCAATTGCATGCAGCTGAGATGAGAACGCTAAGAGGAATGTGTGGTGTTACACGAATGGATAGAGTAAGAAATGAGTACATAAGAGGAAGTCTGAAAGTGGGACCGGTGACCGAAAAGTTGTACGGAAATCGGTTGTCATGGTATGAATGCGGAGGAATGAGGAAAATGTCGTGAAGAAAGTTTTGAGTATGAATGTCAATGGCTATAAGAGTAGGGGAAGAAACGATGGATGGACTGTGTGAAGGATGATATGGCTAGAAAGGGGGTAACTACTGAGATGACGACTAATAGAAAAGTATGCAAAAAAGGAACATGTTGCGCCGACCCCAAATAAAATTGGGATAAGGGCAGGAGAATGATAATGATGATGATAACTAGATTTTTCAACTTTTAAAAACAAGTTTAGATTCGCCGCCATAGTGAAAAATGATTAGGAGGACTTCCCCGACTAGGGTAGCACATTTTCCTTCGCTAGCCGGCGCGGGCGCTTTGAGTTTTAGGCTCAACGTTGTATGAAACGTGAATGGTCTCCGTATCAGTTTTGACAAATTGATAACTAATTCTGTTTATCTGCATTCTGTTTTATTACAGTAGGTTGATGGAAGGTCAATGAAATCAAATAAATTACTGTTGTAAGTTATAAAGGCAATCATGTCATTTGATTTAAATAGGTTTTTATTTTTATTATTATGTTTATCTCTAATCTCTATCTCTAATCTCTAAATATTATAAAACAAAATTGCTTTTCGCGTTTATCTCTAAGTTGGCGTTGTTCTTCTAAAATACGCACCGGATTTTGATGAGGTTTTCAACATCATTTAGAGAATGTATTCCGGAAGGTTTATCTAAATAAAATTCTTTTATATTAAACGTAAACGCAGTACCGAAACTTGACGTTTTGTCAAGTCGTGAAAGAGGCACTTTCTTAAGTTTCTGTGTATAATACAATTAACATATAACTTAGATACAGCACAAAAATCTTGATGTTTTGACGTGTCGCCACATCCGTGGGCCTACTCCCTAAGCGAAATCCGTAGTTTCGGCCGTCAATACGGGCGCTTCGTTCTCCGTCTCACTTACCGAGATACCGTAAGTATGGCCCCTAGTATATTGCACCCGAGCGAAGCAGAGACGGGTCGCTAGTATTAAAATAAAATATTTACAAAACAATCTACGCAAATCATAATCAACAAGATTTAGTTACATTGAAACCAAAAGCTAACAATAATGATCTTATTTCCTTATACACGAGTAATATTTTATTAGAAGATTTTTAATGACCGTGTTTGTCCGTGCCGATTATCGTCATAAACAGACTTTGGATCTGTGACATAATAATTGTAGATATTCTTATCGCATGAATCTTGGGGATTGTTTTGATATATTACACTAACACATTGGGATTATAAATGCATAGTAAACAAAATCGTAAATACAGATAACACGACCACCTCCAACACGTGACTTTTTTCATCATTATGAACAACTTTTACTATGGGACCAAACCAGAAATCGCGAAAAAAAATATCTGCTGTTCCCTACATTTTATGTTCGCATAACTCGTCAAAATGTAGGGAACAGCTATTTTTTTGTATGAGTAAAGTCACGTGTTTAAGTTTACGCACAATTTTTTTTTTCTGTATAGTTATCACGCACATTTTAAGAAAGAATAACTTCTTTAACCGACGAAAAAAAAGGAGGAGGTTCTCAATTCGACACGTATCTTTTTTTTTTTTTTTATGTATGACCACTCATAACTTTTTACTGAGTGATCCGATTTGAACGATTCTTTTTTATTGGGAAGGATATACCTTGAAGTTGGTCCCATAAAAAAATAAAACTTGAAACCCACCCCTAAGTGTAAAAAAATTGGGGTTGATTGATGTTTCACGTACTTAATTTTCAACTGTGAACCGATTCTGTTGTAATTTCGCACACATATTTAGTTCTGATGACACAACTACACAATAAAGACCTGGAGTTGATCTGATGATGGAGTCGGAAGACAGTCGCGAGAGCTCCTCACCAGTTTACAGCAGCTACATCGTGTTTGGGCTTATTTCATTCCCCCTGATGAAAACTTTACACCTAGCTGGGGTATGACTGTCATCGACGTACAGAGGTTGAGGCACATTAAATGGTAACTCAAAAACGAAAAAGATTTTTTTTTTTACAAAAAATTTAACCGGCGCCGCCTCAAAATTTGTTATTTGAATCATCAATTCGTCACTAAGTAGTTATTTTTTATTTTTTGCTTTTCAGTTTTTTTTCGTCGGTTTAATTTTTTGTAAAAAAGTTTTTATAAAAAACAAGTCTGTTGTTTTTTGCACCTACTGCTACAGATCGTGGTCTTTTTGAACCATTCCAGTAGTACGTCACCGATACCAAACCATCTCAGTTTTTCAACTAGTAAGAGATGATTTACTTTGTCAAAGGCGCTGCTGAAGTCGGTTTATATTGCATCTATCTGCATTCCCTATCAACCTCACATGATACTTTGGAAACAAAGGGTACCAAGTTTGTTACAGTTGAAAGCCCACGTCTGAAGCCGTGCTGAGTCTGAAATAATTACATCCACCATTTGTGAGATAATGGGACACAAGATTGACGAAAATAGTTTTGAAAAACATGAAAGTAGCGATATCACCCTTTTTGAATATCGGAACAATACGAGCTTTCTTCCATTCCTTAGGAAATTTGCCTTCCATTAAGGAACAGTTAAATATCAGCATTAATGGAAGTGCAAGAGCAGAACCGCATCTTTTAACGAAAACCGACGGAACAAGGTCAGGTCCCGCATCTTTTGCTGGATCAATCTTCCTAATTGCCTTAAAAAAGGCAGATTTGTCAAATTTTACGCTCGAGATGAAGTTCGAAGAACCGGTTGGTCCCGGTTGTTATTCGTGGATCTTTGACAGTCGTTGCGGGTCGTCAGAAGCTCGAAAGTCTGACAACCAGTCTTACCAAGGGGTATCGTATTACCCAGTTACTGGGTTGTGAAGGTCAGATAGGCAGTCGCTCTAATGTTAACAGATCCTCTTTCATCGTTAATTATGATGTTTATCACAACAAACGCAGTAATCCCTGGAAGTACATTGAAAATACTATAATTTGGCGTGCGATTGTTACTTGTAAATATTAAGGATAAAAAGGGGCCCACTGGATAGAAAAATACTTACGAATGTAATTTTTGCTATATTATCCAAGGTTTTCGAAAATAAATGAATAATTTGAAAAGTACATTGGAAGGACTATTTCCAATAAAAATTTCAAGTCTCTAAGTTAAAGAATAACGAAGGGGCCCGCTAGATAGAAACCGAGATTAATGCCATTTCTGTCTTTGCGGTGGAAGTAAGTACATTAAAAATTTTCGTTCGATTAGACAAGTACATTCAATAAGCTAACAGTCTATATCGGTTTTGTTGCTGTAGCTCAGAGGGGCCAGCTAGATAGGAACTTATTCTAACCTTTTGGCTCTTGGCTTACAACCTCTGTGCGGTAACCATAAATTGCAGAAGAAAACAAACATAATGTAATATTGCACATCCGCTATAGCAAATACCGCGATGATTTATAGCCTAGAGACTGACCAATTTACTAGACATATTATAGAGAATGTCTATGCAAAATATGAATATATAATCTATCCGGTAGTATTTGCGTGAGACTGGAACATACATTCAGACAAACAGACAACAATTCTAAAAACTTTATTTCAGGCATACGAATCTTTCCTAAACCTCGTAAAAATTATTTTTTTTCAAAAATATTCAGTGTATAGTTTTGACTCCGCTACGATTATATTGTATAGAAGATAGATAAAAAGTTTATAGATATGGTATGCTACTTTGCTTGAGGAGCTCGCGCAAGTTGCCGGTGTGGTGTCAACAGGGGCCGTTCCGAAGAGATTTTTATTACTAAATCCTAGGACAGCTAAATAAATGGTGATAACTGCAAATAGATTTTAGTAAATGTGTAAATGTAAATCAAATATGTAATATTTAGTATAGCCTTAGTACTTTCAAAAGCTCAGTTTTAATATATCTAGTAATTATAAACAACTGTGTAAAAAAACTTGGACTTCGGACGTTTCATAAGTGTGTGTGGTTAATGTGAAATAAAATATAGTGAATTTGAATTTTGGAATTACAAAAAAAAATTCTTAGAAAAACTAAATATGTTTTGCAAGACTTTCAAAACTTTAAAAATATTTAGTTTGTGATTTGCAATCAACTGTGTTCTAATTTGCATTTTAATTAATTTTATTTTTCTGAATTACATTTCATACTATCAGCTTTTAGTAAAAAAAATGTAATAAATGCAAATACAGCAAGTCTTTGTTAAATTAGTTTTTGCATCAAATACGAAAAAGTTTTTATTTTATTTCGGGTGTTAATATTTTTCTCTCCGTTTTCAAGATGGCGGACTCACAGAAGAATCGGAACATAGACGTGGACGAAGACCTTACGACAGAAACGGAGTGCAAAGTGGATTTAGACACTATCCTCGTAGAAGAGATTGGACAGTTTGGAAAGTATCAATTGAGGAGTTTCTTGTTATCTGTGATATTTACGCAGTTCATAGCATGGAGCGCCCTTGAATATGTGTTCACCACCTCTCGAATCAGTACCAGGTAAAGTAATATACCAACGTTATTTGATATCGTTTATCCCAATGCGAACGTTGTTTGATGTCGTTAATCCTCACATTAAAAAATATTTTTACTGTACATAATTATCCTCCAAGTTAGGTACCCGCTTTTTTTTTTAAACTTACACTATATTACACAAAGGTTTCCTCCATAGCTTTCCAGTCTTCATTACATGTGTTGCCTTTTCTGGATAATCCGACATGAACGCTTTAGAGTCATCATGCCAGGGTGGCAGCGTTTGCTAATTCTTACACGGTGGAGACATCTCCTTATTGCCTTATTTTATCGTGTATTTGGTATTCTATATTTTGTGTTTGATCAGCCTTACTGACGAACCTATTTGATCTTTCTACATCTTTTTTTTTTTAATTCATCTAGCTATATGTTTCTGGCCAACCGACTCCTTGAGAAGTCAAAAGTACCTGTAAATAGTAAATGCTACAAGTTTGAGTGTTCTATTATAGATGTCTGATCCCAGAGTGTGAAGGTGAGCCGACGAGTTTCTCTCCGTACTGGTTGGAGAACGCAGTGCCACAGGGCGCTACTGAGGGCTCGTTTGACAACTGCGAACGTTTTGCCAACGTGAACGCGACGCTGCGGGTGGTCGACAGCGACACCTGTCCCGCAACACTCTTCAACCGCGACACCCACCTGCCTTGTGATGACTTCGTTTATGAGAACACACACTCCGTTGTCTACGATGTGAGTAGATAAAATGCTTGATTTTTATATTATTGGATGGCAAACAAGCCACAATAGTGTTAAGTGATCACCGCCGAGCATTAGAAATATCAGAAACATCACAGAGGCAAAGTTGAAAACCAGAACTTGTTTGGTGGCAGTATTGGTGGCTTGGGTGTTGTGTGTATACTATTATTCCGTGAGAATGATGTTTGATCAATATTCTTTATCACTATGTAGTACGGGCTGGCGTGTGACGAATGGCGTCGGTCGCTGATCGGCACGGTGCGCACGTTCGGCACGCTGACGGCGCTGCCGATCACCGGCTTCGTGTCGGACCGCTGGGGGCGCAAGGTCGCGGTCACCATCACCGCGTTCAACACGGCCTGGCTCGGCCTGACACGGTACTGGGCTGACACCTACCTCGGGTTCATGTTCTCCGAGTTTTTTGAGGCCGCTTTCGGATCTGGAGGGTTTTCCTGCGTTTATATATTGAGTGAGTAATTTATTTTATGTATTTGATTTATTACGCTACCAAATGGGATCTTTAGCTTGAACGGACCTTCTTCCAATGCATTCCTCTTTATATCGGATAACACAATAATACACAACGGCCACATACTGAATGGATACCCACTAAGCAACACTTCCAATAACAGACAATGTCAATGACAACAAACAGACACAACGCGCCAACGCGCAACGCGCCAACGCGCAACGCGCCAACGCGCAACGCGCCAACGCGCAACGCGCCAACGCGCAACGCAACAACGCGCAACGCGCGTTAACAGAGTGATGTATTATTTGGCACCGCAAAATGGCAGTAGATAGACAAATAGATAGAGTAGAGTAATGTATACTTTTCTGTAGACCAAAATAACTAATAACTCAGCTCATACATTTTCATAACAATGTAGTTATGGCGGTAGACTATATAATACTTATAGGTATTGACACTATGTGTAACATTATTTCTTTAGGATAGATAAAATTAATTACCTTTTTTTTTTGGGGCGGTAAATCATCACATAACTTCTGCCGCTTTGGGCAGAGCGGGCGTGTCAGACTCTTACTGACAAAAACTCACCCGTTTTCCTTCAGTTGCCTGTACGTTGCCAGGGACCACGGGAACCCTTTAGGACTTTCCCGCAACCCCGGGATGCATCGGCCCTAGCGGATGCCCAGGGCGTCTCCTGCGGCGGCTAGGGGCGTGAGAGCTGAAATTTTGCCTCGGTCCGCCTCCTCCTTCGTGAGCATTACTGCTTCGCAGAAGGAGGTGACTGCTTGTTATGCCCTCTCGCTCCGTATCATGGCCTGAACCAGGGCCGGACGCGAGAGGTCACCGCCGCAGATCGCCTCCAGGAGGACACGGCGGTGCTCCGCCCAAGCCGGGCAAACCTCCACCGTATGCTCCATCGTGTCTTCCGGGCGATCCACACAAAGGTGGCGCAGGAGACGCAGGAGACACCCTGGGTGTTGGGAATCGGTATCCGATTTCCGGCCACCTTAGGTGCGGGCTTGCGGACGGAGAGCAATGGGTAGCTCGCCGTCCGATAAGGACCAGACTTGGGTCGACGGCGCGTTGTGTTCCACGCGCGCCTCAAAGACATGTCAGCACAATTGACGGGGTCCGCTAGGGCCGATGCCTGCCGGGGTTGCGGGAAAGTCTTAAGGGAAGACTGTGGCCCCTGGCA
The DNA here is from genome assembly GCA_948150665.1 of Conistra vaccinii. Classification (NCBI taxonomy): domain Eukaryota; kingdom Metazoa; phylum Arthropoda; class Insecta; order Lepidoptera; family Noctuidae; genus Conistra; species Conistra vaccinii. The sequence goes on along the minus strand of OX411329.1, from coordinate 1,940,390 downwards.
ACGTACAGGCAACTGAAGGAACACGGGTGGGTTTTAGTCAGTAAGAGTGTCACGCCCTTCCGCTCCACCCAGAGCGGGAGAAGATATTTGATGATTTCATACCCAAAAAAAAAAACGGCTAAGTGAATGTTACAAAAAAGGCGCGACTTATAAGAGTACTTATTAGGTGTTTAAGTTATTAAGGGGATCAAACACATCGAAGATAATATAATAATATTACAGCGCTTAAAATGTAAAGATACATTATCTTAACCCCACACACAGCTAAGATACGATAATATATCGCGAGAGCGTCATTCTACCGGAAGCTGTCTTAAAGGTCGTCACATACTTTCAAGATAATATTCCGCCGCGGGAGCGGGCCGCTCGCTATCTTGGCAGGTGGTAATCAATTATTCACACTAACTATTAGTGATGGATTAATTAGCATTCGCATTCATTGTTAGCATGCGAATGCTCATTTAGCATTTAGCAAATGAAATGTAGTTTCGAAATTCTGTGAAGTGCGAAGTGAATTTATCACTTCGTAGGTACTTTTTTAAACTATCATATGTCAGAGCGTCGAGCGTCGTCGTGCGCTCGCTCTCCGTCGCACCCATGGGAAGTCGGGAATACTAAATCCATCGGTTTCACGTGACCTTGACCTCGTTTGCGAGTGTTTATTAGCAGGTGTTGCGAACTTGCGAAGAATGGGTTGAGCAATTGTTATCTTATTATCTTTGATTTGCGCATACTTAGAGTTGTATATTGAATGAATGCTTGTGTTTGTTTATTTAATTAAAATATTAGCATTAGCAGAGCAGGGTGGTGCGAAGAATGATGTTTAACAATTATTATCTTATTGTCTTTGATTTGCTCGTACTTAGTATTGACTGAATGAATGCGTGATCGTTTATGTTTAATAAATCAGTGCTCTAAAATTTTTCTTACGGAACATTAATAACCAATTTAAAAACCCATCTATAACTTAAACACATTGGTCATTTCATTACAATAGCTTTTTAGCTGAATGTGAACCGACTCGGTCGCGTTCGGTACAGGTGTGTCAGGTGCAGAATGCTGATGCACCTTCACAACCAGTTCAACCGGAATCTGTGCCGTCTACATCTGCGTACCAGGAGAACTATGTTGGGGAATCCCGATAGGAAATCAATGTTACCAGAACCGGGATGTACTAGCACAAATAAAACGATATCGGCGAGTAAACAAAACGCACGCTAGGCTAGGAGACGACGGCGTCGGAGACGTCCTACCTAAGGCGACCGCGCTTATTAATTCGCATATTAACAAAATTCACATACTTCATTATTATTATCAATTATCGTCATATTAGCAACTTGCATAGCAATAGCAATTAATATGCTAAGACTCAAGAATTCACATGCTAATGAAATTAATGCGCATTAATTAATACTAAATATGATATAAATCATCTATCTATCTTATCTATCATATTAGACCAAATAGGTTTTATGATTTATGTCTTTTGAGTGGTATATCAAACGATTTTATATTTAATGTATGTTATGCATACAGAAGTTAGTTATTCTAAAATAATTATATCAATCGTTTATTATACAACGTGCCGCTACAATGGCGACATTAATTTAACACACGGGTGCCGAGTGGCCAGTAATCATAAAAATGTAATAAGAAAAAAAAATCGTTAAAAGAAAAATTTAAATTTTCAAACGCTCGCCGACATAGGGCTCTCCCATTCCTTCAATTCGCCTTCTCTTTGCATGTTATTTGTTTTATTTTCATTGATGCAATATAATGATCCGTGACCCCGGTAAATGACCTATGCGCTACAGTTGTTAAGTACAGGTTACTTCAAGATCCTATTTTAGAAATTTTTAAATAAATCAATAAATTAAAACGTTTAATGAAATTAAAATATTTTCTTAAAAAGAAAACGCTATTCCGTATAAGTGTGTTAAATTAATGTCGCCATTAAAGCGCCACGCTGTATTAACTAATCATGATATATAATAAAATTATAGATTCAGTTGTTATATCTTGTAAATATTAGAGATTTTGTAATTATATCATACTCGTATATTACTTACCCCAAGTTATCGTAATCTATAAGTGTTTTATTGGTTTAAACAATTTAAGACCAGCGATTATGATTACATTTTTTGTTTAAAAAATCGCGTGGTACGTATAATATAATAGTTTTATCAGTTTTTATGGGACCAATTAAAATAATTCATGACACTTTTATGAATAAACAAGCAACATTTTCAAAGAAATTTTATGTTTAATATGAAATGTGTAGCTGACCACGGTTATTAAGAAAGATGCACAATCGTTAAAGCACTTGGGTATTCAGTTTCCACTAAATTGATTCTAGGTAAATAGCTAATGCATAAATTAGAAGCAACTTTCTTTAGTAACATCGAGCTATTAATGCCTATGATTTTTAATGCTAAGCTGCACATTCACATCTAATTCTTAAACATTGTCACAGTAATGGAGCTGGTTGGCCCGAAGTACCGAGTGGCCGCTGGGGCAGCGATGAACACAAGCTTCGCGCTAGGACAAGTGACAATGGGGCTGATTGCGTGGGGCGTACCCAACTGGAGAAACTTGACTCTAACCCTCTACATCCCGCAGTTCATCGCCATCTTCTACTACTGGGTCATCAGCGAGTCCGTGCGGTGGTACATGAGCAAGGGTCGCTTCGATGAATCCGAAGCTCTTCTTAGAAAAGTCGCAAGGGTTAACGGAAAACAACTATCAGAGAAATCACTCCAAGCATTACGGCGAACAGCGCAGGAGAAGTTGAGGGTCAGTGCGGAGGAGACAGAGAAACGCGGAGGCGAACCTTGGTTGGTAGTACAGGTGTTCCAGCACAAAAAAATATTGATCCGTGTCCTCATCTCTCCCGTGTGGTGGATCGCAACCACGTTGATCTACTACGGACTCTCCCTCAATGCCGTCAACATGTCTGGCAATAGATATTTGAACTTCGTGGCTGTAGCTGCAGTCGAAATTCCTGGCTTTTGGATCTCATATTTCCTGGTGGACAGGATTGGAAGAAAGCCTGTGTTGACTGGAGCTTTTTGGTTATGTGCTGCATGCCAGATTGCGTACATTTTTATACCTCAGGGTAAGCATCTGATTTCTTACAGGGTTTTTAAATATATCTATGTGCCTTGCATCTTAAAATTTGTAATTTTTGCGTTATAAACATTTTTTCAAACTGTGCAATTCTGAAAGTTGTCCACTTCACAAATAGCTGTCAAATACTTACCTGTATCATCATCAGTCTTTACCCTTAACCCAATTCATTTCTGATCGGCGCAACATTACACTACTGTATGGAAATATGAAATATCAATCACTTTATAGTGCACTTAAATTACTGCACTTAGATTGTGATATTATTTATTTTTGTAAGTGATAATGTAATGTAATGAAATTTTATATTAATGACTACTTATTCAGTTTTAATGTAATTTGTGATTGTTTGTAATTTTAATTTTTGAATTTTAATGTTCATAATAATATATGTATTTAAAAAATCGAATGAATTGTAATGGAATTAATGTATTTTATTTTAATGGGATAACAGTAACATTATGTTTAAATATCGAATATGACATACAATAATTAATACCGTAACACTAAATATTATTTTTAGATGTGAAATGCATTTAGAAACTTTTTATATGGCCTTTTTATATCCAAAACTGTTACAACACCTAATTCAGTGTTTTTATTGCAATCTACAATAATTAATATTTAAGTACACTATAGACCAATATTTCATATTTCCATGCAGTAATATTAAGAAATTTATAAAAAACAGGTAAATACACACATCAAAAGTGTCTAGGGATCAACATAATATTTTTGCAATAACTTTTCTCCTGATTGATATTAATTAAAATTTTCTTTAAGGATTCATCAAATAAAGTGTTTTCGTTTGTCACAGTAACGATAAACCAAGTCACCTTTGCATTAATAAAGAAATTTGGCATTTTCCTAATAAAGGGATTTTTGACATTTGAACCACTAACATTAAAGTTCGAAAAAAAGACTGAAATAACAGTTTTCTTTAAAATTTTATTGGGTAACTTAAACAAATAATAATCCGTGTTTCTACCGCGAACACTAACAACACAAGAACATCGGTTTGGCATACTCAAAATGAGTTCATCCAAATCACGCTGTGGAATGGCCGCCCATGTTCGTTGCAACAACAAAAAAAGGTCTTCTTGCGACTGGATACCCTCCATATTCGGCAGAGCTCTTCTCTGTAGCATATCCCATGCATGCTCAATCGGGTTCAAGTCTGGCGACTGAGCAGGCCAGGGCAGGACATTGATGTTAGCTGCGGCGAGAGTCTGTCTTACAACTCTTGCGGTGTGCGGTCGTGCATTATCATGCATTAACTGAAATAAGGGACCGATTTGCACTTGTAGAGGAACGATGACGTCTGATACAATCGTCTCAGCATAAATTTGAGCGTTGAGGTTGCCTCTGATCCAAATCAACTCAGTTCTTCCGCCGATCCAAATACCCGCCCATACCATGATGGTTCCACCACTATAAGGATGGACTTCCTGGCAGGATTTTAATCGCTGTTGGCGTCCAGGGGTTCTCCAGTGTCGTATACGTCTTGTATCCGGTCTCATACCAAAACGAGACTCATCAGAAAAGCACACGAAACGCCATTGTTCTTCTGCCCAATTTCTGTGTTCAAGAGCCCATTGATATCGAATCCTACGATTGTGCATTGCTATAGGTGGTACCCGTAGCGGTCTTCGGGAATGAAGGTTCACTTCATGCAAGCGGTTTCTGACTGTTTGGTCGCTAATTAAGTTCCCTGAAGAGTGATGAAGCCTCACGGCTAACATCATGGCGGTTATTGTTGGAGCTCTTCGAGCTAAGATTTGAATGTATCGGTCTTGTCTCCGTGTGGTGCAGCGATACCGTCCTCCATGGCGCTCAGCCACGGTACCAGTGCTTCGGTAACGTGTCCAAAGTCGACTGATAACACTCTGACTTGTATTCAGAGCTAAAGCCACAGTACGTTGCCGGGAACCAGCTTCTATCATTCCCACGGCTCTGAGCATTTCTTCCCTGCTTAAATGACGTCGCTGCTCCATAATAACGTTGGTTTTAATCAGTAGTAGGGAAACAGTAGCACTAATAATGTCTTCAATGCGTTGTATGTTTTTATAGGGAAAATATTGACAGCTGATTTTCATCTTTTACTCGAATTTGATTCACAGTTCCTGATTCAAATTATGAAATGCACCAAAAAGGATCCATATAAATTTATAAAATCATAAATTTATTACAAAGCCACATCTCAATCTCAAGAAATCCGCATAAAAATGCTTGATCCCTAGACACTTTTGATGTGTGTATTTGACAGCTTATTGAGATGTTGGCAGCTTTTAGAAGTTTAGTTGTATTTTTCCTGCAGATTTGTACGCAGTATCGCTGACAGTATACCTGATCGCAAAGATGGCGATAGCAATGGTGGCAACGGCAGTGTACGTTTACACTGCGGAGCTGTACCCTACAAAATATCGACACAGCTTGTTTGCTTACTCCTCGATGATGGGAAGGATTGGTTCCATGGTTGCGCCGCTTACTCCCGCATTTGTAAGTTACATTTTTGACCTTAGTATGGCTATTAACTGAGTTGAATAGAGTATTATGTTCCTTATAATTGTTTAAATAATAGTCAACGTAGGAGTAATATTGGAAGCATGATAGATTTAAATATCATTAATATACAGTTGTTCCTTAGAACTGAAAAGTGAAATCTCAGACGGATTCTTGAAGGAGTGCCACAAGGATCACTATACGGTCCTCTGCTTCCTCTAGTTGTCACTTGTCTTTCAAACATCTAATAGCAGTAAACAATTGTTACAATACCAGCTACCGAAAATGTGTAATTGATTGATATTAGTATATTATATTTGATGATGTTGGTTTTGTTTTATGTTTGATTCTCTTTGTTGGATTTCAGTGTTTTTTAATAAGTGCATTTAGTCTTTCAACAAAGTTTACTTATTCTGTTGCAGGGTGCACAATGGTTTCCTGAGCTGCCATTTGTGCTATTTGGCTCCTTCGCACTGGTATCCGGTCTTCTGATCTTCTTAACACCAGAGACTCTTGGCCAGACACTGCCAGACACCTTTGAGCAGGCAGAGCAGATGGGTTCTAAAGATAAGACGAAAAAATGACCGAACAACAGACAGCATTTACCTAGCTTTAGTGTTATCCATGGAAAATCTCGTATTTTTATATTTTTAAGATTAGGTATGAATAAAGTTAAAGTAGTAAGTAAGTAGTAATAATAATAAATTTATTTGTAAGAATATTTTTGTAACATAGGTGTTACACATAATTATGATGTTCATAATATTCTGCTGTTTCTAGTATACAAATATTGCAAATAATTACATAAACCACACAATGTCGAGAATATGGAAAATGTTAATTACTATCAAATACAATCAGGAGTTATTATTGTTTTTTAACCCGAGGTACGTCGAACATCCTGTTTGTAATTGATGAAGTAACTTTATGCGATACTTTTTAATTAAAACAGCGAAATAATCTTGTAAAAGAACTACTCCTAGAACTAAGAGAATCCCACTGAAGAAACGGGTCTCTTAACCTCTGGGACATAAAGGCAAAACTATAAACGAATCATAATATTCAAACTAATAATAAGTGCCCTATGCCATTATCAACAGAGAGACTATTTTCAAAGAATCCTTTCTTGCCTGAAAGTGTAGTTTTCAATAAAATAATTATATAATCGTAAAGTTTAATACCTGGCATAACAGCTTACCCTATCAAGTGATGGTACCTAACGAACCATAAAATAAAAACAGAAGAAATTAATCTTGTTTGTTAAATTGATGGTCTATTAGAATATACTGTTTCATAGGAATAATGATAATAATATATTTTTAAAATGAAATAGGAAGCCGTCATGTTTTTTGTTTTATAAAACTTAAAGAGTAGTTTGATACATAAATTAAAATCACTAATTCTGAAAAAAATGTGGACACTTTAATACAACTTAATTAAATAAAAATGGCAATTAACACAAACATGAAACAAGGCTTTTTTACAAAAAAAAAAAACACAAAATAGGTAAACACATTTTACAAAAAAATTATAACGTGTGTTTCTACCTCTAGCTCTGATTACCGCCTGCATGTGATCAGGCATGCTCTAGAAGTCTAGATGATGTTTTTAATGTTTACTTGGGGAATTTCGTCCCAGGCAGCCACCAGAGTGGTTTTTAAATCCACAAATACAGTAATAAAACGTCAAAATTCCATAAGTTAGCAATGTAGTAAGTAAAATAATATACACACTTCTCAATTAACTAATAACAGTAAGTATACAAACAGTGAATATTGTCAATCAAGCATGGATACAGTACAAAGAGTATGTCATAATTCTCAATATAATCTACAAGTCACACGTACACGTTTTTTAACTAACTGTAAAAATATTACTTTCTTCATGAAGTCACCCAAAGATAAAGAAACAGGGGGTTCTTTTCGTTTTCAGTTTCTGTAAGAGTTTATTAATATTTTCGATCAAAATTAATATCTATGTATAGTATTGTATAGCCTTTCTGTTTGTCCTCTTTTCGTTATAATTTTTTATAAATAAATAAAATCTTGTCCCATTATTTCCCTTCTTGGCGTAATTTGAATAGAAACAAAAACAAGTTAGCATTTTTAGGTATCCGACTATTCATGCGACGGTGCCAACCTTCGACCCTACGAATAATAAAAGCTTCGAGCGCATTTGTTGTTCTATGTTTCTGATCTGTACAACTAAGTACTGACGGAGATATTTTGGGATACCATTTGGTAATACTGCATAAAACGTTGCATTTCAGGTATAACTGATGTTTTATTAAGGATAAGACGCCATGATTCAGGAATGCCATTGGTAACCAATGGCATAATAGAGCAGTCTTGTCATTTCGACCAACGCTACCTAGTATTTGTCAAAAGCATTTTTGTGGAGAAATGGTATTTTGAGGAAAGAACTACACAGATTTAGGTGGACCTGTCCAGTCAGTGCAAGCAATTGTCAGTAATCACGGAGCTCAACTCTGAACTTAAGGAGCTCAACTCGACGAACAGTACCAAAGAAAGGACATTTGTGTAGGTCGCGTAAACTACTCAAACTGCCAGACCATCTTTAAAACTAACAGTGAAAAAAAAAAATTGAAAAAAAAGAAAATAGAGAAAAAAATATATCCACATAGTCCTCACGTTCACAATTAATTAAAATAATATAACACTACAAAGTAATCATGTAATTTTGTATGAAATATTCAACAATGTTAATGTTTATATAAAACTGGTATAATTTGATGATTTTACTGAATAATTGTAATGTCAAGTTTCATGGTTTTATTACAAGGTTTAGTAGAGTGACCAGCTCAATCCTATGCTTTTTTATCTCCTAAATAATCGGAAATTTTATAGTACCCTTTTTTACAAAGTTTGATTTTATTCTTCAGGAATGAAATCAGCTGTTACCAATGGCATAATAGAGCAGTCTTGTCATTTTGACCAACACTACCTAGTATTTTTCAAAAGCATTTTTTTAGCTTGCTTCCAAATTGCAGCATTGAACACTTTTGATACTGCGTTCATTTTGCGCAATTTCATAATCTGATTTAAATCTTGACATTTCAATACCCAATTTTTGTTTATTAAACTAAATAGGCGTTCATAATGTTGATTGACTTTTATTAGGTAACAGCGCATATACATATAACAGGTATAATATTAGTGGATTCTTTAATAGAATTTAAATCAAAATGTAAAACATAAAACTGGTAAAGATTTATTTATTTATTTATTTCTGTAACAATTTTTACATTGTATCGAAATTTTACACAACATTTTATAACAATGACAAATTAAAAGAATTACAATATAAATTATTATCATAACATTAGTCAAATAAGAAATTAAAAAGTACCTAAGACATTAATTTGCGATTCACTGAGATAAAATGAGTGTTGAGTCTGAACGTACCATCAGCATAATTATGACCCTGAATTTGAAATCACTTTTCTAGTAAATTTCGTCGCGAATACAATTATTTTTTCTTTACTGTCATCTTTAAATAAAATATATTATTTTCAAGTCTCTCTGGTATTTTCACTGTTTCAGAACATTTTTATTGTACTTCAATTTACTAGTGTTCAAAAAGGAAGGCTTGAAGGTAGTAACAGTTTCCTGTTGAATAGTATAAAACATACTAAAAACCGACTACTATAATGATACATGGATTATTCGACCCACGTTAACAGTTTACAAGTAAATTAATATGTCATTTAATGCTGAAATTATTTCAAGTTACTCACACACTCCCACACAATTTTATTAAATGTAGTGCCTTAAGATTAGAAATGAAGATATGTCTACAAGTTTGCTCTTAAGTTTTGTATAGGCGCAAGAAATATGCACCAGCAGGCATCGAATTCTTTTAGCTAGAACGACAAAAGGAAAAACAGAAAGGCTAAATGAAAGATATTAATTTTGATCGAAAACATAATAAACTCTTACAGAGACTCTTAAAGAACCCCCTGTTTCTTTATCTTTGGTTGACTTCATGAAGAAAGTAATATTTTTACAGTTAGTTAAATAACTTGTACGTATGACTTGTAGATTATATTGAGAATTATGACATATACTCATTGTACTGTATCCATGTTTGATTGACAATATTCACTAATTTTATACTAACTGTTATTAGTTGATTGAGAAATGTGTATATTATTTTACTTATTATATTGCTAAAATATCGAATTTGGATGTTTTTTTACTATATTTGTTGATTTTTTATAAATCCAACTCACTTTGGTACTTAAACCTACCTCTTCCCTTACAAGCTACTTGCATGGGACGAACTGCGAATGGGACCAAGTCCGAATGGGACGAAGTGCTAATGTGACCAACTGCGAACGCAGGATGAAGTGCGAATGGGACGAAGTGCGCATAACTCGCTGTAATTTTGCGAAGATCTCCCTCTTTGTTTTTTTAGGCGCTCTTCACGCATACTAGATGACAGGTGTTTCTGTTTTTAATTTAGAAACCTTAGTTATATTATTTTTGGTTTTACGAGACAATGCAATTTTTAACGAGACTACCTATTACGGTTAGTTTAGAAGATGCCAGCCCTGTGACAGATAGACGGACGGATAGACAGACCAAGAAGACTTAGTAGTAGAAATGTCAAGGTTGCCTGGAAGAGATCAGATTCACGTTTTGGGTACATAACAGAACTCTAAAAACTGCAACATTATGAATTTTAAATATGAAGAAAACAAACAGATTCGAAAATGTTTCGCTTCAATACTTTTTATCATTAACGACTGGACTGCAGTAGTCACGAGAGTAATGACTCGACCGAATTAACAAACAAAATAACAAAATTAAAAGCGAGGTGAATATATTTTACACCCCTAGATAACTATATTTTTATGAGACAGAACTGACTGACCAAAATTCACCAAACTAACGTCAATCTGAGCTATTGGCTGTCGCTACGTCATGGCATACGGTGCCAGTGCATAGCCCCTGCCCACAGAGGATATAAGGTAGACCCCTAATTTTTAGCCAGATCCATATCTTCCTCTTTATTTGTCTGGTGGTATCTTGAGAGCACGTAGTTTCGCGCACCCATGCGAGTGATTGCTATTTGTTTACTGCCGGCGCGCCGCAACGCTGCTGCACAGCACCGCTTTCTTCATGAAACCTCGGCGGTCTGTACCAGCCACGGTCCTGGCCAAGGAGCAGTCGTGAGTGTGTGAGTGGCATTGTATTGTATTGTATTGTATTGTGAAACACAGCTCAGTGTCTTCGTGAATCGTGAGCCCGCGCTGGCTGTGCATTGCATCACGTTTCAGTTTAGACGTCTGTGTTTGTTACGTGGTATGCCTATATCAACATAGTGCACGCCACGTAACAGATGCACATGCATTTGTAACGTGGCGTGTACTAAGTCACACATCATGACTGTACCTAAAAAACCCTAGTCTGATAAAATTTTAAAAAATCCAAATTTTCCTAATCCTACTTAAAAATATTATAAATGTGAAAGTTTGTGTTTGTATGTTTGTTACTCAATCACGGCTGAACGGATTTTGATGAAATTTGGCACACAGATGGTTTACAACCTGGATTATCACATAGAATTTTATCATCATTTTATCCCGATAATACATTCCCGTGGGATAATTTCCGACCTCTACGCGGGCGAAGCCGTGGACGGAAGCTAGTAGTAGACATTTAGGTCGGTTTCCCCTTTAAGGGAAAGGACGCATTTAACCCCGTACGATAAAGCTCGTCACCATACTGGGCGCTCTCCCACCAATTGTAATGAATTCCTACGATGGAAGTATTTTTACTTGTCCTAAGAAAGCTAGAGGACAAGGAGGGGATTCATGAAAAGAATAACAGTATAAAATAAGGTTGGGAATTCATAGGATTAAATAATAAGGGAAGGAAATCACCTTTTGTTAGATTATAAAGTTAAAGCCTCTGTTTTTGAGGATTCCAGGTGAATCTCGCTTCTACCTTCGGCCTGATCAAAACTTTACCATCAGGTGAGATACAGGCCAAGAGATTACCCGTACAGGTTAAAAATGACAAGAGAAGAATACAAAAAATGCCACAAGCCTGTCTTACTCAATCTTACGAAGAGGCAGGAACTACGAAGTCCAACTACCTTTGAGCGAAACACGTTCCAGTATCACTGAACGTGAACGAATGTAATTGACCCTTTTATAATGGCCTACTCACCCTTTATTAAGACAACACAAAACTAGCACAATCGTACTGCATCGTCAGTCAGTTGCAGAATTCTTTACGATTGCTCCTGCTAAACGCCGATTCAAAATCGCTACTTCTCACTTATTTATTCTACCCCATTTAGAGGATGCTTGCAACCGACAATCGGCAGCCATGCAACTATCCTTGTCTGTAACGGAGCGTTTCTATCTGGGCATCATGCTCATTAGTGAGAGGCCCGAAAGCCGGTGTGGTCTAACGAGACAAAATTTTTGAATTTGGTGAAGCCTACCCCCTTCCCGGGAAGTGTGCGTATATCAAGTGTAATGCTAAATATCCTGCAGTTAGTCAGTCCATAGGGGGAGAAGGTACCCATCACTAACGTTTGGTTGGATTAGGTGCGTAAACAACAAAAATGTAGCAATAAAGCGTAAATTGGCCCTAACGAGTTGCAAGTAAATAATAATTTGGAACAATGGCGATACGAAAATGATGGCCAGTATGTCAGCTTCAAAACTGCATAAAAACTTTTTTCCGACTAATTATAAGAAACAAAAAAAGAAACGATCGCTAAGTAAACTTACCGACACAATGGTTGAAGTCCTTAGCAGTTAAGATCAGCACTTTAAAATAAACAAACGGCTTACACGCAAAGCCATTGAATAGAGATTAGATTACCACTGTGTTGCTGCCATTTCAAACACGAATCGCATGCACAAACATTTAAACTTGGAACCAATGTTTACTGATTGGGCTTGGGACCAATATTTTATTTACCATACCACTGGTTCCAGCCAATATTTAATTACCAGGTAGACGAGTTACGTCTTAATAAAATGGACTTAATGATTGAAAAATCGGTGGCTATCTGAGAATACTAAACCTAATAGATAGATAGACTATGCACCATTGCTCCCATGTGCCTAAATGAATGTAAGACCAAGGTCACAAAGTGGCTATTGACACTGAGTTACGATGAGACTGAAGACTTACTACATGTATCAATCGCTTAACCTATTGTAGATGATAAAATCATATGTTTATAATTATATTTATACAGTATTACTTTAACACAAGTTTTCACCATATTTATCTCTCTCAATACATACACATACCACCACATAGGAACTTTAATAGGCCACATCATATTGCATTAACTAGTAAGTAACTTAATAATAAAATACTGTGCTCGTCGTACAACTACTGTTATATATTATGTTCAAATTATAGGCGAGGACGCTGGCACCCTAAACACAAGTTAAATCTTACTCTGGGTGCCAGAGTTCATCGAAAATACTCTTTCCCTTAGTTGTAACGCTGCATAGTGTTTAGATAAGTGTTTTTGTACAACGGAAGGTAATAAAAACAATATTTTTTTTATAGGCGTATCCCTGCAAATTGAGTTCAGATCGTAATTTCTTCGGGTATTTTATTTCAGAAACATCTGGCAAAGCTGAAAGTCTGGAAGGTGACCCATATAACAACTGGTAGTAATCAACGCAAGGTGCTTAGGACTGTCGAGAAAAAGAAAATTAATTATTTAAATTCTCTTAATTTTTTCATTCTTCAACCCTCGACATAGGGCTGGGAATGAAGTATCTACCTCTTAAATAATTTCATCGAATAGAATTCCATAATGACTGGACCGGACCGAAAACATCCGAAAGTCGTATTTCACTAATTGGCTCAAACTCGAATAATATTTTGTGAACATTTTTTGTGATTGAATTACGTCCTCTAATTATATTTTTTAGAAAAGGTTTCTAAAATACTTTTATGTAAATATATTTGGACTACATGAGTAATTGGGTTGTGGAAGTCACGTATAACCAAAAATTCTTCCTTACAATAGAATCTGCACCATAATTGCGACAGATCGACAACATCCATTGCGTTATTTACATTGTTGAGCAGACAAATTTTTCGAACTTAAGAAGCAATTGATTGAATATACGAATCTAAGTACCTTTTTTCTCGCTAAGATTGCGAATATATTTAGGTATTCTTATACTGTCTTATAATTGTGGAAATAGGAAAGGGAGCCCTTTGCCCTGCAGTGGGAAAACACACTAACAAAGGCTGATTATTTTATTTTTATTTTCTTAAGTTTACTACAATGTCCGTCAATGAACCTGCAACTAAAAATAAAAGGATAATTATGTCGGAAATATCAGATTTTCATGAAATTGAGCTAGTCATTGTTTATTTTTTTTTAATAAGAAGCTATGTGTCTTTTTATCATAAGCTGGGAAGGTGGAAAGTCCTGACATAATTCACAGACCTGTGTATAGATAATAATACTAATATCATTGTATTTTTGCGTCATTAAAATTATGATACATAAATACCAATATATCTGATTATCAAGAAATTATTCTTATCTTACAAATAATTTCTTGCAAAGTAATCATCCATAAAATTCTAGCATGAATTAGCGATATGTAGGAACGACGATGTATGAATCTAAAGGTGCCTGCAGCAGATGTGCTCGGTTTTTATAAAATTTCGATAAAATCGAGCGAATCTGTAAGACGACATACCTATCGTATTAATCGCCAAAACACAGAGTATCGAGAGACAGTACTTAACAATAGTTGAACCATCCACCTCAGACCATCATCATTCATTGAACCAACAAAAAGAAAGACATTATAAACAATGACAAAAGTTTTAATTTTGAGTCCTAAATTAGTGGGATGCCACAGGGTTCAACGTTGAGTACTTATTCTATTGAAGGGAGTTATTATATTGAAAGCGCTTAACTAGATATTTTTCTATGGACACGTGTCATTATAATACCTACTATGCGGTTATAAATTTTTTCCATTCCTAATATAATTCCTAATATTATGTTTGTTTATCCTTTCCTAGTAGGTACAGTCGAACGAGCTATTTGGTATACAGGAAGCACAACAACAACAACTTCTTTTAAACAATATTGTGAATGTAGATAGATAGATAGAAGATATAATACTCTTTATAATGTACACCATAAAAATTAGTCATAAATTTTGACATTTTACATAGGGTGACACAATGGGCTGTCTTATCACTAAAAGCGATGAGACTAAGCGGTACTGTACTGAGTAGTCATAGTCAATTCTTTTTTTAATCACTATAAAGTAAGAGTATACCTTAAGCTTAAAAATAAAAAGTTATAATAACACACACAATAAAAATTTATATTACCAGTGTAGTGGAATGATACATATTTTTGCATGAAACGAAAATATGTTCTTTTTTTCTGTTTGTAGATCACTTATTACAAGGTATCACGTAAATGATTGGTGAATATTTTAAAACTAGATGGCGCCAGTATTGTCTTTCTGACTGATCCTTGAGAAGAAATGCCGAAACAAACTCAGAAGTCACCTAGACCTAGGCCTAAATACTAGGAGCAGAGTCCTAACGAAACGGTTGCCGAGAAACGATAGAATGAGCTTTGGCAAACCAATAGCTATTTGGGTGGAATCGCGGGGAAGACCTGCGGGTTAATTGCGTAACACACTAACACAACATTCATTGCGTTATTTACGTTGTTGATTTGACAATTTTTTCTTCCTTCAAAATGATTCAGATGGTTATTGAAAGTGTGTTGCGCAATTAAGGTGATGGATGAGACTCGCACAGGCCAGGGAAGTATGGGACAAAAGGTGATGAAAATCAAATACCTTGTTCGACTGTAGATCCATAACATTTTGGGTATTTAAGTACATAATTAGCTACTATCTAATCCAATCATATTATCAGTTTTGACAAAATGATAACTAATTCTGTCTGTCGACAGTGTTTTACAGTAGGTTGATATCAAGGTCAATGGCGTCATTGTCATCCTAATCTACTTTTAGTCTGCGGCGGTTTATTTACGGCCCTGAAGATATAATTATAAATACCTGCTTTTCTCCTTCCGGTTGATTAGGTATGTTAGATCTAATTTTATTTCAAGGTTGCCTATGATGTTGGTATTATATAGTTACAGTTTTTAAAGTTAACAACCAGTACTTTACAAACAGGGTGATTTTTGTTTATACCAGTTTTGTTTGTTCTGTTTTGTTCTAGAGAAAAGGCTAAACAAAAAAAGAAATTAAAAAATACAAAATCTAAGATAATTGAAGTGATATCATTTTTGTTTTGTATGTGACACGGCCTTAAAAAAGTTCAAACATAAAACTTAATACCTTAATAATGTTGCCAATGATAATAATATTAAGGTAATAAGCTTAATGTTTTAAACACTTATTTTACACTTTTTATTTGTTTCATTTTTTATTTGTTTTTTTACTTGTATTAAATCCTAATTATGTAGTATTATTGTGTGCCTTTTTGTCTGTGCTAAATGAATTTTCTTTTTTTTTGTTTCTTTCTAACAACTTGAAAGCTATGATTGTTATATGATTTAGTTTGTAATGTGGTGTAGGGGCAGAATATTAAAGAAAAAGTGAAATGTCTTAGAAATACCATACCATACTTATCTTACCTTTTAAAATAAATTATAAGTCACTTCCATGTTCTTTAACCTTTCAAATGTCGATCAATTTAAGATCCAGATCGTTTTTCTCTGTTGTTTAGAACTTAACAGGAATCGCGGTCACGTGGTTGTTGGCGTTCATTCCATACTAACGTATTCTTCTGTTTTCTTCCTGGTTAATGATACTTGACCAAATATTTTTTTACGATAATTATAGTGTATATCTACCACTACCACTACACTATATGTCCCTATGTTTTTTTTAGCGTAATTTTATATATTTTTTCTATAATAATTATTTCCTATAATACATTTACATAAATATTAATTAAGTACATTTTTCAATATTTTTTATCTGTATCAAAAAAAACGTAAAAAAACCATTGAAAAATACAAAAAATTGTGGCCCATCGGTATCAGCAACAGAATATTTAATATAATTCTTAATATGGAAAAGAATCTCGATTAATTTAAACTCAGTCTTAAAAGTCTCAACTAGCCGATTAACGGTACTGAACGCTTTAATAAAAGGAAAACTGTTAATTCCCACCAAAATATGAATACTGCCTAAATAGGACCTAGGCTCACGTACGTATTTTCTTAAATTTCTTTAATTTCATAGGTTCATGTTGGAGGCTAATAATAATTACGATGATGAGGTGGGAATTTTGTTGTTAATGACGTCAGTCTAAAACTTTTAATCTATATAAACAGGTAATTACATTTGAATTACATGAAAAAACTATCTATTATACATTCAAACAACGAATCAGAACCTAGCCAATTTTTTTTTGATAAAGAATAAGAGTTAAAAATTTTAAAAAAATGCGTTTCGATAATTCTCGTCTATTAAAGTCATATAAATCACAATCATAACATACTTTATAAACAATAAAAATAATAAAGCAATGCCAAATAGTTTGGAAAATCCAAAAGTGCACGCCTCATACATAACACTCATTCATAAACGAAAAAGAATTTCAAAACATAGTTTCTAACAAAAATGAACAATTTATAACTTTTGATGAAGTCGTAATGTCAAAGACTGACAAAGATATTTACTTGGCGGTTGCTAGGCAACTTAAGTCAAAGGTTGGAAATATTTAGATAAAGATATTATATTTTAGTTAGTATTTTATTAATTCTAATTAAACTACTTTGAATAAAAGAGCCATTTTCAATAGGGTTCCTTCTACGGCTGAAACAAATTTATAAAAAAAAATTGACTCAATTAATTGATTTTATCGCAAGCTACAATGTTTTCAGGGTTCATAAATTGTCGGACAGGATTTTTTTTTCAACTATTTTGATGCTTTTTCCATTTCTGCTGCATTAAATCAATTGTTAAAAAGTACAGTATTAATCTCCATTTAATCATCTATACAATGGTATATAAATTAAGTAGGTTCTGTGTACTAGCAGGAGTGTAACAATAAAAACAGTTACAGAATTGGGGCAAAAAAAATTTTTCGATCGTAGATCACACTCTAATGCTTCGCATTAAGAGTCGTGCAATAATAATAATGTCATTGGTATAATTAGAACTGTTTTTCTTTTGTTGCGGGCAATACGTGTACTTCTTACATTAGATTTTAATTATAATAATTAAGTATAGAAAGTCTATTTATGTGTTTGTAAAGTCAAATTAAACTGCCAATTTAAATGGATGGGTAGGCCATGACCTAGATTAGGATAAAGAATACTTATTATCCCGACATTCCCACGGGATCGAGATTCATGCGGGTGACACTGCGGAGCGCAGTTAGGCAAATTATAATAGTAATTCTTTGACAGTTGTCCGATTTACCTAGATAAACAATAAATTTTCCTGACCGAATATGCGTTTGGGTACGAGTTCTCGAATCACTCAAAAACATAACAAAATATTTTTTATCAGACTTTCGCAGAGTAAATTATGTGGGGGTTTTGATTAATTAAGTGATAAAAGAGGAAATTATGATAAAAATTGATCATTTACAGATAAAACATTGCATATCATCAATATCTGCACAAAGATCACTGTAAGTTCCAAAAGGTCATTTGATTAACATTATGCGTGACAATGAACAAGCATAAAACTAATACCCATAAAAACATAAATATTTTGATAAATACTTAAGCCTCTAGACATGACGGTGTAGACGGCGGAAATTACTAGTTTATTATATCAGCAATTTCTTATAAATTAGATAAAAAGTTTATAAATACGGTACTCTGCACTTTGCTAAAGGTGCACGCGCAAGTGGCTGGCGTGGTGTGAACCGGGGCCATTCCCGGAGAGCAAAAAAATACAAAATTAATATTAATTCGAAGACAACAATTAATGGTGATAAAAACAAATTGATTTTTAAAATGTATTTAGTCGGTTTTGTAATATCTAGTAAAGCATTAATATTTTCAATAGTTCAGTTTTATATATATCTAGTAATAATAAAAACTGTAAGATTGTGCATTTACTAAAATAATGTAAAACTTAGGAAATAACTTTTCTTGGAAAAATTAAGAAATTTTGCAGAATTTAAAAAAATATTAAAATATTAACTGTGATTTGCAATAAACATTAAACTGTGTAGTATTTTGCGTTGACGTTGTTATTTTTTAGGGTTTAGATACGTATACGCGGCTGTTAGTAAAAAAAATCGAAATCAGCAAAACCTTGTTTACTTACTGTAACTGAGTTTTTTACCCAAATGAAAACCAGATTTTTTAAATATCGAGTGATAATTTTTACATGTTCAAGATGGCGGACTCACAGAAGAACATAGACGTGGACTCCGAAGTCTTCCCGCCAGAAACAGAGCGCGAAGTAGATTTAGATACTATCCTCGTAGAAGAAATAGGACAGTTTGGAAAGTACCAGTTGAGGAGTTTTTTATTGTCTGTGCTCTTGGTGCAGTTCGTAGCCTGGAGCGCCGTTGAATATATTTTCACCACCTCTCGCATCAGTACCAGGTAAAGTAATATACCAACGATTTGATAATATCATTTATCCTAATGTGAACGTTGTTTGTCGTTGTTACCAATCTTATTTAAAAAAAAAATGTATCTATATACGAGTACATTAGTTATCCTCCAAGTTAGTTTCTCGTTTTTTTTAACCTGTTAATTGACTTCAATAAAGGAGCAGCTTCTATGTTCGGCTTTATGAATTTCATTTTTAAAGGTTCATGCACGTACATCAGTCATGTCAACGTCAAGTTGCTGATCAATCACGTCAATTTCAAGGACGTGTGTGAACAGATAGTCAGTCAGTCCGTCATAGCAAGGCTTGTTTCGTTCGTTACTCAGTCGATGTCGCGTCACCGGCAAATACAAGTTTTGATTTGCCGGTGACGCGAAATCGACTGAGACGCGCCGGTACTGACGTGACTGATGTGTGTAGTCAACGTCCTTCAACTTCTACGTAACTATATTTGACGTGACTGATTGGTGACTTAAAGTCGACATGACTGACGTGTGTGCCATGAACCTTTAATGTATGTTCAAAGATATTTGCATCAATTGTAGACCGATTTTGAAAATACTTTCTTCATCTGGTCAAGGAAGCTTGCGCGGTGGTCCCATATAAATTTTATTAACTTTGTAAGGGCCGTTTTGGAGTTGGCTTCAATAATACGTATTTTCTCACTTAGTCTATGTGGATGATATTATAATAAATTCCTACCACCGTTATTAACATACCAGGTAGTGGTATTCGATTTTGTGCGGGAGTAGTTACCACAACAAAAAACTGAAAACTGAAAAGTCAAAAACTATAAAAAAAACACTACAAAGTCAAATAACTTTAATTTCGGAAGTCGGTGGCAAAAACGAAAGTCAAAAACCAGACTTTCGACTTCCGAAATTAAAGTAATTTTTCACTTTGTAGTGTTTTTTTTCGAAGTCGGTTGTTTTTTCTTTTTGCAAGCAGTTTCCACTCACCATGAGTGTTGCCTTTTCTGTATAATCTGACATGAACGCTTTGCAAGTCATTTCACATTATTTTATTTAGTATTTTGTAATTGAAGTGCCTTTTTTTTTTGGGTCATAAATCATCAAATAACTTCTCTGGCTTGCTCTGGGCAGAGCGGGAGGACATGTCAGACTCTTACTGACTAAAACCCACCCGTGTTCCTTCAGTTGCCTGTACGTTGCCAAGGGCCACGGTAACCCTTTAGGATTTTTCCAGTCGGTCTTACTGACGAACCTATTTGTGATCTTTCTACATATATGTACCTATTTTTTGTTTTCTTTAAATTTAACTTATCGGTACATCTTGCCGACTGACTGACTCCTTGTCAATTCAAAAGTGCCGTAAATGGTTTAATTGAAATAAAAGCTTTTCTATTATAGATGTCTGATCCCGGAGTGTGAAAGTGAGCCGACGAGTTTCTCTCCGTACTGGTTGGAGAACGCAGTGCCACAGGGATCCAGTCAGGGCTCGTTCGACAACTGCGAACGTTTCGCCAACGTGAACGCGACGCTTCGGGTGGTCGACAGCGACACCTGTCCCGCAACACTGTTCAACCGCAACACCCGACTGGCTTGTGATGACTTCGTGTATGAGAACACACACTCCGTTGTTTACGATGTTAGTTGACAAAATGCTTGTTTTTTTATTTTATTCGATAAACACAGATGTGGCTTGTTTGCCACAAGCCACATCTGTGTTTATTGTTAAAAAACACTATATTATTACACAATAATTTTTAGTGGCCATAGTCGACTATCAAAAATAGGTGGCTTGGGTGTTGTGTGTATAGTATTCCGTAAGAAAAATGCTTGATCAATATTCGTTATCACTATGTAGTACGGGCTGGCGTGTGACGAATGGCGGCGGTCGCTGATCGGCACGGTGCGCACGTTCGGCACGCTGACGGCGCTGCCGATCACCGGCTTCGTGTCGGACCGCTGGGGGCGCCGGGTTGCGCTCACCCTCAACGCGTTCAACACGGCCTGGCTCGGCGTCACGCGGTACTGGGCTGACACCTACCTCGGTTTCATGTTCTCCGAGTTTTTTGAGGCCACTTTTGGATCTGGAGGATTTTCCTGCGTTTATATATTGAGTGAGTAATTCTTTTTGTATCCATTAACTTAATTTACACTGCTAAATGGGATCCATAGCTTGTTGAATGGTGGTTCTCCCAATGCACTCCTCTGTGTTTTGGATAATACAACATGGCGCGTATATACTGAACGGATACTGAGCAACTTCAGGATCTAAATAGTGTATTATTTGGCATCGAAAAATGGCGGAATATAGATAGAGTACGGTTTTCTGTAGACCAAAATAATTATAACAAAGCTCATACAATTTCGTATCGAAGTAGTTATGGTGGTAGACATAGGTGTATCGACACTATTTTTAACATTATTTATTTGGAATACGTTGAAGTTTTGATAAAATTAATTATACCTTACAATGTAGTGGGGAAAGTGTGCAAAAGATAGTAGTGACATGTATGTAAATTAATCGTATCGTGCAATTTGATAATATCAATACGTGATATATTGGTATATAAATTTTATGACCTGCGATTATGATTACATAGTTCTGTTTAAAAGATCGCGTGCCATGTGTCGAATAATTATCATGGAACGCCACGTGTAACACACTTAAATTATGTGTGTATTATTTTATCAGTTTTTTTATGGCACTAATTAAAATAAATCATATCACTTTTATGAATCAATATGCAACATTTTCAAAGAAATTATATGTTTGATATGAAGTGTGTAAAAGATCACGGTTATTAAGATGGATGCACGATCGTTAAAGGACTTAGTTCTTTTCAGATTCCACAAAATTTATCCTAGGTAAATAACTGAATCATTTAGAAGCTACATTCTTTAGTAATAATTTATTTCGAGCTAATAATATCTAATTTTTCATTGCTAAGCTGCCATTCCCATCTAATTCATGAACATGTTTACAGTAATGGAGCTAGTTGGCCCGAAGTACCGAGTGGCCGCTGGGGCAGCGATGAACACTTGCTTCGCGCTAGGACAAGTGACAATGGGGCTGATTGCGTGGGGCGTACCCAACTGGAGGAACTTGACTCTAACCCTCTACATCCCGCAATTCCTCACCATCTTCTACTACTGGCTCATCAGCGAGTCCGTGCGGTGGTACATGAGCAAGGGTCGCTTCGATGAATCCGAAGCTCTCCTTAGAAAAGTCGCAAAGGTTAACGGAAAACTGGTATCAGAGAAATCACTCCAAGCATTACGGCGAACAGCGCAGGAGAAGTTGAGGATCAGTGCGGAGGAGGCAGAAAAACGCGGAGGTGAACCCTGGTTGGTAGTACAGGTGTTCCAGCACAAGAAAATATTGATCCGTGTCCTCATCTCTCCTGTGTGGTGGGTCACAACCACATTTATCTACTACGGACTGTCCCTCAATGCCGTCAACATGTCTGGCAATAGATATTTGAACTTCGTGGCTGTAGCGGCAGTCGAAATTCCTGGCTTTTGGATCTCATATTTCCTGATGGACAGGATTGGAAGAAAGCCTGTGTTGACTGGAGCTTTTTGGTTATGTGCTGCATGCCAGATTGCTTACATTTTTATACCTCAGGGTAAGCATCTTAACATTTGTAATTATTGCGTAATTTTTTTTTTTTGATGATGATAAAGTAATAATAAATTAAAATAAAATCATAAACTGATAAGTGTTTGGCAGACATTTGCGAAGTGGCCAACATTCCGAATGCACTCTATGAACAGTTAATTTTCTTTCCTGCAGATTTGTACGCAGTTTCGCTGACAATATACCTGATCGCAAAGATGTCGATAGCAATGGTAATGACGGCAGTATACGTGTACACTGCGGAGCTGTACCCAACGAGATACCGACACAGCTTGTTCGCTTACTCCTCCATGGTGGGAAGGATTGGTTCAATGCTTGCGCCGCTCACTCCCGCATTTGTAAGTTACATTTTCGAACTTAGTATGGCTATTGACTGATTGAACGGAGTATTGTGTTCCATAACATTGTTACAATAACAATCAACGTTGGGGTAATATTGGAAGCATAATAATTTTAAATATCATTCATACTCAGTTTGTTCTTTAGAACTGAAAACTGAAGATCAGACGGATTCTTGAAGGAGTGCCACAGGGATCATCGTTTGTCCTTTGCTTCTTCAAGGTCTCACTTTCAGTAATCAGTAGCAATAATAGTATCTATTGAAAATGTATGATTGATAGATTTTGTGTTTGTTGATATTAGTTTTGTTTCATGTTTGATTCTGTTTGTTTGATATCATGTTTTACTTCCAAATTATTGTTTATTTTATGAGTGAATTTAAAGACTGCCTCGTTGGTCTAGTGGTCGCAAGCACTACTGTTGAGCATGAGGTCTTGGGTTTGATTCCCGAGCCGGGTATAGTGATATTATGTTTTTCCATATGGAATTGATCAGTAGCAGCCCGGAGTCTGCAATTGTGCCCGGTTAGTGGCAGTAGGCTCGCCTATTACTAGGTACTTAAACATAACTGGCTAAATTCGGTGTACTAAAGGTACACCTTCGGGGAATGCAGGTTATGAATTTAAAGTATTTCAATAATGTATACTTGTTCTGTTGCAGGGTGCACAATGGTTTACTGAGCTGCCATTTGTGTTATTTGCCTCGTTCGCACTGCTATCTGGTTTTCTGATCTTCCTTACACCAGAGACTCTTGGCCACACTCTGCCAGATACCTTCGAGCAGGCAGAGCAGATCGGCCTCAAAGAAAAGACGAAAAAATGACAACAGACCGCAATCACCTAATTATAGTGTTATGTATATCTATGGAAAATCTCGTATTGTAATATTTTTAAGATTAGATAAGAATAAAGTGAAACTTGTCGATAATGTATTTTATTGAAACGTTCAGAATACTACGCTTCGCAAGAGAAGATTCACGATTTGTATTACCTCGTGTCTGTTTACTGATAAATTAATGATAATATGCTGTAGCGTTATAAAAAATGTTTTCATTAAAGTGAAGATATTTTCGTAAACGGTTCAATCGAATCTTCTATGTTCCTCAGGTTATTATCACATGGTTACCTAACCAAGTGATGCAGTATGTGCTGGTACCTAACGAGCCTTGCCTGCAGGCAGCTAAATTGATTGCCTAACGACGTATGCCACTTTGCTAGCATCTAGGATATAGGCTATATTCATATGAATGAATGATATTGGGAATGGAGAAACAGGTCGAGATAAATTTGAAGATAGCCAGCACAAGCTCCGTTGCTATTGTAGGTTCTAACTGACTAATACATATTTTTTACCATAGTATAAGGGCTTGTACACGAAATTGCAAATCGGCGCGATGCGAATTCGCAACACAGAAGCTTCGGAACAAAATCTTAGAGTGCCGTCGCAGATTTTTACGATGTGACGACGCATCGCAGTTTTGTGTACATGCCCTATGCAATTCTCAAATAGCCAAGATAAGAATAAAAAAGTATGAATACGGATTGAGGCAACTTCGATGAAGAGTTATTACGGAATAGTTTTTGGTTGTGACTTTATAATTTGCAATCATCAATACAAATAACCATCCCAAAGAAAATCTACGGTGGAGCATACGGTGGAGGTCTGCCCGGCTTGGGCGGAGCACCGCCGTGTCCTCGTGCAGGCGATCGGTGGCAGTGACCTCTCACGTCCGGCCCTGGTCCAGGCCATGGTGCGGAGCGAGAGGGCATGGCAGGCTGTCACCTCCTTCTGCGAAGCAGTAATGCTCGTGATGGAGGAGGCGGGGCGCGTGAGGCAGAGACTACGGTCGCTCCCTCGAGCCCCTAGCCGCCGCGGTAGTAGACGCCCCGGGCGTCGGCAATCGATCGCCGATTTCCGGCCACCGTAGGCGCGGGCTTGCGGACGGAGAGTGATGGGTAGCTCTCCGTCCGATCAGGACCAAGCCCGGGTCGACGGCGCGTAGTGTTCCACGCGCGCCTCAAAGAGTTGTCAGCGAAGCTGAAGGGGTCCGTTAGGGCCGATGCCTACCACTGGGGTTGCGGATAAATCCTAAGGGGAAACCGTGGCCCCGGTCTAGGCAAGGGAAGGAACACGGGTGGGTTTTAGTCAGTAAAAGTCTGACACGCCCTTCCGCTCCGCCCAGAGCGGGAGAAGTCATTGGATGATTTCCCACCCAAAAAAAAATTTTAAATCCCAAAGAAAATCTAGTCGCAATCTTATCTCAGCGGCAATCAATGTCAATTTGAAAATAGAGGTTTTCTCAAACATGCTTGGAAATTCGAGCATTATTTTGACAACTTTCTTCGAGATAAATCGAAATTGCTGTACTGGCCGAATAAAGCGAGCGCCCAGCCGGCAATGTTTGTATTAAAATCCATATCTGTCGCGCTTAGTGGCCCAATAAATTACTATGAGAACTCATATATTCTGTCGTGTCATTTAAAAATGTAAAGAACCTTTTACTTCAACACATGGCAGCCAAGGAAGTAACTTAACAAAGATTTTATTTTAATTTGTATTTGGTTTGCATTACAGATAAAGTTAAGAAGAAACAAATGAGCATAATGGCGCGTGAAAAATTATCGTAGTTCGTCATTGATTCTGGAATTGATAATTAATTTACGTTTGGACTACCGCGCATTGTTTGAGAAAACTACTATACAAGCCTTGGCCTTAACCAGGCATTGATAGAATCACGAGGCCTCTGCTTCGCCTTGGCCAACATTTTCACGATCGTCCATCAATGCTTCTGTTGCAGGCCGCGACAGTAATGTACAATTTTTTGAGACTGAGACTGAGATTAAAATGCGAACGTTCGCAAAAATACGGGAATTGCCTCTCTGTTTATTATTATGCTACACAATGACACTACTTTAAAAAAAAAAATTACGAGAATGATTGAGTAAAAAGGACAAAAGAGTTAAAAACTCGTGTCTTGAAAAAATTCGATGTAAGTAAACGTAAAACTACAAGAATACGAAAACGAGCTTCAAAGTTACGTTATATTACTGTATACTGCAGCATTGCGCGGCCGTTCAAGCCTATTTTGTAGTTGTAAAAGTTTCATAAACTATTATTTCTTTTAAAAATTTCGAATTGAGCACATTTTCAAATTTTGAATTCTATATCGTTCGAAGGAAAACAATTTTTTTGACTTGCGTCATTCTATGGTGAGTCGCTCTGGATAAAACGTCATGGAATAAAATAATTTTTCTTTCTGCTTCAAGCGTCTAGTTTCCAGTTCAACAAACTTATCAAAAAGATGACGATAGTATCTTTGTGCTAGCTGGTCGCAGTTTTAATTAAGCATATCGTGTTCATTGTGGTGTCTAGTCCTCAAGTTAAATCTATAGTTCGTACCAGCCAAGCGAGCGTCTAGAACCACTATTATTGGTGAAGTATTTACTGTACAAACATGTGAGTATTCAACCAATTTCCCGTTTATCAAATCATACACTCTCGCGTCCCACTAATCGCCTAATCTAGCCTATGCCGTTTCTAAAGCCCTCTCGTTTTCGGACCTTGACAGATAACAAGGCCGCGAGGCCTTTCCTGGGACCCCCGTCCGTCGCGTGGACAGGATCCTGGCGTTCTCTAGTCCCAGCCTGCGTCAACACAGACCCACGTCTTCCAACCTCGTCGGGTTTCTCCGGCAACCGCGACGAGATCGTACCAGAAAGCAGCAAGACGGCGTTCGGTGCTCAGGAACTCAGGGCTCATTGGCTTATAAACTTCATCGGATTAGTCTTTACTTTATTTTCGAATCTTAAGCTAGGCAATCCATCGACCGCGCTGAACTCAGATTTATTGCCGGTTTAATTGCTCTGTTCTACCTCGCGTCTCCGGGATTAAATTAGTAAAGGCCTATACATATTTAACCCGCGTGCGATCGTATACTTAACCCTCAACCGCATAATTCTCCGTTCGGTAAATAAAAAAACAACCATAGTTATAAGCGGCTCGCAATAGTCCTTTAATTTATTTATTTCTTTTTATACCAAACTGTTTCTATTTTTTTTACTTTTGAATTATAATACAAATCATATTTAAAATCTTCTGTTCTTTTTCTTCGTATTTAGTTATCTAATGCAAGCGTGGGTTCGATTCTCACCAGGCATTTCTAACAAGTGGCAGAAGCTGATTTTATATGCTACAATACGTAGTATCACGTCATAGTAATATCGTCATAAATCATAAGAAAGAACACTTACTAGTTTGTGACCCGAATGTTGATTCACGTAACGTTCACGTTTTCCATGTCAACGTAAAATAGTGAAACGAATTTACGATTTGTTTACTTTCGTTCACTGAAGTTGTTTTAATTAAGTTCTAAAAACCTTGGACCCTAATGAGGGTCAAGTATATTGAGTTCTAATCTCGATGAACTAGAAACTCTGGTCGAGTCCGACGCATAACCGCTTCGAACTTGACCAGAGATTTTTAATTTTTGTCGTTGCCTCGGAAAAAAGCATAGAAACATACACGCAGCGAAAACAAGTACAAGTAAAATAAAAACATAAAAATCTATTCAGAAAAAAATATCTGTCGAAACGATGCGAAATAAAAAGGCTCTATTCAATGTGTTCAGTTGTATAAATGCTCTGTACTGGAAATGATGCATATTCTTTGTAATTACATTCTAAAGAAAGATACGTACAGTACGACACAACTTAGATGTAGCATAGATTTGAAAATTTTCATTCATTCATTTCAATTTTACGAATGTATTTGGCTATGAGACTTTACAAGTTATTGCGTTTTCGCAAGATCATTTTCACCTAAAGCAGTAATAAAGATTGGTGATTTTGAAGGCTCCCTCACTCAGTTCGGATGATAATCGGTTTTACGAATTTTGCCGATGCTACATCTAAGTTGTGTCGTACTGTAAGTCATTCAATATTTTCGTCTCGAAATGAAAGACTATTTCGACATGCACAATTAATTTTCCACTTCGAAAGGCCAAAATATTAATACAATTATTTTCTTTCATATCTCATTTATTCGATGAAGTAGTTAGCGCCCAACGGGTTGGTTTCACGATCATAATAAAAGCTGAACCGAAAGAAAATAAACACACAATGCCAATCTATCACGCTATTTCCTATGCATGTTTAGCTAAATAATATTTAGATTAAGTAATATGGTACTCATTACTGTAATATCGCTAAGTACCCAATTAGGCACGAAAGGTTACTATTTCGTTAATAACCACTAAGCAGGATTTTCAGCTTTATATTGCAACGGATTTTTTTTTGTGTTTTTAGGGCGGTTTTAAATTACCTAGTGTAATTAGTAGTTAGAGGAGGTTGTGGCTAAATAATAACAGCCGCACAGGTCGATCCATCAGGTTAAGCTACGCTTGCCGTGGTTGGTCCGTGGATGGGAGACCATCTTTACATACCGAAACTCCTCTGTGCCCCGGAAAGCGCGTTAAGCCGTTGGTCCCATGGCTGTTGGTTGTCATTCGTGGATCTTTGTCGTTACGGGTCGTCAGAATTCCGAAAGTCTGATAACCAGTCTTACCAAGGGGTATCCTATTACGCAGTTACTGGGTTGTGAAGGTCAGATAGGCAGTCGCTCCATGTCAAATTCTGGTAATTAGCAGCATCCGGTTCGACTGGAAGCCGACCCCAACATAGTTGCGAAAATGCTAGGCAGATTAAATTCTAAAAAAATGTTTATGAATTTTACGAGTACCTACTTTAAATTAAAGCTCGTATAATCTACCTGGCTCATGCAGAACGAGTGTGTTTGTAGCAGATAGAAACGGCATCATTTAGAAAAGACGATAATTTGTTCAATAACTTTATTCTAGACATAAGGGGCGTAGGTATATACATTCATTTTAAGGACCCATTTATTCTAAGCCTTACTATCACAATCATCGGTCACTCGGAAGTTTCACTATTCAATAGAAAACTTTTCAGACCGGATTAAAAACTGTGACCTTTCAGGGAGAAATCAACCTTATCTCGGCTATCTACGATTGAATTTAGGTCATTTCGATTAAAGGTTAGGGGTTCGGTATTATTCCGTTGAGTGAGGCGTATTCAGAGCGATTTTATATAGCCCTGTGACTTGGAGTCCTCGGGACGTTTGACTAATAACAAAGGGACACACACGTGGGTCGGGGGCGTAATAAGGTAAAACTTCTAGCAAAGTCACTCTGTTTTTGTGGAAATATAAGGACGAATGTTTTAAACCGACTTGCTGATGACGGTGGAATGGCATACATTAATAGGGATATAGATAAAAAAAATTGTTTTGTTCTTCAGGTAGATGGTGGGACGTGGACGCGGACGTGATGTGGTCGGGACGCTAGGAGCATGTGCTTTTGCTGCGAGTGCTGGCATGGCGGACCAGTCGATATGAGCCGTGGAATAGACGCCAGTGTACGGATACTTGAGCTGTAGATCAGCATAATTATGTACTTTAAGTATCTATTGAAATAAACAATGGGCAGCTCGGGTATGTGTGCAGTTGGGCGTGGTGTGGTGCGTACGTTTGTGTGAGCATACGGCGCACTAAAATACAAGGCGATGTGCCTATTTCTTAACATATCAAAACTGTGTGTTATAATGCAATATTAAGTAAACTAAGAGTGTAATGTATCCACGAGAACCCTGCCGATAAACTTGGCAGAATAATTGTGAAATACCCATTGTGTAACTTTTTTGAAATAAATAATAAAAAAAAATTAAAAAAAAAAAGATTTAAAAAAAAAAATGTTTTTTTTTTTTTTACGTAATCTAAAGATTACGGCAATACATTGAGTTAAAATGTGGCGTCGCTACCCGGTATATTTTATATTGACTTGTGACGTAGCGAGCCCCCACTTACCAACTTTAATGCGTTTTATCTAAACCGTTTTTTTAATAATACGAATAAAGCAAAAAATACGTGTCTAATATTTTTTTATTATCTAACTGACTGACTAAATAGTTTAATTTTTTCCCCATTCCCTATTATGATTATGCTATATGAAAATATATTTAGGTACTTATACTTGACTTTCAAATAAAATATACAATCTAACACCAAAATATATACCTTTATTAAGGTTCAAGTACCTATATAAAGGAAAAAGATAGGAAAGAGCTCACATAAAAAAATTCGTCCGCATCGCTGTCAGTGGAAAAAGTGCCCAAAAAGTTGGCAGCGTTGCCACGTTAGATGGCAATGCTGATTCTTTGACCTAAAAATGTTATGCTAATACGTAAACTATCTACAAAACTACTGACCGATGTAGTTAACACTATGGCAATGTGGTGGCAGGATCATAATATTCTTAAATGAGTATTAGGGTGGCTATACAGCCACCAGCAACGCAAGAAATGGCTAAGTAAGCATTTCACTAACAAAACCTGGTTCTTCCCATTCTGCAGATGATTCTGTCCAATAGACACAGCTATACAACTTGTATAATAGAGAAGTTTGAAAATGATCTCATTTGTAGTCATAGAGTAAAATATATCCCAAGAAAATGTAAGGAGAAAACACCTGCATTATTCCCGGGCACGATATTTATATCACGCTACAACATATTTGCGTTAATACTGCAAATAGCAGCGTTAGGTGTCGAGGAGATGGAAATAAATCGACAACGCAGTCTTGCTTGACTATAAAGTACCTATCTTTGAATATGCAGCTCTATCGCTTTTGTTGTCGTTGGGGAAAAAATTAATCTCGAAGTAATTAGTAGGTCACTTTCTAGATGAGGAACCTCGTACTGATTTAATGTTTCTACGAAATGAACAAGACAAAAAAAAAGTTGCAAAAAGGAGACAAAACAATTTTTTCGATCGCAGAGCACTCTAATTCGTGCAAAATGAAACGATATGAGGGATCAAGATTCAGCTAAAACTTTGTTGGGCTAGTGTTTCATAGTTCCAAAATTTCTTCATAGCATAGAACTGTTTTTGCAGCCATAAGACGAAATTCATGGCTTTCAATAGACATGTGAGCCTATCCATACTAATACCGCCGGGGTTGCGGGGAGTCCCAAGGGGAAACCGTGGCCCCTGGCATGGCAAGGGAAGGAACACGGGTGGGTTTTAGTCAGTAAAAGTCTGACACGCCCTTCCGCTCCGCCCAGAGCGGGAGAAGTCATTGGATGATTTCCCACCCAAAAAAAAAAAAAAAAGGTATACCAACCGTTATGATAGACAGATTGGTAGCCTGAGACGTGGGTAAAACAAAGGATTAGGTTACCTTCATCCAGAATATTTATTTAAAAAAGATCTATACTAATAACATAAAGAGGTTAAATTTGTTTATTTGTTTGTAAGTTTATGTAGAGGGTAACCGCCGGAACTACCAGTCAGATTTCGAAAATTATTTTTGCATTGAATAGCCCAATTCTTGAGACAAGTTATATACTCGCAGACGAAGTCACGAGCAGAAGGTAGTATAAAATACACGCAGACAAAATAGCGGACAACAGCTATAGTGAAATAAAACCTAAGAACTTTGCACGTCGCGCGTCGACGTGAAAAACTTTATTCAGTAAACGTATTCAGAAGTTCACATTCAGTAGAGTACGCCAACGCTGCACTATTTCATAATGACATTGCCTGCAGGCGCTAAACTTCAGTAAAAATATCCCTGTGACTTTTGTAGGTTTTCCCAGAATATTATCCCGTATGTTTAGCAATTCCAAAAACGTAATTACATATCAGAACTCACGACGTGGCGTAACCGCAGCGGTTCGTATAGGCCCGCAACGGTTCGCACCCGTCCGCATCGAGTCGCCACGCGTTATTCAAGGTCATGGGTCAGGTAGAACAATTAATTTGCATATTTTTCTTTCGACCAAATTAATTTAAAATTTGGAAGGGTTAATTATGGGATTAAAGCTTGGCTTACGTTATTTCTCGTTGGGTGATGGAATATTTAATGACTGATATATTTTTCAGGGTTAGGTTTTCACGAAGATTCAAGTTACAGCAATGTTTTTTCAACTAATTTGTTTAAATAATAAATTATTTATTTCTGTAAGAAGGTTTGTACAAATAGTTAACATGTATCATATATTATATAAAAAAATAGACGTTAAGTTAAAGAACTATGTGCTATATAAACATAGAATTCGTTTAGGATTTCGATGTCATTAAATTTTTGTATTCCATCTACTTTAATGTTCCCGATGTTGAATTTTTCAGTATCAAGGGACGCGTAGCAGTGAAATAATGGTGAAAAGAAATAATAGGTAGGTACTTCAAAAAGAGTAGATTTTTTCCATAGTTCATGTATTTAATTAGTAGCTTAGGCCCGCGGTTTCGCTTGATTCTAAAAGTTGTTTTTCTATCCCTTGGGAACAGCACTGTTTTTCTGGATGAAAGCTACCCTTTGTCATTTTCTGTACCCCTGTCAACGTGTATGCAAAATTTCATGATGATCGGTTGAGTAGTTAAGACGTGAACAAACAAATAAACAAACAAGCTCACTTTAGCATTTATAATCCTACTATATACCATAAACCGAGCAATACCTATTTGTATTTGTATTGTATATTCATCATCATCATCAGCCTATTAATGTTCCCACTGCTGGCACACAGGCCTCCTCTCTGTGAGAGGGAGTGGGCTGTAATTTATATATATTATAATTATATATTTGTAATCACGTTCTCAAAAACGGCTCAAACGATTTCGATGAAAGTTGCAATATAGGAGCTTACGGGGCCTAAAATCGATCTAGCTAGGTCTCATATCTAGGAAAATTCGATTTCTCCGTATTTTCACCCGAGCAGAGCTCGGTCACCCAAAGTTTAGAACAAGATGGCGACCTAAGATTAATGACATGGAAGTTTGGAATAAGTAATATCTAATATCATAGAAGAGCAGTGGTGGCCCAGTGAAAAGCAGTGGTGGCCCAGTGGTAACGAATTGCCTTACGATTGTAGGTCGTGGGTTCGAACCTAAGCAGGCGCTTTACTTTGTGTAAATAATTTCATCATCACTGCTCTCAAAACGGTGAAGGAAAACATAGTGAGGAAACCGGCATGTCTTAGAACCAAAAATTCGAAGACATGTGACATATATCTACCAACCCGCACTGGGCCTGCGTGGTAGATTACGGCCGGCGGTATCCCAGCAGTTAAAACATTAATAGGCTGATGATGATGATGATGAATATCATGGCAGCATGGAATTAGTATGTACTATACATGGAATTAGTATGAACTTTCCTATATTATTAAATGATCATTCTCTATTTTCACCAGAACAGAACTCAATCGCCCAGGTACTATTATATAAGTTAGGATTCAAAGATCAGAAATTACTTTCAATAAAAACCGCAAAACGCAGACCCACACATTTCAATAACTTTAAAAACATACAGACCGATCCACGTTACGTTATCCTTATCCTTAATCTCACTTACATACCTCTATATACAAACGATTTACATGAGTTGTATTGTCGAGGGCACTCGAGCGCAAGCCAAGGTTCAAGGACACTTGACGATCGTAGAATTTATTGAAGCCCGACATTTGGTAGGAAACTTCCAGCATTTAGGATAAAGGTGAAGCCTGAATTATTCAAAAACGTACGAATAGTGGAACCTTTTTGTTCATAGAAGGTAAATTAAAGGACTTAGAAAAGTTATTCTATTGATAAAAAGTTTTTGGTTCATGATAATCACGACTCTTCAGCAAAGTTCAAATTAGTTAAAGGCCTGAACAATTTCCTTAAAAAAAAAGAAATCCTACTTTGGCTTGGAAGCTATAGTTATGATGATACGGAAAACATTATTAGTAATCTAACCTAGTGGACAGACTCAGCTCCGACTTATGAGTTGCAAATCGTGGGTTCGAACCCAAGCAGGCGCTTTACTTTGTGTAAATAATTTCATCACCACTGCTCTCAAAACGGTGAAGGAAAACATCGTGAGGAAACGTGTCCAAGGACGAAAAATTCGAAGACATGAGACATTTACCAACCTGCAATGGGTCCGCGTGGTGGATTACAGCCCACTCCCTCTCACTGAGAGAAGGCTTCCGTCCCAGGGCCTGTGTTGGGGCCGTTACCACTGGGCCATCACTGTTTTTATGTTTCTTGTGTCCCTAGGTAAACCTTAAATAATAAAAAAAAAATTGTTGTCTTCTTCTTCTTTTAGTGTGGTTAGCTAACCTGGTTATAGCGGCAATAGAAATACACATTTCAACTGTCTACCTTTACGGTTCCTGAGATATAGCCCGCTTACAGACAAACGGACAGACAACGTAGGCTTTATAATAGGGGTCTTTTTGGCACCCTTTGGGGTAGCAAGGTAAAATTGTTTGTTCATGATTAAACGCGGGAAGAATCAAGTTCGTATCTATTTGTATAACAATAGGTCGAATTATTCGACACATCATCATCATCAGCCTATTAATGTTCCCACTGCTGGGACACAGGCCTCCTCTCTGTGAGAGGGAGCGGGCCGTAATCTACCACGCGGGCCCAGTGCGGGTTGGTAGATGTCACATGTCTTCGAATTTTTTGGTTCTAAGACATGCCGGTTTCCTCACGATGTTTTCCTTCACCGTTTTGAGAGCAGTGGTGATGAAATTATTTACACAAAGTAAAGCGCCTGCTTGGGTTCGAACCCACGACCTACAACTCGTAAGTCGGGGCCGTTACCACTGGGCCACCACTGCTCACACGACACATCATCATGCTGAAAAGTGTGTATTTAATTGTACCGGAAAGTAATCCTGACATGTTAATGTTGAAAATTATTTAACTAAATAAATAGGTCCTACTCGAAAACGAGGGCTCATATTAATTTCTGTGCAAATATAACCAACGCATATTATTTATCTTTAACAACAATTTGTGATGCTAAGGTTAACAATGTTTATATGACATTGTTAGGTAATAAACTGTGACAGGCTTCACGAGATGTCTTAAGTTTTATTAAGCTCGACTTGGTAGGAGCACTGCCGTACCCCTCGATATTTAATTGGCGCATTAATTGCCATCGCCACCATAGAGAAAATAAACGATTTCAAAATGAGAAATGGATTATTACCTAAATGAATAAAAAATGGAAAAATAAAAACAACGGGTTGCACTCCGGGAGTGCCGGCAGAAGTGAAAACTTGAATATTAACGTTGTGCATTTTTGAATATTTTGGAATGGTTCGGGAATAATTTCGCACGAATAGCTTTATTTATCAGTATAAAAGTACTATAATTTATGTGGTTAAATACAATATTCATTAGTAGTAGTAGTATATTTATTTATTTTCAAAATATAGTCTATCTATATATATAAAAGGAGAAACTGATTCACTGACTGACATATCAACGCACAGCCGAAACTACTGGGACTAGGAACGTGAAATTTTTCACACAGCTTCCTTTAATAATGTAGGGGAGCACTAAGAAGGGGTTTTTGAAAATTCGACTTTTAAGGGGGTGAAAAGGGGGGATTTCGATTGTATGCTAAATCTTATTCCTTGAGTTAATAGACTTGAAACTTGGCACGAATACTTATCTAAGTAAATCATAAAGTTTGTCATTTTTAGTTTTTCTAAGCTACCCCCTAAACGGGGATTGGGGGGTGTCAAAGTTTGTATGAAAAAAATTTTACGCAGGGTCTGAATAACTCGAAACTCAGTATTTATACTTAAAATCGAAAATAAAGAATAATGCGTATCAAGGTTTTTCGGAAACAACCCCTAAAGGGGTGAAAAAGGTTAAAATATTTTAATAACGGCTGCGATTTACTCATTTTTCGTCATGGGTGTCGTTTTCGTAGTTTTCGATAGTGCTAAAGCCGATAGTGAGGTCAAAATGTAAATCCAAGATGGCGGCTGCGAAAGTTTTCTTATTTTTCGTCATGGGAGTCGTTTTCGTAGTTTTCGATGGTGCTAAAACCGATAATGAGGTCAAAATGTAAATCCAAGATGGCGGCTGCGAATTCTTTTTTATTTTTCGTCATTGGTGTCGTTTTCGTAGTTTTCAAGGGTGCTAAAGCCGATAGTAACGTCAAACTGTAAATCCAAGATGGCGGCTGTTAATATTTAAAAAAAATTCGTCATGGGTGTCGTTTTCGTAGTTTTGGGTAGTGCTAAAGCCGATAGTGAGATCAAAATGTAAATCCAAGATGGCGGCTGCGAATTCTTTTTTTATTTTTCGTCATTGGTGTCGTTTTCGTAGTTTTCATGGGTGCTAAAGCCAATAGTGACGTCAAAAAGTAAATCCAAGATGGCGGATATGAATAATTTAAAAAAAATCGACATGGGTGTCGTTTACATAGTTTTCTAATGTGCTTAAGCCGAAAGGGAGGTCTAAATGTAAATCCAAGATGGCGGCTGCGACAAATTTCTCATTTTTCGTCATGGGGGTCGCTTTCGTAGTTTTTGAGGGTGCTAAAGCCGATAGAGATTACTTCGTACTAATACTTATCTTAGTAATAAATGGGGATTGGGTTTGTCAAAGTTTGTATGAAAGATTTTTTATGCGAGGTCCGATTTACTCGAAACTCAGTATTTATACTTAAAACCGAAAACAAAGAATAACGTGTATCAATATTTTTCGGAAACAACCCCCTACCGGGGTGAAAAGGGTTGAAATATTTTATTTGCATCGCACTGACCTATATCAAGATACACGCAACGACATAAATTTTTTGGAATTTGCTTTTCACAATTGGGCCCGGTAGGTGACGCTGCAATCGAAGTTCAAGACGGTATTCTGTTCATGACACGTGCACAATTTCTGAGCAGTACCTAAACTAACCTAACAAATAGTACTAGGGTTTCATGAATTCACGATATAGTATTTCAATTATTAAACAATCAATCTGCCTAGCCTTTCCCAATTATGTTAGGGTCGGCTTCCTGTGTAACCGGATGCAGCTGAATACCATTATTTTACATGGAGCGACTGCTTATCTGACCTCCACAACCGAGTTACTGGGTAATACGATACCCCTTGGTAAGACTGGTTGTCAGACTTTCGGGCTTCTGACGACCCGTAACAACTGTCAAAGATCCATGAATGGCAGCCGGGACCAACTGCTTAACATGCTTTCCGAGGCATGGAGGAGTTTCGGTATGTCAAGATGGTCACCCATCCACAGACCATCCACGGCAACCGTAGCTTAACCTGATGGGTCGACCCGTGCGGCTGTTATTACTTAGTTTCAAGCTCCTCTACAATTCTTCTCTCAATTTCTATCAATTCATCAATTTCTATCATTAGACATCGTGCACTATTTCTGAATAACCTAACAAAAAGTACAATCATTACGTTTTACTACTAATAGGATTTGTATTAGGCGACAGATAGTTTATAACCTGGACAAAGAATACTTTTTATCCCGGTAGTACGTTTCCTTGGTTTTCCGACATCCACGCGAGCGAAGCCGCGGGAAAAAGCTAGTCAAAAATAAACAATTTATTTAAGTACTTTTCATGAAGTATGTTTTGACTGCTTTTTACTACCCATCAATATGGGTAAAATTTCTTACCTCGCAATCTTTACGTAACGTCAAAGACTATTTATTTTGATATTTACTTTGTCGGTTGCTAGGCAACGGATCTTACGGCACGTTCTGATGCTAGTTTAAATTTTTTTAACCATCCCAAAAAAAGTGCACAACGCCGCTAAAGAAGTTTTTACTTGAAAAACTGTATATTTTTGTGTTTTTTTTTTCAATTCTAAATATTTTATTTCACATAAACCTACATGGGCACCTAAGGAACGTCAAAAGCTACGCACGGTTCCAATTGGTCGTTTCCTATGGAGAAGAGCCGGCAAAAAACTCCACGGTTGCTCTTTTAAAAATAATTGGGTTTTACAATAATAGTGTATTACCCCGTGTCACTTTTTTGTTCGAAAAAAGTTGACCTCTGTCGGCACGACCAAGTGTCCGAGAAAAATGCAAGTGACGGTTATGTGTTCGCGCGATGATCGATCTTTTCGAACAATCGATTAATTACTTCCCGTAAATTGAAATAGCGTTCACGAGTTGCTATACAAAGTCAACCACACTCACAAGTACAATACAACCTAATATGCTATTATAATCTACGTCACAACATTCACGTTGAGGACTGACTCCCAAAATACAAGCCCTGTCTAAGTTCGGGTATTTGTTTCAATAACTAACGCAAAAAAAAAAAAACTGTATCTGCATACCAAATTCTTGTGAATCCTCTCATTATTTTGTGACAGTAAGCTTTTTACTTTTCTTGTATTCGTCTCGTTCTCGGTATTACTGTACCACCCTAAGGTCGAATGTTACTTGCACCTCATAAAACTTCAAGGTCTATTTTGGCTTTAAACCCAATGTGACTGTTTCTACATAATTATCAATCTTAACACTTTGAAGGGCTGTAAACGAGACACAATAGAAGTTTTATTGTTATGACGCCTATGGGTGTTTACTGTCCTTCAAAGTGTTAAGGAAGATTCAATTTACACGTGGGAATTTTGGTGCAGTGGTAATGAAATAATAATTATAATACGAAGTCGGCTATACGTTAAGTTAGGCGGACTAGTCTTGAGTACACTACTAGGCAGCCCTGTTATCTTGTAGTCTGGTTATTAATTTTACCATGATCAGATACATACGGTGAAGAGTTGGCGTTTTTGGGGGATTGTCTTATGTAATTTTGACGTTCGAAAAGTGCTGATTCTCAGCCTAGTTTGAATAAATGTCTTATACATAACAATCACGCCTGTATTCTCGAAATACGAATAGATTCTATAGGTACTAGGTTCACCTCTGCCTCACCCTTCCCTTCAATACCCAAATTTGGCCAGTTTTGTTTAAGTCCCGTCCCAGGTGGCGAGAATATTGCCATCAACCCGGCAGAAATCCAGACCCCGGGCTACTACTGAGAAAATCCAGATAACAAAACCCAATAACACTGCGATACCCGGGAATCGAACCCGGGACCTCATGCTCACCAGTAGCACACTTGTGACCACTACCTACACAAGTCAAATTAACTTCGTTCAGATATGAGAAAACAAGAATATCGAGCAACTTTTTTATACAGCCAAAAACTGTGCCACGTGAAAACAGTGAAAACTAAACTATTTGGAACATAGGTACCTATTATATCAAAAAAGAAAAGTAAAGTGTGTAAGTACAAAGTCTCGGGGGTGAGATAAAATATTTATATGAAGTTGGGACAGAACGGCCATTCAACGCTATGGGGCCGTTGGGACGGACGTGTTGACTGGTGTAATGGTGGAAAAATCTGGAAGGTTTGGGGTCGACGGACTTGAAGTGGCACGAGTTTTCAGGAGTTTCGAAGTTCGGACACGACTGTAGGTTTTAGTTTTCGAGTCCAATATTCTAAATGTTAGGCTGAGGCTACATTAAGCCGCGACGCGACCTGCGACACATGAGCGATTAAAATAAATAAATGAATGCTCACGAATATGGCTACACCGTACATCAAATATTACTAGCGATCTTTAATTTCTTTATGCGATAGGAACAATATTACTGTAATCACGGCATCGGCTACATCAACATATCTGCGAAATTTAAGCGAATTTGTTAGAATTTTTTTCACTTGCACGACTAGTTCAATAGTTCTATTAAATATTATGCGTGTGGCTACATTATGCGTATAGAAAACCGCGATAAATGATTTGGTCTTATTCATTGCATGTGTACTGTAGCTACGTCAACGACGAATATACGCCGGATTTTCGCTTATAATGTAGCCATACCATGTTAATCTCGTTCCGCTCTTCCAGTCGCATCGCAAATCGCTGCCTATACTGTAGCCTCAGCCTTAGGCAAAAATAAGCTTGAATAAATCTTTTTTTTTTTTCTCGTGTGGTTATTGACTTATACCTGGTGTGAACTGGTGTCAGTGTTTTTTTGCCGCCCATGGGTCTCTGACAGGGATCCACACCGTCGAGTAATATTTCTCAGGCCAACTTCCTCACGATGTACAAGTCAGAGGCCTTGGGTTCGAACTCCAGACCTATGACTATGAATGAAAACTGAGAATAACTGAAGAAAGACGTAAAAATTAATTGTATCTATATATATGTATTAGTATGTATTCATTTTCAATTTATCTATCCCTTATATTGCACCTGCCATGTTTTGTCTCTGCATCACCCTACAGTTGACTGGTAGAAAATGCCCCAGGCATTAAGTGCGCCTTTGTACAGTATTTTTTTTTTACTTGTGCATAAAGTTTTAATAAAATAAATAAATTAATTAATAAAGAAACAAAACGGTATTCGTTTCAATAACAACAATTCTTAATTCCGGTGGGATGCACTAAGTACAGCATTCGCATTTCATTTCTGTTTGATCAGAATATAGCTTATTTAGATTCTAGACGAGTCCCAAAAATATTTTTGATCCAATTTGCTGGTGAACAACCAAATTTTTGCTACCTAATATAATACGAAAACAAAGTGAACAGACCCAAGTAATATTTTAAATGCACGAACGACAGTTAGATATACAAAACTCCCTCCTAACGCAAATCATAACAATTTCATTCGCAATACTTTTCAAGGCACGTACGTCACACCAATTTCTCCAGTTATTGTACCAGGTCACCGAGTATAAATAGTGAATCAGAAAGGGCCGGTCACGTATACCGACCCCTTTACTAAAATGTACCTGCACAATAAATAATATAAACAGTAGAATAAGTACGAACAAAACTTGAATTGACGCGCGACGTACTGATATACAGCATGTATCAGAAAGGTGGTCAAAACGGGTCGAAACTGAACCACATTCTGCATGGGACCAATTATAGTAATCGTGAAAAAAAAACAACTTTAACTACCCGTATAAAGCACTGGCACGGGGCGGGGGCACGTGCCAATGTGTGTTGGGCCATGTCAGTTTTAGTTGTTTTAATTTTTTAAAGTTTACTAACATAGTTTTTAAGCCATTAATGTTACTAACAGTATGGATTGTGTGTAGGTACTAGTATGTGTAGTATTATTATTAATACCTACTTGACCCAAATGTATAGGACAGCTGATATGACCACATGTGATCCCTGATGGCGGTTCACCAAAATTAATTCAGTTTGATCGAGAGTCCTAGACCAGTACCAGTACCCACTGCAATTAGTTCGAAAAAAAATCTGATCAATTTTTTTTTCGAACTTATGTAGCAATGGACTAGCAATCTGTTTCAATTCATTTCAATTTCTTATTGATCGTGCATTACGTAATTAGGGTACTGGTATGATCCACGTTGAATTATTCACTTTTAAGACAGCAGGGCCCGGTGGTGGCGTTTACATTTTACATTTTCTATTGTGAACACATGCTTTGTCTCTGCTGTTGACCGTTGAGGAGTTCCCTCATCTGGGTACAGCAGCTAGATCATGGTGGACTATAGAATGGACTATCATAATTAAATGCGTACATTCGTGTCTCTACCGTTGACCGTTGAGGAGTTCCTTCGCCTGGAGCCAATCCTAGGTATAGAATCAGGGCATTAAAAAAATGCATTGTGTCTGAAATTGAACCAACATTGTAAATTTTCAACTCCGTAGGAATACAGGAAGTGGTTTTAATTTCATCTTGCAAGATCTGACCAATACATACTAACTAAAAAGGCAAGTTAAATAAAATCTTGTAAAAACGTCATGACGCTCAAAATTTTACACTTTTTTTATGAAGGTTAAGGTACCATTCCGTAGTCCACCGCAGGCGACAACTGCAGGCGACGTGTCGTTGCGACGCGACCGGTTTCTATGAATTTCTATGAAAAACCTTCGGTAGCTAATGACACGTCGCCATAGGAACACATAGACTCCAATTGTGTCGCGGCGATACGTGGAGACTTTTGGCCAACAGTGGGATAATACAGGTTGAAAATAATTATTTATAAAATAATCATGGTTAGTAATCAGGCAGCCTTACCTTCGTAAGGCTTTTGTGTAGGTATTATCCTGATCTGCTGGAGCACACATTTGCCGAGTTTGTCACCTACATATGCTTTTTACACATTCTGACACAAAACTCACAAACACTAATCACAACAACCACTTTAAACTATTCATGCATTATTCATTAGACACGTAAATTGAAAATTCATTGAGTAATTGGAGCTGGCAAGAAAGTTAATTTATTATTTAGTTAAAAAATTACAAAAAGTCTTTTCTTTGTGACAGCTGTGCCACAGATAATATCACTTCTTTTGTATTGTGCCTCTGCGCGTGCGTCGATGACTGCGCAACGGAAAATTGTAATTTTAAATAATGGTAGATTATTAACTAAGTAGCAGCATTGGTGACCCAGTGGTAACGGGCCCGACTTCCAAAATGTAGCTCGTAGGTTCGAACCCAAGCAGGCGCTTTACTTTGTGTAAACAATTTCATCACCACTGAAGGAAACATCGTGAGGAAACCGGCATGTTCTAGGACGAAAAATTTGAAGACATTTGTGATTTCTACCAACCCGCACTGGGCCCGCGTGGTGGATTACAGCCCACTTCCACTCGAAGAGAGGAGGCCTGTGTCCCCAGTTGTGGGAACATTATAGGCTGATTATGCTAAAGCAGGCGCTATTTTGAATACCGAACGCAACGAAGGATTTTAGGGCTCCCAGGCACCTCGAGGGACCTCTGTATCAACTCCTAAGCGAAGCGAGGGAGTTAAGACTAGAATCTTGAGTGGAGCGGTCTACTAGGTATGATGAGAGTATCAGAAACTTGTGATATACTATTATCATACCTAGTTATTTGCAGTTTCATACACAACTTTTCCTAAGCTCATGCAATTTCATCAAAAAACACAATAAATAATATCGTAAATATGGCGCATAGATTCAACATTACACGGCTGGGGTACGCGC
This sequence comes from Conistra vaccinii, assembly GCA_948150665.1. Lineage (NCBI taxonomy): Eukaryota > Metazoa > Arthropoda > Insecta > Lepidoptera > Noctuidae > Conistra > Conistra vaccinii. The sequence continues at coordinate 1,897,361 of OX411329.1, read as the reverse complement.
CATAGCAGCCGCTACCACAGGTAACATTTATTTATCGATTATAATCTTTGAAAACTGAACATTAAAAAAAAGTTATTTTAAAAGCATTATTTTTTGGGGAAAATGTTTTTTAATTTCACGTGGTTTCAAAATTCAGTCACGTGATCGAATTTCAGTCAGTCATAAGGGTTTCTTTTTTTTATTTCAAAATAAGAACTTTACGATATGAGTATAGTTATTGTTACCTACTTATTCTATTTCATTCTTTTCCTTTCTTTCAACCCTATAATGCTAGGCACACACGCAGCGACTTTAATCGCCATTGTTTCGCTGACGATTTCAAAATCTCTCGTCCACACACATGTTTTTTAAATCACTAGCAACAAATCTGCAAAAATACACAAAACTAGTCTAGTTAAACTTCTGTTTTCTATTTCCACGTTGCCTGTAACCTACCTGCGCACCAATACGTTTCATCTTTTAACTTTGAAGGTTAGAAAGCTAAATTGAATTTCCTTATAGCTATTCAGAGTAATTGAGTTAAAGCTGAATGAAACTAACTGTTGTTTGCAGCGGGGTTGGTTATTACCGAGATAAAGGTTAATATGCGTTTTATGTAGGTAGGAGGTGTGTAGTAACTAAAATTACAGTATGCATTTAAGAGCGTTTACGTCGTATGGCATTTCATACAAACTTTCAAGCCCTTGTTTTCGAAATGGCAGCAAAGAACAATATCTTATTTAAAAACAGATAACTGGAAATCTCTGTTTATATGGAAAATTTAAAATCGGTCTAATTTGGCTGTAACACTATTATTCGAAAATGTTCTTAACTAAGTTTTTAGAACTTTGTATCTTGTATACCTATGATGCGTATGAAGTTTCATTAAAATCGGTTCAGTCATTTCGAAAAACAAGGGCTTGATCATTTGTATGAAATGCCGTACGACGTAAACCCTCTTAAGCTACTGGAGTTTCTTTCTAGAAAACGGTATTTTAGTAAGGGTGCCATCAGCCTCCGGCTACTCTCATGCGTTGTTCAGCTGTTTCTGCCAAGGTCATCGCTTCACCTAGCTTTAGGACATCCTATGTCTAGAGAGTCATAGGATGTCCTAAAGCTAGGTGAAGCGATGACCTGAATATTGTCTTTTTATTTGGTAGGCCCCCTGAGCTTAACGCAGAGGCGTTAAGCTCAGGGGGCCTACCACCACCTCTAAAGCAGTATTACTTTAAGTGTGGGAAAGAGATGAAGCTCTACAGGCCGTATAGCTCCATCTCTTTTGCCCACTGAAGGAAGATTAAAATAGTACTGCTGTAAAGGTGGTAGGCACAGATATAAATCTAACTAGATAACGCAAGTCCCTCCATCTGTATGAAAACCAAGCGTACCACTTTTTCGCACACACATTAAAAACAAATTTAGGTACTTACCAATGAAAGAAAATATTTCCAATGCCTCGGCCATTTTTTCTATACAGTCTTTACAGCTCAATATGGCATAAAAAGGCATTTTTCTAGATTTCGGTGGATTTCCGGTGCCGATAATGCTAAATGAAAAACGCAACTTACGATCATTGATCGTAAGTTTACTCCGTTTTTTGCCACGCGAAGTACATACAATCGCGTCATCTAGTTACATTTATATGTGTGTGTTAGGCCTCCAGTTCACGCCTCGAGCGATGCGACTTGCTACAAGCGACACGCGTGCGTCACCTGTTTCCGTCGCTCCGCAAGTCGCGTCACGGTGACTCGTGAGTGGCATGCTTTAAAAACTTCTTTCATTTGTTTTTTCCGCAGTCACTGTCGTAGAACGCGTGTAGTTTGAGGGTGTAGCTTCACCATGTCGACTAACCCAGTGACCACTAACCACGAGGTTAGTAGCCACGGGATTAGTCGACATGGTGAAAATTAACTTACCTATAGGTACTAATATAGTTCCTACTCTCTGAATATTCCAATGTCAAGCAGAGAACGACTACAGGATTTAAAATTACAAAAATATTTATTTATTTATTTATGTTTATTTTTATTCTTTATTACTTTATTTATTTAGTACGTGGAGGACTTACAGCTAATAAAAAGAGACAAAACAAAGAAGACCATAGTCACCAGAGAGCCAACAAATCCTCATAGACTTATAACAATAATCTACGTTGAGAGCACAAAAACAAAAAACACATCGCCTTAATTAGAATAAGAAGCTATTTATAAATTCCTACTTGGTTTGCAGTTATATTACTGAAGTAATAGAGAAAATAATAAAATTATTAAAAAAACAAGAACAAATAATATAACCTACCGCTACTTGAAAAATTTGTGGCTTAAGCACGTACCTTCTGGCCGAATTCACACTAATTGTGAATGGATCAAAATCATGTATAGACCATCATAATAACATACACAGTTGACAATTTCATTCTGGTCTGTACTATTATAAGGCATCTATTATTATCATATTATTATGCGTTTAAATTTATCTCCCTTAATTTATAACTCCCGTGTAAAATAATTAAACGCCCACTGACTGTGTGGGTTTAATTCCATGGAACAAGGTAACGATAATATATTTACGGCAGTAAATATTATCATAAGGAAAACTCGTAAATACCATGGTACCAGGTTAAAAATAGTTTTTTCTACGAAAAGCGGTTTATTAAAGATAATGTCATGAAAATATATTAAACTTCAGTATAATAAGCAGTCAAAAAAATACTGGGAATATAAAATTGATGTAGTACTTGCATAAGCAGTGATTACGAGTTTGGAAAAAACTAGTCCAAAAATACAAAATGTCAAAATATTTTATTTCACATAAACCTGCATGGGCACTTATGAAACGTCAGAAGCTAGGTGCACGGTTCCAATTGGTCGTTTTGTCGTCGTATTTAGTACCTATGATGTGCGTAAGGATCGTTGCAGGTGACGTTCTGTAGGTTTGTAGTGGTTACACCACCACATACGAACTACGCAACGAAGACATGACGTCACTCAATTCCTGCATGGCGCAGTTAGAGTTTACCGAGCGAAAAACATAGATAAGACTATCCGAAATCAACATATGGGCAGTTGCCCGCCAGACATGACAACCCGTCTGGTTGGAGGATCCTCCCTTTTCTATGGTGGATGAGTGAACTTTACACCCTGTTCTTCATACCTCTAAAGGTTATTTCTCAACCCATGGGAAGAAAGCGTGAGTTTATGTATGTATGTGTACTACATACATTATTATGATAGGAGATTAGGTATTATGATAGGATCAATCAACTTGAATGGACATAGGGGTGGGCTGTTACAATAAGATTATACTAAATGGGACCGTAAAAAGTAATGTTAGCTAATATTTTTCACCCCAGCCTGAGCTATGCTAGCTCATTCATGCTAATACGAGAAAATGTTTCTTTTTAAGTTTTAAAAAGGCCAAGAATAATAGCTGGTCTCAGAATTGAGTTCAAATTGCTGCCTTCAAATAGCGTAAGAAATTCTCCATGCAAAAAATGAACGTTATTTTAGGATTCCTTCTGCTCAAGATTTTACTCAAGATCATAATAATGAAAATAGCTGTAAGCTATTGTCGTATTCAATTTTGGTTCCAATTAGTTAGTTAATTGAAACCAAACTTTACGGATTAACTCCTAATCAAATATTTGATTTGACCTTACGAGTGTTATGAAAATGACTTATAAAGTCAACCTATTGGAGGATTAACTGTCCTCAGTAATGAATTCTTGCAGGATAATAAGCCAGTAATCTATGGTTGGAGTAGAACAGTACTTATTTTGTACTCATTAGCAATTTAATACAAGATAATGTAACGAAGGGATAGGCTGAGTCGTATAAAGCTTATTATACAGCAACTTTGTCCCAAATGACTAAAGTACAATTCAAAGGGAGGAAGGGCATTGGCAAAAACCAAGACTGCGGACTGCTACAAGAATTTTCTTAACTATTGGAAAAAAACAATCGAACTCAGGACCACAAACTCAGCGTCATGTTTGAGACGAGTAGGTAGACAAAAGAGCCAGTAGTAATACCAGAAAGGAGGAAAACATATACTGACCTTATCGGTGATGTCCTTCAGAAAGGACAGGTGCGTAGTACTCGTAACCGGCGAGCGTGTACAACCAGATTTATGAAGGTAAACGAGGCAAAAGGAGTATGTAAGTATCGTAGCGAGTGGCGTTCTGTAGTTTCTGCCTACCCCCATGGGAAGAAGACGTGAGTTTGTGTACCTATATAATGTATGTAATGCAAGAAAGAATGTCTGATACGAAATATTCTAGTGCGTCGTATCATTCACAATGTTTCCTAAAATTTATGGTATAACTGAAAATTACACGTTCAGCCATGCCTTTATCGAACCTAAAGCAATTAAAAACAAATTAGTGTTAGTTATTATCTTACTATTATATTCCTGCGCGAAGCCTTAATTACTGCCTTTATTCTACATTATCTGGTGTAATGATGTCGGTTTAGTTCTGACCTAGTTGTATTGTGATAGAAGGAAAATAGTGACCTGTATAGGTACAAATAATTTCATAAATTATGTACAAAAATCTTATGCCGGTTACAGATTGGTGGAACTATACATTAAATGTAACACAAATTATCCGTCCGCAATGCAACATGTATGTTATAAGCAAAATATATTATGTGGAACTATACAGGGTGGCAGGGACATCAACCCGAAAACTGTTACCATGGCTTCAGTACGTGAATTTGAACCCCCTTGCATTGAAATTTTTCTTTGGTTATATAAAAAAAAATTTGCTGTTCCATATATTTTGACCGCGTAGGTATTGCACTTTTCTTTTAAATAGCATATTTAAAAATAAAAATGCCCACGAAAAATTTCAACGCAGGTTTGCAGAATCATGTACTGAATAACAACAGGTAACAGTTTTAGCGTCGATGTCCCTGCCATCATGTATAAAGTTAAGATATTTTATGTTCCATATTTTATGCAAAATAAAGATATTCTTCTCCTTCTTTTTCTTCATGAAATGTAACACAACAACTAGTTGAATTTGTTTCAATGTGTGTTACATTTTATGAAACGTTTCACCAATTTTTACCCAACATTATAAATACCCATTTTATTGGAACACAAAAAGGCTTACCAAAAGATTAGCTCCCTCCTTCTACAAAGGTGGATGTCGTGTAAAGCTAATATTATGTCGTGTTAGGAAAGCGTTCTGTTAACTGCAAGTAGGTACCTACTTTCGTTTGTCAAGCATGATGATTATTGTTCTTATTTTTTTGTAAAAGAAGGTGTAGTGGCAATAAAAGAGTATGCTAAGATGGGTTGGTCATGTGAAAACACCGAGAATGACATAAAGTGACCTTATTGGTAGTGTTCTTCAGAAGGGTCAGGTGCGTAGTACTCGCAAACAGCGCGCGTGTATGACCAGATGTATGAACGTAAACTAAGCAAAAAATGTATGTAAGGATCGTAGCAGGTGGCGTTCTGTAGTCTCTGCCTACCTCCATAAGAAGAAGGCGTGAGTTTATGTGTGTACATATGTGTTTTTCCGTTAATGGAAGTCTAAAATGTCTAAACTCCATTTGAAAAAAGATGAGATATTTAACTAAACCCTTTTTACAGTCCGTTCAACCGATTTTGACTTCTATTGCGTTGGTGGCATGAAAAATGGCAGCTGCAGTAAACAGTTGGTATTGTAACCACTTTTTTGCGTTTAATGCCATCCTTATGCCAATGGTATAGAAGTCAGAACCGGTTGAACGGACTGTAAAAAATGTTTGTTTAATTGTCTAATCTTATTTTAAGGGCCTACGTCTCGTTTAGTACCGTAAAACGGTCACTTTAAAAAGCTATCTTCTCCTTAACGGCTTAGTTAAATGATTTGAAAAAAATATATGTTTGCTATAGATTCATCTACAACATATCTGAAACCGGGTTTTTTCGTATGACTAATACTTTTGCCTTAAAAAAAATATTTACCATAACGCTATTTTTGGCTAATATTCCTAACTACTTCTAAACGGCTTTGACGATTGGAAAAAAAATTACACTGAAAAATTGTTGATTAAAGGTACTACAAATTTGAAACTGCATTTGTAAATCAATCAATATTTGTTAAACAAAATGTCCCCATTTAGAGATAGAGGTTCAGAGGGGCTCTGCGCGGGACGCGGGCGGCAGTCGCCCGTGAGCATTGAGACGGGATGGCTGTGTCGCTCGCTGGTCCGCTCCGGCTATCGACCGAGTATGCGCATACGTATGTGTTAGTGCGAATATTTATGAAGTTATTGTATTAGTGTGCGTTTATAGACGAGCTTGCTGCAGAGAGTCCAAATCGATTGTGCGCGTAGGTGCTTTATTGTTGAGTTGTTCTTTGATGTACAATTATTAATACTTTTTTACATTGACAATTACATACAAATTAACAATTTACAATATAAACAAAAAAAATGTAAATGTAAAATATAACATAACATCACGACTGTATTCCCCGAAGGGTTAGGCAGAGGTGTACGAGTACCTATATAAGGTGTTAAAAAATTTACTTTAGAAACTTTAAGAGGTGTTTTAGACCATCGAACTGAATAACTTTTACTTTGGGACATACATTGATATCGCGAAAAAAAAAATCTGTTGATCCATAGTAAAGTTTAATACGTACTGTTCTAAACTGTATGGGACAGCTGTTTTTTTTTTCGCGATTTCAAAGTTAAAGTAAAAGTTATTCAGTTTGATGGTCTAAAGCGCCTCTTAAAGTTTCTAAAGTGAATTTTTTTTAAATCACTAAAATTTGTTTAGTCCTGTCAAACGAGCATTTCCCATTCTGAAATAGACTAAGGTGACACAACTTAACTATATTTTAGTTTGACAGCACTAAGATTGCACTGAGTTATTAGTTTAGTGAAAATGGCAATTTTGCTATTCTGAATTTGACGTTTTTCACCTAAAAATTTAGATTATCCAACTAAATCAGTCTATTTTTAAACGCGATTAAAAAGGAGTGGAATAAAAACACACACTTCACACACTTCAGCTGCAAAAACTGTATCTTTTTTTTTTTTTTTGCTTATATCTCGAAAACGGTGCGTCCTAGCGCAAAAATAATGGAAATTTCGACCCCCTCTGCTACCCGTAAACCCATATGCCCCTACTCATAGGTAATATTTAATCATATTTTCTATACAAAAAGTTTAAAATTCCATACAAAACACGTCAAGGCTGCCCCCCCCGAGCGCCTCTGTCTCTAAAAAAATTCACGGGGTAGAGCAAACAAGTACCACGTCGGCCGCGACGTGACTGTCAAATTCAATTTTAGATGTGTCAAAATTATTTTTTAATTTAGAGATATTTTTCCGCAGAATAGCTTTTAGATTCTCATAGCCAAAAGTAAGGAATTTTAGTCGTAGTTTAGTTAGTTTAGTTCGGTGTACAAGAGAATCGGCACCAAATATTTTCTTAAGTTACGTAGGTAAGAAGGTTAAGAAATAAATCTTGATTGGTGCCGATTCTCTTGTGCACCGAACTAAACTATCACTAAAATTACTTGCTTTTGGCTATGAGAATCTGAGATTCTGCAAAAAAATATCTCTAAATTAAAAAATAACTTTGACACATCTAAAATCGAATTTGCGTCGCGAACTCGCGACTCCACGTGGTACTTGTTTGCTCTACTCTGTGAATTTTTTTAGGTCCAGAGGCGCGCAGGGAGGCAGCGTCGACGTGTTTTGTATGGAATTTTTAACTTTTTGTATGGAAAATACGAAAATTTGTTACCATTGTGTTGGGGTAAAGGGGTTTAAGGGTTTCCTAAAGGGGGTCGAAATTTTCATTATTTTTGCGATAGGACGCACCGTTTTCGAGTTATAAGCAAAATAAAAAAAAGATACAGTACTGTTTTTGCACCTGAAGTGTTGGTGTGAAGTTTAGTTCATGACAACTAATTTTTATATTCCATTCCTTTTAAATCGCGTAAAAAAAAAATAGTCAAATTTAGTTTGAATAATCAAAATTTTTAGGTGAAAATCGTCAAATTCAGAATAACAAAATTCCCTGTTTCACTAAACTACTAAGTTAATAACTCATTGCAATCTTAGTGCTGTCAAACTTCGGTGGCAGTGACCTCTCGCGTCCGGCCCTGGTCCAGGCCATGGTGCGGAGCGAGAGGGCATGGCAAGCCGTCACCTCCTTCTGCGAAGCAGTAATGCTCGCGAAAGAGGAGGCGGAGTGCGCGAGGGAGTGGCAAAGGCCGCGCCCTACCAGCCCTAGCCGCCGCCGCCGTAGGAGACGTCCCGGGCGTCGGGAATTGACTGCGACTGGACTGGAAAGGGCTAGGCATCAACATCAATGGCGAGTATATCACTAACCTTCGGTTTGCCGACGATATAGTTATCATGGCTGAGACCATGGAGGACCTCAGTATAATGCTCGATGACCGCAGTAGAGCCTCCAAAAGAGTGGGTCTTAAAATGAACATGGACAAGACAAAGGTCATGTCAAATGCCCATGTAACACCCGCCCTCATAAAGATCGGTGACGCTACGCTCGAAGTTGTAGACGAGTATGTTTACCTAGGACAAACTGTCCAGCTAGGTAGGTCCAACTTCGAGAAAGAGGTCAATCGTCGAATCCGACTCGGCTGGGAGCGTTCGGGAAACTATGCAATATCTTCTCGTCCCACATACCACAGTGTTTCAAGACGAAAGTCTTTGACCAGTGCGTGTTGCCAATGATGACTTATGGCACTGAAACGTGGTCGCTCACAATGGGTCTTATCAGAAGGCTAAAAGTCACCCAAAGAGCAATGGAGAGGGCTATGCTTGGAGTTTCCCTACGTGATCGAATCAGAAATGAAGAGATCCGCAGGAGAACCAAGGTAACCGACATAGCCCGAACAATTGCCAAACTTAAGTGGCAATGGGCAGGACATATTGCTCGCAGAACAGATGGCCGATGGGGCCGAAAGGTTCTGGAGTGGCGACCACGTACCGGAAGACGTAGCGTTGGAAGGCCTCCCACAAGATGGACCGATGACCTAGTAAAGGCCGCAGGAATTCGCTGGATGCGGGAAGCACAGAATCGGTCGAAGTGGCGGTGCTTGAGGGAGGCCTATGTCCAGCAGTGGGCGTCTTTCGGCTGATATGATAATGATAATGATGATATGCTGAGTTATAGGGGTTTATGGATTTCATAAAGGGGGACGAAATTCACATTATTTTTGCGATAGGACGCACCATTTTGCGATAAGAAAAACCTTCTCCCATCGCACATAAAGGCAATGCTTGTACAGTCCCTAATATTTCCCATAATTGACTATGATGATGTGTGTTACTATGACCTGAATGCAGATCTTCTCAATAACTAGACCGCCTTCTTAATAACTGCATTCTGCATGTTTCGTTTTCTCCTCTTCTGATCGTTATTTCTCCTCTACCGATCGTTATGTCTCCTGACAAAGTTTATTCTGTTTATTATGTATAGGGTAGTGGCACCAATAAATGAACGATTAAGCTTTTTTGACAACTTTAAATAGCTGTAACTCAGTTATTTCATGGCATTCATGCATTTTAGATTTTTTTTAATTAGGCCATAATCCTCAGGATGTGACTGATTAAAAAAAGATCCGTCTAGATCTACAATTTATTTTTATAAGTTGCTTTTTGTACAAAAAAATGGGATTTACCCCTATAGTTGAACACTGAGCCCTAATTATGAACATTTTGGACCCTTTACTTGAACTAGCATTTTAATATTACCGACATCGGTCCACCTTGTGGGGGCGGGCTTCCAACGCTATGTCTTCCAGTACGCGGTCGCAAATCTCCAAACATAGCCCTCTCCATTGCCCTTTGGGTGACTTTCAACTTGCTTATGAGACCCATTGTGAGCGACTACGTTTCAGTGCCTTATTATGTCATCACTGGCAACACGCACTCGTAGTTCACAAACGCTAAGCAGAGATGCAGTTTATACTCTTCGGTCTACGGTGCTAAAGCTTTTGGGGAATCTGGGAGGCTGGAAGTCGTCAAACCAGCGCGCGAGACGATTCGTGATGACTCTTGAAAGCAGCTTGTAGTCAAAAACTTCTGGAGGGCCTTAAGAATGGGTTTTCCATCGGCCTTCAGGAGTTCGGCCGTAATTCCGCCATCACCTGGCGCCTTGTTGTTCTTATGCTGCTTCCGAGACATCCTAATCTCGTACTAGCTGATGTCTTCGGTATACTGTCGGGTAAATCTAGCTCTTGGGTGGTTTGCCAGATTCGTGACAGGGTAACTGGTTGACGTGCATAGAACCTCTGGACCTCTCTCAGTAGTTCAGGTTGACGGATACGATTCTGCCATCTTCGGTCTCCTGTTTCGCAAACTGGCTCTGCCCAATAGACAGGTCTTTGCCACTCGCTGCAGGTCTTGAAAAGTGACCTTCACCACAATACGGAATACGGACTGTGTTAAGGAATACAGTCTGTCTATTTAGCTGAAGGTATTTGAGTGCATCATCTGAAGACGATTATCAACAATTCAATTCGTTCATTTTTTGGATTAGGTAAAGAACCACAAAATGAACGAATAAAATCACTTCAGCGTTCAGCTTATGGCACGAAACCCAAAATTTGAACGAATAAAATATGAACATATTCCTTAGTTCAAATTTTGGGCATGAATCCTAAAGATGAACAGTACAAGATTTCATACTAAAATAAAGCCTTAAAAATAATCAAAAAACTAAAATAATGTGTTCAACTTTTGGTAACTAAGTTCATACATTTATTAAAATACATTTGAGTTGATTTGTTTTGGTCTATAAGCGTGAGTTTATAAGTAATGATAGCTGTAAAAATATGCCTTTACGCCATTACCTGAACGCCGTTCATCTATTGGATCAAGCAAACAAAATTGAATCCATTACTTGAACAGTAAATTTCTCTAAAAATACGGTAAATAATGTTTAAAACTATCAATATACTCAAAGCCAGATATAACAAGATTTTATTCTAACCAAATCCACTGAAATCTATCATTAATTCTTTCTTTAAGCTGACAAAATTCTTAAATTAGGAGGGCACTTTCCTTAAGTAGGTTTCCATATAAAACTGATTTTCGGCGGAAAGCGCTCGCACAATGGCAGACTGCGAGCGCACCTGAGTTGTCACTGCCAAAGTTGTTATGTTATCGAGTAGAAAATATGTTACCATAGCTTGAAAAAAATATTGCAGACATGTATCTAGCGGGGTTTTTTATATTTTTGAATTTTTCGGTCGGTCGTTCATCTATTGGGGGTCGTTCATCTATTGGTGCCACTACCCTAATATGTATTTTTTAATTATAATTTATTCTTGTATTTTTTTAGTTATTTTCGTGTTATCAATTGATTGATTGTGTATTACGTAATTAGGGTACGGGGCACGTGCCCCGGGCGACACCGTTAGGGGGCGCCAAATTCGAGCATGACAGACAAGTGCACCACCCAGCGCACCGCAACTTTGCAACAAATGAGACGCGCAACAATTATAATCTTTCTCTGAGGGTGGTGCACTGAGGAAATTACTGATTAGCGTAGGTTTAGGTCGTCAAACGGTCTGAGCGGGTTGTGAGTACTTGTGAGCGGGCGCAGTTGTATTCTACCAGGAACTCGATGAGCGTTTCTGTGGTCTATTTTTTAAGTTTTGCGGTGCTGGGCGTCTTGCTTCAACGCCGACGACGCCTGTGACACGACTTACTTTAACTTTTACCATAGTTTTGGCGCCCCTGTTGGATTGGCGCATTTTCGATCGATTTTTGATTAATATGTTTATTATGCCTAAATTTTCGAGCAACCTAGTAAAGTAACTCCTAAAGCAAAAATCCAACTTATCTCAGGCAGAGTGAATAAGGCTAATCAAAATAAATGTCTGACACGTACTAGTATATTTAAAAAAAAAACGATTCGGGGTCAGGCGATGGGTTTTGCTCCGCCTCGAAAGATCCGTTCCGTTCTAGATCCGGGGCTGCCCCTACCAAATATCACTCAACGCGCTTAAAGAAGTTTTTCCAAAAAAAAAAAACTATGATACCTACAAAAAAAATCTACAGTCAAAGGCCGATTCTCTTGTACACCGAACTAAACTAACTACAATCACTAAAATTCCTTACTTTTGGCTATGAGAATCTTAAAGCCATTCTGACAAAAAAAATCTCTAAATGAAAAAAATATTTTGACACATCTAAAATCGAATTTGACAATCGCGTGACGACTCCACGTAGTACTTGTTTGCTCTACCCCGTGAATTTTTTTAGAGCCGGAGGCGCGCAGGGGTTGGCAGCCTCGACGTGTTTTATATGGAATTTTTCACTTTTTGTATGGAAAATATGAAAAATTATTACCAACATGTTGGGATATAGGGGTTTAAGGGTTTCCTAAAGGGGGTCGAAAATTTCATTATTTTTGCGATAGGACACACCATTTTCGAGATATAAGCAAAAGAAAAAAAAATACAATACTGTTTTTGGACTGAGGTCGAAGTGTTGGGGTTTTAGTTCATGCCAACTTACTTTATTCCACACGTTTTTAATCGCGTTTAAAAATAGTCAGATTTAGTTGGATACACCAAATTTTTAGGTGAAAAACGTCAAACTCAGAATAGCAAAATTGCCATTTTCACTAAACTAATAACTCAGTGCAATCTATTTTTAGTCTAGTTTAGAGGCATTTGTGACAAGAGAATCGGCACCAAAATATAACTAGCAGACCCGGTAGGCAGACGTTGTCATGCGACAACAGCGCCTCCCAACAGCGCGTCCAACTATAGCTAAGAACCATCCAAGTGACACAAAAAGAATTGAAAAAAAAACATCTAAATCAGTCAAGCCATTTAGCATAAGAAGAATTACAAACACACGCACACCGATATTTTATTTATTGCCAGGAATGTTCTTAAAAAACAAACAAAGTATTTAAAATAATATGCGGGTCAAAATATGGTAGTCGGCGTACAATTTCAGATTTGCCTACGATTCCTTCTCTTAGGACTAGGAATCTTAGGCAAAAAATGCGACATACGTGCGCATGTCTGCGCCTTTGTCTAGTCTTTGATCGTCGTTTTAGTGTAGTGCGCCACCGTTGCACGTTTTACGTATTGGAGAGTAGGGCGTTTAGCTCCGCCCACATGCACAAGGTCAGTGAGCCTACTATACACCTTAAATAGAGTATAAGCGATCAGGAGCTGGTGTTGTCACACACAAACAAACACTACCATGGACTGTCAGTACACAACTCTAAATAGCAAATACCATCCTGTTTAAATACCCTTAGATTACTACATAACAGTCAGACTGCAAAACGTAATACACCCATAATGTTTCTCTATTACGTTAGATAGAGATGCACATATACCGATTGTATAGCACCATCCCGTTCTAGGAGCGGATAATGACAGCACTTACATTAGGTAGAGGTAAGCACTTGCTATTTGGAGCCGTTTCAGGGAATTGTTTAGGATATTAGTTCGCTATGTTGTGATAATCTGATATGAGAGTTGTTGTTACATAACTTCATTTCCTCTTTACTTTGGGAATCAAAGAAAATCCAGTTATGGATGATCCACAGTGGTAGCCCGCGAAATTCTAATTTGCAGGTCAGTGTCAGGTTGTATCTTGATCAAAATTCACGATAACAAATAATATGTTTTTCAGAATTATCATTAAAATCAATATTACATCTCTACCAACCCGCACAGCACAGGGCTCGCGTGGTGGATTACGGAATCGAATATATCTCTCTAAGTTAGACTTGTTCTCAAATGTCATGATTTCGTTCATTCGTCATGTTTTCCGGATACTGCGTTTTTCGACACCGGTTATTGTTATACCGTGAAGTTTTCTTAGAATTTTTATTGTTCGTGTCGCGTCGCGCGACAAGTCGCGCTGGTCTGCAAACGCCTTTAAGACCGCGGCGATCGTTGAATTGTCCATACAAACGTAATACCTAAATCATTTGCAATTTGAGCATATTTCCATTATATTATGTTAATATTCGGATTAAGACAGTATTTATCTAGGCTCGTATATCTTTTTTTTTTTCAAAAAACTTACCTAAAATGAAGTTTAATATCGAATATCGTATTGAATATCGTACATTTTTACATCTAAATGACATGTTTTCATACTGTTTTTTCTATATTATAAACAACAATATTTGGAATATTTTTTTCTGCAGAAGCATAGCTTATATTATCAAGTTCAAAACATTATTACGGCGAGCCGTGTTCGCTGGACTCTTAGGGGCTTAATAGTACATAACTATATTATTGTAGGTATTGTTGAAAATGGGCCCATCAAAAATGGGAAAATAAAAAGATTTTCGGAAAAACACAAACAGATTAAGGATCGAGTAATCGCACTAAATGAATTGACTTTTCTTAATCGTAGTCAAAACATTTAATTGAAATAACGATACTCACTGAAGATTCGGTACGGTTTTACAGGAGATTCTCATACATTACGCAAGTAAGCTCATAAAATGCAAACCCGCAATCCGTTGGTAACTTAAAACGGACAGAATAACGGATCGTTCAAATTTTACTATGTGACGTTTACTTATGAGATGGCTGACTCAGTCTACATGTAACTTAGATGATAAAGACCTCTGAAAATGGTCAGGGAATACGAAAGCTTTGGAATGGAACTTTGTAACGTAAAGTTTAGAGTAAAGTGGTCTTGAAAAATGTGTTTTGAGAGTTGACTCGGGCCAAGCTGTCACTGACCCAAGAATAGGCACTGTGATTAACTCGAGACAATGTTTATATAATACATTGTTTATTTCATTTGACTGTTTACGTCAATTTAGTTTAGTTTCATTCGTTTTTTTTAATGAGTTTTATGCGACCTCAACAATTTTATTGATCATACCGAACTTGCTGCCGGTTGCTCAGGCAAGAGTAATGCCTGAGCAACCAGCAGCAAGTTCGTCATGCTCCCTTAGATGTCACTGCTTGCGGTAGCGTCGGGCGGGGGTCGGGTTGCCTCTTCCTCTCAAATATGGCGAGGGGGGTAATGGCTGATCTTTGCGTTATGCTCGTATACGGGTGCTGCTTGTGGTGACTGGTCGGCTTGCTGACCATGGTTTTGTTATTGTTATTTATTCTTCTTCCCAGCGAAAGCACTTCCTATGTAATTTTGACGTTCGATAAGTGCTGTTCCTTTCTTTTAGTCTACTTACCTGTGAGTACATATTTGGTTAAATAAATAAATATTTGACTACTCCGCCTGCATGCAGTTACTTTCTTTTATTATTTTGTGTGACATAGGAAACAAGAATCAGTAATAAAAAAAGTAAAACGTTGTTGGAGTGTTAAAGATAAAGCCTCTGAAAGTAAAAATCAATCAAGTTCAAGCAAGGTTTTATTAGGCAAATGCTATAAAGTTGAGATAGTGAAACACGTGTAAAAAGGCTTTCTGAAATAAAGTCCTTTACATTCACACTCGCGAGGTTATCTCGGTGTGTTTGATTCAGACAGTTGGCTTTACGTGATATGAGTTTGTATGAGATATTTCTGCATAACCACACAAAGAACGAGTGAATAGTAAAAGGAACCGAGTTTATATGTACGGAAAAAAGGAATTTTGTACAGGCTGTAGAAAAAATATGAAAGCTTAAAGTACTTCTTAGCAAAAAAGTTCTGAAGAAGGAACCAGAAACTGAAAAGTTATAAGTCGACGGCGGAGTGACAAGAAGTTCTAACTGCTAACGAAGGTAACAATTTACACAAAGTGAAAAAAAACGTTAAATTTTTTGGCCAGTTAAATCGACGTGCCAATAACTTAATCTAACCGTTGAACTCAACACGTGTCACGTGGAAGTTGCGAGGTAACGTAATAGACTCTGTGGTTTAGTTAGAAGGTATTTCTAAATTTTGAAATATGGTTTTGCAATACTTGCAATTAAAAACGTAGTTAAGAGATTATACGAGAACATGCAACTTTGACTTTTAAACTCGAAACAATAAAAAGAGAATTTCGCAAAAAAATCAGATACCAGTAGGACTATTTGTCACTTCAGCGTCGAAATTTAATTTAAAGCCGCTTTCATTTAAGACTAATCAAATTCTACCCAATGTCGTAACCAGCAAGTTTATAAGATAGTAAGTTGGAGTCTAACCAGATTAATACTACCAGCATTGTGTACTTAGCCTACTTCCCAACTTGTGGACTCAACATATTTGTCCCAAGTTTCGTCAACGCAAACTCTCCAAGTAAACGTCTTCGGCCAAAACTTTCCGAATATGACTTATTTTTGTTTGACACGAGTTGTTTGATTCGGGAATTCGGGATCCTGTCAATAATAAAACTTGGGTTTAACGATCCTCGGAAATTTCTCGATCCCGGATTTATTTCCTTTCTAGGAACGGAAGTTATCTTCCGGCAAAATATGTTTTCTATTTCATAGGGCGGCCGTACACGACGTACACTGTCCGCACAAGAAATAAATGTCATCTGCTCGAGCAGTTACCGCACCTGCCCGAGTAGCAGTTTGCAGCCACTGCGGCATCGGCAGTTAAAAACATGGGCCAGAGATGGGCGGAGAGCAGAATAGAGAAGTCGAGAACACTCAGTGTATTATGTTGCAACAGCTCGACTGCACGACGGCACTGCTCAAGCAGTTATCAATTTATTTGTTTTATTATTTATGTACAGTGTACACAGTTAAACATTGGGAAACGACATTATTTTAAGAAAATAAAGGTTTTGGTGATTTTGTGTATGTCAATTAAGGATGATTACGGTAAGCCACGTGTACATCAACTTCAAGGCGTTCATCGTGCGTATACCGAACTTTTATCTGCCCCTCGTCATGGAAGAAGACCTTTGGCTGCAGGACGTGGTGTTCCGTCGCTTCCGCGGACAAGTTCCACAGGACAGCACAAAGTCAAGCTAGTGCAGAGTGAAGTGTTACTAACATAGTCTAAGCCTTATTTATTAACACTAGTTTTTGTCTATATTAAAATATGTATGTATGGGCCTGTGTCGCCTGAAATAAATGGTATTATTATTTAGCCAAGGTACACGTGGTCGCAAAGGAGCGATTAACTATGACTTATTCAAGCTACCAGTGTATGACCGCCCTTAGAGTTACTACAGACTTGACCTCTTTACCAAGGAAGGTTGCGAACATTTTTCAAACCCGACCAAGTCCATTTGTTCTGTCCAGTAGCTGGTAGGAGGTACTTCGTCGACGAACCGATAGTTTCTTTGCTCGTATTTCGTTCCCGGTATGAAATGGAGTTCCATTGCGCGAAGTAATTTCTAAGTTTCAGTGGTCTACTTTTATGTACCTGTTTGTAGGACTGGAGGTTTAAAATAAATTCAAGATGAAAATGTTCCAGAAAACTGCTTGAGAGCTGTAAGAAAGTTTTTAGGCTTCATCGTAATTATAGAAATTCGAGTTCATCTTATTTGAGCTAGGCTAAAGTTTAAATAATTATAAATAATATTTCCCTTACGTCTATGGACTTAATTTGCGGGTTTCCTGCTCTGAATTTAGTTTGTTGTCTGTTCTGTTGAATACTACGCAGAATTATTAGCTGCCTATTGGCTGGTTCAAAATACGAAACTCGTGACGTTCAGATTGACTGACAGAGAGCTAAGTGAATTCCAGTGTTCTGTTTTCCAATTCTGTGCGTATCAGTGAAAACCGGTTGTTGGGCGCAAAAAATAGAGAACGATTGATGAAATTCTGTAATATTATTTATATTAATTCAGTTCTTTTACATGTGATTTTGGTAAGTATGTATCACTGTATTGTATTTAAAGTATGCTACTCTGACTGAGCTATGTGTTACTCCATAATTCTTGGGAATTGAAAAATACCTAAGCTTACACCAACGCCTTTTATTTTTCATGCAAAACTGATTTCCAATTGAATTATATCCTTTCATGCTTCTGTTGCACTCAGCATACCTAAAGGCGCCTCCAGTATAACAACGCGTTCAGGGGTTTATTTGGGCCCCCATGGTGGTGCAGTGCCTCCGGCATGTTTGCCGACTACTGCACGGACGGCTTCTAGGCGGTGTTTCACAAAAGAACGGCCTCCCTGTGGTCCCGGGTAACGGGTAACCAACACGCTTTTGAGCGTGGTGTCGGACAGAGTGGACAGCCAAATCCTGAGACATTGGTCGCTCATGCATGTCCAAATAATAATTATTTTAAATTTAACTAACATAGCTATAAGTATCTACTAACATAATAATGGACTTGTATCAATACTGTGTGCTTTGTCTGAAATAAATATTTTCATTTCATAGGTACATAGTATTTCGATCATTTTCTTAAAGCCACTTAGGTACTTTCCACACTCAATACGCGTGTTTATATAAGTATACCAAGACCGCTTTCATCCAAATTGAATATGTTCGTTTCCTCACCCCAACGTAAGGGGTGTTACTGAAATAGATAAACGGCTCCAACACGCATAAACCCAGAGATTATGGTTAATACACACGACAGAGCGACTTTCTTAGCGTTTTGTCACAATTTCGGGTAATTTTATGGATTTTTCATCGTTTTTGAAAGTAGTTAATAAACGTCACATTAACCGCCTATTTATGGGAAACTTCTTGATTTGGTTCCTGATAAACAAACGATTGTGTCGTCTTTTGTTTTAATGATTGCTCGGGCCTTAGGGTCGGGGCACACTTGCCGAACGTTCCGCGGCGCAACGTTCGGTTGATACGCTCCTAATGTTTTTCAAGTTACCTATGATACATCAGCCGAACGTTACGTCGGTTCATGAGCAAGCGTCACAAGACGCGACGGAACGCGACCGAAAGTTCGGCGACGGAAAGTTCCGCGGGCGTAGTGGAACGTTCGGTCGGTGGATCTCGGCCAGTGTTTCCAATATAAAGGAATTTTGACCCATTTTTAGAAAAAAATTGCAAACTATAAATATGGTTTAGGGATATTTTATTTTGACAGGGATTTTGGGAATTTTGGGGAAAAATTGAACTTGAGTTGATAGCCCTTTGTTTATAGTAGCAACCAATATACCTACTACTTAACTCTATGGCTTCACCGATTGATTAAAGGGGATTCCCTCAAACTCGTAATGAATGTAATTCGTCTAATTTTAGTTTACCATGTCATCGTTAGTTGTACTTTTACCGTGGCTAAAAACGACATCGGAAATTAATGAATATTTTGTAATCTCGTCAATTAATGGAAGTTTTGTAGGTGTTTAAGTGCTATAAAATTGAAAAAAATCCTTAAACAATTTTTTTTTTGGGAATTTGAGGGATCATTCATTAAGAAACTGGGGAAAAATTAAAAACTTAAGTGGAGACACTGATCTCGGCGGCGGCGCGGCGCAGCGTGGCAAGAGAAGAGCGGCAACATCGCGTTCCTGCCTACCTGCCTGCCCGGCGCCGCCGGCCCTACGCCCTGGCGTGGCCCTGCGCGCTAACGCAATTAAAAAGGAGTGGAATAAAGTTGGCATGAACTAAAATTCACACACTTCAGCTGCAAAAACAGTACTTTTTTTATTTTGCTTATATCTCGAAAACGGCCTCTACACATAAGTAATATTTTTTTATATTTTCCGTACAAAAAGTTAAAAATTCCATACAATTGCTTATATCTCGAAAACGGTGCGTCCTAGCGCAAAAATAATGGAAATTTCGACCCCCTTTGCAACACGTAAACCCATGTACCTCTACACATAGGTAATATTTTTTTATATTTTCCGTAAAAAAAGTTAAAAATTCCATACAAAACACGTCAAGGCTGCCCCCCAGCGCGCCTCTGGCTCTATAAAAATTCACGGAGTAGAGCAAACAAGTACCATGTGGTGTCGCGACGCGATTGTCAAATTCGATTTTAGATGTGTCAATTTTTATTTTTTATTTAGAGATATTTTTCCGCAGAATAGCTTTT
Source organism: Conistra vaccinii (assembly GCA_948150665.1). Taxonomy (NCBI): domain Eukaryota; kingdom Metazoa; phylum Arthropoda; class Insecta; order Lepidoptera; family Noctuidae; genus Conistra; species Conistra vaccinii. The sequence goes on along the minus strand of OX411329.1, from coordinate 1,877,508 downwards.
AGATTCTCATAGACAAAAGTAAGGAATTTTAGTGATAGTTTAGTTAGTTTAGTTCGGTGTACAAGAGAATCGGCACCACTGACCTGCAAATTGAATTTCGCGGGCTACCTTGGCGCATCTCCGTTGTGTCACTTTAGTCTATTTCAGAATGGGAAATCCTCGTTTGACAGGACTAAACTAAATTTTGGTTATTTTTAGTCTAGTTTAGCGGCATTTTTGACAAGAGAATCGGCACCAAATGTAAACTAAAATTAGACGAATTACATTCATTACGACTTTACGAGTTTTAGGGAATCCCTTTTAATCAATCGGTGGTGCCATACGCTTGAGTAGTACATTGGGTGCTACCTACTATAAACAAAGGGCTACCAACTCAAGTTCAATTTTTTTAAATAAAATATCCCTAAACCATGCTTATTATTGGCATTTTTCCCTAAAAAAGGGAGAAATCCCAAAAAGTGGAAACACTGTGACGACGACGGAACGTAATTTTCCGTCGCGTAACGCGCCGAACTAAACGCCGCCGCCCGTTCGGCGCGTATAGTGTGTCATGCCAACCGAATCTACGACCGATAGTTCCGTCGCCGAACCTTCCGCGACGGAACGTTCGGCAGGTGTGGCGCCACCCTTATAGTGGATTAAATATTTATAAAATGTGATTAATTTAATTAAATGTTGGCTAAGAAAAATCGGTGTGCATTTGTTTTAATAGTTTTTAAGCTCCATTTAGACGGTGCAAGTTTCTCGAACGTTCAAGAGCAATAATCGCGTGCCCTAAAGCACGTTCAATTATTGTCGTTCAAGAATTGTATGCAAGTGTTTACACGCGTCCGATTTTCATAAAATTGCAAACAAGTTTTGCCGTTCAATAAAATTGCATGCGTATTACAGCAAGGCAATTTTGTAGCAAGTCTATTATTGCATGCAAGTTTTGCCTCGTTTTAACACAGAGTTGCACTTCCCAATTGATTCACAATTGATTCAAGTATTGCCCGTATTTGCGCTGCCAAAGATTTAATTGAAATTTTATTGAACGTCTTCTAAACCAAAAATTCGAAGACATATGACATCTACCAACCCACACTGGGCCCGCGTGGTATTACGGCCCACTCCCTCTCACAGAGAGGAAGCCTGTGTCCCATTAATAGGCTGATTATGTATGTATTTTATGCAACCAATTCCTGCAACAATTGTACGTGTTGTTTAGACGGTGCCAGTTAATTGCTGCTTCAGTTTTATCGTATGCCACAGGCACCGTATATATAGAGTAGCAATAAACTTGCACCGTTTAAATGGAGTTTTAGATATGGCACACTCTATGCGATATGCAACTGCGAATGCTCGGTGACTAGGCGCAATGACTGGGTGCGGTTGATCGTTTTCATATATTGTTATTCAAAGCACCTTTGGCATTGAGTTGCAGAGTCGCAAGGACAGGCTTGAGGAGTCGCACGCTTTCACTACTTGTCGCAGCGTCTACACGCACGATGAGAGTAATTGCATGCGACATGTCTGCGTCTTGTCGTTAAGCTGTCGCAGCCACATGTCGCATAGCCAGCGAGGTTCTTAACTGCGATTGCTAATCTTTCCGTGTTCATGATTTTACTCACATAACATAATCAGCCGATTAATGTTCCCACTGCTGGGACACAGGCCTCCTCTCTGTGAGAGGGAGTGGGCCTTAATCCACCACGCTGGCCGAGTGCGGGTTGGTTTTACTTTCTACGGAATAAACAAATTATTATTTTCCTGTTATCTCATTAACTAACAGGGATTTATCTTTTCCCAGTTATAGAAACACATAGCGAAACTAAACGTTGGTCCAGAGACAAATTACGATGAACCCTATGCAATGCACTCGTAGGTATCTTTCCACGTATCTTCCCACTCTATCGTGTAAATATCTGGTCAACTGAGCTCTGCTCGGGGTGAAAATATAAACATCTCGTCCAGGTACACCAACGTTTATCAGATTACCGAGGCTGTGAAAATAAAGAAAATGATTTTTCCCAGATATGAGACCTAGCTAGATTGATATTTCACCCCCGTAAACCCCTAAATGGCAACTTTCATCGAAACCGTTTTAGCCGTTTCCGAGATCCAGATTATATAATAATACAAAGTAGTACGAATATAGTGAAACCCATAGATTTTAAGAACTTGTAATACCTATATTCTTGCAAATAAATATTTCATTCATTCATTCATTCATTCATTCATTCATTCATTCATACAAGAATTGCTCGTTTAAAGGTATTAGATAAGTTCTTTACCGGGAACTAATTTGCCAAAAACCCCGGCAATGCAACACGAGACGAAATTCCAGTTTTAAATAGAATGCTTACATATTCTCAGAATTTCTCCATCTCCCTTTATTGCCTCCTTGGAGACGTCGAGCAATCAAACCGGGTTATATTAAAGGTTTCTCAGATAGTTTGCCGCTGTAATACTTGGGAGAGCTATTTCCGTAAAAGCATACAAACTGGGGTAAAACTTTGAGATGTAAAGAACTTTCAGTTTCATATAAAGCTGTAGATTTGGATTTTTGTAACCCTATTTTGATTAAAAGAGTGTCCGTGGAATTTCTTGCCATTTCTCTCCATAGGAACGTACTACGCTTTGGAATGGGCAACTATAGTTTCATATTTCTAACTGGACTCCTTTGAAAATTCAGGTATGGTTAGGATAATGTAGTTGTTCCCCAATGTAATACTTACATACTATTACGTGTTTTACAACGAAAGTAGGAACCTATGGATCGACTCCATTTAAGGGTCTTCAAAAAGGTGACTGTGTGATCATTTGAGATGGATAGCAACAGTTGTCGGTACAAGATAGTTTGTCTAAAAGAAAAATAGTCAACCAGTGTAAAGCAAGAGATAATTGGAAACAATCGCTCAAATACCAGACCCTGGATAATTACTATTTGAAACCCTAACAATTCTTGTTTACTATTAATATCCTGGTTAACCCTAAATGCATATATTTACAAATCTTACTACCCTCCCTTCGCAATCCCTTTTTTCCAGCAATTCTCAGGGTGTTTCATTGTCTTTTGCCTATTAGCAATAACTTTGTTTAAAGGCCTGATTGTAAATTACAATCGATTATTTTAGTTAATTGTTTCAGGCGTTAAAAGTATCCTTGCGGAAATCCATGATAAAGTACTATCATAAAAAACCCCGTAAGAAGCCGGACGTCCGTCCGGCGCTCGACGTACCAATGCGCCGAGTTTGGGTTCGCGACAAGTCAATCGTCATCCTGAGGATGCCTCGTTGAGAGTTGAAACGCGTGTCGATTTTTTACAGGGTTTTTTATGACTCTTTAACAAGTACAGTTAAGCGGAATAGCTTACTAAATATGTCTACGTCTATTGTATTTTTAATTAATATATTATTTTGTTAACAGTTGAATTTTCACGCTTTTTTATAGCAACACAAACTCAATATAAAATCAACACTTTCGTTGAACCCGATAATTGTTGGAAGAACCTTTTTAATAAAACAGTAGACGCTCACCGCGCCCACGCAATAAAACACGACGAATTTATCGCTTTCCCTTGTCTATGTAGAAGTGTTCTAGTATACTTTCTTACTATAACACTGACTATTTCTATACCTACTACGTATCGTGTAGTACAAAAAAAGGAGTCGATGAATAAACAGCTCTACGGGGTAGGCAGAAACGCCACCTGCTCCTCCCTCCTGCGTCATTAGTCCTTTTGCTCCGTACAGCTCTATACCTTATACAGAAATAAATCAAAAGAAAAATCTTATAACTATAACCAGCTCTCACTTCATGAGTTTGAAATGGAAAGAAACGTACTTATTTGAATTATAAATTGCTAATCAAAACAGCAAAACTTTGTCAGCCACATGCTCTAAAGTTGTGCCCAGATATTGGATTGTGTCACCCACTCCACCCAAAGGCAGTTGAAAGTACTTATAGGTAATATCACCGGCACCCATAACTATACCTCTGGCTGGAGGCTTTAAGTTAGTAGCTTAAGCCACAAGATAGTCTGGTTAAGCAGCTACGACCTCCTCTGAGGTCAACTGCGAGATGCCTTATACAAAAAAAAAACCCATAACTATCTACTAGGAAGAGGAACACGGAAATGCTGGTTAGCGAGGAAAAGAAGTTATCGTATCAGTTTTAAAAATCTTGTTCTAAAATTGAATGAAACGAATTCTATATATAAAATTTTTTACCGCTAGTTCAATCTTTGTGGAAATATCTGAGAATCTAGTTCACGTAATACATGTTCCACTACTTCTGAGAACTCCTTTATGTCTCTATCCACGTTCCAAACTAAGCTTTGATATTTTTCACAACTAGATATTCTAGTTATTCAATAGTATTAATGTTCAAGTTCAAGTTAACTAGTGAAAATAAAGCGCTATTTAAGAATATCGCTACTTTATGTAACTTTGGTATAATTGGGCTAATACATTCGAAAGTCGTGGAAGTGGAGAAGTTTTGGGCCAACATTTGAATAACTGTCGTGCCAGCACTACATGATGAAAAAGAAGAATACATTGATTGAATCTAATGATTAATCATGCAATTTCAATGTAATGATGACCCATAATTTTACAAACCATATTTGTACGCTGGAAATGGCAGAATATTATATGATCGTAATTCATAATGCACATAACAATTTTGTACAATATTCTGACAAATAAATGCTTTCTTTGCAATATTCTAATCTATTCTATTCTAAGTTTCTTCAAACAGGTCTCTTTAGGTTTTCTGTAAATGTTTCTAGAAAAAAAGTCTTCAAATTAAAAAAACACATTTATTTACTCATCTCATCACAATAAATACACGCAATACAATCTTTACAGTTTTCTATATAATCATAATTTATAATAATACCTATAGGTCATGCTTCCAGCGATTTATATAATATAATATTCATATAATTAAAGAGACATCTACAAATAGTCTTTAATTAATTGTAATCCACTTCATACACTAATGTAAATATGGCTATAATATTATATAGTATAGGATATTAAGTGGACATTGATATGGGGATCTAATTTCTAGGATATATTTCGTGGTCATCAAATACCGCGCTTTCAAGTCCATGAAAAAGTAAAATAATCATAATAATCATACAAATTAAATAATTCATTTGTGTCATTAATTCATCATTCAAGATGCTGCTTTAAAAATATAGGACAGAGAACGCCATTTTAAAATTAGAAACACTATACAAAATTCTGACGTCATATGACATTGAAAAATTGAAAAATCAAAATGGTGGACTATGAAAACGCGACTCCAAAAGCTTACTTTTAGGCACTAATCATAATACAATATCTAAGTTCACTAATATCTAGAAATATTCTCAAAATTCAGGATATTACAAAAATACAGAGAAGAAAGCGACATAGAATTTCTATGTTTTGATTTTAATATTAATGTTCCCAAAACCCAATGTTGTTAGGATATTCCAAAACATGAAATAAATATGAATGGAAATGGAGTCGAGTTGTAGGGAAGGGAAGGTCGAAACCCAAGGTCAGGGTCACGACAATTTATTGAGACATTTCGCGGCAATATCACCTTCATAAATATAGGAGTGTAGCTTCAATATTCAGTATTATGACTTTGTATTTGACTGACAATCAGAGGTACATAATTTGAAAGGTCAAGGTCAGTTTTGAGAAGTTGAAAAAAAATCTTAGAACTTTCATTTGTCTTAGGTCATAAACGTAAATGTTTATGAGTTTCGCAGTAAAAGATAGATGTTAACTTATTTTCACAGCTGACTTTAAATTGAATGAATAAAAATAGGTAATAGGTTTTTGGTTCATTGTCACATAATATTTTATCAAACATAATAATATGAACTATTTTCAGCTTTAATAACTAGAGCCATTTTAATATAGTCCTAGAAAAATTTGAGATGTTTTCAACTAAGTTCTATGTTTTGATTCAATTCCTGACCAGCATAACATAGCAGTTTTTAGATATTTACCATGTACATATTTATTTATTTATATCGAAAATTCTTTTGCATACCACACATTAAGATATTTATTTTTAAGACTAAATAGGTATATTCAAAAAGGATCTATCTATTAAATAGATATATAAGATATATTATATCCAAGAGTATAGGGATGTGATTCAAATTTTACATTTTTTTTTCCTATACAAAAATAACTACAATTTTATCTATGTTCCCAAATCCAGTACTATAAATTCCTAATACTTTTAATACTAGGGAAAGTCTTATTTCACAGTTTAACTGCGACATTTGAAAATCCTGTAATCGTTTTCTTTTTCATAATATGGTTTAGCAGTTAAGCTATGAATAAGGTTTTTAAATCAATATTTTAGTCGTTCGAGTTTACGTAGTTTCTGACCATTTACGATATTTTGTGGTCGACTATTTATACTTATCCTCTAAAAGAATTCAATTCTATGACGCATTGCCTATTTTTTTTACAATTTAATTTTTAGGTTTTTTTATTTAATATCCAAAGCACCATCAGTAAATGATGTTCCTGAATAAGCTTTGACCAGCAAATATTTTGTAAAAAAAGGAATTTTCAAAAATACTGTAAAAAGCATTGTTTTGATTAAAAATTGGTCTATGAAGGGACGTCTGTACAGTTTAGGACGAATTTTGCAATAAATACAGGGTTTTAATTAGACCAGCTGTACACCACTGTGTTCTTAAAAAAATTAGAATACATTTCATAATGTTTCACTGTCATACCAGCCAGAATGAATGCTACTAGCAGTCCTTCTGAAACGAAACTCTGAATCGAGTTGAGCCATTGTGATAATCGAAAATTTTATGATCTCACAATCGAATTTCGACGTAATTCCCATAGCTATCGGCAAACGATGAGGAAAGGACGTTTTATCTTTACCTACCCTTTTTGTTACAGCCTTCGGGAATTACAACCAACAGTTATTATACCAGGAGAAAGGTCGAACACGTGAAGAAATTCGGGACTTTCGTTGACTTTTTGCGGGATCCTAAGCCACATTTCGGTACAGATTTTCTTTTTTTTCGTAACACCGCGAGATGGACGTAATTTGCTTGTAACTTTTTCAGAAGGTCAGGCTTAAATGTGTGTCACTTTTTGTAAAAGGAAAAATAAAATGCACAACGTTTAGAGTGCTTTTACGAGTCTCTCTTTTTTACAGTGAACGTTGGCTGCATAAGTAAGGAGATGAGGTTGCGGTTGAACGAATTTGAACGGTACGTTAGCAAGATATAGTCTATGTTTCTTTGATGTCTGCTGTGAGAAAAATGTGTAAATTTTAATAACCTTTTGGTGGCTCTACATTTAAGGCAAAAAAATTTGGTAATCACGCTGAACGTTTAGCTATTTAACACTAAAGTCACGGAGATTAATTCCTCAGATTTTTTTATAATGTTTAGCAGTTTAAAATCTAAACGTTCATAAACACCCAAAATAGGTACGTAAAATACCTATTTAGATAGTATAGAATTTGTAAGTAATTGCCAACGAGACAAAATTAGTTACCGTTAGTTTCTTAAGTAGCTTCAAGATTTTCTGACAAATTGTGAAGGTGAGTCGAAAGACTTTATACTAAGTATATTCAGACTATTTATTTTTAGAACTATTTCACGATGTCCGAATAGCCACGACTTACCGAATAAATTCAAAATTGGAACAGAATTTGTATGAAATTATCTGCCAAGTAACTTAATCGTAGGTGGTGAAACAGGTCCTAAGTTTCTGAGCCCATTCACGTGTCAGAAGTAGGTTAATTAACTTTACGTTATTATGTCCGTAATTAAATCAATAAGTAAAAAATACTTAAGTAGGTACCTGCGTAAAGACAGCTACGAAATTCAATACGAAATTCATTCATTTAATTTTGTAAAGAGAGTTTAGTTCACTCTAATTAAAACATTAGTTAGTGTATGTGGCACTGAAAGTCGCAGAAAATCTCTTTGGAGGGAAACACAAAATACGCAGCACATTACACGGTACATTTAACTGACTGATTTTTTATCTAAAAGCATAGGTATAGATACAAATATTATTATAACACATTTTCATTATTTCTCTTCTATAAAAATATGATTTCACATAAAATCTCTATTAAAGCCTGTTCCATGCAGTTTTCGTGATCACTTTGTATCGAAACTCGAGACTTTATAAAATTGTGAAATTTATTTTTTCATTTTTATGTGAAGTGTCAATTGTTTGCTTTTGACACAAGCTGTAAATAACGTTATACTTTTCGAGGTAAAAAAAATTTCAAATTGTTGTCCTCAAGTGCTTTTTTAACTGTTTTTTTTTATAATGCCCCGAGTATCGTCACACGTATCACGTACGATAATCAGACATTTAGTACAATTTATTAAAAGTATCGATATTAGGTGCACACAAAATATTATATAATACAATCTACAATTTAAATGGTGTTTATTGGTATACGTTTATCACCCGGGGAACGTTAGAATGGGACGGCAATATAAACATGAGACAGCATACTCGTGACGTCAACTACAGATGCTGATTCCCATCGTCAACCACGTTTGTTCTATGGCACTTATGACAAGCCTATAGGATCAACAGGTTTAGCAATTTATGTTAGTACACACTGTTTTCATGCTCTTTGAATAAATAAGGCTGAATATGAGGATTCTGAATATTATGTGAGAGTTCCTTGATATTTTTTCCTTCATTTACGGGTCATGACAGCCGCCACAAGCAATCCACTTTATCCCACTCAATTCGTTCCCGGATTACACTTAATAATATCACTATATAGGATATGTATTCTACAATATGTCAGCTGATATGATATATCTACATTATACCTATACTGATTAGAGATTACATACAATCTCAATATATTTACAATACAATATAAAAAGCACTAATATCTAATAAATATTCGTTGTATCTTAACGATAAAGAAACAGCATATTTACCTCTTTAAAGAACAGAATGATATGAAATTAAAACTACTATCACATATACTATGTTAATATTTTATGCATAATTTTTAGATATACTATTAAAGAAGTAGGTACAGTTACAGACAGCGGTTTGAGCACGGAGTCGAAAAGCAGTGACAGTCAAGCAACGGTACACTGACGAGCATAAATATCGAACGTCATCTAGATGCTACAAAGTTTTTTCAAGTTTTATCCTTGAAGATGAGCGATTGTAAATCTAAAAGTTTTATCCCAAAGGTCTGGCCTAAACCTGGATTCCAACTGTCAGTCACAGTGGGATTCTGTTTGGTTTATATTTTGATTGTAGGTTTGAAGTTTTAAAAGGTTCTCTTAATGTATTAGCACTTTAGGAACGGATAAGAGTTTAGCTTTCATTTAAGAATAATATTCACTTTGGAAGTATTTTTCTGTAGACCACTCCTGGTCCCTACAATAACACCTTCTACTTTTATAATAATCTTTCTGAATAAATGTTTAATGTAAAATAAATGACATCGTCGGTCTTTTTCCACATAATATTTCAATAAAAAATAAATGATCGCTTTTGATCTAAGAAAATGTTACCGTAAAACCTACCTTTGACATTTTATAAAAACTTGGTTCGACATTTAGCTCGACAGCGATAAATTGTCCATAGCAATTCAAAAGTAGTATATTTTATCTGTTGCTTCGAAATGTACATGCTTTTTGCCGTGCGGTGGCAGCACGACGAACAACCATCAGGCAGGGCTGCCCTTCCTAGGATTCTTCATTGTCACCACGTCGCAGCTTCTTACTTCATTATTCTTACCATTAGCACTTTTTTCATAGTATTTTCTATTAGCATTGTCATTAACACTTTTGTTTATATGTACACTTTTAGGGCTGTCGAAGTTTTTGATTGGACTTTTCACATCATCGTCTCTGTCATTTGGTTCGTTTATTTCAGGGATTGTGTTTTTGTGTTTGGGACCGTCTGCTTCCTTGTCTGCCTGAGTGAGCACCTCTTGTACGTGGATGGTGAGCTCGGGGCGGACTACTTGTGTGAAGGGCAGCAGAGCGCCGGCCACGTCCATGGTGTTGTTGATGTTCCTGTGCCATAGCTCTAGCACGACGCTGCGCCGTTGCTACTTGTATCTCGGCGGTCCTAACCAGCCACAGCCGAATACCTAAACAAGAAAATTAAAGTAAATAATTTCGTTTTGAGTAAAATTTCTCCTCTCTCACATAAAAGCTCCGAAGCCTTCAAAGATATCAAGTATTTATTATGTTAATAAAGACTCGTCGTAAACCACAAACTGTGTGGTTTACGATAGGTATTTACTTAGCAAAGGCTAAAAAGTTTATGTTATCTATTTGCATGGGCAATGTGCGTACCACAGGTTCGTACCCAATTTTCTCGAACCCTTTTATCTGTACTAACTTTCAGAATTTTAATATGTAAAGTATTCTTATAGCTAATAAAACTTATTTACGCCTGATAACTTTTATACACATTCTCAATAACAATGTATATAACCTTAGTTCTGACTTTATAACGCAAAGATAATAATGGATTTTTCTTTATTTAGTAAATAGGTGGGTAGTCCTCCAGACCGAATTTCGACACTTTCCAAACTCAACGGAGACTAGCCTTCGGCGCGGGAGATATTGAAGTGCACAAGTGTGTACGCAAACACGGAGCATTATCTCATCCCTCACTCTCAAAAAAAATAATTGAGAGAGTGGTAAGGGGGAGGGGGGAGGTAGGTACAAATAGGTACCTAGATCATATCTAAGTGACCAACGAATTTTGCAATAGTGAAATTTTCGAGTACAGCACGGATGTTCATGTTGTTGATTACGTACCTCTAACGAATGAATCTCTAATGATGAAATCTACAAAAGCCATATTTATAAAATGTCATAGTATACCTGAGCCATTACCTGACAAACGGCGAGAGCCAGCAGTAGCAGTAGGAACAAAGCCATCAGGCCCCACACCACTCCGAGCTGAGTGAGTGAGAACACGTACAATGTCCTGTGACACCACTTGTTAGGCTCAAAGAGGGTAGGGGCGTAGTCTGGCCACATGATGCCGAGGGTCCAGTAGTTACCGACGGCAAACCTGTCGGAGATGGTGGGTTTATTTATTTATTTAAACTTCTCGCACAATAACGTACAAAGGCGGACTTAATGCCTTAGGCATTCTCTACCAGTCAACCAAGGGTGGTGAAGAGATAGGATAACAGGTGCTCTGATTGATCTATACTAATATTATAAAAAGGAAATATTTTTTTGTTTGTTTGTACCGAAAAGGCCCCGAAACTACTGGTCCAATTTGAAGAATACTTTCAGTGTTAGATAGCCCATTTATCGAGTAAGGCTATATATCATCACGCTAAGACCAATAGGAGCGGAATACCAATGAAGAATGTTTCAATATCGGGGGGTTTTTTTAGCGTTAGCCCAAAGTAACTATTCCACGTGGACGAAGTCGCGGGCAGAAGCTCTAGTAATAATATAAAGTAATTAATAAAAACATAACATAATTGTACATGAGATAGATACACAAGTATATAAATAGATTACTAACTTATAAAGTCTCAAGTAAGTTAGGTTTATTAGTGTAGAAGTAAACATGCTTGAAAAAATAGTGGAAAATACTGATGTTTCTTCGTTACAAGATATAGTGAAAAGTTTAGAAGCAGGTGGGCCTATTAACGAAGAAGGTTCTAGCAAAGAACCGCTGGAAGCCGCATAACACGAAAGGAAGGAGGTCAGTACCTCTACCATGAGTTGCCATCGAAATTTACTCGCTAGCGCTAGCGTATTAACCCGTTCAGTGCCGGGAGGGTTCACCTAGTCGCATATGGAATACCGGGAGCCCTCGCGGTGGGCTCATTTTAAATGTTGTTTTTTCTTAGCGAATACAGCTGGCATTATAAACTGTGATAGTAAAATCTGATATTATAATTTATAATTTAATTACTCGTATCAATAAAAAAATTGCTCACTGTTACAAATATTCACACAAATTAACTTCGTTTTACAGTGGTTTATAATACGGTTTTAAACCTAATGCCGTAGACCGTCAGCGATGGTTAACTTTAGCGCAAACGAAATGCCGGTGACCCTCCCGGAGGGTTTACTTCCAATATGTATGGCGGCATGACGTATGAGCTCTATGAAAAGCGGGTTTTTTTTTTTTTTTTTTTTTTTTTTTGAGTGGGAAATCATCCAATGACTTCTCCCGCTCTGGGCGGAGCGGGAGGGCGTGTCAGACTTTTACTGACTAAAACCCACCCGTGTTCCTTCCCTTACCTAGACCAGGGCCACGGTTTCCCCTGGGGGAAGCGGGTGGAGTTGGAAGTGTTGACGTAGATCAAACTGATTTCGATAATGCTCGCACCATGAGTTTTACGGAGTCTCATGCAGGCGCTAAGGTAAGCTCGATAGATCGTGTCACCTACAGTGTGACCATTTCATAAATGGCGAATCTGCCACAGACTGGGCAAAAAAACTGCCAAAATCTGCCACACTTGGCGCCAAAAATGCCAAAAATATGCCTTCATGGAAACGGAAAAAATAGACACAAATTCAATGAAATATCATTAATCAACAAAAATATTTAACAATTTTCTTATGCATTATTATACCTAATAATAATAAAAAAAGGAAAATTCTAATAAGGTTATGTGAATTTCCTTGAAGTCTTTTAAATCTGCCAAAATCTGCCACTTTTGTAAATCGTCAGCAGGATCTGCCACAGACAACATTTTGGAGCGAAATCTGCCAAAATGGTAGAAATCTTCCACACTGGTCGTCTAGCTAACTTCATTCTTATGTTTTGTTTCTATCTTTCTCAGTAATAAGAAGAGGGAACGGCTCATATGATCAAAACGTCACATAAGTAGTGATGTGTCGGGAGAATATTCTCACACGGAGAATATTCTCGGATCGAGAATGTTCTGCAATATTCTCGAATATTCTTTTCGACGGAGAATATACGAGAATTTAAAAATGGAAGTAAAATTGCTAAATTTTAATACAATAAGTTTCGATTTCAAGGTCTAAAGTAAACTTCTATTGTTGTTATTTATACTTTACTCGAAAAAACGTTACTGTATTATGTTTCGGACTGGAAATGGCGCCGATTCTCTTGTACACCGAACTAAACTATCACTAAACACTATGACACACTTGTGTCACTTTAGTCTATTTCAGAATGGGAAATCCTCGTTTGACAGGACTAAACTAAATTTTGGTGATTTTTAGTCTAGTTTAGAGGCTTTTGTGACAAGAAAATCGGCACCAATAGCGACTCCACGTGGTACTTATTTGTCCTACCCCGTGATTTTTTTTAGAGTTGGAAGGGCGCTGGGGGACTCTCGACGTGTTTTATACGTAAGTTTTCACTTTTTGTATGGAAAATATGAAAAATGTTTGCTTACATGATGAGTTTTAAGGGTTTATGAGTTTCATAAAGGGGGTCGAAATTTTCATTATTCTGCGATAGGGCACACTTTTTTCGAAATATTAGCAAAAGAAAAGAAAAAAAAGACAGTACTGTTTTTGCATCCGAAGTCGAGGTGTTGGTGTGATTTTTAAAACCCATAAACCCTTAAACTCAACATGCAGGTAATCATTTTTAAAATTTTCCTTGATATTTTTCATATTTTCCATACAAAAAGTGAAAAATTTCATATAAAACACATCGGAAAAAACCCCCAAAACTCAACATGTAGGTAATATTTTTTTATATTTTCCATACAAAAAGTGAAAAATTCCATATCAAAACACGTCGACGCTGCCCCCCTGCGCGCCTCCGGCTCTAAAAAAAATTCCCAAGGTAGGGCAAACAAGTACCACATGGAGTCGCGATTATCAAATTCGATATTAGTTGCGTCAAAATTATTTTTGATTGTTATTTTGTTTTTAATTATTTGCACCATAAACCTTTCTTATAATGTTGTTTTCTTATTCATTTTATTAATGCTGATTATTTTAAACCCATAAAGTTCGTTTTAATACAGAAATCATACTTTAACATTACTACCTTAGGAAATTTAAGAGAATTTATGAGAATTTTCTCGAAAATATTCTCGGGAATGTTCTGGCTCAGGAGAATTTACTGAGAATGAGTGTTGAGGTGTAGTTTATTTTAAACTCAAACATCGTAAAACGTTCAAATGCACTAAAAACTATTAGTCTAAAAAAAATACCGATTCAATACAGTCATCCAATTTTTAAATTCTCATAAGTTCCCTACCAAAAGAATGTTCTCGAGAATTTAACAGCAAAGTTCTCGCAAGGAGAATATTCTCGAGAATTGCCCATCACTACACATAAGGTATCGCTATGGTAACAATGTTATGACAGTCAATATGTATCATGAAACAATCCGACTAAATAGAAAGGTTGGCAGTTAGTGCACCTTTTTATGGTATTTAGGGGTTTTTGAATTTTTATTCCTTATAGGTAATAATTATTTACCTCTATTCAATTTGTAATTTTGTTGACAATGTGTGATTCGCGGCGTTATTTATTTAAATTTAAAATGAACTATGTTTACAATAATAGTGTTGCGGACGGCAGAGGTACCTACAGTACCGCAGGCAACCTGGGACGATCTCTCACTGATATTTGATGTGCGCTCCCTGCTAACTGACCCTCGGTGAATCCGCTGGCTGCACAACCACCACGGACCCCTGAATACGTACCTAGGTTGGGTACCATAACCCACAGTGACCACGATGAGGACTATCTTGAGGCAGCGAAATAAAACACTGATTTACTATCTTGAATGATTCCGGAGAATTCGGGTTTTCTTGGTATGTTTCTTCTTTGGTGGCTGAGCTCCGTATTAAAGTGTATTATCTAGGGCTGAACTGCGACTGAATTGCCCACAAAATGGTACCTACGCCTTTTATAGTAAGTAAATCCGTTAGGATATTGTGGTGCAAGCCGAATTCTTGGAATTGTGCATTTATATATTTCTTATTAGAATTTCTTACAATCTTTGTAGATTATTCGTATAAAACACTATACAATTAATTAACTTATGTAGTTAAAACTTTTAGAACAAATCGGTCCCGTCGGCGTCGCCGGCAAATAGAATATTTTGTAAGAGAACTAAATAAGATAGTTTCTTGAAATTTACGTTCTTCCAGTCGTTGGCCTCCAAATTTTGGGGCCACTAACCTAATCCATGCTAAATAATCTCTTCCAGACATTATTTTGCCTTTAATAGACCTAAAAACGTATATAATTTGAATGTAAACATGTTTCACACGTCAAAATGGTAGTGAGCAACGTAACTACTATCGCAAGCGTATTTTTCGATAGCGTCTGTCGATTTAGTGACTCATGGTGCCGTTTTGTATGGTGACAGCTGAAAAACGTTAGCGACTATCGAATAGATTACGTTAGGTTTCTTACCTATCGAAAACTATAGTGCTCTTGGAACAAATTTTAATTCTTTCTGTGACCGCTAGGGGCGCTGTACAATATCTTTTCATATAAATCATTTACGGGGACGCTAGCAAGTTTTGACATTATCGAAATGTATTTGATTAACGTTAATACGCTAGCGAGTTTAACGCTAGCGAGTAAATTTTCGATGGCAACTCATGGTAGAGCTACTGTACTCAGCAGTGACTTGTACAAGGCTGTCAATGATTTTATTTTTTATTAGCCTATATGGTTTCCCTCTGCTAGGCAAACGGCTCCACTTTTTCCTTCCAAATCTCTCTGTTTTGTGCGATTTCTGTCCATGTTGGCCCTGTAAACATGATTAGATCGGCACACCAGCTTTGCCATTGTTGTCGTCGACGACAATGTTCTCGCGCGAGGGAGCGGTGTTGCGGACTGTGTCTGTCTATTGATGCGGAGCGAGGTAGTGCGGAGCCGTGTTGCGGATTGTGCGGCTCTAGGACGAGTTCACGCGACGAGTAATTTGAGCAGGCTGCAATACCCCTTAGCCGGGTTTTTCCGCTTCCCCACTCCGTTTCCCCGCTCCGTTACCCCACTCCGTTTCCCCGCTCTCCTTCCCCGCTCCTCTTTCCCGCTCCATTTCCTCACACCGCTTCCCGGTTTTGTATGACTTTTTAAACTAGTTTGCAAATCCCCCACTGAAGCAGAGCAGACATTTTGTGCAATTCCATTGGTTAATATTGGCACAGCTCCGCTCCGCTCCTCTCCTCTCCGCTTCAGTGGACAGTCAGCCTGAGGATGATTAATAAACTCCAAGCACTTAATGTAATTTGAACAATATCATTCGTCAAATGTAAGATTACAGCGCTGAATGAATCGGTCGTTAAAGAAAGTTACATTCACAGTATTAAATATCTGTCTGAAAATGATTGGAATTCAATCTTTTCGAACGTCAAATTAGATTCTTCTCTGAAGCCTTGTCTAGATAGATAGATTGATTTTCAAAATGATCAATCATAAGAGCGTCTTCACCTAATCTATCAACTGAAGGAGTGGAAAGCTTTGATTTGTTATAAAGTACAGTCATGGAAATTAATTGTAAAGCAAATTTAAAAAGTAAAGCGCCTGCTTGGGTTCGAACCCACGACCTACAACAAAGTCGGGGCCCTTACCACTGGGCCACCACTGCTCTCATTTTGAATATACAAACAATTAAAGTAGGTAGTTAGTTTGCTTATCATCATGCTTATTTAAGTATGTCTCAATAAAATTGTGTCTTATTTTAATTTGTGATCCCCTGTGCCTGTCCCAAAAAATACTTTTTCTTTCTTTCTTTCTTTCTATCACTTAATTTCCCTGACTTATATTTTCAATATGTAGACGTTTCCAAAATATTTATTTATTTTCCCTCTTATGAGATCTCGTCTCGTCTTCTTCTTAGCGTGTCGATGGCAATCTAAATGGCCTCGGTCCAGAATTCGGCTACGTGTTTGGCGCCATCACTAGCGTCCATCAGTTCCTGTAACGTGCAGCTGACAGGACACGCAGGACATGACATTAAGTGTCCCATCGTTTGTGGAACAGCACCATATTTACACTCCAATACGGAGTCGTCTATGAATCTCCACCTGAACAGATTTTCCTTGCTTCGGCCGACCTTGGTCCGGAGTCTGTTTAAGGACTGCCAGGCTACCCAAGGCAACTCATGTCCAGGCAGGAGATTTTCAGCAGGTGGAACGAATGGTTTGTGTAAGGAAGCACTGTCTCGCCACAGCTTCAGTCTCTCTTTTGGTCGTTCGACAGTGATTGGGACATTAAAAAAAAAACGGCTTTTCAGGCTTCGGTCTTCTCGTGATTATGTCACTTGTGGCAGCGCCATCGGTTCACCGGACAAAAGTGACCTATTTATGAGCGCAACGTTCGCCTATTCGCGCTACGAGCATAGGACGCAGGGGTAACCTATTGCTATACATAACATGTTGTTGTAACATGTTGTGTACATTATTAACTCCTAAGCTAACTAACTTATCCAAATTTATGATTACAATTACATTTTGTAACTTAATACAAACAATGCATTGTTTGTGAATTGACTCAGAGAACAAAAGACTCAAAGAAGGTCCGTGTGTAATACGAGTATAATATTATTGTTATTATGAAGTCTGTATTTAATTAAAACAGCTTCATAACTTTAAGGTTTTGGTTGTGAAATTGTTTATTTAAACGTGAGGCAGTTAAATGTTTTATGGACAAGCCTTCATCTACGTTAAAAGGATCTGGGTTCCGACCTCATTATGAATACCCATAACAACAAAAAAAAGTTGCTAAATTTGCAAAGATTTGTTTTGTCCAATATACGAAATGATTTTATAATTTTGTAGCATTCATCGAATTTTCTAACAATATACATAGTTACAAAATCAACTTATTATTATTATAAAACCAGTTATTCTTGTTACTCAACCTATCGTTTCCATATTACCTGATAAATGGGAACAACACAAAAACAATAAAACTATTTGGCAACCTCATTCTCATTCAAAGTTGGTAACAGAAGAAAACGAACAAAACCAATTTGACAAAATAAATTGCATTTGCAAATTTTTCACATTATAAACATATTGTGAACGCCGCAAACTATTCCAAACAAATAACGACATTGTTAACTACACTTGCGAGCAAAAAACCGACCCACTGTGCACGCACAAAATGAAGTATGAGAATTGGATTTTGCAACTGTACTTTATAGTGATTTGCATACCAACAACAAATAGGTTTTATGTTATGGCACTTATAACAATTTACATTTACATAAAAAGCTAGATCATATTTGGAAAGGCTTATATTCTTAAACAATTTCTTAGAAAACTCAGTTTGAATAAAACCTGTCTGTGAATTTTATTTTTTGGATAAAGCGTAACCATTTACATTGATTTGTAATTTATGTATAGAAGAATAATTATCATTATCGTTCTTGTGAGCCAATGTTTTTGCACGTAAGTGTAGTTCGGTGCGATATAACAAACTTTTCCAACTGCCATTAAACTACTTTAGCATTAAATATAAAGTACCGCAAGTGTGCAGTTTCCACAAACGTGAAATTCAGCCTTCATTTTAATTTGTTTCACTGGTATGTTCGTGAGTTTCCGAATACTGTTCCATTTTAGTAATTAATACCTTTGATTTAAAACTAAAGTTAGTATAGTGAAATGACTCAGGCGTGACTTTGCGGAAATCCATTATAAAATACAATAGACGACGTATATTTAGTAACTTAATCCGCTTAACTGTTCTTAAAGAGTCCTAGAGAACCCTGGCGCGCTTTGCGTTCGGCTCGTGTCGTGACAACACTTCGTGTCCGAGTTCGCAACAAGTCAATCGCCATTCTGAGGATGCCTCGTTGAGAGGCGAAACACGTGTCGATTTCTTACAGGGTTCTCTAGGACTCTTTAAGAACAGTTAAGCGGTTACTCGACAGGTTTTATCAGAGGAATTTTGACGTCTCGAAAGAATTATTCCTCATAAATCAAAAGGTTCGGAAACGTAATGTTAACTTTCTATTCAACATTCAGCCATTTGCAACATTTTCAAGACAATGAAGCTAATAACTTCACTCAGCGGGCATAAAGCGACCTACGTGTATCAGATCAGTATAACACTCCATTGAGAGTATGTACTGCTGTGGCTGCCATGGCGTTGTAGTGCGTTTAGGATGTTTGCGGATAATTAAAAATGTATGGTGTTGCCGCTATTATTAGAAAAAGATGTGCATCTCTGATGTCACGTGTTCGCGGCAGCATCAACAGTATTCTCAGTGTGTTGGATTCCCCGATGTTGCGTAGGTGGATGCAGCTCCACGCTGAATTTTAATTTGAATTGTATGTTAATCTATGTACTAACTACTAACACTAGTTGTTAAGTTAACTGATTGCGCCCGCTGTTACACGTATTGTTACTAACTCTCTGGACTTTGTCTGGAAATAAAAGTATTTCATTCTATTCAAGCATCTCCAATTTGATCATCATTTTATTAACAAATGGACTTTCAAAGGTGTCGTTTAGTTTAACGAACCAATTTATTATGTTTGATATACCTAACAATAACTTTTGACAAATACTACCTACTGACTTGTGATTGACCGTACGAATGCGGGGCATTTAGTAAGGAAAGTACGTACTATAGCTAAATATTCCAATTCTTACCAAGCCATCAGAAACATAGTGAGCAAATAAGCGAGGATCCTCTCGGGCACGCTGGCTGAGGAGTTGGAGTTCCTTCCGGCGAGCTGGTTGAACAGGAGCCAGCCGAGCCCGATCCCGCCAGCCGCTCCCCCCACTATCAGGTACACCGGGATCCGGGTCTCCGCGGGACAGTCCCGCACGTAGTGGACACCTAGGGAAAATGGGTGATGTTATTCTTAACTTAGTAGCGAAGGAAAATGTCACAAGGTATGGTTTGTTTCAAAAGTATCATATTAAAATGTAAACAAATAAATCAGAAAATGTACCAGTGGATGGCAATTTTTTGTGCCAGTCACAAGTTGATTGATTTATTTGTTACTTTAACCTGAAATTCTAATTTTAAATCAGCTTCTTCTTCTTCTGTTCCTAAGGTTAGTGACTAACCTGGTGTCAGAGTTTTAAAGCGGTCTCGCTCTGCGTGTAAAGTCAGAAACCCATGGGGGTTTCTGACTTGCCTTCACATGCCGTCGAGAATAATTATTATCTCTCAGGCATGCCGGTTTCCTAACGATGTTTTCCTTCACTGTTTTTAAAGCAAATGACAATAAATTATACAGTGTTATTATTTTAAATCACCTTAAAGATGTGTTTCGTTTGACAATTGAGGTTAATTATTTTATGACCTCAATTATCGTCGATGATTTTTCAACCACAATTTCAAAATGATATTCAAGCAATAATTGTCGGAAAAATAAGTGAGATATAAAGTATAGTATAGTTCGATAAAAAGCGGAAAGAAATCGCTGATCCAACATCCTCTCACAACATTATGGAGTGCTATGAAAAAGAGGTATTTGGCCTCCACTGACTATGAACACCTTATTCGGTTTATGATTATTGTCACCTCAATAAAGCCAATAAGGCTTTATTGAGGTGACAATAATCATGTGGATTAGGAATACCTAATCCTGTGATAAATCTTGTCATTTATACAGGAACAGTCGACGAAGTTGACCTCATTTTAACTTGCCAGCGCGAGGCAGATTTAAATATCTACACAATGAGGGAAAACGTCAGAAGTCTGAATTTTTTGTGAATGTCGCTTCAGTTTACGGTATAAGAAAATCTTTGTGCATTAAAGTCCCTATTTGTATCCAACGTAGAGAATTCTTGGAAGACGGTTCCGTCTATGGAGAATTATTATGCAAAGCAGAAGTGGGTCAAAGTTCACCAGATCCATGCACAAGCAACAAGCATTCGATAATACGAGTATAACGCCGACCTATTTCCCGTGGCCGGTCCTGCTCAAACCGGATTAAACCAGTACGCACCGGATTTGTAGATCAATGCGCTGATTACACCGTGCCTGACTGTACAAATATTAGTTCAAGTACGATCGATTACTGTTCGACATCGAATGATCGTTTTACCTCGATTTTATTGCCAAACCGAACACGAAAAATGGGCTCGAATTATCATAATTTCAGCGTAGGTTTGACCTTAAAAGTTGGGTTTATCGTTTGATGTGACTATTTGTTGCCGTTTTTTGTGGCGTGAAGCTAACTGTGTAAAAAGGAAGGGTTATTTTATTTAAGTTTTTTTCCTTGTGAACATAAGGGGTTATCATACGGTCAAAGGTTACCCTTTCACAAGATCAACCCAGATCATAATGGAGTAGGTGACCGCATTTTCACAAAACAGTAAGAAGAATAGTGTTATTGGAGAATTTACTTTGATATTGGTAAAGTTTAAATACATAAAATTTTGTTTGAGACTATAGTTATCATAACCCAATATTTGAAATACCTTTTTCCTTATGACAGGTACCAAAATCTTTCAAGATAACGAATTGTAATTTTTAATGAATTGCAAAAAAGTTTTCAGGAAATCTAGCGAACTTATTCAGATATGCATACATACAACGATATACAGAATATACTTTAAAGTACTTTGTTGCGAGTTATTTTACCTAGATAAGCTTTTCTTACCCCATGCTAACACAAAGGTTCATTCAATATAATTACCCTGTCGGTACCATATCGGTACCGTGTAATAAGCAAGTCTGTTCGCAATTTACTGGAGCGAGTACAATCAAGTGAAACAGCTCAATCAGCAGGTAGTAATTAATTTGAATATTCATGAATGAATCCACGGGAGCGAACTTATCTAACATATAGTGAGGAATTTGTGATTAGTAATTTGATGAGGTGGCCAGTTCAATTCTGAGAATTATATTAATTAGTAGGAAGAAACTGCAGATGATCTACACTTACGACGGTCCCTACGTACATAAAGACATGTCAAAAATGGCATTTTTTTTTTATTGCATAATTCGGTTTAAATTTACCATATGCACATACCTGTATATTTATATTTTTTTAATATTACATATTTAACGTCATTTACGAATCGTATATGAGAACAAGTATTATATTTACAACGAATATGTATTGTAGATGCGGACATGTATACGTATCGTTTGTGAGCATCAAGATGACGGGACCAAGCCCCCAATTTAAAATGCATCACATTCAAGAGTTAGTACTACATATGTACTAATTGTACCCTAAACAAGACATTTGTACCTCTAAAGGTAAAGGAATTATGTCAAGATTTCACTGGTCCCGCCACTTTGATATCAAAGTGGCGGGACCTTTTGGATGCGCTATTCAGAGGCAGGTAATACACACCCGAAGACTTAGTACTACATATGTACTGGTATATACTCAGTTTTCAATACAATTGTAAGTGCCAAATTAAAGTTATGTGATTAAAACATTGGTCCCGCCATTTTGATGATTCATGTTATCGCTGAATTCATATGAAAAACGTTAAAACTCGTGCAAAATCAAATGTGGAAACTTAGTACGTCATACGTACTTGATCGTGTGTAATTTTCATATTCGTAACCTAAGTACATCAAAAATTATCTATCATTCGTAGTTTTCTTTGAAATGGACACATCTATGCAGAAATGAAACAACCCAAAATTGTTTTGAAAAATGTATAATATATAAATTGATCCAATTTAACTATACAGGATGGATTTTTGAGATGGGTCAGCCAGAACCTAACCGTTAACAACCTTAACAAAGGCCACACCTTAACCGTTGTAGCTACAGGAAAACGGTCTTGGGAGACGGTCTTTAAGTTTTCCGTTGATCTGCATAGACAGATATTGAAAAAAAAAATGTACAGTCAGCAAGAAAATCGGCAGTTGTAAATTTAAAATTTACACTTGCCTAGTTATCATATTATTATATTAATTATTGTGTTTAAATTTTTAAGTAATCAGGGTTGATAGAGTGTGACTAAATATTACAGCAAAAATAAAACGATGAATGTGAATATAGGTAATAATTTTGAACACATAAATTTGTAGTCATTAATTAATAGTAATGATTAATTTGTAGAATTTGGATTTGTGTTTGTTTATTTGTTTGTGTTTGTATTAATTTGTTTGTTTGTTTGTATACGGTAATTGTTTTGTTTTTGTTTGTGTGTTGTGTATTTGTAGTTTGATTTGTAGATGGATTTGTGTTGTTTGTTTTGTTGTTTGTGTTTGTTGTGTGTTTTGGTTATTAGTATTAATTTGTAGTAGTTTATAGTTATTAGCATACTACATTTAAGAACAAACTTAGATATGCGGTCTCAAAAAAACAACATAATTGGACTTTATTGAGTTTCTACAGTACTTGTAGTAGATATTCGCTAGTTTATTTGTAGGTATGCGGGTAGCATTAGGTATAGCTAATGGCATAATTTAAATTAATAGCCATATGTCAGCTAGCACACGCCAATTTACCAACCAAAAACATCGAGAACTATACTCAAGCAAATATTTGGTATATTTTATTTCGGGAATTTCCTATATTATAAAATATTTTTTATTAATAGATTAACTATTTTGAACGCAACTCAAATGTCGTGCAAATGTCAAAGGTCACAGGTGCATATTCACAGCTGACAGCCCGCTACTGTGTCTATGTTCTGTGTTCTGAGGTTGTTATATAATTACCTCGTCAAAATATAAACCTACGTAAAATAATAAGGGTTTCCACTGATCAAAATATACTGGGTGGAATTTTTGAACCTCACCTGGAGGGAAACTACTCTAAATAAATACTGAAGATAGCAAATTTTACTCAAAGGAAACATTCCTTTATTTTAACAAAGAAACAAAACCGTATTTAAAGATTTTCGAAAATTCGCGTGCCACACTCGGGAATCGAACATCCGGAAATCCAAAAAAATAACAACCTGTACTTTTGTGGCATAAATCCATAGGGTCAATCATAAAAATCAAATCTCTCTAACAAACATGATAAATTAAATGAAAGGAAAACCATAAAATCATAATATTAATTAGTTATAATCAAGATTAGTTGCTCGAAATGAGTTCCATTTTGTTGGATACACAAACTTATTCTTTTAAGGAATTCATTTCTGTAATGTATGTAGTAATAAGTTATTTGTAGGTATATCGTTTATTATAAGTATTGAAGGTAGTTCCGTTGTTCTAACATTTTAAGCCAGTCATTATACTTGTGCCAGTACGTTGCTAAGTGTTTTATTCCCATATCCAGAGTGCTCCCAATTCCAACCCAAGGACTGTTCAATTTCCAGTATCTTTTAACAGCGAGTTGTGATGAATACTGAAAATCGTAGTGTGATATCAGTTCTTAAATCGTTTACGCATAGGATTTTTGTTTTTTTTTCGTTTACCTATATAAAATAAGTTAATATTTTATGATTTTCCTTTTATTGAATTTATCATGTTTATTAGAGAGATGATTTCATCCTTACGATTGACCCTATCGATTTATGCCACAAAAGTACAGGTTGTTATTTTTTCGGATTTCCGGAAGTTTGATTCCCGAGTGTGGCACGCAAATTTTTGAAAATCTTTAAATACAGTTTTGTTTCTTTAAAAAAATGTTTGTTTGTTTATGTTTCCTTTGAGTAAAATTTGCTATCTCCAGTATTTAGAGTACTTTCCCTCGAGGTGAGGTTCAAAAATTCCTCCCTGTACATCAGAATCATAAAGCTCGTTTGGTTCATTTCTGCATACATCTTTCCAATTCTATAAAAAATAATTTTCGATAGTAAAATATGATACTTGATGAACTTTTATCATAAGAACACTAAAGGCAACATTTATATTGGATCAATATACATGTATATCATACAATATATCATTATCAAAACCATTTTTTCATTTCTGCATAGATGTGTCCATTTCAAAGAAAACTACGAATGATAGATAATTTTTGATGTACTTAGGTTACGAATATGAAAATTACACACGATCAAGTACGTATGACGTACTAAGTTTCCACATTTGATTTTGCACGAGTTTTAACGTTTTTCATATGAATTCAGCGATAACATGAATCATCAAAATGGCGGGACCAATGTTTTAATCACATAACTTTAATTTGGCACTTACAATTGTATTGAAAACTGAGTATATACCAGTACATATGTAGTACTAAGTCTTCGGGTGTGTATTACCTGCCTCTGAATAGCGCATCCAAAAGGTCCCGCCACTTTGATATCAAAGTGGCGGGACCAGTGAAATCTTGACATAATTCCTTTACCTTTAGAGGTACAAATGTCTTGTTTAGGGTACAATTAGTACATATGTAGTACTAACTCTTGAATGTGATGCATTTTAAATTGGGGGCTTGGTCCCGTCATCTTGATGTTCACTATCGTTTTGTACGGTGTTTTAAAATTCGGTCTAGTCTGACATAACGTCATTCACGGCGGGAGTTGCCGAACAAAGAAGGAGAAAGAACTAAAACTAGAGGTGTACAATAATCCTATTCCTATCACGGAAGTGGAATATAGAGGCTTGATTAGTTTATGCCTTACGATGATTATCCCAAAAAAGTATCATACGTTCTATAATAAATAACATTAAGCATAGTAAGGAAGAACAAGTAAACGACGAAGAAGATTGTTATATTTAATTATACTTTTTTTTCTAAAATATTTTTTATGTTGTATATTATAAATATCAGGTTTGTGTTTTATTAATTAACAAGGTTTATAATTGAAAATTATTTAATCTTCTTAGCATCTAAACAAAAGATACTTGTAGATGTAGTCTCTTCGAAGCAGGAACTAAACATATAAAATCACAGTTTTCTAAGATTAGTAAGTAACATTTTTATTTAAGCATGAGCCTCAGCTTAATTATCTAACATTATATATTGTATCTAACTAATTAGTAATATTTAATAATCATCACAGGCTCACAGTATTATTTGAGTACCTATGTCATGTGTCTCATCTATCTACCTAATTGGTAATATTTAATAATCATCACAGCTTTATTCTCTTATTATTAAAGTTTTGAGCGTTTACGACGTACGGCATTTCATACAAACTTTCAAGTCCTTGTTTTTCGAAATGACTAATCTACTTTTAATCAAACTTCATACGCATAAGCAGGATACAAAGGTCTAAAAAGTTAATTAAGAATATTTTCGAAAAATATTTACAGCCAAATTAGACCAATTTTTTTTTTTTTTTTTAATATTCTTAATTAACTTTTTAGACCTTTCTATCCTGCTTATGCGTATGAAGTTTGATTCAAATTGGTTCAGTCATTGCGAAAAACAAGGACTTGAAAGTTTGTATGAAATGCCGTACGTCGTAAACGCTCTTATGAAAACTTTAATAATAAGAGAATAAAGCTGTGATGATTATTAAATATTACCAATTAGGTAGATAGATGAGACACTATACTTAAGTAATGCTGTGAGCCTGTGATGATTATTAAATATTAATAATTACTTAGATACATAATTAAGCTGAGGCTCATGCTTAAATAAAAATTGTTAGTTATTAATATTAGAAAACTGTGATTTTTAATGTTTAGTTCCTGCTTCGATGAGACCACAAGTACCTTATGTTTAGATGCTAAGAAGATTAAATAATTTTCAATTATAAACCTTGTTAATTAATAAAACACAAACCTGATAATTTTATTTAAGGACATGTATTTATTTACATTACAAGAAATATAGTCCTACCCCGAATAAATAAAACCGCGTATAAAACGACATGTCTTCATTGATGTATCTTTTATATCCATGGATGGCGATCTTAGGATGTTTAACATATCCGTTTGAAAACAATAACATAATTCTACGTTTTCATAAAACATTTTATTAAAATTTTATTTTATAAACTGTTTTCTTCTTTCCTGCGTATAAAAAGGTATCATCGACATGTCTGACATGCTTTTATTTTAATATCAGCGTAGAAACAGTTATCTATCAGATTTTCCAAGAAAATAAAAAAAAAGAAAATATGTATAAATAGCATTATAAAGTTCCTAAAGCTAATAATACATTATAGAAAAAATATATTTATAATTGTACATAGAATTATTTCTAGAGCAGTTTGAACATAAAAAACGCTTTCCTGTAAACCTCTGTTTTTGACATGTCTTTATATACGTAGGGACCGTCGTTATATTATAAAAAGAAAATATTTGTATTTTTGTTTTTAATTAAATAAACTCAATAACTACTGGACCGATTTTTTAATTTCTTACACCAGTAGAATGCTGATTACAAATATTATACCTATATTTTAAACAAATGTTGCTCGTTTAATAGTATAGGATTAGATAGGCAAATTCAAATTCAAAAGATTTAATTTCACATAAACCTACATGGGCACTTATGAAACGTCAGAAGCTACGCACGGTTGCAATTGATCGTTTCCTATGGAGAAGAGCCGGCAAGAAACTCCCACACACTTATTTCACATTAATTTCTCCTAAACTTTTTCCATTTCAATTATAACAGTAATAAACTGACGACTGAGGGAAACTGACCTGACTGATAAGCGGAACTCCGACTCGTCAAAAACACCTCATTCTTTTCAATTCACCAACTAATAGATTGATGCTATTTCCCTTACCCTTCAAACTGAGTCAAACTTGTTCAAACTTTATAACTTCACTCAAATACTTCGACCTTTCTATGACGACCGTCCATTATAACCTACTTTTAATCAATAAACTTATTTACAAAAAATAATCTCTTCATTTTTTCGGGCGCTATTTGGCGGCGTCTGTCAGTCTGTAATTTCATTACGGTGGCATCTCGTGGACCGCCTTATCAGATTTAAGTCAACTTTGGTTTAAGCTTTATCTCGGCGACTGTACACAAGGTACTTGCTTCCTAATGACTTTTGGTTGGACTACAGAAGAAAGGAAAAATGTTTTTCTTTTGAAGTTTTTAGGCTCGTATTGTTTTGGCATTTTTGTCGGTCATCGCGCCCTGTAAACTCCCTTAAAAATTATCAACGTTAAAATAATTTTAACCAAACTGAAATTAGTATTATCTTATAAATTAATTTGTTTTGGTCGGTCAGCTGTTAATCTTTTATTATTTAATATAAAAAAATCTAATAACGTTACCCCTCACTAGGAGTTTCTCTTGTATTGGAACCGGAAAAACTATTTGTAAGTCATATTATTTGTTCCGTGCGGGAATCGAAGCCGCGACACGCAGCTCAGCAGTCAATCGCGCCAATGGGTATTTGCTATTGGTTAGAAGTCTGCAATTTTTTTTATTGGCTTAGAGGTCATAATTCCTCTTCTTATTGATTCGAGTACGGAGTAAGTATGTGACCTCTTTCTCCCGTGGTAGTCGTAGAAAACCGCAAAATTACGACTTTCAGCAAATGGACCCGTAAACCGATAAAAATACACCCTTAAAAAGAGAGGTCATACTGTTTCAATCATTCGTCAAGTTTCTATCAAATTGATATAGCCACTTTATCGAACAACTCATACAGACGTCTGGGTATTTCACATTGAATATCATATTAGACAGTTTTCTTCTTACAAAGCATGAAAAATGCATGATATTCAAACGTTCGCAGATAAATTCGGCTATAAGTCGTAATGGCATCGTTCTTCTGTAGAAGTGATGTTCTCGCACTACTGAGTCGTTATCTTGGTCTCGTTTATGTATAAAAAGGCATATTATTAAAGCACGTATATGTATTTAAAATGACGCTGGTTTGATTCAAATATCATAAGAATTGTTTCAGAAAGGGTTGAGAATAGACAATTTGCAAACGTCAACATTGCAAAAGGCAGACTATGAGACAGGACCACGCTACACGACTTCATTTATTCATTCATTTACGAGTATATACTGCAAGTACCAGTAGGGTTCAGTTTCTATCTACATTCGACTATATAAGGTATGGAAATAGGGCTGTAGACTGGAGAAAAAAAATTATAGAGGACGTCAGTCAGATAATAAAAAAAATTAGACACGTACATATTTTTTGCTTTATCATTATTAATCAAATATATTTTAGATCACTACGCCACAAGTCAGTATAAAATCTACCGGGGAGTGACGTCATGCCAAAATATTTTATCTCAATGTATTACTTTAAAACTCTAAACTTCAGGACATCTAAATGTAAATTATTCAATTATCTCTTAAGTAAATGCTACTACTCGACTAATGATTTTATGAATGATAAGTTGACATAAATATTAGGAATAATCATAATATTATTTGCTTCTATATCTCTTTGACTTAACTAAATCTTTTTGACATTTACATAATAATATCTAGTATTTGACTAATTTGCCATTTGAATGCTATTCCTATTTATCTAATTCAATATCTATCAATGTATGATTATAAGCGAACCAAAACCCTGACAATGTATTTGTACGCCGGAAACGGCAGAATATTATGTAGTTCATTAAAACTGTGTAACATCTCTATAACTATATTCTTACAAATAAATGGACTATAACTATAACTGTACTTAAACTGTAGTCTTTTGATAAAGTAAAAAAAAAGAAAATACGTGTCCATTATTTTTTTATAATCTTACTGACTGACTAAAAGAATTTTTTTACTCAAAGTCCCTATTATTGTTGAACAATAAATAAATGTGAATATTCTAAGTTCATTAACTTCCTTAACAATGTCATAGAACGATACAATATGCGATGCATGCTCTTGATATAATTATTTTTCCGTATATTAATTAGTTTACACTAGAGGGGCTCGTGGCTAAGTAATAACAGACGCACGGGTCGATCGATCAGGTTAAGCTACCCTTGCCACCGCTCCGTGCTTCGGAAAGCACGTTAAGCTGTTGGTCCCAGCTGTCAGTCGTTACGGGTCTTCAGAAGCCCGAAAGTCTGACAACCAGTCTTATCCAGGGGTATCGTATTACCCAGTAACTGGTTTTTGGAGAAAAAGGTTAGTCACGTCATGATGATGAATTAGTATACACTAACAGACGATCAAAACTTACCCATAATCATCATAATAATAGGCAGAGTACCCAGGAAACTCAGGAACACAGTCATGAGTACTGAAACAGAAGACTTCCATTTAGTGAAACAATGAAGCATCGCTTATTGAATCTTGTTGTTCGTGTATTAAAGCTTGTGTCCAATCCGACATATTGACACGACTGGCCGTTCTGTTCGATTCTTTTAAACTTCATGTCCTAATGTATTGTAGGATGGAATAATATATGTTTTTGGCGTTTATAAATACAGCATAGCATATAGCATAATCGCTGCGTAGATGCTTGCTGTGCAAATATTTACCCTGGACAAATGTCCAGTGCAAAGGCACCAAAAATCGGATGATTTGAAATTCGAATTCATAGCAGCTTCGAAAATAAAATATAGATCACACGATAAATTGTTTGGTTATTTATATTAAAATAATTTATTGCTGAAACTTTTTTGTTTTTTCTATTATAGACTAATTGGTATCAATGTTTCACTAATAAGCATTGTAGATCTTCAATAGCAATGAACTTTATAATTGGTAATTAGATGCATATTATTTATCTCAACTTGTTATAATAATTTGGTATAATAATAAGTTGGTCGAAGAAGAGTCTCAAGCCAGTGATAATATAGTAGATAATAGTGATAGATAACAAATCGAAAAGTAAGAGTAAACAAAATACTTACTTGTCCTATTCATAATCTTAGCCGCTCTGCAGACAAAGTCAACAGTTCCCGAGGCCTCCATATTCGCGTCCTTCAGCTGGTAGGCCACGGAGCCGTAGGTCGTGAGGCCCATACCGAGGCCCAGGCCAGTGCGGTCACTGTACTTGGCCTGCTCGCCGCAGAGGCGACGCTGTTCGTCGCCTGATACCTGGAGAATTGAATATTAGGTAGTATTTTGCTAAAAGACATTTGTCATTGAGTATTCGGGTGAAAATTACATAACAAATTGTGCAATTTTACCCAATTTTGCGATTTTCAACACATACATTTTTCTTTACATGCCGCACTCAGAGTTGTTCTTTAACGGTAATGAGAATAACTCAAGTTTGACTAAGACTTCTTTTAATAATATAATTAAATATTGAAACGCTAAATTTCGTTGACATAGGAGTAGCTATGATGGTCAATTAGGGTTCATAATTTATTACTCAATTCTTTATTCCTTAACACATGTGTTTTACAAAATCTTGATAATCTTTAGTTACGTAAAATGACACCTCTGAGTAAGGCAGTTAGACATACTTTAAAGTGTTAACATTTTAGAATGAATCCAAACCAAAATATATTCCTTACTTACAGTGACATTTAAGTTTGAATATTTAACCGTAAATGTAACAATTTAGCCCGAAGGAGTTGGATTTAGGTTTCCTTACTAAAATATCAAAAGCTTTGAACTACAGGCTTTAGTGTACTTACTGGCCTTTATATTCATCACTATACCAACATAAGACATTCACGAAATACCCTTTAGTATGCCCCAGGGTAATAAAAATCCTAAATACAATTTTGTCCAACTTTGGATATCAGACCTCCATTTCTTTGCGTGTTTACCGTAGGTACCTAATATCGCTAAAAGGATTTGATCAATTGCCCAGTTACTATATCCGAAAATAAGTCTTTTTCTTTGCTTATGTTCTTGACAGGAATACCAATCTCTTTGTATAAAAGGCCTAAATTCTGAAGGAAAGCGTTCAAAATCTAATCGCAATCTCATCTCAGCGAGAGAAAACAAAAATGCTGGTAAATGAAACGTATTTTTGACAGACTGAGATAAGAATGTGAACGTTCTTAGAAATACGGGAATTGCTCCTTCGTAGCAGTGTCGTAGGCCCTCTACGACTGCTACGTGACTACGCCGTAGCACAGAGAGCATCAAAAAACAAAAAGGCTGGTAAATGAAACGTATTTTAATAAGAATGTGAACGTTCTTAGAAATACGGGAATATATACTTCGTAGCAGTGTCGTAGGCCCTCTACGACTGCTACGTGGCTACGCCGTAGCACAGAGAGCATCAATTTGTTAGAAACCCGAATCAAAGTCTGTGCTTTGAATGTGATTATTCAAATAGCTTATAAGCTTTATAAACAATTTTTAATTAATAAAGCTTGGTGCGAGTTGAGCACTTAATTATAATGTAGATTAACTTTAAAAATCAATCTTAATTAGTAGCGCAGTTAATGTTAGTACTTAATTACTGTTCGTTGCATATTCAAAGCAGTTCATCGCATGCAAAGTATTGTAAATTACATGTAGTTGAAAACACTTAAAATTATAACACCATTATTGGTCATTCAACTTGCGTTTTTTATTAATGTTTCAGGCTTTTGTATTAATAGTTCATTAACCTGATCGTTTTAATGAAGTTAATAAAATATTTTTATTAGCCTCTTGCCCTTTAATTAATTTATTTATTAATTCAAGTTACAATGACTCATACAATATTCAATACAACACAAATACATCAAAAGTTACATTACATTACAATACAAAAACCACAGTACATTTAACACTTAAAACAAACAACAAAACAAAACTTAAAGATTCTTAAAGATAAATAAATGAAAGTACTCATGATCATTGGTGTAAAATTCCCCGTTTTTACTAACACTAGAAGACACTTAAATTAATGCTAAATAAAGTGTCCGTATAGATCTAGGAGCCATGTTTCATATTTAAACGCGGGTGCAACTAATATTTAGTAACAAATTTGCCGGTTTTGTAGGCCCAATCTTGGAATTTGTAGTAAAACCCTTAAAAAGTTACAGGACGTTTAAGGTGGCTCGTCAATCCAGACGGTCTATAGAAAGTATAAGTTACGTAGCTACTAAAGTAGTTGATCAAATCGGAAAATAATACCACCAATATTTAGTAGAAATTTCTACCAAATATTGGCGTAATCCAACGTCCTGCACGTGGTTGGATTTTAACGTAACGAAGGTTGAAAATCCAACAGCGCTTTTGTTTGCGGGCATTAGTGTGAGCAATTGTGCATAGCCTTTACGTACGTCCAGCGCACACCAGAAAGTCATTACCACAACATGAGGTATTCCTATATAGATCATCCCTAAGCAATAATAAAACCCGTTAACATACCATCTTTTAAAACTGCATCCCATAAAATCTGTTCATAACAGCGCAAGCTCTTCACACATCAGTATAACTCAGTTTTACGCTTTTAACATAAACGCGAGCTTTCAAAAGCTTCCCTATTCCTGGTATTATTTATTCATTGAACGCACTATTCTGATTTTATAGGAATATATCAGTCTTTCATGACTGAACGTAAATGTTATGAGATGGAAATAAAACTGTTTATTTTATGAGTTAGAGTTCAGTTTTACGGTAGGTTATATAATAATTATTATCTGTTCTTGAGTGTCGCTTATTGAAAACTCCTTCACTGTAAAATCTTTTGAGTATGTATTTAAACCTTAGACACTTTAAACCCTGACTTGCTGGCTCTAAAATCAGCATTAAAATGTATCCTATAACTTTATCAATGTATCACATTAATAAAGTTATAGGCGCCTTGTACACCATTGATTCCAGTTTGTTAGATAAAGTGTTTTTTTTTTTTATTGGTGTCCTATTGGTGGTGGCCCAGTGGTATTGGCCTCGACTTACGAGTTGTATGTCGTGTGTTTGAACCCAGGCAAGCGCTTTACTTTGTG
This sequence comes from Conistra vaccinii, assembly GCA_948150665.1. Lineage (NCBI taxonomy): Eukaryota > Metazoa > Arthropoda > Insecta > Lepidoptera > Noctuidae > Conistra > Conistra vaccinii. The sequence continues at coordinate 1,843,975 of OX411329.1, read as the reverse complement.
TAAATAATTTCATCACCATTGCTCTCAAAACGGTGAAGGAAAACATCGTGAAGAAACCGGCATGTCCTAGAACCAAAAATTCGCAGACATTGGACACCTACCAACCCGCACTGGGCCCGCGTGGTGGATTACAGCCCACTCCCTCTCGATGAGAGGAGGCCTGTGTCCCAAAAGTGGTAACATTATAGGCTGATTATGATGATGAGTTAAACATAACTGTATAAATGTGGATTTACCAAGGCACAGTGCCTCCGGGGCAAACAAGAGTCCAATGGTATTTATTTTTGTTTTTAACCTCAACCGGGAAGCTCTTGGCCTGCATCTCACCTGATGGCAAGTGATGATCAGGCCGGAGGTCGAAGCAAGCTTTACCCGGAATCCGTAACCACAGAGGAACTAGCTATCTTATCTCTAACTGCCGAAACACAACCATGCTGTTTACATGGTTGTTATGGCCACAGACTTAGATAAGATGGTGGTAGCTAGCCAGGCGGACTTAGAACAAACGCTACCACCAGCCTAACCGATCAGAAAATTTTGCCCCCACTGGGAATCGAATGCGGGACCACTGGGTCTGAGACAGGTGATCTAATGACTAAGCCACAGAGGTGGTTAAAATCCATGTTATGTTTTAAAATCATGTGATCAGTTCATAACTATTATTTTGCTAAGTAATCCCCCTTCCTCTTCTACCATGCCACCCTAGATGGTATACCAACATAGCCTGCTCGATCAAAATTCTGATGATCACTGAAGGTCCTGTCAGATAAACTAACACTTAAGCCCACTTGCATCACAAAGCATTAGGTGCATTTTACGCTAAACGAATTTAAGACATCGTTCTGTTACTGTCAATCGTTTGAAAATGTCGAAATAATGATCCGAACATTGAGGTTCAGTGACTAGAGCAGACACCGTGAACGAATTTTTTGCGAAACCTGTTGTTTTCTGGTACAGCAAACGTCTCATGCCCATCTTCACCTTCCCTAAGTGCTACTTAAATGAATCCCTAAATAAAAGTGCACTGTTGGATTTTCAACTCTCAGTACTGAGTATAGCGTTGCTGCTATAAATGAGCGAACCCGGACACGACGTCTTCCCACGACAAGCACCGAACAAATCTCTGCGTTCGGCGCTTGTTACGGCAACACGTCGTGTCCGGGCAACAAGTCAATCGTCATCCTGAGGATTCCTCGTTAAGAGGTGAAACACGTGTCGATTTCTTACAGGGTTCTTTATGACTCCTTAAGAACAGTTAAGCGCATTAGGTTACTAAATAAACGTTGCCTATTGTATTTGATTAGGGGTGTACCTTAGACTACACTGAATAATAATGATTGTTCATAATTACCTGACTGACAGAGCTCGAGGCCCGTCGGGAGCCAGTGTCGGAGGGCATACCGGCCCCGGTCTGCCTGCCAGCCACCGACGCCCTGTAGGGGGACACACTTCTTCCACGAGTACCTAAACAAACATATTATATGAACTGACACAGTGAGAGTAGTATGTGTCGATCTTGCCAACTTTCTAGAAATCTTTTGAAAGTTAGTAATGTAGACCAAAACGGTGAAGGAAAACATCGTCAGGAATGTCTAATGTCTCCTACACACAGTGCCGGCGAAAAATTCGAAGAAATGTGACATCCAACCCGCACTGGGCCTGCGTGGTAGATTACAGCCCACCCCCTATCACAGAGAGGAGGCCTGTGTCCCAGCAGTGTGAAAATTAATACGCTGATGATTATGATGATGAATATAGACCAAGGATAAACTGAAATCTACCTACTTTAAAAAAGCTCTTTTTTTTTCCTTTTTGTATAAAGTTGAGAAGATAATGTTACGAAGTATGATAAAGACATCTGAAAGTTTTTTTGTTTACAAAACTCTTATTGTTTTGATCTGAGACTATTCTGGAACAGGCTGTCTTATACGACTACAAGTTTAATCAAATAATTAGAATTCAATTATTAAAGAATATTCTATTCTTGTTATGCAAATATACATACGTTGGGAGCGGGATTAGCTTGTAGACCTAAGCTCCCAAAATAGGCTCTCAATTCAAGTCACGACAAGCTGTCAAAATAGAGATTACTCCGAGAAATCCGTCAAGCCACTTAATTTAAATACGACTAGGATTTTGGGTGTAATAATTCTAATAGGGCTGGCATCAATTTCTACCTCTATTTTGTATTGTAAATATTTGCTCGCCCTATTAATTGTGTTAATTGAGAGATTTGTATCGGCCTTGTCGCAAAGGTGCGATTAATAAATGTACTTACCCGCGGTCTGACTGTCCTCGCTTGGTCGACGCTCTCGTGAAACCAATGGCTCTTGAAATGTCAGCGTCAAACTTCCCCTCGGGCTCACCCTATTTACTTCCGCCGTCCCTTCACCCGTCACTAGGCTACCCCGTGCACTTCTCTCTGATGGCGCAATACTTCCCCGAGGACTCCGTTGCGAATCAGGAATTAACGAACCCCTTGGACTCCTGTTCATTTCCGGCATTTCTTTCTTCAAAGGAGCTTCTACGCTGCCTCTTGGACTTGTCCGTGGACTCGGACCCAAGTCTTTTTGACTTCGAGCTGGATCTATTTGAATACATGCTACGGAATGACGTGGACTTCGACCAACGTCTGGTACCAAGGAGTTTCGTGGCTGATTCCACGACGTACCCTCAGGAACCAAACTTCGTCGTGGACTCCTGGCGTTAGCGTCTGGTGTAATACTGTTTCTTGGACTTCGGTTGAAGTCTTGTGGATTCAAGCTTAGTCTCGATCCGTAGTTCATGTCAACTGCTAAGTTGTTTCTTGATGGTGCTAGAGTGTTTCTGGTCTGAGGTGCCGTATCTGGTGTTATAGAGTTTCTGGCTGATCTGGCTTCGGGGACCAGAGAGTGTCGTGGACTGCGGTGGTAGCCGCCATCGAGTGCAGCGTCTGGCGCAAGGCTTGCTCGTGGGCTTCTCTGCGGAAGAGGGGTTGGTTCCATTTCTTCATCAGTTTCTGTGGCTGCTAACGAGGCTCTTCGAGACGGTTGTGCTGATGCTCTTGGGGACCTCGCTTGTGGTGATGTGGCAGCACTCCTGGAAGCGCGCCGTCGCCTCGACGATGACGTCCTGTGAAGCATCTTGACGTCTTGTCACATCCGACTACAGCTCACGACTCTGCCTCGCACTCCCGGTCCATCATTTTATCTGGAACAAAAATATGAATTTAGTACCAAAGATTCCCGATCACGTTTACGGATTTAGTATTCTTTACGCTTTTCCAAAATGTACAGCTAAAGTTCATAATCCGATTGTAAAGCCGCAATTTCAACTTCTTAGTTTACAGTGTCAGGCCATGAATCTTAATGCTGTTTAAGTAAAGTGAGCTGAGAGGTATTATGTCATATAATTTATCATGGAGCCTGCTTCTTGTGATATTTCGCTAGTCATACAAAGGAATATTATTTATTTCTGCTTCCAACATTTCGTCTTAATGTAGCTGTAAAGTAATTATGATGATTCATAACGAAATTAGCCCTGTTGCTTCTTCGTGGTACACGGAAAATACATCAAGTAATTAAGTCGTTTAGGTGGTATAAGACCAATGTTATGTAATAACCGATGGACATAATATATAAATGGTCTCCTGAAATAGCGTTTGCCAGATTTTTACCGTAATTATGATTTTGCCTAGTAACAAAAATAAAAACAATCTGCCTAGCCTTTTTCCAACTATGTTGGGGTCGGCTTCCAGTCTAAACGGAGCTGAACACCATTATTTTACATGGAGAGACCGCCTATCTGACCTCCACAACCCAGTAACTGTGATAATATATATATAACGATACCCCTTGGTTATACTGGAGTCAGACTTTCGGACTTCGGACGACTCGTAACAACTATCAAAGATCCACGAATGACAGCCGGAACCAACGGCTTAACGTGCTTTCCGAGACACGGAGGAGTCTCGGTATGTAAAGATGGTTACTCATCCACTGACCAACCCCGGCAAGCGTAGCTTAACCTGATTGATCGAACCGTGCGTCTGTTATTACTTAGCCACGAGCTCCTCAGCCTAGTAATAAATATAATTTTAATTGTAATTAGACGCTATTGTATATTTATTTATATGTATGTTGATTTAAGCAATAACTGCCTTTTTATCGTCCCGTAGGTATCACAAAAAGCAACTTATGGTGGAACATAAAATATTTCAGCACACGTATTACGACAAATAATACTTTTTATCAATCATTCAATCAAAATATTTTATTTCACATAAACCTACAAGGACACTTATGAAACGACAGAAGCTAGGTGCACGGTTCCAATTGGTTGTTTCCTATAGAAAAGAGCCGGCAAGAAACTCCACTCCTCGGTATCGCCACACTAATGGTCATCGCCCACTATAACCCCCAGCACCGCCTCGAAATATCTCGTCGTTAACGCGCCGTAAGCAAGGCGACCGCTATTCGGCAACGCGCCGTCAGCAAGGCGACCGCTCGCTGACGGCACGCCACCGGTGAGGTGAAAGCTTGTTGTTCATTCACAAGTTAGGTGTCACCGCGCGGCCGGCGAGGCGTCACCGCGGGGCCTGCTAGGCGTTAACGCGCGGACGGCGAGGCGCCAGCGAGCGGGCTCCTCGCTTGAAGCGTGTTGTCGGCGCGCCGTGTGATGGCTCGCGGGCTACAATTTTGTATAGCCATCGTAAAATAGACTTTAAAACGTTTGACTTAAGGTGATATATTGAAAAAAGGGGACTTTTTCTTTTTCGTGTACCTTATTAGGTTTAAGGAATAGGGATTCAATATTTCGGTGGATGTTTTTTGACTATATGGCCTAGTATCCTGGAAAAGGAATACACGATACAATGAAATTTTCTCGATACAAAAAAATTGCAAAATTTCATCTATTTTTATGTTTTTTTGAGTATCACAGCGTATCGCTTATGAGTTATTTAATGGATTTTACTTTATAACATAGAGAGTAATCATGTCAAGTTTTAAGCAAAGCAGTTTTAGTTTTAATAATACTTTTAATTTATAAAATACGGCATTTGGTTTTGGCACATATGCTGTTTTATTCCAACCGAACACACAGTATCGTCATCTCTTCTTTCGCCTATAAAAAGTATTGTCATCACTTTCGTTCGTTCACAAATCAGTCGCTCGGTGGAGCTCTTCGACGATGAGTCTATGTCATTTTTTTCCAGATCGGTGCTGTCAGATGTACGTAATTTGAATAATTATATTTACAGGAAAAATCGAGTTCAGCAGATTTAAGTTATTTTAAAGTAAAATTACTGTCGAATAGGCATATAAACTGCGTATAATAGAATAAATTTACGTGACTGTGAACCAAAATAACAATTATTTTTGGCTATTTGTGACGTCATATATATAAATTATTTATTAAATATGGGGAGAAAAACCAAAGGAAAACTAAATAAAGTACAACATTTGGAACACATGAGGGCGAGGGCTCAGCACATGATCCCAGTGTAAAAGGTAAGTAAACAATAATTGTTTCTATATACATACTTACAATATCTAATGGGCTCATGAGCTACTTTTGTTGTGGGATTGTTCTATTGTTGATAGATGCCCAATTCCCATCCAATCCATTCGTAACAATAGACTCATTTTACAGGGAATCAATATAAATTCATGATGATAACGAATCGGAGTCACCACCTTTACTCATCAATTTGTACAACTGGCAACAATATATCCTACCATTGCAAAGTAAGTACTGGGTAAGCACTCAATTTTCTAGAACATAATGTCTGTTTTATTTTTAGTAATTATAAAGAAACAGGATAAAACGTATTACTATTGATGTTACAAAAAGGTACTTCAAAATTGTGTTAATGCCAAATAATACTGTCGTTCTGAAGTTAGGTTGCGCATGCGTGCCGGCCATGCGCGCTACTGTTTTATAAGGCAGATTGACTACTGCGCAGTCATTTGTAATCTACGTCAGAGCGGCTTCAGGACGCACAGTGGGCTGAAAATCGATCTTCATAGACTTAGGGAACAACTTAGTAATTTTACAATAAACCTTTTCTTTTACTTTATAGCACTTGCTTGAAAAAAATGTATGGAGATATATATAAAAAAGCATAATCATTTTCTAGGACTGCATCAAGGTAAAAAACAAAAACTCGTTATTTTGAATTAAATTGGGGCAAAATAGTTAACAGGAAAAGAAAATCGAGTTGCACAACTAATGTCATATATTTGGATAGGGGACACTTATACAAACATAAAACTTCAAATAACATAACAGCATAAAGCGTCACGTTTCTGAGATATTCATAGATAAAAATAACAATCGTTAATAACGAATTTATTTATTTATATTGTAGTTACTTCATGTTGTTAAGTTATTTACACATGAATTAATTGACTACACCTAGTGGATAAAACATAAGATTTTTTAATCATATTCGGTATAAATAATATCATCCAAGAAGGCAGCAGGAGGCTGAATAGGATTTTCTTGGTGTCGCGCCCATGCCATGCACCATATAATACATATTCCATATGTCACACGTCCTCATTCGGTGTGGAGTATACATATATTTTTGTCTCTTTCACTCTTAACTAAAATATTACCTATGAACAATCCTTGTTTCAGGGTTCAGTTTTCGACTTATATTTCGGTGAATAACTCCGAATCCTGACGCTTTAGGATATTATGTTACATGACATTTTTAAATTGTATACGTGTCCTCTATCTAAATATACAACTTTCCCACGACTCTGAAAAAAAAAAATGGCGGCTTCACGTTAGGGCCACCCTCGATACAAAAATCTTCAAACCCGGTTATTTATATTATGTTAAAAAAATTGTAAAACTAATATATTATTTCAGAACTAAACATTTTACAACAACAAAATCCAGACCCTGAGTATGATCTTCAACGCAGTCATCGTGCAACTACTTAGTCAACTATTCTAATAATATTTAAAAATCAAACATTTTCCAGGACTTTATCAAGGTAAAAAACAAAAATGCATTTTTGCGAACAAATTGAGGCAAAATAGTTAACAAGAAAATTCTGTTTATATTATGTTAAAAAAATTGTAAAACTTAATATTATTTCAGAACTAAACATTTTACACCAACAAAATCCAGACTTCAACGCAGCTTTCGTGCAACTACTTAGTGAACTCTAACATATTTAAAAAATAATTATTTTCCAGGACTGCATCAAGGTAAAAAAAAAAGAATGGTTCACCTTAAAAAGTTTAACAAAAAGTCCGCAACGGCATACGTCTATCTTCTAAGGATGGCCCACAGTATCCATTTTTATCTTTTACAACTTGATAAAAATTTCATTGTTATTTCCGAAGCTATTATGACCGTTATTTTAATAATCCTTATCCAATAAAATATGTTATTTAAATTGGGGATTTAGTTTAGATTAAAATATGCCTTGATATCATATCATTTAAATGAATAGTTTAAAAGATATCGCAGATTCAAAATTACGCGTAGCAAAATAATTTTATCGTTGACGCGAACGCGGGCGCAGCGGTAGGTAGGAGTCTATGACCTCCTCGGCTTTTAGGTATGTAATCTCGGTGGTACGTTCCCGTGGGATATTTTGCGACATCCACGAGGGCGAAGCCGCGCGTAAAAGCTAGTAAATTATAATTTGCTTCACAAGCAGTAAAAAATTATAAATTAAATAAGGATAAATTTATCCCAACTACGGAACCCTTCATGCCGTGCCGGTTTTTATATAAATAATACAGAAGATTAATTAACAATTTTTAATTTCATGTTGTATAACTATAATTAATAAATATTTTAGTTGATAATTAAATATTTTGTATTATTTGTGTACTCCATAGCTCGCTATGTGCAAAAGTTTCATAGACCGAGATAAACTAACGTTCCGTACTCAGCACGCACTATTTTCATAGATAAATGTTTCCGTCTTTATCTTGCACTTTTAGTTTGACAGTTGTGCGGTAGTGACAAGAATAATGCTAAGCATGCTAAATAAGTAATATTTGAAATTCCGGTCTGCGATTTCGTTAGTTCAACTTTTGGTCACTGGTTCAGATAAGTTTGTATCGGTGACGTGGCAGCCGACCACTAAAGATGGAACCGCCACTCCCCGCGTGCGGGGGAAATAAGCCACACCCTTCAAACTAATATTTATTTTCAGGGTAGGCCCTTAAAGTCCTAACTTGATTGACAAGTTATTTGACGTATCGGAGCCGTGCAGCTATAATGAGCGATGACCTTTACTGACCGACATTACGTAAATTCAGCGCTTAGGTACAGGTCGACACAACTTATATGTAGCATCGGTAAAATTCGTAAAACCGATTATTTCCGATTTACACAACCAATAGAAATAGCTGACTATCGCGCCATTCAATGCTATTCGCGCTTTACTTTCCCTCCTCAGTTCAACCCGAGACAGCGTTGTGAATGCACGTGGGTGAAACATTCTGTACACTTCGTGACAATTTAATTTGAACACGAATTTTTAAAACAAACAAACTCACTTTAGAAATTATAATATTAGTAAGGATAAAAGTTAATCGACTCAGGTGTGACTTTGCGGAAATCCATTATAAAATACAATAGACAATATTTTAGTAAGGATAATGTAATAATTAAATGATACAAATAATTAAAAAAAAATTGAAGTTTTAACTTTAAATATCTCAAAAGGCTTCGCAAAATAGAACGCGTACTTAGCGCGCGTTAGAGTGCTGGCGTCGTGTTCCACGCGCGCCTCAAAGAGTTGTCAGCGAAGCTGAAGGGGTCCGTTAGGGCCGATGCCTACCACCGAGGTTGCGGATAAGTCCTAAGGGGAAACCGTGGCCCCCGTCTAGGCAAGGGAAGGAACACGGGTGGGTTTTAGTCAGTAAGAGTCTGTCACGCCCTTCCGCTCCGCCCAGAGCGGGAGAAGTCATTTGATGATTTCCCACCCAAAAAAAAAAAAACCCTGACGCCACGCTAACGTAACGTGCGTAACGAACTGCTAACGCACGTCATAGTACACACACGGCTACACATCAAGCTATACATTTCCAGTTTAAGCTGACCTCGCATTGTTCGGAAATCGTTTACAATGCGAGATCACCATAAACTGGAAATGTATAGCTTGATGTGTAGCCGTGCGTACAACACAATTCGGCGCAGCGTTAGGCTAGCGTTCTAACGCACGCTAAGTACGTGTTCTATTTGGCGAAGCCTTGAAAGTTTGATTTCTGATATTCATCGTTCTAGCCTTGTATCCTTCAAATCGAATCTAAAAACAAACAAAAAATACAGACTTTATTTACGTGATCATTTATTCTGCAAGAAAGTACATGTCAATCTCGCATCAATTTCACGAATGTATTTTGTTATATGACTTTACACGTTATTGCGATTGCGTAATGATCATTTTCGCCTAAAGCAGTAATAAAGATTGATGATTTTGAAGGCGCACTTAGTTCGGATGTGATCGGTTTTACGAATTTTACCGATGCTACATCTAAGTTGTGTCGACCTGTAAGTAAGTACTTATTTTAGGTACCCGAATTAGAAACGAAAACGAAAGACTACATACAAAAAACTTTTTTGAAAGCATCGCTGAACTTCGTCAACCCGTAACAGTCCAATTACATAATCGGATTGCTCGGACTAACCCTGTCACTAACTTCTCAGAAACTACCAACAATTCCGGCCCGGTCACTTTAATACCAACTAAATGTTTCATTATTACTTAGCTATGACGTCAGAGTTATGCAACCTCCCGTTGAGGGTTACAAAGGACATCCTGGACAATTTAGAGGCTGTCAGGGCGTTATCTTGGCCACATAAGCCTGGCAATTGGAGATTTGATGGAGCATTGGTGTGGGCAATGTTCTGCGTTATGTATATAACTTTGCTTGTGCTTTGATTTGTATGGGGTTTTGTAAGGTTGAGATATTGTTGTCAGGCAATTGTTTATTTGTGCAATGTGTATTTTTTGTTTTTTTATGGATGTTGTAGGGTTCATATAACAAAAAAAAAACATGGATAGGAAATGTGGGTGTAGTGTAGATACTATAGGTACAACCCTACCCAACCCTTATAGGATTGCAGGAGTAATATTATGATGTTTTATCCAGGAAATCTAATTTTTTAAACCACTGAAATTGAGAAAATACTGGAGAAGAGACAGCTTAAATATTATAAAATAGCCAAAAAGGACTCTCGTAGGTATTGACCTACGAGAGTCCCTTTTGGCTTAGTACTTAGTAGATTAACTAGTATTACTAAATCGTATTTTACGTTTAAAAACGACACTACGACACACTTTAAATTACCATTTACGTAGTACCTAATTATATAACTGCTCCACAAATCTAAAAATCCAATCCTGATTTTCGATAGCTATTTGATTTTCTAACTGAAACAGAAACAGTTCCAATATTCTGTCTATAAATTGTTAATAATATTTATGCACCGCAGTAGTTGCCAAAAAGGGAGCTTGTATACCACAGCTCAGTTTGACTGCGGAGTATTTCCACTGCACCGGTGGGCCTAGCATGACCGCGCGGAGTCAACATGACGGAAATTCGAACGATTGTAAAATTGGAAAAAACACCTGTCGCACATAATCTTTACTTAATTTTAAGCGTTTATTTATTTCGTCGGCATAGGTGGAGAAATAAATAACTGCGATTTTTGGTAAAATTAACTTTTAACACCCATGCAATCATGCCGCATATTTTCGCTAAATTTCTCCAAACAAGAAAATTTGAGTTATTTAGTTCTCCACCTACGCCAACGATTTAGGTTATTAATTTTAAGAAATCTTACAGCTGGTACATTTGAATAAGCGGTAACGTGATGTAAAAGATGGCCAATTACAAGTTTCCACTTATAAACATATGTATTAAACTGAAGAATCTGCGTAAACAGCGTGAACCACACATAAAGTAAACTCGATAAAAAAAAAATAGAAGTGATACTAATTATTGTTCGAGTCGCAAAATATATAAACAAAATGTCAACGTGAAAAAATATTTAAGCTGTCCCATACAAAACTACAATACCTATTATACTTGACATAAAACAACAGTTATAGCCATAGTGGTATGACCGTCGGACTGCCAAAGTCATAAGTCTCGAGTTCAAACCCAAGGCACGCACCCCACTCAAGCGCCGCAGGGGACCATGGTACCCGAAACCAAAAACGAGTTGTCCGCCAATGGGTACTATGGTACCTACCCCGCACGACAATGTTTAAAAAATGCCGTATAAAATCGACTCAACGCGTTTTTGTCTATGAAGAAGTTTCGTAGGATCGTGCTCTATAAATTTTTCAACAAAATAATCAAGCTTGACAGCACTACTCAAGCAGAATTTCAAACAAAAAAAAAACAACGGGTTGCACTCCGGGAGTGCCGGCAGAAGTGAAAACTTGAACATTAACGTTGTGAATTTTTGAATATTTTGGCATGGTCAGGGAATAATTTCGCACGAATTGCTTTATTTATCAGTATAAAAGTACCTACTATAATTTATGAGGTTAAATACAATATTCATTAGTAGTAGTAGTATATTTATTTATTTTCAAAATATAGTCTAACACAAATAAATAATTTATTTAAACACTTTTCATGAAGTATGTTTTGACTGCTTTTTTTTACCCATCGATATGGGTAAAACTTACCTCGCAATCTTTACGTAATGTCAAAGACTATTTGTTTTGATATTTACTTTGTCGGTTGCTAGGCAACGGAGCTTACGGTCACGTTCTGACGTGAGTTTAAAATTTTTTACCCATCCCAAAAAAGTGCACACCGCCGCTAAAGAAGTTTTTACTTCAAAAAAAATTGTCAAACTGCGTCACAATCTGTCATCGGTATGGGACAGTTGATACTTTTTTCGCGATAAAGATGATAATCCCATCGAGATAGTTGTTCAATTTAATAGTCTGAAAATACCCGCTAAAATATGACCATATATTTCTGAGACACACTGTAGAATAATTGTACTTTCAATTCAAAAATCGTTCGAATAAACGTTACCGTTTATGCCTCACGTTCGTGCGAGGCCAGTCAGTTAGGCTGTCGCTTTGGACAAATGATTTTAATTGTATTATTTTGTGGTTTGTTTAACTTTAAAGTTGAACTGTATAGAGGCAAAACGAGTTTAGTTTCGGTTTAAATGTATTTGTTAACTTGATTTGTTTTTTGATTTCCGTAGTAGTGACATCAGGATTTAGTTGTAGTCCTCTATGTTTACAATTCCATCAAACAGTCGCAGTCGTACCTATGTCATGAATTCCGACTGAATAATAACTACAGGATGTATTTCCAACAAATTCAAACTAGCATTAGTACGATTGCCAAGTTACACAATTCTTAAGCATGATCGCACTCAATGGTGTAGAATTAAGGAACTTTTTTACTGGCTAAACTACGGCGGCGCGAGTTTTTGAAGTGAAAACTTCTTTAGCAGCGTAGTACACTTTTTTTAGGATGGGTGAAAAAATTTAAACTCGCGTCAGAACACGTGACTTGATCGAAAATTCATAAAACGTTCAAGTTTTTGTTGACAGCGCACTCTGTATTATTTTTTTGGATTGTTTTTATGGAGCTACAGCTTTCGTTCTTGTACTGACAGCAAGCCTGACATTTTCGTTAGATGGCATTACTTAGTTTTCACTTCAATCGGCAGTCCCAGACTGTCTCGTTTTTTTTTTTGTTTAATCATGCTGGCACAAGAGAAGAAAGATAGAAACAGAAACTAAATATCGAAATGTTTTCGAAACTGTTGTTTACAATTAAAATCTTTGTACTCAAACTATAATTATGTTGTTACTATAATGTATTTTACTGTGTGTACATAAATAATAAAATAAATAAATACAATTTAAAATTGTATCGTAAAAGCCTTGTTTTCGGTTCCAAAAACACCTTTGTTCAGCTTTACTTTTTAACAATTACAGTGCCATGAAATTATGTTGAAAATTTAATTCTAATAACACGAGACAAGACAAAGTAATACCAAATATTTGGGTGCAAATAATTCGTAGCAATTTCGTTACCGACTTCCCATGCCCATTTCAATTTCGAATTACTAAGGCGTGCTACATACTTGTTCGGGCCGTCACATTTTGGTAGTATTTTGTTGAAAAACAAAGTTTTTGTTTAAGTATTTATTAAAAAGCTTATGCCCGCAACGTTGTTCGCGTGAAATTTTAGCCCCCGACCCACCGCGTATCATCACATCGCCCGGGCGCGCATCATTTCACACTTCATGCCGCGCATCATTATACTCATACACTTCATTTTCGCTTAGCGTTCTTTCTGCCTTTTTTTTGTTTTTGCTCGGGTCACATAGCCTTTCTCAAGAATTGGGCTATCCAATGCAAGAAAATTTCAAATCCTTCTGGTTGTTTCGGAGATGACTCTGGGGAGTAATCTCCGAAACAACCAGAAGGACATACAAACAATCAAACAAATTTTACCTCTTTATAATATTACATATTATTGTATAATATATTATTTCCTTTATTCCATCTATATAATATATATAATTGACATTTTTAAATATGTTTATAAAAACATTATAAAAATAAAAATTTTTATTGAAGTATACAGGATGAAATTGAACTCATGCGACAATTCTTAAGGGGTCATTGTACTCATCATTCTGAACAACTTTCACTATGGTACCAAACCTGAAATCTCGAAAAAAAAACAGCTGCTCCCTACATTTTGACGAGCTATGCAAACATAAATGTAGGGAACAGTTGTTTTTTTCTCGATATCAGAGTTGGTCCCATAGTGAAAGTTGTTCATAATGATGAGTAAAATGACCCCATAAGAGTTGTCGCATGAATTCAATTTCATCCTGTAGATTCAAGACGTACTCTTATTGCCAGAGTTACTTATTGATACTAATTACTACATAGACATTCCTTTTTACTGGCCGACTGTGTCGGTTAACCAGAATGAGTATGTTTAACAAGCCCGTGCTACACATTCGTCTAAGCTGGCCCTTTCGATTCGACAGTATCAACTTTTTTTTTAAGTAAAGGCGCCGATTTCAATTAATTTACATAATTATGTACTTTAATTTTGCCATCCGGCTGTGCTGTTGAATGGTGAGTAGCACGCCTTAAAGAGAAATAAATGACTGTATTACTTATTTGCGAAGGAGGAACCTTCTTCTCGATTTTTCACGCAATCCGACAAATTGAAACGTGGGTCCCTGAAATATTGACCGTATTTGGCTCGAGCCGAAACGCTCTCACTTAGATTTATTAACAATTTGCCGGTTTTTTTCCTATCTCAAAGGCTCTATTGTGCTTTAATTTGAGAAATAGCTAGACTTGCAAACTGTTTTGTACAGATTACTTGACTTAGATAAGTTTCGTTGGGACTTTTTTCGGCTGAAACTTAGCCTGAAATATTAGGCATTTACACGCTAGATGATTTTGTAGACGAATGTAGGATGAAAATAGGTACAATTTCGTTTCCATAAAGATAATTATTTACGGTATAGGCTACATTATCGTTTTTTATTGTAATTGAAATATTATTCTTGTTTGCGTCTCTAATGTTATTACGACTTATCGATTATTATTATAATTTGACAGTGTTGACATTTCTCGGGACCCTGGGATCCCGAACCTTTAGAAGGCGTACGAGGGGCCGAAGCCAACTCGCAGAGGCCCGTTAGAGGTTTTTAATGAAATATTACTATTTATTTATTCACACAAAGCTCATATTTTTAATGTGATACGATATTGTATTATAACTCTTACTCTAATTAACTCTTTACATTTTTTTACTCATGATATTTATTTAACACAAAACAAAAACAAAACAACACAACAAAATAACACAAAAAACAAAATAAACACAAACAAAATAACAAAATAACTGTATTCTTCTGTAACTGTGTTCTTTTGTATTCTTGTTGTTTTTTGTCTGTATTTTTGTATTGTGTTATTTTGATTTTAAAACAAAATACTGTATTCTTCTAAGCCTCGCTTAGTTGTAGTCTTAAATCTACTAGACTAATCTCAAAGTCTCTAATAACTATTTCATTTAGTCTACTTATCTTAGCACAGAATACTCATATAAAAACAAAACCTGTCAATCACGACCTTAATGACGACAAAAACTTAAACAGCTCAGACTAATATCTGTTCCAACTTCGAACTCGCCCTGACAATGACAAACTGAGGTAACTAACTATTTTCTTTGAACCCCCACTCGTGAGGCAAAGGCGAAAAACTTTCCGCCTTCACTTGAAAGTTAAAATGGCGGCCGTACATCCGTCTGACACGATTACGCGGGAAACACGCCGGAAATTGCGAAACCGTGCTCCGACTTAAGAACACACTTTGGTGATATTTGATGTGTACGTATATTTGTAAAGACAATGACTTACATCACTTCAATAAATTAGTCTCAAGTTTAGAGATATTATCACCAAGCTCGCTAACAGCAGTGATAGTCTAGTGGTATCACCGTCGAACTGCCAAGTCTTGGTAGGTCTTGAGTTCAAACCCAAGTCACGCACCGCACTTTCCGGATTCATGTGCGTATTGTAAACTATCACTTAGGTACTTAAAAACGGTGAAGAAAAACATCGTCAAGAAACCTGAGAGATATTTCGACAGTATAAAAACTCTGACACCAGGTTAGCCACTAACTACACGAAAAGAAAGACCAAGCTCGGGGAATTAATACGAGTTCGTAAAAACATCTGTCTTTCATACAGTGCTACACACCATATAAGGTCATGTTTGACCAATGGGTACACAGATTTTTAAAGCCATCATGCTTTAATACTACGAGTATTCTAAATTAAAGCTTTTCGTATTTTGTGTAACCGCGTTGTTCTTCAAATTAATGTAAACAATAAGGTTTTGATCCGATTTCTACCATATTTTTTTTCTTTTTAATTACAGGTATATATAAAGGTACTTATATTTAAATTATATTACAATCTCTAATTTATTTTACTTTATTTATATTCCGGAAGTTTTCTATGTATGAAACATAATAATATTAAACTTATATACCAAGAAATCTCGATGTGTTGTCAAGTCGCTAAATTGTAATAATGCTATCCTGAAAATATTTTAGTACAATTACTTAAATAGAAAAATCTGAAATTCCTGGAGCGTGAAACTGTTAACTCTGGTCTCTCAACCAAAGTACCCATTAAAGCATTTTTCGGAATGTTGACTGAAGCCATTAGAGAATGAAATGGGGCACAATAAGTATCTGGTCGACATTATAGACTCTTGAACAAAATGTTCTTTATTTTAGCAAGCTGGTACTTTATATAGAGAGTAGCCTCCCTGTGATTCCCAGAAATTAATAAGACGTCTTCGTCCTCTTGATTTGATACTATTATAGATAGATATTGGGCTGGGGTAGGCGAGAAACTCTCGCCGCCGCGAGCCGCCACCTTATTTGGTGATTGGCGAAAATGCTTCTAAAAAATAACGTCATAAGGATAGGTTAAAAACTTGAAATCGTCCGTCAAGTTTGGTAATAATGGATAAGTATAATGTTTTAACAATAATACAATTAAGGACAAAACTGTTATTTTTTTTAAAGTTCATGAACGTGTTTCAAGAACATTTTCCATCTTTTTGTATCATTCAGTTCGTTTTATTTTGTTCAGTTACATTTCATTACATTGATAAAGCTTTTATGAACCTTTCGATAGACATTCGACGGTATTCGGGATATTCTATTGTCAAGTTTCGTGTCGAACGTGCGACATATTGGATTCGTGACGTCGCTATGTCGTTCAAAGTAATATAAATCAATGTCACGTCACACGTCCAAATCGAAAGTTCAGAAATGCTTTCGCTTTTGTAACATTTCATGCCCGATTCCTGTTGCTGACAGACCAATACTTATAAAAACTAATGAGTTTTCACCAATATTAAAGCATATTTTTCATAGAAGGATATTATTTAATCTTTTAGTAAGGTTACTTTTAGCTTTAGCAAAGAAGGTCATTCAAACATTCAGAGCGGGGGAAAATTCCGAGACCCGAGTGTGACAGCGTCAAGAGCGGGCGGCAACACAACCGAGCAGAGCGGGACTTAAATCGGCTGTCCACTGTTACGAAGGTTGTGCACAAAGATCTTTGCCACGTTAGCAGCGCGGTTCATTTGTTCAGCTACGCATTCGTGCGCAGCGTGACTGTGTGTCGTAGTGGACGAGTGTAAATAGAAGTCCAGTATTGATGAATTTTATGATTATAATTCTATAAATAAATATTTGATACCGCCGCGAGTCATATTTAGATCAACATACAAACGTAACGTAAGAAAATTTGAATTTCGCGGGTTACCCTGGCGCTTTCGCCTTAAAGAAACATGGACACAGTGGCAGGGCAAGAAGTAATATTGTGTTGTCTCTTATTGTAGCTGTCAGACATAGTTGACTTATATCCAATACTAGGGATTATAAATGTGCGTGGGAGAGAAACTATGATGAGAACCAATGTGCCTTTGGAATAGAGAAGGTCTGTGTGTTGGTCCATCTCTCCGACTAAGAATGTGACAGAATAACTTCTAAAATAAATCGATAGTATACATCATAATAATTAGTTCGGAAAAGACTAAGTACTATATTTTAGTGTACTAAAAATTTTATGAAATTTTGTATGAAATAAATAGTTTAATGTTTCTTTTTTGTACCACTAAATCTTATTTCACCTCCACTACCTTACCTCGACGTGGGCTTGTGTAAAAAAATTTGTATCAACCTTTTATTTCAAGTTTTCTTGCATAGCTCAGTCGCGCACCACCGTTTTACAGCATAAGTGAATCACCTACCTTAGCGCATAAAACTGAGCGCTTAGCCCTGCTCCTATTGGGTCATGAATGAATAATTAAATAACTACTTTCTCACAACCTTTTTCAACTCGTTTCCAACAAATGAGATTCTATTCGCTTCATTTTGTCGCTAATATTCTATAAGCGAGCTAGCTACCATTTTATTTATTATTTACTCGTATTATTATGGAACGTCTTTTACTTAGCTGCGTCATCAATTGTTTATCGTCCACAGAGAAAATTGTATTTTATTTGTTTCCACGGGTTTGTAGTTATAATTTGAAATAAGGTTGTCTTTGTCCTTTTCTGGTTTTTTTTGCAGAAGCTTTTTCAAAGAAACTAGATTTTTATCTAATAAAGAAAGCTATGTTTTCTTTGATCTGCGGGTTGGTTAGGTTTTTATGAAATTGGCAGAGAAACTATTCGAGAAAATTGTCATGATAGATCAACAAACTTGTTTTTCAAAATATCTGTGGAATGTTTAACACAAGCAGTTCATGAATCCTTAATCCCTCCAACATTAATAGAAGCCTAGAACTATTTGATTAACTCCTTGATGATAATCTTATCAGTATCTTATTGATGACAATTTGCGGAAGACAACAAAGTTTTAAATATCTTGAAACACAAAATTTATGATTAGGTAGGTACAACCATACCTCAAATTTTAATTTCCATGTCAAAATAATTATTTAATATTACACAATCCAAAGTTATTAAACTTCCTCGGACAATTTCAGAGGAGTACTTAATTCAATTAAATTCAAGAGTACAATTTGACAAATATTTCAATTTTCAAACTTGAGATGTTGAGAAGAAAACGAATGACAGTTCATTAAAACTTTTATTGCTTAAAAGCTAAAGTTGATATTTGAATGTAACTGCAAAAAAATGTTACTTTCTCTATGAAATAAGGATTCGGTACTTATTTTCTTTATTAAAAATCTTTTTCTTGCAGAGAATTCCAAAACAATTCTCTCGCTTAAAGATCTTCTTTTGTTTTATTTGAATTAGGTATTTTATTTCTTTTTTATTATTATTTCTTTACAATACGCAATTTTGCCCCAAACTTTACCAATGTGAATTTTAGTTGAATTTATACATAATCATAAAATAGTAACAAAGTTCAAACTGTAAGAACAGTTTTGACCTGATTGAATATTTTTGAAAAAAACGTAATTACGAGTACTACGAGGTTTTCGAACGAATCCGATGACAAAAATAGAGTTTTTAGAATGTTTGTCTGTTGGTCTGGATATGTTTTGGATTGGCGCAAAAATTACTGAACGGATAGTTTATAACCTGAACACATAGGGTGCTTTTAATCCTGGTAGTACGTTTCCGTGAGAAATTTTTCAACACCCAGGCGAGTAAAGCCAAAGCAAAAGCTAGTAATTAATAACCACAATAATTAATATTCAACAGAATAACACGTTCGGAAATGTAATTAGAATGAATCATTACCATATCCTCCAGCATCGGTTATTACCTACAGAATATTATAATTAAACACACATGATGTATGCCTTCAAAGGACACCAGAACAATATTAACTACTGTAAACAAATACCTACCTCATTACAATAGATCGATCAATATTATCACTAATGATGCCACTAAAACTGTGAAACTGTCTTTTGTTTTTGATAAATCAGTCAATCTGCCTAGCCTTTTCTCAACTTTGTTGGGGTCAGCTTCCAGTCTAACCGAATGCAGCTGAATGCCAGTATTTTATACAGAGCGAGTCCCTATCTGACCTCCACAATCCAGTATCTGGGTAATACGATACCCCTTGGTAAGACTGGAGTCAGACTTTCGGGCTTCTGACGACTCGTAACGACTGTCAAAGATCCACGAATCTTTTGTTTTTGATATCGATTACAAATTAAATGTGAGATTGTTGTTTTTAATTTGAACATACCTATGGTTAGAAAATACTTATTCTCTAAGATGAAGGTTAAAGTATTGTTTATGCAATATTGTATATAGTATATGCAATAACAGTAGGATATTGTGAGCAAAAAATGAAGGAGTTCCTATGATTTCCAACTGCACGGATTTCTGTCGATAAACAATATGTACGACAAAAAAAAAAAAAAAAAATTACTAGGCTTTTGAAAATGATGACGTCACTCAAAATCCTGACGTCACACAAATTCTGCATCGCGCAATTAGAGTTTACCGCGCGCACGACATATATAAGACTATCCGACATCAACAGTTGCCCGCCAGACACGACACCCGTCTGGCCGGAGGATCCTCCCTTTTCTATAGAGGATGAGAGATGAACTTTACACCCTGTTCCTCATACCTCTAAAATAATAACATTGGTTCGGGATTCATACTTGAATGTCAATTACACGATCTCCAGACACCTCCATTATCGTCTGCTATCAAAGAGGCATTTTCTACTACTTTTTGGCGACGTCATGGTTAAATCGACGTCCTTATCAACTTTATTGTACGTTTAAGTTCGTCAGACTTATGGACCCTTTTTATTAAGAGCCTCTTCCACCAATAGTGCCTGGCCAAAACGAATAGATAACCGTGATTTCTATTTTAAAATTGCATGTTGCTTTTTCTTCGGTGGGACATATCCTACTCAATTTCTCAATTTCTTGTCTTTAATCTCTTCAAATACTACAGATTGATCACGCCATATTTTAGCTCCTTTTAGATGCGAGTACAGGAACACCTTCTTGTGGTGCGCCGCGTACCTAAGTGCGATACTCATGACGGGAGAAGAGCATTTTCTGAAATCCCACTGTACGACCAGACTCTGTTGTCACGATTCATACTAGGCAATGAGTGAGAGCCTCCTTTTCTTTCCTTTATTTTTCGATTAGGTTCTATTTACAAACATTTAAATTTAAAGTTCACGCTCTTGTCGTACACACTGTACAAGATAGTACCTAATATCTGTACAATTGGATCCCTGCTAATGCTTCTGAGGATGCAGGATCATGGTAAATAACAGCCCTGCTTTGCTGCTTCCGTGGTTCAAATATTTATTCCATTTTCAATTTCATCATACCTTTTAAATGATTTGAATATTGAATACAAGGCTTTTGGCTAATTTGTAAAGGAGTACTAATTGTATGTATTTTGTAATGTGCGTTTAGTTTGTGCAGAATAAACCATTTTTCTTTCTTTCTTCTCATCATCATTAATTAGTCATGTATCTCATTTTCTTTACTCATGTAACATGTTTTAACGTCTCACCTTCAATCCTTGAATATCTGTTAAAGACTTGAACAGACCCCAAATATGAGAGACGCCACCGCATTAATTTCCCGTTTTAATATACAAAATTAATTATTTCCCTTGAGAAATTCTGATCAAAAGAACCTCGAAGATTGCCAAAATGTGGCAAAATGCTACGAATCGTAATTTGTAATATTTTGATCAAGAAGTATGTAGATTTTCCGGTACCTGAAACGTTTTTATAGGAATGATGAAATAAATGAAACCACAAGAATGAAATCAAAAGAAGAAGGATTATCGAGATACTTTAATTTTAATCTTACAAAAGATGAACATATAAAAAGCTCAATATTAACTAAATAAGGACACGAAGAGAGTCCAGGACAAAGGTGAAGAATTGTTCAACCTCCATAGAAACTAGCCTGAAGTTCTAAAAAAAGTATACCTCATCTAAAAAAATAGAAGACACTGACCGCTTAACCAAGGAGTTTGTAAACTAGATTGTCAAATAATCATGAAATATTTTGTGTCTTGTACTACAAGGATAATAGGGCGCCCGGCCAGAATAACTATACCAAGACGCCGCCATCTTGTTCTGTTGTATTGACAAAACAACATGGCGGCAGATTTCTGTGACACAATTTCACAAATGTTTACCAAGAACCCCTGACAATGTTATTCAGACGCCAAAATATCCTTGTAGAGATCTACATACTATTTCTACGTGTTCTAAACATTACAAACCATACCTTGGAAATAATAGTCGAATTCTCAGATCAATCAATCAACCTTTATGTAATAAATTACAAATCCCTTTTACGAATTACCCGCATTTCTAATCAAAGTAAATTTTAAATACCTCGAACATTTAACGAAAAAGGAATTAGATGAAAATGGAACACCTTTCTACCGATAAATAGAGAAAACTGTGCGTTTCGTGATCTCCTAAGGGACATCGCGACACAACGGGGATGTCCCCTTCTTTTCTCCGTGACATTAATGCTGAGAACTAAATAGGATTGTTTAGTATGATCTGGCGCAATTCTCTTAAAAGCCATTGAAATTCCGTTTAGTAATAAAGTAAAAATTACAAAGGCTGCTCTTTAAAAAAAGTTATTTCGTTAATTGATTCTAAGTTAAGAGTTTTTCATACAACGTAATACGACTTATAACCCTAGACAGACTTGTAACTCAAGGCCCAGGGTCTTATTTTTAAGTCTACATATTATTCTTATCATCAGAATAATTGAAAACAATAGTTATTACCTATTAATTAAATAAAAATCTGTATATGTCATACTATAATCAGGGTTTATCTGTATTTAGCTCTGGATAGACAGCACTTAAAATGAAAGAAACTAAAAGTAATAAGCACTATCATTATTATACTAAGTACTCAATAATAATGGGATAACTCTCTAATGAAAATCATTCAAAACGCTATTAGACTAGCAGCGATTATCACTAATGGAATTCATTTGCGGAATGTGATATCGTCTCGAGACGAACCAAGATGTTACCGGGATATGAGAATGTATTTAACTGTTAAGTAGGGGTAGGTAGAGGCAGTGATACCCTAGTGGTGTGACCGTCTATCTTGTATCTTGTATAAAACGCACACTATGCAGGCAGGCATATTATAAGTTGGGGGATTACATCTCTGATAAAAATGCTTGGCTCAATGCTGGTCCTGCTCCACAACCACAACTAATTGATTAATATTTGAAAATACTGTTGGAGCTGCTGAAGATTGTAACACCATCTTTGCATTGTATAAACTCAATCTCCTTTGTATTATATAATTGCATAGCACAGGTGTGAGTACTATGTACTAAAGAGCTACCATTCACCGGGTAATATGTCTTTCATTGACTTGAATGTGCCCTGGCGGCTGTGAGTATGTCATGCTCACTCAGATGTCTCGCTGATGGTGGCGCGTTTTTTGGATCATTTAGCTCCCTTCAAAATGGTTGAGCTGAATGGTGCTAATCCATGTGTCATGTTCGTGAACGGACGCCGTCAGTTGGGACTGGTCATCTCTTAGCTGCCATGGCTTATTTTAATTAATTAAAATTTTTGAATTGTTCTTTATTTTTATCTTTTTATTACGGACGCTTTTAACGTGCACGTCTTTTTTTTTACATTGTTCTCACATGTATAATTTCAACATGAATAATGTAACCAATTTTTAACCGACTTCCAAAAAGGAGGAGGTTCTATGTTCGACTTTATGTATGTTTTTTTTTTTTTTTTTTTATGTATGTTCACCGATATCTCCGCCAATTGTGGACCGATTTTGAAAATTATTTTTTTGTTTGAAAGGGTAAGCTCCCGAGGTGGTCCCATATAAATTTTATTGACTTTGCTTAGATAGTTTTTGAGTTAGCTTCAATAATACATATTTTTCCCACTTAGTTTATATGGACGATATGATGATAACTTCCTGTCACTGTTATTTATTGCAGATAGTGGTATTGGATATTGTGTGGGGTAGGTACCACAACTAAAAAGTGAAAAATAAAAACTTTTTACAAAAAAAATTAAAACCGACTTCCAAAAAAAACCACTACAAAGTGAAAAATAACTTTAATTTCGGAAGTCGGTGGCAAAAAACGAAAATTAAAAAAGAAAGACACCGACTTCCGAAATTAAAGTTATTTTTCACTTTGTAGTGGTTTTTTTTGGAAGTCGGTTTTAATTTTTTTTGTAAAAAGTTTTTATATGTAACAATATTTTGTTTAAAAGAGTATCCGTGGAGTTTCTTGTCCGTTCTTCTCCATAGGTACCTACTACGTTTTGGAATGGGCAACTAGCTTCATATTTCTGACTGACTGACTCCTTGACAATTCAAAAGTGCCTGTACATGGTTTAATTGAAATAAATGCTTTGAGTTTGAGTTTGAGTCAGACTGCCAAGTCATAGGTCTCGAGTTCGAACCCAAGGCAACTTCTGATTTTTCGGATTCATAAGCGTACTGTATAATTATCACTTGCTTAAAAAACAGTGTAGGAAAACATCGTGAGGAAACCGGCATGCCTGAGAGATATTACTCGACGCCATGTGAACCCAAGTCAAGGCCCATTGGCGGCTTTAAAACTCTGAAACCAGGTTAGTCACTAACCACACGAAATGAAGAAGAAGATGAACTGTTAAGTGATAATGTGATCACATATCTAATTATATAGTGAACTAGCTTTTGCTCGCGGCTTCGCCCTCTTGGAGGTCGGAATCTATCCCACGGAAATGAACTACCGAGATAAAATGTATTCTATGTTCTAACCTAAGTCATGGTCTACCCATGTGCCAAATTTCATTCAAATCCGTTGAGCCGTTTTAGCGTGAAAGCATGACAAACAAACAAACTCAGTTTCGCATTTATAATATTAGTTACGATGAGGGTATTATCGGGCTGGAGCGGGATGAAGAGATCCGCAGGAGAACCAAGGTAACCGACATAGCCCGAAAAATTGCCAAACTTAAGTGGCAATGGGCAGGACATATTGCCCGCAGAACAGATGGCCGATGGGGCCGAAAGGTTCTGGAGTGGCGACCACGTACCGGAAGACGTAGCGTCGGAAAGCCTCCCACAAGATGGACCGATGACTTAGTAAAGGCCGCAGGAGTTCGCTGGATGCGGGAAGCACAGAATCGGTCGAAGTGGCGGTGCTTGGGGGAGGCCTATGTCCAGCAGTGGACGTCTTTCGGCTGATATGATGATTATCGGGCTGTATTGCATAAAGCATTGAGTGAGTATAAAAGCCAAACAATTGTTGTTATTGGTTGGTAAACAAGCACACGGCTGGTAAGTGATCACGGCCGCCTATGTGAAACTACAGAATAAAAGGTCATGCGCATTCCACCATAATCGTCATCATTTCAGTCGAAACACGTCCACCGCTGGACGTAGCCTTCCGCAAGCATCGCCACTTCTACCGGTTCTGTGCTTCTCGCATCCAGCGGGTTCCTGCGGCCTTCACAAAATCATTAGAATCATGTGCATTACCATCATGGTGATACTCTGATATACTCTGTGTTTCTGTACTTACACCGGTCACTATAGGTTCAGAACAGAACAACACTGTTTGGAGTCAGAAATACGACGAGGTCCATCACAAAGCACATGACACTAGAACTATTAAAGATATCAATATAATATGTAAAGAAAGTCCGATCTGAAAGGAGCACATAGGTACAGCAATAACATTACCAAAAAGTAATAAAAAATCTGATTATTATTGAAAATTAAAAGTTAATTTTTTACTAGCCTGTGCTGTCCCACTCCTGGGCAAAGCCCTCCCTCCACTCCTTCCATCGCTCGCAAGCTCCTCCCAATTTTGACGGAACCCATCCAGCTCGTCCCACCATCTCCTACGTGGTCTGTCGTGACCCCCCCTGCCTCACTGTCTTAGGGCACCAGTTCAAAGTTATTGCTATTTAAAATTCACATTTTTAGTACCAAAACTACCTCGAATCCATAAAAAATCAGCAAATTTTCAACCCGCTAAACGACGGCCGCCCGCGCTCCAAGCCACAACCAGGTAATATTGAAAAAAAAATTGGTGCCTTTTTTTCTGTTTTTCTTGATAATTTCCACTTTAATAAGACTACGAAACCTAACAACACCCTCAGGAATCGGACCTTATTTTTTTTTACATATTTTATAATTTTACAGTCACTTATAAATTATTTCAGTGATACAAATCTATTAGGGAATACATAAAAACAAGGATATTATTCCGGAAATAATGGATACACAAATATCTTCCCACAGTCGAAAGTTTTGGCATAATTCGTACCCGGGAAACAATAACAACCGCTTATAATAATATTGACAGCTGGATCCGTAGTAACATAGTAACCAATTCTACTGAATGCCTACAGGCGTCGGATATTAATATACAATGCTGATTATTATTATTATTATGGGCAAGTTACTGATTGGGATCTATTGCACGTGTGGGCAGTTTCAAATATTATCATTAAAAGTACCGTTACAGAAAAAAACCACAAAATGTTCGACACAAGGAAGTCCAGCTATATAACTTATACGTATATAGATTTTGGATATATTGCCAATCTTATAGTCAAATAGTTAATTGAATCATTCGTGACTTTGCGGAAATCCATTATATCCATTATGTTTTTGTTCGGCGCTTGTCCTGGCAACACGTCGTATTCGGGTTCGCAACAAGTCAATCGTCATCCTAAGGATGCCTCGTTGAGAAGTCAAACACGTGTCGATTTCTTACAGGGTTCTTTATGACTCTAAGAACAGTTAAGCGGATTAGGTTACTAAATATACGTCATCTATTGTATCCTTTTTTTTTTTTTGGTTGGGAAATCATCCAATGACTTCTCCCGCTCTGGGCGAAGCAGAAGGGCGTGTCAGACTCTTACTGACTAAAACCCACCCGTGTTCCTTCCCTTGCCAGGGGCCACGGTTTCCCCTTGGGACCGCAACCCCGGCAGGCATCGGTCCTAGCAGACCCCGTCAGTTTTGCTGACATCTCTTTGAGGCACGCGTGGAACAGGACGCGCCGTCGACCCGGGCCTGGTCCTTATCGGACGGCGAGCCGCCCGTTGCTCTCCGTCCGCAGGCCCTCGCCTACGGTGGCCGGAAATCAGCTACCAATTCCCGACGCCCGGGGCGTCTCCTACGGCGGCGGTGGCTAGGCCTGCTAGGGCGCGGCCTTTGCCACTCCCTAGCGTGCTCCGCCTCCTCCTTCGCAAGCATTACTGCTTCGCAGAAGGAGGTGACGGCTTGCCATGTCCTCTTGCTCCGCACCATGGCCTGGACCAGGGCCGGACGCGAGAGGTTACTGCCGCCGATCGCCTCCACGAGGACACGACGGTGCTCCGCCCGCGCCGGGCAGACCTCCACCGTATGCTCCACCGTGTACACACAGTGGTGACACCCGGGCGTTTCCTCCCGCCTTATGCGAAACAGGAACCTCCCGAAACAACCGTGTCCAGTGAGGACCTGCGTCAGGCGGAAGGAGAGGACGCCGTGGCGCCTCTCTAGCCACTCCTCAAAGAGGGGACTTATCGCTGCAATTGTGGCGTGCTCAATCTATTGTATCCTAAAGTCAAAGTCATTAAACTGACAACCGAACAATTCAAAAGGACATACCTACCCAAAGTGTGGGCAGAAATAACTTCCCAACGAGATTGTTCTCCCTCGGACATAATCTTAAACATGAAATGGTTTTCAAGTTAAGAAGGTTAGGCTTCCCATTTCAGTAAGCACTAAATACTCTGAGCGAACTAAAAAGGAAGACAAGGTTTTCAGGAACCAAGACAGAATATTGTCAATACAATTTCCATTCATACTGAGAAAACGAGAATTTATACCAATGAATATATAAATAATTATCCTTTCATAAATCTAAAATTAAATTACCGTAACCTTTCCTCAATAAATTTCTAACGTAGTTAACACCCGAATAATTTCAAAGGTAAACAAAAACGTAATCTGTATACAAATTCCACTGTAGCTAGAATTAAACCAACATGTATATTTTACTAAATAAGAGTTGAACCGGAACAAAAGGTCGTATGTCTGAACACGTATAAATAAGCTGCTTATTTCTCAAACAGATTGAAAAATGTATAAATATAATATACAGACGTTTAAAGCACACCTACATTTTTTTCTATTTCAGATAAGTATTTACTTTGAATGTTTTACAAGGGTTAACAAAGGTCTTTGTTAAACATTGTTGGACGATGGTGTATAGAAGCTGTAGGTGTCGTGAAAACAAACAAAAGGATTCTGTAAGAGGGGGCGACAATACCTATAAGTAGGCATACGTAAAATTAGATTTTATACCTAGCCTTTGAAATTGAGTCTCATGAATACAAATTGTAAAATATTTTCAATGTTTTTTTGTGTACGGTATTAAACTTACTTTCTGCATGAAGACAGGGAAGTTTGTCAAATTCCCTCTGCACATGTGGCTTCCCTGGTACATCATTAACGGCATAACTATATAAATGTCTATTAACTGCTCCCAAATTACGATGATTATTTTATTTTATCTTGTATACTTCCTTGACATAATCCTTTTATTATTTGACATTATATACCTTCAATATATAGATTAATCTTTTTTAAATTGTTTTTTGTTACAGCTGTAGCTACAATCATGCATTTGGTTTAAATAGATTTTTATTATTTTATTTATATTTTATATGAGTAAATTCTTTTCCTCTAGATTTTGTGAATGTGAGAACCTTGTAGGCTTAACAGACTGTATATCTGTGGTCCATTTTCTATTTTGCTAAGTATCTGGTACTTTTTGATAGGCCTACACTGTCCTCTCATACCTATTATCACTGTAATTTAAAAAAAATCCTTTGTAAAAACCAATTTATTTTTAAAAGAGTAACCGTGGAGTTTCTTGCCGGCTCTTCTCCATAGGAAACGACCATTTGGAACCGTGCACCTAGCTTCTGACGTTTCATAAGTGCCCTTGTTGGTTTATGTGAAATAGAATATTTTGAATTTGAATTTGAATTTGCATGCATTTACGATAAAAACTTAAAAAAAAAAACAACGTGTTGCACTCCGGGAGTGCCGGCAGAAGAGAAAACTTGAACATTAACGTTGTACATTTTCGAATATTTTGGAATGGTTAGGGAATAATTTCACACGAATTGCTTTATTTATCAGTATAAAAGTACTATCATTTATGTGGTTAAATACAATATTCATTAGTAGCAGTAGTATATTTATTTATTTTCAAAATATAGTCTAATAAAAATAAACAATTTATTACCCATCAATATGAGTAAAATTACTTACCTCGCAATTTTTACGTAATGTCAAAGACTATTTATTTTGATATTTACTTTGTCGGTTGCTAGGCAGCGGATCTTACGGTCACGTTCTGACGCGAGTTCAACTTTTTTTACCCATCCCAATAAAAGTGCACAACGCCGCTAAAGAAGTTTTCACTTCAAAAACTTTTACTTTCGGTCGAAAATTATGAGGTTTCTATTTGAAATACTTTTTAAAGACTCCGGCTTTAAGTGAAAATAATGGAGAGGGTTTTTTATGTAGTAGTACCTAAATAGCAAAGTTGTGGGAGGCTTTTAGAGAAAATGACAGGTGATAATCGGTAACGTCTGAAAAGTACCACTTAAAATAAGAAAATAAAATGCCTATCGTTTTTATTACAAAGACCCATTCCGAAAGCAAAACAAATAATCACATTAAAAACATTTCGACTTATCCTTTCGACAACCATTGTATACACCACAATCTACTTCAAAATGCACTATACATACAAGTGCTCCACTCCATACAAACCAATGCACGTGACTTCAGACCCGCGGAAGTAAATCCAAGAACAATACTAAGTTACTTAGCAATAGTACTTTGTTGCTATTGTATAGAACTAAGACAAGCTAGCGACCGCACTAGCTTTCGGGAATATACAATCAGGTTTGTGACTTTGGTCTCAAGCGTGGATACCCATCATTTAGTAGTCTCAAGCCCAAATGCAATGTACATTGTGCAACGCTTTGACTGCTTTGTTAGAAAAAGAACTGACTTTTCACTATGAGATATAATATAATTTATACTCTATTACATCTCGAGATATACATTAATATCACTCACTGTACTTTTAAATGGAACTATTTACACTGAGATACAGGGTATCAGGGATATCGACGCGAAACCTGTTACCATAGATTCAGTACATGATTCTGAACCCCCTGCGTTGAATATTTCGTCGGTTATTTTTTTAAATATCAGCTGTTCCTTATTACATCATATATGTATTTTGACCACGTAGGTATTGCACTTTTTTATGAAACAGCAGATTTTTTATAATAACTGACGAAAAATTTCATCGCAGGCGGGTTCAGAATCATGTACTGAATCCATGGTAACAGGCTTCGCGTCGATGTCCCTGCCACCCTGTATTACATCTCAAGCTATAAATGTTTTTGGTGAGCGATATTTTAAAGATTTATAGATTGTGTCCCGCACACCGTTCTGCGCCGTCGCTACGCCAATGACGAACGCAAACTGGTTATCTCAGGATATACTTATTATTTATCTCATAGTGAAAAGCCAGCTTGATAGTAACTTAGGTAATGTTTCGCTGAATAGTCACAGGTCCATAGTCACTCCAACCATAAATACTGACCGGAAAAAATGCAGTTCACTTTCACTAGAGAGTCCTCCGTATGGTTATTTATTGTTAAGGTGAATCCACAGCTTTAGCCGCGAAATCCAAATGTTCCTCCAATTTTGCAATTTGCAGGTTAGCCAGGTTTTATCTTAATCGAAATATGATTCGTAACTATAACAGATATGTATTTACGGAATTATAATCCTTAGAATCATTAATACATCTCTCTGTTAGGTTTGTTTTTGAACAGATCTCTTATGGAAAAGTTCTACGGCTACAACTGCAGATTCATCTTAACTTCGTTTAAGTACCTACTTCAAACAGCTCCAAATAAAGACCAAACAGATAAAACGGCGTGAAGAAAACTTTTCTTCAGCGAACTATTCATTAATTGTGAAGAACACGAGAACGCTTTCCAAAAACAAAGCAAAAACTTGTGGAACGTTCCAGAACGAACCTTTTTGTTATGGACGGACGTATTTGTGAGAATAAATGGTTAATTTGTAGGCACTGATGCTGGGAATTTTTTGTTTGGTAATAGGTACAAAAGAAGGTCATGAGAACCAAGCTTTGAAATTTTTGTACCTCTTAACACAGCTTTCAGGGAACCCGTACGGGCCGTCCGTACACGAAAGACCCGTACGGGTAGCGCCCGCAGTGCTCTGAAACGAGGGACTAGTACGATACCTTGTACGTGCTCTACCCGGG
This sequence comes from Conistra vaccinii, assembly GCA_948150665.1. Classification (NCBI taxonomy): domain Eukaryota; kingdom Metazoa; phylum Arthropoda; class Insecta; order Lepidoptera; family Noctuidae; genus Conistra; species Conistra vaccinii. Next base: position 1,813,108 of record OX411329.1, on the reverse strand, counting down.
GTGAGTCGCGTAACAACCAATCCGCGTCGCTGGTCGCGAAACAATATTCAAGCGCCACACTTGTGTCCCCGTTCCGGGAGCCCGTAGGGGCGGCCCGTACGGCTCTCCCGGACTACTGTGAAACCAGCCTTAGAGTTAACTACAATGATAGTTTTAATGGAAATAATCACCAGGCTTTGGTAGACTTTTTGCAATCTGACTATAAATGTTTCCAAAGACAATAAATAAAGGCAATAAAGATGATGTCCGGGAAATAGCCATCAAGACACTTATCAATCACCATCACCATTCTACATTTTACTACCAGACTATATGGTAACAGAATCACATACGATAGATAGCACACTTCCACCACCACCACCCAACCCACCACCTAGCACCTTATTATTACCGATTGAGGGTTCTAAAACTATCGCCATAAAATGACTGCATTCTCGTTTTCATAACACAAAAACATACGAGCACATACAAAAAAAAAAACAAAAAGCAATTGAAACTGCAATTAAAACAGTCCACTCAAATGATTTTATAACCGTTTTAATTTTTACAGCGCCGCCGGCCGCTCAAAATGGCGGAATGGCCAGGCATGATAGATTTAATTTGCTTTCATATATTATGCTACGTAACGGGCGAGGATACTGAGAATTTAATGTTGCACAGAATTCTTGTACGCCATAACCTGATTTTCAGACTATTTCATCAAAAGTTTTAAATAACACCTTCCTGTAAAATGTACGTGGCATTTATTCAAGGAAACTTCAAAATTATTAAAAACTAGACCGATATTTTCCGCAAGAAAACCAAAGTATCCTACATAGCCCGAAGAATGGCCAAACTTAAGACAGTTGGGGCCGAAAGGTTCTGGAGTGGCGACCGCGTATCGGAAGGCGTTGGAAGACCTCACACAAGGTGGGTCGATGACCTAGTGCAGGCCGCAGGAATCCGCCGGTTGCGAGAAACACAGTACCGGTCGTTGTGACGACGCTTGGGGTAAGCCTATGTCCAGCAGTGGACGTCACTCGGCTGAAATCATGATGATGAGTCATGTATTCCTAAGTGCTCGTGTACACGGCACCACCGCCGCCGCGCCACCGCCACAATACTATGTGGAGGAGACGCAGTGGCGGCGCGGCGGCGGTGCCGTGTACACGAGCACTAAGAATGCACAGATTTATGAGGATCGATAACAAATAGGCATCTACATCGTCAGATGCGAACTACGCATTACACTGAGGGTAAGCAAAATCCTGCATCACGCAAGCAACACCGCGCGACTGGCGTATATACAACGTCCCGATAAGAACCGTCGGGACGGAGGCTATGGAGATTGAGTAAACTTTACACCCAGTTCCTCTATAATGACAGATGAAATCAATACCTTCACTGATGAAATCACTCATCCTACATAATTTATATATTAGGTAAAACTATTAGTACTCTTACACTCTTATCAGTATGACATTCTCTCGCCATCCTCTACTACGATTTGAAGTTGATATAGAGAGATCAAGTCGAGTCGCATCCAGTAACACTGAATTCAGAATCTTTGTCAGAGCTCTAATACACCATTTAAATTGTACGAAGGATTGAAATACGATGGTCATTGTATGAGGAAGTTTGACAAAACAACGTCTCACAAAGGCAGCACGAGATTGTATTGAGTTTTCCAGGCGTATAGCTAGTTGTTTTCCTTTACAATTTAGTTTGCAAGTCATTAGTAAGCGGGCAGTTTATTCATTCATGATATGGAAGGACTGTAGGTATGGAGCAATTTATTGAAATTTTAAATAGGATGCCGCCTGCTTTCTCTCGCCAGACTACGAGTATGGTCTGTCGGTTTTATGTTTTGTTGAGATTTCAGACTATAGCGACTTTTAGAGATATGGGATTTTTGTTAATTTATATTATGTTATAGATTTGTTAAAGGTTAGATTACCTACAGTTAGGAGTTAGTCCTATACCTACTTGTAATATTATTATTATAATAATAGATAAAAAAAATCCTACTTACAATGATTATTTTCTATTCTATTGCAACATGAAGGGTAGGTAAGTCTAAGTTACAAGAAATTAAACAAACGAAAAAAAAATTCAAAGTGAAACATAAAAAATTACCTTTTCATCCCACCATCTCGGAAAGAGTATTTTTAATCTTCAATATCTGAGTGGAAAAGCCGTTTTTATTCGCTAGAGGATAAAGTAAATTGAATTTAGAACATCGTGTGCACTAAGTTTGTGAATTAAAAAAAACATTAAACCTATTTACTGCTACCTCTATGGTGCCGAATATATCATACAACTTTTTTTTATTTTTTTTAAAAACTCAGACTCGGAACCTTCTTGGTGTTCTTTTTTCAATTTGCTTTGTACGCGGTTCTTTACGCGGCATTTTTTCACGTCATTGTTAAACCTTTTATTAAAAACAAGAAACTTGAAAACAAGTGAAAAAACTAAAATGAGTGATTCTAGCGACGAGGAAGTTTGCTTGACGCCAACAGAATTGACTGAAACTGTTAATAATGCGCAAATGAGCTTTCTCCCTCAACAATCACGCGAGAAGTATTTAAAACAGTACGATATGTTCAACACGTGGCGACTAGCAAAAGGAGCCAAAACTTTCTCAGAAAACGTTTTGCTGGCATATTTTATAGAATTATCCGAGAACAAGAAAGCAAGCACTCTATGGAGTACGTATTCGATGCTAAAAGCAACAATAAAGATGAAAAAAGACAAACATATCGATACCTATCCTAAATTAGTGGCATTTTTAAAAAGAGCCTCATCTGGTCATCAACCAAAAAAATCGAAGGTTTTCACAGTATCTGATATTGAAAAGTTTCTTAACGAAGCACCCGATTCCGTATATTTGGCGGCAAAAGTAAGTCAGTTGCACATTCAGTATCTACTTAAGTATATTAATCTCAATTAAATAGTATACTTAGTAGATGTTGATAGGCATAATTATGCGTTCATATCAATTTTATTCATTTATCTACTACAATACTCTTTACGTTACAGGTTGTTCTTATTATTGGAATAAACGGAGCATGTCGAACTAATGAACTAACACAACTTAATGTCAAAAACATTGAGAAACATTCAGATGACTTACTATTAATTAATTTACCTAATACAAAGACAAAAAGAGACCGCAACTTCGTCATTCGCAAGGAATACGTAACGATTGTTGAGAAATATCAAGCCTTACGCCCGCCTAACACTCCAATCAATCGATTTTTTCTACAGTATCGCAATGGAAAGTGTGTTAGACAGCCTATGGGTACTAATAAAATTGGCAGTATCCCACGAGAAATAGCAACATTTCTTGAACTTCCAGAACCCCTGTTGTACACGGGTCATTGTTTCCGACGAACTTCAGCCACACTTTTGGCTGATTCCGGAGCTGATCTCCTGTCCCTTAAGCGCCACGGAGGCTGGAAGTCCAATGCAGTTGTAGAGGGATACATAGAGGATTCCATCCAAAATAAGTCTAAAATATGTGAAGGCATCGTAGGAGCCATTACACTGAAAGAGCCTCAATCGGATCCTTGGACTGGCCCTTCTACATAAAAAATAAGCCGTTATGAAACACCTAACCATCTCCCTCTCTCTCCAACATTCACGCCAAGGGAATCCGATGAATCGGTACAACTATTAAGTATGACAGATAGTTTACCGAAAAACAGTACACAAGTGACTAACACCAATATTACAGTACCAAACAAAAATATTACACTCAATTTAAATAACTGTAGCAACGTTACTTTAAAATTTTCTTAATTATACCTTAGTATTATTTTGTTATAATTTAAAGATTATTCTGTAATACTTACCTGTTATAATGTAGTAATTAATACCTAAACTGAAATAAAAGTGTACCTATCTTGTGATTGTAAACGTTTTTTTTTTTTGCATTTAGTCATTTCCTCGCTGAGGTGGAATGAAAAGTTACGTGTTGCACTCGAGTGCAAAGATTTTTCACCTCGTGCTCTTTTGATTCCCTCGCTAACGCTCAGGCTTCTAATTTTGAATCACTCGCTGCGCTCGTGATTCAATTTTAGAATCCTTCGCTTGCTCGGTCATCAAAATTGAACACGCGGTTAAAAAGCAACTTTGCACTCTTGTATAACAAATAACTATTTAGTGAAACTAAGCTACTAAACTAATTTAGGTAATAAATGAGTATGCGCCAAACAAAGCGTAAAATGGTACCTGGATGGATCTTCGTTGAATGTGTTTGGTGAAAAAAATTAAAATAATATACGTGTCGACATGAGAACCTCCTCCTTTTTTTTCGTCGGTTAAAATTTATGCATTAGGTATACGTGAGTAAAAATGGAACCTGCTTCTTTGATGTTAGCTATAAATGCAATTAGTTCATTTTTTAAGGAAGATAGTGTACAAAATAATATTAGTACAAGTTAGTACAGTACGACACAACTTAGATGTAGCATAGATTTGAATTCAATTTCACGAATGTATTTTGCTATAAGACTTTACAAGTTATTGCGTTTTCGAAAGATCATTTCTGAAGGCGCACTCAGATCGGATGGTGATCGGTTTTACGAATTTTGCCGATGCTACATCTAAGTGTGTCGAACTGTACCTACTACAAGCATCTTTTTGAAACTTTGTGAAAAATAGAAGCATAAAAATATTTCATAATTTCACTAAAGGTAAGCATCCAATACAATTTGTTTTCCTTCCATTACAGTGTCAGTATGAAAATCATACACTCAAATTAAAACAAACAGCGCCCTGTATTAAAATAGCGGTTTTCACGCTTATGAATCTTTAGTGTCGATATATTATTAATTTATTACACACGCTATCTTCATCCTTATTGCCCGGACCATAAAGTTTATGTTATCGTGAAGTTTATAGTGTGTAGGCGACTGAGCTCCATTATTACCTTGGTAAATATAGTGAGACTAGTGATTTAGCCAATTTGTTTGTGGTTTGGTGTCGTCTATATTTGAACGGCTTATGTGAATGTACGATGTTAATTTTGTAAATGGAAATAATTTTGTTCTAAAGTAGGCAGTAATGATTTGCAGCAGAAACATAATTATACACGATTTTCCTTTTGATATCCATAACATAACAGATGTGAGGAAACCGGCATGTCTTAGAACCAAAAATTCGAAGACATGTGTGACATCTACCAACCCGCACTGGGCCCGCGTAGTAGATTACGGCCCACTCCCTCTCACAGAGAGGAGGCAAAGTCAAAGTCAAAGTCAAAGTCAAATCATTTATTTCAAATAGGCCCTTGAAGGCACTTTTGAACGTCAAAATTTACAAAATAAAGTATTGATTCTACCGCCCCTTCCAAAAGGTAGTTTTCGTATGGAGAAGAATGGGCAAGAAACTCCATTATGGCGATTATGTATATGTATACATATTAGGCGATTATGTATCCATAACTCTAGGGTATTAATGAGATTCCAATGTTAAAGAATCAACTGGTATATATTATTTATTTATTTATTTAATACTTAATGCACAGAAATGTACAGAGCCGGACTTACTTTTTTAGGGTTCCGTACCCGAAGAGTGACAAACGGAACCCTATTCATAAGCCTCCGCTGTCCGTCTGTCTGTCAGCGAGCTCTATCTCATGAACCGTAATAGGTAGGCAGTTGAAAATTTCACAGATTGAGCATTTCTATTGCCGTAAGAGCAACAAATAATAAAATTCAAAAATAAAGGGGGGTCGCCATACAATAAAATTAAATTTTGAAAAAAAAATTATCTGACCCTGGCATGTGGGGTATCATTTTCTAGAGCTCATCGAGTAGAGAATAAATATAATTTTTATTTGTTTTTATCTTCAAAAATGATGAATTAGGGGGCCGTAGAAGTTGTCTGTTTTAGACCATTTTTGTACGAGCTCTATCTCAACAACTAAACAAATTAGGAATTTGAAACTTGTGTGTATCATGTAACATATACTGTTTATAATCAACAAATACTAAAAACGCCGATTCATAACGTATTTTATATAATATGGGCGATTTTCTGCAACTTAAAGTAATAATTTTGTATTTCATGCTAATAATAGGCGATATAAATTCCACAGATAACTATTTAATAGTCGGAGTAATGACATGGAATTAGTAAGTACCTACTATCATGGCAGCATATACTATTTCGATCATTTAAATTTCGATCATCCAAAAAGGTCTACAAAATAAACTTTCTTCACAAGATTTTAAAACCGGCCAGTATTTTTTGAGTTTAAGAACTTTATCGACTTTTTTCAAAGTATCCCTAGACGGTGTTGATGTGTGTACCTCGTGTCAAAACTACACTCCAATAGACAATATATTCAGTAACATTGAAATGAATGCTGGCACATACAGTGTACTATTCAGTTACCTAGCTTAAACCGTTGTGGATACAATTTCATATTGAGAAAAATTATTGGTGTAAAAATATTCGGTCATGGCGGCCAATCTCAACGGAGACTGGCCTTCGGCGCGGGAGATATTATAGTGCACAAGTGTGTGCGCAGACACGAGTGCACTCTCTCTTCCCTCACTCTCATAGTCCGATGGGATGTGTAAAAATAATAAGTAAGAAATAATAGATTTCTGTATGACTATCAAAAATAACGTAAATAAATACCTGTATTGACCCGTGCGTTTGCACTGGCGAAACATCACGACAAAACATGTTGAAATCTCTAGTTCCTGTCAAACATTGTATGAAAAATTGACAGAAAATAGAGATTCCAACATGTTTTGTTGTGAATGTTTCGCCAGTGCAAACGCACAGTTATAATAAAAATTTGGCGTATTACTTACATTCTATTTTGTACAATATAGTCTGATGTAGCAAGAGAAATCCTTTTATTTATAAGTAACTAGCTTTACCCGGCCTGGCTTCGCACGGTTAGCACTAAGTACTTATCTACGGCGCATCTACCTTTCCTAATTACCTATTTCTACCTAATTACCTACCCTACCCTTCTTACCAGGGTAGGTAGGTACCTAACCTACCCTACCTACCCTACATATCTACCTGCTTACCTACCATATATACCTATTTATACCTACCAATACTATGTTAGTAGCAAATAAATAACTTTGACTTTAGATAATGCATGTTACTGGATAAAGTTAACTTAATATTTTTCTCTTAAAATAAATGAAATATACTCCTACACCTATATTTTAACACAACAACATTTTCTCATTAAAATTAGACAATTTCTTTACAAATCTTTGTTTTTTTATAGCGCCTCTGTTGTTACCTTTACGAAAGTATTACAAAAATTCATAGTGTTAAATCTTGTACGACATGGTATGGAACCCTTCGTGTGCGAGTCCAACTCGCACTTGACAGATTTTATTTTATATATCATATTTTTCTTTTTTTAGGTATCCTATCGCTAGACTCTCGATGTGTATCTAAGTTTCATTCATCAGTCATTTCCATTCAAACCATTCATTCATTTTTAAAGCTAAGAAAATGCGATGTTGTCATATTATTATTTTTTATGAACAGAAAATCACTACAAAGTGAAAAATAACTTTAATTTCGGAAGTCGGTGTCTTTCGTTTCGAATTTTCGGTTTTTGCCACCGACTTCCAAAACACTTTGTAGTGTTTTATTTTTGTAGTCGGTTGTATTTTTTTTTTTGTAAAAAGTTTTTATTTTTCACTTTTTAGTTGTGGTACCCACCCCACACAAATTCGAATACCATTACTTGCTATCCAAATAACAGTGACAGGAAGTTATCATCATATCATCCATATATAAATTAAGTGGGAAAAATATGTATTCTTGTATAATTTCTTATACGTTAGCTAAATTGTAGACCGCCACAATTGACGGAGAAATCTATGAACATACATTAAAAAAAACATACCTACGCGACGAACATATAACCTCCTCCTTTTTGGAAATCGGTTAAAAAGAGGCTGAATTAAATGTATTTGTTTTTATATTTCACGCTTTACATAAATAAACGTTACGCTATCGAAATATATTGAATGAAAGAAGAAAAAAATAGTTTGTAAAATCCAAAAGTGCACGCCTCATATATAACACTCATTCATAAACGAAAAAGAAATTCAAAACATAGTTTCTAACAAAAATGAACAATTTATCACATTTCATGAAGTCGAAATGTCAAAGACTATTTACAAAGATATTTACTTGGCGGTTGCTAGGTAACTTACAGACGTCAAGTCAAAGGTTGGAAATATTTAGTTATAAATATTATATTTTAGTTAGTATTTTATTAATTATAATTTAACTACTTTGAATAAAAGAGGCATTTTCAATAGGGTTCCTTCTATGACTGAAATGAATGTGTAAAAAAAAAATTGACTCAATTAATTGATTTTATCTCAAGCTACAATTTATGAACCTTTAAGGTTTATAAATTGACGGACAGTAATTTTTTTTCAACTATTTTGATGCTTTTTCCATTTCTGCTGCATTAAATCAATTGTTAAAAAGTACAGTATTAATCTATTTAATCATCTATACAATGGTATATAAATAAAGTAGGTTATGTGTACTAGCAGGAGTGTAACAATAAAAACAGTTACAAAAATGGGGCAAAAATTTTTTTTCGATCATAGAGCACACTCTAATGCTTCGCATTAAGAGTCGTGCAATAATATTGAAAAATAATTTATATGCCAGTTGATTCTTTGACATGGTCTCATTAGAGTTATTGGATATCAAAAGGAACTCCTTGTATAAGTACTGGTTGTGCTTTATTTCTGAAACCACGTACTCGTAACGACTGTCAAAGATTAACGAATGACAGCCGGCTTAATAGCTTTCCGAGGCACGGAGTCTCGGTATGTTAAGATGGTCACCCATCCACAGCTAACCCTAGCAAGCGGAGCTATACCTGATGGATCGAATCATGCGGCAACTTATATTATATTTACCCCATGATAAAGGAATTTTCGAAAATCAAGGTCATTTTCTAAAAGGAGCGAGAAGAATTGGCTACGAGCTCTTCCTCCTTTTAGAAACTGACCTTGATTTACGAAAATTCCTTTATCATGGGGTAAATATAACAGACATAAGTTCGTACAGGTAATTCTAAAAATTCACGCAGGCAAAGTCGCAAGCAAAAACTAATAGCCAATATTTATTTAGTTAGCAACGGATATTACCTCGAGTGGTACAATAATGGCGGCTCCCATTCCGTCAAGTAAATAGATTTCTACACAAGCGAATGTATTTATACCTCGAGCAAGCTCTTCAATGTTATTTACATGTCTCAATTCAATTAGTGTCGTATTCAATTGGCGCTTTCTATTATGTGAATAATACAGAGAATGTTTCTAATGGAGATTTTGGTGAGGTTCCATTTTGTTATTATGGATACCTATTTATATTATGTGTGAGCAGTGGTGGCCCAGTAGAGAGCAGTGGTGGCCCAGTGGTAACGGCTCCCACTTACGAGTTGTAGGTCGTGGGTTCGAGTCCAAGCAGGCGCTTTACTTTGTGTAAATAATTTCATCACCACTGCTCTCAAAACGGTGAAAACATCGTGAGGAAACGGGCATGTTTTAGAACCAAAAAATTCGAAGACTGTATGTGACATCTACCAACCCGCACTGGGACCGCATGGTAGATTACAGCCCACTCCCTCTCATAGAGAGGAGGCCTGTGTCCCAGCAGTGGGAACATTAATAGGCTGATGATCATGATTTATATTATGTAGGTAGTTACGAGTAATTCTGATGTGCAAGTGTGGGCTCCATTGTCACATACGAACTACGCAACTAAGACCTGACGTTACACAAAATCCTGACGTCACACTAATCCTGCATAACGCAAGCAGTGTTTATCGCGCGGTCAACATATACAATAACTTTCCGACACCAATCGTTGGGGTAATTATTTTGAAATTGTCTGAAATCAAAGGTTTTTAATTTTCCAATTGTTAATGTATAAGTATCTATAAGATGAAAAACAATGAGACGAATGCAAAAACCATTACCATGAGGGTTCACACGGCGATAATCAGTAGAAATAGAAATAGAAATAGAAAGCATTTATTTGTCAGAATATTGTACAAAGTTGTTATGTGCATTATGTATTATGATCATAATATTATACCGTTTCCGGCGTACAAATATGGTTTGTTAAATTGTGGGTCATCATTACATTAAAATTGAATTATTAATCATTAGAATTAGAATTACAAAAATAATTTAAATGATTTAAAAAAATTGTTGTAAAAGAGAATAATTATTATAAGTCAGAATTCATTATGGTCAAGGAGATAAAATATGATTTATAGGCAATAATGTCAAATATTTAGATAAATTTGTCATTCATAAAATCTTCAGTCGAGTAATAACATTTGCTTAAAAGAAAGTTAAACAATTTACATTTAAATATTCTGAGGCTGAGAGTTTTGAAGCCATCAGGTAATTTGTTATAAACGGTAATGGACATACAGTATACATTATTAGAAAATAATTTAATTCTACGCCTAGGAACATTAAGCATATGCACTTTGCGGCTGGGTCTGGATACAAAATCATTAAACAAGTCAAATTCATGTCTGTTTTGGTGTACAAAGATACAAATTTCAAAAATGTATAGTGCTGGAAGTGGCAGTATTTTAAGTTTTTTAAATAGTGGAACACAACTGTCCAGTGGGTGCGCTCCACAAATTGAGCGCACGCATTTTTTCTGAGCTCGAAACACTCTCTTAATTTCAACCGAATTACCCCATATTATAATGCCATAGCGCAAAATTGATGAGACATAGCCATGGTATGCACATAGTGCCGCATTAACACTAGCCACACGTGTTACTCTGTATAAAACAAATACAAATCTATCTTCTTACATAAATCATCAACATGAGATTTCCAGTTACAGTTTTTGTCAATTATTATCCCCAAGAATTTTGCATTATCGACCTCTTCTATTGTCTCATTTCCATATTGTATTTTAAGCCGTGGACGCGTACTATTATATGTCTGGAATTGTATCATTTTTGTTTTATTAATATTAATATGAAGATTATTGTGTTCAAGCCATGTAATAATTTTATTTAGTGTCATGTTTATTTCATTTTGGTACTCAAGAACGTCGTCATTTTCGTTTATAATACTGAGGGTCGTATCGTCAGCGTATAATATGCAATTGTGGGAAGTTACACTAGGCAAAGGATTGACATATAGCAGGAATAAAACCGGCCCTAGTATGGTTCCTTGGGGAACACCACAGTTGTTTTCACGATACTGTGACCTATATGCGAGCTTTTGGTTTCCTGTTTGTCCCGAAATCTCAACACATTGCTGTCGTACTACATTTTACTGTATAATTTTGGGATCACATGCCGGTTTCATACCACAATTGTGTGTTTCATTAGCTCTTTTCTAGTTGATGAATGGATGTAAGCATCTTCCACAAGTCTGAACGATTTGAAATTTGGTATTCTGTTACTTCAATGATATTAGAAGAACATAGTAAACTTGAACTGATGCTGAAGCATCACCTGGAATTTGCAGGATACCCAACTGCGTTACCATCTCACAGCACAGGTATCGTGTTTGGGCTCATTGGAATGGTCTCAATGAATAGGTTATAGACAGACGAACAGGATCTGGTGATGGAAGGAAAGAAAAATGAGATTTTTTTTGTGTCGGGGGTTTTTTTATTTGTAAGTTATGCTTATCAACCGTATGAAAGTAAAACCATACCGTAGGAACCGTATGTATCCGTGGTGTGAACAGTGGCACGTTGACATGTGATCAGGGTTTGACGAAACAAACTGTTTCATACTAATTTATTTATTTTAATTACTTGATGGGCGAACATGTGAATACCTAAATAAATATGGTTTGAAACAAAAGTAATCATGTTTTTTCATGTCACTAATAACAAGACTAAACAGACTAGATATAAGTCAGAACCAGCTCGGTGTTCCCAGAACTCGATTAACACAGTCTCATTATTAGACAAACAGACGTTTCCTAATTAGTGCTTGTGGCTAATTCGTGATATTTCTACCTTTGTGACCTTGAGGTTATTAACTCTATGTTATATCAACGTTATAATATTAATGTTTGCTTATCTAGTAACTGCCGGGTAATGCTAAATGCTACGTGGACTTTGAGGCGTTGACCGAGATTAATTATTTATTTATTGATGGTTTTAGGTTGAGGTTTATACGTAGAGAGTTTATAATTTGGTGGTGTTGTGATGTCAGCCATGTCAAAGCATTGTGGCTTCAATCTGACATGGGTGTCAAGACCTTTCGAAATGACCTATGTATTTGTGAGAAGGTTAAAGCCGTAACTTCTAATCATCATAATTGGAAATAAAGATTCGAGAGGTACAAAGGCTCGATAGAAACAAATTAATAGTTGAAGTGTGCAGCCAGTAAATAAAATGGTTCTTTCAGTATTATGCTGCCACATTACCATGCTACAAATATTGATATTTTAATATAATGGAATTAAAATACATTAACATAAAAAGGGACACTGACAGTGCAGACAATGGAAAGTAAAAGAATAATAAAAAGAACAGCAAATATAAGATAACAAAATAAATGAAATTGTTCTAGCACGGCCATGATGAAATGCCGCTCAAAAGAATTCATTTAATGCCTCATGAAGAAGCTTCGGACAGAAAATTTTCTGTCCCAATTTTCTACCTTATAATTTGAAGAAAGGAAACCGTCAAATAATAACAATGTTGTTCATCAGTCTGTCCATTACTCTTTTGTTTCTGAGGAGCAGTATTTTCTCATTCGTTCATAAAATATTTTGTTACGATACCTTGACGAGCAAGTCGCTTTCCTATTGTGCAAATCTTGCATGCAACCTGCAGCTACCAAGCGGATTTATATTTCCTCAACTCAAACTGCATCCAACTTACACCATACATGCACAACGGAAATACGGCTTCAATAAACCATAATATATGGTAGTTACGTTTATCGTAAGTAAAATTACGTAAGTCTACGTATTAAGGCGACGACAACCTACTTTTAATGATTTTATACTGAAAATTACGTCTAAACGAGTAGTGTTAATAATTTGGAAAACATATATGTTAAATTAGAGCATTTTTTTAATAACTTTATTTACGAATATTTTAGATTATGTTTAGTGAAATTAATGAATATTTTAGTTATGTCTAACGCGGTTAAAAAACTGTGAATTACACAAAAGCTATCAAACGTATTTTTCTGAAACCTTCACCATTTTAGAGATAATTAAATTATTAATCTTTTAGTATACGTGTTTTTTTTTTAAATACCTTTTGTTTTATGTATAATAAATTAATAATGCGTCAAATTGGTGATGGCGCTCCTTGATGGGTGAGTCCTATTACTGGCTGGACGTACGACGCGTTGCGTCAGCTCAGTACTGAACACGCAAGCTAACTACTCAAGGTCACTGGCACGTATCTGCGTCTTAAAGGCCCAAAGTTTCCATCCGTATGATCAGAAAATGTTCACTAGCAGGATCTTGCTCCTCTTTTCTCTTTCCACGCATGTCACGTCAGCATGCTGGGTTGTAAACAATCACAGTTGGTAATTAGTGTGAACTCATTAATTTATAATGGTCTCTGTTTGCAGTCCCACTAATGGATGAACGATGGATGTTGGTTCTGTTGGATAGTGTGGCTTGAAGTTTGTAACTAGGGCGATATGACGCTGCATGTGGAAATAAAGTTCAGCTGCGGATATAGTATCATAATAAATTAGTATTAATAACTAACGAAGATTAAGTTAAAATGACTGTTTAAACAACATTATCAGAGTATCATTTTACATACTCAGTGATAATTTGTCTGTATCAGAATATTTCTTATTGTTACCACACATCTATCAAAAATAATTGTCTTTTCTTTTTATCTAGGTTACCATCTAGGTCTATTTCGTTGCAAACGAAGCACGAACTAACTATGCTCGGGGAAACCCCGCGCTTTATTCAGTGTCTATTGTTTCGCTCGCCCACTTTGGCCTTGCACTCGCTTAACTATCCCATTTCGCTAGGTTGACTGTTGTCGTGCATCTAATCTCAACCTGTCTATAGTTTTAAACAGTTTTATTTAGTTTGTCCTGTTATTTGTTCTTTTTACTTATATGAATTAAAACAATAACCTGACTTGTGTTTTATTTATTTTGCCTTTTTTTAAATTCAATAACCGTATCAGTATCGGTATCGCCGATATTTTTATGAGAGTATCGGTATCGTATCGGCGGCAAAAGGCGTATCGAGGCAGCCCTACCAAACAGCTTAAAGGCACCATTCCGTACCCGACCGCAGGAGACGTATCGCGGCGTCATGTAGCCGCAGTCAGATTCTGAACCCAACCGCAGGCGGCAGCAGCCCATATTCCACTCGGTAGAAAGAAGATAGAAAAACGTGTTTAGCACGAGCGTTGCCGGCACTACTGGTGTGCGGACGGGTTACACGTGTCGTCTGCCGCTCGCCCATAGCTGCAAACGATGTGTCGCTAGCTACGGAAGGTATTTCATAGAAATGTCGCCTGCAGTCGCTGCCTACGGTCGGCTTCGGAATGGTACCTTAAGACCGTGAAAGCTTTCCCCCTGAAAGAGGTGTTTAATTATACTACAATGTCGCCCGTACCGTTTGATCCCCCAGGGTGGATAGGATACCTACCTAGGTATCCACCCCGACATCAAACGGAACCACAGAGCCTGCACGTGGCTGCTAGATTTGCGCTTTAGATTAATTTAGTGGTTACATAGTAAACGGCTCGCGGTTGCAAATTAGCTTGTTGCGGCCAGTCAGTAGTGTTAGTACAATTTGTCTGTTTTACTTTCATTCAGTTCTGATTTTTATTTTTGCTATCTCTAAGTGCATGTATGCTATCTTTAAGGGGCTTGTGGAGAAGTAATAACTGCCGCACGGGTCGATACATCAGGTTAAGCTACGATTGCCGCGGTTGGTTTGTAGATAGGTGACCATGTTTACATTCCAAGACTCCCCCGTGCCTCGGAAAGCACGTTAAGCCATTGGTGCCAGCTGTAATTCGTGGATCTTTGGCAGTCGTTATGGATCGTCAGAAGCTTGAAAGTCTGACAACCAGTCTTACCAAGGGGTATTACCCAGTGACTGAGTTGTGGAGGTCAGATAGGCAGTCGCTCCATGTGAAAGACTGATATTCACCTGCATCTGGTTTGACTGGATGCTGACCGAATGGCTTCTGATAAATATTAATTTGCTGGATATTCCGAGTAATAAACACATCACACCGCTCCCTCTTTGTTGGCCTTATTATAAAAACTACGTCTCAGTCAGAATGTGTAGCAGCATCCATGATATTAAACTACTTAGTACTTTTAAGATTCAAGAATCTTAAAAGTATTAATGGTTGCTAAGTAGGGTTGAAGAACCGACTGAGTTTTATTTGTGCTTTCTATGACCATACACACAGAGAGAAGGGAAAAAAAATGTTTATTTGGACACAGAAATGTGTCACAAAATCATGAAACACAAAATACAAACTAAATAAAAACTGAAAATACTCTTTTGATGGGTGATAGCGTAGGAGTGAAAAGTCATTGGCTAACCTCCACTAGAATAAACAATAGAAGAATTAATTAATAATTAGTGTACTCTGTGTGGACGCGGTTGATAATGTAATTTCATGGTGGTATAAATTAGTGACATTGCACATAACACCAATTATAGTCCGTCCGTTTGTTGTGGTTTGAGTTAGAACCAGCACCTTAATCACGTAACACTTCAATTTTATTACAAGCTGAATGATTTTGAAAGATATTGCTTATCCTTTGCTTCATATTTTCGAAAAATTTGTCTGCTCAACAACGTAAATAACGCAATAAATTTTGTTGAACAATGTTACGCAGTTACCCCAGAGGTAGGTAGGAAGTTTAATTTAGTACTTGTGCTTTGTGTTGGTTGTACTATCACAAATAAACACAATATTTACTCACATACAGTACACACTTAAATAAATAACAATCATCTCTTTTATCCATCGCACCAATTAAATATGAACATTACAACAACCACGAAACTAATTAATAAAGCTCATAATCCAGCATTAACATAAAATCCATAATCCATATCGAAACCGAATCATACCCAATTATAAAACAACTCAAACAGTCGAACAATATCAGATAAAACTCATTATGCTAAAAGTTTCAGCTATTAATTGAAACATTCTGAAACTCAATTAGGCGATTGGTTTTATTCTGCAACCCTACATGCTGTGATTGGAATAGTCCCCGCACAAGCTCTAATGCATTCTCATTGGACGACCGCTTCGGTTGACATCGTGTCATGTCGGTTCGTTCGAAATTGAAATTTGAATTACGGCGCTTGGAAATGAAATGTTTGTTAAGTTTTTTTCAATTAGGGATATTGCTCTTGTGATAAAGTGGAGTGAAGTTTTGTAGGATTTTTAAGGAGTGAAATCACCTATTATAAAGCGCTAGTAGATCTGCATGCAAAAAATATTAGCTGACGAAGCGAACGTCATTTATGACAATGCTACAGTTTTGTGGTGGCATCCACATTGCCACATGCGAACTACGCATCAAAGACCTGACGTCACACTAAATTCTGACGAAACACAAATCCTTCATCGCGCTATTCGAGTTTACCGCGCGAACGACATGATATAAGACTATCCAACATCAATCATTGGGCAGTTGCCCGCCAGACACGACACCCGTCTGGTCGGAGGATCCTCCCTTTTCTATAGAGGATGAGTGAACTTTACACCTGTTCCTCATGTCTCTAAAGTTTCTAAAGATTTAACTTTTTCTTAGTCAGTCAAGTAACCTAATAGCCCTATGTAAAAACCACAGACTCTTTGAATTTACTAAGTCTAACAAACCTTGACTCTTATTAATAAAATTCTAAGTAGGTGTCTAACAGTTTCTTTGCTACGAAACATCAAAACCTTATTTTTCGTAACAGTATTTAACAGAGTGTAAAGGACACATTTTATTATAACGTACTTATTCAAAGCAGTCAAGACCTCTTCAGATTTACACTGACTTTGATATTTCCAATCCACTTAGCAAGAGATCCAATTTCAAGAGCTCCCAAGAATAGCAACATCACTAATTTCACAAGTACCCTACCTACGTAAAAATTCTATCAACTTTAACGGCATTATCATTATTTTATTTAGACTTCTTAAAATTCAATTGTAACTCCGTTTCTCATTAGTCAGAAGACGGTACTGACATTGGAACTTTCCAAACCACCTGAGCGCTAGCTCCATTAGCCATTCATTCACTCATTCAAGTTCGGGAATGAACGATCGTTACGTTTAAATAGATCGTTATGAACGAACTCACGCGATGTTGAGGTGACTCGAACATTTTTTTCTGAATTGAATCTTTATAGAATGAGTTGGTTGATTTGAAATTTTCATGATGAATGAGTTTGTTGAAAATATTTTTGCATAAACGCCCCGTGGCTCCGTATTGGAAAAAGTTGACGGGTATTTTTATACTGTGATTATTTCACTGCTGAAAATATTTATTCATGCGCCAATTTTATGTCATGAATGAGAACATTTCTGACAATCGAACCGAACATTTTTATCTGTCATCATTTTGCTAAAGCATCTAGTATCTTTGTTATCTACTATTGTAGCAAATGGAGCAGAATTAAGTTCGTAATAGTCGTGCCAATATCACGTAATACGCGTGAGTACACATAGTACAAAAACTTCTAATTTCTTGGTAGAGGTAAATAAACACGTAAAGTAAATGCGACGCTATTCGGGGAACATTGGGGAAACACAACGTTTTCCAATGGCGACGGCTTCAAAGAGCTTTACTTGCTGAGCTTTTATTTGCTCTTTGAGAACGGGCTCTGTTGTATTATTGTCTCATGATAAAAATAAATGCAAGATATTGCAGTCTTAGGCCCGTATTACAGAACCTCACTCAAAACTCAAGCATTACTTAAAGGTCACTTAAAGCCTTTTGATTGGTTGAAATTAATTTTAAGTAATGCTCGAGTCTTGAGCGACGTTCTACACGTAATACGGGCCTAAGGCTGCGTTTCCACCAGAGATGTGCGAGGATGAGTAGCGAGGGATGTGTTTGTAAAGAACCAATAGAATCGCTTCATTTACCTCGCCTCGGTCAGCACAGCTCTGGTGGAAACGGCTCAGCGGAGCTAGATTTTTGCGCATACAAAACAAGCGATGTGTGCGAGGGATGTGTTGCGAGGAATGTATGTTGAGAAGGATGTGTTGCGAGGTTTGGCGGCAGGCAGGCGTTCGCGTTACTCCGCTCCCTCTACACCGCACCCCCGTCGACACATTTCACAGCTTCGCAACGCATCCTCGCACCACACATTTCCATCGCACATCTCTGGTGGAAACGCAGCCTAAGACTGCAATATCTTGCATTTATTTTTTCGAAGTTCTGTAATACGGGCTTTACTGTTTTAAGACGAATTACATAACATAATCAGCCTATTAATGTTCCCACTGCTGGGACACAGCGGGCCCAGTGCGGGTTGGTTTGGTAGACGTCACATGTCTTCGAATTTTAGGTTCTAAGACATGCCGGTTTCCTCATGATGTTTTCCTTCACCGTTTTGAGAGCAGTGGTGATGAAATTATTTACACAAAGTAAAGCGCCTGCTTGGGTTAGAACCCACGACCTACAACTCGGGCCTTTAAGTCGGGGCCGATACCACTGGGCCACCACTGCTCATCAGACGAATTGGATAGCTTTAATTTTTGAATTTTATTGATTGGTTATCAGTAAGCAAAATACTTTTTTTCTATAGCAGTGAAATGGCATGACCAGCAGTAACTACGGTTGCACGTAAACATTTGGTATTTTCTTGTGATCCTACAATTTCTAAGTTAGAATTTCTGTCTTGATCGCCAGTTTGCACGTTAGCCGTTGGACTACAGCCGGTTTTTGTCGGCATAATATCTCTTTATCTAATTTATAAGGCACGTCCTTCCTAATTACGTTGTGTATTATAAATTAACGTAATCTAGAGTTCTTTACGAAGTACGGAGGCGTGAATTCCCGGCAGACGTGGCGATAATTTCGACGAGGACATAAAAATAAGCGAAAACAGACGTAATTTTTGTAAAAGATATACCTTCTTAAACAGAGCACATTTAAGATTACAAAGTACGTGCTTAAAAGGGTCAGTTTATCTACAATACAGGGTGGCGATGTAGTCACCTGCATCCGTCAAGAGGGTTAGTCACCCGTCATACTAAACAACTTTCGCGTTGAAACTCATATCCGATTCGTGAAATGCATTGCATGCATTATGTACCTACCTTAAGTACCTCTCATTATGTAAACAAGATAATTGGACGCATTCGTGGTTATAATTAAAAATGACGTCAATAGTGTCGAATATTGGGAAAATTCGTAGAATTCGAATAATAAGGGCAGTGAAACAAAGTGCCTTACCTAGTAATAGGTGCGACGGATAATTCAGTTTTCCGAAATATCGGACCATTACGTCACAGCACATTAACGTAGCAGGATTATAATTAAGTACTTCCAAGAAAGACCCAGTTTTTAATTTTATTCGGAAGTTGTCACCGCGACCTACATAGATTCAAACGACACTCACTACTCTGTCAATCAATCAATCAGTCAATAATAATCAAACAACTTTGAGGTCGAAAACCTCCCAGAACCACACTCAATCATAGTTGAAAATTGAGATCTCGTGTGAATATAATTAATTTTATCGGCACCAATGACCTACTTACTAAATCTTAAGTGCTGGTAGTTGATGACAGAGAGAATGGTGAAGAGCCACCCTCTTCACCATTCTCTTTGCTACCACTCTCTCTCTTTTTACTTTACAGGAAGAGACTTCGATCAACAATACACTCAGTACCTAGCACGAACAAAAACTTATTGCTCAACTGCCCAAGATAGATAGTACTTACATTTATTTTCTCAATTCAAAAAAATATATAAAAAGGTTAAATATCATAAAGAGGCATTATATTTGCGTATATTTTATGTTTAGAACTGTCTATCATAGGAGAAAATGTATAAACAAATTAGCTTGAAGCTTGAAATTAGAATAATTTTGAATTACAAAAAATATTATTTTATTCTGAAATAAAACTGAATTCTAAGCAATTGTGTATAAATAAATATATTGATAATTGGTGCTTATTTTATTTTTGATGGTACAACGTTGCCTTATTTTTTTACCTCTGAATTTAGTGTATCGTGATCGAAGGGACGAGATCTTTTACAAAGAACTCTTCTTCAATTACAATACAAATATTCACGAGTATGACCTTTAAATTCGGGTTTCGTATTTTACAACGGTCGTATTGCAAGTACATTTTGACCTTTACCCCGATATTTATTTAAAGTCAAAATTCAAAGCGACGGTGGAATCAAGCGGCATTATGACGACAATATCAGGGACCCGTGTCAAGTGTCATGTGTTGTGACGTCACATGCCGTGACAATATGGACGATAAGGCTATCTGTATTGTTTGGCTGTGGCCGAAAATAGAATTAGAATTACTTACGTAACCTTAGGACTTGGGACCTTACTTGATTAGGTAGATTAGGTACTTACTTTTCATTTTGTTTGGGACTTAATTATGTTGGTTATTTAGAACATCGTCTAGCAATTAAGGTGGATTGATAATATTTTCGACTAACTTTCGACCGCGGCTTCGCCGGCGTGTAGGTCCAAAATTATAACACGGGAACGTACTATCGGGATAAAAAGTATCCTATACGTTAATCAATCTTCCTAGCCTTTTTTCCCCAAGTATCTTGGGGTCGACTTCCAGTCTAACCGGATGCAGCTGAATACCAGTATTTTACATGGAGCGACTGCTTATCTGACCTCCACAACCCAGTAACTGGGTAATACGATACCCCTTGGTAAGACTGGGGTCAGACTTTCGGGCTTCTGACGACTCGTAACAACTGTCATAGATCCACGAATGACAGCCGGGACCGACGGCGAGGCACGGAGGAGTTTCGGTATGTGAAGATGGTCACCCATCCACTGACCAACCCCAGCAAGCGTAGCTTAACCTGATGGATCGACCCGTGCGGCTTGTTATTACTTAGCCACAAGCTCCTCCTAAGTATCCTATATGTTAATCCAGGTTATAAACTATACGAGTATGTGTGCCAAAGGACGATGCGTTAAAACGTCCCCCCAAACCTTACACCGACCAACAGATTTAAAATGTATCTCAGTCCAACCATCTTGGTAAGGTGATCAATTTTTACTATGACGACATCTGTCAAAAATATGGGATATCCCAGAAAAATCATGTTTTAATGTTATTATTTTTGGCACAAAATAACATGTTGTAAACCATATCTTTGATTTTTAATCACTATTTTTACTGCTAAATAATGGCTAGTATCGTCTGTGAGCTGTTTCACTCTATGGCCTGACGGATGTTCTCGTCAATTGTTAGGTTAGGTTAGGTTAGCCTAACCTAACCTGCTGTTTTCTTTAATATTTTGTACAATTACGCAATCACAAGGATACGGTGATGCTGTTCATCTTTGAGTAGTTCCATGTAGCTACCTTGAAAATCCAAGATCAGTAAGTTGATCACTGTACTGTACTGTCACTAACCTAACCTAACCTAGGTTAGGTTAGCTTAGGTTAGGTTAGGTTTTGGCGAAAAGGCGTGTCACCTACAGGGGACGTGACGGCGGGTGTTGGCACGATATATTATGTCGTGCGGTATTCCACAGTGCTCGGTCCTGGGCCCACTTCTGTGGAACATCAATTGTCAAAACGTCCCCCCAAACCTTACACTGACCAACAGATTTAAAATGTATCTCAGTCCAACCATCTTGGTAAGGTGATCAATTTTTACTATGACGACATCTGTCAAAAATATGGGATATCCCAGAAAAATCATGTTTTAATGTTATTATTTTTGGCACAAAATAACATGTTGTAAACCATATCTTTGATTTTTAATCACTATTTTTACTGCTAAATAATGGCTAGTATCGTCTGTGAGCTGTTTCACTCTATGGCCTGACGGATATTCTCGTCAATTCTTAGGTTAGGTTAGGTTAGCCTAACCTAACTCACTTTTTTCTTTTAATCTTTTGTACAATTACCCAATCACAAGAATACACAAATGCTGTTCATTATTCAGGAGTGCCATGTGACCTTCAAAATTCAAGATCAGTTTATCACTGTTAGGTTAGGTTAGGTTATGTTCACTGCGTCCATTGTCGGGAGGACACGGCGCGGCATACATTGGCAGAGTGTGCCGCGTGGGAGGAGCCGCGCCGTACCCTCGTTCCAGAAGTTGGAGCCGACTTGTCACTGCCGGCCGTCGTTCGTTCGATGGTCGGGAGTGCCGAGTCGTGGGACGCGGTGGTTTCCTTCTGCGAGACAGTCATCTCGCAGAAGGAGACTGCGGAAAGGGAGAGGGAGATCTCGTCCACTCACCCGGCCCGCAGCAGGCGCACCGGGCGTCGGCGGAGGGCGGATAACGCCCTCTTCCAGCCCCCCTAAATGGGTCCAGGGTCCCCCATCACACAGGACCCGAGATGGCGGCGCGTAGTGTTCCACGCGCGCCACTCTAAGACGTAACGGGGGGAGTTTGCACACCTCACTCCCCCTACGGGACGGGGCCCGCAGAGTGCGGGCCGTCACCAGTCCGGGGCAGCGGAAGTTGCAATTTGCTCCCGCAGCCCCCCGACGCAAGTGTGCGAGGGAACACCGGGGTGGTTTTAGTCAGTAAGAGTCTGACAGACCCCTTCGCCCACCCCAGGGCGGAGGACATCCATGAGGATTTCCAACCCGAGAAAAAAAAAAAAAAAAAAAGGTTAGGTTAGCCAACCAAAATGTTTTTTGTTATTACAAAAAATCCCATTGATTTTGCAATTGAACAAGACAGTAAGTTTTTTTCTGAATCCTTATAAACATATTGGCATGTATCACATGGCTGTTGGAGGGGGGGGACGGGGTCCGACCCACAATGCGGGCCACCACATGCCCGTGAGTCTCGCACCTCACTCCTGCTGCGACGTCAAAAAGGGGCGCGCTTGGAACACTACGTGCCGCCACTACGGGTCCTTCTGGAAGGGAGGCGGTGGACCTCCCCGAGTCCGCTGTCCCTATAGACCTGTTTACGGGGGCTGGTAGAGGGCGAGGTTAGGTTAGCCTAACCTAACCCACTTTTTTCTTTTAATCTTTTGTACAATTACCCAATCACAAGAATACACAAATGCTGTTCATCATTCAGGAGTGCCATGTGACCTTCAAAATTCAAGATCAGTTTATCACTGTTAGGTTAGGTTAGGTTAGGTTATGTTAGGTTCCCCACCGAATGTGTCTCCACGTTGTCGTCGTGGTGGGGCTTGCGCGTCTCAATGATCTTGGGGCTCTGCCGGTAGAGTTACTCATGCCGGAAAGGCCCAAGTGAGAGACCAGACTAAGAGAGACACCGGGATGGGGTCGCTCTTGATCGATCGACGACAGTCGATCGACATATGACGTGACCATGCCGCTGCGGTGCAGGCGCACCAAAGCGGTGCGTGTTTTTCTCGTTGAGGAGCAGTCTTCAACGAGAGAACTTTCGGCGGGTTCGCTGAGTCGGGTTGGCCGGACAGCGAACGGAGGCATGTCTTATGCCGCCGCCGGGGGCTTGGCTTAATTGCCTGGCCCAGAGGAAGGCTACCTCTAAGATAAAAAACCACCCAATCCTAAGCTTTGAAGCGCGGTGAGAGGATGAATGGCTGGAGGGAGTCCAGTCGCAAGCGCTTCCCCTACAGAGCACCTGCCGCACTCTGTAGTATGTAGGCTTACCGGGTATCTAGGCTCTGCCCGGTGGACATGTAGTACCTATATCTACTCGTGGGATATATTTTGGAAAACAAAAATAAAAACAAACAAAATAAACTGCCGATCGTGTTGGTCGAGCAGATGGGTGTGCGTGTGGTGTCAGATTCTGACACCACATCTGATAGGATTAGTGTGGCGAGCATGGCGAGCGAAAGCTCTAAGCGCTCGCGGACGAAAGGAGAGGGGGTTGAGCGTGCTTCCAAATTTTGGAGGACGCACGCACGCAAGGAGGATGAGGAGCACGCGGGGTGCTCTTCTAGCGAGGAGAACCTTCCGGCGCCTAAAGTTCGGAAGAACAAAAGAGGGCGAGGTCGCGCAACTGGTGGAGGGTCTGCGACGTCGCGTGACTTTCGGGGGCGCTTTATTAAACGCCCCGACACGCCGGTACCCAGTGGAGGAAGCGACTCGGGGTCCCAGCAGGTGGTCCTGGAGCCCACGGTGGCGGACCTCGGGGAAGGCTCCAGTATCTGCCTGCTGGAAGCCAATAGAGCGGAGGAAAATGCTGCAAAGAGGTCGCAGCAAAAGACTGTCGCGGCTGACGAAGTCAGCGAGTTGGCCCGACAGGCCCGAGAGCGGCGCTCTGCTCGCATGGCTGACGACGAGAGCGTAACGGCGGTGGCGCTTAGTCGCCAAGTTTTGGATGGTGTGGATATCGTCCTGAAGGTTGCCACTAAGTCGGGCAATCTGAAGGGCACTTTCACGCGTGCTCTTAAAGAGGCGGCGGACGGTATTAGGGAGGCGGTTGAGGTCCTCCTTAATCGCACTAGCACGGAGGAAACAGCGAAGTTATGGGAGGAGAATGGCCGTCTCCGATCCGAGCTGGAGGACCTCAAGCGGCAGGTTGCCGCCCAGAGTGCAGCTCCTGCGGCAGCCGGCTCCTCCTCTATCGTGACGCTGTCGACGCTGGTCCCGTCTTCGACACCTGCAATTGCGGATGCGGAGATCGAAAAGATCGCGCGCATCTGCATGATGCAGTGTGGGAAGATGGTGAGTGCCCAACTGGAGGAGATGAAGGCGAGGCTCCCACCGGCTCCAAATCTCCGCCCACCGCTCGCTGCGGACAAGCGGAGGAATGAAGGACAACCGGCAACAAGCGCGGCGGCTGAGTCGAGCTGGTCCGGGAAGAGGAACAAAAAGCCCGCGGAGGGTTCGTCCATACCCGCCTCCCGGGCGGCTGCGCCGCCAGCTGCGCCACCGGCTGCGCCGCCGACAGCCGCGCCTGGGAACAAGAAGCCTGCGGGGGTGGCCAAAAAGCGAGTGGAGGAGGCTAAAAAGCCCTCTAAGACCCAAAAGTCCGTGGAGACGCAACCTGCCGCGACACCGTTGGCCGGTTCCAACGCATGGACGACGGTCATCGGCCGCAAAAAGAGAAGAAGGAAGCGTGCCAAGGGCAAGACAGCGCCGGGATTGACAGGACGGGCCGCCAAGGATGGCTAGAAAACGCCCAAGATCCACGTCCCTCGCTCTGCGGCTGTTGTGGTCACACTACAGCCCGAAGCTGAAAAAAGGGGCGTAAAATATGCGGAAGTTCTGGCGGCGGCAAGAAAAAAGCTGTCTTTCGGCGATTTTGGCACTCCGGCTGGCTTCCGATTTAAAACGGCAGCCACGGGTGCCAAAATGTATGAACTTTCGGGCATCGGTAGTGACGAAAGGGCAGACGCTCTTGCCGCCAAGCTGCGGGAGGTGCTCGATCCGGAGGTAGCCCGGGTGGCAAGGCCCATTAAAACGGCTGAATTGCGCGTTAGTGGGCTGGACGATTCGGTTACTTCAGAGGAGGTAGTGGCAGCCATAGCCCAAAGCGGCGGGTGCCCGCCTGAAAATGTAAAGGCGGGTGATATCAGCTTTGGCGCTGACGGGCTGGGTACGATTTGGGTGCGTTGCCCAGTAGCGGCAGCGAAACGGGTCACCGATGGGAGACGCCTACTGGTAGGATGGGTGTCAGCGGGCGCAAAGCTCCTGCCACCTAGGGTCATGCAGTGCTACCGTTGCATGGAAAAAGGGCATGTCAAAGCACAATGCACTGCTGATATAGACCGCAGTGGGCTCTGCTATCGCTGCAGTCAGCCTGGCCATAAGGCGGCCCAGTGCTCGGCGGAACCAAATTGCAGTCTTTGTGCAGCTGCAGGGAAGTCCGCTGGGCACAAAATAGGTGGGAAAGCTTGTGGCGCACCCAAAAAGCGCAGCCAAAGATGGACTAAGGCTGTCGGGGGAACTGCACCCCCCTTACAGACTAGCACCCAGCCGGTCGACTCCCGACCCAGGGAAGGAGGTGATGCCGAGGTAATGGAATGCCAGTGATGGCACAATTCCATTTCCTCCAGGCGAATATCAACCACTCTGCTAGAGCTCAGGATCTCTTGCTCCAGAGTATGGCAGAGTGGTCGATCCACGTGGCTGTGGTCGCCGAACCGTATTTTGTCCCCCCCAGGGATAACTGGGTGGGAGACTTGGATGGTTTGGTGGCCATCATTGGCGGGGCTCTTGTCAACCCGTCCCGAGGTCATGGCTGGGTAGCCGCCCTCGCGGACGGCATTGGCACGGTTGGGGCGTACTTTTCGCCCGACAAGAGTCTCGCTGACTTCGAGAGGTTCCTTGTCGAGTTGGGCGCCGTCGTGGGCCGACTACACCCTCGCCCGGTGCTGTTGCTGGGGGATCTCAACGCCAAGTCTGTGGCGTGGGGATCCCCTGTGACCGATGCTAGGGGCGAGGTGCTGGAGGAGTGGGCGGTCACGACTGGCTTGACCGTTCTAAACCGGGGCTCGGTTCACACGTGCGTGCGGCAGCGGGGCGGGTCTATAGTGGACGTCTCGTTCGCTAGCCCCGCTGTCGCGAGCCGTGTCCGCGACTGGCGTGTCGCCGTGGAGGTGGAGACGTTGTCGGATCACCGATACATCCGCTTCGACGTCTCCGCCCAGACCACCGGCGGCCGCGGTCCACCGGCCCCGCGAACGGACGGTCCGCGCTGGGCGCGTAAGCGCATCGACAGGGAGCTTCTCGAGGAGGCCGCTATTATCCAGGCCTGGGTCCGGGAGTCGGCAATGAACGGACCCGTCGACGTCGAGCAGGAGGCGCTGTGGTTCCGCGGGGCGATGACGCAAATTTGCGACGCGTCCATGCCCCGGGTCCACGCACAGTCCGCTAGGCGCCAGGTGTACTGGTGGACCGCCGAGATCGCGCAGCTGCGCGTCGCGTGCGTGGCGGTTAGACGCTCGTACACCCGATACCGGAGGAGACGTCGCCGGGATTCTGACGAAGAAGCCGCGCTGTATGAGGTGTACCGCGCGGCTAAGGAGGCTCTGTGGCTGGCCATCGGCGAGTCGAGGACGCGAGCCAGGGAGGAGATGTTGGAGACTCTAGATGGGGATCCGTGGGGGCGCCCTTATCGCGCGGTCCGAGGGAAACTTCGAGCCGCGGCGCCCCCACTTACTGAGAGTCTTCAACCCGAGCTGCTGGAGGAGGTGGTCGCAGCCCT
Source organism: Conistra vaccinii (assembly GCA_948150665.1). Taxonomy (NCBI): domain Eukaryota; kingdom Metazoa; phylum Arthropoda; class Insecta; order Lepidoptera; family Noctuidae; genus Conistra; species Conistra vaccinii. Next base: position 1,785,805 of record OX411329.1, on the reverse strand, counting down.
CTTCCCGGCAACAGCGGAGCATACTCCGCCGCCGATGGTTTTGCCCACAGCCGCAGAGTCTACAGAGGAGGAGAACGCCATCAGCGTCCCAGAGGTGACACAGGCAGAGATGAGGGCAGCCGTGATGCGGCTCCGGGCCAAGAACGTGGCTCCGGGGCCCGACGGGATCCACGGCTGCGTGTTGGCCCTCGCTCTGAAGGAGCTTGAGCCCCAACTAAGAGGACTCTACACGGCGTGCCTTGAGCGGGGCCAGTTTCCCACTCTGTGGAAGTCTGGTCGTCTGGTCCTGCTCAGGAAGGCGGGGCGCCCTGCGGACTCACCATCCGCGTACCGGCCCATAGTACTGCTTGACGAGGTGGGAAAGTTGTTTGAGCGTATAATCGCAGCCCGCCTCGTCGGCCACTTGTGCAGAGAGGGGCCGGACCTGGACGACAGTCAGTTCGGGTTTCGGCATGGGCGCTCCACGATACACGCTGTGTCGCGGGTTAGAGTCCTGGCGGAGGAAGCGGTGTCCCGGGGCGGGGTGATGTTGGCAGTGTCCTTGGACATCTCCAACGCCTTCAACACCCTGCCCTGGAGTTGTATTCGGGAGGCACTGCGCTATCATGGGGTGCCTCCCTACCTCCGCCACATCATTGGGGCTTATCTGTCGGAGAGGTGTGTCACCTACATGGGGCGTGATGGTGGAAACCAGCGCCGCATGTCGTGCGGTGTTCCGCAGGGCTCGGTTGTAGGCCCGCTCCTGTGGAACATCGGGTACGACTGGGTGCTGAGGGGCGAGCTCGGCCCGGGGGTAGACCTGACGTGTTATGCGGATGACACGCTGGTCACTGCCCGGGGGAGATCGCACAGGGAGGCAGCGTTGCGCGCGACGGCTGCGGTCTCACAGGTAGTGAGCCGCATACGTCGCCTAGGCCTGGAGGTGGCCCTTAGTAAGTCGGAGGCCATGGTATTTCATGGCCCCCGGCGGGCGCCGCGACCCGGCTCACATATCGTGGTCGGGGGGACTCGGATCGCTGTCGAGTCTACCATGAAGTACTTAGGATTGGTGCTCGACAGCCGGTGGGACTTCGGGCCCCACTTCCGACGATTGGCGCCCAAGTTGCTGGGCGCTGCTGGGGCGCTGTCAACGCTGCTTCCCAATCTGGGGGGCCCGAGCGCCGTTTGTAGGCGGCTCTACGTGGGGATCGTGCGGTCGATGGCCCTTTACGGGGCCCCGATCTGGGCGGCGGACCTGACGGCCGGTAGCATCGCTGTATTGCGTAAGCCGCAGAGAGCGATGGCCGTCAGAGTCATCAGGGGGTATCGCACGATCTCCTACGAGGCGGCTTGTGCACTGGCCGGATCCCCGCCCTGGGACCTGGAGGCGAAGGTGCTCGCGTCACTTCATCGGTGGCGCGAGGAAGCCACAGCGCGGGGCGAGCGACCGATGCAGCGACACATGGAGCTGCGTCGGTCTCAGCTTCGCGAGGTCCTGGTGGCGGAATGGCGGGAAAGGCTTTCACGCCCCACCGCCGGCCTCGTCACCATCGAGGCGGTCCGGCCGGTGCTCGACGACTGGCTCGGGAGGAGGCACGGCTCCCTGTCGTTTCGGGTGACGCAGGTGCTCTCGGGGCATGGCTGCTTCGGGAAGTACCTGTGTCGCATAAACAGGGAGCCGGACGCTCGGTGTCACCACTGCGTCCATTGTCGGGAGGACACGGCGCGGCATACATTGGCAGAGTGTGCCGCGTGGGAGGAGCCGCGCCGTGCCCTCGTTTCAGAAGTTGGAGCCGACTTGTCACTGCCGGCCGTCGTTCGTTCGATGGTCGGGAGTGCCGAGTCGTGGGACGCGGTGGTTTCCTTCTGCGAGACAGTCATCTCGCAGAAGGAGGCTGCGGAAAGGGAGAGGGAGATCTCGTCCACTCACCCGGCCCGCAGCAGGCGCACCGGGCGTCGGCGGAGGGCGGATAACGCCCTCTTCCAGCCCCCCTAAATGGGTCCAGGGGCGACGGATCCGGGGACATCCGTCGCCCCCCATCACACAGGACCCGAGATGGCGGCGCGTACTGTTCCACGCGCGCCACTCTAAGATGTAACGGGGGAAGTTTGCACACCTCACTCCCCCTACGGGACGGGGCCCGCAGAGTGCGGGCCGTCACCAGTCCGGGGCAGCGGAAGTCGCAATTTGCTCCCGCAGCCCCCCGACGCAAGTGTGCGAGGGAACACCGGGGTGGTTTTAGTCAGTAAGAGTCTGACAGACCCCTTCGCCCACCCCAGGGCGGAGGACATCCATGAGGATTTCCACCCCGAGAAAAAAAAAAAAAAAAAAAAAAAAAAAAAAAAAGGTTATGTTAGGTTAGGTTAGGTTAGGTTAGCCAACCAACATGTTTTTTGTTATTACAAATAAATCCCATTGATTTTGCAATTGAACAAGACAGTAAGTCTTTTTCTGGATCCTTATAAACATATTGGCATGTATCACATGGCTGTTGGAGGGGGGGGACGGGGTCCATACAAAATTGGTCATGGTCCTTTAATCCAAATCCATTTTTCCGTGATTGAGTAACAAACATACAAACTTTCACATTTATAATATTAGTAGGATAAAGATAACTTTTAGGAATCGGATTACAAAATAGATAGCTGGAGCTTAATTGCGCAAAATTATCCGCCATTTTTTTATATTATTTAAATAGCATTACCGACCCTATTGTCTGTGGTTTTCACATTATGACAGGGGTTTGCTGAAAATTTTACAAAAAAATAAAAGTTTATAAACTAAAACCCGACTACGACAAAAAAAGCTAACTAAAAAGGTATAAATAAAACATCACAGTCAGATAAATTTAAAATCCGAAGTCATCCAAATTTAAAATCCAAATCCGAGTTCATAAATCGAACAGATTATGTGTGACTTCAATTATTTTGGGGTTATAATAAAAATAAAAAAATGTTCTAATTTAAAGCCCTCTCATTCAAATCCCGAGAGCAGTGGTGGCCCAGTGGTAAAGGACGCGACTTACGAGATGTAAGTGTGACTTCAATTATTTTGGGGTTATAATAAAAATAAAAAAATGTTCTAATTTAAAGCCCTCTCATTCAAATCCCGAGAGCAGTGGTGGCCCAGTGGTAAAGGACGCGACTTACGAGATGTAGGTCGTATGTTCGAACCCAGGCACGCGCTTTACTTTGTGTAAATTATTTCATCACCACTGCTCTCAAAACAGTGAAGGAAAAACATCGTGAGGAAACCGGCATGTCCTAGAACCAAAACCTCGAAGACATGTGACATCTACCAACCAGCGCTGGGCCCGCGTGGTGGATTACGGCCCACTCCCTCTCACCGAGAGGAGGCCCGTGTCCCAGCAGTGGGAAACATTATAGGCTGATTTTGCTATGTTATGCTATTTGAAACCCAACATGGGATCATAAAAAGTTTTTTTTTTAGTTCATGACTTTACGTCCTCTAGACGACGTTACATTTTGTAAATATTAAAAATGTGACGTCACTTCCTATACCAGCCAATGATCAAGACGCTTCCAACGATACATCATTTGTCAAATTGTGATGAGGAGTTTAGAAGATAAGAGGGAACAGATAAACATACATACCCACATAGATACCGGTCAAATCATAACCCTCCGTTGTAGTCGGGTAAAAATTACTGAGCCAAGCTAAGTATAAATAGATTCTAGATCGATACATCCGCACATTGAAATATCTACCTGTTTACATATCCGTATTCCTGCAAACACGTAATCTTCCCAAACAATCTGCCATTCTAATCGTGCGTCTAACATCTAAACTAAGTTCAACTAAGATTGGATTAACCGCACAATTTGTAATCCAGTTAGTTCTGACGCTGGATAGCATAATACTGTTAACTATAACGTAATGCTGTTAACTTTGATGAAGGTTTAATGCTAAGTATGTTATTGTTAGTAACAAGATAATTTTATATGACTGGATAGTCATAACTGTTATGTAGTTGAATGTCTTTTATGAGAACAGAGCTTGTCTTTACTTTTCTGCAGTGAAGGCTCAATTTAAATGTCCAGAAACGGACTATCATTTATACCTATAATAACTAGCAACCCGCCCCTGCTTCACGCGGTTTTTACGACAAAAGATAGAGATTTCTTTATCATAATTATGTTAGTTTAATATTATATCAAGGGTGTGTGCGTCTTTATGTAGTCCTCCAGACCGTATTTCGGCCACGGCGGCTAATCTCAACGGAGACTAGCCTTCGGCGCGGAAGATGTTACAATACACAAGTGTGTGTGCAGACACAGGAGGTACAATTTTATTTTTCCAATTCTGTTTAAATACAGGGCTAGATAATACCAAGACAAATTGATATAATTTTTAGTTTTGAACGTACACCGTCAAACAGATGAGTTATCACCATAATAGGTTTGTATGGAAGAATGACCGACTAGCGTTCCCTTAAAGAGAACGCACTCCGCCTGTCGTCTTAGAAACACGATTCAACATTTAGGTACAGTATTGTTTTAACTGTTCTGCCAATACAAAAACAACTTATTTTGCTTCCAAAAACTTTGCTCAAAAACTTCCGGACTCAGCTACATGTACCAAAACAGTTAGTTTTTATAACAATTGCTTGTGACAGGCACGTAGGGAATTGAACTGCACGAGCGTGCGAGCGGAACGGGAGTTTGTCTACCTTTCACACCACTAGGGAAATAGAGATGTGTATCTGAACTGTATAATAGTGTGAAGCAGTGGTTTGTGGTTCCCGAAGTTGGCTTGACCGCGACCCACCTAACAAAAGCGTCCCCATTCGAGACTCGCCTCTTCGCTGTCATGGAGAGCAAAAGGCTTTTTCAAGACCCACCCAATATTCGCTAGTACCCATAGCTTGGGAACCACTGGTGTATAGTATAGCATAAAAATCGCGAAACGTGTTCACTGTTTTTAAAACAGAATATTTTTTTGTATGTGCTTGGTGAGGAAATCGGTCCTAGAACCAAAAATTCGAAGACATGTGACATCTGCCAAACCGCACTGGGCCGTGGTGGATCACTGCCCACTCCCTCTCACAGAGAAGAGGTCTGTGTCCCAGCAGTGGGAACATTATAAGCTAATAGTTGTTGGTATGCTGTTCCAGACTAGTGAATTCTTCGCAAAAGACATTTTATTTTTAGGATGGGCTTTCGGTACTTTAAACATAAGTTAATTTTATAAAAATTCGATCAATCGGTATAAAAACGATTCTGCTAGGATTTCTAACTTACATAGTATTTCCTGTTGTCTCCCACGATAATCTGAAAATGCAAACAAACAGTCATAAGTCCTTGTAAAGTTTTAAGTGATAAATGCATACAATAAAAACATTAATTTAAATCAGTCTGAGTGCAGCTGAATACAGATTTCCACCGGTCCATGACAATGCTTGCATAAATATTCATGAACCAGCTGTGCCGAACGCAATCAAAAGGGTAGTTTAGCTGTAAAAACATGTAGAGATAGACAGAGGGACTAACTTTTGCTTGTATAATAATGTGGCGAGTGAGTTTGTGAGTTTGACATTCCTACTTTTCTATATTATTGAAGTGAACCCCGTTTATAGCAAGATCATTGTTTTTTACCCGACTGCCCCAGAAGGAGGGTAATGTTTTTCGAGAGTATGTATGTATGTATGTATGTATGTATGTCTATTTCTTTGGCACGCTCTGTAGCCTAAACGGCTTGATGGATTTTAACATAGGAGGTGTCGTTAGATTTGTCTTAATCGTAGAAGTGACATAGGCTATATAATATTTATGTATTGCATCTGCAAGTACAAAAAAAAAGGGAGGGGAAGGTTTTTTTAAAATTAATTTCAACAATATTGGTAGGTATCAAATAAAAGCTGGTAATGAGTCAATTCCAATTAATAAAACTAAAAAACTTGAAATAAAGAAAATTATTCAAAAAACAAAAAACCCGACTGCAAAAACACTTAACTGAAAAGAGAAAAACAAGCATTTTATTCTATAGAATTTTGGTATCGCAGGCGGGGACAATAATATATAACAATAATAACCGGAAATATGGTGTACCTAACTTTTGTTTGTCCCCGCCTGCGATACCAAAATTCTATAGAATAAAATGCTTGTTTTTCTCTTTTCAGTTAAGTGTTTTTGCAGTCGGGTTTTTTGTTTTTTGAATAATTTTTTTTAAGTGAAAATTTCTTTAGCGGCGTTGTGCACTTTTTTTGGGATGGGTAATAAATGTTAAACTCGCTTCAAGACACGTGACCTGATCGAAAATTCGTAAGACGTTCAAGTTTTTGTTGACAGCGCAGTCTGTTTTATTTTCTTGGATTTTTTTTAATGTAGCTACTGCTTTTGTTCTTGTACTGACAGCAAGTCACATAAATTCCTGACATTTTTGTTAGATGGCGTTACTTAGTTTTCACTTCAATCGGCAGTCCCAGACTGCTTCGTTTATTTACCTAACTTTGCTTACAGTATCAAATACTTTAAAAAAAACCGGAAGTAAAACAGCCAAAAGTCTGACCTTTCGGTCAAATCCCATTTAGTTCCCCAAAAAGGAACCTACCCTCCTCAACTACAGATGTAGAACTAGTCAGTGCTTGCAGTGAAACCAATCTATTCCACGTTTTAAATCTACCAGTCCGTACACGAAGCCGATGGGCCGGAAAATAGGGTGCCCCCAACTAATTGATATGTATCCATTTGTGTTCTCGAAAAGTCGTTTGTGGAACGGGATTTGCAAAAATAGTCGTGTGGATTTTATTTATTTTTCCTTCTTTTTTATACTTTGCACTGCACTAGGAATTTCTCCCGTCGTGTTTATAAAAATTTCCTCTCTTGTGCGGCCGGTCTATACCTAGTAAGGTTTCGCTCGACCAGGGTACTCGTAAAGCTCACACGATGCAAGTTTCTTGCCTGTGGCAAACAATATATATAATAACTAGCTGCCCGTCCCAGCTTCGCATGGGTAGCCCTAATTAGTTGCCCGTCCCAGCTTCGCATGGGTAGCCCTAATTAGCAATAAATTAAAATTGCGGCTATAAATTTAGATTTAAACTATCCTATCTCTCAAGTTGGATCGAACTGCACATGGTGTGCGAATTTTATTATAATCGGTTAAGTGGTTTAGGAGTCCATTGAGGACAAACATTGTGACACGAGATTTATATATATTAAGATTTAAGCAACAAATGACTTGCATCATCTAAACACTGTAATCGGTGAAAAAAGCTTTTATTTTTGCTTCAACTTTTGGTGTGTATTTTATTTATTTCCTTTTTTTTCTTCTTTTTTTTACTTGTGTTATAATTATGTTGTTGTGTGCCTTTTTGTCTGTGCTGAATAAATGTATTTTCTTTGTTCCTTTCTTCTTTCTTTGTAACAGGCAATAAAGTCGCACTGTGTAAATCAAGCTTTAGAAGGACAGAGAAGTTCATATAAAAGCCTAGGCTTCTTCTCTCGTATAAACATGAACTATGCTGAGACTTTTTGGCCTGGCATATAGGACTTTTATAAATTATTTTTTTGTCTTTTAGTTTGTTAGATTTAAATGCTCCTTTTATTAATGTTTGGTATTTCCTGTGCGTGTCCCAAATAAAATATTTTTCTTTGTTTCTTTCTTTCTTTCTTTCTTTATTTCACTATACGAGATTAGCTCATACCGTGGTCACATATTAAGTAGTCATCAAGGTATTAACGGGGCTGATAGTCCAGGCCATGCTGTATTTAGTAGATACTAGACACTTATTTACAGAGGCTTTTTAATACACCTAGCTGTTGCCTAGAGTGGACAAGCACTAACTAAAATAAATAAAATACTCACATTGGATTCTCCATTTTATTGATCTTTTGCCAATTAGTTTTAGGTCAAATATTATTAATTCAGGTTGAGTTTAATTAACTGATAAATTAATTTCTTCGTATGAATGACTTTTCTAATTGCAGTAAATAAGTTTATTGGTAATTATTGAGGTTGAAAATCCGATTCATGGCTTTACTTTATAACGTGGTGATTTTAATTTATAGGTATTAATTTGCGTGAGTTTTGATAACTTGAGTTCCTGGGTTCAAAGAAGTGTTATTGGATTTTTCCATTATGATATGATTTGTGCCCGATTGACGGCAATAGACTCGCCCTACATTACATGGGGCATAATTCAACATAACTGGTAAAATATGGGTATTACTATAACACACCTCTGGCCTACCCGGAAAATATAAGCTTAATGCTATGTTTATGATATTACTTATTATGATACTATGACAACTTAGAATATTAGTAAACCTCCAGTGGTAGCAGTCACCCCACTAGGGTGACTGATTCATAGGTCTCGAGGTCAAGCCCAAGGCACGCATGATCTCTGACTTTCAGATTCATGTGCGTTATATACTTATCGCTTGCTTCAAATACGGTGAAGGAAAACATTGTGAGGCATGCCTGCCTGAGAGATAGTAAGGATGATGCTTGGGTCAAAAAAAAAAAAAATCTATTTAGTCTGTCAGTTAGATAATAAAAAAATATTAGTCTCGTATTTTTTGCTTTATCATATATGAAAAAAAAATTACTTGGATATAAGTTGAAGTTGGAGAGTGGGGGTCGATACGTCACTATAAATTCTACATACTCGTGACGTCATAGCACATTTTAACTCAATGTATTGCCGTAATCTTTTGATAAAGTAAAAAAATAAAAAATACGTGTACGTTATTTTTTCATCATTCCGGACAAAAAATACATCATCATTTCTATTCTCGACGGCATGTGGAGTCAAGTCAAAGGCCCATGGGCTGCTTTAAAACTCTGACACCAGAGGGGTAATTTAAAACTCTGACACCAGAGGGGTAATTTAAAACTCTGACACCAGAGGGGTAATTTAAAACTCTGACACCAGAGGGGTAATTTAAAACTCTGACACCAGAGGGGTAATTTAAAACTCTGACACCAGAGGGGTAATTTAAAACTCTGACACCAGAGGGTTAATTTAAAACTCTGACACCAGAGGGGTAATTTAAAACTCTGACACCAGAGGGGTAATTCCCGTTTGCAGAACGTTTGCATTCGCATCTCATTCGCAATCTGTCAAAAATACAATGTACCAACATTTTTGACAAGTTTGATAGATGGCGACTTGAATGTGAACGTTTTTTAAGTACGAGAATTGGCCATCTGGTTAGTCACTAACTACAGGAAAAGAAAAAGTAGTTGTAATTCATTCAACAAAATATGTAGTTCTACCTACCTAACTTATTATTATTGTATAAGACCTTGACCTTTAACCTATGTTTTACAAATAAATAATTCTGATTTCTGATTTCTAATTTAAATTCTCACGTGCAAGTGTTCACACCAGTTATAAATTACCTCGTAAAGCCACTAAACTTGTGTGCAGATACTTACTGTTTATTCCCCGCACGGCAAAATATACTGTACCTATCGTAAAACGTAGAAGTTCTCCCGGAACGGAAATCCGAGATAAGTGTACCATACTGCTTTATATCGAGCTAGTTTCCAGCGACTAGTGTTTATTTTATACAGTGTTAGTTTGCCGACAAATAGTTTGCAATTTCGGTAAAAACTCAGACTATTTTTATAAGTAAATGCTATGTAATTTTCTCTTTGCGTGATGCTTTTTGCGGATCAAGGATCGCGCTTCAGGATTTTTGGTTCAAGGGTTTCAAAACTCGTGTTTGTGGCGATCATTTATTCAATTTTTCTTCAGAAAGCTTACAGTAGTCTAATATCTGAATATAGGTCTCACTTTCTCACTCTCACACATACGCGCACGTGCATACACAGACACACACACACAAACACACACACGTGCGCGCACCCACACTGTTCTTGTATTGAACTTTTATTTTGATAATTATTATGTAACAGTCTAAGCAATATTTTTGTCCTATTTTCGGGAAATGAGGGCTGATTGACCTTAATACAGGCTACTAAGTAACCTAGCTAGGACATCAGATCGTGAAATTGTATTGTTATCCACACATCTCAGATGTAAACTATTCCTAAGTTGTCATCCTACTTTTTAACAGACTGTACCTCTTTTTTATGAAATAAATTGATTGATTGATAATTAAAAGCTTCCACAAATTAAAGATTACACTCACAGTTAAAGTCAAATCTTATGAAAAATAAAAAAATATCGTCACCACAGGTCGTCACCTCCGTTTTTTTTTCATAGTCCACATACTTTAATAATGAAAATGATAGTTTATTTCTTTTTGAAATAATAAACAGAATCCAAAGCGAGCCAATAACATCGGAGATAATTATCTCAAACACTATTCAAAATAAAAAATAGAATAACATGAAAAATATTAAAGATTTTTTACAGTTTTTAAAGTAATTTTCGATAATTTTTTATGAATATAAAAAATATATACCTATAAATACTATAAAACGTACCATAGACAGGTACCTACCAGTATAAACTGTCGGTGTTTCTCGGTTACGGCAGAGCAAGATAAGTGGACCACTTTCACATCCGTGCACATAAACCTAGCTCCGGCCATTTACATGTATTTCATTTACTTTGCTTAATAGGAATTGGGTCAACTGGTCAGATATATGAACTAGTTAATGCCCCTGGGACAGGTTCTGACGTATGCAGCCTCATATGACAAGTCATCGTCACTTCGCTTGAAATACGGTCTAGTCCGAGCACAGAGGCCCCAGCACCAACGTGCGACGTAAACGTCACGTAAATTCTAATGATTTTAGAATCTAAAATACAACCCATTTAAGACGATTACAAAGGGTTCGAATAAAAAACGCGTCTAAGCGTATTAGGCGGGATAGGGAAAACAAAACGTATTCTGTACTCATTTCGGTAGAAACTTATTACAATGTAATGTAAATTATTAATATTTTTTAATTAATTATTTTTTAATTATCTCAAGAGATACCATAAAATCAAGAGGCCCACAGAAGTAAGAAAAAATATCTATGAATCCGAGAGATGCACGTCAGAAAAAACAAACCTAAAAACGTAACAAAAATGTGAATTTTAATCATTCTAGTTTCCTTTCTTCGCTTCACTAGAACAGAGTTACACATGAGTGCATGCGTACTATCCAGCTTCCAATACCGAGTATTTGCATTTATTCAGTGTTTGTATGCAAAATGAAGGTACTTCCTTTGGTAAGCTTGAACAAACAAGATTTTCTTCCTAGGAATCTAGTATTGGAAACTACTTGCAAATACTCTTCATGAATATGCAGTATCTTACATGCGCATACCTTTGAGTCCGTGGTTATCTGCTGAATATTGGATTTCTCTCATGACCAGCTGCACCTAGCAATTGTTAACACGCTTTTTTTGTTACAAAGAAAGAAAGAAAAAAAATAAGAACACAGACTGAATATTGAAAATAAAACATAGAAAAGTTCAAAGAAATAAAATCAATAGTATATAAAAACAACAAAGAAATATAAAAAAAACGTTCAGCAGTTCTGTATGAGGACAAGTGGCCCATCTCAGCTTGATGCTGTAACATTTCAAAATGCAAATGTCGCAGTGCTGATATTCTGACGAGGTATTATTTTTACGGACAAAAACGCGCTGTGGTAAAAATTGGTCTTTCTGGACATCTCAATCAATCTGCCTAAGCCTTTTCCCAAGTATCTTGGGGCCGGCTTCCAGTCTAACCCGGTGCAGCTGAATACCAGTATTTTACATGGAGCGACTGCCTACCTGACCTCCACAACCCAGTAACTGGGTAATACGATACCCCTTGGTAAGACTGGTGTCAGACTTTCGGGCTTCTAACGAGTCTTAACAACTGTCAAAGATCCACCAATGACAGCCGGGACCAACGGCTTAACGTGCTTTTCGAGGCACGGGGGAGTCTCGGTATGTGAAGATGGTCACCCATCCACTGACCAACCCCGGCAAGCGTAGCTTAACCTGATGGATCGACCCGTGCAGCTGTTATTACTTAGTCACGAGCTCCTCTTTCTGGACATCTCAAACAATCAATTTATGGTTCCGTACCGAAACGAATCTGGAGGAATTTCCTATTTCGCGCTGCTGCTGGTAAATAGGTATTTATAGCCATTTACTTGTCATAACCATTTTTTACAGCTACAGTTTTATCTTTGGGTTGATTTACAAACAGAGGAGAAGCTTCAAAAGAAATAACCACGCACTAAAACATGTTGAAACCGGAACGAACCTGTAAACACGAACACAGGTGGCACGATCCTTCCATAAATATTGGTTTGCAAGCAATCTGTTAGTAGCAACTAAACAAATGGCGGCGTACGCAATAAAAACGGCATTACTTTGATCTAGCGCTTTGTTTAGCTATCGGGGAAGTGAATTAAATGTGTGTTAGGACCTAGTCTTTGTATACAGGGGGGTTCGAATAGTGCAAAAAACAAATGATAAGTCATGTTTTTTTTTTTATTTACATATGTATAAATGTATATTATATTTATAGTTTTTAATAGGTAGGTAATTATCTTTATATTTAAATAATTATTTATTCATCAATTCTCGCTATTGCCCTACGACTATACAAATAAATAAAGACTTGGTGGGTTGCAAAAACAAGTCTTTTTAAGATTTTAGTCTTATATTAAGACTAAAACTTTTTAAGATTTTAGTCTTAATATTATAAACAAAAAAAAGAGTTAAAATAATTTTTTTTAAATATAGTCTGACGAAAGTTACCCACAATAAACAAAACTTACATGAGGCTCAAACTTTTTTTTACATTTATTAATTAAAACACATCAAGTTTTAATTTAGACGAAATTATATACTACCGCATGCAGCATGCAAACACTCCAAGATTAAGAAACCTCTGAGCAAAAATCACCCCATGAATTCAGAGGAAGCCCGACCCATCCATAAATATCGGTTTGCTAGCAATTTGTTAGAAGAGCCAAACAAAATGGCCGAACGAGCAATAAATACCGTGTTAGTTTGATGTAGAGCTTGTATTTGGGTTGTGTTGAGGAAATAGAACTTGATCAAACACGACCGGAATTACCTGAGGTTGGTTTAAGAGTCTTTATGTGTTCATGTATTTGTTAGTGTTATTTGAACACAAATCAAATCAAAAATATTTTTTTGCCAGAATAGGGTACAATGGATATTACAGTAATTTTGGTTTTAGAAAATCCTGCCATGTTATGGCGTGCAAATATATTTCATGTCAGTTACAAAGTCATTATGATGTCTTTTAATTCATTGAAATACATAATTAATTAATGACATAAATAAATAATTACATAAATAAATATAAAAAAATCATTTAATCATATAAAAATTGAAAAATATCTGCGTTAGTGCTCACTTTCATTACAATTATTAGGAACTCTTGTACAACTTCTAGACACATTCTTTTATTCTGTGCGTTGTCTGTCAGTTAATGGTTTTTTTTTTTTACTAAGTTGATAAAACAAGCTAAACCGACTTATAATCATCGTTTTAAATCAGTTAATCACCTAACCTTCGTCTCTAACGATACAGACTACCTTATCGTCCATATTGTCATGACATGTGACGTCACACGACATATTATTACACTTGACACGGGTCTGTGATAATTGTTGTCATAATGTCACTTAATTCAAACGCCCTTTTGGATTCTGACAAATGTTAATCGGTGTTTAAGTGGTATGGCGCTGTCATTATGACAACCGTATCTGTAAATTAATGTTGCTGTTGTTTGTAAAATTAAACAGGAAGTTATTTAAGAATTATTATGAAAGTTGATTGTGTTATTTTACCATGATTCTTTTCCGTCGAGAAAGCATGGCAGGTTTGAAAAGGCCCTATTCCAAAAACATTGCAGTAGCAAAAATATAACAACAGCTCAAATAAATTAAAGGACATCATTTTATATTAACGACTTTATTTTTAAGTAAATTAAATTAAATATTTGTTTATTGATGGCAACTAGGCCCTATTGTTAGTAACATTGTTCTTAAAAACTATTGTTAGTAAACAAACACGGAAACAAAAACGAAAAGAAAATTGTAAGGTTAGCTGTGGTCTTCTGACCAGCACCTCAACAGCGTGCGACAACCAAGTTGCGTCGTACTTTTCTAAAAAAATACCTTTTTTTGTAAAAAAATTCTACTTGGCATATTTCAAATTAATTTAAATGCCTCCTAAAGCTTTTATGCACGTAAAGTGCAATTTTCTCGACTTCAGAGTACTGCACTACCTAACCTGGTTGGAGTTGAGACTTGCTTTCACTTAAGAGTTGAGCAGAATTTAAAGCAGGGTTATTATCCGTCCATTTGTAGTTACTTGTAGTTGAGGGTCAAGAGAGACAAGGACGAAGTCAAGCTTCGGGGTCAAAAAAAAGTAACGTTTAAAACAAAGTAAAAGTTTTATTCCAGGCATTTCAGTTGGACTTCATACAGACATATAAAGTCCGACTGAAATGCCTAGAATAGTATTTCATTTTGTTGTGTACGTTGTAACCAGTAGGTACAGTACGACATATTGTAGCATAAGTTTGAGAATTTTCATTCATCCATTTCAATTTTACGAAGTATTTGGTTACATGACTTTACAAGATTGCGTTTTCGTTTCACCAAAAGCAGTAATAAAGTTCGGATGGTGATCGGTTTTACGAATTTTGCCGATGCTACATCTAAACTGTACGTACTACATACTACGAATAGGATTATTATTTGGATACTGACATTCGTTTTAAGTTTTCTTTACCAACACTACTGTATAGATTCTTTGTGGTCTGAAATAAAGGTTTATTTTATAATTATTTTTCGTGATCGTCGTCATCTAATTTTAACCTGGAAAAACTCAGCTTTTCTTTTTACAATAAAATTATCGTAAGTATGTATTTTCAAAATATGTTAGTATTTCCTAGAACATGAGCTGTAGTTGCTGAAACGTTAACACCTGAAACGTTAACACCCGAATAACCGACAGTCTGCTCAGAGGTGTTCAACTGTGTTGAGGCGTTCAAGCGATTCAAGTTGTTAGTAAATCTTGTACGAAGGTACGGTATGGTTGAGTACATAGGAAACTGGATTTGTGTTTGTTTGTGAAACATACACAAGTCATAAGTACCTACATAAATTATTACCCAACCCAAGTTTTTGTTTTCCCTGAACCTCAAGGGGTCCTTGTAAAACTTTTACTTACGGTCAACCACCCAGAAAACACGAAAAAATTTACAGTTATCCCATATATTTTGTTGATGTGAAAACAATTTTTTTAAAGTAAACAGGCAAACAAAAACGATAACGTTCACATCCCACATGTCGACAACCTCGTGAGCCAAGTCAAGATACTTGATTTGTTTATCTTTCTCAGCTTTCACGAGGTTCCCGTCATGCGGGACCGTTATGTCAATAATCATTGCGCGCCGTTCTCCTCGATCCACCACCACTATATCAGGCTTATTGGCAACAATAGTCCTGTCAGTGATGATGGATCGATCCCAGTACAATGTGATATTTCCATTTTCGAGAACTGGGTCGGGCACATACCTGTAGTACGGCACTTCCGATTCTACAAGGATGTATTTCAAAGCAAGTTGCTGATGGATAATCCTGGCTACAAGGTTATGTCTATGCAAGTACTCTTCGTTAGCTAGACGAGAACACCCGGAGATAATGTGTCGGATTGATTCTCCCGAACGGTGGCATGCCCGACAGATGTCAACCGTCCCATCCTTCACAATGAATCTCCGGTAATTGTTCGTGGTCATAACTTCGTCCATAATTGCACAGACAAAACCTTCGGTTTCCCCAAAGAGGTCACCAAAACGCAGCCAGGCTACGGACGCTAGTAAATCTACATCGGGTCCATGTAGGGCCCGGAAGTAGCGTCCGTGAAGCTCCTTACTCTGCCATACCTCCTTGCGATCGTTAGTGTCAAGCACTACATCGCAAGGAGGTAACGATCGAAAGAGAACTGGCGCAAGCCTGTAGGCTTGCGCCAGTTCTCTTTAGCCAAGGAGAGCGGGGTGAGACCCTTGTCCACCGCGGCCACATCTCGATGCATCCCCACGTCGGCTTCTAGGAAATATTCCCTGAGACTACATATCTCGCGATTGTGGAGGGTCTTAGCGTTTAAAAAGCCTCGACCCCCACACTTTCGCGGGATGACCGTGGGTGATGCATTCGATATGCAGTCAGCAGCATACGGACCCTCCTATCCAGGGCGTCGAGTTCGGTCTGAGTCCATTTCAGTACGCCGAAAGAGTACATCAAAACCGGCATGACCCAACCGTTGAAGGCGCGCACCTTGTTTCCGCCTGATAGAAGACTATTGAATACTTTCTTCAGACGGCCAAAGAACCGCTCCTTCAACAACTGCTTCATGTCAGTAACATTGATGCCCAGCGCTTCCGACATACCCAAATACTTATAGGTATCGCATGCGGAGAGGGCTCTAAGGTTTATGGAATCCTATGAAAATGGTTGTCGAACACATGGTCTACTAACACTCGATGAAAGGCGTAAAGTGATGGATATGTGTTTGCTATATGACATACTTAATGGACGCCTTGATTGCCCGGAGCTAGTCGCACAGGTAACTTTTAACACTCCCCTACGGCGCACTCGTCACACTACGATGCTACATGTGCCTCGGCACTCGACTAATTACGCCAAAAATTCTGTACTGACCCGTATTGCTCGAATTTATAACACAGATTTCTCTCATGTCGATATATTTAACTGTAGTAAACCTATATTCAAAAAACAAATAATAAAAACCATAAACGAAGGCAAATGACAAACCATCTCACAAATTTTATTCTTTTTTTTTTTTTTTTTGTTTTATATCATCAAACTTTTTTTTTTCTTTCCTTATTTAATATATATATATATTTAAACTTAACTATAAGTAGTATAACGTAAAATTGCTCATTTAAATTTATAGATAGGTATATTTTTAAGTAGTCCGTTCGCATGTATATTTATCCTAGTTATACAGGGAAACCTATTATTAGCCATACTGTACTGTAATACACAAACTCTGTAACATACTATATGTATCGCCGTTGGTTGCCTAAATAAATTAAATAAATAAATAAATAAATCCGAGAGTTGGGTTCCCACGGATGGACGGAGTTTTATAGTTGGCGGTGTGATACTCCTGTGCCTTTGAAAGCACGTTAACCCAATAACACTTTGCCCGACCCAGGAATCAAACCCAGCGGAATCAGCAGACATACTTAATATATAAATAGCAGACAAACATGCTACTTGCTACTCTGATTCTTCAAAAGATATCTCGATATATTATTCGATATAAAAACCTCACACTCGTTTATTTACAAAAGTGTTTGATATAAAATTAACCTCGAGTCGCGGGACAAAGATGGAGTCGGATATGAAACGGAAATTGATTCCAACCTCTGCTTTCTACTGTGGAGATGAGAAATTATTGATGTATTGAGGTTTTGTGAAGGTTTCAGGATAGTAACGTTGTTATTTGAAAACGTATGTATTTTATTTTCTACAACGGTGTGGAGATTATTGGAAAATCTGGAACAACTTTCACGATTTTCCAACCCAGATTTTGTTGGATAAAAAGATAAAAAGGGACATGAATGGTTTTGTGAAGTTAATATTGTAAAGTAATAAATAAATAAGAATAAAATTGTAAGTGGTTAAGTTATAACAATAAAATATATGAACTTTACTAATTAAATGATGCCTAAAGCATTGAGTTTACCTAAGGTCTCATTCCAAAAATATTGTAGAAGCAGAAATGTAACAACAGCTCAAACAAATTAGATGAGAAGACATTTTATATTAACGACTTTATTTTAAGTCAAAACTCTCTACTTAGTACATTCAAAATGAATATAAATGGTCAAGTATTACATCAAATTGCGTTTGCCGCCTAAAGCTTTCAAGCATGGACGTAATGTACAATTATCTCGACTTTAGAGCAACTACTGTACTACATAACTTACTTTCACTTAAGAGTTGACCAGAATTTAAAGCAGGGGTCAGTATCAAGTCCACGTCTTGTTCTTGAGGGTCAAGAGCAAAAGCATGACATTCAAGTTGAGACAAGGACGATGTAAAACTTCAGAGTGAAAAAGTGCCAAAGGCACGCGCAGCAAGACAACCATAGGAACGGGTTTTCAACGGGTTTTGTCCCCATTCTTGTTGTGGCCATGCTAAGAGTGCTGCATTAACTGTAACATAATTATTAGTGGCCAGAAATATTTCTAGGTTTCTCTCTTAATAGCACGAACCATGCTTATAAATACTTTACTCGGTTGGCTGATTATCACCACTCTTGGATTTACTTAGTTCTGACGTGGAGACCGCGTACCGAAGACGCAATGTTGGAAGGCCTCCCACAAAGTGGACCGATGACATTGTGAAAGCCGCAGGAATCCGATGGATGCGGGAAGGATATAACCGGTCGAAGTGGCAGCGCTTGGGAGAGGCCTATGTCCAGCAGTCGGACGTCTTTCGACTGAAATAATGATGATTCGAATGGTTAAAGTCTCTTGACGTTTTATAATAAAAATCAATCTGTCTAGCCTTTTCCCAAGTATCTTGGGGTCGGCTTGCAGTCTAACCGGATGCAGCTGAATATCAGTATTTTACATGGAGTGCCTGCTAGTCTGACCTCCACAACCCACTAACTGGGTAATACGACACTCCTCGGTTTGACTGGTGTCAGACTTTCGGGCTTCTGACGACTCGTAACGACTGTCAAAGATCCACGAATGACAGCCGGGACCACCGGCTTAACGTGCTTTACGAGGCACGGAGGAGTCTCGGTATGTAAAGATGGTTACCCATCCACTGACCAACCCGGGCAAGCGTAGCTTAACCTGACGGATCGACCCATGCGGTTGTTATTACTTAGCCACGATCTCCTCTTTACGACGTTTTACAACAAATTAATCAAATACCACATTTATTTATTTTTTTTTTTAACCGACTTCCAAAAAGGAGGAGGTTCTATGTTCGACATTATATTTAATAAATACGTTATTTCAATGACAATGACATTTTTCTTTCTCAAACTCAAAGAACTTAATCGGATGCTTTTAGATCATTCTACCGTAATAAGCGACGTACTTGTCTAGGTTCAAGTTTTTCACTAGAATTGCAATAACTTATGTTCACACTTGACAAACGATAAGAATTTTAAGAAAGGTCAGGTTAATTTCACTAGTAAGAAATTAAATTTATTAGAAAATAATGCCTTTTCTATTATAATTCCCGAGAGTAACATTAGAGCTAGATGCGGCTAAGTGATTGGGTAAGTACTAAGCAGATTAGGGTAGGACAAGATTAAGATTATTTTAATATAAAACCTTAGTTAAATAAATAATCTCTCATTTAAACGAATCGACTGCAAATATTGTCTGAAAAAAAACCTTGTTAGAAAGTCTGACAACCAGTCTCACCAAGGGGTATCGTATTACCCAGTTACTGGGTTGTGGAGGTCAGATAGGTAGTCGCTCCATGTAAAATACTGGTGTTCAGCTGGATCCGGTTAGACTGGACGCTGAACCCAACTAAGTTGGGTTTTAGGCAGATAATGATGAATATATCATAACATACCATGATACCATTGCATTTTTACTCGTACTTACAAACATTGTAACTGACTATTGATGCAGAATCAGGAATCCCAAAAGGGCTATACACATAAGCACCAAAGCCCTTTTTCCCACACGAAGCTTTAGTGAGGAATTTGTGTAACAATTTTTCCCTATACCGAAAGATCGAACCGAAGAAAAATTCAAATAGTGAAATTGTGTGGCAAAGTAGTCACGGAACTATAAATCTTTACCAAAGTTATAACATTTTTCGAAACCGATGCGCCAGTTACACAATCTTCCTTCATAATATCACATTATATAACCGATGTACTTACAGAATCAGTTAGCAACGAAGACGTGTGTTCAATTTAGTTAAATAGCAATAAATTACATTTAATTCACAGCTGGGAGCCACTGAAGTAGTTGTAACTGAAAGTAATGTGTCTAGATATAGACTGGTGAGTACGGCTACAGGCTAATCAATAGTTGGACGTAATGTAGGTATAGAACCGAGTGAGTATACCGCGGTGTTCTTAGCAACAGAATTTTGTAGAAAAATTCCAATAGGAGATACTTTATAATTCACACATTCGAGCACATTCGTAAGAAGCTGGCAGTATCATCACAACGTTAATGTTTTTCCATTGTTTGTTTTAGTATACTTGTGTATTTATGTATATTTATTTGTTCTTATATTTATACTATATAATTAGTTATGTATATACTATTTATAGTTTGTAATAGGTATCTGTGTATCATTAAAAAATGTTTAGTCCCCAATTTTTCGTAATTTCACCTGCCACTGTTTGTCTCTGAACCACCCAAAGGTTGACTGGTAGAAAATGCCTATGGCATTAAGTCCGCCTCATCTTTGTGCTTGAAAAATAAATAATTAAATAAATAATCTATATTTTGCTTTATACGCTCAGGATAATTCGTATTCATATATATATAACTTTTATTCGGTATACATATATATACATATAACTTATTGTGGTATAGTAATTTTATTCTAGGTGCATCGTCTTCACATTTATTATATACCTAACTATAATTTATGTATACAAAATATAGTAAAACATTTTGAAAGAGTAACGGTGGAGTTCTTGCCCATTCTTCTCCACGAAAACTACCTTTTGAAAAGGGAGACTAGAATCAATTCTTTTGTTATGTTAATTTTGATGTTCAAAAGTGCATCTAGATTATTTGACTTTCACTTTCATTGTTTATCAAAACACTACATCAACATGCCGTCGTGTAGTAGGATAGTCATTATAAAGAACTGTCAAAAAATTACAGTTTTGATTTGATGCTAGTCAATTTTAAAAAGAAAAAATGATAAAGAAAAAAAACTTAAACTAACTTCGTCTTCGTCTTCAACTTTAACTTCGTCTTTTTAAAGTGTTGTAGCCAGTAATTTTCTTCTTTATTTTTTTTTTTATACCTATTGGCACTTTGTATATATATTCATGTAATTAGTTATTATTTAATTGTGTTTTTGTATGTTGTGCTATTTCTTATGTGCACCAAATAAACGATATATCTATCTATCTAAACAAATTATTTCCACAAGTTACTGGTCACTGCTAAGAAATTCAAATGCGCAAGAAATGGCCACCATATTATAACCTCATTTACCTATTATGAAGGAAGCAACTAATCGTGCTCTTTCAGAATTAGTCCACGACCGACTTCTCAAAGCATAGAAGACCACTAATAGCTAAGAAACACGCTATCAAAAATATAGGCCTTACCGAAAAACCGCCATAAAACCCAAGTCAATATTCTAAGCGCTTCCCTTCCTTTTAAGAATTTATTTCCCTACAAAGATAGCATGGACACAAAGTGGATAGTTACAGAAGGTCGGCTTTATACACTGAACGAAAAAGCACGCACACTTAGAAACGCTCCACGCACAGCGAGTGCAAGCGCGAAAAAACAAATGGGCCAAGAATTGAGCCCTGTGGGACACCCATTTTTACTATATCTGGACTGTAAAAGAAACTGTGAGCACTGAGTTTGTTTCGGCCTTTCTTCTCAGAGAGTCAGTGTTTGTACAAACCTATTTGCAGAAAATATAATAATTTCATCATCATTTCATTACTACAGATCCGGGAGGTCTACCCATTGGTCTAGTGGTAGCAAGCGCTACGGCTGAGCACGAGATCCTGGGTTCGATCCCCGGGTCGGGCAAAGTGTTATTGGGTTTTTCTATCTGGAATTTCTCAGTAGCAGCCCATAGCCTGGATTTGTACCCGGTTGATGGCAATAGGCTCGCCCCCTATTACATGGGACTTAAAAACATAACTGGCGAAATGTGGGTGTACCTGCTACAGGTACACCTCTGCCCAACCCTTCGGGGAAACAAATGGAAATGCGTGAAGTTATGTATATATGTAGATCCGGGAGGTCTTTTCCTGTCTACATAAACTTTCTGAATCTTATTACTTATCCTATCTTTATGGAGTCAACCTTCTGCATTTTGTAGCGTATTCTATTGCGTATCGGCGACTAATAACGATCGATATGAAGCCGCCATTACTAACCTACCATTAGTCCAAAAATTAATGTCCACAGTTGAGTAACTGGTGTCATTATAGAGGAGCGAGGAATGAGCTGTGTTTACAATGACATTAGCTTGTTTGTAAATTGTTTTGTGAGGAACTAGGTCGTTGTTTTTGTTAAATACTTCGCAAGAGTAGGCTATATATATCCTGTAGACCACTAACAATTACACTGTTGTAAAAGGATCCCATAGGTATCCCTCGTGAGTAAAATAAAATGACTAACTTAAATACATGCATTGAATAGCTGAATAACTACCCTACTGACAGGACAAACGCAGTCTAATTTAATGTGGTATAAACATGTTTTTTTTAGAAATTAGGTAGTTATAATAAGTTGACCAGTGCAGTATGAGCAGTGGTGGCCCAGTGGTAACGGCCCCGACTTACGAGTTGTAGGTCGTGGGTTCGAACCCAAGCAGGCGCTTTACTTTGTGTAAATAATTTCATCACCACTGCTCTCAAAACG
Organism: Conistra vaccinii; assembly: GCA_948150665.1. NCBI lineage: Eukaryota > Metazoa > Arthropoda > Insecta > Lepidoptera > Noctuidae > Conistra > Conistra vaccinii. The sequence continues at coordinate 1,763,264 of OX411329.1, read as the reverse complement.
GTGAAGGAAAACATCGTGAGAAAACCGGCATGTCTTAGAACCAAAAATTCGAAGACATGTGACATCTACCAACCCGCACTGGGCCCGCGTGGTAGATTACGGCCCACTCCCTCTCACAGAGAGGAGGCCTGTGTCCCAGCAGTGGGAACATTAATAGGCTGATGATATGAGTAATAAGTTGACCACGAATGACTTTGATTCTTCCAAGGCAACAAGTCAATCGTCATCCTGAGGATGCCTCGTTGAAAGGTGAAAAACGTATCGATTTCTTACAGGGTTCTTTATGGCTCTTTAAGAACAGTTAAGCGGATAAGGTTACTAAATATGCGTCGTCTATTGTATTTTTTTATAATGGATTTCCGCAAAGTCACGCTTGAGTCAATTAACTATCTTCCAAGGCATAAACTTCACAATGTTTCGGGCATTTTAACAAATAGAAATGTGTTATCAAAGTGCAACTAATTCAATTCCTTAAGTAAATATATTATCGCTGCTTCGGTTAAACTGCATACAAATAATTTAAACTATTGGTTACGGTGTAAACTTAACAGTTTATAGTAACATTAAAGTTACATTAAGGTCAATAAAAATAGCATGTTCTGTATTATTTTCCAATATTCTTAGAGCGAAAGTAAATACTTGTTATTAACTAAAGTGAAAATTAAACAGCGTATTAACGAATTTTGTACATTATCAAATTCAAATTCAATTTTTTTTTGTTGATAATCCTTGGTGCCCCCCACAGTGTCGCTATAAGATTAAGACGTCATCATCAGTGATAGTGAGGCTTGAACCTTATTCCCGTTTGTCAATCCATGGAGCTTCACTGACTCCTTAATAATTCAAAAGTGCCTGTAAAACTGAAATATATATGCATTGACATTGGCTGTGACTTTTTTTTGTTAACTACCGCAACTACCACTGAGTTCTTTGAAATCTACATAATTATCAAATCAGAACAACAGCCTTGAGATCTGCTCACTCACATAGTTTTATAGAAACAGTGCCGGTTATCAGAAGTGGAATCCAATTAAAGCTGAGCAAAATTAGTATCTCTAACGTGAAAATATCAAGAAAAATATTGAGTGGAACTAATATTTATAGAAAAGTGTAGACATCATCAATATTTATAGCTTATCCGTTTTGAAGAAAAATAGCATCAATAGATTGTGCATCAGCTCGCTGCAAAGGAAATTTAATCTTGCTCCAGCGGAAATAAGTTTTAAAATATATTGCGGTGGTTTTGCAGCTTTGGAGAGGAAAAGGTACCGATATAAACAAACATTTTGTATAAATAATGTATACGCTAAGTAACTTTTCCTGTTAGCTTTTACCTTTATAAAGTAAAGATTCGAATGATGCCAGCCAAAGGCACATCGGGTATTCCTGAATGTTTTTATTTGCAACTCAAAAAGGGAAACAGTTTAAAGTCGGATTAGAGAGATAGTGAATGGTTTTCGGGGGAATGTAACCCATGATAAGCACGGAAAATGACTATCGTAGCTGTCCGTATTTTCATGGTTCACATTGTTCGGGGACCGACTTGTCTTCTTCAATCCACATAATGATTTTAGACTGAGACAAGTTGAAGTCTCATTTCCCAAAGTCCCACAAAATGACTATACTTTAATTGGCTGTAAATTCAGTTCGCAACTGTCATTCTTTGGCAGTCGTATGAAACGGCTATAACTCGGCTCTACTCAATTTTCAAGTTATCAGACTGTTCATTATGAAAAGCATTACTTGTTACAGTTGTATATTGTTTAAAACCGTCGCTAGTTTTATAAACACCGACTTGCACAAAGTCAAACATTACGTAATGGATCATTAATGCTAAGGATTTCATTTAATTGTTCAAAGAACCATTAAAATCAAGTCTAATGTTGCTTTCTGCAACAAGTTAATGGAAGATTAGCATTTAATGACAGCTTCCACAACTGGCAGTAAGACACTTTAATTTTAACTGATAAAATGTTTTAAACCCGCGAGGATCCAGTCACTTTCACTTTGTTTATTGACAAGAATACAATAATCCTACATAAAGTTTGGACAGTAACTATTTAACGAAAAAGGAATGAATAAAGTCACAGGTGCAGAAAGTGAACATGCCAATACTTACATATTCTAACTTGAATGTTACCACCCACATCTACCTTTTTACTTGAATGATCATATATGTCACATCACATTGACAAACTCGCTCATATACAACTTCTTTCCCGAACCCTTTCTCCGCATTATTGAGTAAAACAAATATAGAGGAACTCGCGAATTTCATCCCGAAACTATGGAACTGTTCATGCGGAGAGAGAGGATCCTATTTACATACCCGTATCAGAGTTTCTTACTTTTATTTGTAAAAGTTGTTGACTGGTTCACGTGTCTTGTTCGGTCAAGTTAGATCAATGGGTGTTCTGATTCAAAAGTTGGACTTGGACTTTTCAAAGACGGATATTCGTGCACCCTAACTTTTAGATTAGAAAGCATCCGGAAAAAAAAACCAAACAGATTTAGACACTGCTCTGCTCTGCAAAACCAACGGCACGATGTCAGTCATGCATTCTAACAATTGCCAATTGATTATTGTAATTTTAACCTTTTGTGTTATCATTTTGAAAACAGTACGTTTTTGTATAACTAGTAAGTTAATAGTGCAATAATCAAAGTTGGTGGTTTTATAAATATGAATGTATTTTTAGAGGCATGAGGAACAGGGTGTAAAGTTCACTCATCCTCTATAGAAAAGGGAGGATCCTCCAACTAGACGGGTGTCGTGTCTGGCGGTCAACTGCCCAACGACAGATGTCGGGCAAGTTATATCTCGTATATGCTGTTCACGCGGTAAACTCTAAATGCGCGATGCAGGATTTTTGACGTCAGTATTTTGTGTGACGTCAGGTCTTTGATGCGTAGTTTGCATGTGGCAATGTAGATGCCACCACAAATCACGTACATAGACAATCGCTGCAATGATAAGATACGTAGGGACTGGTTCTCCCTAGCCGCTTATTACAACTTAATTACCAATTGGTTCATCAACTTACTGAGCTATAACTTAGGTGCCATGTTAGGGTTTATCGAGAAAATATCACGTTTGACAGACAAAGGCGTATGTTGTCTGGAGGGAAATGAGAAAAGTGACCGAAATAGACAAATCCTTTCGACGCGACAGTGAGTAATTCTCGCGTGTGTTATGTTAGCCCTTGGAGCTAAAGAAAGGTATAAAGAAAAATATTGACGTAAGCCACCCATGTAACCTTAGAAGAAGGGTTACGTTTTTTATTTAATAAAATAAATAATATATTTATTTTTAAATGGCGGAAAATAGGTTAAAACCTACCCCTCCTTCTAAGGTTACATCGGTGGCTCTGTGGAGCGTCGTAGATGCAATTTAGATAATGGTCGCAGACGTTGTCACGTGTTCCGAGCTCGTAACCTAATAGAAATTACAAATTCACTTCAGAATGGCTCCGCTAGGGGCCCGCGGGAACGTTTTAAAACGATACTGTTGGATAATTAAATTGTGTAATTTTCTGTTAAATTAGATTTGGAGGATTCTTTATTTGGTCAGAATAACCGGTGGATGTGAACTTTATTATTAACAGCTTTGCTAAATTTTTATGGTATATAAATATAAAATAATAATTGTTAAGATTCTATAATCTCCTGGCTTTATAAAGCGGAATTTATATACGCACTTCAAAAATAATGTTTCACACTTTAAAAAGTTTAGCTTTAAAATTAATTTAATGAACTATAAAAAATAATGGTTTCCACTATAAATAATTATGCTTAGCTTATTACTATGTCGTAGGATTGTCTAATGAACTTTAATTAATTTCTAATGATGTCTAATGATCTTGTCGCAGGCAGATTGTATTATACGTCATTTTGAACTGGGTGATATACGTTAGGTTAGAATTGTGACCAGCCGCGCGCGAGCAGAGCGACCGAAGCGAGCGGTGCCGCGGTAGCGACCGGCGAGCGCTACTTCCAAGTTGCTCGCAGAAATTTGGATCACGTAATAAACATGATCCAAATTTCTGAGAGCAACTTAGCAGCACTAAGTGATAATATTAAATTATAGAAATGTTTTTATTTTAAAGTGCTGATATACAATTTTATAGCTGTTTGCATCAAAGTGCTATTATATACATCCCCTTTGTAAACACCATTATTTTGAAAAGAAAAATAAAACATAATAAAACCAATTATACAATCAACGCTAAAAATAAATCATGCTGTCACACTTGATTGATTCTTAGCGTTGCCTGTTGATTTTATAATAAAACGTTAATAACAGGAAGTGCCTCAGCTGCCGGCGCCGTGTCCTGAATTGGCTGCCAGCGCCGGTTGCTGAATTGGTTGCCGGCGCTGACTTTGGAGAAAACAAAGCGTAAAATGGGGTTGGCAACTTGGCATATGGAATACATAGGCGGGGTAGACATTATTTTTGTCCATTAATATATTTCCATATTCAATCATTTCCATATTCCAGTAATTAACTACTACCCGGAAGCGAACTAGTTAGATTAGGTTATATAATATTTTTACTCGCAAAATAAGGTTAGGTTAGAACAGTGAACCCCTAAGCACGAGCCGAGCGAGCGAAGCGAGCGGTGCCGCGGCAGCGGCCGGCGAGTGCCAAAAATGACTTGAATATATATTATAGAAAAAAATACTTTAGTTAGGGTTAGTTAGTTAGTTGGGGTTCTTAATAGTGGAAGGGTTTTCAAAAACGACGCGCGGCCGGTGTCCATATGGAAGCCGGCGGCGCCGGCAACCGATATTTTTGATCTTGGCTGCCGGCAGTAATGTACTGCCGGTTCCCAACGGCGTTATTTTCGGGTGCACCGGCAGCGGAGGCACTCCCTTAACAATTTACTGTAGTAATCTAAACTTGATTTATCGTAACCGTTCACTTGTAAAAGAAATACGCAGTCCAAAATAAATTAGACTCTTCGTAAAATAATATGAAATGCCCAAAAATATCTTCTAAAAGTGGGTACATTTTACTAAAAGAAAGCAGCTTTTTCATGTCTATAGCCCCGCGGACAGCTATTAAGAACATTAAATTTTATTATCTTTACTCTGTTGGCACCTTGTGGCTAAAATAGGGATCTTGCTCGGGGCTATTTTCGACACTGAGTTTATTTAAACATGGCCAATTTAAGAAAGAAAATAGACATTTTTCTATACTTGGTTTTTGTGAGAATTTTCTACAATAAAATTATAAAGGGAAAGGGTTCGTATTTTTCTTTGTAATGAATAAACTCAAAAATCCAGGACCGATTTTAAAAATTCTGTCTCGTGTAGACTGCTATAATTATAATCACTGAGTAACTGAGGAAATCGTGCGGGCGAAGCCGCTGGCGAAAGCTAGTACATATACACTTGAACAAAGAAAATAGTTGCTAAATCTCTAAAAGCAGGAATATCAAAGTAATCAAGGAATTGAAATAATACGGAAATCTCACGCAATTACGCAAAATTCAATCAGTCGTTGATTTAATTAATTAATTAAAGGAGCAGATACTCAAGATTTTTTTTTCTAATGAAGCTTTCTAAATTGCTTTTATACTTCGTTTTATCCTTATTTCTCATTGCTAAGTGGAGGTCAGAAATCAATTTAAATGTTCTAATATTTCAACTTGAAATTGATTACAACATTTCCAATTTCTTCAGCAATTTTACTGGCTGTTATTATAAAAAGATTTATTTTAGCTAGTAACAAAATAATGAATTGTGTTTATAAGCAGATTACCTACAACAAGTAAAAACATTAAAATAAAAAATACCTTCTGAACTTTTGATTTCTTTTTCTTTTGGCATAGTTCATTTTTCAAACATACCGTTCCGATACTCGTTCCAAGGCACGTTTATATGTATACAACCAGTGTTTCTTAATATTATGTGAATAATTTTATTCTGTTTTTAAGAAATAAAATATGCCTTACACCATAAAATTATAAATGCTTAATTAATGAATTTTAAATATCAATGTACTTAATGTTTTTTTTTGTAAATTGTTATTATTTTATTTATTTGATTTGTTGATATTACAGTGATGTAATACTATCAACACAATGTATTTTGTTATGAAATAGATGACTTATGACATAATGACTTATAAACAGTAATAAATTGAAAGGTTTAGTCCACGTTCAACCACCACAATCTTTACCCCCGGCCATGTTGAACCCCTAAATGTTGTCCATGTTCAACCCCTGGGGGGTTAAGCACGAAAGGGGCGGAGTTGGTTTGCTACGTCCGCGTAGCTGGCGAAACCGTAGCACTTGCTACGGCGTAGCAGCTGCGTAGGCCTCTTACACACTAGGCAGAAGATTTATTTGATCAATGAATCTATTTTAGATGATGATAACTTTTGATTAGGATATACAACCTTTATTATCGTTAGGTACTTTTACGTTCCAGTGAAGATATAACTACAAAACCTACTATTTCTGATCTTTAACCGTAAATGCGCTTATATAATTTCTAACGGCTATATAACCGTGGACGTCCACAGCATCGCGCTAACATAGGGAAGTAAAATGTGTGGATAACAATGTGGAGACTACAATACAACAATAAATGAAAACTTTACTTTACTGTATTTTGTAACCATCAAATAAATCCTAGCATCGAAATTAGAAAAAAAAGCTTTTCAAACAAAGTGTATGCCGATCCACCCTTTTTTTTTTTTTTTTTTTTTTTTTGGGTGGGAAATCATCCAATGACTTCTCCCGCTCTGGGCGGAGCGGAAGGGCGTGTCAGACTTTTACTGACTAAAACCCACCCGTGTTCCTTCCCTTGCCATGCCAGGGGCCACGGTTTCCCCTTGGGACTACCCGCAACCCCGGCAGGTATCGGCCCTAACGGACCCCGTCAGTTTTGCTGACATCTCTTTGAGGCGCGCGTGGAACACGACGCGCCGTCGACCCGGGCCTGGTCCTTATCGGACGGCGAGCTGCCCTCTGCTCTCCGTCCGCAGGCCCGCGCCTACGGTGGCCGGAAATCGGCTATCAATTCCCGACGCCCGGGAAGTCTCCTACGGCGGCGGCGGCTAGGGCTGGTAGGGCGCGGCCTCTGCCACTCCCTCGCGCGCTCCGCCTCCTCCTTCGCGAGCATTACTGCTTCGCAGAAGGAGGTGACGGCTTGCCATGCCCTCTCGCTCCGCACCATGGCCTGGACCAGGGCCGGACGCGAGAGGTCACTGCCGCCGATCGCCTCCACGAGGACACGGCGGTGGTCCACCCAAGCCGGGCAAACCTCCACCGTATGCTCCACCGTGTCCTCCGGACGATCCACACAATGGTGACACCCGGGCGTTTCCTCCCGCCTTATGCGAAACAGGTACCTCCCGAAACAACCGTGTCCGGTGAGGACCTGCGTCAGGCGGAAGGTGAGGACGCCGTGGCGCCTCTCAAGCCACTCCTCAAAGAGGGGACTTATCGCCGTAATTGTGGCGTGCCCAAATCTGGGTTGCGACAATCGCACACTCCAAGCCGCCATGAGATCCCGCCGGAGCTCTGTCCGCTGTACCGTGATTTCTCGCGGCAGCGGAGTTACACCCCGGCGCTTCATCTCCTCGCGCCACTCCCAAATGTGGGCGAGGACCTTCGCCTCCAGATCCCATGGCGGCGTTCCGGCAAGGAGGCTCGCCGCCTCGCCGGAGACCGTACGGTATCCCCGGACCATCCGGATAGCCATGACCCTTTGGGCTGCATGCAACCGGCGGGCTGGGCGCAACCTTAAGGTTCGCGCCCACACCGGTGCCCCGTAAAGGGCCATGGACCGCACGACCCCCGCGTAGAGCCTCCGGCAGGAGGCGTTTGGACCCCCTAGATTGGGCAGAAGCCGCTTCAAGGCAGCCCCGGCCCGCTCCAGTTTGGGAGCCAAACGTCGGAAATGCTCCACGAAGTTCCACCGGCTGTCGAGGACGAGTCCCAGGTACTTCATCGTCACCTCGACGCCGACGTGAACCCCTCCTACCGTTATTTGGGAACCCGACGGTGGCGCGTTCCGAGGGCCATGAAAGCACATGACCTCGGACTTGTGCAGGGCCACCTCGAGTCCCAATTGCCGGATCCTATCGACGATCGTCGCAACCCCGCGTGTCGCCAGTTCGGCCGCCGCCTCGTGCGACCTCCCCTGCGCCAGGACCAGCGTGTCGTCAGCGTAGCACACTACGCTGACACCACTAGGGAGGTCGGCGCGCAGCACCCAGTCGTATCCGATGTCCCACAGATGCGGCCCCAGGACCGATCCCTGTGGGACACCGCACGACATCTCTCGCCGGTTCCATTCTCCCTGGTGACCGGGGTAGATGACGGCCCTGTCCGTCAAATACGCCTCGACCAACCGACAGAGGTAGGTCGGCATCCGGTGATACCGGAGTGCCTCCCTGATGCAACTCCAGGGTAGGGTGTTGAAGGCGTTGGCGATGTCTAGAGACACCGCCAAGACGACCCCACCCCGGGCCACAGCATCCCCCGTCGTGAGGGCTCGCACGCGCATGATGGCGTCCACCGTAGATGCCGATCCACCCTAAACCTAGAAATTCTGTTTGTCCAACTAGGCCTAGGGTGGATTCTCAGACATACGTTTCCGAATATCCACCTTAGGGTGGATTTTTTAGGGTGGATAAACGGAGTAACCCCAGCCGCCTATGGATTTTGCCGATCTTCTACTAGCTATGTTGACTAAACTTTTTAATATATTCGATTGAATTTTTGTATGCAGAATGGGAACGTCATTAGAAACACGCCGTTTAATTTATTATTGTAAATTGTCGTCTCCACCTAGTACATAACCTTTGACCTAAAGACGGCAAATAGTTTTGAAATCGACCCTGTTTCGGATTTTGTTTTCATCAAGCGAATCAAAATTTATCGTGTTTTGAACCGTTAATTTCCCTCAAACATAGATTTATCTAAGACATAATTTTTTTTCAGGATCTGTACAGTAATTTGACTATTTAAAATTGCTTGTCGTCTCCACCTTGCATAAAGACGTTTTTAAATGTCCATCCATGATAACGTTATAGTGTTTTGTGTCAACTTTTGTTATTATATCAAACGTTACACACCCATTATAGTGCAAGTATTTCGCACAACGACTCCATAAGTGTAAAATTTGAACTAAAACGTTCAATTTTAAAGCGACGGTCTCTTTAATTTAACGAAGCTTGTAAAGTTGCCCTGTTCAGAGCTAAGTAATTCCCTCTATTACTTAGTTTAAGGACAGCATTACCCGTAAAGCGTACGGGAACATTCTCTGTACAGTTTTGTATTATAACTTTATTCTGTGGTTCGACGCTGCATTTTCCTAGAAGCTTTCAACATTAATTTAGTATACGATTGGAAGTTGTGACAGTGTTTTGTTTTTAATTGGAATTAGTAACTATACTTTGGATGTAAACTTCCTTGTTCATTACTCGTGATAAAATTACACACAAGGATTTGTGATCTTTTACCTGGTTGTGTAACATAACATAATAAATAATCAGCCTATTTATGTTGCTCTGTGAGAGGGACTGGGCCGTAATCGCGGGCTCAGTGCGGGTTGGTGGATGTCACATGTGTTCGAATTTTTGGTTCTAAGACATGCCGGTTTCCTCAAGATGTTTTCCTTCACCGTTTTGAGAGCAGTGGTGATGGAATTATTTCACAAAGTAAAGCGCCTGCTTGGGTTCGAACCCACGACCTACAACTCGAAAGCCGTTACCACTGAGCCACCACTCCACACACCGTGTTAGTAGTTAAAAACACAATTGCTGCGCATGACGTTCCGGGATTGAGCACTATTCTGAGCCAGTTACGAAATTATCTGTAGCAGTCTGAACTCTAGTTTTTTAAGAACTTCTTTGCCGGGAGAAACACAATATAATTGATCAAGTTTAATATTTGTGTGTGTTGCTTCATATTCCATGTTACTGGACAATCTGTGAAGCTATAAGCATTAATGTGTTTACTTGATAACAATTCCGTGTAGCTATTAGAGGACATTACGTCTACATACATTGGTATTACTCAGTGATTCAGTTGTGTTGGTTGGATGGTAGTAATGCTTTCATTACCTACTAGTTATGTTTATATAGTCAGTTGGAAAATAACTAACTATATGACGATTGTTAGCAACTCCCAAATTATGACTTTTAAAGCTGTTGTACTTTATTTTCGTCTGAGTGAACGGATGTTTGTGTCAGACTTGTAACACATTACATCACGTCTGTATTCCTACAAGAATTAAGCAGAGGTGTAATTTTAGTGGTAAATTAGGCAGTAAAAAAGATTAAAAAAAATATGCGGGGCAGTCTTTGGTTACTGCCGATAGAAGTGAAAACTAAGTAACGCCATCTAACGAAAATGTCAGGAATTTATGTGGCTTGCTTTCAATAAAAGCCGTCTTACGAATTTTCGATCAGGTCACGTGTCCTGACGCGAGTTTAACATTTTTTACCCATCCCAAAAAACTGCACAACGCATCAAAGAAGTTTTCACTTCGTAAATGTGGTAATTTTTATGGTGCACATATTATAGAGTAATCTATCTAGTATACCAACATTTCGTCAATTATGTTAAAGTACCATGTAACGGAGGCGAGCCTATTGCCAGTAACCGGGCACAAATCCAGGCACTAGGTTGCTACTGAGAAATAACATTATGGGCACTATGGGTAGGTACTGAGTTTTACCTCGGACTCCTAATGAATAAAACCTACCACTACTATTATAATACGTCGTGGGCCCGGGAGATATTCATTCATTAGCGAGCACCCCAGCCACTGTTGTAATTACTCAATTATCATCATTATCGTTAGCCCATCGAGTCTTCCAATCAGCTTTAATATGGATGAGAAGTTTCTCTTCGAAAGTATATTTTAGCAACCACTATTATAAAACTAATTTCATACTAAGTGCTCTCCATCACAGTCTGTGAACAGGTTTTATTCTATAAAATCTAATTTAGTTCCCGTTAGTATCATGGAGATAAAATTAAAAAGAAAGTTGACTCATACAGTGTGGTGCCCTGAAGCGAATTAGTTATAATTATGGTTTAAAAATAGGAACTTTAATTTTAGAACTAGGCTTTGGTATTCAAAACTTTATTTCAATGAGACAGTTTAATTTGCATCGAAAATAGAATCTTTTTGTGACCTTTTGTGCATTTTTTGTTATGTGAAAATCAATTGGATTTTTCTTAAGGTATATTTTGGTGTAGGTTGTTGAAAAATACTTGTCGATTAATAGCAAATAAAAAATACCAAATTTTTATCATTCCCACCCACGTCTTCAACATTGTTGTAAAAGTCAACCCGATGTGTTTGATAACACATAAATTCTGATGGTATTTGACAAACACAGAGCTTGTTAAATGTCACAGACGTATGTTGGTGACATTTTAATCTATAGGGACCATATTTTGTTAGTTCACAATACCTTAACCAAGTTCAATCATGTATTCTTGACTTTAGAACTGTGACTTGTACTCAGGACATGGACGAGATTGGTTAATGCTTGCCTCCTCTCTTTTGTTGAATGTAAATTTTAGTTAGTAAATAGTTTGCTATTTTTATTAATTAATTAGTTATAAGTTGTTATGTACGCATATGTAATTATACAAATAAATAAAACCATAGTACCTAAATAAAAAATAATGTACATTTTAATGTACATGTGTTTTTTTGTGCGTATATCGTGTGAAGAATTCTCTTGATTACGAGTATTAAAGATAATTCTTCTTCTTCTTTTCTAGTTGTCGGTACTTTGCTTCTTGTTAGAACAACACACACACACAAGCGTAGGTTGTTCGTTTAAGCCCAGCAGGTGGCCACGTTGATTGCGGAATTCGTGGTATTCTTTAAGTCATCAAAGATGCAAGTGATCGGGCACTTAGGACACTACAGTAAGTAGAGAACATGACGACATGGACGACATGGTGACATGACGTGGTGATAAGATAGAGATAAGAATGGAAATGCTAAAAGGCTTATGGGCAACGAAATGTTGGTGGCTAGGCTTCATAGCCTGGCTCATCGTAATGTTGCTTGCCTGTCGGTCTTCTACAGACTGTACTTCGGGGAGTGTGCGCAGGAGCTCCACGATCTGATCCCACCATCGCCCTTTTATCACTGGACTACCAGGCGTACTGCAGGGTATCATCCGCAGTTGGCTGATATCCCGTCCAGCACTTCTCCTCCACATTTACATATAATGCGCACAGCCAAAGTGTGGAACTCTCTGCCAGCGCCTGTGTTCCGTTCCACATATAACTTCGTCTGTCTTCAAAGCAAGAGTGAACAGTTATTTTCTGGGCAAGCTCGATCCATCATAGACTTCACCCATCGCTTTCCATCAGGCTAGATCGAGGTCAAGAGCAGACCCATTCCGCAATTTATTTTATATGTGAATTTAAAACTAGTGTTTTTTTTTCTCTTGAAAATGACGTCGTTCTACAGAATTAAACATGGCTTTTAAGACAGCTGAAGTATTAACAATGGATGTCATGAACGATAATTATGTATTCTAATAACTATCGATTAACGATTAAAATGTGTTGTAATGAATAACTTAACAGACCGACGTTTTACAATTATAACTGTTTTTTTTCGGGCTGTGTTACGTTTTCAGTATTATATAATATGTCCCGTATTTTTGTTGGTTTTCGAAGAATTATTAATGATAAAGATGTTTTATTTTGCTTAAAAGGGTACAATACATGGTGATAAGGAAATATGTTCAGACATATTTTACCAGTAGGCATGCAAAAGTTACAAGAAATTATAAACTAAATTCACTAAACTAATCCACTAAACTATAACAAATAGAGCAAAAAACAACACAAAAACCAAACATAATTCATATTTTTATAAACATTACAAACAGTCAAGTTCCAAATTGTTTTCACTTAAGAATTCTGTTACGCTATAGTATGCTTTGGCTGTCAAGAAACTGAATGACACTTCATAGTGTAAAAAGAAATATAACGCCTGGTTTTTACGATGGATTCAGCGACGCGGAATTCATGTGTACGAGATCGGCAGTAAGTCAGTAAGTCAGACGGGGGAAGGTGCTGGGCCCGAAAATATACGGGTAGGTTAGTCAACTGGACTGCCTTAAAGGCGAAGTCAACACTGAACTGGGTTGAAACTAGTGTCTACATGAACCCAGTTGCAAATCATCGCTGGACTGACTTACTGTACTCTCAGTCTGTCACATTACTCGGCTCGTATAAACCTGCCTTTATACGTTTTAATTCATTAATTTAAACGTGTGAATCAGAGTCAGAAACAGAATTATTTATTTGTAAAACATAGGTTAAAGGTCAAGGTCTAATAATTATACGTATGTGTGTGTTATGTGTGTGTCATGTGTATATGTGTGTGTATGTGTGTTATTAGTGTTGTGTGTGTGTATTGTGTGTTGAATACTGAATCAATATTTTATTAGTTACTTCAAAAAATCATGAGGTTAAAATTGTGTTTTAATAACTAGTTGTTAAAAACACTTTTATAGGTTTTAGCTATTCAAACTAAATTAGAGTTTGTCAAAGTATTTATTTAATTAAACTATTTGCACTTTTGAATTGACAAAGGAGTCGGTCATTCGGAAAAATGAAGCTAGTTGCCCATTCCACTATGGAGAAGAACGGGCAAGAAACTCGACGGACAACCAACCGCTGCTACATTTAGGTGTCCTCATAGTCAATAAAATTAAGGAACTGCATTTTAAACACTACTTTTTTCAAAACCTCTTATTCCTAGATTCAATCCATCATGATGATGATTAAAAACAGTAAAGTGTGCCATTCCGTATCCAATTTACCGTCAGCAATATGAAGTAGATCGGTGCCATGACACAGGCATATAAAAATTCGATTGATCGTAAGGCGTATGGCAGACTTTAAGTGTCAATCGCAATATTATCGATACGGTACCGATCCTTTGGTTTATAACGGTAAACAGTTATACCGAAACCGATACTGAGAAATTATCTATCGATTTTTAGGGTTCCGTAACTCAAAAGGAAAATACGGAACTCGGACCCGGACCCGGACAAGAGAGTGAACTTATAAAGTTCACTCTCTTGTCCGTCTGTCTGTCCGTGTGTCACCACCGATTTTCTCAAGAGCGTGTTGACCTAGCAAGTTGAAGGCTGTTGTTCTCAATTTTTTCTGTGTTTTTTCATTTCATTATTTTTAGGGTTCCGTACCTCAAAAGGTAAAAAAGGAACCCTTATAAGATCACTCTATTGTCCGTCTGTTTGTCTGTGTGTCACCACTGACCTAGTAAGTTGAAATTTATACCAGATACTGAAGTTTATAGTCCCTATTCGGTGTATAAAAATCAAGGTCCTGAGTCAACACGATAAAAAGATACGGGCAAATTTAGATTTTCGCGAAAACTTGTAAGTACCTTTTACCTTAATTTACAAGTTTTTTTTATTTTCTGAATTTTCCCTTTAATTTTGCTGTAAGACCTTGCTTTTACCCTTTTTTTCTTTTTTTTTAAATTTACTATTCTAGGTCAACCGGAAGTACCCTATAGGTTTTGGGTCGAAAACCTATATGGTAGTTCCCATAGATATAAGATATTTTCATGGTAGTTCCCGTTGACCTAGAATCATCAGAACAAATAAAGCAAAAATTCCAAAAAATAAAAAAAGTATAGATATATTACGGTACATTAGTTGACGCCAATTAAGATAGTCCTCTGAGTTGTATGGGCGCTCATACAATTAGAGGACTAGTTTCTGGGTACAGAACTATTTAGGTACTTATACGAATGAAGCTCCTTACGGAACTCTCGGTGCGCGAGTCCGACTCGCTCTTGACCGGTTTTTTGGTCTGAAACCCACACAAAGGAAAACGCTCTCAAGTCAGAGGAAAATTATTTTACTTTATTAAAATGTCTGCCACAGTGTACTCTGGTAACACCTCTCAGCAGGCATGTTATCAAAATTCATACATTTTATATTTTCCTCGGTGTTACGTTCTCCAGAGATTTGAAACATAAGGCACGGCTCAATAACTTGACAGTTTATTGTCCGCAGAAACTCGTGCGTGTAGTCTCCTCGTCGAGCCCTAGTTCATAAATATTATGTTTTGTAAGAATAAAATGTTGCACATCTCAGACATAATATTGGGAGAGAATTTTTTAAACAGAAATGACTATTCATATTTTATTTTAAAGTACCTAAAGCAATGTGAAAATACAGAATACCCGCGAAATATCTAGCACATGCAAGGGAAGGAACACGGGTGGGTTTTAGTTAGTAAGAGTCTGACACGACCTTCCGCTCCGCCCAGAGCGAAATCAGAGAGGAAATCATCAAATGACAGAAGTCATTTGATGATTTCCCACCCAAAAAAAATAAAAAAGGGGGTAATCTCCGAAACTCCCTGTCGGATTTGAAAAATTATTTTTAGTAGTTGTATACTTTTGTTTACTGTACTTTAATTTAATAATGTGTTTGTGTCTTTGTCTTTAACTTATGTAATCGGCCTAGGCCGTTTTATGTTTAAATAAATAAATAAAAATAGTTTGGAAATTCCAAAAGTGCACGCCTCATAACACACGTTCATAAACGAAAAAGAAATTCAAAACATAGTTTCTAACAAAAATTAACAATTTATCACTTTTTATGAAGTATGTTTTGACTGCTGTTTTACCCATCAATATGGGTAAATTTCTAACCTCGCAATCCTTATGTAATGTCAAAGACTATTTATTTTGATATTTACGTTGTGGGTTGCTAGGCAACACATTAAGTCAAGGTTGGAAATATTTAGATAAAGATATTATATTTTAGTTAGTATTTTATTAATTATAATTAAACTACTTTGAATAAAAGAGCCATTTTCAATAGGGTTCCTTCTATGGCCAAAACCAATGTATTAAAAAAAAAATTGACTCAATTAATTGATTTTATCGCAAGCTACAATGTTTTCAAGTTTCACAAATTGACGGACAGGATTTTTTTTTCAACTATTTTGATGTTTTTTTCATTTCTGCTGCATTAAATCAATTGTTAAAAAGTACAGTATTAATTTCCATTTAATCATCTATACAATGGTATATAAATTAAGTAGGTTCTGTGTACTAGCAGGAGTGTAACAATAAAAACAGTTGCAGAAATGGGGCAAAAAATATTTTTCGATCGTAGAGCACACTCTAATGCTTCGCATTATGAGCCGTGCAATAATAATAGATTTAGTTAGGTACAGCATATTATGCACAGTTGAGATAATAACTACCTATTGAAGATTTTATTACTAGAAACAGGATAAGCATCAGTTATGCACGACTTTAAGAATATTCTTAGATAAGGCTTACATGGTTGTCTTCTGCGCTGAAGTAGTACCTGAAAAAAAAAACAAATCTCATTAAAATTATTTTTCCAACTTATTCACCACCATAATTTTCATTGCGATATTTTTATTACGTAGGATGAATTTGTAGCTGGATGAGCTACAAATTCATCCTGTTCCTGTTGCTCAAACCGACGGGCGTTTCAGTTTATTTGTACACTTTACATACGAGCAGTCGAGCACACGTGCTTGCGGGTTTTAAAAATAAACTGAAATAAATATGTAGATTTTTTCTCTTTTACATAAAATGCTTCTTTTTATTTTTTTAAACATTATATTGATCAAAAAAATATTGCGGCGCTTAAGTATGTAAACCAATTTTGTTTTATTTGGAAAAAATATAGGTGTCGTCAATACAGGACAAATTAACTGTATACTACGTAGCCAAGCATTCAACGTAGTCAACATCACCACGGTGTTTATTTTGTGCATATGCAACCCTATTTAAGATTTAAGAAATCATTACATACTTACCTCTAAATCAAGCAACAAATCAACAAGTGAGTTGCTATGACAACAAATAGAAGAGAATACAAATAGACCAAATCATCTTCGGAAATTGTCACATTTGCCTTTGTATAAATTGCCAAAAGTTAATAATGAATATGGTAAAAGGGCCTGGACGTATGCCCTTCCAAACATTTTGGATAATTTACCAAAAAACATTGCTATAAAACTAGAAAATAAAAAAGCTCGACAAATTAAAAACATTTTAAAAGCATACTTTACCGTGCAAAAGTTTAGAATGGAGGAGGGGCCTGCGGGTGGGTCCACTACCGGCCAAAGTCGCTTGTGAGTTGTAATAATTGTAGTCTGTGCTCGTGAGTAACGCATTATTTTTTTTGATAGCGCACATAATCTTCATATAAAAGATTGAGCGTTATTGTAACGTCAAAAAAAAATGTATTTTTTTTTATTAAATAAATAGTTTGAAATTTAATTTTTATTTATTTATGTTGTATTACACAAGCTATTTTCATACCCAAATTGACATGTAGGGCCCTTTGTACACACACGTTTTTGTTGCCGTGAAAAACTAAGGTTTATACGCCGTGTGTAGGCACGGTCGTCAGTGTTGTATGGATCACTATGGAAGCTTGTGGACAGACACGTTTTTTCTTCGGCGCGATTTATACCTCGTTCCGTAAAAAAACCGTGTTACAAAGGACCTTTTGTAGAAACCTACTTACAGAAATAAAACCACATAAATATAACATCACTCTTTGTTTCCCAGAAGGCTTAGGCAGCGGTGTACTTATAGCAGATACAACCACATTTTGCCAGTTATGTTTAAGTCCCATGTAATAGGGGGCGAGCCTAATTGCCATTAACCGGACCCAAATCCAGACTCCGGGCTGCTACTGAGGAATTCCAGATAGAAAAACCCAATAACACTTTGCCCGACCCGGGAATAGAACCCAGGAGTTCATGCTTAGCAGTAGCGCTGAACCTTAACCTTTCTGAGAAATGAAATCATTTATTATTAAACAAAATCACACATAAAATTCATTTCTAACAAACCTACAACTACGTATCCTTGTCACACAGTACCCAGTTTGAACCCAGTGAACCACAAACTGACTCACGCTTATTCTATTGTGAGGTAACTCTGTGAGAAGGAAGCAGTGTTGCATTCGAGAAAACTTTCAAACTAGATTTGTCTGAACGAGATCACTGTTTGGAAAAGTTCTCATGTTTATTTGGAAACGTAGAGAAATACTTTCGTGAAAATCAACTGCACAAGAATGAGTGACGTTTATTTTATAGTAGCTTTTCCCCGCAACTGTACACTATACTATAGTATCAATCAATCTGCCTAGCCTTTTTCCCAACTATCTTGGGGTCGGCTTCCAGTCTAACCGGATGCAGCTGAATACCAGTATTTTACATGGAGCGACTGCCTATATGACCTCCACAACCCAATAACTGGTACCCCTTGGTAAGACTGGTGTCAGACTTTCGGGCTTCTGACGACTCGTAACGACACTGTACTATAGTATATACCTACATAACGCAACATAGCATAATCAGCCTATAATGTTCCCACTGCTGGGACACAGGCCTCCTCTCTGTGAGCGGGAGTGGACTATAATCCACCACGCGGGCCCAGTGCGGGTTGGTAGATGTCACATGCCTTCAAATTTTTTATTCTAGGACACGCCGTTTCTTCACGATGTTTTCCTTCACCGTTTTGAGAGCCGTGGCGATGACATAATTTACACAAGATAAAGCGCTTGACTGTACAGGTCCACTCAAATCTGTGTGGTTCTTTCCTCCAAAGACCATTTCAGACACTAATCTACATGGTTCTCATATGGCTTGACCAAGATAATGTCTGGACTTTAAAAGAGACTGCGACCTCTGAGTTTGTTTCGGCCTTTCTTCTCAGAGTAGTCAGTTAGGAAACGTCGACATCATCTAGCTTATTTTTAATACTTTTTAATTTGACGTGTAAAAGTGATCCCGATATCCTATTTACAGAATAAGCAATTTCATTTCATTTCAGGGTTCAAACCTACGATCTCTAATACGTAAGTCGCGACCGTTACACTGGGCCACCATTGCTCCAACACAACATAAAACCGTGAAATCCCAAATAAAAACTTTAACTTACTACCGAAAAAGATATTATGAATAACAAAAACCATTACTTACGCACATAGGTACATGAAGCTATTATATAGTTTCGCTAACATTACCTAAAAACTTCGCTCAACCTTTGAAACAATTACAAATATCTACATAATACGTACAATAAAGATACATAGGCATCATATCACCCACGCTTTGTGGATATCGTTCCAAGCGCAGAAGTTCAAGGCTGCTTCAAATAATAGGAAGTGCCTTCATACGGGTTGAAATATGTACAGAAATGTATAGGGCAGCTCCATGTGAGTGTGGATATAGAATATACATTATTTTGTGTTATATTTATTTATTTATTTATTTAACACTTAATGCACAGAAATGTACAGAGGCGGACTTAATGCCATAGGCATTAAAAAATAATGAATTAATTTTATATAAATTTTATAAATTCTTGTAAATGTTTAAAAATGCTTGATAGCTTGATGCTTGATTTGATTGTAAGACATTTTAAACATGATTTTTGAGTAGACGATACATGAGCGTTATTTTCTATTATTTTCCACAGAACGTACAATTTGGAGCCATGCAAAGCTTACACAAACAATTCAGTGTGTCTTCTTGGGTTCAAATAATTTGGCATGTTATATGTAGCTATTGTTTTAGGTATAACGTGTAACGGAAGTTTGACTGAAGGCAACGCTTAGTATGCCACTGATCGATACACCGTTTATTTCGGTCTGTTTCCATTTTTTCAACAATATTTCAAGTTTACCTTCACTCAATATCCAGCGAACTGTGTTTACCTAAGCAGGTTTATACCTAAAACTGTGAAAAATATACATCGTGTAGCTAGCAAGTCCTGACATCTAAAACAAACTTGTTCATAAAAGTTAAACGCCATATTGAAATATCCTGTGAGCACTACATTATTGCTGACAGCAAAGTGTCGATTGACCTCGGTTGACCTTTACAACTTGTACTCAAAGTTGATTGGTAAGTCGTCGATTGTAAAGGGTAGTTTAGAAGAAGTTAAAGTCCACAATTTGAGTTCAAATGTTATTGTATGAAGTCTTCAGACATTTCGGGATAAGGTTTTCTTATTTTAGCCAAGATATTTGAATTTGTGGAGTTGCTACTTAGATTTTTGTTCCTAAAGATCTGTTTTATAGTAGTGTTTGTTGTGATGTGTTGTTGTTGTTTGTGGGATGTTCAGGCATCCCAGATTTATTGAACGATTACCTAAACAGGCTGTATTCTTCCGCACATTTTTACCCGTCGTTTGTCTCCTTATAGTTTTTATGTACAGGTTTATCATTCTTCCACATCGACAATCATACATACATACATAATCAGCCTATTAATGTTCCCACTGCTGGGGCACAGGCCTCGTCTCTATGAGAGGGTGTGGGTCGTAATCCACCACGCGGGCCCAGTGCGGGTTGGCAGATGTCACATGTCTTAGAATTTTTGGTTCTAATAAGACATGCTGGTTTCCTCGCGATGTTTTATTTATTTATTTAAAGGCTCACCAACTAAATACATACGCAGCGTTAACCCAAAGTCTTTGTAATAACATAGATCTCGCATGTATCTAAATTACAGGAAAGCACAACACTTACAATTAGCGTACTAGAACATCATTAAAACATTAAACAAATATTAAACAAATCGCTCGACGCGCCTAAAAAAATCAAAGAATAATTTAAAAACATCAAAATAATAAAACAATTTAAAATAAATAATAATGTTAATTACTGTGTTACGTTACAACAAAACATTATAAATTCTGGGTTTTGTCATAATAACTCTTTACATTTTATTAAGTATATTTTTCTTAAATAAACACAATTTACCACCGAAAACATCAAGTTCGCAACTGTGGAACAAGTCATTGCATCTTCGGAGGATATAGGAAAGAGGGACATTGTACCCGTATTTGTTACGACTGGCTTTTTTTTCCTTCACCGTTTTGCGAGCAGTGGTGATGAAATTATTTATACAAAGTAAAGCGCCTGCTGGGGTACGAACCCACGACCTACAACTCGTAAGTAGTGGCCGATACCACTGGGCCACCACTGGTCTCAATGACATGTAAATACATGGACGAATTGGAAAAGTTCACGAACATCAATCCGCCTGTTCCATACTATGAAGTTATCGGCAACTACTAGTAAGTCCTACAGATCGATAAAAACCTATGGCTAATGTCAACAAACTCCAAACTGAGGCAAAACAAATGCCCGAAGTCTACCGTGATATGAACTGAACAGAACGAGCTACCACAGAAGAGAAACATAAAGAGAGTCCACTAAATAGAAATCTGTCTAGATGGTCTAGCTGTCACTAGCTCTACTGCTGAACATGAGGTCCTGGTTTCGATTCCCAGGTCACGTAAAATGTGATAACATTTTCGAGTCGAGTGTTGAGTAGTCGAGTGATAACTGGACTTCTTCAATCTTATACTTAGGACCGCAGCTACTTATTTTTTCGTTCAAGCACACCAAAACCCAATTAGCAGGAGCCATTCACTTGGGTACAACCAAGATCATTACACTACCCAGGAAACCAGCGAGGTAATTCCGTAACACACTTTTAGCAACATATTTATGTTGTTTAGCAACATAATGAAGCAATGGACTAGAAATTTCCTTCAAAATCCTTCGGAGTATGATTGAATAGGGATGATACACCAAAATCTTTTGTTGTCCGTCAGGTAGATTATTAAAAAATATTGAATACGTATTTTTTCTTTTTTTTGCGTAATCAAAATATCACTCCCTGGTAGATTTTATACTGACTTGTGACATAGCGAGCCCCATTTTACTGCGTTTTATCGAACCCATTTTTTATTAATATTATAAATCAAAAATATGAGCAGTGGTGGCCCAGTGGTATTGGCCCTGACTTACGAGTTGTAGTTCGTGGGTTCGAACCCAAGCAGGCGCTTTACTTTGTGTAAATAATTTCATCACCACTGCTCTCAAAACGGTGAAGGAAAACATCGTGAGGAAACCGGCATGTCTTAGAACCAAAAAATTCGAAGACATGTGACATCTACCAACCCGCACTGGGTCCGCGTGGTAGATTACAGCCCACTCCCTCTCATAGAGACGAGGCCTGTGTCCCAGCAGTGGGAACATTAATAGGCTGATTATGTATGTATGTATGATTGTCGATGTGGAAGAATGATAAACCTGTAAATAAAAACTATAAGGAGACAAACGACGGGTAAAAATGTGCGGAAGAATACAGCCTGTTTAGGTAATCTTTCAATAAATCTGGGATGCCTGAACTATTAAAATAAGAGGCTATTATGGATCGAACACAGGCCTGTGTCCTAGCAGTGGGAACATTAATAGGCTGCATGTATGTAAATCAAAAATACGTGTTTTTTTTTTTTTTTTACCTTCTACGGGGAAGCTCTTGGCCTGCATCTCACCTGATGATCACGCCAAAGGTGGAAGCGAACTTCACCCGGAATCCTCAACCACAGAGGAACTGGCTATCTTATCTCTAACTGCCGAAACACAACAATGCGGTTAACATTGTTGTTATGGCGACAGACTTAGATAAGATGGTGGTAGCTAGCCAGGCGGACTTAGAAAAAGCCCTTGGTTGTTCAATATATTTTTATCATCTGACTGACGGACTAAATTGTTTTTTTTCCCCAGTCAACAGCCCTATTCGATTGCTGGAGTGAGTCTTCTGTTGTTCCTATTCCATATCCAAAGTAAATCCACTCACGTGACCGTTTTTATCAATATTTGTGTCAGATCGATCGGAGGGCGTGTGGGCGAGTGTTTCCTTCCACTATGCCACCTATAGCAGACAAGGACTGTGATTGAAGACATGGAATAAAGCTCTTACGGTAATTACACGTGTCTAAGGTACAATCCGCTTATGGAAACATTGATTATTTTTGGAGTTTGTCGCGTTAAACTCATTACTTCTCACATCAATAGTCTGCTGCTTTATCAACTTCATGAAATCGAACTCGTCTTTTTGACTTCAAAACGCTCGCTGACCTTAAAAAACTACCCCAGACATGACAGCTACTTAAAAACAAAGCGAAATTAGGCAAAAAGCCAAGAATACTACCTTATACGTTAGTGGAAGACGATTCATATCTGACTGAAATGAATATGCAATAGGCTGGTAACGTGTCTTAGTAGGTCGGCACAGTAAACTAAGTATTTACGCATTAGGTATAATGTATATACAGACAACTAGGAATTGGTATTATGTAACATGCTCTTACCTTATCTATTTTTGGAACGAAGTTCCCTTTCGCGCGTTGCGAAAGGGGGCTAGACGGAAAAAATTGGGACCAAAAGTTGTAACGACATTTTTTATTTTTTATTATAACGCCATCTGTGAGCGACCACAGGTACTAATTAGTGGCATGCCTTTGTGAGGTTCATTTTTTTATTATAACGCCATCTGTGAGCGACCACAGGTACTAATTAGTGGCATGCCTTTGTGAGGTTCATTCCATAACTTCGTTCCATCCGGGTGTCCCTTGATACCTCTCAGCTTTTTTTTATTATTTAGCGGTCATTGAGATCGCAAAAAAGAAATAAAAAGCATGTACCATATTTTCAAGTTGAATTTTGTTACATTATTCTTTAGCGTCATCATTTGCCTAGCCTTTTCCTAATTATGTTGGGGCACGCTTTCACCCAAAAAAAAACTCTGCTGAACAACGTAAATAACGCAATAAATGCTGCATACTAATCTGTTCAACTGTCAAAATGAAACAGATTAGTCTAAATAATTTACGAAAATGTGTTACGCAATTAGATGGGTTCACTTATTTACTTCTAATCTCGTAAATTAAATGTTTTTTCAACCACATACAAACGATCTCATGAACAAAACGTTACCTAAACAAACATTACTTCCGAAAGCTATTCGAAAAACGACTAGAACCAAGATGTAACAGAGTTCCACGGTCTACTAACAACGAGGCGTAGTTCAGAAGTATGAATATTTCATATCAGTTTATTATTCAAGCGGGGTGCATAGAACATTAGGACTAGACAAATGGCGACTTCCCACGGACGTATGAAGTATCTGAACATTTTATAAATTTGGAGGGACAATCTACCATAGTTTGAGAATGTCTCAACCCATCTTCTACTGAAAATTTCGTATTGTAGTGTTGTATAATGTAGAATAATGTAGTAGTCTGGCCAAACGAAAATTGAAATAATCAAAACGGTTCAAAGACCTCTTGGTGGTCACTGTTGTTAAGGGGCCTAGATTTCTTTTAAACTCCAGAAATGTCTAAACGTAATGGAATAAAGTAAAATTACTTTATTCCATTACGTTTAGATATTTCTGGAGTTTGGAGATTCACGGAAATAATGAATTTTTAAGCAAATTCATTGCAATGCAATGTAATGTGTGTTGTGTGTGTGTATGTGTGTGTTTTTGTGCAATGTTTGTTTAAAATACAATAGACGATGTATATCTAGTAACTTAATCCGCTTAACCGTTCTTAAAGAGTTAGAGAACCCTGTAAGAAATCGACACGTGTTTCGCCTCTCAACGAGGCATCCTCAGGACGACGATTGACCTGTTGCGAACTCGGACACGAAGTGTTATCAACGCGAGCCGAACGCAAAGTGAGCTTCAACCGCCCGTCACCCCCACTTATATAAAGCTCACTTTGCGTTCGGCTCGCGTTGATAACACTTCGTGTCCGAGTTCGCAACAGGTCAATCGTCGTCCTGAGGATGCCTCGTTGAGAGGCGAAACACGTGTCGATTTCTTACAGGGTTCTCTAACTCTTTAAGAACGGTTAAGCGGATTAAGTTACTAGATATATATCGTCTATTGTATTTTATGATGGATTTCCGCAAGGTCACGCCTGAGTCAATTAACAATGTTTGTTTGTGTAATGCAAAGTTATTTTTTTGTTTATTGCAACTTAAGCTCACTTCAGTACATAAGGCAACGTGTAGCTAAAAGAATGAACATTTAGATTGGAAAGGGCATGACCTCCTTTATGACTATTACCTACCTGACCACTATATAATCTAGCGACGGTAAAACACCAAGGGACAAGGGATTTCAGTAAAACTTCAGCAATATTCGGTAGTTCTCGTTACTATAACTATTCCTCTGGCGATAGTGCAGAGCTCGGATAAACTTTCACTAAGTCTCTTTGAAATACTCCGACCTAATGATAAGTATCTATTTGAGGAAGATCGGTGACCGCTAACGTTTGTATATTACGTTTTTCTTTTGAACATTTCTTGTATTACTGTGCTATGAAAAATGTGTTGCTGTCTGTGAATTTGTGAGATTAAAGTCAGGGATTTTATCGTTTTGCAAAGTGACTTGCAACTTAAATGGTCCGTATATTCAAATGGCTAAAATAACTATACTACGGCAAATTGGCGTAGTGTGTCATTTTGATAAACAATTAATTTCACTGACTGTACCTATTAACTACAACAAAAAAATACAGAAAAATGCAGTTTTAAAACCAAGCAGTTTTATTATTATATTTTATTATAATAAATATTCCCTTAAGACTATTCTACGTGACGTGGCTCATTAAAAACAGCAAGTTTTTATAAAACTGCGCTGAATTTCTCCCACAGCTAATGAATCTGATCTCAGGTGGCCTTTTTACACTAATTAGAAGTTATTTCACAGTTTTACTTTATTTAATAATAGCTTTATTCATTTAGACAAACTTTTAGGGCGAATTTTACTGATTAAAATATTAAATTTAATTCCACGACTTTTGTCATAGCGAAGCAGCAATTTTCCTGTGGATAGTTGAAGTTTATTAAATCAAAGATATTATTTAGAAATATATTATTTTTAATTGTACAACAAAAGTAGTTTATTCTTTTAAAACGGGTACATTAACCCTTGAATATTTCGTAGTCATGAAAACAGCACGTGCATACTACCTGAAATGTTTAAAATAACAATACATTCAACCCTCCACCCGCAAACAGGAAAATACACGCGTTAGTTTTCCGATATTTTGATTGTTACTGGCGGAACGACCCATAAAGTTAAATTGACCTTAATTTTACAGTTTGTCGGCTGGGAATAATGGCACCATTGATGCTGGAAAATTGTTTAATTTTGATTCTAGTATCGTACACGTTGCTTTCAACGCGATTTCCTGTATAGAACGGACCAGACAGGCTCTTTCTGTAGGTGACAGTTTCTTTTAAAATGAACACAAAGCGTATTGCAGTTGGAGTGCGATACTATTGACCAGAGTCACCTGTTAGTGTCTAAAGTGTCCGTTACCATGGATTCAGTACGTGATTCTGTACGTGATTTTGACATTTTTCAAGAGTTATTTTTTAAATAATCAGCTGCTCCATACGTTTTGACTGCGTATTGCACTTTTCTATGAAACAGCATTTTTTTTTTAATAACCGACGAAAAATTTTAACGCAGGGGGATTCAGAATCAGGTACCAAATCCATGGTAACAGTTTTCGCTTGGATGTCCCCTCCACCCTGTATAAGTGGGACCAACACAGTAATAAAAAAAAAATAGTCTGTCCCATACAAAACTTCAACATTCGACATGTTACACCTCTCGACTCGACGTATGGGACAGCTTCTGTTTCGGAATAACGATTTTGGTTACGTGCAAGCTGTTCAGTTTTATGGTGTTTCCCACACCTTTAAATATTATCACACATTTCTGACACACGATGTATAAAAAATCCATTGTTGCAAATAACGTGGCCCCGTGCTATGCCCGTGGCCAAGTAAGTTAAAACAAGTACCTAGGTACACAATACCATTGACTTAAAAAGAAGAAGAGCGTAATGATACCAACTTTTTTTTTTTTTTGTACTTTGCCCCACACTAGGAATTTCTCCTGTATTGTGGGTGCGTTTACAAACATTTAAATTCACATACACAAACAGCCAGACCCGGAACAACTACCTGTAGGTCATACAAATATTTGTTCCTTGCGGGGATCGAACCCGCGACACGCAGCGCAGCAGTCAATCGCTTAACCACTGCGCCAACCGTGTCGTCAAACGTTTTCCTCAACCACATTGAAATACATGAATAATCAACAGTCTGACAATATAAATTGAAACAATTATGAAATCCAAAGCAGACCACTCCCATTCAGTCTAAAGAAGTCAATATTCTTCTGTCAATGTCTACAAAAGTCTCCAACCGTAAGTAACAATCGTTCTAAATTATAAAGCTAAATTAATTTAAATAAGTGAATGAACTGCGAGTAATCCAAGTCAGGCGGCATAAAAACTCTGTCAAAGAAAATTCGAAGATATTAATTTAAAATACATTCGCTAATCCTTAGTTCTTCCTTCTTTTTTACGCGAAAAAGAAAGAAGAACTCCGAATAATATTTGTGTTCAGTCGCAACTGGGTACTGGGTAACACGTATTCAATTATATTTTAATGGCATTGTATACGTAGAACTGTTGATTAGGAAATATATTTAAATATCTTCGAGTTTTCTTTGAATGGATTAAAACTACGTCTGTGGTTACGGAAAGAAAGAAAAAAAGAAAAATGCATTTATTAAATTAAAAATTAAAACTACCTAAAAGCGATTTCGTCTGGGTTCTCCATTGTTTTATTTGTCCCCTAATCGCCCCTTAAGGCTTCCTATTCATGATGCCGAAGCCGCACCGGTGCCAGACTGCATGTTTTTGTATACTAATGAAAATCACTCATTCGCCGCACCGCCGCCGCACAGGAGCCGCGTTTTAACACTCATTCTGAGATATTCTGATTTTTTTTCAACGATCCGGCGCCGGCGCCCCTCCGGCTTCATGTACAGGAAGCATTACGACGCTGGGCATATACCCATAGTATGAAATCTCAGAAGCAACTGCTCATAGGTGCTATTCAGTAAAATCTATTTAATGAGCTTCACACAATTTCTAAAGCCAACTCATTTGTTTTAAAAATCATCATTGGCATTTTGCTTAGTATCATTCGAATCTCGAAGTGAACAATAAACTAATTGCGGTCTAAGGGTGCTAACACTTATCGGTGCCGACTACCTGGACTGAACCATACAGGTTTAAGCCTTTGCCGGTGTGAGAGTGAGACAGATACATGCCAGTGACCTTGAGTGGTTAGCTTGCGTGTTCTGTACTGAGCTCACGCAACGCGTCGTACATCCAGCCAGTAATAGAACCCGCGCATCAAGGAGCGCTGTCACCAATTTGACGCATTATTAATTTATTATACAATAAACAGAAGGTATTTTAATAAAACTCGTAGATTAAAAGATTAATATTTTAATTATCCTTAAAATGGTGAAGGTTTCAGAATAATGCGCTTGACAGCTTTTGAGTAATTATTACTTTTTTTTCCGCGTTGGACACAACTTTACAAATTAATTTCACTATGTAATGTAAACATAATCTAAAATATTCGTAGATTAAATTATTAAGAAAATGCTCTAATTTAACATATATTTTTTCTAAATCATTAACACCACTCGTTTAGACGTAATTTCCGGTATAAAATCAATAAAAGTAGCTTGTCGTCGCCTTGTGCGGGAAACCTGTTTCTTTATGTAAACACCGTCCTGCACCAATCGGTTCCAGCCTGCACGGGTTTGTCTGTGTCTGAAACCTGTTTTTTTAATGTAAGCACCCTTAGACACTTGATCAAAATTACCATAATCAGTAAGAGAACAACCAGAAATGTAATACCCAAGAAAAAAACCTTCCAACATAAGATACTATTATACAATGTAGAGTGGATTTCATTACTGTCAGTCATTCCCCTGACAGTTTAAGTCCGTCCCTTCATCAAAATAGCCCTGATCCCTGGGGACTAACCCTGAAAGGACCCTTCCGTCTTACAAGAACTTAGAGTGACAATAGATTGAGTGATGATTGAGATGTTGTGGTATTAAATGACTAGCTACTACTTGGTTGACCTACTATCAACTATTAGAACTAAAAGTTACGTTGTTTTTAAACATTATGTATTCTCACATATTCTTTTTGCCACAAAAATATTGTATAGCTTAATTTTCTTATTCTCGCAATACCCATACATTTCTTTAATGTTTTGTTTAACCCGTAAAACACTTCCGGTATTTGAAACAGTTCACCCTTGAACTTCCGCGCTTAGAACGATATCCGATCCACTTATACCTTCGTATTTATACCTTCAAATATTAGTTTTTGTTAAAGGGCAAGCTTTAATAGTTAGTATCAAAACTATGACTTCATGTATGTAATGTAAATATTTACTATGTATTGCGTTTTTATTTTGTATACTTTTACAATTACTCTGATAGATCAAGTTAAGCACTTGATCTATGAGAGTAATTGTAAAAGTGACATTATTTTTTTAACGTTTTATTTAGACAACAAAAATCATTAATTTTATAAAGAGTGGATTTAAAAGAGTTCTGTAACCAAGCAGTTACTTGCACGTTCCTATCCATTTTTATACGATGTAACTTCGTTACTTATATTGACACTAAACTGATTCTAACCTAGAAGAACTGAGCAGAATATCCTACAGCGTCAGTACTTTGTTGCAATCATAATTATTATCATCATTCAGCTGAAAGACGTCCACTGCAGCACATAGGCCTCCCCCGTTCCTACGCTTCCCGCATCCAGCGGTTGCATGCAGCAATGCTGCAATGCTTTGAACCAACTATTGTCCAATACTCCACATGTAATCCCTGTGGCATGGCATGGCCATTGTTTGTCCATACGACAAAGGAAGATTAGCTTCATACGCATAGCTCCGTCGGATCGCGTTTTGGTTTATCTGAGAAATGTCTTGTACCACAGGTTCTACGCCACTTCATTCTATCATACAAATACAATCAATGTCAGGGGTTTCTTCTTTTATCGCTATGTTTCCGTCGATATTTTGCACTCGTATCTTTATTACCGAAATAAAAACTGAAAGAGCTCGTGGCTAAGTAATAACAAACACACGGTTCGATCCATCAGGTTAAGCTACACTTGCCGGGGTTGGTCTGTGGATGGATGACCATCTTAACATACCGAGACTCCTCCGTGCCTCGGAAAGCCGTAGGTCCCGGCTGTCATTGATATCTTTGACAGTCGTTACGGGTCGTCAGAAGCCCGAAAGTCTGACAACCAGTCTTACCTAGGGTATTACGGGTAAGGGTTGTGGAGGTCAGATAGGCAGTCGCTCCATGTAAAATACGGTATTCAGCTGCATCCGGTTAGACTGGAAGCCGACCCCAACATAGTTGGGAAAAGGCTAGGCAGATTGATTTTAATTACCGGAATAAAAAGCGACTTGCCTGTTTATAAATTATTTCGTTCTGAAATAAATGTTTATACTCAAAAACAATTAGAATACTGTAGATCTTATCGTTCAATACCATTCATTTGACACTTGGACACAATTCACCACCACCGGACCAGTATTAATATAATACGGGTTTTCAGAACAATACAATGTTACTGCTAACTGATTTATAATATTCCTTCGAACTATTTGTAGATTTCTGGCAGTCGTTACGGGTAGTCAGAAACCCAAAAGTCTGACAACCAGTCTTACCAAAGGGTATCGTTTTAATTAGTTACTGGGTTGTGGAGAAAGCGTAGGCAGTCGCTCCATGTAAAATTCTGGCGTACAGTATTATACATAGAAGAAAGAAGAATATGAAACGTAATTTTTTATGCTTACTCTCCTAAATTATCATTAACAAACATTGTAACAAACTGCCACGTCAAGTTGTAATACGCGTTAGTAAAATTCGGCTGTTATCGGGTTGTTTATGTTGGGCCACATTCTGTGCCGCTGAGTGTATTCTGGTATGCATCTGGTAAGAGAGTAAAAGCTGACCACTACAAAGTTGTCAGCAGGCTACGCTGATGATGATTCCTCCATTAAAGAACTATCCAAGCGCACACTTTGTTCATCCTCATTTCTACTCGTCAGACAATTGCGAGGTGCCTCGGGGAGCGGTCGTTTCGCTGCCAATTTAAGTCTCGCTGCAATCCACTCGGATTAGTTTTATCGTATAGGTAGTCCTTGGAATTCTCGAACGTCCGTCATGTGACTCTTATATCAATGTAATAAGGTATAAATTGCAATGATTGATGCGCGTTTGCGAAATGTAACAATTATACACACCTACTAATATATTGTCTACTACAGTTTTCAGAGATTAATATAAACAAAATAGGTAAGTTCGTTGTTTCGTAAAACAAAACAAACAGTTTGTGAGATTCATGTTTGTAAACGCACCCACACTGTCGAAATTCTAATAACGGTTTTCATGGAAACTGAAACGTGTCCCTGAGGCCTGAAGCGAAAAAAACGTTTTAACCTCGTGCCTCCCTCCCTAGAATAGAATTGTTCTGTGTAAAAGGGATCACGAAAAAAAAGAAACTGATAAGTATTACTGTTAATAAAATTATTACAGTGATTTCAATTTCAAAATTAATTTGTAAATCCCAAAGTGCTTGAAACTCCAGGGCTGAAAAAAGTAAAGTAAACCACTAACTAATCTGTAACAGTCTCTAGTTTTATTTTAATTAGTACTTGGAAGGAGCAAACTTCGTGATATTACATGAATAACTTTATTGGAAAAACTTATCTTTACTTTGAGTACCTAATTAGGTTTTTACGACTAACGAGGTTAAAATATAGCCTCTGCTTTGGCCCGTTTGGCGACTTAATCATAATACTATAGACGTAATTATTTGGATTGGAGTTTGGAAAATGGACGAAATACATCACAATCGACGTTAATCTTTATAAAAGAACACGTAATCAGGTTCAGTAGGACGTACCAACTATGCACGTTTAAAAAGGTACATCTCATCATCATCATCATCAGCCTATTAATGTTCCCACTGCTGGGACACAGGCCTCCTCTCGGTGAGAGGGAGTGGGCCGTAATCCACCACGCGGGCCCAGTGTGGGTTGGTAGATGTCACATGTCTTCGAATTTTTGGTTCTAGACATGCCGGTTTCCTCACGATGTTTTCCTTCACCGTTTTTGAGAGCAGTGGTGATGAAATTATATACCTACACAAAGTAAAGCGCCTGCTTGGGTACGAACCCACGACTCGTAAGTCTAGGTCGATACCACTGGGCCACCACTGCTTCAAAAGGTACATCTAAACTAATTAAATACATACATATACGTAGTACATACATATTTTATATACAGCTAACATTGCTTGTTGTTAGAGGCATGGGGTCTCAATTCGAACAAATTATAATTAGTCTTGAAAAAAGATCATAGATGGCAGCATAGGTAACAATTATGAAAACAGTAACTAAAAAGCGATAAACGGAAGATTTTGGCTGAAGTAAGATTAGCAAAAATCAAAACTTCCTTGTTTAATGCTGATTTATCTATTGTAACTCATAAATCTCGTATTTTCAACAAAAAAAGATAAAACCTTTTTGTTTAGGGCTCTTTGCAATAGATGGCGTTTTACTCAATTTGTCATAACTGTAGCACATTTAGCCAGTCAATAGCCCGACTAGGGAGGTGTCATTTCTTTGTATGAGATTGGGTATCTGTACGTAGTATTATATTATCTGTGTTAGAGGTAATGTCTGGAATTATTGATCCGATTACATAAACTCAATCACTCAAAGGAAACTACACTGTGACCGAGTGCCATAATTATGATGTTTTATGGTTCAGTTGACTTTCACGCAGAAGCTATTAGTATTTACATAATACACTTACCATCACGCCTTGTTACCCCAAAGGGTTCGGTAGAGGTGAACCTATAAGTACACATTTCACCAGTTATGGTCCTAGGTTCAATACCCAGGACGGGCAAAGTGTTATTGGATGTTTCTTCTTTTGAGTGATTTCTTTCTCAGATTCGATTGATGTCTCAGTAGCAGCCCGGAGTCTGGAATTGTGCTCGGTTGATGGCAATAGGCTCGCCCCCTGTTATATGGGACTTAAAACATAACTGGCGAAATAGGGCTTATAGTATTTAATACCTTCGCAATTCACGATATTTCAGGCATGTGCCCAAAAATGCCATGTATGAACCAGAAATATTCGCCATTGACCCTTATTCATAGTATTACCGTTATAGACCCCTATAACGCTGTCCCTTCGTAGGGTCACCGATATAGCATGAATGACCGGTCTCATTACTTATTCATTAACTTGTGTTGCAGGTTATTACCGCAGATAATGTTGGGGTTAAAGTGTTTTTTGTTCTCGTGTTGTGGAGGTGCTCGTGGCTAAGTGAAAACAGCTGCACGGGTCGATCCAAAATTAAGCTACGCTTGCAGTTGTCGACTCGTGGATGGGTAAGCACTGTAAGCAGCCATTACATACAAATCGAGACCCCTCCGTGCCTCGGAAAGTTACGGTACGTCACGGTCCCGGCTGTCATTCGTAGATCTTTGACAGTCGTTACGGGTAGTCAGAAGCTCAAAAGTCTAGCAACCAGTCTTACCAAGGGGTATCATGTTACCCAGTAACTGGGTTGTGGAGGCTGCATGCGTTTAAACTGGAAGCAGACCCCAATAAAGTTGGAAGAAGACTAACAACATTCGCACTACTACAGAATTAGATAAAGGTTTCTCAAACTAGAAGTTTCAATTTCAATTAAACCAACAGGCACTTTTGAATTTCAATTAAACGAACAAGCACTTTTGAATTGCAATTAAACCAACAGGCACTTTTGAATTGCTACGGAATTTTAATTGCTAGTCAGAGAGTTTAAGGTAGAAGTTGACGTCTACGCAAAACCTAGGCTGATGACTTATTTTCATGAATAAATGTGTGGAGAATAGCTTTTCATAACTACAATAGAAGTACACAATAGTGCTACACATAGTTAAAGCGTTGCTTCTGTATAAATTTTCACGACATTGTCGTCACCTTTAGAACACTTTTCTACGAAAAATATGCGTTGTATACAATGTAAGTATGAACAATGATAATATTATTTCATTCATGTTGAGCTCACCGGCTTTTATGAGCGCCCACGCAAATTGTAGCACTCAGCGTATTAATAATAATTTTATTGTTACTTTAATGTTTCACAGAATTTTTATTATATTGAAAACAACAATTTCTAGTGGGTCACTTGACGTTTCGTGTGTGTTTGATTTTGGTTACGCACATAAATATTTGTCAATGGCAATTTGTGTATGTAGGTATATTGCGTAGGATGATTTGATAATTTGAATTTTCGCGAAAACGCTAGGGATAGTGCGAAAAAACAGATAATTAATTGTAAAATGGTTGAATTATTTCTGCGAGCAACTTGGTTGACATAAGTTAGGTCAGGTTAGAACTGTGACAAACCGAGCGCGAGCCGAGCAAGCAAAGCGAGCGGTGTCGCGGCAGCGGCCGGGGAGCGCCACTTCCAAGTTGCTCGCAGAAAATTTTTCGCCATTTTATAATTATCCGTGTTTTCGCAGTATCTCTAAGGTTTTCGCGAAAATTTCAAATTATCAAATCGTACTACGACATATACATACAAACTTACGCCTTCTTCACTTGGGGGTAGGTAGAACGCCACCTTACGTTACGCTCCTTTAGCTTCGTTTATATTCATACCTAATCTATGACCTAATTGCGTAATACACTATCAATCACAATCTGAATCATTTGAAAGAGATTGCTAATCCATTGGTTCATAAGTTCGAAAAAAGATCTGCTCAACAACGTAAATAACGCAATGAATGTTGTTGAACTGTCAAATGAAACAGATTAGTCATAATCATTTACCGAAAATATGTTACGCAATTAGATATCAGGTCTTATACGAACAAGGGTTGCGAGTACTGCGCACCTGACCTTTCTAAAGAAGATCACTTAAAAGGTCATACCCTCACAATATTAACGAAAAATAAGTTCTTAACCAATTGCTTGTTCTAAGAGTGGGTTTACATTAATATAATATTACAATCATCTGTTGCTTCAGCATACCCACAATTTTTTTTATTCCCGAAGGAATTAAAGGTTTCTTACATACATGACCTTATCTACACAATTACTTCAGCCTTGTCAATAACATTGTTCACTTCATAACTAATATTCTAAGTTTAATAACTAACTCATAAGGGAACTACAAAGTTTTATAAGTGGAACAGGTACTTCAACAGATACTTGAAGTTTTTAATTATGGAGGTAAATTATAATCTACTAGCCGTTCACTTCGAGTTGGCCGTCATCGGCCGTTAAAAACGACAACACAACTACTACTAACTATGACAAAAAAATCTAAGTGTAACCATGTTGTAATTAACATAAAATAAGGTTTAAAACAGTTTGTGATAATTATATGCATGGAAGTAGTATTAATAAGTTAATAAAAAGGTGATTAACAAGGTGGCGGTGCGGGGGCAGTGAACAGCTATTATTTATTTTTTATAACAGTAAATTATCCCTCTAATAATGTACTCCGCAGAGATAGGCAGAAGTGTTTAGTACCTACCTACACCCATAATATTTCACCAATAAAGCTCAAGTCCCAAGTGAAAGGGGACTGTTGCCATATTTTCATATCCTGTTCATTTCTGAAATAGGTATTATGCACCATTAGTAGGTATTTGGCACCATTTACAGTAAATAATTGTTATAAATTATTCTGTCTTTATTGTGTGCCTTATCCTGGGTCAAATAAATTTCTACTTCTTTTTTTCTTCTTTCTATATAAAAATATATAGAAGTTCGCAATTACTGATTCGTTAAGGATAAAATTTTCCTAAATTGCCTCTACGTGTTGGCCCTTTTCCCCAAACGTTTACTAGCAAAAGACCAAGAAATACACGATTCATGTGAAGTAAAGCAGGAAATTGTAATAATATTGCTTATTGATTGAACAGGATGTTCAATGATGTAGCAATTTGTAGGCAGTTATCGATGCCTCGATCTAATACGAGAACATATTTTTAGTAACACTAATTGAGATGGAATGAGAACGAACATCTGCTATACGGTTATCAAAACAACGGTATAAGGTTGATTACTCAATAATAATATTGATTTTTAATGAGTACAATTTGAAGGATTTCCGGCAAATAAAAAGAAACGCCCTTACAAAGCAAGGCCGTGCGCACTTTGGACACGAATTTGTAACGTACGTTAACGTACGATCGTGGTCGTACGAATTGAGTACGCTCACTGATTACGTTTTTCTCCGTCAATTAGGTAGTGTTATTAAAAATCTCAAAAAGTTCGGATTGTTTTCGGACATCGGAACTATACGTACGTATACTTACGACCATAGAATAGATAAAATATTTATTTTTTGCGTACGACTAACTCGCAATCTGTCTGCGCGCTCACTTAGTACTTGGAAAGTCGGGATCGTTCATGCGTGTTCGTGTGTGTACGTACGAGTAAAATTTGTACGGCCTAAATATAGCGTTAGAAGTGAGCTCGAGAGATTTTCAAGAGAAAGTGCAGTAGACTAGTCATTTAAATTGCTTCGAACGATATTCCAACAATGAATTAAAAACAAACCAAGAACATAAATCTCTGCCATGTTACAAGCAAAGTTTTACGCAGTCTGATCTTAGTATTTTATTTGCAACTTGGGACCTACCCACGTTGCTTCTAGAATAATCATTATTTATAAATCCGATCGAGTCTGCCAGTCAATCTTAAAACAAAAATCTTAATCCCTTCACATCACTAGTTTTTCAGAGTTAGTATTTTTCGCGCATTAGATCAATCTAATCTGGTGATCAGTCTTTTAAAAATACTAAGAGAAGAGACATCAAAGTGAGTTAAAAATGTGAAAAACAGTCCTAAAATAAATTACGACTACTTTGTTTTATGTCAAAGGCATAAGTCAACGAACTGCATGAATATTTTCATAATTAGTTATAATAACTGTCTCGTCATATGAAGGGCCAAAATTATTCGAAATTATTCGAGTAATTATTCGAAGCCGTCACTAGAGACAGAATTAATGAAGTGAGCGAGTGAAGGTTGAGCGCTCATACATATTGTTCTTGTTGATTATAAACGTCTATTGGTGTTATACTTTAACGGCAAATTGAAAAAACTGTGTCTCAGGATGAGAATATTGTATTCTAGTCATAAGCAACGACGCTGCGGAGACACGATGGTGATATCTGCCAATCGTGCTTATTACTAGTGCATTTTCAATGCATGCCATATCAGCATTTGCCTTTAAAAGGTTGATATTTTACGCCACTGATTCTTTGTTTTTAATACAAGACCGTAGATAGATTTAATACTCTTTGTAATGTACATCATAACAATAACAGATATAAATTTAGAAATTTTACATAGGGTGACACAATGGGCGGTCTTATCGCTAAAAGCGATCTTTTACAGACAACCTTTGGATGGATTAAAGGGAGAAGCTGAGACAATACCGCTGGTCGTCAGTGGTGTACCATTTACGTATATAAACGAAAAAACAGAGAGAAAGAAGAAGGAAAAAGAAAGAAAAACTTTATTTTTTCTTACTTTCTCTTATTTATATAAATATATATATTATACCGTACCTACATCCAAACTATGTAATATTATAAATGCGAAAGTAACTCTGTCTGTTTGTCTATTACCTTTTCACCCCTAACCACTGAACCGTTATGAAATTTGACAGATAATAATGAAGCCTGGGACCTAGAGAAGGACATCTTAGACTACTTTTCATCGGGGATGTTATTAATAAAACCGGTCAAGAGCCAGTTGGACTCGCGCACCGAGGGTTCCGTAAAGAGCTTCATTCGTATAGGTACCTAAATAGTTCTGTACCCAGAAACTAGTCCTCTAAATTGTATGAGCGCCCATACAACTCAGAGGACTATCTTAATTGGCGTCAACTATGTCTGAATGGGGATATCGCGATACCCTTTAATTTTCATCTTTATTTATTTTTTGGATTGTTTTCCTTTATTTGTGCTGTAAGACCTTGCATTTTGCCAAATTTCGTGATTCTAGGTCAACGGGAACTACCATATAGGTTTTCAACCCAAAACCTATAGGGTAGTTCCGGTTGACCTAGAATTGTCAATTTTGGTTAAAAGCAAGGTCTTACAGCACAAGTAAAAGGAAAAGTCCGAAAAATAAAAATAAAATTAAGGTAAATTTTGTTACTTACAAGTTTCCGCGAAAATCTAGCCCATATATTTCTATCGTGTTGACTCAGGACCTTGAATTTTATTAACCTAATACGGACTATAAACTTCAGTGTCTGATATAAATTTCAACTTGCTAGGTCCACCCATTCCTGAGAAAAGTGGTGGTGGTGACACACGGACCGACAGATGGACAATAGAGTGCTCTTATAAAGGTTCCTTTTTTGTCTTTGAGGTACGGAACCCTAAAAATGAAGAAATAAAAAAAACACAGACAAAATTGAGAACAACAGCCTATACGAAATAATACTTATAACATTTTCTATTACTATTTTGCTACAGGAAAATGGTCACACAAATAAATCATTCCGTTATCCCTGACAATCACCATGGTCTTAAGCAAAAATCCAATTAACGTAAACAAAGTGCTAATACAAATAAAAAGATTAGTTAAGTCTCTACCCACCTCTCAGAGAAATATCCTTAAAGGCGAGTAAATATCGTCACGTTTTAATTTCTCCTCTCCCAAACAAGAACCCTTCTCTCGCCCTTCGTTCGTCGAAGCCAGAAATACATTAATTGAATACCGGCCGCGGTGCAGAATTCTACACGTCTGGGAGGACCAACATTTTATCGAATCGATGGTTCTAAAAATAGATCCTCACCATAGAACGAGTAAAGTCTGCACATATGTGGTAAAACTTTGACCTTGAGCTGGCCTAGCGCAGTAGTGCGCACGGCGTTTCAATAATTCAATTGAAAGCCCAAAGCCAGCTTAAACTGGTTTTGTTACCACTGTCGACCGTTCTTACTAACTTTAACATTTTCGAGATCGACTAGTGATTTGGTTTTGCCGACTAACAATATAATCTTTCGGCGAAGCCTCTATACCAATTTCAACGGTTGTTTATCAAAACTTCCCGAACGTGTGGGCTGTTTGACCGATTTTTTTAAATGTCTTTAATAACTATAATTTGTTTCAAGTATAATATGATATGATGATGATTACTACACGAAATCATAAAAAATCCGGGTATCTTTTCCAATTGGGTTGCCATCGAGAAACGACATATAAAGTCCAGTACAAGTTGGGTGAGCTACTACTTATTAGATTATTAACGAGTACCTACCGTTCTTCAAAAGTTCGTGAATTTAGTATTAAGATTAACTTGTATTTCTCATGATAAGTGCATTGTATTCTTTTTGAGAAATAAATGACTTAAACAGTAATTTGTCTTTCCATAAAAACCTACTTCGGTCTATTATGAACATTTCGAAAACCAAAAATATTTAAAACGGTCCTGCCGTTCTCAAGTGATGTGCTTCCCAACGAACAGCTTTTCATTTTATTTATATAGACCTCATTTAAATAGAAAATACGTATTACCAAAGAACCAGTTTATACCAGGCATTTCTTATTAAAATCGAAGCTACGCAAACAGATTAAAACCGTCTTCATGTCGTGACCAGGGCGTGACTCCATTAAACTGGAAATATTTTCCTAATAAATTGGCCTCTTCAAAGTCCCAATAGATTTATGTGCGACAATCACCCGTCGCCCTTCAGGGAAATTAGCTTCGACCCATATTTTAGAAGGTAAGTGATGATTTCGGAAGTGAACGCTATCAGGAAATTGATAAAATAACATTTCTTCCTTTTCCGTATATTTTTTTATGAGTTTTTTTGTTAAATAAGAAAGGTTTGGTTAATAAGAGTTGACTGAGGGCTCGCTGGGTTATATTAGGTTATAACTCCACTTGCGTATCTCGAGATAATGGATTATGTCAGATATGGGCCGGCACCCACCTGCATACTAATATCCTCTTATTGATAGCACCATTCTGCTCAGCATGAATATTAAGGCAATTTTCCTCTGCAATCGTTGTTCTTCGTCCCCTTTTGAAGGTATTCAAGCATTTCATTTCCAACACCAATGTAATTTTGTACTGGTTTGGTCCTTAGGGCATATCGAAATGATCAAGACCAACCTTACTATTACTATTAGATAATATTACGATTGTATTACGAAAGGTAACAATACAACTAATGAGTTAGCAACATACCGTAATTACCTATCTGTCTAGTATAATAAATTATTAATATTAATTGCACGTTACGCGGACATGAGGAAATTCTACGTTCTTTCCTCAAAAGGTAGCCATCTTATCGTTTGTGTTCACCGTCTTAGATATTCACGTGTTCCTATTTCTTAACGCGTAGGAGTTAATCTATGTATAAGCTAATTAGCAGTAATTGCATTAATTATTGAGTTTGTTTTGGTTCTAGCAAGGTACGGAAAAACACTATTAGGATTTCGTAAAGCAATGTTTTGACTTCATAACTTTGAAATATGTCACTTCACTAGAAAACGAAGAGTCAATATTCCCAAAACGATAACATTACTAATACAGAACTTAATATAGTAAAATAAATAAATAAACAAAAGTTCTTGGAGGGAATATAACACGACCTTTTTATCTCCTACCCACAGTCGAAGCAACGCTCATTCAATATTCATCAATGATTGGATATTTCAAGATTAAGGGAACCAAATAAACCAAATTACTTGTTAGTAGTACCCAGAACTAATCTTCTTTAAGAACTTTAATTAGTTTCGTTTAATATGGACGAGCGTTCCAACTGGGTAGGAGAAAATTTGGAATGTAGGCCGACGGTATCTAGGTAAAGAGTGCTCTAGATTTTGCGATTCGATCTCAAAAACTTGATAAATAATTGTCTCGTTGATGAGACAATTTTTATTATTATTGAAAGTTAAAAATTAATGTTCGGAATATTTATGTAAATGTAAAGGATTAGTTTTTAACAAAAAAATGTTATGGAAAATTAGCACCAAATATTCCAGAAATTTACACTGTTTTGGGCTATTATAAATAGCTGAACCTAAGAAGACTTAAATCATCAATCCCTAATCATAAGGATTTACTCCCAAAAATCATAAATTTAGATCAACATACAACCTGATACTGACCTGCAAATTGTTAAAAACTTATGAACAGAATTTCGAGCATGTCCATTTCAGAGAAGGTACCTATATCCTTTTATATCAACCGTACCCAACAGTGACGTTCAAAATAAACTTTGTTTCAATGAACTCTCAGAAATACAGCTAGTTCGAAATTGAACGCAGCTGTGGAGCTTGGACTGAAGGAAGTGGAACATTCATATACATATAATAACCCGCGTATAATCTAAATATATAAAAATCAATGCCACTTTTCGTTGTAATTTTATAACTCGAGAACGGCTGGGCCGATTTGGCTGATTTTGGTCTTGAAATATTTGTCGTAGTCCAGGGAAGGTTTATAGGTTAGGTAGCCGTAGATAAGTACTTAGTGCTACCCGTGCGAAGCCGGGACGGGCAGATAGTATATTATAAAAACGTCCGTTCTTTTCAATATAAATAATATGTATAAGTCGCAGTAAGATGGTTATACCCATGATATAGCTTTAACCCTAATGCTATATACCGTAATATAGTTATGTAAAGGACGCCGAGCACAGCACCATGAAAAACATAACATGTATGTAAATAGGTTAGAAATAAGGTAGAAATTAAGAAAATAGCAAAGTCAAATAATGTGTATGTTGCCCTGAGGTCAACTCTTACGTAGGCGCAACTAGCGGCGGGACCTCAGCGGAAATTTGATGTTTATTTTATTCTATTTTATGTTCTAATTAGGTTAATTAAGTTAGATTAGGTTCCAATTTGTATGTTTTTAAAGATAGTTTTGTAATTAGAATCTAATAAGAATGTCAAAAGCGAAATAAGTTACGTATTTGTCGAAAGTAGGAAATTACGTAAGTTGAAATTGAGGTTTTTTGTTTATGGTGATATCGTCACCAAATTAGTGTCAAACGACAGGGTTTAATTAGAAACGTTGTATTCCGTTTAGATTTTTAAGATCGGACACAGGTTCCGAAGATATGAGCGTGTAAAGTAATCAAAATGTAACAAACCTTAATTTTTAGTAGTCAATGTTCTAGAAACTTTTTTGTTTATTAAGTTATGGTAAAAGTAATTATGTCATTTAATTGGAGCATATGTAAGCTGAAAAATATGTAAAAACTGTAACGATCCGACCACGGGAACTAATTGAAACAGGGGTTCAAATGGGAATCTTGTAAGAAAATTTGAACATTAAAATGGTCTCAAAATCAGCGGTCTCTATAAGGTACCGAAATCGCTCTATAAAAGACGTGCGGGTCGAGCGGAACGTTACAGTCGGATCTCAGCGCTCGAACAAGAAACATCTCAACAAGGAACAAGAAAATAGAAGAAGTCTTGAAGCAAATAAGTCTTTTATTAGAAAGGTCCCTACAAATAAATATACAGTCCACTTCAGTCTGGTCCATCGAGCGGCGGATATCAAGAACGAAGAACCCGCCACAGGATCCTGGTCCACGGAGCTGCAAGGAAGAACGAAGAACCCTGCAGCAAGAGCGAAGAACGAGATTCGTCAGTCGTAACTGGTTTGAACCTGCCCACGACAGGTTTAAACTCGACCGGTTGGACTGGTCACCCAACCGATCGACCGACGCGTCAACCAGCGGGCAACCGACGTGACGACTCGACGTGTCAAGATCGCCGAGCCGAAGTATCGTCACCCATCCGCCGTGTCAAGGTCACCGTGTCAAGCGTCACCGTGTCAAGCGTCACCGTGTCAAGCGTCACCGTGTCAAGCGTCACCGTGTCAAGGTCACCGTGTCAAGCGTCACCGTGCAAGCGTCACCGTGTCAAGGTCACCGTGTCAGCGTCACCGTGTCAACGTCACCGTGCCAGCGTCACCGTGTCAAGCGTCACCGTGTCAAGCGTCACCGTGTGAAGGTCACCGAGTGAAGGTCACCGTGTCAAGATCGCCGTGTTGACGTCACCGAACCGACGTCACCGGACCGACGTCACCGAACCGACGTCACCAAGCCGACGTCACCGAACGTGCCGACGAGTTGCCGAACCGAAGCCGTGCCGAGCCGTGCCGACCCGAACCGAAGAGGATCGACGCGCCGAGCCGGAAAGTTGCCGACCCGGAAGCCGAACCGACGTCACTGAAGCCGTGCCGACGAGTTGCCGAACCGAAGCCGTGCCGAGCCGTGCCGACCCGAACGAAGAGGATCGACGCGCCGAGCCGGAAAGTCGCCGACCCGGAAGCCGAGCCGAAGAATAGGAGCTGAAGCCGAAGCGTTGCCGAACCGAAGCCGTGCCGAGCCGTGCCGACCCGAACCGAAGGGGATCGACGCGCCGAGCCGGAAAGTCGACGACCGGAAGCCAAGCCGAAGAGTTGCCGAGCCGTAGCCGAACCGAAGAGGTGCGGTACCGAACGTGCCGACCCGAACCGAACGTGCCGAACCGAACGTGCCGACCCGAACCTGAGAAAAACGCAAAATTTGAAGATCGATCGAGATCCGAAGACACCTGCGATCAAGAAGATTTCCGAAGAAAAGGTGCCCAGGACTTAGAAGATGGTGGTCACAAGGAGCCAAGGGGATGCAGCGGACATGGAGGAACAGCGACGCATCCAGTTGCAGCA
Source organism: Conistra vaccinii (assembly GCA_948150665.1). NCBI lineage: Eukaryota > Metazoa > Arthropoda > Insecta > Lepidoptera > Noctuidae > Conistra > Conistra vaccinii. The sequence goes on along the minus strand of OX411329.1, from coordinate 1,719,710 downwards.
AGAGGCGCGACAAAGGGAAGCGGAGCTGATCGAGCGAGAGCGTCAGAGAAGACTCTCGTTGGACCCACCAGCGTCACCATTCTCCAAGCCAGCAGACACCAGCACAGCGGGACCATCGGGAATCCAAACGACAGCAACAGCAGCACAGCGAAGGTTAGGATCACCAACAAGATCGGTGAGGTCACAGCGGTCAACAACGAGCATCACTACGAGGCTACGATTGGTGGAACTGGAGGCAGCAGAGAAGCTAGCTGCCATCAGGAAGAGGGAGCTGGAACTGGAAGCGGACCTGGTCAAGAAGCGACTAGCCGTAGAAGTTTCAGTTATCAACGATGAAGATAGCATCCACGAAGAAGGACCCGCCCCTCCCCGTGAGGAACCACATCAGAAGGTGGACGAATGGCTGAGGACCAACCCCCTCAGTACACGGGGGGAGGAAGCACGGGCAGAAGAAGGAACCCGCGAAGAACAGAAGCAGCTGCGATTCGAGGTTCAACGTGGAAGATCGCCGACTCCAACGAGGAACAGGAACAGCATCGAGCACCTGGCAGCCACATTAGAGAAGATGGCCAGGCCCAGGCCTCGACACACGGACCTGCCGACTTTCTCAGGAGCGGCCAACGAGTGGTTGCCGTTCAAGGCAGCCTACAGAGATACGACCGGTATGTACCAAATTTCTGCAGCAGAGAACATCCAGCGGTTGAGGAGCTGCCTCAAGGGAGATGCAAGAGATGCTGTGGCCGCCCTTCTGCATACGGCCACCGATCCAGACATCGTGATGAAGACCCTCGAGCAGTGCTTCGGAAGACCGGAAGTCATCATCGACAAGGCGCTGGAAGACCTGAAGAAGCTGCCGAAACCTGGGACATCAGCGGCCGAACTCAACAGCTTCGCGATCAAGCTGCAGAACATCATCTGCGTGCTGAAGACGATCGACCGAAGAGGATACCTGTTCAACCCCCTGATGACAAGAGAAGTGTTGGAGAAGCTGAGCCCGCATCTCCGATCCCGATGGTGCGACTACGCATAAGATCAAGAAGGAACATCGGACCCGGAGATTGTCGTCATGTCTCGCTTCCTGATGCGCGAAGCGGACCGAGCCCTGAGGTACACGTACGCCCCAACTACGTGCGCCGCCAGTCAGAAGAAGGAGGCTCGACCGACGATAATGCTGAAGAAGAAGGCAAGCGTATTCAACACGACTGCAGGTGCGGAAGAGCAACGGGATAGGTGTCCCAAATGTGAACAAGCTCACATGTTGGCGCAGTGCCCCAAGTATAAGGCACTTGCGATAGAAGACCGGTGGAAGTTCCTGAAGGAGAAGGGGATATGCTTCAAGTGCGCCCACAAGCAACACAGGCGCATGAGTTGCAGAGCGAAGCCGTGCGGAGTGAACCAGTGCAGCCGACCACATCATGCGAGCCTCCATCAAGAGATGAAGAAGGAAGATCCGAAGCCTGCAGAACCAGCCAAGGAAGAAGCGGTCCTGTCGGTAGCAACCAAAGCTGCTGGATCAAGGTCAGTCCTGCTGAAGATGTGCCCTATCGTCGTGTCTGGACCACGGGGGGAGGCGAGGACATACGCCCTCCTGGATGAAGGAGCCACCATCACCCTCGTCGACAAGGACCTGGCGGAGAACATCGGAGCAGAAGGACCATCGCAGCCACTTCATCTGAACGGGGTCAACATGTCGCAGCAAGAGATGGAGAGTCAACTGGTCAACGTCCAAGTCAGAGGACTGAAGAACGACGGCAGCTACAAGGTCAGAGCGAGGACAATGAAGAACCTTCGCCTGCATCAGCAGTCCATCCCAGATACGCTGCTACACTACGAGCACCTGAAGGACCTGACACCGGAGGAGGTGTGCTATGAAAAGGCACGCCCCGGGCTTCTAGTGGGGACAGACCACTGGGAGTGCATCGTGTCCCGCGAGCTACGAGTCGGCGGGCCGAATCAACCGGCCGCATCAAGGACACAACTAGGATGGGTGGTGCACGGAACAGCGCCACGTCATGCCATCTGTCAAGAAGGGAATGTGCTGCACGTCTACGAGCCCGACCGAACGACGGGCACGAGCAGCCAGGAACTCCACGACTTGGTCGAGGGCTACTTCAGGATCGACGCACTCGGCATACAAGGGAAGCCGAGGATCAAGGACGAAGATCTACGGGCCATCAAGATCGTCGGGAGTACAACAAAGAAGATTGACACCGGGTACGAGGTGGGACTGCCGTGGCGACGAGACGACGTCACCATGCCACCGAGCTACGGGCAAGCGTTCCGGAGACTTCGGAAGATTGAACAGAAGATGGATGCTGATGCAGACTTCGCCGGTGAGTACTCCAAGCAGATAAATAACCTGTTGGAGAAAGGATACGCGACGCCGTGCGACGGATCTGAGGAGAAGAGCGCCATCTGCTGGTACCTGCCACACTTCGCGGTACAGAACCCGAACAAGCCCGGCAAACACAGGCTGGTGTTCGACGCAGCGGCGAAGAGCAACGGCGTGTGCCTGAACGACGAGCTGCTGGAGGGACCCGATCTACTGCTATCACTGCCAGGAATCCTCTTTCGATTCCGGGAACAGGCAGTGGCGATCACAGCGGACGTGCAAGAGATGTTCCTGAGGATCAAGATACGGCCGGAAGATCAACCAGCGCAGCAGTTCCTGTGGAGAGGCGACCAACGAGAGGGGCCTCCGAAGAAATTCAAGATGACAAGTATGATCTTCGGCGCTGCGAGCTCCCCGTACATGGCCCACCACGTCCGCAACTATAACGCCGACGTGTACGGGCAGGAGTGTCCACGCGCCCTAGAAGCCATCAAGAGGAGTCATTATATGGATGACTTAGTGGCCAGCTACAAGGACACCGAAGAAGCATGGAAGGCGGTCGAAGAGACGAGAGCTGTACACGCGCACGCGGGATTCAGGCTCCGAGGATGGAGCTCCAACGATAGGACGGTGCTTCGCGACGTGCCTCCGGAGCTACACGCCACCTCTCCCACACAACTGGGGGGAGAACAGCCCGAGAGCAAGATCTTGGGGCTGTACTGGAACGCGGAACGAGATGAGCTGGGATTCAACACGTCAATGAACAGAGTTCCAGCTGAAGTACGAGCAAGAACCCGCGCGCCGACAAAGCGTGAAGCACTCAGCGCTGTGATGTCTATATACGACCCGCTAGGACTGCTGAGCCACTACACTATACGATCGAAGATAATTTTGCAGAGTTTATGGAGACTTCAGATTACGTGGGACGAGCAGGTGCCAGAAGAAGAGAACGAGCTGTTCGCAACCTGGCTCGCCCGCCTGAACGAGCTCACCCATCTTCGATTGCCAAGATGCTACGTGAGGAAGAAGTACGAGCGAATCGACCTACACATCCTGTGCGACGCCAGCGAGCAAGCATACGCAACCGTCGCCTACTGGAGGGTGAAGAACACCGATGGGAGCGTGGACGTCGTGCTGGTAGCCGCCAAGGCCAAGGTAGCGCCTCGTCGGATCCAGACCATACCTCGTCTGGAACTACAAGCGGCCGTCATCGGAGCAAGACTGGCCGACACCATAAGAAAGGAGCATCGCATCGAGGTTAGTCAGACGACTTACTGGACTGACTCCACAACGGTGGTGCACTGGATTCACCACGACATGCGACGCTACACGCCGTTCGTCGCGCATCGCCTGGGAGAGATCGCCGAGCTGAGTAAGAAGGAAGAATGGCGTTGGCTGCCCACAGCCAGCAACGTTGCCGACGACGCCACCCGGCTTGTCGACACGCCCATCAACGAAGCAGATCGGTGGTTCCAGGGGCCGGATTTCCTGTACCTACCGGAAGAGCAGTGGCCCATGGCGACGACGAACGAGCAAGAGGACGAAGAGGTTCTCCACATTGCAGAGAAGACAGAACAAGACAGCTGGCTGCCGAACCCAGCCCGCTTCTCCAAGTACGAGATTTTGGTGAGGGCTACTGCCAGAGCCATCGCCTTCACCGACATCTGCAGGAAGAAAGCAACGACGATGGAACATCGCCATCTACAGCGCGCCGAGGCTGAGCTGATAAAGCAGGCGCAAGAAGACAGCTTCGGGGAAGATTTGAAGAAGATCCGGTCTGCTCGTCCAATCATGAAGACGAGTCGGTTGTATCGACTGGATCCAGTGCTGGAAGACGGTATCCTGAGGGTGCGGGGCCGGATCGAGGCCTCCTCCGCGCCAACCGAGACGAAGCGGCCAGTCATACTGGACGGCCGCCATCAGCTGACCAAGCTCCTAGTTCTGCGGGAGCACTGCGCTGCGGGTCACGCCAACAGGGAGCGCGTGACGAACGACCTACGGCAGCGATACTGGGTCATCCACTTGCGACCCACGGTACGCGCCGTAGAGAAGAACTGCGCCTTCTGCCGAAGACGCCGAGCGACGCCGCAGCCGCCAGCTACAGGGGACCTGCCACACGCCCGCCTTGACCCGTTCCACCGCCCGTTTACCAACTGCGGGGTGGATTACTTTGGGCCGATGATGGTCAAGGTGGGGCGCCGCCGAGAGAAGAGGTGGGGCGCACTCTTTACGTGCCTCACTTCCCGCGCCGTGCACATCGAGCTCGTCGCATCACTCTCCACCGACTCAGCCATCATGGCGCTGAGACGTATGGCTGCGCGCAGAGGCTGGCCAAGACTTATGTACTCCGACAACGGGACCAACTTCCGCGGGGCTGATCAAGAGCTTCGCAACGCCTACACCGAGTGGCTGCCTGCCCTGAACGACGAGGGGCTGCTGCATCGTATGGAGTGGCGCTTCATACCTCCTGGCGCGCCCAACCAAGGCGGCGCGTGGGAGCGGATGGTGCGCTCAGTGAAGACTGCTCTCAGCGTGACACTACGGGAGAAGGCGCCGGCAGAGGAAGTCCTGAGAACTCTACTGACAGAAGCCGAGTTCTCCATCAACGCAAGACCGCTGACCCACGTCAGCGTGAACCCCAGCGATCCCGAGGCCCTGACCCCCAACCACTTCCTGTTGGGGTCATCAGATGGGCTGCCAACGACGGGACCCTGCGACGAGACGGACAGAAGAACCTGGCGAGCGAGTCAAGCGCTCGCTGATCACTTCTGGCGACGGTGGCTACGCGAGTACCTTCCCACTTTGGTACCTCGCGGCGAGCCACAGAACGACGTGCGACCGATGCAAGCTGGCGACGTGGTCCTCGTGGTCGACAACACGCTGCCCAGGAACACCTGGCCGATGGGAGTCGTCGAGCGGACACACTGCGGACCAGACGGCGGCATCAGGATCGTCGAGGTGCGCACCAGGACCGGCACCTTCCGACGCCCCGTGAGCAAGCTCGTCGTCGTGATGAAGAAAGAAGAGGCTACGCGAGCTGCGCCGGGGGGAGAAATGTAAAGGACGCCGAGCACAGCACCATGAAAAACATAACATGTATGTAAATAGGTTAGAAATAAGGTAGAAATTAAGAAAATAGCAAAGTCAAATAATGTGTATGTTGCCCTGAGGTCAACTCTTACGTAGGCGCAACTAGCGGCGGGACCTCAGCGGAAATTTGATGTTTATTTTATTCTATTTTATGTTCTAATTAGGTTAATTAAGTTAGATTAGGTTCCAATTTGTATGTTTTTAAAGAGAGTTTTGTAATTAGAATCTAATAAGAATGTCAAAAGCGAAATAAGTTACGTATTTGTCGAAAGTAGGAAATTACGTAAGTTGAAATTGAGGTTTTTTGTTTATGGTGATATCGTCACCAAATTAGTGTCAAACGACAGGGTTTAATTAGAAACGTTGTATTCCGTTTAGATTTTTAAGATCGGACCACAGGAACTAATTGAAACAGGGGTTCAAATGGGAATCTTGTAAGAAAATTTGAACATTAAAATGGTCTCAAAATCAGCGGTCTCTATAAGGTACCGAAATCGCTCTATAAAAGACGTGCGGGTCGAGCGGAACGTTACAGTCGGATCTCAGCGCTCGAACAAGAAACATCTCAACAAGGAACAAGAAAATAGAAGAAGTCTTGAAGCAAATAAGTCTTTTATTAGAAAGGTCCCTACAAATAAATATACAGTCCACTTCAAGTTATATACCGTAATATAGTCATATGAAAGCTGTTCATAACTGTTGGAGTGCCCTAATGGTTATATTACTAAATCGTGCTCGTATCATTGTTATATTCCTACTAAGATAGTTATGAACCGCTTTAGATAGATAGGTAGATAGATAAATCGCTTATTTGGTGCATACAAAAGAAATAGCACAACATACAAAAACACAATTAAATAATAACATAACTAACACACACTAGCTTTCATATAACTATATTACGTTAAATAACTATATCCCTAGAGATATAACTATATAACGGCTATAACCATCTTACTGCGACATATAGATACAATAGATACTGGAAACATTCCATATCCAACTAACCATTTAACTAAATGAAACAGCCAGTCAGCTTTTAATTCTATGTTTGTCAATAAAAAAACAAAACAAGTGCGTCTATATGCCAGTTCCTCATAACATAACACATAATAATTATTGATAGTGATGTCACTGTAAACTAATTGCGTCGGTCACACTTATCAATTTTATGACCACGTGCATGACCGACATAATCGTCATGGGGATGCTCTAGGGACTTCCGTCCGGACTATGTAAGGTTCTGTTTAGACGTGCCACTACACAGGGTAGCGAAAAATATTTTGCTGAGAGTGGCTAGGATTATAGTATCACTAAAGCTGCTTGAATTCGTGGCAGCCATAAAAAGGTCATATTGTGGTCGACCGCTTGTCTACGAGTACCGTGAGTTGTTGCGTTGATGTCCATAAGAACCACATGTTCACGACAGCTTTAAAGCGCTACAGCAAATTTTAGGTACCGTACCTAGTACAACATACCGCACATCACTGGTAAAAAAACCAGTGTCTAACAAAAGAAAACCAGTGTCTGTCTGACCTGTTTCATATTGAAACTCCGTACTATGCTAGGCTAGCTCAAGGTCAAAGTTTTACCACCGACGACGTGACGTGCGGTCGACTGTACCAACGTATAAATGGAACTACTACGTTCTCATACAATTTTGTGATCGGCGATATTTTTGTAGCTGTGGTGTAGTTTTGATTGTGGTACATCTGAACAGATCCTAACGATGTTACACCATTGTCAGCACTTTATGCCTGATGTACTCCACGTGCGACCCTAACCTTGTTACGGTAGAAATAAAAGCATTTTGCACAGCTCGCATTTTTGTCACCGTAGTGAAGCACCTAGCGTTAAGTTTTTTTTGTGACCTCGTGTGAAGTTCCAGGTGGCGTACTGTGGAACCTGTTACTAGCTATGCATCTGATATGTAATGATATGACAATGCTTTTAGAGTTGCGTATTTTTTTTAGTTTATATCTTACAAGCTTTTGCCCGCGGCTTCGCCCGCGTGGATGTCGTAAAATATCCCACGGGAACGTACTACCGAGATTACATACCTAATGCATGCATGCATTGCCGTCAACCATGATTATTATGTTACGCGTTATTTTGAATCTGTGATATCTTTTAAACTATTCATTTAAATGATATGATATCAAGGCATATTTATAATATAATACCGGTCAAAATAGCGTCGAAAATAACAATTAAACTTTTATCAAGTTCTGAAAGATAATAATGGTTATTGTGGGTCATACTTAAAAGATAGACATATGATATTGCAGAATTTTTTGTTAAACTTTTTAAGATCTTCAATCCTGTAGAACATAAATTTGATGTATCTCGACCGACACCTTCATCAATAATCGTAATATTTCAACCAATTTACACAATATCTTAATGAATTATACATTTAAACCTTTCGCGTGAATCACTCCGTCTATTGGTGAAAATCGTTTGAAAATCTGTTCAGTAGTTTTTGAGTTTATCGCGTTCAGACAGACAGACAGACGTATGTATATGTTTTATAATATGTAAGGTAGTGTCATGGATCTTGAATGGTAGCCTTTGCATGTATTCGCAGTAAAATATTGATCAGGTCAGTGTTTTCGACTAGTTTGTGATTTCAGTTCAGAAAAAGCAATAAAAATTCAAACTCAAAAGATCAAAACAGGTTTTTATAGAAACTTCATTGTTTACTTTCAATTATTTTTCATTTGCTTTAGTTTAATAACATTGACTCTTCTTTTAGGCTCTTCAAAATAAACGATGAAATATGTATTACTTTTGTAAATACTGAAAACAAACAGCTCCTGTAGTTCTTACATTCCGTTTCATTTATATTCTAGAAATAGACAAATAACTTGTTGTTGATATCTTAACTCCCACAAACGTTTATTACAGTTAACAACAATTTTCTTAATAAAAACTTTTACTTAAAAAGTAAGACCTGTCCTCACGCAAACTCCAGCGCAAAGATACTATAAAATCATAAAATACAACTTCTAACATTTTCATCTCAAAATAATTTTGTACATAGTATTGTCTATCAAAGAAATAATTTTTAAATGTCGAAATTATAGAAGTTTTTCTTTCTGAGCGAAGAATTTTGTTCGACGTTTAAAATTATTCGATCGAATGGGTTTTCGAATCAATTCAAATTAAGGGTTTTTCAACAGCAGCTGCAGTCTAAGTTTCAATATTATTAGAGTAAATTTGCAGCCATTTTATGATTAAATTAAATTAAAAGGATCCTCGTCTCTAGTCAGTGCAACTAAACTAATTATGCTTGTGTAAGAGCGGGTTCGCTATTCAAAGGATTTGAACTGTGACCTTTCCGTTGGCAATTAACACCTCCTGTTGATGAATTATTCTTAAACTCTCGCTAACAGACATTCATTTAAGTTGATGAACCATAAGAAAAAAGACGGTAAATTAACATTTCATGAATAAATAAGCCTGGATTTTATAAAAGATCACAAAATGTTGAATATAAAATAGAAAACGAATAAAACCTCAATTTGATCAAACAGAATAAACGAGCCAATCGCAACTGTGTACTCTACCCAGTTCTCGAATTAACTGGGCAATCCACAGGTCAGCCAGTCTATTCACAAAATAAACCGATCGAACGTTTTAATGATCGAAGCGAGGATTGTAACTTGGATAATTGACGTCAGGAACTTTTAGCCAACCAGTCGTCTTTGTCTACCTGGACACACGAGTCAATATGAACTTTATGGAGTGGTGGTAAGGTTGAATGTTTATTTAAGTGTTGTGTAGTTAATCCGCTTGCCCGTTCGTGTTCACGCACCAATATTGCGGGTGGCAACTTTTTTAAATAATGGTGCTTCGAGTCGAGCTGTCTCAACTCGGCGATTGCAGGAGACTACACGGCTACAAGGCGAATACCTACCAAGTTATTTTTATTAGCTTCTTTTTGTTTTTAACTTTGTCTGTGGCTTCCAATTTGAGGGATGGGGCTTAGCTTCATTTTTGTACTGTATTTTCTTTAGAAGAGTTGTTATTTTGATTTCTATGCTAATAAGTAATTTTGTTCTTGCTGTTTTTTTGAGATTTTCTTTCTATTTCGCGGAATTGCAACAGTAAAATGTAGACAGATGCTGGATAGGAAAGCTTTTGACAACCTGGTGTCCAAGATAAAAGACGAAGTATGGATGTCCTGCAGTAAGATTTGTGCTAACGACTGTAACAACAAGATGAGACATTTTCTTATAATAATGATGATTTTGATCAATGTCAAGAAAATGTATTCTGCCCAAATGTTTTGAAGTGGTGACCGCTCACCGGAAAGCGCAGTGTGGATAGGCCCCCCCACAAGGTGAACCGATGCCCTAGTGAAGGTCCTGGGAATTCGATGGATGCGAGACGCTCATAACGGTCAATGTGCAGACACTTAGGAGAGACATATGTCCAGCACTTGACGTCTATTGGCTAAAATGATGATGAAGTTGAAAACAAAGTGTAAAACCAGATAAGAAAAATGTAGTTTGGTTAACTCAAATACATATAATTAAGATGAGTTACAATAGTGTTCCAACTCACTCCAGTATTAAAAACAACGGCAGTCTATCCTCGTAATATTTTCGCTTTTCAGTTTCGAAATCTATAAAAACCTAAATTTAGATTCACAGAGGGAAAAACTGGTCTAGTTTTTTAGATGGATTGAGGATTAATCTCCGACCAGCTATTGCGTCGGATTGATGGCTCCAATATTTCTGACAGATGGTCCGTTAGAGCTTTTAGTTTGATTTGGCTTTTCCTATTCCCAAAATATGACGGGTAAAAGTTTTATTGGCTGTACTTAACTATGTTTTGGCACTTTGGTTTTACTATTAAACCATAACATATAAAAAACCCTCCAAACCGTAAGGGAATTAGGGAGGGGTTAAGAATCGTACTGAGAGTTTTTTATCAGACAAATATGGGGTCGGGGCGCAGCCGCCGATATGCGGGTATCAACAAGTCATAACTTATGATCCCTGTTGAAAATTTTGCTTATTTTAAAGAAATCTCGGTAATTTTGGTACTACTGTGGGAATGTGTGTGTGGATGGATAGCTGTACTTCCAGTAAAACTAAGCCAGTTGTTTAAAACGGAGATATATTATTCCAATTATCACCAATCCAATCAAATACCAGGCAAGGCAAGAGCACTTTGTTGTATCAACCTATCGCGAACCCGATCCGTGAGGAAGTGAACGAACATTCCATAGAGAGATGGCTACCGAGAGCGCATGCTAGTGATGTTCGTATTCATAAAGTATTTGCTATTTAGTAACATTTAGTGTTGGGATTCCAACAACTACAAATGTGAATGTTAAATAGCAATAGCTTTTTTGTTTTCAATAATAATATGTTTTTTTTATTATTTTTGAGTGATATTATTGTAGTACGTATATGCCCCTTTCGGATCAGACAGAGTTTTTTTTATATATTGTATATAAGTCAGCAAAAAAGTCGATTAACACTGCTACTTTTACAATCATCTAAATTAACACAAAATGATTATAAAAATTGCTTTTTAACCATTTCTTGTAATAGCTAAGAGCTAAAATTCTTTAAATTTTACTTCTGTTACGATTTAAATACCTTTGCCTGGAAGATATTGCAGTAAGCGATAATGCCGCCCATTGTATATTTTGTAGTGTATTACTTTTTCTTCTTGTAATGTATTATCTGGTGTACGATAAAGTATATATAAATAAATAAATATTTATTTAATAATCAAGATTTTGAACTAAAGTGTTAATCGACTTTTGTGGTTGACTGCACCAATGTTAACGTAAGTATATGTTCTTATGTAAACGACTGAAATCTTTGATAGAGAACTTGCAATAAGTTTTTGAGTAGGTGGAGAAAAATGGAAATTTTCAGGAGGAAAACTTTAAAATATTACAGGTGGGCTAGTATGATGGTACATAGTAAGTTATAAGTCTTAGATATTAGTTAGTAAATTTTATTTGAACCAAGTAGAGCGTCATACGATTCCAGCTGAAAGCTCTCCTTAAGCTCCAAGTTGTTGACACTCAGACACATAATAAATACACGGATTTTCAAGGAATTTGTCAAAGTTTAAATGGCAATATAAAAGGAAAAAAGTACCATTTTTTGTACGGTTTTCAGCTGGCATTATGGAACTCACTTTATCTATTTCTTAAGGTTAATAAGATGACGAAAAAATATAAAAGTTGAAAAAGTCACGGTCCTTCTTTGCTAATGAGCAAAAACGTAGAACAGTTACAAACAATAACCAACAACATTGTCGAAGAAAAATGTAGCGATGAATTTTAATATCCTGTTAGATAAAGGAGGTCTCATTATCTACTCCTGACTCGATTACCTGTCATTATGTCCTAGTCTATGCCCCACATAACGGTACTGAACAGGCACAAAATAAAATTAAAAAGATGGCCGACCCGCAATTAAATTCCCGCGTTTGGAACACAAAATGGCCGAATGCACTCCGCAGTTACAGTACGACCAGAGGTTTTTTTTATTTGTCTATCTAGTTTCCTAGTTGTTTTATGAAATGCACTTGCACATAAATCTAATAAGACACATAAACATTTCCAATATTCGATATGAAACCACGCACCAGCCAGGTCTTCAGTTATTGCCCTACTGCCCTAGATACTCAAATTACACGAAAATTGGATCGTCCAGTTATTTGTAAAGACATCAAAAACACGTTATTTAAAATAATGTATACAGGTATTATATAAAATATAATCATGTCGACCATCATTATTTTTTCTACGGTTAGTACGAAAATACGAAGTTGTAAGATTCCTCTCGACTTCAATAAAGAATATAAGGATCTCAACTCGGAGAAAAGATAAAACAACAATTATTCGACCACGATTCTGTTCTCAACTGTGTAAAATACATAAATAACAAAAGATTCAACAGCCTACTGAACTACACACTTGAACTTGACCTTCCATTGATTCTCCGTGACCTTTTCGAAGACAATTAATGATCATGAGACCGCGCTTTTGTCCTTCTTGTGCTTTTTATCGTCGACTTCATCGTTTACAAGCGCGATGAAGAATGCTAGAATGATCTTAGTTTGAGATTAGAAAACCTTTTGGTGGTAGCGGAAAATTTGCTTCTTCTTTATAAGAACTTGGCATTTATAAACGACCTCAATTTAACCCAGTTTTTGTCCATGAAATCACTTGAGACTCATATAAGAATGGGTACAAGAAAATACGTACCTACGTAATACATTTTATTACAAAAAAGAAGTGAACAGAATTCTAATGATTTTAGTTCGTTGAAGACCGTTGTAGATTATAATAGAGAACTTTGGATAAGAGTCTTCAGGGAATACCCATGTAGCTTGATAAAATAGGACTATTGGGTTGAAAATAATTAGATGTTTTTTAAACGATAATCATCATTTAAATAATAATTAATCTACTTGTGCAAGACAGCATTTATAAACTTAAAAAGATACGTATCTTACAAACTATTCGTTTACCAAAAAAATACTACTCAAAGTTCAAGGATTCGGAAAAAATCCGCTAAAAATATCTCGTGATAACCCGCCAGCCCTCTCCGCAAATGTGTCAATATGACGTCGGGCTCCCGTGGCACAGGATAATGGAAACGGCTCCAGAGATTTCCACTGAACGCCATCTTTATCTAGATGTTACATTTTTAGGATTCCGCGGTCGAGTTACAAAATGAAACCGTAGAAGTTCCAAATTCGAATTGGCCAGGAAGCATAAAGTGGCCAGTGATGAAAATTGCCAGCACTAACTGATGAGAATATCGTAATCTAACAAAATGAATAGCTTTGGCTAAGAAAGAGGTTAGCCCGCTAGCTAAATCTAAGTAGACTTTATTTGACTGGAAGTAATGCCTTAGCAAGAGTGATTTCATTGCTTTGTACTCGAAACAGATTGATCTAAGAGAGCTTTTCTACATTAAACTAGTTTCTCGCGGATGGAGTTTAAGTCACCTATCTGTAGTAATAAAGTGTTGTATGGACGGGACTAGATCATTTATAACATAACATTACGTCTGTCTTCTTAGAAGGGTAAGGCAGAGGTGTATTACACCCACATTTTTCGGCAGTTACGTTTAAGTCCTATGAAATAGGGGGAGTCTGGATTTGTGCCCGGTGGGTGGCAATATGGTCGCATATTCTTAATCACTGCTTCGCTCACTGAGAAAATCGTGCTTTCGAAAAATTCAATAACTCTTGTGTCTGACCTGGAAATAGCACCCAGGACCTCATTAAAATTATATATAGAAATATAAAAGATATACATAACCAGTAAATACTCCCATTGGAGGAATTTTAATAAATGAAATTATTCTCGTGATAGCTCGACATCACGGTTAATGGAGATTCGAGGTATAAATTGATTGACCCACTAAATGTATTGGTCAAGGCTAAATATTTTGTATTCCAATAATACGGAACTCTCTGTGCGTATCCGATTTCCAGAACACCAGTTATTTGCTATCATGAAGGTGGATCGAAACGGTACAATTTTCTTATTTTTCTACTTTCTGCGAAGAAAACGAAGGACGTGATGTCATTGCTCGAAGCTGTGTGTTTTCATCATACAGCCATTTCTATAGGGGGTTATACATTTTTTTCGATGGGATAAACGATTGTGACTCAGTTTTCAAAATCGAGTTTTAAATAAATATGGTTTTGACCTCATGTCCATAATTTTTCGGAAATAAGCACACATTTAAAGTGTTTTGTAGTATTTTAGTATGCAATATATTATTATTACTCAATTTTTAAAATCGTGCTTATTTCCGAAAAATTATGGACATTAGGTCAAAACAGAGGCACGAGTCGATCATTCAGGTTAAGCTACGCTTGCCGCAGTTGGTCTCTGAATGGGTGGCCATCTTTACATACCCCTCCGTGCCTCGGAATGGTCCCGAATGTCATTCGTGGATCTTTGACAGTCGTTACTGGTCGTCAGAAGCCCGAAAGTCTAACAACCAGTCTTACCTAGGGGTATAGTATCACACAGTTACTGAGTTGTGGAGGTCAGATAGGCAGTCGCTCCATGTAAAATACTGGTATTCAGCTGCATCCGGTAAGACTGGAAGCCGACCCCAACATAGTTAGGAAAAGGCTAAGCAGATGATGAGGTCAAAACAGACACATTAGTATCTGAAGACGTTTACGAAATTCTAAAATAAATTCATATTCTAGACAGTCTATAATTTACGATTACTAAACAAAAGTCTATCAGACAAATGCTAGTCTACATTCAACAACAACAGACAGATTTGAAAGGGTAATAAGATTACGACTTCACACTGCCATAGTTCCTGATCATGTGTTGGCTCACTGCGTACTTGCAGAAGTGAATGACTTTTATGCTATTCAATGCGCATTTGAACCGTGAGGAAACCGGCATGTCCTAGAACCAAAAATTCGAAGACAGGTACCATGTACCAACCCGCTCTGTAACGCGTGGTGGATTACGGCCCACTCCCTCTCACCGAGAAGATGACTGTGTCCCAGCAGGGGAACATTATAGGCTGATTATGTATGCGGATTTTAAATAATGGCCATAATGTAGGTATTGTACAAACAAATTAATTCACTTTGTATGTTACCATAAAAGTGAGTCATTATTGTCGACAATACCTAGAATTTCTGCGACGATCATTCAAAGGGAATCAATTAGGTTGAACAATGTGTAGTATTACCAGTTATTTATGTCTGCTGAACAGTTTCGGACACAATGTAAGTCGTACGTTTCTATCGTACTACGAGGCTAAGCTGCATTATAGCGGGAAATTCCTAGATGGGTAAACATTCTTTACAAATCATGGCACATTGTTGTGGTTCTCTGGCATTCTCTCCGTTTGAATGATGATCTGGTCAGATTAGAAGCTTTATCCGTTTACAATAAAAAGGTGAAACTTAGGTCGATGACATGTAAATATTAAATTGTCTGCTCAGAAACCCAAAATAACATTGTTTTCTTTTTTTTTATGATTATTCTTTACTAGCTTTTGCCAGCAGCTTCCCCCGCGTGCAGGTCGGAATTTATCCCACAGGGATGTACTACCAGGATAAAAAGTATCATATGTCCTTGTTCAAGTCATGGTCTACTCGTGTGCCAAATTTCATCCAAATCAGCAGCCATTTTAGCGTGAAAGCGAAACAAACTAACTTTCGCATTTATAATACAAGCTGGTAGGGACATCGACGCCAAAAATTATACGATGGATTCAGTACATGATTTTGAACCCCCTGCGTTAAAATGTATCGATGGTTATAAAAAAAAAATTGCTGTTTCATAGAAAAGTGCAATACCTACGAGGTCAAAATGTATGGAACAGCAGAATTAAAAAGAAAATACTAGTGAAAACTTTCAACGCATGAAGGTTCAGAATCATGTACTGAATCCATGGTATCAGTTTTAGCGTCGATTTCCCTGCCACCCTGTATATTAAAGTTAGGTATGTAGGTACACGTAAATCTATATATGTAAAAATGAATTCCTATTTCCTTGGTCACGGCATCACGCGTGAACGGCTGGACCAATTTCGCTAATTCTTTTTTTGTTGTGTTTGCTATAGTATGGAGATGGTTCTTATGATAGGTAGGTGAAGGTAGGGTAGGTAGGTAGGTATGCAAGTAGGTAGGTATGTATGTTGGTAAAGTATGTACGTAGGTAGGTATGTATGTTGGTAAAGTATGTACGTAGGTAGGTATGTATGTATGTAGTTAAGTAGGTAGGGTAGGTAGGTAAGTATGTAGGTAGGTAGGTAGGTAGGTAGTTAAGTAGGTAGGGTAGGGTAGGTAGGTATCTATGTATGTATGTAGGTAGGGTAGGTATGTATGTAGGTAGGTAGGTAGTTAGGGTAGGTAGGTGCCCGTAGATAAGTGCTTACCCGTGCGAAGCCGGGGCGGGCAGCTAGTCACCTATAAATAATAAACAATTGACGTGAACGTCCTTCTTAAAGCCAAGTCCCACGGTGCGCCATATCGCGGACGCACGCGCACGACGCACCGTGGGAAACCTAGCGTGCGTGGTAGCGCAGACGCGCATTGAACGCGTGCGTGGCGGTGCGTCCTCGTGCGGGCTGGTGCGCGTGCGCGATATGGCGCACCGTGGGAGTTGGCTTTTACACTTAAAGCTGAAAGCTTTTAAGAAAATATTAAAGTTCTATGTTTACTTTGCTTTAGTTAGGTTTATACGAATATTTTTACAGTTAAAACGTACCTGCCTAGCTTTTTCAGAGGTGGTACGTCCCGCAGCTGACAATGTATGTTTCTCTGTGGAAAGTGGAACTATGTTACGCCAACATCACAATGCCCTTAACTTTACGATTCCACCTAGGAAATCCAACTATTATAGTATACTGCGAAAATCAAACTTAAGTATTGTCTAGAAAACACATAACTTACTATTAATCTTGTTTTATAGGCCATGTATTTACCTATAATACACAACAGAGATAATTGAGGCAGCCAAGCTAACTATGTAGAGTAGACAGACCCGTTGTTATTGTTTTGTAGGTAGTGCAAAGATATTTATTGCACGACTCGTAATGCGAAGCATTAGAGTGTGCTCTACGATCGAAAAAATTTTTTTGCCCCATTTCTGTAACTGTTTTTATTGTTACACTCCTGCTAGTACACAGAACCTACTTAATTTATATACCATTGTATAGATGATTAAATGGAGATTAATACTGTACTTTTTAACAATTGATTTAATGCAGCAGAAATGGAAAAAGCATAAAAATAGTTGAAAAATAAATCCTGTCCGTCAATTTATGAACCCTGAAAACATTGTAGCTTGCGATAAAATCAATTAATTGAGTCAATTTTTTTTTTATACATTCGTTTCAGCCGTAGAAGGAACCCTATTGAAAATGGCACTTTTATTCAAAGTAGTTTAGTTATAATTAATAAAATACTAACTAAAATATAATATCTTTAAATAAATATTTCCAACCTTTGTCTTGAAGTTGCCTAGCAACCGCCAAGTAAATATTTTTTCATCCCACCATCTCGGAAAGAGTATTTTTAATCTTCAATATCTGAGTGGAAAAGCCGTTTTTATTGTCTAGAGGATAAAGTAAATTGAATTTAGAACATCGTGTGCACTAAGTTTGTGAATTAAAAAAAACATTAAACCTATTTACTGCTACCTCTATGGTGCCGAATATATCATACAACTTTTTTTTATTTTTTTTAAAAACTCAGACTCGGAACCTTCTTGGTGTTCTTTTTTCAATTTGCTTTGTACGCGGTTCTTTACGCGGCATTTTTTCACGTCATTGTTAAACCTTTTATTAAAAACAAGAAACTTGAAAACAAGTGAAAAAACTAAAATGAGTGATTCTAGTGACGAGGAAGTTTGCTTGACGCCAACAGAATTGACTGAAACTGTTAATAATGCGCAAATGAGCTTTCTCCCTCAACAATCACGCGAGAAGTATTTAAAACAGTACGATATGTTCAACACGTGTCATTTCCTCGCTGAGGTGGAATGAAAAGTTACGTGTTGCACTCGAGTGCAAAGATTTTTCACCTCGTGCTCTTTTGATTCCCTCGCTAACGCTCAGGCTTCTAATTTTGAATCACTCGCTGCGCTCGTGATTCAATTTTAGAATCCTTCGCTTGCTCGGTCATCAAAATTGAACACGCGGTTAAAAAGCAACTTTGCACTCTTGTATAACAAATAACTATTGTCAGTCGTTGACATTACGACTTCATGAAAAGTGATAAATTGTTCATTTTGTTTTGAATTTCTTTTTCGTTTATGAATGAGTGATAAGTATGAGGCGTGCACTTTTGGATTTTCCAAACTATTTTTAACTACATAACGGAGAAGGGTATGTGTCTCTTTCGTTATTATCAGCCATATTTTAACCACTGTCAACAGTGTTGGTTATTGCGCAATAGAAAAACCGTTTACAGTTCAGATCAAATTATAATTTACTCTCTAATTAAACCCACTAGCAATTCACTCACTATAGGTACACGCATATATATCCGTGGGTACACGACACAAGTATTCAGAATGCGCGACAGTTTCTAAACTGCTTACATAACTTTCGCAGCAAAGAATAAAATAATACCATCATTTCCAAATCTTACTATAAATAACCAACTGTTACGAAAATCAATGCATGAAAAGTATTTGGGCCTAATTGTGGACAGCAAGTTGTCATTCAGAGCGCACATTGACTACGTAAGATCTCGAATACTCCCACTAACCGGAGCCATACGTAACATTGCAAAATGCGTACCCTACAAGCTAAGACATACTATTTACAACACGCTAGTTAAGCCACATCTGGAATATTTGATCCAAATATGGGGACAAGCTGCAAAAACAAATCAACAACACCTACAAAGAACACAAAATAAAATCATCAAAGTCCTCTTCAATTATGACTACTATACTCCTACAGAATTACTCTACAAAAAAACAAAACTATTTAACGTACAACAATTGTATACATACCATACATGCATGACTATCCGAAAGATCCTTAAGACCAACATACACACAAATATTTCATTTAAGCAAAATACTCATAGATATAATACCCATAATCAAGACGACCTAGAAGTACCAAGAGTGAGAACCCTGTACGGCAGAAAAACTATACAGTATGAGGGGGTCCGCTTGTACAACAAACTACCTAAAAAAGTCAGAGAGTGTACAAGCATACCAACATTTAAAAAAGGCCTAAGGGATTATATATTAGACACAAAAATTTAGTTCTTTATGTATATTAGACACATAAGCTTAGCTTGAACAGTTTTGTTTCTTATTTAGCCTTAAGTTATAACATACTTGCTATACTGTATAAATGCAACTATGGTATTCAATTTCTTGGATGGCTTGAACGTCGCAATGTAAACTACAACCTATAGCTACTTTAGTTAAGTTTCTCTTTAAGTGAACTGTAATTTGTTCTTTGAGAAATAAAATGTCTTTAAACCGAAACGTGTTTTCATTTCATTGCTTGACCGACAACGATGAACTCTGCTTAGCATCGGCCGGTCCGAGCGCTAGGCTGCGTTTCCACCAGAGATGAGCGAGGATGCGTAGCGAGGGATGTGTGTGAAACTAACCAATAACATCGCTTCACTGTCATAGCTTGAGCTAAGCTAGCGTTGTTATTGCTTAGTTTCACACACATCCCTTGCTACGCATCCTCGCTCATCTCTGGTGGAAACGCAGCCTTATGTTGTAGACTCTGTCGAGCGCCGCTCGGTGGCGCTGGCGTCTAGATTAGTCAACTCAGTAACGTTTGTTTGTTTATTCACATGCCTACTAGTATTGCTATTTAAAAACTATTTTCGAAAACAAACTAGCTCAACTACTGTTCACAGAGAAAAAATTCTGAAACACGCGTTACTACTGGGCTCTGCATAGGACACTAGTAGTTACGCGTATTTCAGAATTTTTCGCACAAGTTATAAATGTACCTATGTCGCAGATGGATTGTCGAATCCGCTGTTTTACAAAACCGCTAGTTGTTTGTTTTCACTCATATTACTCGTTTTATTATTTTTGTTTCGGACTCCATTATTACCTATTGTTGTTAAAGCACAAGGAGCCATGAGTGACAACATTTTGAACTAAAATTCAAATTGAAATTCAAATAATTTAATTCTAGTAACATATAGACTCATAATAATTATATAAGCATAACATAAAATTTACAAATAAAATAAGATTTAAATTAAATTAAATTAAATTAAAATTACAATCAAAATTTACAATTAAAATTTATAAAAATTTAAACTAAATCTACAATCTAATGTTTCAATTCACGCTCTTTTGCATTACCTTTTACTACACACGCCGACATTAATAAATGCAAACCGTTGATGCAATTCTACGTGTTCGAGCTCAGTAATAATAATTATGAAAAACCGCTAAACGTCGTATAGCTATTTTACATAACGGATCTCTTTTGTAAAACAGCTAGTGGTTATGTTTATCAGCGGTTTCGACAATACGTCTGCGACATGTATACGAGCAGGTACACTTGTATACACAAAAGTAGATCATCTTCAACTTAATTACGAATGAGCAATTCCGTTTTTCATTTTCAAAAATCGACTAGTAATTCCTTATTTTGTCAAAAAAAGTTACTGCATTTCTTTTCGGTTACAGAAAACATAATCATCACACGTATCATGTAAACACCCACCTTGTGGAAGAAATTGGCTTCTTTTGATGTGAAAATTCGATGTATGATGACAGGAAGCCCTTTGAAATCACACATATTTAATTTGGTTAAAGAAAATACAGAAGACATACAAATATTTGTTTTATGAAGAGGCGAAGTATTGAAAGGTCGCAGTTGTCAATTAGTAAACACTTCCTAGTATTTTCAAGTTTGTAACTCAATGTAATATTCAGGTAAACGAACCGCCCATATATTATAGTGTTATCATCATCATCATCATCATCAGCCTATTAATGTTCCCACTGCTGGGACACAGGCCTCCTCTCTGTGAGTGGGAGTGGGCCGTAATCTACCACGCGGGCCCAGTGCGGGTTGGTAGATGTCACATGTCTTCGATTTTTTTGGTTCTAAGACATGCCGGTTTCCTCACGATGTTTTCCTTCACCGTTTTGAGAGCAGTGGTGATGAAATTATTCACACAAAGTAAAGCGCCTGCTTGGATTCGAACCCACGACCTACAACTCGTAAGTCGGGGCCGTTACCACTGGGCCACCACTGCTCTCATAGTGTTATCAGTTGATTGAAATCGATTTTTATTAGTTTGAAGAAGATATCGGTTTGTTAGCACTTTTTTTATTAAAATAGATTTTGATTTGAAAAATCTTGCATGATAAGGCTTTGTTTGCCATCGGGTTTTAATAAAACGTGGCATGTCATTGTGGAGCGGACCCTGTATTTTGCTTTATTATTCTTGCTCTTCTAGAAACCTGCATCCCAATATTGCGTAATATATTTTCTATCGCAATTCGAAGGAGTTTGAAGAAAATTTATAATCCATTGCCACATGAATGTTATTGGCTTGTCATAAAGAAACGTCAATACCTTTCTTTATGACAAGCTAATAACATACGTGTTACGCAAACAGGTGTGATCGCATAAGCAACTACTTCCAGTTCATATCTACTTTCCTGGTTGTTTTAATAAATAATCAATTGCATAGAGGAGCTCGTGGCTAAGTAATAACAAGCCGCACGGGTCGATCCATCAGGTTAAGCTACGCTTGCCGGGGTTGGTCAGTGGATGGGTCGGATGACCATCTTTACATATCGAGACTCCTCCGTGCCTCGGAGAGCACATTAAGCCGTTGGTCCCGGCTGTCATTCGTGGATCTTTGGCAGTCGTTACGAGTCGTCAGAAGCCCGAAAGTCTGACACCAGTCTTACCAAGGGATATCGTATTACCCAGTTACTGGGTTGTGGAGGTCAGATAGGCAGTCGCTCCATGTAAAATACTGGTATTCAGCTGCATCCGGTTAGACTGGAAGCTGACCCCAAGATAGTTGGGAAAAGGCTAGGAAGATCGAATTGCATAAAATAAGCAATGCATAAAATAGTTATATAATTTTACAAAAAAAGTTTTATATTTCAAAAATAGTTCAGACTTTAGAGGTATGAGGAACAGGGTGTAAAGTTCACTCATCCACCATAGGAAAGGGAGGATCCTCCAACCAGACGGGTGCCCGTAAGTTGATTTCGGATAGTTTTATCTATGTTTTTCGCTCGGTAAACTCTAACTGCGCGATGCAGAAATTGTGTGACGTCATGTCTTTTTGATGCGTAGTTCGTATGTGGCGGTGTAACCGCTACAAGACTACATCTACATTCAATTCCTACACTCAAAAACATGTAGGTACGGCACACAATACATGAGATAGAACCATATGTATTGTCAGACAATGTACCGGCTATTCTATTCTATAGCCTACTGCTAGTTCTACAGCTATTCTATAAACTAGTGCTGGTCCTACGGGCTAACAATAGAACGGTCAAGACGTGCAGGTGCAACATATGGACTAATTTCTTTGAATATTACATTCACTGCTCAATTAGTGCGGTTGTGATTATGATAACATTGTAATTATGATTGTGCGAGTATTGGTGACAAATGACTATTGATCAGGTAGCCATAGTTGTCTCAGCTGACAAATAGCAACTGGTAAATATAGGTTTACTCATTTGATGGTTAGGCATTGACGTGGGGCCTCACAACCCTTGGTTTGATGTGTATTGCATGAACTTTACTGTAATAGATACAGTATCAGCATCTCCCTAGCCTTTTCCCAAATATGTTGGGATCGACTTCCAGTCTAACCAGATGCAGCTGAATACCAGTATTTTACATGGAACGACTGCCTATCTGACCTCTCCTAGTTACTAGGTAACGCGATACCCTTTGGTAAGACTGGCTGTCAGACTTTTTGGGCTTCTAACTACCCATAACGACTGTCAAAATCTACAAATGACAGCCGAGACCAACGGCTTAACGTGCTTTACGAGGTCCGGAAGGATCTTGGTATGTAAAGATGGCCAACCGCAGCAATCGTAGCTTTACCTGATCGACCGACCCGTGCGGCTGTTATTACTTAGCTACAAGCCCATCTAGTAACAGGTATTGTATGTTACAAATAAATGAGTATGTTTGATAGCAGAGAATGAAAGTGCTGCCCGCATCAAACATACACCCATAGTACAAACGTACACCCAAGTAAAAACAAATACGATTATTAGATTGAAATGGAATTTAAAACCTAGGTCTGAAAATACCATTCCAATACGCAGTTATTTTAGTACAACCGCAAACTGGAATCATATTTCAGGCTTCATTCACATTTCGACTCAATGAAGCTTTAAAAACTTGAGTACCTAATGAAAATTCCACGCTGTATTCGTAATGAATTGTACCCATACAAATGACATGCAATCTGAATAGGTACTTTAGCTTCAGTATTTTATCAAAAGACTATTTATAAGAATCGTAATGAGTTCAGTTTTAATTAGACTTCATGAATATTTTTATAGAAAAAGCTCCATTGATTGTTATGATAAATATCGGATTTCAGTCTCGGTACCTATGGACTTCAAGGTATTCTTAATTTTTCCATAATATTTGTTTATTTTCTGTGAATAAATTATTCCATAGTTAGTTTGAGAAGAAGAATTAATATATAAAACAGATATTAATTTCATATAGGCCTACTTCTGGGCATTTTCTTCTACGAGGCTATTTTCTCCAAATTAATTATACGCGAAGCGAGGGCATGCCAGCTATTTATAAAAATATACCTATATTCGCTGAGTGAGTTTTGTTGTCAACTAATTTGAACTTGCCAAACGTAAAAGCTCCGAGTGCTTTGGGTTTCGTTTTTCTCAATACTTACTTCAATTTAAAAGGTTTTGCTGTAACTTGAGATTTATTTTCTTTTATATTTTATAGACGTTAGTTTGTTTACACCTGCTACATTCTAAATGATGTTTTAAAGTTATTGAACTTGGTTTTTAGATTGATTTTGTACCATTCAATTATTTACTAGCTTTGTATGCTCAACTTATTTCATTTTTTGGATAGGTAGGTACATTATTTTTTTCGAACAGGATCCATCATCAGGTCATCTTCCTACCCTTGTCCCATGTTACGTGGGGTTGGCGCATCCCGTTTTCTTCTTCCATTCTCCCCTGTCAACCGTCATGCTATCATTTATTCTCTTCTCTCTCATATCATTCCTCACACAATCCATCCATCTGGCCTTTCTCTCTCTCTCCATTCATCAACATTTATATTCATCAGTCTTTTTTTGTCACATGCGTTTCTTCCAAAAGATGTTCGTTTGGTAAACGGTTTCCTTTCAACTTTTCTGTCACTGGAGCTTTTACTTGCAAACTACCCCTTATACATATACTCATTTCTTACTTTATCAATTTTTATCACTCCACACATCCATCTCAACATTCTCATATCCGCTGCATGCAACCTTTTTTCATCCGTCTTCTTCACGGCCAAGCAATTCAATCCATACAGTACGACAGGCCTTTTCACCGACTTGTAGATTTTCCCTTTTTAACTTAAGGGGCATGATGCGTCTACGTCGTTTTTGTCGTCGTATCCGAAAGTATTCAAAATACATCGTGCCTTTGACCCAGCTGCCTTATCGAGTATTTTTGGATGATGATCTATCAAAATATGGATCAAATTCTCATTCATTTGAAAAAAATTGGACACCATTACAACCACGGTAAAATATAGATGACTAAAAATAAAAACATTTCCAAAAAAGACACTACAAAGTCAAAAATAACTTTAATTTCGGAAGTCGGTGTATTTGTTTTGATTTTCGTTTTTTGCCACCGACTTCCGAAATTACCTTTCGAAAGTACCTACCCCACACAGATTGGAATACCACTACCAGTTATGTAAATAACAGTGACAGGAACTTATCATCATAATATCATCCACATAGGCTAAATACTCACCATGTAAACTGCATCCACAGTTCCTCGAAAGTACCTACACTGCTGTAGGCCTAACATGCCACACGCGACAATGTTTATATCTCGCGCGAGTAATTGTCGTCTATTTCTGCACTTTTCTCGTTTTCTGACAGCGCTGCCATACAAAATAGTCGACTCGTTCTGTCAAACTTGATGTTTTTTCGACAAACCCTAACATGGCACCTTAGTTATCTCGATTTTTGACAATTCAACACGAGATATATGCGATTTTTCTGTCATTTAGTCGTCCTCGATTTTGACGACGAGAAGAGTAGAGAAAATTATGGTACAAAAAAAACTCCAAAATAACATGGCAGTTTAATAATAAAAAATAATTTAAATCATAATCTTACTTTATACTTGAATATTTTTTTTTTTTTTAGTTGATTTATATTTTATTGGTTTTATTTATTTTAATGACCTATTTATTTTACTTATTTTATTTATTTATTTTATTTACTTCCTTTATTTTGTTTATTTTTTTATTTATTTTATAATTGGACTTGACATCTTAGTCATCATTTTATGTTACAATATAATTAAAATACTTTGTTTTATTTAAACTACAATTTTTACTGGAACGACGTTTTTATATGGAATTTTTCACTTCTTGTATGGAAAATAAGAAAAATGATTACTTACAAGTTGAGTGTTAGGGGTTTACGGGTTTCATAGAGGTCGAAATTTTCATTATTTTTGCGATAGGACACCATTTTCGAGATATAAGCAAAAGAAAAAAAAAATGTTTTGGTAATTTTTTGTCTAATTTCGAGGCATTTGTGACAAGAGAATCGGCACCATTGAATGAATGAAACGGTATTTCAAGCCAATGTTACTATCATAAAAATGATTCGTTTTTTATAATTTGCAACATCGGTCTCTCGCGCGAGATATAGAAATGTCAAAGTGCCTTTTTCGAGATAACTCGTCGTTTACGGTCATGTTAGGGATTAGAATGACGTCAGAATTGTAGACAAAACGACAAAAATAGCCATCTCGCGCAATCTCGCGCTTGTCATGTTAGCCCTACTGGTGTGCCTACATTTAGTAGAGCGTCGTCGACGTCGGAACATATAATTACTCGTACTATTGATCTGCTTTCCGACCCGGGTAGTCCACTTTAGCGATACGAAGAATAAATTATCAGAAGAACTCCCCGCTGTTGACATTACTAACTCTATTAACTTTTTAAGTATTGACTTTTACTTTCAATATTGCTTCTTTTGATGGCTCGATAATGAAGTCGGTGTTTTCGTACAGTTTGCTATTGAAGCGTTTTTTCGCCGAAAAACTTCGCGAAAATGTCAAAATTTGTTTTGATGTTTTGTTCAAGTTTTATTGGATTTTAAAGGTAGTTGTTTCTCCCGAGGGAGAAAAGTTATTGAAGAAAAATATTATCCGAAGGTCCAATATAAACACTAGCCTAACTTAATTTTTAAACATTACGAGTATAATCATGTTTAAACAATAGTTGCTAATTTTATAGGTGTCATAGCCTGTAGATTTTTGTCTCACTGTAGGACTGTTGGAAATCGAACCCAGCACAACACCTTGCACGCGCTCTGCACGCGCAGGCATCGTGATCAGCGCGTCATCGGCTAGCTGAGTTGCGGCACGGCTCGTCCCGACGGCCAATCGCTTCCACGGCCCGCGACGGACGATTCTCCTCTCTTAAATCATAATATTAATTGTTTGTCCGGGAAGTTATAATTTGTAATAAGACGGCATTAAACCATTGCCTATTTCATACAGTCCACTATTTTATTGCTAACCGCGCTAACAAGGAAATCCACCTTTTGTGATACTTAACAGAAAGAAACAAAGTAATCATTTATTTGCTGATAATGTAGGTACGAGTATACTAAGTTGGATTACATATTTGTAAATTGTTCCGACCGATACATTTTGCCTTACGGCATGCAAAATATTACATTTGTATTTAATAATAAAATTACACCATTACAATTATTATTAACACTAGTCTCAATTTAATAAGTAGGTACAGATCAGCCTAAAAAAATTAATGAATATAATATAAATCTCTCGCCTAACATACAAAGAAAATTATAAATGTCGTAATGTGTATTGTTAAAAGCTTAATATCAAAATGTTTAATGTCAAAATATTCCAAAACAAACAACAATCACAATTATTATTATGGAATATAGATAATGTCATAATGTGTAGGTATGTCAATACCTGTAATATCAAATTATGTTTAATGTCGACATAGTTATTCTGATATAACAACAATAATAAAAATTCACTAATAGGTAAAACAATGTCATCATAACAATTAAAGAATAACGACGTGTATCACATTATTCTTATCTTTCATTTAAAAACTTTATTTTACTTCAAACTTTTGCTTCTTTCAGTATAGACTCATTACATTACAGTACGTAAAGATAATTTATTAATAACATTTCCTAAACTACTAACGATAAAATCCAAGCACCTTATAAACTAAGTAAAGCCAGGCCCACACGGCGGCCCCCTAATTAAGTCATCCGTCTTTGCATGCACTCTGTTCCTCGTTCATAATAATATATGTTTATACATTATATACCAGTATGAATGTTCAGGTCTCCGCCTGCCAAGAGAGCACTGAGATTCGTGTAGGGTTGCCAGACGTTACGCTATTTTACTTAAATAATTTGATAGCTGAATTATTTCCAGTAAAATAGTTATGTTCAGCCTGCCATAAGTAGAGTATAAAATCTATGGTAGTGATGGCTCTAGGTTTTCTTATCATCTGACAAAGTTCATTTTTCTTATAAAAGCTAAGGTGAATTGATTTGAATAGCCGTACTGCAATCTATGGCCAGGGCCTCATCAAAGATAAACAACTGCAGAAGTTATCGTTACCAAAATATGACCTCTCTCAAAAGTATTTAGTTATATTTTTTGGACTTGGCAACCCTAACCGCGTGGGATAACGAACGGGGCCATTACAGTGTTGCATAAAACACCCTTAAAGTATAACGAACATATGAAGATAAGGGCCTTCTCTTGAAGAAGTTGAAACTCACACTATAAATGTGGTGGTACGAGTATTGTAGATTCAATACGAGTATGAAATATGTTATGAAGATGATTCAAGAATTTTGTCTCTTAGACTTCTTATTGAAGACTAAGACCTCTTCTGAGGGCGCCGAGAGCTCTCAATGAAGGCTCCCGGCGCTGAAAGTGATAAGGAAGATAAAATATAATGCAACATTATCAAGCCTGCATTCTCCGGAGGATTAGGATTAACCGGAGACGTATTTAGTACACGACCTACATATCGCCAGTTATGTTACAACCTCGCATGTTCTCCTAAATCAAAACAAACCATGTTCAAGACCATTCATCATTACATAACATAATGATGTACAAAACACATGTCACCATTATCCTAATGATAACATGTCAAGCAGTGTGGCACAAGTAATTTGTAACTCAATATATTTACCGCTAGGGGGCTCTCGTCAATCGAACTCAGCAATTAAGTACAGCCGGGTCAGCGAGGTACTAGCACCAATTATTATTGTATTGTGGTTTGAATTGAGGCAAGTCGTTAACCTCCTACCCTATTGTGATTTTTAGGGTTTGTCATTTCTTTTGAATGTCAATGGTAAGACCGCTGTTTTTATCGTTCTTTAGTTATGTAGATTGTATTATTTAATCGCTTTCATTGTGCAATTCAGATTTTTTAGAACAGGAACATTCCATTTTCAGTCAGAAACAGTCTATTATTCAGTTTACTAGGAACTTTGACCATCAGTTTTCATATGGCACATAATTTATACACTACTGTGCTACACAAAGTTTACTACCGCCGATGGACGTCATGAAAAGCTTCTAAGGATCCATCAAGAGGATAAATAGCAGGGTGATGTTTAATTATCAAAATGGGCCATTGACCTGGTGGTCAAATATAAAAGAGACCTCAACAAAACCCCAATTCCCACTACCAACAACCCAAGGCAGACTAACTTGGTGCAGAAAAGTGAGGAGACCCGACCCCAAACACGGGATCGGCCGGAAGAAGAAGAAGAGAAGAGGGTAAGTTTATAACACGTTTGATTATAAAACGGAATTTTAAAACCAGCATCAGGGACTAGTTGTCTGGTATTTTTGCTGAATTGAGTCTATTTGGCGCAGCTGTGAGGCATACCTGCTTATTTCTTGCAACGGAATACATAATTTATTTAATTTTAATTTTGGAAAATATGTTGTGTGCCTTTTAGTCTGTGCTAAACAAAAGTTATTTTCTTTTTCTTTCATTATAATAGCTGTTATTATTGACAAACCTATTTTCATCAACGCCAAAGACATAATGGCCTTATTTGTCTGCAGAGACAATATTATGCAAGCGAAGACAATGCGGCATAGTACAGTAGCTAGCAGGTACTACGATTTACGACAAAGATAAATAAGATAGTTAATTGACTCAGGCATGACTGCGAAAATACATTATCCTAATCCGCTTAACTGTTCTTAAAGAGTTATAAAGATCTCTGTAAGAAATAAACAAGTGTTTCATCTCTCAACGAGGCATCCTCAGGATGACGATTGACGTGTTGCGAACCCGGACACGTCGTGTTGCCGCGTCAAGCGCCGAACGCAGAGACGTGCCGACGTGGCAGCACGTCGTTGAGAGGTGAAATACGTCTCGATTTCTTACAGGGTTCTTTATAACTCTTTAAGAACAGTTAAGCAGATTAGGTTACTAATTATACGTCGTCTATTGCATTTTTTTAAAGATAATTAAGATAAAAGTTAAAACGTTGATGTATAATTATTTGTTTTTGTTTCATACCTACCAGAGGTAATAATGTATTTACAATGTTGCATATTTTGAGGATAACATTGGAAGGAGAACGGAACCATTATGAAATCACTCATGCATCGTTACGTCTGTCAGTCCCAGGCGCTGTTCCCGAAAACGACGCAAAAATGGAATTTTAATGGCATGAAATTAGATCTTGGTGAAGCAAACATATTAAATTGGTACACGGCTTATAAATTTTGGTACGGAACCCTCATTGAATAAAGTTAAACACGTTAAAATGATTTGGATCACATTTTACTAACAGTTTATTCAATTAATTTCCGATTGAATTAAAACATACCAATATTGAATTGAAAACCACCATTAATCGACAGAACAAAGTAAAATCAATTGTAATTTCGAACATTTAGGTTCAATATCGTCCGTCATTAAACTCACCCCAAAGGGATGACCAACGCGACCATAATTACCAGTTGACCGGGTCATCGCTGATAAGATACTATCAGAATTATTTCCGGGTAGTTGGTAAAATAAAAAATAAGCCTCATATGGGAAGGTACCTTTACAAAAGTTTTTATTACTACGCTTGAGAGAAAATTACGGTTGAAAACACGTAAGAAAAGATAATTTTCGTTCTTTTAAAGACAAATTTAGCAACTACTTCATAAAGAAGCCACGAATGTAACCCAGGGGTGCTGTAAAAGTTAAAAAGCGGCTATTTTGAGCGACAGTATTATCATACTTTACAGTATACTCTATTATAGACATACTATTACTAGTCATCATAAACAACTCCTCGGATGAGTCTGTAAAGCTGTTAAAATTGTGATTTTAATAAATAAAGAATCTAGTAAATAACAACAAAACTATTATAAAATAAAAACATTAAAATAACAAAAAAACCAGCCAAGAGCGAGTTGAACTCGCACACGAAGGGTCATAATATCACGCCTTGTTTTCCCAAAGGGTTATGCAGAGGTGTTTTCACATTTTGCCAGCTATGTTAAAGTCCCATGTAATAGGGACCCCTCTGGCTAGCCTTTATTGGCCGGCTGGAGTGCAAAAAAAATCAGCTGTTCCCTACATTTCGACGAGATATGCGAACATAAATGTAGTGAACAACTGATTTTTTTTCGCGATTTCAGCTTCGGCCCGTTAGTGAAAGTTGTTCATAATGATGAGTACAATGACCCCTTAAGAGGTTTGGTATAAAAAAATAACGTTGTATATATACTTTTATGGAATATTGTTAAACTAATGAAGCAGTATACCATGAAAATTCAAAGCAAATACATTCCCATCGATTTCATGAGCAATTCTTCTCACGATTCAAAGAAAGCGTGTAAATAAATAATAGAAGCTTGATCTGGTCACGGCCGATAGCAAATTGCTAGCAATTATGTGGAAACGAGGTTAAAAAGCGGTGTTCTTGTAGAAACTAGGGAGATCCGACACTAATTAAAGCTAGACAAACTTATCCCCTATCCCGTATAGGGGATAAGTTTGTCAAGGGCAGAATAAAGTTTTATAAGTAGATAGAGCATCAATAGTGTTCCTACCCAGGAGGTAAGGGCCGATTTTCAACGCCAGATTACTTTTGTCTGAAGAACAAATATGGCAACTTGACATCATAATCAGCCTTTAATGTTCACACTGCTGGGACACAGGCCTCCTCTCTTCGAGAAGGAGTGGGCTGTTATAATCCACGCGAGCCCAGTGCGGGTTCGTAAAGTTTAAACTCATGGGCTTACAATAAAAGAATGTATGTCAGTAGTGACGTTGTTTCTAGTTGATAGTTCCTTAAAAAATACTGCAGTTTAAATTGCGTGTAATGGAATTTGTATGGTTTCTCTGATTTGAGTGGACGTACCTATCAACAGCTAATCCTATAACGACTATAGGAACTAAACTACTATAATCATACTCATACTGTGGAGCGTTTGTCTCTTGTTTTCTTACACAGGGTGGAATTTTTGAACCTCATCTGGAGGGAAAGTACTCTAAATACTGGAGATAGCAAATTTTACTCAAAGGAAATACTACTTTATTTTTAAAAAGAAACAAATCTGCATTCTAAGTTTTTCGAAAATTCGCTTGCCACACCCGGGAATCGAACCGGCTAAAATCTGACTGTACTTTTATGGGATTAATCGATTGAGTCAATCATAAGTATCAAATCTCTCTAACAAACATGATAAATTCAATGAAAATTTCAACCTCTATATTACCTAGTACACCCTTTGTATGCTATTTAAAAAGAAGTACGCCTCTTTTCTTAGCAATACCTAGGAATACAAGAGTACCTAGTGCATAAACGGCTTCATTAAATACGATAGCTGTAGCGAAACCACAGAGTGATAGGGAAAAATAATTGAATTAAGTTATTAATTTACCCGTCTTTTCACAGTGTTAGTCTAAAGCCGAATTTACATTACTAAACTACTTAGTTGTGCGCAACTAGTTTCGCAATGTAAATTCGGCTTAACGTAAGCCAGCTTAATAATAATTCGATCGGGTAAGTAAAACTACGGTACATTACGGGCACCATAGACTTTGTTAATAATTAAAAAACCATCTATGAAACTCAAAAACAGGTTTTTCACCAAAACCACAGCCCGTTAAAAGAAAATAAAGTTCGTATCTCTCGTTAAGTAGTACCTACTTGTGTTTTAATTTTATTCCGAGAGCATTTTGAAACTCTTTTGTAACTTGAAGTAGTAGAAGAGTTTGCTCCACTTCATTTTCACATCTCGTACTGGTACCTAATCTTGTTCGTTAACAGTAGTTAGTTTAAGAGCTAGACTCAAGATGTAGTTTTTTCTATGAAAGATGTTACTCTGAATGTTGTTGAACAAGATGTTGTAAGTCCTTAAATTAAATTGATTCTGTGATCGAAATAATAGCTCGGGATTTACAGAAGATAAATAAATGTTGCGTTACTAACAATAATTTAATCCAAGCTACATTATCCCATCAAAAATATTGAAATGTATATCCATATTTGCAATTTCACATAGAGTATGATTATATAAAACCGAAGTGCATTCAATAAAATGATATGCGAATATTGCTAACAATAACATTCCTGTGAATGCAACACAGAAAGGAAGACAATTTCCAATTATTGTCCTCTGAATAATACAATTTCCGATAATTTGTCCTCCTCATAGATGCAGAGAATGGACCTTTTTATAGAACAATATCGTGTCATTTAATGGCCGGTTTATTTGTTATTTTATCAGGTCGTTAACATCAGCTGCTGAAAATGGCCGATGTATTAATTGATCACTACAATAAATGATTGACGGTTTGTTACGCTTCGCACACTGATAAGTGATCGCTGTAAATTATAATGATATATTTACTACGCTTCGTTTTACTAGCGAAACGCGGTTTTTATGACTTGACCAAACATTCAGATTTATGTATAGATTTGAATGTGTTATACACAGTAACCTTTCTGAATAAATACTCTAGGTTCTAGGTGATGGTGAAAACCGCATCAAAATCTGTTGCGTAGTTTAGAAGAACAACGAGTTTAATAAAAACTTGTAATAAGTACCTATAAATAGATATTATTATGTACTTGAAAAAAAGAAAGAAATAAAATACATTTATTTAGCACAGACTAAAAAGCACACAATATAAACAGATTAAAAAAGTGTACAGTGCGGTGTAAGAAATTAGCAGGGGAATGTGCCTCACGGCTGCGCCAAAAAGGTTGGTTTTCAATTGGACCTAAGAGTGTGATGTGACGGATGTAAATCACTTCGCTTTTATGTTTTTATATAATTGGGTGGCAAACAAATCCCACTTCAATTGATGGTAGGTGGTCGCTGCCACTTATTTTGTTTATCTTCTTCTACATAATAAAAATCTTAAATTCACTTATAGACGACGCACCGCCTAAACCGCTGGGTCCAGAAGCATGAATGATGAACTTTCAAAAGAACTAAGGAAGGACTTCTGAAAGTTCATCCCCTAAGGGGGTTAAATAGGGGATGAAAGTTTGCATGAAACTACATCATTTTTACCAATGAGAAATCCCACTGGGCACATCGCTTGTTATATTTTTAACTATTTAGCTTTTGCTCGCGGTGATACGCGTGGTTGTTGGAAAATATTCAACGAGAACGTTCTACTGAGATTTATAGTCCGCCTTTGTGTTTGCGAAAAGTTTAAATAAATAAATAAAGTACCCTATCTGTTAATCCAGGTTATAAACTATCTGTGTGCCAGAGAAGAATGGCAGGACTTTATGTAATCTGAGTGTCGCACTTAGACTTCTCGTACATTCGTACAAATACTCTCAAAAGATAGACATCAGTAAAATTGTAAAAAAAAATGTTTTCGCGGCGTACGCCAGTAAAGCTCCCAGTCGGTATGATTTTTTCCGACATCTTCAATAATCATCATCATATTTCAGCCAATGAATTATAAACCTAAATCTTCCTCATGAATCACTCCGTCTATTATTACATTATTAGCCTGAGTCAAATAAATTTTATTTTCTTTCTTTCTTTCTTTCTTTCTTTCTTTCTTTCTTTCTTTCTTATTGGTGAAACCCGTATGAAAATCCGTTTGGTAGTTTTAGAATTTATCCCGTTCAGACAGACAGACGCGGCGGGAGGACTTTGTTTTATAATACACATTTATAAACATACATAAACTAATACATAAACTCACCCCTTCTTCCCATGGGGGTAGGCAGGAACTAAAGAACGCTACCTGCTATGATATATCAAGTGTACCTACCTGTAATAATACCCATACCCTTCAAACCGGAACACAGTAAAGCTGCTTTGCGGAAGAAGTAGGTATGGTGTTAGAACATCCCCGGACGAGGGCCATAACTACAAGTTCTACGATTATGTATAACAGGTCATAATTTATTGATTTATTTATTAAAACTTTATGAACAAGTATAAAAAATACTGTATAAAGGCGGACTTAATGCCCGAGACATTTTCTACCAGTCAACCTTAGGGTGATGCAGAGACAAAACATGGCAGGTGCAACATAAATTGATAGATAATTCGAAAAAGAATAAAAACTAATACATAGATATAAACAAATTAAACTTAGTCAGGAGAAATAATGATAGGGGAAAACAAATCCAGCAAATTAGCGCTATGATGATTCTGCCAACTTTTTCTGAATATGTTCACGTGCCTTCACTATAAAAGATAACCGACTGGTTGCCGTCATGATTTTTAGAGGGAGCGCATTCCAAAGAAAGATCAGTCATCATCTGCCTAGCCTTTTCCTAACAATGTTGGGGTCGGCTTCCAGTCTAACCGGATGCAGCTGAATTATTACATGGAGCGACTGCCTATCCGACCTCCACAACCCATTTACTACGGGGAAAACGATAAGCCTTGGGGAGATTGGTTGTCAGACTTTCGGGCTTCTGATGACCCGTAACGACTGTCTCGAGGCACAGAGGAGTCTCGCTATGTAAAGATGGTCACCCATCCGCGGACCAACACCGACAAACGTAGCTTTCCCTGATGGATCGATCCGTGCAGCTTCTATTGGAATGAAAAACTATTACTTATAACACTCACTGACTCACTCTTTCTCTTACTATTACTTAGCCACAAGCTCCTATAAACTTTCCAAAATAAAAACTCTAAATAATGGTGAAATCCGCGTCAAACTTCGTTGCGTAGTTTAGAAGAACAATGCGGTCATACAGACAGACACGAAAAGCGATTTTATAAAAACATTTTTGTCTAATATCGAAATAATAATGTAACGTCATAGAAGCTACACCAAAATTTGACATTGGAGTAAGAAACTTTATCACTTTCATTCACTTGTTTTTCGACTACTAAATAATTCGGTAAAACCCTGTAAAATTAAGAACCCGGAACTGCTATGGCAGTATCCGGACAAAAACAGGGCCGCGATGAAGAGGGGTTTGAATCCCGGTTCAATATAAACCAAAGGAGGTTTTAAAAAATGCACCAATTAAAATATTACGTTTTTTTTATTAGAGTAACCAATTTCTTTAAAAAGTTGGTATTTTTTTCCGCACAACGATCCTTTTTTTTGTGAAAAGACCCTTTCCTGTTAACCACGGTAGGCTCTTGTCGGTTACCGGACAATGGCTTCTTGGAGGAACGTAAGTGGGTGCTCGAATCTGGGACCTTCCGAGAACCCATGGTACGTACCTATTGTATTTTCCGGATATTACAACATTTTTTTATAAAACAAATGTAAAGTTGAGTCTTAAAAATTGCCAGGTATGTAGATACCTAGTTTAAATCCTTACTTAAAAAGTAAATCTTTCAGTGAATAAAAAATAAATATTCCTGAAATGGTAAAAACTACTTAAAACCAAATTTATAAAAAAAATACTTACACGTCTGAAAAATTCCAACTGCTTCACTAACCAATAAAAAGTTCACTCTTCAACAAAATAAAACTGACAAGTCGTTTAATTTCGTATACACCGTCCGCGAAGAAAACTCGACAAAATAAATAGATTCGGACAAATATTTGTTCAACCGGCTGAACAAATGTACCGAAGTCACAGTAGCACAAAAGATAAACTCGAATCAGTCCATACTCGAAAATTCCGAGGACGCTCGCGTAGCGCGTAGACGTCCGTAACCGTCGGTCCTCGTAGAGCCACTGCTACGCCGCGTAGGCCGCTACGAGTTGCCGGACTGGCGCAAAATAGATAGGTACAGAAGGCTTGCAGGCTGTTAACAGCGCATGATAAGAACATAATTAATTAAAGAGTGAAATGGAACTAACTCGCATTTCAGATGGAAATCGCACTGCATTTAGCAATTTGATTTTGATTCAGTGACTTTATTATTTTGCCATTTTCCCTTCGCGAGCTCGTCACAAAATAATAACCGAGGCTAACCCTCTAAAAGGTTTTGCTGCTGTTGTTTTGGTTAGCGTATGGAAGAAATAGGATCTATTGTGGCAAATTGTTTATAGTTTTAAGGTGTTTATTTTTATTTATTTTTGCTGTAATGCCAATAAACGCATTTTTCTTTCTTTCTTTCTTTCTATTGGTATCAAAAAATCTTTTTGTGGGAATTTTCAAAAAGTTAAGGATAGTCTCCTAAGACCGTTTTCGTGTAGTTACAGCGGGTAAGGTATCTGCCCTTCTGCCCCATATCAAGAATCTACCCTGAATGTGACATGAGTGACTGGTTAGCCCCAAGAAGGTCTACCGTGATGATAATCATTTAAAAGGTTAAATCTGTAACTATCTTCTACTTATAATATTCTACACGTTTGGCTCGTCTTTTTTCAAATTGCTGTAAACTATAGAAGAATACAAACTTAATGCAATATTGCTCATCCCCCATAGCAAATACTAGGGAGAGAGGGCGCTGCAGCGCAACAGTCAACTTCGTCTCTGTGTACTTCTTACGTTAGAAATTAAAAAAGTCAGTGAAATACAGTGCGAATCGTGAGCTAAGTTTAATAAAGTAACAATAGACGCTAACGTGGTATAGTACTGGACAAATTACAAGAAATAGTACTCAAAACAAGTGATAAAAGTGATCAGAAAAGAAAAACTATTACCCGGCTGTATTGGCTGTTTTCCTAAGCCTACATGGACTAGAAGTCTAAATCAGTGCAAAAGTGCCGCAAAAACATTAAAATATAAACATAAAAGTGAAAGTGAAAACAGTAAAAAGTGTTATACATAACCTATTATCATTTTAAGCTACCACAAAAGTGCAAAATCATTCCAGTCTCACAAGTGTCCACAGCGACATCTATCCACAATCTGTAGAACAGCTAAAAGCGAATCGATACACAGACACACAACTAATTGATAATTCGCAGAACCATAGCTTACAAAAGATCAAAATACTCACAATTATATGGCGCCACTGTACCGTGTTATGAAATCTAGTATACGCCACCATTAACGCCATCTGTGAACGAGCAGTCTAACTACTTGAAGAAAACGCAATCTTTGAACTGAACCTTTCAACGAACTTTGCTGTGACTCAATATCTCAGTTGCGAGTGGGAGACCTGCCACTAGAGGGCGCTGATACCAACCAATATAATCAACCATGGAAGAAATAATGAAAGTTCTACAAAATATACAAAATGATTTAGCACAGCAGAAGCGAGACATGAAAGATATGGAGGAAAACATAAAAGAGGCTATAAATAAAAATATTGATGAAAAGTTCAACCGCATTGAAACAAAAACAAACCAACTCGAGCTAAAAATCGAGGCTCAACAAAAAACTATTGACTTTTTAGATAAGCAAATGAGAAGGAAAAATATAATTTTCTTTGGAGTTCCTGAAACAGAAAAAACATATGAAGATCTGCTCCACTCAATCCTAGAAATTATAAACAAAAAAATGGATATAGTTTGCCCAAAATGGGAAATCGAAACGGTAGTCAGACTAGGAAAGAATAACGGTGGAATAAGACCAGTTGTAGTAACAACTTCTACGACAAGCAGAAAAATACAACTCCTAAAAAAGAAAAAATTATTAGAAAATACGGAGATTTACATAAAAGAAGATTACACACCTGCTGTTTTACAAAAACGTAAGGACCTGCAAGAAGAACTCAAACGAAAACGCCTAAGTGGAGAAAAAGTAATGCTACGTTACGACAAAATAGTTCAGATAAAATCCAAAGAGCAACAAACCCACACATCCAAAGGGACCACTTCCAATAAACGATTTCTATCAGAGTCTCCTGAAACTGAAAAAAATGGGAAAACGTCAAACCAAGAAAAACACTCGAAACAGGTACCCAAGAAAAATAAATCCCAGAACATAACGAGCTTTCTGCGTCCCTCACAATTGAACTCACAATTGAACCCCACACCCAACACTTCTACAAGTCGGGATTACCAGGAACCTCCAAAAAACTAAGCTGCGCCCCTCCATCTCCATCTCCACCTCTCCCAACACGGCCGGTCACCGTGGGAGACGTAGACCAAAACCCTCTAGAGAAAATATGTACGAACAATTTTGAGAGTATAAACCAACTCTATGTGGCAACATATAATGTCAGAACGTTATCCTCTTACTCTAGGCTACTGGAACTCAGCGAAGCCCTGAAAAATATCAAATACGATGTCGTCGGTCTCTGCGAGATTAGACGATGTGGAAATTCAATAGAAGAACATGAAGATTTAATTTTCTACTATATGGGACAAACACCAGGCTTATACGGGGTAGGATTCATTGTAAATAAGCGCCACAAGAAGAATATTATATGTTTTAAAGGACTGTCAGAACGAGTGGCTCTACTTCAGCTAAATATCAACAACATTGAAATAAGTGTGATACAATGCTATGCCCCAACAGTATCAGCAAGCGAAGACGAGATTGAACTTTTTTACACCACTGTAAACAAAGCATTAACAATGTCAACAAATAATTTAATAGTGATGGGCGACTTCAATGCCAAAATCGGCCAACCAAAACGGGAGGACAATTTAATAATGAAAAACTACGGTTATGGCAACAGAAATAGTAGAGGCGCTAGACTTGTACAATTTGCGTATGAAAACAAGTTGGCAGTCTTAAACACTTTTTTTAAAAAGAAAAACAGCAGAAGATGGACTTGGAGGTCACCAAATGGCATGGTAAAAAATGAATTGGACTACATACTAACCAATCTTCAAAAAAGTGTCCAGGACATGCAAGTGATCAATGTTAAATACCCTAGCGACCATAGATTGGTGAGAGCGACATTCAAGCTACAGTCTTCAAAAAAGAGTCGGAAAACCTATGGAAACAATGTTAAAAGTATCCTGGAAAATGAAAATGAAATAAAAATATATAAAGAGTCACTTCACAATAGTTTAGAACATGTTATTGACAGCCAACAATCGTACACAGTGCAACAACTTAACGATGAAATTGCTGCTGCTATAGATAGCAGCCTCAAAAAGGCTCATCTATCTTCAAAGCACACGAGTAAATTTTCTGTTATATCAGCTAATACTAGAAGACTGATATCAAGGCGACAAGATATACAAAAAATCAAACCAAAAACAAGAAGCATGAAAAATGAGTTAAAAGCTCTATATAAGCTTATAAGCAAATATATATACTCTGACTACAAAAACCATCGTTCGAAGACCATCGAAAAACATATATTACAGTCTGGAAGCGTAAAGCTAGCTAACAAAGAATTAAGATCCCATAAAACTTGGATAGAGGGACTGAAAGTTTCAAATAAAACAACCTGCAATAGAAACGAAATACTCGAAATCGCAACAAATTTTTATGAAAATTTATATAAATCGGAAAATCAAGAATCCACTTTAATTATATCAAGTGGAACACCGTCAGAAATAGAAGACATAGATGAAGTAGAAATTTCAAGAGGAATAGCTAAATTAAAGACAGAAAAAAGCCCTGGACCCGATAAAATAACCAATGAAGCCCTGAAACTAGGATGTCTCTGTTTAGCGAGCCCTCTAACACAACTCTTTAATTTGGTGCTAAAAACGGGAACTACACCAAAGCAATGGACTGAATCAGATATAATTTTATTATATAAAAAAGGGGATCCAAATAATATAACTAATTACCGGCCAATAAGCTTGCTTCCTTCAATATACAAATTATTCTCATCAATTCTAGAGAAGAGAATCAGAAGCACTATTGAAAAGCACCAACCCATAGAGCAGGCGGGTTTCAGAAGAGGATTTTCTACTATGGATCATATCCACTCGATCGAAACCCTCATAGAAAAGTATCAAGAATTCAACAGGCCGCTCTACCTTGTGTTTATTGACTACCAAAAAGCTTTTGATACTTTGTACCATCACTCAATATGGGAATCTCTACATTCGCAAAATGTTGAAAACGTCTATGTGAAGGTTCTACAACACTTATATCAAAACGGTAAAAGCAGGATTAGATTGGAAACGACTGGACCTTCTATACCAATCAGAAGAGGAGTTAGACAGGGAGACCCTATTTCTCCAACAATTTTTATTGCAGTACTACAATGGGTCATTGGGAAACTGAACTGGGAGAAAGTCGGATTAAATATAAACAATCAATATATAAGTCATTTAAGATTTGCTGACGATATTGTCTTGATGTCAGAAAATACAACAGAGTTGCAGTCAATGATAAACGATCTCCACGCCGCAAGTCTACAAGTAGGACTGGAAATAAACCGCAGTAAAACCAATATTATGACGAACTACATAAAAAATCCTGCATACATAGAAAATGAAGCGCTAGAATATGCTGACACTTATATCTATCTAGGTAAGCAAATTTCGTTTAAAAAACAGAGAAACGAGCACGAAATAGAAAGACGAACTTCAATTGCCTGGAAGAAATATTGGAGCCTGAAAGAAATTCTCAAGAGCGATATGCCGGTCAGAATTAAACAGAAAGTCATGGATACCTGTATCCTACCATCATTAACCTACGCTAGCCAAACCTGGAAGTTCACATACCGAATGAAATCAAAAATTAGATCATGTCAAAGGAGTATGGAGAGAAGTTTATTAAAAATTAAAAAAATTCAAAAAATATCTCATACAACTATTAGAAACAAGACAAAAGTAACTGATGCTCTGTACCACTGTAAAAAATTAAAGTGGCGCTGGGCTGGTCACGTAGCTAGGTTGACAGACAATCGATGGACTCACAGACTAACATCTTGGAACGGGCCATCAGGCACTAGGAAAAGAGGTCGACCTAATGGCCGATGGGCAGACGACATAGTACAAGTGGCTGGCGAACAGTGGATTAACACAGCGAAAGACAGGGAAGAATGGAAATCTCTAGAGGAGGCCTTCACCTTCAATTAACTGAGGGGTTCTTACTGAGAGCTTTA
Source organism: Conistra vaccinii (assembly GCA_948150665.1). Classification (NCBI taxonomy): domain Eukaryota; kingdom Metazoa; phylum Arthropoda; class Insecta; order Lepidoptera; family Noctuidae; genus Conistra; species Conistra vaccinii. Next base: position 1,678,179 of record OX411329.1, on the reverse strand, counting down.
GATATATATAAAAATAAGTTTAACTTCATAGTATGTAAGAAATTGTCATATTATATGTTAGGTAAAGTATGTTTTGTAAAATTTTTTTTTGTAAGAAATATAAGGCTTTTTTATTTTTATTTTTATTTTTTATTATTTATTTATTTATGGAAGAAATAGGATCTATTGTGGCAAATTGTTTATAGTTTTAAGGTGTTTATTTTTATTTATTTTTGCTGTAATGCCAATAAACGCATTTTTCTTTCTTTCTTTCTTTCTATTGGTATCAAAAAATCTTTTTGTGGGAATTTTCAAAAAGTTAAGGATAGTCTCCTAAGACCGTTTTCGTGTAGTTACAGCGGGTAAGGTATCTGCCCTTCTGCCCCATATCAAGAATCTACCCTGAATGTGACATGAGTGACTGGTTAGCCCCAAGAAGGTCTACCGTGATGATAATCATTTAAAAGGTTAAATCTGTAACTATCTTCTACTTATAATATTCTACACGTTTGGCTCGTCTTTTTTCAAATTGCTGTAAACTATAGAAGAATACAAACTTAATGCAATATTGCTCATCCCCCATAGCAAATACCGTGATAATTTATAGCTTGCAGACTGACCAGACGAACAAGGAACACCTATGCAAAATTTAAACACAATATATTCGGTAATTTTTGCGTGATGTTTATAGACAATTAGAGATCAGTTTAAAAAAAAAAAACGGTCAAGAGTGAGTCCGACTCGCGCACCGAGGGCTCCGTAAGGAGCTCCATTCATATAGGTACCTAAATAGGTATGTTGAATGTCTCCTGACACTTGACACTTATTGGTTAGGTTGGTAGTGCTGCAATTTGATGGACGGGATGGACGATACACTTACACAAAAGCTGAAGATAGAGAGGTTTGGAACAATTTGGAGGAGGCCTATACCCGAGAAGGGGTTACGATCAATGGAAGTAAAGATAGCGAATAAAGAAAAAGGAAGAAAAAAAAACTTTGTGTTAATCCATAGATAGTTAATACCTATAGCATAAGTAAATGTTTAGTTTTTAATTTTTAGTTTGTAATTTTTTTTGTTGTAGATCGGAAATAAATGGGCTTTATTATTATTATTATTTTATTTCAATGTTTACATATCTCGGGACCATGGGGTCCCGGTCCTTTGGAAGGCGTACGAGGGGCCGAAGCCAACTCGCAGAGGCCCCTTAGACAATTTTAAATGTAATGAGGCACCAACCGACGATTATCCCTGTATGCACTATGCAAGTGCACCCAAGGACAACCCCCGGTTGGTGCAGGACTATTGCAGAAAATGAAAACAAAAAATATTGGGCTATGGGTTTTAGTGGCTATAGTGGATTGGTTACTTAGAACTATGGAAAGACTATGGCCCCTGCCTGACCAATATTTTATATAAAAAAACACAGGTAAAATAGCAGGGGGTGACTTGCACACTCAATAATGGGCCCCCGGAAACGGTCGCTAGCACAAAGTGTCGAAGCGACAAGGGGGCAACATGTCCTGAGGTGCTTATGAGGAGTGGAGCGGTATTCCACGGCTATCAGGACAATCCCGGAAGTACGGTCAAGATCCCTACCAGCATCTTACTGGAATACTTCCTTCCTCCGAGCACGTTTGCTCTTGCGAATCTCCACTCAAGCCGGCCAATTAAGGCAAGAATGAGGTGGGAGCTTTGTTCCTCGTCAGTGTTCACTCTAGCCGGCCAATAAAGGCAAGCCAGAGGTGAGAAACAAGACTTCTCCCGGGAGATAGGGTCCGTGGGGTCGCTACTGCCCAACAGCTCGCCACATGCTGCCCTGCGGGTTTTTGTATCTCTCTTGGTCTGGCTCCTCATTCTAGACCCATTCCGGCAAAGTAAACTCTACCGGCACAGACCTAGAGTTCAGAGCACGCAAGCCCCACCACGACGTCAACGTAGAGATACGGCGGTGGGGTTATTATTATTATTATTATAAATAGGTATGTGCCCAGAAACTAGTCCTCTAAATTGTATGAGCGCCCATACAATCTTAATTGGCGTCAACTATGTATGTATGGGGACACCCTTTAATTAACAACTTTTTTATTTTTTTAAATGTTTCCTTTATTTGTGCTGTAAGACCTTGTTTTTTGCCAAAGTTCATGATTCTAGGTCAACGAGAATATAGGTTTTTGACCCAAAACCTATAGGTACTTATGGTTGACCAAGAATTGACAATTTTGGTTAAACCAAGGTCTTACAGCACAATTAAAGGGTAAATACCAAAAAATAAAAAAAGTTAAAAATTAAGGGTTTTGGTACCAACAAGTTTTCGCGAAAATCTAGCCCATATATTTTTATCGTGTTGACTCAGGACCTTGATTTTTTACACCTAGTATCTGGTATAAATTTCAACTTGCTAGGTCCACCCGTTCCTGAGAAAATCTGTGGTGACACGCGGACAGACAGACGGACAAGAGAGTCATCTTATAAGGGTTCCTTTTTTACCTTTTGAGGTACGGAACCCTAAAAACTATATTTTCGGCATTAGAATCGTTCGCAGACCTCGTATCGATAACTTTTTTTCAAAAATATCTAGTCTACAGGTTTGACTTCACTACAATTTTATTATATAGCAGTTTGCCCTCGTGCACAGCTCGCTGTCACATTATTTAAAGATGAAATCATTCACAAAAAAAAAACTGTGGTTCGGTCGCTAGCCCGCTCGCTTGACATCTGTCAAATCATCTTTATGTAGGTACGAGCCATGGTTTATGAAAACAAGGTCTGGCATTCCGGGAGTGACACATGCTTATGTCACTATCCACGAATTAAACTAAGGAAAGATTTTAAGTCGCCATTATGTCACTGCGGGCCCTATCAGAATACCAGCGCTGCGATATTTATTAAATGTCGCAGCATCGTGCTGAGATAGGAGCCTTTTGGCCTCGCACAGGACTCTGCTTCCTTTTTAATTTTACATTGTTTAATTTCTTTTATTGTTTTTTATTCTTATTTAAGTATGTCTCTATTGTGTCTTATTTTAATTTGTGATCTCCTGTGCCTGACCCAATAAATACTTTTTCTTTCTTTCTTTTATGTTACCACCTACTCCATGCTAAATTGCGCAGATTATGAAGCACTTTTTATGAATCAATTAATCTCCTCTTATGATTTCAACATCGATAGTCCTCCAAGAATAATATTGTGTTTCAATTTTGATTAAACCAGCAATTAAAGCTTGAGAGCAATTGATTAATTGTGACTGAGAACTATTTGTTGAATATTGAAATACTAAGGTCAAACTCTTAGCTATTGTATCTCGTAATAATATTAATTAAATCTTCTTCAATTAATCTGAGGGGCTGGTGAAATTAGCATATTATTGTTTTAGGTACTTGCTTTATTCTTGTGGAGTTCTTGTGAGCAGATTTATGTTCGATAAAACCTCAGGAACCAAAACTGACCACATGTTGAAATAATAATTTAATTGATTACGTACAGCCTAGAATGAAATGATTGTTCTAATTAAATGAAATAGTTGAGATTTGAAGACTAGATTTACTCGGATATTTGGATAATGGCTTCCATTCAAAGTCTGGTTTAAATCTCCGGCCAGGTTTATTATTCTTTGGCCAGTTGTTTAGTAAACTTGCATATGCTCAACTGTCCGAAAGACTGCTGCAGCTCGATAGGAATTCAAATTTTATTGTGTCTCATTAGTGACAGTCAAGCGGATAAACTTAAGAACGTTTCTGTTGCTACGTCACAAGCAGTGTGGTAAGTACACTCCTATAAAATTTTCTTTCCATCAAAGATATCTTTGGTAGGGGTTTCCCATGGTTAATTCTAAGACTTCAGCTTACTTATATAATGTATGATTTTAAGGTGTTTTCCAATTCTTATTTTGGTTGTTTACAGACACATCAGTCATAAAATGTAAAAAAAATAGTTTGGAAAATCCAAAAGTGCACGCCTCATAACTCTCGTTCATAAACGAAAAAGAAATTCAAAACATAGTTTCTAACAAAAATGAACAATTTATCACTTTTCATGAAGTATGTTTTGACTGCTTTTTTGCCCATCAGTATGGGTAAAATTTCTAACCTCGCATTCCTTACGTAATGTCAAAGACCTTTTAAGTACTATTTTTTTTTTTTATATTTACTTTGTCGATTGTTAGGCAACGGACGAGCGAGGGTCGGAGTTGGAAATATTTAGATATAGATATTGAGGTATTATTAGGTCAGGTAAATTGTTATTAATTGAATAGAATACTTAAAAAAAAAAAAAGTATTCTATTCTATTCTATTCTATTATAATATTGTACTAACGTACTAGAGAAGTCGCCACACATCACTACTGTGTTCCGTTCAAGATCAAAAGACTCAGCCCACTATCGACCTCCGGTCTCCGGAGGGGAATAATGTAGCGGTTACACCGCCACATACGAGCTACGCAGCAAAGACATGACGTCACACAGATCCTGCATCGCGCAGTTAGAGTTTACCACGCGACCGACATAGATAAGACTATCCGAAATCAACTTTCGGGCAGTTGCCCGCCACACACAAAACACCCGTCTGGCCGTTTTCAAATGAGGATGAGTGAATTTTACACCCTGTTCCTCATACCTCTAAATTGGTGACCCCGACGTGATCGTCTACGCAGCCTTCGTCCAACTACTTCAGCGTGACGTCATCATCATCATCACTCCCGCAAGCTTCCGTGAGGTGAATCACACAGCCAGCCAGCATCCACGGCTTCAACGGGTATCCTGACCACCAGCATGCAGCGAACGTGCATTTCTGGATTTCCTGGTCATCACCCTCAGCCACAACCCGGCGCTGTACCACATCCGACTAACGAGATGACGTCGCAGTGCCACCCCGACTCACGGGGAATTGCCGCAGACAGTTCCGACTCACCGCGAACTATGCTGCACCCGGTTCCACTCATTGGAACCACAGCTGGCACTGTGAAGCATCGCAAGATCCAAGACTCAGCTCACTATCGACCTCCGGTCCGGAGGGGAGTAATGTAGCGGTTACACCGCCACATACGAGCTACGCAGCAAAGACATGACGTCACACAGATCCTGCATCACGCAGTTAGAATTTACCGCGCGACCGACATAGTTATGACTATCCGAAATCAAGTTACGGGCAGTTGCCCGCCAGACACAAATACCCGTCTGGCTGGAGGATCCTCCCTTTTCAAATGAGGATGAGTGAACTTTACACCCTGTTCCTCATACCTCTAAAGTTTTAAACTGAAATACGAACAAAATATTTTACGGCGCCATTCGCCATAGACTAAAACATTCAGAAGTGAAGTGTAGGTACAAATAGCTGCCGTTTGTTTTTATGGCGGATTTTTTTAATATTAAGTATCTAATATTTTGAACGCTAATATTAATGTTTGTCTTATTATATTATGGTTATTTGTCATCAAATAATTATAACAATTTGTGGCATTTTTTCCCTTTAAGATTTCCACGTCCGAGCTCCAGGAAACAAGGGAAAAATGCCACAAATTGTATTAATACAATTACACATACATAGTAATAACATTTGTGCAAAAAAATCGTAACGAGCAAACGTGGTTGCCAAGTGAACAATCTCACATAATGTTCATCATTAATACAATGGAAATTACAATAATGTTCTGCAGTTAAAACTGTGTTAGGTATCAAGTAGGCAGAAGAAGCAGACTGTGTCGCATCTGCGGGTGCATTACTCTATGAGAATCTCCTCGCACCGCGCATGCACCGCAGTAGTCAAACGTCAAAGCATCCAAGGGACAAATTTTTTGTTCGCGGTGTCTTCTCTGATAGTATATTTTAATTAGTATTTTATTAATTATAATTAAACTACTTTGAATAAAAGAGCCATTTTCAATAGGGTTCCTTCTACGGCTAAAACGAATGTATTAAAAAAAAATTGACTCAATTAATTGATTTTATCGCAAGCTACAGTGTTTTCAGGGTTCATAAATTGACGGACAGGAATTTTTTTTCAACTATTTTGATGCTTATTTCATTTCTGCTGCATTGAATCAATTGCTAAAAAGTACAGTATTAATCTCCATTTAACCATCTATACAATGGTATATAAATTAAGTAGGTTCTGTGTACTAGCAGGTGTGTAACAATACAAACAGTTGCAAAAATGGGGCAAAAAAAATTTTTCGATCGTAGAGCACACTCTAATGCTTTCGCATTACGAGTCGTGCAATTATTCATTAATTCAATTGATTTTAAAATGCGATAGCTGAACAAGATTGATTGTCATGAAAACGTTAAATGATTTTAATGTATGCGATTGGAATATCGCGCATATCAATGAGTTTCCAAATAAAATTATATTTTTAAGTTACCTACCTATGCTAGTATCAAATGAGGACTATCGCGCTTGAATTCGTCGCTAGAGGCGCTAGTGTAGAGTGAGGTGTCAAATGTCACTATTGCGGGATTTTCTATCGCGAATTTGTACTTGTTATTCATAATGTTTGTAAAGATAATGCCATTCCTGATTAATTATGGCTTAAGATTTTAAGTTACAACTTGGGATCTAATTTGGTAGCACTTGGAGGAAGAATAATATTTGTCTAGGCTGCTTCATGCTTGCCAGTTTTAGGAACATAATAATGTACTTACTTAAATATAACATTTGAAGTAATAAAATAAACATTATATAAATTAATGGGTAGTTAAACATAGTCAAAACATATCAAAATATAAAAGTACTGACAGGACCTTATTCAGTATTCACCAGTGGCGCCAACCGGTGAGCACAAAAACGATTGCCCATTGGTATACATTCTGAGGGCAATTCTGTTTTTTCATAAATTAATCATTGCACAGAAAACAGAACAATCAAATCTTCCTAGCCTTTTCCCATCTATCTTGGGGTCGGCTTCCAGTCTAACCGGATGTAGCTGAATACCAGTATTTTACATGGAGCGACTGCCTATCTGACTTCCACAACCCAGTAACTGGGTAATACGATACCCCTTGGTAAGACTGGTGTCAGACTTTCGGGCTTCTGACGACTCGTAACGACTGTCAAAGATCCACGAATGACACCCGGGACCAACGGCTTAACGTACTTTCCGAGGCATGGAGGAGTCTCGGTATGTGAAGATGGTCACCCATCCACGGACCAACCCCGGCAAGCGTAGCTTAACCTGATGGATGGAGCCGTGCGGCTTGTTATTACTTAGCCACGAGCTTCTTGATAAAAAACCAGAAAACAGAACAAAAAAACATATTTTAATATGTAGGTAGAAATAACCAACAAGGTAGGTACTTACTAGTTTTGTAATAAGTTGAAGCTAGACGGAAAATAACAACGCCACAATATATTTACCAACTTCTCAATGCCAATTCCAGACGTCAAGCAGTTTAAACTGTCAAAATATTTCACTTTGTTTCATAAAAATATTACATTACATTTCAGCCCTTTCCTAGCCAAAACAGTGCAACAGCATTTCCACAGATATTAGTTTGAAATAGGATCATTTATCAGAGCAAGTGAGACATATTTCCCGGCTAGGAGACTCCATCTGTTAGTCTAGACAGATCTAGACTGGATTACAGTAATACTAGAATAAAGGGAATCAGACGAATGTCGTGGCCGTCTGTTTGTGATCGTATCCACTGAAATATTGTATAAGGGTGGCAACACTTACTATCGAAAGTGGAGAATGTAAAGAAAGAAAATACATTTATTTAACACAGACTAAAAAGCATACAACTTATACAGCAGATAAAATAATTAAAATAAAATTGTAAAATGCGATGTAAGAAATTAGCAGGGAAGTATGCTTCATGGCTGCGCTAAAAAGGCCCAGTGCAGCAAAAAATGTTAGACAGCTATATGTGCCGGACGCTGGTTTTCAAGTCGACCAATATTATATGAATATGTTCTAATTATTTTTGAAAAAAGCGAAGGAATGTCGGCATTCCAAAAGCCAGATGGATAGATGGCCTATCTATAGCACAAAAGGGTATCTACACTCAACAGTGGCTGGAACAAGTGGGTGGAATGCTGAAGATTCAATTTATGAAAAAAATGTGTTAGTAAGCCCTTTCAAAAAAGCTGAGAGGTGTCAAGGGACACCCGGATGGAACGAAGTTATGAAATGAACCTCACAAAGGCATGCCACTAATTAGTACCTGTGGTCGCTCACAGATGACGTTATAATAAAAAAAAAAAGTGTCGTTACAACTTTTGGTCCCAATTTTTTCCGTCTACCCCCCTTTCGCAACGCGCGAAAGGGAACTTCGTTCCAATAATTTCTTGTTATTTATATAAAATTTAGTTACAAATAAGGATCGATTGTGCAACTAGTGAAGCAAGATGTTATGTTATCCTTTAGAACCCACTAAGGTCACTGCTACTCATCCTCTCGATTAGTTTTAGTTCGAGTACGTTGCCTTATGTATAAGAGTGGGTAGTCCGTTCTACGAATCCATTCATATTAATGAAAGTTAAACTTTCACAAGAATAATGTTGTTGCACTGTGATTAATTCAGTAAGAGTTTCGTAGAAACACAAAAAAACTGGAATGGGTTCTCCTTTCAGTTGAAAACACACTGCAAATATGCAAGAACTTGACTCATATTTACTCTCTAATTATTACCATGCATAAAATTGTAAACAGCAATTAACATGTTGAAGCAAGTAAAACATAGCAAGCAGTTTCCCAGTTTGTAGTGGTTTACAAACACGGCACAAAACTTTTATTTAAGTACTTCCATTTGCAATATTTTAATTTGCTACAACTCCAATTCGCAGGTTTCCCGTATCCAATTTAAAATGCTTGCAACTAACATTTTCACTTGGAAAGTATAATTAATAATCTCGAAAGTAATTTAGTTAATGATATAATTTATGGCTCAGTTAAATTAAAAGGCTGGATGAACAAAAAGTAAGGAAGGGTGGAGCAATTAACGGACGGACGATAATTTGTTACTTCACCCTACTTGGCGAAATTGAGAGCCTGGGTGTAAGACCCGTCGAATAAAAGCTCCTTTAGCATAGTTAGGGTGCGTTGTTATAAATTGTGGTTTTGAAATACTTTAAGGACATAGCACAAATTGGACTTTTACCATGTTTCGCTTTTCAGTATTCGCTAAGCATCCTTACATAATAATAATAATAATTTCCCCATCGCCGTATCTCTACGTTGACGTCGTGGTGGGGCTTGCGTGCTCCGAACTCTAGGTCTGTGCCGGTAGAGTTTACTTTGCCGGAACAGGTCTAGGATGAGGAGCCAGACCAAGAGAGATACAGAAAACCGCAGGGCAGCATGTGGCGAGCTGTTGGGCAGTAGCGACCCCACGGACCACTATCTCCCGGGAGAAATCTCTCCCTCATCTCTGGCTTGCCTTAATTGGCCGGCTAGAGTGAACACTGACGAGGAACAGAGCTCCCACCTCATTCTTGCCTTAATTGGCCGGCTTGAGTGGAGATTCGCAAGAGCAATCGTGCTCGGAGGAAGGAAGTATTCCAGTAAGTGCTCGTAGGGATCTTGACCATCTTCCGGGCTCTGGGATTTTTCTGAAAGCCGTGGAATACCACTCCTCCTCAAGCACCTCAGGACATGTTGCCCCCTTGTCGCTACGTCACTTTGTGCTAGCGACAGTTTTCGGGGGCCCATTATTGAGTGTGCAAGTCACCCCCTGCCATTTTATCCGTGTACGTATAAAACATTGATCAGGTAGGGACCATAGTCCTTCCATATTTCCAGGTCACCAGTCAACTTAAGCCACCCAAACCCATAGTCCAATATTTTGTTTCCATGTTCTGCAATAGTCCTGCACCAACCGGGGGTTTTCCTTGGGTGCACTTGCATAGTGCATAGAGGGATAACCGTCGGTTGGTGCCTCATGTTGTCGCTTCAAAGACAGACATACATATTTAATATAAAAGTAGTTATGTTGATTTAAGATTTAATTATTAGTTGATTTATTTGTTAAAACATATTTAATTAATTACCTTTTTAAGGCTATTTAAAGTTAAATACGTTTACCTTATTTAAATTTAAGATATTATCTGATTTTATTTAATTATGTTGGCAACACTGGTGTCGCGCTATTATTGTTTCGTTGAGAACTTCCGGAGCAATGGTGGGGCGTCACTTGCAAAACGAATATCGGAATGAGTGATCGGCAATTGGTTGTTGGATACAGTACGAGTAACATCTCCAGAATTGTATAATATAATGTAATTATAGTGTGGTTATCTTTGAGACTTGAAAATAAATTTATAGTTATTGTGTACGTGCAGTTTGATTAAAGTCTTTAACATCAGAAGTGGTACGGAAACGCGCCCAGATGCCGCGAAATCGCAAGCGCACTCGAGGGAAAAGGAGTGCGTCAATAATAAGTCGAACGAGCTCGTCATCGAGCTCTGGTTCGCCTTCGCCCAGCAGCAGCAGCTCTGATGGACACAGGCGTAGAAAAAAGAGACGCACCAGGCGTGCGTCTCCCGCAGTAAGCCAAAATGTAATTTTATCCTCGGTGATTCCTGATTTTGATCCATTGGTGGACGATATTGAAATGTGGATAAATGTTGTGGAAGCCAATGCGCGGGCTTTTTGTTGGTCTGATCGTGTCCTACAATATCAAGCATTGCAAAAATTGCGTAATACTGCTAAAACATGGTATGACTCACTTCAAAAAAATAATACACGTTGGACTACCTGGAAATGGAAGGATTGGCGAAGTACACTATTAGACACATTTAAAATAAAGCGTAATATGTATTGTTTGCTAAAAGACTTGGTTCAAACGAAACCCTCGGATGGCCAGTCATTATACGAATTTTATTTTGTACAAAAAGGCAAAATTGACAAGATGAGATTGTCATTTTCCGATGAGGATATTATTTCAGTTATCGTAGAATCAATTGGCGATAAAAATATGATCACTGCAGCAGATGCTGGTAATTTTAAATACTGTGATGAGTTAGCCTCATTTTTGCACGGAAAAATTCATGTTGACCCGGAACAAAAGTCCGTTCAGAAGCATAACAATTTGCATGGTAAAAATTCAACTCGCTTATTCTATAGTAATGTTGATAAAAAGACAGACAGTTCTTCCAACTCTAATGGAGTACCAATGCATAGTTCTGTTGTCAATGCTGGTACAAATATAACATGTTTTCGCTGTGGTGAACCTGGTCACAAAAAGACCAGCTGTAATCAGAAGGATAATGTCAAATGTAATGTGTGGAATTGATTTGGTCATTTAGAGCTTGCATGTAGGTTTAAACCTAAAGTGAAACCGGAAAAGGATAGCGAAGTCAAATTAATTGTTGAACCTACACCTAAGGAGAAATTTATTAATGGATGTAAACGACAGGCTTTTATTGATATGGGCAGTGGTTGTTCTCTAATAACGTCTTCCTTGGCACGCGAGTTAAACCTTACAATTTTCCAATTATATAAACCTGTTTTGTTAACAGGATTTAAAACAGATTCTTGCTCTGAGGTTACACATGGAGCACAGGTTGACATTATGGTGGATAATGCTGAGCTTAATGTGCTCCTATATATTTGTGGTGAATTAGCTGGCTGTCCTATTTTAATTGGTAGGAATTTTACGGAGGATAACAGAATTATGTATACACGTGTTGGAAGTAGCCTTTCTTTTTGCCCCATAAGTAACTACCACGTAGCTTTAATAGAGTTGTCTATGTTTAACCCTGATTCTGTTGAACACATCTCTGTGTTAAATGAAATATTTTCTAGATACCCTCGGGTTGTTTCAAAAGATTTAAAATCGTTACGGCAGACTTCTTGTGTTGAGTTAGACATTGAACTAATAACTAATAAACCTGTCTACCATAGACCCTACCGTATGTCTGAATCAGAAAAGGTAGCAACTAGGGAAATTATTGATGACCTGTTAAAAAATGGAATAATTCGCGAAAGTAATTCCGCTTACGCCAGTCCGATTTTGTTGGTTGATAAACCTTCAGGCGAAAAACGTATGTGCATTGATTATAGATCACTAAATAAAATTACTGTCAAAGAGAAATACCCAATGCCCATTGTAGAAGACCTTATAGATAAACTTAGAGGATGTAAATGTTATACATCTATTGATTTAAAAAGTGGCTACTATCAGATTAATGTTAATGAAAATTCTATTGCTAAAACTGCATTTATTACGCCTGATGGCCATTTTGAATTTAGAAGGATGCCATTCGGGTTATGCAATGCACCGTCTGTATTCCAAAGGTTAATGAACACCGTCTTGGGTAAACTACGCTTTGATAAAGTTATTTGTTATATGGATGATCTATTGGTAGCTACAGGGTCGATGGATGAAAATATTAGGCTGTTAGACGAAGTTTTAAAAATATTGCAAAATAACGGTTTGACAATAAATTTGGAAAAATGTCACTTTTTCCAGAGCTCTGTTAACTTCCTTGGGTACGACATTTCTGAAGATGGTATACGTCCAGGTAAAAAGAAATTGAAGGCAGTAGAAAATTATCCTGAACCTAAAAATGTGCATCAAGTAAGACAATTTTTAAGCCTAATAAATTATTTTAGAAAATTTATAAAGGATTGTGCTCTTATAGCAAAACCGTTGACAAAGCTCTTGAAAAAAGATATCACATGGAAGTGGGGATCCGATCAAGTTTTAGCGGTCAATAAATTAAAAGACGAGTTGTTACGTAATGCTTTATTAAACATATATGACCCCAAATTACCTACTATTTTATACACTGATGCTAGTCGCGATGGTATGGGCTGCATATTGACTCAAGTTACTGATACAGGTGAAAAACCAATCCATTTCTATAGTCGACAGACTTCTAATGAGGAAAAAAGGTACCACTCGTTTGAGTTAGAGTTTTTAGCAATAATTGTTGGACTTCAAAAATTCCGTCACTATTTATTGGGATCTACTTTTAAAATTTATACAGACTGCAATGCTGTTAAATATACAATAAATAAGCAAGAAATTAATTCTAGAATCGGTAGGTGGGTATTACTTACACAAGAATTCACGTTTGAAATTATACACAAACCAGGGGCTCAAATGCAACATGTTGACGCTTTGAGCCGAAATCCATTTGATACAAATTCCACCCCCATAAGCAATGAAAGTGTGTTGGCTATTACTGAAGCAGATTGGTTATTGTCAGTCCAGTTACAAGATCCAAGTATTTGTGCAATCAAAGAAATATTGGAATCGGGTCAGGCCGAGCTTAATAAGAAAGTGTATAAAGAGTATGAGTTGTTAGGTAATAAGGTATATCGTCGGACTGACTATGGTAGACGGTGGGTTGTCCCCAAACAATGTATTTGGCAAATTATTAAAGCTAATCATGACGACCTTGGCCATTTTGCCGTGGATAAGACTATTGAAAGAATAAAATCATGTTATTGGTTTCCCAAAATTAAAAAAGTAGTATCCAAATATATCAAAAATTGCATTAATTGTATTTACTATAAAAATATCCACGGCAAAAAGGAAGGCAAACTGTTTCCTATACCTAAATATGCAAAGCCCTTTCACACGCTTCACATAGACCATCTGGGTCCATTTGTAAAGACCACGCGTAAAAATACCTACCTATTGGTGACTGTTGACTCTTTTACAAAATTTGTATTTATATCTCCTGTTCGTAACACTAAAACTCAAGTTGTTATTAGCGAGTTAGACAAAATATTTAAAGTTTTTGGTAATCCTAAGCGTCTTATATGTGATGCTGGAAGTTCTTTCACATCTAAGTTATTCGTTAAGTACTGTCAAGACAAAAATATACGACAACATGTTATAGCTACTGCTGTTCCACGCTCAAACGGTCAGGTGGAACGCTTTAATCGCACCATCCTTGACGCATTAAGAAGTATGGGTGCTAATACCAGTTATGACAAATGGGACACTCATATTACCAGTATCCAACAAGGTATTAACAGTACCATTAATAAAACCACTTCAGCCATTCCTAGTGAAGTATTCTTTGGATACCGACTTCAAACTGATGCTGACATGTTGGCACAGGAAGATCAATCTGTTGATGTCACGTTATTAAGGAATAACGTCAACAATCGCATTCTGGTCAGTGCAGACAAGCAAAAGCAGGCTTTCGATTCGAAAAGAAAAGTAGCTCACAGTTACAATGTCAACGATCTGGTAGTTATAAGAATTCCCAGTCAATCCAATGACGGGCAAAGTACTAAGTTATTACCACTTTTCAAAGGACCTTTTCAGGTGATTGAAGTATTAGGTCATGACCGCTATAAAGTAAAGGATATGCGTGGCGCGGAAAGAACAAGCAAGTGCTATGAGGGGATCACGTGCGCTGAAAATATGAAACCGTGGATCAAGTTGGCAGACCTAGATGTTGAAGGTTCGGAAATGGCCTAAGATGTTGTCAGGTATTTATTAAATCTAAATAATGATCCAATTTATTGAAATTTTATGTTTCGTAGTATTCACTACTACTTGTTATACGCTGTCAAGTACATTTGCTTCAAACATGTTTTGGTATTTGGAGTATTTTAAGTTACAGTATTTATTCGTGTAAAATAAATCTGTGACAAATGAGTTCGGGGTTTGTAGTGATATGCAACTAGGGTTGGCCAAAGGCATCGCCTAGGGGAAACTACAAACTCTTAACATAACTGACCGCTGATGGAACATTTAGATACATAAAATACCAACATATGTTATGATAACAAGTCTTTTGCGTTGGGGTCTTTCTCTGCTGGCCGTTGATGGAATAGTAGAGTAGACGCTCGGTTCAAATGACGAGTAATAAGTAAAAGCAGCTTCACTCTATGAAATATTGTTACTTATTGTTTATACTTTGTTCTCAGCAAATGCACCAGACTGGGACGCTATCCGAGGACGGATGCGTGCGCAGGACGGCCGGATGTTGTCGCTTCAAAGACAGACATACATATTTAATATAAAAGTAGTTATGTTGATTTAAGATTTAATTATTAGTTGATTTATTTGTTAAAACATATTTAATTAATTACCTTTTTAAGGCTATTTAGAGTTAAATACGTTTACCTTATTTAAATTTAAGATATTATCTGATTTTATTTAATTATGTTGGCAACACTGGTGTCGCGCCATTATTGTTTCGTTGAGAACTTCCGGAGCAATGGTGGGGCGTCACTTGCAAAACGAATATCGGAATGAGTGATCGGCAATTGGTTGTTGGATACAGTACGAGTAACATCTCCAGAATTGTATAAAATAATGTAATTATAGTGTGGTTATCTTTGAGACTTGAAAATAAATTTATAGTTATTGTGTACGTGCAGTTTGATTAAAGTCTTTAACACTCATTTCATTTAAAATTGTCTAAGGGGCCTCTGCGAGTTGGCTTCGGCCCCTCGTACGCCTTCCAAAAGACCGGGATCCCATAGTCCCGAGATATGTAGACGATATAAAAATAATAATTTCTTATTAAACAAAGTCCCCCCAGGTCTGTCTGTTTGTTTGTCTGTCTGAACCCGATAAACTCAAAAACTACCAAACGGATTTTTAAACGGTTTTCACCAATGGACGGAATGATTCATGAAGGTTTTGGTGTACGAGTACTCGTATAATTCATTAAAGTTTTGACTTATTGTTGAAGATGGCGGAAAAAATCATGCCGACTGTGAGCTTTACTGGCGTGCGCCGCGTAAACCGTAATCAATACATAACATTTATGTTCTACAGGATTGTTGATCTTTAAAAAAGCAACATAAAGTCAGCGATGGCATATGTCTATCTTCTAAGAATGACCCACAGTAGCCATTATTATTTTTCAGACTTCGATAAAAATTTCATTGTTATTTCCGAAGCTAGTTTGACCGGTTTTAAATTAATCCTTATCCAATAAAATATGTTATTTAAATTGGGCATTTAATTTAGGTTAAGATATGCCTTGTCGTCATATCATTTAAATAAATAGGTAGTTTAAAAGATGTCATAGATTCAAAATTACGCGTAACAAAATAATTATGGTTGACGGCAACGCGGGCGCAGCGGTAGGAGTCAATGAGCTTTTCCTCGGCTATTATTAGGTAGATAGTCCCGTTAGTACTAGTTAAAGCAATGCATGGCAATGGATGGGCAACTGGATGGCGAGTGGTAATCTGGGTCTTGAAGTGATACCGAACCCCCCCGTACCGTTCGAATGGACCTCAAACGAACGGGGCCGGAGATATGGGGGGGGCAATTTTTTGTTTTTGACTTTTAAGTTTATACCCTATTAATATAATTGTTTTTAAATGCCATCCCCGAACCTAGTTATAATATTGAAATAATGTCTCAATGTCTGACGCTGTACATAATTATTGAAACTCCTTACCGATAATTTATCACAAGGGTGAATTTTATCGAAACCGGATGGCATTGATACATACAATTCCTTGCTTAGAATTAGAGCTTAAAATTCGAATGCCATGTCAAAACAAACATGTTTTGACCAGTCTCCCTGTGCCATTTATCATTGACTCATGAACCACCTCCAGCTAATTCCATCATCACCGCCAAGTTCGACACCCTATAGGTACACGAAATCAAAACAAACAAACAAAACGTACATTCAGTGAACACCTAACGCCCACGCAAAACACTTTATAGCTACCAAACAGATGTGTACTACGATATGAAGAAATGCAAAAGGTTTGTAGATGCAAAGAAATGCAGAAGGTTTGTAGATGTCTGTCGAGCATTCTAAGGTTCCGTACACAAAGGAACTCTATTTATTAAGCCTCGTCTGTCACAAGGCTGTGTTTTTTTTTAACCAAAAAGATAACCAATTAAAATTTTCACAAAATACGTGTTGCCTCTTTGAGCAAATAATATATGAAAAAGAAGGTAATATTTTTGGTGGCGCGGAACATCCGCGTTTCTTTTCCGCGCCTGCGCAGACGACGAATTTTTTTCGCGGACTTTTTTATCCGCTAAAATAGATCGCTTACAACTGTATCGAGTAACGCAAACGAGGGATTAAAAGTACCGCGTACAAAAGATACAGTTGTAAGCGATCTATTTTAGCGCGGATTTTTGTCCGCGGACAAAAATCCGTCGTCTGCGCAGGCTGACGCAGATTTGGGCGGGCCGCACCGCATTGTAAAAAACCTCCTAAATTCCTTTCGTAGATTTTGTATGACCCGTAGTCAGTATTGTAGATGCGTAGTACTTGATGGCAAACGGCTCGCCTCCTGTTACTTTGGTGAAATGTGGGTGTACTTCAGGAATTACTGGCGTGATGTTATGTTATGTTCATAGTACACTATAGGATGTCCGCACCGCCGTTTTTGTATTGAATAATGGGCGCGCTAGAAAGAAAGAAAGAAAGAAAGAAAATAAATTTATTTGACTCAGGCTAAGGCACACAATATTCACACAAAAAAAAAGAACAGAAAAATTCAAATAAAAAAAAATTACAATAGTACCGTGTGCCTCACGGCTGCGCCAAATAGGCCCAGTTCAGCATAAATGCCAGACAACTAGTGTCTGACGCTGGTTTTCAACTGAACCTTATGTTAGGAGGATGTCCTACGGATGTAAATCAGTTTTATAGTGTGTATGTGTTTTGTATTTAATAAAAATAGATAGTTAAGTGTAGAAAATAATATTGAACCGGATTAGTTTTTTTTTTAATAATAATTATCGATAATTAGGTATAATATGATATAGTACTGTATAAGGAAAGAAATAAACTGGTATGGTTGCACAAGAAACAACAGGCGGTCGTCAATAAATAATAGATAACCACATCATGGATTCATAGCAATGAAACATTCAAATTAATCATGTCTAGCTTCCGTTGCGCATCTATGAGGTACCGCCGGAGGCGTCTTCTAAATGTGTCGATCGTGTTAGTAGATCGAATAGGTGGTGGCAGGTTATTCCACACCTTGGAAGCCGCATAACGGAAGCTACCTCTAAAAGCGGCTGTACTATGCGAGTGGGTCGAGAGCTGCTGCGAGCATTACACGCTACGGCCCGATGCGGCTGTAATGCGTTTGTCTGCTTAGATTTAATGCACGAATTTGTTCGTACACCAAGCTGGGCTTTATTGTTTAATACGGTGTGAGCCAAATCTTTGGCTTACTTCGGTTTAGCGGAAGTATCTAATGTGCGTACATCACGGGCGTTGCACGGGTTAGCTTAGTGGTAACATACTTACTCAGTGGATGTCGATCGATATTTGACTCTGTTTTAAGTAACCCTTCTGTATTTACATTTCTAGTGTAAACTATGAACAATATCCCTTCAGTTATTCATTGCGCAAAGCGAGACCGTAAAGTGTTACGATTGTTTTATCGAGCTCTGTTTAAAGCGAGATGGGCTTTGACTGTACTATCGTTGAGTAATGGCGCGTAAGAAGTGGCTATATGTTTAATTTTGCATGTTTATTGTTGTTCTTCTGTTGCTCTCGTTGTTTTGGGAAAGAAAATAGAAAAATCTGCGGATTCTAGGGAGAGAAATTGCGTCTAGATATGTAGTTTAAAACAATTATTCGTAGGAAGTTTGGATGGAGATGTATAACGGCGGTTGCCAACCGTGAGTACGTCAGTCGCTCGCTGTCAATCGTCGCGCGAGACACACGTATTAAAAAACAGTGCAAAATGGCACAAGAAAACTAAATTGTTACTGAGTTGATCGAGCTGTACAGACATACCCTGTCTGTGAGATCTCAGCTGCAAACAGTACAAAGACAACAATAAAAATCGCCTAGCTTGGGAGGTTTTTTTAACATTTGATCCAAACGCCAATGAGACATCGTTCAAAAATTTCGCCATGACGTCATTACTCCTCGAATACCACGACAGAATAGCCTGTTGACGACCATGTAGTTGAAACAGCTCTGCCGGTCGCTAATCAAGGGCACCTCTGTCGGAGACGCGGTTGGCGACCGTGTTGCAGGCGTTTTTGTTGACCATTTTCCGGCCAATCCTAATTGCTTACCTATGTTCTACATATAAACAAATAAAACTATTTGAATTTGAATGCTGAGAGATTGGCCAGAGGAGGCGAAAGATAAAGAGAGTTGGAAGGATATGAGATCTTTGCCTAGCGGGGACAAAGCAGGTCAATCTTACTTAGATATTTTTCGAATATAAATAAATAGAGTCAAAAATGTTTTTAACCAGATTAAAAATTTCAGCCTACAATGTTCCCACTGCTGGGACACAGGCGTCCTCTCTGTAAAGGGAGTGGGCCATAATCCATCACATGGGCCCAGTGCAGGTTGGCGGTTGTCACATATCTTCGAATTTTTGGTTCTAGGACGTGCCGGTCTTTTTACGATGTTTTGAAAAAACCTGATTTAACCCTTAGTATTTAACTACCAATCCGTCTTGAGCAAGCATGGCATCAATAGTACCTAATAGTAATTTATTTCCAAACTTCAGTACACATTACATCAATGAGGTTGAGGAACAGGGTGTAAAGTTCACTCATCCACTATTGAAAAGGGAGGATCCTCCAACCAGACGGGTTGTTATGTCTGGCGGGCAACTGCCCATATGATTGATTGATTGATTGATTTCGGATAGTCTTATCTATGTTTTACGCTCGGTAAACTCTAACTGCGCGATGTAGTGACGTCATGTCTTTTTGCTTCGTAGTTTGTATGTGGCGGTCTAACCGCTACATCACTCCCCTCCGGAGACCGGAGGTCGATAGTGGGCTGAGTCTTGGATCTTGCGATGCTTCACAGTGCCAGCTGTGGTTCCAGTGAGTCGGAACCTGGTGCCGCATAGTTCACGGTGAGTCGGAACTGTCTGCGGTGATTCCCCAGTGAGTCGGGGTGGCGCTGCGTCGTCATCCAGTGAGTCGGATGTGGTACAGCGCCGGGTTTTTGGCTGACTGCTTGCGTCGACCAGGAGAGGGTAGAATAGGCTCTGCTTGTGAGACCGGCCGGAAGTGCAGGTGCTGTGCCAAGGTTGCTGATGAGGCTGAGGGTGATGACCAGGAATGCGCGTTCGCTGCATGCTGGTGGTCAGGATACCCGTTAAAGCCGTAGGTGCTGGCTGGCTGTGTGACACGCCTCACGAAAGCTTGCGGGAGTGATGATGATGACGTCACGCTGAAGTAGTTGCACGAAGGCTGCGTTGACGTTCATTCTCGGGGTCACCAATTTAGGGGTATGAGGAACAGGGTGTAAAGTTCACTCATCCACCATAGAAAAGGGAGGATCCTCCAACCAGACGGGTTGTTATGTCTGGCGGGCAACTGCCCATATGTTGATTTCGGATAGTCTTATCTATGTTTTTCGCTCGGTAAACTCTAACTGCGCGATGTAGGAATTGTGTGACGTCATGTCTTTTTGCTTCGTAGTTTGTATGTGGCGGTCTAACCGCTACAAGGTCTCGACCCCTGAACTAGGACATGACATTGCTACTCTTTTACATCTAAAACTAGATATTCGGTGTAACGATATTAATTATTGCGTTTCATAATCAATATTTTAGTTCTGTAGCTAGCCACATTTCATATTTACATACAGTTATATTGCCAAATTAATCAAAACAGGTAAATATTTGATAGCTATTTGCGACGTTGCTTTAGAATAATAAACGCTCTCAATCAGTTGGACCTTCTTTATACTCAGGACTGAATTTCTAGGTACCCTTACCGACCAACTCCGAAGAAAATCAGGGTGGTACTATATTACATCGAAGAGAGTTAAAACAGCACATTATATCAACGACACCACCCCCAATCAAGGACATAACTCTCTCGAATGTAAAACAATAACCCGCGACCTTTTAAATAAAATCTAGGTTAACTGGCGAATTTATCGCCGGTCCTACATAAAGACGCGCGAGCGATAAAGCTGATTGTAGCAAGCCGTAGCTAGTGTATGGTATGTTTCAAAAGTATCTGATCAAAGTGTAAACAAAACTTGTTCAGGGGGCGCAAGAATTTAACCTGGGGGCCTACCACCACCTCTAAAGCAGTATTATTTTAATTGATGATTTCCCAAACAAAACAAAAGGCCGGGGAGGTTAAATTCTTGCCCCAAAACTCATTATAGGGAAAGTCGCACATTCATCTTTATTTCAAAGTTTTCAGCTTAATATTTCATCAATTTTTCCATCAATTATTGATTCTATAACATTATTTTATTGAATTTGCCAATAAATTGAGGTTATACCTACAATTAACCTCAATTCAATCTGCCTAGCCTTTTCCCAACTATGTTGGGGTCGGCTTCCAGTCTAAACGGATGCAGCTGAATACTGCGCGAGTGACTGCCTATCTGACCTTCACAACCCAGTAACTGGGTAATACGATACCCCTTGATAATACTGGTTGTCAGAATTTCGGGCTTCTGACGACTCGTAACGACTGTCATAGATCGAGGAATGACAGCCGGGACCAACGACTTAACGTGCTTAACCTCAATTGGCAAATAAAAAATTTGTGAAGGTGATTTAAAATTGGAATTTCGGGTACCTATATTCAAATACAATTGCAAAACTTACACTTGGACAAACATTACACTTACAAATTCGTCAAACAAAACAACAACAAATATAACAAACAAACAAAAAACACACATTCTACAAAAGAGATTGACCAAGCGACTAAGGAACTAGTATCGGTAACTAGTATCGGTACGAAACATGCTGAGACTCAAATATTTATGGCTTAATTTAGAGAGTGATCTGAGGGCTTTCAAATGTAAATTACTATTTTATCATAATTCTCGGCATTACACGGAAAATTAGGTCTCAAAATCTAGGTTTAGTATCGAATCTCTTAGTGACTTTTTGTCTTTTTGTATAATAAACATAATAATATTATGATCATAATAATTATGTAGGTCCTGTGCTTTATGACTTACCGGTGTTGGAGAAATCCAAGAAGCCAGAGTATTGTAGACATTTTCACTAACTTCTCTCAATGACTGCCAACGTAAATACCGCAGAAGAATCGACCAGTAACGAATACTCCGACGAAATGAGTTTCCCATAGTGAACAACTTACAAATGTAATGCAATTAAAATGACAATATTGCTCAAGAAAATGAAATTAATCAAAAAAAATTAAATATTCACAAAAAAAAATTAAGCACAATCGGTGGAAAGAATACAAGAAGTCACAGTAGAAACCGCGCATTCAAAAATTGGCGCATGTAGGTACAGTCGCATAAAAAACGCAATGGATATTTTTCTACATAATTATTGGTTTCTGCCCGCAGATTCACCCGCACCCATTTTATTTTAATTGATATGGAAGTACCCATATCAATTAAAATAAAAGTTTCATAATCAGCCTATTAATGTTCCCACTGCTGGGACACAGGCCTCCTCTCTGTGAGAGAGAGTGGGCTGTAATCTACCACGCGGCCCAGTGCCAGTTGGTAGATGTCATATTTCTTCGAATTTTTGGTTCTAAGACATGCCGGTTTCCTCACGATGTTTTCCTTCACCGTTTTGAGAGCAGTGGTGATGAAATTATTTACACAAAGTAGCGGTTCGAACCCACGACCTACAACTCGTAAGTCGGGGTCGTTACCACTGGGCCACCACTGCTCAGGGTACTTGTTTACGGTTATGTAAATATGCTATAATCCAGACCAGACCTTAACTTATGCAAAATGTGTTCACGTTAGTTATTTCTTTAAGTGGTTATTTAAACCCAGATGGGTTTACAATAGGTATTTACTTGTCTACCGAGACAAGCCAAAAGTTAAAGTGAATCAGAATATAGGTACATTATATTTGCCGTAATGTAAGTAAGTGTTGGGACAATTTCAGTCTACACTTAAAAAATAATCTATGCGATACCTATAGCATAGATTACTTTTTATTAGATATTGCAAAATAGTAATGGCCTATGTCATTAAAACAAAACATTAAATTAAATCATTAAGTTAATTATACAATAATAATAAACTATTATTAAAGACCTACCGTTCGAGACTGTACTTAAAACTAAACGAATGGGACGTGCATACATGCTAGAAAGAGAAAACTCGCCGGACGCCAGCATATTTTGGTCAGGATGCGCGCGCATAGAATCTTATGGCGCGCGTTTGTTCTGTTTTGAAAGAGTTTCTATTGATGAATGAAACAGGCAAAGGTCTCTCAATACATTCTGCCTTTGTCATAACCATAAGGTACTTTTAACACCAACAGATTATTATTACAATGTCATAATAATAATTAGTTGTTATTAATATTTTTTGTTACTAATTATTGAACTATAATTTCAATATTTGGATGCGTAAATAAATTATTTTGCGTAAGTCAAGAAGGTTTTATTGTTTACATACTCTTTGAAGCCAATGACATGTGACATTACTTACGTGAAAAAAAACTATGTATGGGTAAAATAGGAAATCGAAATAAAAACGAATACTTTTATGGTGTTTTTTTTATCTGGAGAATTTAAGGATTCGCCTTACCAGATAAAATTATTATAATTAAAAACAAGATTTATCAACATTATAAACTTAAGTCACAGCAGAGTAAATAGCGACACCAGGTTTGGTCAATGTCTTTTGTCATCCACAGGTACTTTTTCTGATCCATTTTCGTCAGATAGTTTGGCAACAGACTATAAGTTGGTGCCGTTATGTTGTAGGTACGTCTTGTTATACGACTTCGTTTATGACCGTATTGACTGGCTTTGTTAAGGACGTTACAGGAATACGTTTAAATTGGGAAAAAGTACATAATTATGGCGGATATGGCAGCAGAAGTTTTGGAATAGAAGCGGGACTTAGATTAACGGTTGTTGGCATTTGTATTTTGATCTTGTCCAAGCCTACATCCAAATTAGCTATGAAGTTTTATTACTTGGTTGTTAATTACGCTAAGATCTTAGTAATTAACTACTTTCTATTTATTTTGTAAAACTACGAGGCTGGCAGGGGCGGATCCAGGATTTCATTTTGGGGGGGGGGGGAGGGGGCTATACTGACAAGGTCGGAGGTTAAAATCACAAGTAAACAAAAAAAGAAGTTGTTATTATCTTGAATTACTAAAATTTTATAAAAATGACTTGTTCAGCGTTTTTATAAATTCAACCCAAGAGTGTAAAAATTTGCATTTTAAGGATTTATCTTCATTTCAAGGTCCTAGTCCCAAGTGGACGTGGTTACGAGGTCGACTTGCTAGTGATCCTAAGTTTGTGCATGCTGTTATATCTGTGTATACTTACACCTGTTGTAAAGAATATATTTCTGTTTCCTGATATACTTACTATGAGTGTCCTGTGTAAAAGTAAATGTACCTGAATTAAATCAAAACGTCGTTTGGGGAGGGCATGGACCCCATAATATCACCCCCCCATTTATCCGCCAATGGAGGTTGGCATAACAACTTCGCGATTAAAGCCTTTTTTTCTAAATAAAGATTTTTCTTTTAAAGTGGCTACATAGCAAAGACAGAAAGCTTAAATAATAGCAAATCTGTAGTTCCTCGAATCTAGTGTCTAGAGTTCTAGACAGCCCTGATACACTCATAGGTAATTTTGCGAATAATGGATTTTATTACACTAACCTTGAGGAGGTTATGTAGATAGTAGGTATACCTATGTCGTGACTTAACATAATAATATATTATAATGTACATTTATTTACCACTAACTTTATCCCACGGGAACGTTAAAAAGTATCCTTTATGTTAATCCAGGTTATAAACTATCTGTGTGTCAAATTTTATCCAAATTCGTTCAGCCATTTTTGCGCGATTGAGTAACAAATATCCAAACACACAAACATACAAACTTATTCGTAGTTATATTAGTAGGATCGACTCGAAAAGAAGAGGAAGCTTATGTCCAGCCCTGATATGGCGAGTAATGGCGACTGGCAGCAAAGCCGCTATACCAGTGTAGCAATTCAATAGGCAGTGCAGAAGTCTAATCACTTCATAGGTCCTGTAGGATGGATGAATATTATTCAACTCACGGTTTTATAAATATGGTAGAGTAGGTAGAGTATATTGAATTATAGGTTTTACATTAGGTATACAGAATCACAGTAGGTGCCAGTTAAACGCCTGCTACTCGGTCGCCAACCGCGTCCCGACAGAGGTGACCTTGGTGGTTTACAACCGTGTAGATGATGGTTTACGACCAAACGTTGAAACACCTTTGCTAGTTGCCAACCAAGGTCACCTCTGTCGGGGACGCGGTTGGCACCCGTGTAACAGGCAACGGCGGTTGGCGGTGTATTTTTTTACATGTAAAGAATGAGAAGAGTTTAAAGAATCTGTAAAATATCTTGCAGAAACAGCATATTGACACCATGTTAAAAATTCCACTTACGTAGGTACAAGTTCTGGCTACCTTTGCAAATCTATAAAAATGACTTAGAATATTATCTAGTAGGTGTAGGTAGGTAGCATACCCTCAAAAACTGTAAAGGACACAAGTTCAATGACGGTATAAGAGCCGTTGGTGTTGAGAGGTAGGTACTCCGGCTGGAGGGCGCGATTCTTATTCATCAGCAGTTTGATTGTAGCGGGACCCTTTGTACTTCTTCAAGATTCTGCTCTAAGTTACGTACCTATATAGGACTACAGCAAAATTTTTTTCACCCCTAGGTGGCCATTTTTTAATCTTATTATTGGCTGTGCCCCGCGGTTTTACCCGCATAAGTCTCGATCCCGTGAGAAAATCGGGATAATAATCATCCTATATCCTAATCCAGGTCATGGTCTATCCTTGTGCTAAATTTCACCCAAATTCGTTCAGCCGTTTTAGCGTAAAAGCGTCACAAACAAACATACAATCTTTTCTCTTTATATTATAACACTAGCTGCTGCCCGCGAGTTCGTCTGCCTATATTTCCCTCAAGAATTGGGTTATCCAATGCAAAAAGAATTTTCAAATCCGACTGGTAGTTCAGATGACCCCCTGCATACAAACTTACAAACAAATAAACGAATAAACACACAAATTTTATTTATTTATTGTGTCCTTCGGTCTCATTCGGGGTCATATAAACATAATTTGAGTCTAGCATCTTCCGTTTTCGTGTCACATTTATATAGGTATATGCAACTATCTCCTTCTTGGCAACACGATGATGACGTATTTCCGCCCGCGTTCACCAGGTGGCCGCAGCGCGCCAAATCGTCCATTGGCGTCCTGTTTTCGGACGGTTCACATCTAAATTTAAAAGTTAACGATTTTAGCGTTCGATAGTCTAAGAATTCTTAGAAAATTATAGTTTTAATTAGTTTATTTTCTGTTAACGCTGTTAGCGTTCGGTATATGCTTAGAAATATAAAATATTAAAGATTGTTTTACAAAAAAGTGAATAGACTGAAAAGTGATAGTTTAAATATAGAATAATATAATAAAATAGTTTAGAAATTAAATTTTGTTACGATGGCGGATAGAGTACAGGCGCGTAGCCGTAAAGAATCTGATTCGTCATCGGATTCGTCAAGTTCCTCAAGTTCCTCTGAATCATCACCGTCGGATTTAGAGGTTGATCAGGTAGATAAATCCCGAAAGAGGAAGAAGGTAAGTAAGAAGAAGAAAAGTAAGCGTCATCGAGGACAAAGCAAGGTAATCAAAAAGCTTGCAAAGCAGGTCAGTGATTTGAAAAATTTATATTAAATTAAAATTAAAATTTAATTCATTTATTTTCAGGTAAATAACACCCATTGCCAGACATACAAGAAATATTCAAATAAATTAAACTACCACAAAATAATCAAATTACATTAAATCAAATTAAATTAACAAAAAATAATAATAATGTCACCAAAAATTTTGATATATCTATATTCTAATATTTAAAAATGTCATAAATAAATAATTAAAAATAAAGGAGATAAAAAAAATGTCACCAAAACAATAAAATTAATATCTTCTCTCCGACATTGGTACAGCAACATGTCTGCTGGAACAATGTCGGATGAAGGGGCAGTCCAGCCTTCCCGCAATCATCGCCAGTACGATGTTGGGGCTAACCCGTACCCTGCGCACCAAGGACGCGGCGCGCTTGCGCATGGTCGCGTGAAAGCAGTCGATGCGCGCCTCTGCGAACATACCCGATGCGCTGCAGTATCGAGGTAACCCCATCACCGCCCTGAACGCGTTATTGTACTGGACGCGGATGGCGCTATAACTTCTGTTAGAGTAGTGAGCCCACAGACTGCACGAGTACATCGATGTACAATACGCTCTAAAGAGCGAGGCCTTAACTACATTAGAGCACCGCGCAAATCTGCGGGCAATCATGTTGGCTCTAACAGACAATCTCTCTCCGCTCCCGTTCTATGTCTGCGTGATCTTTAAGGTCGACAGTCAAAATATGCCCCAAGTATGTAAACTGGTCAACCCTTTCCAAAGGAACCCCATTAAGTCTGACCGGAGGTACGCTTCTCGGACACTTTGCACTAGCGGTCTCGAAGATCATACACTGACTTTTCTTTACATTATACAATAAACCGTGACCACAGGCATATTCCTCACATACCTGCAACAGCTTCCTTAAGCCGCAGACCGAAGCGCTCAGCAGTACCATGTCGTCCGCATAACTTAGATTATTGACACATGTACCGTCAATGTGACAGCCGACATGCTGGCTGCTGAGCGCCACGATCAGACCATTTATATACAAATTAAACAGGGTAGGAGATGTTAAGCCACCCTGCCTGACTCCGCACTCGAGCTGATACGTATCCGACATTGCCCCCGCCCACCTAACACTATTAGACTGGTGCGCATACCAGTACTGGAACATGCTGATGAGTTCCGGCGGCAAATTTATGCTCCTCAGCTTGTTCCACAGCAGGTCATACCCTACAAGGTCAAAAGCCTTGGACAAATCAAGGAAGCATGCATACACGGGTGTTTTACGATCTGTGTAGTATTTGACGGTATGCTTAAGACACAGTATAGCACTTTCTGTGGACAGCCGGGGACGAAACCCGAACTGGTTATCGTGCAGTGTTACCGATCTATTTAACTGTGTGTTAAGCAAACCGTCAAACACTTTAGCAGTTACAGTGGCAAGAGAAATAGGCCTGTAGTTACTCTTATCAGTAAGGTCACCAGTTTTATTCTTCACTACAGGCACTACCACTGTTTTCATAAAATCGGCTGGCAGGTAGGAATGGCTCACGCACAGCGAGTAAAACATAGCCAAGACCCTAGCAATGTGCTGTCCAGCATGCTGCAGGTGCTCAATGCTGAGCCCATCATGACCCGGGGACTTACCTCTCGAAATAAGCCTTATGGCTTTTGTAACGTCCTTCGCCAGGAAGGTAGCCCCCACCACTCGACTGTTTACGTCAGCATTGAGTACCTCCGTCGCTGTACCCAAAGGAGACTTTACCGAAAAATGATTCTTAAAAAGATTCGCAATCTCCTTTGGATCATTCACACCATCGATGCTCACAGGAAGGCCAGGGCGTAAGTTTTCTTTTTTGGTGCCCTTCCAGAAACCGCGGAAATCCCCCTTGCTATGTTTCACAGCTAGAGCGTCCATTTTTATTTGGTCCTGATGATTTTGGCACCATTTCAATCGAGACTTGAACACTCTTCTGCTATCGCACATTTCTCTGTATAAACATCCTGACTTAGGCCTACCACACAACACCCAATCGAGGAACTTAGATTTTGCCACCCTGTGAGCCTCGCTGACATGTTTGTTCCACCCGGCTATGCGCGGGCCAACCCCGCCCTTCCCCACACTTCCCTGACTCGCCACTGCCGCGTCACGGAGGGCAGTCACAATGTCGGAGTAAAGGGTATCCAAAACAAGCCTGTGGCCACGGTCACTACAAAAACAATCGGCACAGTTTACACACTCAGGAGGGAAGTCAATTACTTTAAGTCGCTTATGACACTCTTTGGCATAAATAGATATTTGGTCCTCACTTTTTATACCCCATACTACATCTTTATTTACATTAGTAATTTGTGACGTGACCTTAGGGGTCAGTAATTTTAAATTACACATAATCACAAGTGGGAAATGATCAGACCACAGAGTGTCATAATTAACATCTACATTAACAACAGTCTGCTTAGCCGAGTGAGTAGCTAAACAGTGGTCCAGCCAGCTGCTAGTCCCGTGCACATCACTTATAAAAGTAAAAGTACCCGAGTCTAACCCTAGCATATCTATGTCTATACATGACCATTGCTGGTCGCTACAAGTATGCATAAGTTCTTTGAAAAACAACTCACCCGGATCCGCATTAAAGTCGCCTAAAATAAAAACAGATTCGATTCCATATTCGTCAATAATGGCACATATCTCACTCAAACAATCAGTAAAATCTTGTAAATGATCGACAGAGTTAGTTGGCAAGTAAACACTCATTACGATCACTTGTCTATCACTCGTTGTAATTTTAATGGCACAAATACGGGCGTTATCGCACTGTAGCACTGACACCTGTTTAAACGCACTATATCTCCATAGCAACGCGACGCCGCCATAGGGACGCCCGCGCAATATCCCCGCAGATGTATCAACTGCAGACGTCGCAGTGTACCCAAAACCGCTGTCGATCGTGCCGATAAAGGGTATGTCATGCGGCATCAGCCAAGTTTCCTGGAGACAAACTACGTCACACGTACGGCACAAGTCTCTGACGTCATTAATGGAGCGTTTCACATTCTTGCAGTTGAAAGTAGCAAATCGATAAGGGCCACTATCCATTATTTTGTTTATTCAGACCATCGGCGCCGGTAAGATGTGCACCGTTTGTTGTCCTGTGTTTGAAGCTCACAAATCGCCGAAATAAGACACCTGCAGGCCATAAAGTTTCATCCATGTACCTTGATAGATTGGCCTCTGATATGAAAAACTTATATGCTTTGTGTCCCCTTTCAAATTTCATATTTATTTTCTCTAAAGACACAGTTTCCCGTGTCTTATTGTAAATATGTTTTATTATATCACTTTCTATAGTCGACATATGCACATTTGTAATAAACATTGGAATTTTCCTATCTGCTCCACGAAATGTGCACTCCAAATCTCTGGCTACACCTGACTTGCCTACGAAACGGTATTTCGCTGACCTTTTACGATGTACTACTCTCTGCCATCCTTCGTTATTATTATTGCTTGTTTTGGGCGTAGTTTCGCACACATATATCGGCTGCTGTAATCCATGCTGTCCCGTTGCAAAGCTATGGCCGTCGTTAACAGTGACAGTCAGCTGATCCGCTATCTGCAAAGGCATAATAGGTGCATCTGACGTCAACGCAGCGCTAGGCACAGACCCGGTCCGCGCGCTCGCCTCTTGACTCACGGACAGACGTTCCCCCTCCGCTCCGCAGCCAGTGCCCGCGCTCGCCTTATGACGCGCCAGTGACGACCGGCGATCACCTCCCGCGCTCGCCAACCCGTATTCTACCGACCGTTGCCGCTTACTTGATTCAAGATCGGTTTGTTCCTCCTCTACCCTCATTTCTCTATATTGCGACAAAGAATTCGAAGATTCGACACTCTTGTTGTTCACATCCAACCCGTCACTCAGATTATGACAATCATGTGAAAGTCCTATAGGACCACTGTCCAGCCAGGCACCTCGTCTCATGTTCACTTTGAACGCCGACGTCGGCGGCAGGGAGTCGTTTTTGATGCGAAGAACGTCCGTTTTTAATTTATTTACACTTTCCAGTGTAGCGTAGGTCGACTTTATACCTTCAATTTCGGCTTTCAATACTTGCATGTCCTTTAACAATTTAGAACAATCCAAGTGATCTATCAGGATAGGCGGTAATTTATCCAGTTGTCTTGCCACAAAAATAGGAATAATGTCGGGCTCTGTAGATTTAAATAAATTTATGATGTCTGTTACATCGCGCTCCTCCTTTCCTTTGTTTTTTCGCAATATTTTCTTAATGTCCGTTGGGATGGACTCGAACAGAAGTGACTTGGAGTTCTTGATTTCATCACTTGTGAATGCAGCCTTGCAGATACGCACTAGCGATTCTTCATCTATGAGTGACACTTTATTTTGTATGTATGACAACATCTCATCAATGATGATATTACACACATTGCACTTTGCAACGTTCGTCATTTTTTTACAACACACGAATCCACGCTCCGTATACAAAAACTGACCCGACGCTGTTGGGTGCGCGCGCGCGAAATGCGCGAAATATTACTACCCTCATAATATGTATTATGAAAATGAAAATGAAAATTATGATTGTGATAATCCGATAAATAATGGTGATAATTTCGAAATGGCACAGGAACAAGTCTCAAATCCTGTACCAGTTCAATCATTTGATTTTGATTTGGCAACGCAATTAAAGGAGCCAGCTGTCACTGCAACTCCATCTAATCAGTTAGATTTGCTTAATTCAATTCAATATTTTAATAATGAAAACTGGAATAATGTTCGATATGTCGAATCACAAAAAGTTTATAATGCTCGTCCTGGATATGTTGACCTTGAAGTAAACGATGAAATCAAATCTTTAGAAAAAGTTACCCATTTACCCTCAGCGGATAAATTTCTTGGCTCTGTAACTCGCGCACTGGTAATGCAAAGCGACGCTATGCAACAAGGTTTTCGACAGTTAGTGGACTGGGCTAAGGATACGGGTAGTATGGACCCAGAACAATTGGCATTAAAATTAAAAGAGGTTTTTACTTGTGATTATCAAAAGATTTCACGTGATTGTTTGCAACTGGTTTGTGGCCGTAGGGCCGATATAATTGAACAAAGACGCGAAGTGTTCATTAAGCAATTAAGGGATAAATCATTTAAGCCATGTTTGAAGAAAATACCGCCGTCTAGTGAATTTTTGTTTGATAAAATACCTTTTAGTGAATTTGTTAAGAATAATGGCGGAGTTAACAAAATTTTTTATGCAAATAAAATTAATTTTTCTGGCCAAGAAAAGAAAAACCCTAGACCCCAGGCGGCGTACCCTGGACCTAGTGGATATCAATCGTCCAGTCGCCCTTCGGCACTGACGATGAACTATAGATTTCCTCCTCCTCATAGTGCAGGAACCTTTTATAATAATTATCAAGCCATGAACCCGTTTAATAATAATTCAAAATTTTTTCGTCCTCAACCGAGAGGACAACTGGCTGGACAACGCTTTTACCAGCCCTATAGTTTTCGGAAAAATGAACCGCAAAACAATGCACAACGGGGAAAGGGCTCGGCTAAATTCAATAAAAAGTTCTGACCCAGATCAGGATTTTTCGGGGGGGTGCTTACAAAATCATGTTACGGAGTGGAAGAGACTGGGGGCACCAGAACCATTAATAAAAATAGTGAAGGGTTATCGCATTCCATTTCAAAAGAAACCGCCTCTGGTCCCGCCAAGGCAGGTGAAACGTTGCAATCTTACTCTACCATCCCCCGAGATGGACAGAGTCATTCAAAATTTATTGACACAGAGA
The DNA here is from genome assembly GCA_948150665.1 of Conistra vaccinii. Classification (NCBI taxonomy): domain Eukaryota; kingdom Metazoa; phylum Arthropoda; class Insecta; order Lepidoptera; family Noctuidae; genus Conistra; species Conistra vaccinii. Next base: position 1,645,860 of record OX411329.1, on the reverse strand, counting down.
ATATTAGAATATGCCCCCCTGACTCCGAGTTTTATATCAAATTTCTTTCTGATTCCCAAGAGCGGCGGAACTTACCGTCCCATTTTCAATTTAAAAAGCTTAAACAATTATTTGAACATAAGCAAATTTCGTTTGATTTCGGTAAATCGAGTTCCCGATTTTATTCAGGAGCGGGATTGGATGGTCAAAATAGACCTCAGGCAAGCGTACAACCACGTGAATGTAGCACCCGCTCACCGTTGTTTTCTCCGTCTATTATATCGAAATCGGTTACTGCAAATGACCTGTTTGCCGTTTGGCCTGGCGACAGCGCCCAAAGTATTTGCATCGTTGACCAACTGGACCGCCGAGATTTTCAGGAATCTAGGCATACGAGTAGTGGTTTTTCTGGACGATTATCTCCTAGTAGCACAGGACAGAACGACACTTATAAAACACGTCAACATTGTTCTTCAAACTCTCAGCCAGCTGGGTTGGCAGGTGAACAGGGAGAAATCGATTCTTATCCCTCGGAAGATAATAGAGTATTTGGGATTGATGTGGAATCCGTGGCAAAATCAAAAATTTTTACCAGAAAACAAAATTCAGCAAATGCAAGTAGTTTTGTCAAAATTGCTCCGGCGGCAGAAGGCGTCTCTTCGAGAAATACAGAGTATCATAGGCGTTCTGAATTTTGCTCGTCTGGTAGTTCCAATGGGTCGTTTGAATTTTCGGCACCTACTGGCTTATTGCAACCTGGTCCTAAAAATGCCATGTCAGTCGACTTATCTCTTGCCTGCGGAGGTGCTAGCAGAATTAAATTGGTGGAAGGTTCACTGTGTAGAGAAATCCAGGCTTCATCCCCCAGTAGTAAAAAATTTTTTGACAACAGACGCAGCAGATACAGGTTGGGGGGCGGAGTTAAATGGTCTTCACCTATCGGGGAAGTGGACAAAAGAAGAAGAGCAGCTTCATTCGAATCACAAGGAGATGTTAACTATTCTAAAATGTTTGCTAAAATTCGCTCCGTCTCTGAGCCACACATCTCTGCTACTACAGTGCGACAACAAGGCGGTTGTAGCGTACTTGCGGAAGGAGGGGGGCAACAAGTCGCGGATCTTGATGGAGTTAATATATCAAATTTTTCACATACTTCAAAAGTACGACATTCATGTAATCCCCCATCACATTCCAGGCAAGTACAACAACGTCGCAGACGGTCTGTCGCGTCACTCGATGTTACAAGAATGGCATCTACTCCCCGAATTCACCAGTATTGTCTTTGCAAAGTGGGGTGTTCCCCAGACAGATCTTTTTGCCTCCAGCACAGCCCACGTAGTACCGTGTTATGTAACTCTAGATCAAAGAGATCGGCGAGCATGGAGACACAACGCGTTCGCATTCAAATGGGATTTCCGTCTGGCTTGGGTCTTTCCACCTCCGAGTTTGATACCCCGGGTGCTGATGTATCTAAATCAGGCTCGCGGCGTATTCCTGATAGTGGCACCGAGGTGGATAAGAGCATTCTGGAGAGCAGACTTGAAGACCAGAGCGCTCGCGCCTCCGTTCACGATTCACAGGTTATCGAAAGTGCTAGTGGATACGAGGACCGGGCAGCCCCCACCTCGAGTGAAGGAGCTGGTCTTAGAAGTATGGAGATGTGGGGGTGGTCTGAATCCTTAGGTGCCTGGTCTGAAGAACAAAAGTGTCTACTGAAAGAAGGTTGGAGGTCGTCTACTTTAAATACATATAGGCCAGCATGGCAGAGATGGTTGAATTGGTGTTCCACGTATGGTATAAATTTCTCAGACCCTTCAGGTAGTGATTTGGCTCGATATTGAGCGGATTTGCACCTAAAAGAAAAATTATCCTATCGTACTATTTTACTTCATAAATCGGTTGTGTCCACTTTATGTAATACAAAGAGTGAGGCCCGTTTAAGTTCAAACATTTTGGTTAAACAAATGATTAAAGCTATAGCGTTGCAACAACCTAAAAAGTGTCCACCCCCTGTTTGGGATCCTCAGTCTCTAGAAGGTTGGTTGGGCAATAGACCTCTTCAAAATCAAAGTCCATTCGAAATTTCAAGAGTTTGTGCAGTTTTACTGTTGTTATGTTCAGGGCGTAGGATACACGATTTAACATTACTTAGTGTCTCGCCAGACAGGTGTATAGTAGGAGAGAATAGCATTATGTTTTGGCCGCATTTTGGTTCGAAAACTGATTCTGAAACTCACGTACAGTCAGGTTGGAAGTTGTTAGGAAATCTTGAAAATGCGGCGCTTGACCCGGTACTTTGGCTTAAAAAACTTATAGAAATTGGAAAACCGCGTCGTCTGCTTTGTTCTAGCGATAGACTATTTATCACTGTATGTGGAAAAGCTAAGCCAGCTACTAGAACTATTTTGGCAGGTTGGGTTAAGTCGATTTTGAAGGAAGCAGGAATTGAGGCTACTCCAGGTAGTTTTCGTTCTGCAGTTGCTTCACGAAGTTGGTTGGATAACGAACCTCTGGATGAGATAATGGCACGAGCTAATTGGAGATCCGGTAATACTTTTAAAAAACATTACAGGAAGGAAGTGATTCCAGCGCAGGGAAGCTCGTTGGTTCATCTGTTTCAGCCAATTAATTAAATACCTCTGATTAAATAGAATACAATAATTATGTGATCCTACAAAACGTTTGAATTATGAGAATAAGAAGTTGTTCTTATCGATCAATAATAATCATAAGTTTCACTTTATTATGGTAAGTTTATATGAAGATATGACATGATGATGCATTCGAGGTACGTATAAAATGCTCTGTTTTCTGTGTACTGAACTGTTAGGTACTATTTTTAGTCATTTATCTTAACATATTATTAATTATTCCAATGCAAACGTAAAATTTGGTGTTTATTTTTGTGCTTATCGTTTTAATAATTTCTGGATCTAATTTCACTTATTTCTTTTACAACACATTGGCGTCCCGTTCACCAGGCGATAACAAACAAAGCCTCAAATTATGTTTATATGACCCCGAATGAGACCGAAGGACACAATAGTAGCGTTTTACCTTCAAACAAAACGCTTGTTGTGTCCGGAGACTCATTCGGGGTCATAATTTTAAAGACTGCCTGGTTTAATTGGTTTCTCAAGTTTTAAGGTTTTGAGGCCACAATGAACGATTTGGCGCGCTGCGGCCACCTGGTGAACGCGGGCGGAAATACGTCATCATCGTGTTGCCAAGAAGGAGATAGTTGCATATACCTATATAAATGTGACACGAAAACGGAAGATGCTAGACTCAAATTATGTTTATATGACCCCGAATGAGTCTCCGGACACAACAAGCGTTTTGTTTGAAGGTAAAACGCTACTATTTATTATAAGGTAACTTCACAGCTAACTTTATCTCTTTATAATAATGATATAGATTAGTTTAGGTTTAGATAAAAATAATTATGATCTACTTATTATGTGTACCTATATACAATAGTATATATCTAGTTAGGTACTGTTTTAATATCATTAAGAATTTATAACACGAAAGTGTTCGGAAAACCATTTATCTTCGCATTTAATTCAGGAGTCTTTGAAGCGATTTCCGGATTATCCTTTTACGAATAAGACAAAAACCCCGCTAAGGAATGTTACGCATTCGAAAAAGGTTTTACTTTACATTTCTTTCTAAGAAGGGCTGATTTATTTCCACGCACTTTTTTCTTGGTTCGTTGAGCAGAAACTCAAGAATTCGGGATGTATTTTAGGAATACCTAACGTTGAATTTTTTTCTGAGTGGAGTCCCGAATTAGCACTCTTCAATGGTTTAACACGTTCACTGCCAGCAGTAGGTAGGGTAGACCGGGTACCAATTGTACCAGAGTACGGTAGTACCATCGGGAATATCTCTTTGCCGACAAACCAATGTACTCTGAGGCACGCATGCCTCGACGCGGACGCTTGTGTGATCTCGCTTGAAATTTCTGAGCAGTCAAAGTTTTTTCTTACTCTTGTTGTATTGTTTAAGTATTCAAGTAGTTTTGAGTTCCAAATCACGAATCTTCTTCTTCCTAGCCTTTTCCCAACTATCTTGGGGTCGGTTTCTAGACTAACCGGATGCACCTGAATACCAGTATTTTACATGGAGCGACTGCCTATCTGACCTCCACAACCCAGTAACTGGGTAATACGATACCCCTTGCTAAGACTGGTGTAAGACTTTCGGGCTTCTGACGACTCGTAACGACTGTCAAAGATCCACGAATGACAGCCGGGCCAACGGCTTAACGTGCTTTCCGCCTCCGAGGTACGGAGGATTCTCGGTATGTAAAGATGGTCACCCATCCACTGACCAACCCCAGCAAGCGTAACTTAACCTGATGGATCGACCCGTGCGGCTTGTTATTACTTTGCCACGAGCTCCTCAAGTCAGTCAGTTCAAACTCACGAATATTTTATTTAAATAATAACTCACAAGACTCTATTGTAAAGAGAAAAGATTAGATTTTTTGTATGTTTCTTTGTTGGAATAAATAAACTCAAAAAAATCATAACCGATTTGAAAAATTCTTTCACAGAAAACTTCATGACCAGCGAGTAACAAGGGAATACCTACTTTAGTTTAAAAAAAATTGAGATTTTGTTTTATGTTTTATTATTTTTATGTTGATTAGTAGGTACTTTAGAAGTTTACTGTGTTTTGACTGTAGTTACATTAAAACTATTAAAAGAGGTTCTGCTCAGATATTACCATTATAAAAAAGTATTTTTTTATAATTAAAACACTGTTTCATTTCATCACATGACTGGTACAACTAACCCCAAGGTCGGGGACATTTGTACCAATTCTCCCGATCTACTTAAACGCAAAATATTTAAGTTTGTATCGTTTGTTCGTCAACTAAATTCATAATAGAGCAGAAATCCTGACTAATACCAAAATAAGGCCTGTAATACAAGAACCAGTCCCGCAAACCTGCCCGTAGGTACTTGAATTGGTAATTTACAGACAAAATTCTAACTAAAAATAAAACAGTAATTTCTAACCTTTCCCACCTGAGAAACAGGTGTAACCCGCAGTGAATAACTAAAACCTTAATTCAGATATTCAAAACAACATTCTGAATCCTACTCACGCTCCGACCCAATTTAGTCAACATTTCAACGGAAAACCGTACTTATAACTGTTGGAATAAGGGTGAATATGATACTGTTTAGTTTGCATTTCTGACTTGAATCAGCGACTGTCGATTGATTACCTACTGATTTATTTGAAACTATTCTGTTGACTTTGAATACGGTTAATTATGGTTTAATTTAGAATTCAATGAGCGGATTTACTTGGGTTCATGAATAAACATGGTATTTCCTGGTAATTGGAAATGATCTGTGTGCTTTTAATACACCTGTTAGTTCTCTTTCCTTTGATATACGCATTGTCTGACCTACACAGAATAAATAGAATGATATAAATAGATTTCTAATAAGAGCAATTTATAGGCTAGTATAAGTAGGCGGTTAATTAAGTGCCTACAGGTAATTCATGTTTTTATTTCTGTATTTTTTTACAAAGTAAGAAATAATGTACATAATATACCTACTCACATACATAGTAAGTATAAAACAAAGTCGATTTTCGTGTTTGAATGACTGCTTAGATCTTGCAAAACTTTCACCATTTAGAGCATTTTTTCCGGTATTTAGGTTCATAATATACGGGTACACTCCCGAACTCCTAATTCGAGCCACCTTGTAAATACCGTGAGGTATAAATAAAGGCATAATAATACATCAAAATAATTATGAGTCAAAGAAAGTTATTATACTGTTGCTGACATATCACATACTGGCCATCAGTTTGATGTTATGATTGTCTTGTTATACAGTTTTGATGCACATACTGGCCATCAGTTTGATGTTATGATTGTCTTGTTATACAGTTTTGATGCACATACTGGCCATCAGTTTGATGTTATGATTGTCTTGTTATACAGTTTTGATGCACATACTGGCCATCAGTTTGATGTTATGATTGTCTTGTTATACAGTTTTGATGCCGACATACTGGCCATCAGTTTGATGTTATGATTGTCTTGTTATACAGTTTTGATGCACATACTGGCCATCAGTTTGATGTTATGATTGTCTTGTTATACAGTTTTGATGCACATACTGGCCATCAGTTTGATGTTATGATTGTCTTGTTATGCAGTTTTGATGCACATACTGGCCATCAGTTTGATGTTATGATTGTCTTGTTATACTGTTTTGATGCACATACTGGCCATCAGTTTGATGTTATGATTGTCTTGTTATGCAGTTTTGATGCACATACTGGCCATCAGTTTGATGTTATGATTGTCTTGTTATACAGTTTTGATGCACATACTGGCCATCAGTTTGATGTTATGATTGTCTTGTTATACAGTTTTGATGCACATACTGGCCATCAGTTTGATGTTATGATTGTCTTGTTATGCAGTTTTGATGCACATACTGGCCATCAGTTTGATGTTATGATTGTCTTGTTATACTGTTTTGATGCACATACTGGCCATCAGTTTGATGTTATGATTGTCTTGTTATACAGTTTTGATGCACATACTGGCCATCAGTTTGATGTTATGATTGTCTTGTTATACAGTTTTGATGCCGACATACTGGCCATCAGTTTGATGTTATGATTGTCTTGTTATACAGTTTTGATGCACATACTGGCCATCAGTTTGATGTTATGATTGTCTTGTTATACAGTTTTGATGCACATACTGGCCATCAGTTTGATGTTATGATTGTCTTGTTATACAGTTTTGATGCACATACTGGCCATCAGTTTGATGTTATGATTGTCTTGTTATACAGTTTTGATGCACATACTGGCCATCAGTTTGATGTTATGATTGTCTTGTTATACAGTTTTGATGCACATACTGGCCATCAGTTTGATGTTATGATTGTCTTGTTATACAGTTTTGATGCACATACTGGCCATCAGTTTGGTGTTATGATTGTCTTGTTATACAGTTTTGATGCCGACATACTGGCCATCAGTTTGATGTTATGATTGTCTTGTTATACAGTTTTGATGCACATACTGGCCATCAGTTTGATGTTATGATTGTCTTGTTATACAGTTTTGATGCACATACTGGCCATCAGTTTGATGTTATGATTGTCTTGTTATACAGTTTTGATGCACATACTGGCCATCAGTTTGATGTTATGATTGTCTTGTTATACAGTTTTGATGCACATACCGGCCATCAGTTTGATGTTATGATTGTCTTGTTATACAGTTATGATGCACATACTGGCCATCAGTTTGATGTTATGATTGTCTTGTTATACAGTTTTGATGCACATACTGGCCATCAGTTTGATGTTATGATTGTCTTGTTATACAGTTTTGATGCACATACTGGCCATCAGTTTGATGTTATGATTGTCTTGTTATACAGTTTTGATGCACATACTGGCCATCAGTTTGGTGTTATGATTGTCTTGTTATACAGTTTTGATGCCGACATACTGGCCATCAGTTTGATGTTATGATTGTCTTGTTATACAGTTTTGATGCACATACTGGCCATCAGTTTGATGTTATGATTGTCTTGTTATACAGTTTTGATGCACATACTGGCCATCAGTTTGATGTTATGATTGTCTTGTTATACAGTTTTGATGCACATACTGGCCATCAGTTTGATGTTATGATTGTCTTGTTATGCAGTTTTGATGCCGACATACTGGCCATCAGTTTGATGTTATGATTGTCTTGTTATACAGTTTTGATGCACATACTGGCCATCAGTTTGATGTTATGATTGTCTTGTTATACAGTTTTGATGCACATACTGGCCATCAGTTTGATGTTATGATTGTCTTGTTATACAGTTTTGATGCACATACTGGCCATCAGTTTGATGTTATGATTGTCTTGTTATACAGTTTTGATGCACATACTGGCCATCAGTTTGATGTTATGATTGTCTTGTTATACAGTTTTGATGCACATACTGGCCATCAGTTTGATGTTATGATTGTCTTGTTATACAGTTTTGATGCACATACTGGCCATCAGTTTGATGTTATGATTGTCTTGTTATACTGTTTTGATGCCGACATACGGGCCATCAGTTTGGTGTTATGATTGTCTTGTTATACAGTTTTGATGCACATACTGGCCATCAGTTTGATGTTATGATTGTCTTGTTATACAGTTTTGATGCACATACTGGCCATCAGTTTGATGTTATGATTGTCTTGTTATACAGTTTTGATGCCGACATACTGGCCATCAGTTTGATGTTATGATTGTCTTGTTATGCAGTTTTGATGCCGACATACTGGCCATCAGTTTGATGTTATGATAGTCTTGTTATGCAGTTTTGATGCCGACATACTGGCCATCAGTTTTATGTTATGATAGTCTTGTTATGCAGTTTTGATGCCGACATACTGGCCATCAGTTTGATGTTATGATTGTCTTGTTATGCAGTTTTGATGCACATACTGGCCATCAGTTTGATGATATGATAGTCTTGTTATGCAGTTTTGATGCCGACATACTGGCCATCAGTTTTATGTTATGATAGTCTTGTTATGCAGTTTTGATGCCGACATACTGGCCATCAGTTTGATGTTATGATTGTCTTGTTATGCAGTTTTGATGCACATACTGGCCATCAGTTTGATGTTATGATTGTCTTGTTATGCAGTTTTGATGCACATACTGGCCATCAGTTTGATGTTATGATTGTCTTGTTATGCAGTTTTGATGCCGACATACTGGCCATCAGTTTGATGTTATGATTGTCTTGTTATGCAGTTTTGATGCACATACTGGCCATCAGTTTGATGTTATGATTGTCTTGTTATACAGTTTTGATGCCGACATACTGGCCATCAGTTTGATGTTATGATTGTCTTGTTATACAGTTTTGATGCCGACATACTGGCCATCAGTTTTATGTTATGATTGTCTTGTTATACAGTTTTGATGCCGACATACTGGCCATCAGTTTGATGTTATGATTGTCTTGTTATGCAGTTTTGATGCACATACTGGCCATCAGTTTGATGTTATGATTGTCTTGTTATGCAGTTTTGATGCACATACTGGCCATCAGTTTGATGTTATGATTGTCTTGTTATACAGTTTTGATGCCGACATACTGGCCATCAGTTTGATGTTATGATTGTCTTGTTATACAGTTTTGATGCCGACATACTGGCCATCAGTTTGATGTTATGATTGTCTTGTTATGCAGTTTTGATGCACATACTGGCCATCAGTTTGATGATATGATAGTCTTGTTATGCAGTTTTGATGCCGACATACTGGCCATCAGTTTTATGTTATGATAGTCTTGTTATGCAGTTTTGATGCCGACATACTGGCCATCAGTTTGATGTTATGATTGTCTTGTTATGCAGTTTTGATGCACATACTGGCCATCAGTTTGATGTTATGATTGTCTTGTTATGCAGTTTTGATGCACATACTGGCCATCAGTTTGATGTTATGATTGTCTTGTTATGCAGTTTTGATGCCGACATACTGGCCATCAGTTTGATGTTATGATTGTCTTGTTATGCAGTTTTGATGCACATACTGGCCATCAGTTTGATGTTATGATTGTCTTGTTATACAGTTTTGATGCCGACATACTGGCCATCAGTTTGATGTTATGATTGTCTTGTTATACAGTTTTGATGCCGGCATACTGGCCATCAGTTTTATGTTATGATTGTCTTGTTATACAGTTTTGATGCCGACATACTGGCCATCAGTTTGATGTTATGATTGTCTTGTTATGCAGTTTTGATGCACATACTGGCCATCAGTTTGATGTTATGATTGTCTTGTTATGCAGTTTTGATGCACATACTGGCCATCAGTTTGATGTTATGATTGTCTTGTTATGCAGTTTTGATGCACATACTGGCCATCAGTTTTATGTTATGATTGTCTTGTTATACAGTTTTGATGCCGACATACTGGCCATCAGTTTGATGTTATGATTGTCTTGTTATGCAGTTTTGATGCACATACTGGCCATCAGTTTCATGTTATGATTGTCTTGTTATGCAGTTTTGATGCCGACATACTGGCCATCAGTTTGATGTTATGATTGTCTTGTTATGCAGTTTTGATGCACATACTGGCCATCAGTTTGATGTTATGATTGTCTTGTTATGCAGTTTTGATGCACATACTGGCCATCAGTTTGATGTTATGATTGTCTTGTTATACAGTTTTGATGCCGACATACTGGCCATCAGTTTGATGTTATGATTGTCTTGATATGTAGTTTTGATGCCAACATACTGGCCCTCACTTTGCTGTTATTATTGCAGTTTTGATGCCGACATACTGTCCATCACTTTGGTGTCACATCAATTGTCTTGTTATGAATATTTAACGAAGTTATAACACTGAAATCTCGGTGTTTTGCCATTGCACCCGTGCGAAGCCGGAACGGGCCGTTAGTATTATTATAATTTCTAACAAAAATAACAATCATTGGTCTCAATAAAGTTTATTACTTAATATTTACAAAATACACAAAATATTTACATAAACTTAAAACGTAACTTAAACGTATGTAGGTATCAGTTTACAGATAACGGAATTTACTTCTATTGACAATGTGCTCAAAATAACTTTATAAAAATATTTTTTCAAGTGACCTACACGATTATTTTCTAAGTTTATTACACTTTATTACAAATGTATTGTTTAACAGCACTATTTTATAATAATAAGTTCCTAATGGCAGTCCTAAGTTTATTCTTCAACTAATCAATTCATTAGCAAAGAACATAATTATACTATCACGCTTATTATCTTCTAGGGGTAAGCAGATGACATAGTTTACCGGTCGTATCAATAAAATCTTGCCACAGACAACAATTTGTACTAAGGAGGAGCCTTTTGGTGTTATATTGCTTATTATATCTTATGAACAATATTTGCTAATCTCTGCCTAATTATACCCATATACCCCCCACATACGTAGCAGTAAGGTACATTCCACAGTCAACTAAGACTTAAGGTTTGGAAAAAATATCGAATTACTCTGCTAGCTTTTTGTATTATCACGTTTAACTGTTAAATACATAATAATTCCTCTTGACACTGTTGTCTTCTATTACATAATTGTATTATCTTCAGACTAAAACTATTCACCGCTGCCGGTCACTTGTATCTTAGGTAAAAAACTTAAACGTTATATCAGTTTTACATAACGACTTTTATTCCAGTCTAAAAACATAATCAGTTATTCAACTGACCATTTCACTAGAAAACTTAACTAATTTCACAGTTTTAGCGTTCGCTTTTGTCTATGCAGCGCTTTGCCTGAAGAAGTGCATCGCTCGAAGCGGCTGACCGCTCCAATAGTTCTTAAATCAATCAGAGTTGATCTCTTCCGCTACTTGTTGCCATTTTGCTACTAAATTAGATACAGATTTGTGTTTCAATCCCATTGATGATGATATTTTTACCTGAAACAATATAATTTTCACATGACACTTGTTTTTCTCAAACAGGCACCGAAGGGTAGTTTGTCTAGTCAATATTATTATCTACGCTGCAGGGTTTGCCTCTCAAATCATGGAAAACATATAGCCATAAATAAATAAATTCCATTAACAGGAAGTTTCATTAACCCAATCGAAAACTGGTAGTTTTTTTCTTTGCCAAAGTTCTGGTAAGTACTTAGTTAAAATCATTCTTTAACAAACACTGTATGACAATTTTTTTTTAAATGTGATCAAACTACAAATTAACGATATTTTTACTTTCTCCTTTACTTGCTGAGAGACCTTGCTTCCTGCCAAATTTCATGATCCTAGGTCAACGGGAAGTAGGTACCCTGTAGGTTTTGATTTATTTGCGAGTATTGAAATAATGTAACATATTTTAATGGTCGTATTTTTTATTGCGTTGACTTATAAGCATGATTTTTTTTTAGAGCTCCAAGGGATCATAGATAGAGGTATATTTGATATTAATTTCAACTTGATACCTCCACACGTTCCTGAGAAAAGGGGTCTTGACATACTGACAGACAGACGGACGACGAAGTGATCTAAGGGTTCCGTTTTTTTCCTTTTGAGGTACGGAACCCTAAAAAGGACTTTAAAAAAATATGACTCACTTTATGCTTCTTCTTAACAAGTTTAACCTCCTTTTCCTTCTCTCTGTCCTTGTCTCGATACTTGTCTTTGATCTCGACGGGCTCGGGCGAGTTGGGTGCTGTGTGTGGAGCGGATGTCTGCTTTTCAAGCTCCGCTATGTCGCTGTAGAACGATGCTAGCTCGTCGCCGATCTCTTGTTTGGGTTCCGCCTGTAATAAAAGACGGAAACATTACTTATAAACTTATAAAATTAAACTCAAATGTTGGCCAAACTGCATACCTAATCAGCCATAAGGCGAAAGCGCCAGAGTAGCCCACGAAATTCAAATTTTCTAACGTTTTTTGCAATTTGCAGGTCAGTATCATGTTAATGTTGATCTAAATATGATTAGCGATCATATCAAATATTTATTTATATCATCAATGCATCTCTTAAAGGACTATTTCATGGAATCATGAAATTTTAGGATTATTCTAACATAAGTACAGTGCCGACCTTCTATTTTCAAGAGACACATGCATCATCTTCAAGTGATTGTAGTTCATAATTTCAACGATACAATCTGAGTCAAGTTGACCTAGCGGTTAAGCGCGTGCATAGAATCGATGAGCCGTGAGTTCAAATCTCGCGTAGAATTAAACTTTTTGTAAGTTTTTACTCGATTGGAAGTAATGGCATGGGACAGAAATATAATGATATTCTTTCTTGTTCGCCTTTTTCGGCTAATTGGAGTCATTTGTATTTTTTTAGATATTTGTGATTATTTATAGTGTATTCATGCATTAAATATTAGTTATTGTATTATTTAAAAATTTATGTGATTTTTTATTTATCTTTTCGGTGTTGAAAGGTGGAAATAAAAAAAATCGTGCTGAATGATACTTAACAAAAATGTTTATTTGTTTTATTCATTTATAATTTTTTTTTTATGAGAATTGTGACGTCACATTCTTACCTAGATAAAATAAGTTCTCTTGTAACCGTTCTTAAAAAATTTCTTGTTAGTGGGTACCCACTTAATCAATTCATAATAACATAACAAGAATAGGATATTCTAATACTTAACACAAATAAAATTGTTGACTTTATGCATGTTTTTTATGTAACGTCACAATGAATGTTATATTGAGGTTATATATAGCTTAAGTGTTCATTTTCTTGACGAAAATAAGATTGAAACTAAACCTCAATTTAAGATCATTAAATAATTACGTGTGCATCAGGATGACTGGACCAAGAGAGATTTTGGAAGTTTGAGCAATACCAAGTTTTAGTACCTATTTGGTACTATTTGGTACCAGACATCAAATAATTGGTACCTTGCTAAAGAGGGAAAACTATTACGAGGAAAGTGGCCAGCCATTCTGACTTCAGAATGGCTGGACCAAGTCGGTTTCACATAGTTGTGGGCGTTATATGTAGTTCATCTTTTTATTATTATTTAGTACCTAATTGCTACCTCAACATATGTTTTTCTTAGATTTTTTCGATAAGCCAAAAAAAAGTTACACCTAGAAGAAATTTTGCATGTAATCTGGAGCACGTTGATTTCACCTAGTTGTAGGCGTTATAATTAGTTTATCTTCTCATTTAAATTTAGTACCTCGTTGGAACCTCCACAAATATTTTTCTTAGATTTTTTCGATAAGCCAAAAATAAATTACACCTACAAGAAGTTTTGCATAAGTATACAGGGTGTTTCGCAGAACGTTGAACATACGAAAATGGTGGATAGGTGGGGTCCAGCCCTAATTTTTTTTTGCTTTCTTCTACTTTCACCACTTTCTTAACTTTAAAGTGTAATTTTTATTAAAAATGGGTAAAACAGGCAGTATTGTTTTTATTCTTTAATGTTGGCAGATTCTTATAAAGTTATTGCTTTATCCAGATGTTAGCTATAAAAAAAGTTATGAGTCCTCAAACTTACAGAAAGATGTAAAAAATACTTAAATCTTAATTTCAACTTGCATAAAAAAAAAAAAAAAACCAGGGCCAAATAAATTAGGGCTGAGAAAGTAGCAGATGACTCCACCTATCCACCATTTTCATATATTCAACGTTCTGCCAAACACTCGCCCCTCAATTACGCAATGCACGATCAATTTTAAATTGAAACCAATTGAAAAAGATTGCCAGTCCATTGCTTCATAAGTTCGACAAAAAAAATCTGCTCAATTGTTTTTGTCGAACTTATGAAGCAATGGACTGGCAATCTTTTTCAATTGGTTTCAATTTAAAATTGATCGTACATTACGTAATTAGGGTGCGGGTATAATAATGTTTATTTTTTTACAAAGGAAATACATTTCCGAAAATATTTTTTATACAGATGTAAGTTTTAATATTACTTATACATCCATATTTATTGAATGATAAATATACATTAATCTTTCATGGCATTTGAATAAGTGATATTATTAGGGCTCCGTAACCGAAGGATACGAAACAGAACCTAATAGGGTTCTGTTTCGTTCTAACCTTCCTGGGTATATCTCTTGCCGATTCAGCCATCATGGCCAGGGAAGTTAAGGACCACTTGATACGCATACTCTTGGACAGCATGACTATTTTGCAAGCGCTCAACAGTCATACTATTGACTCCGGGCTGATATACGAGTGCCACCAGCGCCTTAAACAGGTGGGTAGCCTCAATAATATAAACATTCAATGGATCGAAGGGTTCACAGCGGTTCGCGGGGAACGACGCAGCTGACGAACTTGCCAGAAGGGGGTCGAGCATGGCACCAGTGGGGCCTGAACCCATCGCGCCACTCCCCTTCGGGTACCTACGCACTCTGGTAAGGAAACGAACCAGGGACCAACATCACAAACTATGGTCGGACCACGGTGAGTGTAGGCAAGCCATGGAGACACTCCTTACAATCGATGGCTGCCTCACGAAAAAGGTTCTCCGACTAACGAAACAACAGCTGCGCACAGTCACAGCAGCTGTAACTGGCCATGGGTCATATAATAAACACCTCTATGTCATAGGAGTCACAGACAGTCCGCTGTGCAGAGACTGCATGGAGAACGACGAGACAGCTGCTCATGTGCTGTTAAACTGCCCGGTGTGGTCGCCGCTTACAGGGCAAAGTACTTCGGTAACTCAGGTACCCTACGTGAGATTGTCAGTGACACCAAGGCGTTGCTGGCCTTCTTTGAGGAGCTGGGATGGATCGAATAACCGATTTTCCCACCTGTGCGCAAAATACGCGCTTTGACGTGGAGTTGCGGATACTAGCCCGTATTACCTATTACTGGCTATTACCTATTACTAACCTACCGCTGTTCGTCCGTCTGTCTATCAGCGGTTATCTCATGAACCGTGATAAGTAAACAGTTGAAATTTTCACAGATTGTGTATTTCTGTTACCGCTATATCAAAAAATAATAAAAATAAAATAAAGTAAAGAATAAAAGTGGGTTGGGCACGCCACAATTGCGGCGATAGTCCCCTCTTTGAGGAGTGGCTAGAGAGGCGCCATGGCATTCTCACATTCCGCCTGACGCAGGTCCTCACCGGACACGGTTGTTTCGGGAGGTTCCTGTTTCGCATAAGGAGGGTGGAAACGCCAGGGTGTCACCACTGTGTGGACCGCCCGGAGGACACGGTGGAGCATAAGCTGGATGTCTGCCCGGCTTGGGTGGAGCACCGCTGTGTCCTCGTGGAGGCGATCGGCGGCAGTGAGCTCTCACGGCATGTCTCCGGCCTTGGTCCAGGCCATGGTGCAGAGCGAAAGGGCATGGAAAGCTGTCACCTCCTCCTGCGAAGCAGTAATACTCGCAAAGGAGGAGGCGGGGCGCATGAAGGAGAGACAAATGTCGCGCCCTCAGGCCCCTAGCCGCTTCAGGAGACGCCCTGGGCATCAGGAATCGCTAGCCGATTTCCGGCCATCGTAGGTGCGGGCTTACGGATGGAGAGCAATGGGTAGCTCGCCATCCGATAAGGACCAGGGCCCGGGTCGAAGGCGCGTCGTGTTCCATGCGCGCCTCAAAGAACTTAGCAAATTTTAGGGGTCCGCTAGGGCCGATGCCTGCCGGGGTTGCGGGAAGTCTTAACGGGAAACCGCGGCCCCTGGCAACGAACAGGCAAGGGAAGGAACACGGGTGGGTTTTAGTCAGTAAGAGTCGGACACGCCCTTCCGCTCCGCCCAGCGGGAATAGTCATTTGATGATATATCCCATCCAAAAAAAAAAAAGAATGAAAGTGGGTGGGTCCCTATACAAAAAACGTGTTTTTTTTTTAATACATAGTGTTCATTAATATTGTACGGTGGTACGGAACCTTTTGTGAGCGAGTCCAACTCGCACTTGGCCGGTTTTTTTTAAACCAGTAGGTACTTTACAATGGAACTAAAGATGTTTAAAATAAATAAATAGGAATCTATAATTAACATAACAAAAAAAATCTGCTGTTCCATACATAAATGTAGGTAACAGCTGATTATTTTTTCGCGATTTCAGGTTTGTTCCCATAGTAAAAGTTGTTCATAATGATGAGTAAAGTCACGTGTTTAAGTATCGATCACTAATTACCAGTCACCCAATATACTTATGCAAAACTTCTTGTAGACCGTGTAATTTATTTTTGGCTTATCGAAAAAATCTAAGAAAAACATTTGTGGAGGTTCCAACGAGGTACTAAATTTAAATGAGAAGATAAACTAATTATAACGCCTACAACTAGGTGAAATCAACGTGCTCCAGATTACATGCAAAATTTCTTCTAGGTGTAACTTTTTTTTGGATTATCGAAAAAATCTAAGAAAAACATATGTTGAGGTAGTAATTAGGTACTAAATATTAATAAAAAGATGAACTACATATAACGCCCACAACTATGTGAAACCGACTTGGTCCAGCCATTCTGAAGTCAGAATGGCTGGCCACTTTCCTCGTAATAGTTTTCCCTCTTTAGCAAGGTACCAATTATTTGATGTCTGGTACCAAATAGTACCAAATAGGTACTAAAACTTGGTATTGCTCAAACTTCCAAAATCTCTCTTGGTCCAGTCATCCTGATGCACACATAATTACGGATATGTTAATATTTCTAAATATTTTGTTACACCGTCTAATAATTAAAACCAAACATCTAATCTGCGTTTGCAATTAATTTGCAAAACCTGTAAACAAACACGACTTTTAGGAAAAACAACTGTAATGCCTACACATAAGGTTCAGTTTGCGCTACAACTTCATATGTTTTATAACTTTTTCAGCAGTACTAGTCGGTCTAAAATGAACTTTATTTACACTTTCAGAAAGTTGATGTTTGCCTAATATTTTAAAGTTAATATAAGTAAAGGAGTGTTCCAGTTAGAAGTCTAAATATTATTCTCGTGCGAAACTTAACCTTTCTTGATAATGCCTTTCTGGTAAAAATGGCTTTTAGCTGGTCTCCGGTGGTTCACAGCAGACGGTTCTTATTGACGTGTTTAATCATTCAGAAAAATATCTCGTTGGTATGAAGCCGTATTCATAATATAACGCTGCTGCTCTTCGATAATAAGACTCAGTATTTCTCTAGAACAAAGAATAGGTAATATTGTAATTTAATTCGCATAATAATTATTTAAGCGAATTAAACCTCATAGTTAATTTAAAACTTTATTTAATAAGGCATCTTCTGAATAAAAGGATTAACAGTACCTTTGATTTAGATTTATGTTTAGTAAAATATGAAATATTTAAATGATAATAATTAACACTCACACTTAGTCCGGATTCATTAGATATTTGTGTAAATATCCACTTTTACGCAGCGCAAAAATATTTGATCTCGCTTTAATATTTACGTTTGACTGCTTTTTGAAAATAATAACCACAACACTAGTAACACAACGCTAATAGATTTAAATACTCGTCACCAACAATAACCACGAACCAACAAAATTCTATTAAGATGTGAATACTCGTAACAAACAGGATCTGTATAGCTCACAGAAATCGAAATGAGTAATTAGTAGGTAGACCTAAAAAAAAAATTTTAGTATTTTATGAGCTACCTACTAAACTTTATTATTTATGTGAACAAGACGAATGAAACAAAAAACGAATGATTATTATCGATCTACTACTAAATATTAAAAACTAAACTAAATATTAAAAAGAAACAGTGAACTATAAATAGTAATTATTAAAAAAAAATATAAATTATCCCCGCAGGTGAAATTCGAACCGTCGGCTCGCTGAAAACAAACATAATATCAAAGCACGTAACCATTGAGCTAGCATGTCATACATTTTGCTGGTTGAAATTATGAACTACTATGAGTTGTAAATCAAGTGAGTGTGCGTGCGTGTATAGTAGTGGAACAACTTATAGAAGAAGGTCGTAAGTCAAACCGAACCGTCAGTCAATCACTTTGAGAAATGGCCTAGCGACTTATGATCGCTATTGTACCTAGTTGTATTGTGCATTCTAATGATTATAATGCTGTAAAGCTATATTTGTTTTGTCGCGACTCATATTTAAAATTTTAAATCAAGATACAACCTAACATTGGCCTGCAGATCCCCTTAAAGAAGTTTACATTTGCATTGTTATTGTTTCCAACAGTTAATGTTTGTATACATTAACTGTTGGAAATTATGGTTGAGATATAAACTTGAAACCTTCTTCTGAAAAATACAGATGAATGTGTTAAGCCAGGTGCGCACTAGCGGCCAGGTCGCAGTGGCCAGCGAGATACATAGATCACCATGGAGCACGCGCACTTGGCTGTACGCGACCAGCGGCCCCACCGACTATCTCTCTGGCCGCTAGTGCGCGACTGGCCTAACTCATTCCCCGATGAGTCATTGCGTAAGAATTTAACCTGAACAGGGTTTGTTTACATTCTCAGCAAATACTTTTGGAACACAGTGTAGTACTCACGTTAGCAGGCAGCGGCGGCAGGTCATCACAGCCGGGCGGCGGCGGGTCGGCCCACGCGGGCGGCGGCGGGGTGTGCGCGCGGGCGCGCGAGGGGGGCGCGGCCGGGAGGGCGGGCGGCGGCGGGGTGGGCGCGCGCGGCCACGCGGCCGGCGGCGCGGGCGGGGACGGCGCTGGGGCGGGGGGTGGGGTCGGTGGTAATGGTGGGGCTATCTCCTCCTGGAAGAAACAAACTATTTGTTATCATTTTTCAAAAAGAAGTAGTGATCTGGAGGTGCTCGGGATCACTAAAGTGTGTCCCTCACATCTGATCGCATCGATATGCTTATGCTATAATTACCTTTTACTTCGTGAAAGTGCTATGTTCAATGCATCATAGAACACTGTTTTGCTAATTTAGCTAACTGACTTCAAGTACGATCGGAGAGCAATCCGGGAGCATTTATTTTTCAAATATGTATATTATTAGCAGCCTTCGGTTACAATTAAATAAACCGTCAAGTTAAATATTCAAGAGTTTTATTTATCAAAGCTGCAGTATACTATTAGGTCGACTCCCCTTCATGCTGCGCAAGTTCAATCACGCTAAGATATTTTAGTTTTTTTTTTTTCAATTAATTTAACCAGACTGAAAAGCTGTTGTATAAAATTTATTGTGTATAAAAAGCTTTATATTTTTTATTAATAAACCAGAGAGTACCTTTATTTTAATTATAGCGCTACAAAGTTATTTTGGCACGTGGACACAGTCGGAACTAATAGCACCAGCTTGATTATTTTACTTCTACAATGCTAGTTTAACGTTACTTTTCTTTTCTTTCATTATTCTTTTCTTTCTCAGTTAGTTTTAATGGTGGTCTGGCAGTTTGAGTAATTTATGCGGCCTACCCAAATGTCCTTTCTTTGGTATTGTTCGTCGAGTTGAGTTCCTTAAGTTCAGAGTTGAGCATGATTACTGACAACTGGACGGGTTCACTCAAATGTGTGTGGTTCTTTCCTCAAAATACCATTTCAGACACTTAATCTACATGGTCCTCATATGGCCTGACCAAGATTATGTCTGGACTTTAAAAGAGACTGTGACCTCGGAGTTTGTTTCGGCCTTTCTTCTCAGAGTAGTCAGATAGGAAACGACAAAATCATCGAGCTAATTTTTAACATATTTTTTTCATATGACGTGTAAAAGTGATTCCAATATCCTATATACAGAATAAACAATTTTATTTCATTGTGTTCAAGATGGTAACTACAACTTCATTTATTTACCTTAGGCTCAATCCCCGGGTGCGGCGGCGTGGTACATATCTCCATGTCGGTGTGCGTGGTGGCGGGGTATTCCCACTGAACCAGCCCGTCGGCCTCGCGTCTGTAGCAGTACCGGCCCTCAGACCTGTGGTGCACAAACGAGGCAGTAGAGGTATGGGCAGTGGAGCGAGGAAGTGGCCCGGTACATTTAGATGGGATGGTGGGCTTAAGTCCTTTATAATATTTTCTTTACAGCGAGCGGCAGGAGATAAATAAACTAGGGAATTTTACCGATGGAGTCCCGAAGACACAAATCCGTGCCAATAAAAAAATAAACATCCAAAACCGTCAGCCCCGATGACTCATATATGTGACGGTCCGGTCGGCCGGTCGGTACGGTCTTCAAGCTCCGATTTTACTCTATTTATGGTCTGTATCTAGTCTGTTTTCAGCTTTATTCTATGGTAGGATAATATACCTGTCAAATAAATCGATTGCCATGAAAGTGGCACCAGCCACGTCGTTCGTCATGTTTAGTGCTGTAACAGTGATAAACAATAATATTTGATTTCAATTGAAAATCAACTGTGTAAGTTAACGTTTCTGTCCTAACACAGTTATGCTAAAGGATTATGTAGCAATACCTACATAGTCAGAAATGAACATTACCAAAGATTTCGAAAATAACTGTGACGCATGTGGCTATAAATATTAACAAAGCTGTTGGGAAAGGTTCCTTACGACCCGGAAAAAATATTAATAGGCAACATTAAAAAAATAAAGTTGAAACTGACAGTCCGGGACAGTCAAATGTCAGTGTCGGAAATGCGCGGGGACTGACCGCATGTGCGCAATGTAGTTCGTTATTGTTATTGTTTTTTAGTGTATTTCTTTCATCTAAGGATGACCGACAGTAACTCATTATTAACTTTCAGAATTTGATTAAAAAATATTGTTATTTCCGAAGCGATTTTCGCGAGATTCTAAATTACGCATAGCTAAATAATTATGGTTGATGGCTCCGCGGGCGCAGCGGTAAGAGTCAATGACCTTTTCCTCGGCTATTAGGTATCTAATCCCGGTAGTACGTTCCCGTGGGATATTTTGCGACATCTATGCGGGCGAAGCCGCGGGCAAAAGCTAGTTGATAGATAAATTCCAGAGGAGCTTGTAAACAACTTATTAGATAAGTTGTTAAGTGAACGTTAAAAATGTAATTTCTTTGTGATTCAGAAGTCATGAAAGACAGAGAGATAAGTACATAAAGATCAGACAAATTGATTTGAGGACGAAACTTATACACGCAAATGCTATAACTTCATCAACGCTTCGTTTTACATTGTTCTACAAAATCTATAAACCTTAAGATCACCACAGCAACATCTAAAAGTATGGGGCAAACTTATCTAATGACAAATAAAACCGTATACTTTAACCCGTGCTCCGGATTTGTGTCCGCCGGAAAATTAACAAAAAAAAAGAAAATAACATTCCAAAATGGCGGACACAAGAAATCCTCAAAATCCTTTACACGACGGTCTCGCCAGCCAGCATTCTGGAAGAGATCAAAGCGTATTATTCTAGAAATTACGTAAAAATATCAGCAAAGAGTTTTGTTATCTCACCAGCTCCCTCGAAGACGCGACGGCTCCATTGCGCAGGCGCCGCCAGTCTTCTGTCTTCTTCACACTTATAGCTAAGATGTTGTGTCTCTTTTTGTTACAATTTTCGGGATAACAAAGTATTAAGGAAACTCGATTTATTAAGTATGAAGTTTTTATTCTTAATTTATTATCACAGGTGTATCACAGTTGATTTTGACATTAAATACATATTGATTTTAGTATTAAATATTGTGAGAAGTTTTATCGTTCTTACCTTGAAATTACAATAACTAAATCATCAATATTTCGTGAAAAATATGTTATACAATCAGTAAAAAAATATTGAGAATCTTTCTTAGTTTTCAGTTGGACTAGATCAAAAATACATTCGTGAGGAAGTAAACTTTCTGCAAATAAAATTTCAAGGAATACAGAGTTTAGGGACGTTGTCAGTCATTCAGACAGTAGATAGTTAATACGCATTGTGTCCACAGTCTACCCTCTCCTTATAGTAGGAGTGGCTCCAAGAATTCACTCATCAGGATATGAATAGTCCGATCCCATAGAATGAACACTATTTAGTCTGACCTGACTTGTTCAAGATGGGCCGATCAAGTCAAGTCAGACCAAAACGAACAATAGTCCAGGGTATTTGTTGGTATAATGCACAATGTTATAATTAAAAGGATCCCAACCTACATTGCCATATTTTACGGCGAAATATTACTGAAAATCTTTGGAAAGATGGAAGTTAGATGAAGCCAATATTTTGCCGTCAAATATTCGACATATCCGATCCTTTTGAAATCTTTGAGTATTTTAGACCAAAGTAGGCCTTATTTCATATTCCAAATAATGATGTTCTAGCCTTCAGTTTTAGTGTCAGTTGACCAAAACTCAAGGTTTAAAGAACAAGGTACACGAATTTATAAAGAACATAAACCAAAGGTCCATAAAGTTCATTTTGTCCGTTGAGGTCGCATCATCAAGAACACTAAAGTTCCGAAAGTCCCAAAAACTGCACTATAAATAGCGCAGTTTTAAAAGAGGTCGTCAGATGAACAAGGGTTTATCAGAAACGAAATATAGTATTCAAATTGTACTAAACAGTGTACAGACCTTTGCGCTTACGCCGGCTAACCTTCCAACGTTATGAGACAGTAAAAAATATGTTTTTACGTCAAATAACGTTATGTGTGAAGTCAGAAATTCAGCTACGTCATATACTCCTAATAGTCACTATAGTGCTACAATTTACAAGATTATTTTGCTCGTCAAAATCGCAATTAACGCCATCTTGTTTCTTGAATATATTTCAAGTGACATTTCACAAAACTTCTCTATTATATTGTCAAAAGATCCTTGTAGCAGTGTAACAAAGTTTACTATTAGTTCAACCTTGTATCATCTTCAGATCAAAGTCAAATCATTTATTTCGATTAAATGCACTTTCGAATATCGAAATTTACAAGAAAATAGAATAGATTCAAAAGCCTCGCGAGTTAAACCCTTGTTCAGCCAGCCCCCGTGGCCTCGCGCCCCGTGCCGGCGGCGCCCTGCGCGTGTAGTACCTCTGGAAGGCGGTGCTCCAGCCGGGCGGCGCGGCGCGCGCCTCGTGCGTCGCCAGCCCGCGCGCCGCCGCCTCGGCCCAGCGCCGCCAGTAGCGCGGCGACACGGCGCCCGCGCGGAATGCTGATACCAGCGTCTGCGCACACGAAACACGAGCTATTTAGGTATAAGTTAGGTATAGGCCACCTAAGGAAATGTCCTAACCCCAGCCAAATATCATCCCCAATTCTCAGGATCACAGCAATGACACGACAGCAACATTTGAAAGTCTGAAGTGAACTACATCGCATGAATTTAAAGAATATTACCTACTGTACTAGCAGCGCCCCTCGGTTTGTTCACCCGCATAAATCTCGATCTTGTATATAATCAGGATAAAAACTATCCTATGTGTTAATCCAGATTATAAATTTATCTGTCTGTGTTCAGTAGTTTTTGCGTGAAAGAGTAACACACATCCATCCGTCCATCCTCACAAACTTTCACGTTTATAATATTAGTAGGATTTGACACAATGGAAGCTCACATTTCAATGTTTCGCTTTGAGTTGAGCTGGTTTAATGTAGAATCTTTACAGTGTGCGACGACCTTAAAAAGTGTTTGTCTAGAGTAGCCTAGCTATAGCTTTTGAAAATAGGTTTAATAGTAACTAGCGGTTCTTGTGAGATCTACGGAATACTCATCACACTGTGTGTACCCGACCCGACTGCGCGACAGCAAAGACGGAGTTATTTATCATAATGGGACTGGTAAAATTTATGTTTACCTACGCATAAGATGCGTTCAATTATTATTTTTAGGGTTCCGTACAGTACCCCAAAACGAAAAAACGGAATCCTTATAGGATCACTCGTGTGTCTGTCTGTCTGTCCGTCTGTCACAGCCATTTTGCTCCGAATGTAATGGACCGATTAAGTTGAAATTTAGTACATATATGTACTTCTGTGACCCAAACACGGACGTGTAACGTAAATAAATAAATTTTTAATATGGGGGTCACTTTTGGGTTTTTTAAACAAACTTTTGCGAACTGTACCGTGTGACATATCAAAGGGCTTATTACTACGATCTCAAATATATTTTATTTATAATTTAAAAATAAATGATTTTAAAGAAAATAGATGAAAATTAACCGTTCCCCCCCCCCCCCTTATCTCCGAAACTACTGAACTTGAATTTAAAAAAAATACAGTGAATATTTCTATGCTTATAGATACAGGAAAACCTATAAAAAGTCTATGGTCACAAAATAACATAGTAAATCACTCAATATTGTGCGTACAAACTTACATTTGCAGTTAGAATGTATGGAAAACATGTTTTTCGACTACAATGTTAAGTTTGTTCTTGGGATGAATTCATCCTAAATACGGAACCCTTCATTGTGCGTGGTCCGACACGCACTTGGTCAGTTTTTTATTTGTGGTTGTCCTTGGTGCTGTATGTGTTTGTCTACATATAGGCGGCAATACCCACTTTCCATAAAGTAAGACATCGTCTTTAATCCAATTGAATAACACAGGTGTTTACGCATTTCCTTATTTAATCAACACATTTTTACTAAATTCTATCGTCTACACAGTTGTGTAAATATGCAAAATTACTTTCAGTTTAGGTCTATTAATTGTAACACTTACCTGCATCTGTATCAACATCTCTTGCACCGGTGTCAGCACACACGGCTGCAACTGGTTCAGATACTTCAGCTTAGCCTCCAAAAGATCCGTTAGATCGTCTAAATCTTCATCTTTCTTATCTTCATTCAACGTCTCCCCTTTAGTAAACAACAGTCCGTTCCCGTAATTAATCGCGTTCTTAGGACTTTCAACACTATCTTCTTCTTTACTGAAGCCTAGACCGGTCCTCTCGCTTGAAAACCCTTCGATGAATTGGGAATATTTTGTGGTATATGCTGGTTCTTCACCCTTTTTGCGGTCTGGTAGTAAGACAGAGTTTGATATTCTTAGCTTTTTCTTGCCAATATTTTCTCTTCTTTCCTCTGTGTCTAAAAGATACAAATTCGCGCCCTTCTTTTCAGTTGCTTCAATTTTCTTGTCTTCGTTTTCTACTTCTATTGCAAGAGGTGGAGTGGCTGGAACTGACGGCGGTGTGGCAGGGAGATCATCAATGTGTTTGATGCTTGGGAACAAAGGTTTTGCCTCAGGAGGTGGTGTTGTATCACCTCTTGGAGAACTCATAGCACTGATTGCGTCATTCGACTTTTGTTCATCGAAAATATCAACATTTTTAACTTTTGCAACTTTTGGTAATTCTTTTTTCTCAATTTCTTCTAAAAGATCATCTATGTTAGCGCTTGTTTTTGTACTAGATTCTTCTCTTTTTGGTGTGTTGCTACCAGATCTGGGATCTTCTTCTATCATCTTTTGTAACTCTTTAGGTAATTCTCCACCTAGTTTTTCCAGGATTTTTGCTTTGCTTTTTAGTCTTAGGAATAGCGCGCTTTCGTCTTGACTGTCTTCATCTTTGTCTGACTTTTTATCCTTTGTTATGAAAAGTGAACAAATATCACACATATTAGTGTCAAAAAATTCTCTATCTATACTAGTTTCTATATCATATTTTGACTTAAATTTTATATTAAGTAGGTACCTCAGATTGAAAACTTTAAACCCATCACATAGCTTGATAACATTCCAAAAGCATTGAGAAATATAAAGTTCTAACTCAAACTAGTGACATATTTTGTTTTAACTACAAAATATTCCAGAAGTACATGAATTAGATCTATAGGCACCGTGTGAAATCATCTACTGTGATAAGATATCAAATAAGATTATTTCAAATGGTTGTGACATTTAGGAAATAGTTATGAAAAAAAGATAAAAAGAGTATTTCTCAACCCATTGAAAAGTTATTCTTTAGCATTATCAGATGCAGTTTGTCATCATAGGTACTTTTTACTGTAAAACTATAAATTAAAACGGCAGGTTTTTATTGATAATAACACAAGTTTAGTATAAGAAACATTCAAAAGTTCAGAAATTAATGTTATTGTGAAATAATAAAACAAAAATCAAAATTTTGTACAAACCTCTTTCGCCAAATCAACTTCAATCTTATCCCCAGGAGATTTAGATCCATTATTCATCAACTCAGGGGGTAGTTCAGGTCCTATTGGCACTGTATAGTTAAGGGTGGGAGGTAATGCAGGTCCATATTCCATGGGCTTCGTTTTTGGCTTCTTGTGAGGAACTGTTGGCTTGGCTGGAGTTTTGGGAAGTGGTGGTGGGGCAGTAGGTTTTGTTGGAGTTTCCGCTTCATCATTAGATTCAGAGTCCGAATTATGGTATGATGTTATTAGTTCTATTTTCCTGAAAAAGATAAAAATATAAATTAATACACAAATTAGCATTACAAATGCCATTAGCATTATAAATATTGCATGACTGAACCATTTGCATGACTTTACAAAAGTACTTAAATTATTACGCTCATTAGCCTAACGTCATGCAAATGGTTCAATACAGCCCAACTAAAACCGGCAAGCTTAATGATAAGCTTGCCGGTTTTAGTTGGGCTGTATTGAGATGTCAATTATATTATTTAGTAGCTTCTGCCCGCGACTTCGTCATTAGCCTCATGTCATGTATGAACATGACATGAGGCTAATGAGCGTAATAATTTAAGTACTTTTGTAAAGTCATGCAAATGGTTCAATACAGCCCAACTAAAACCGGCAAGCTTAATGATAAGCTTGCCGGTTTTAGTTGGGCTGTATTGAGATGTCAATTATATTATTTAGTAGCTTCTGCCCGCGACTTCGTCCGCGTGGAATAGTTACTTTGGGCTAACACTAAAAAAAAACCCGATTTTGAAACATTCTTCATTGGTGCTCCGCTCCTATTGGTCTTAGCGTGATTATATATAGCCTTCCTCGATAAATGGGCTATCTAACACTGAAATTCAGTGCTTCAAAAGCACTTGCAGAACTTCAAATCGGACCAGTAGTTCCTGAGATTAGCGCGTTCAAGCAAACAAACAAACAAACTCTTCAGCTTTATATATTAGTTAATTAATGCGCACCGGGTTTTTTAGCGTGCAGGGAAGCAGGACAGAAGACGTGGGGGTTCTAGATAAAAATGGGCGGTTCGCGCGAAATGAATGTGGTATTTCGTTCTGTAGGGGGCGAATGAAATAAAATTCTGTTTTTGAAGCGAACACCAAACAAAATATAATCATTCGAACCGATACACTTATAGAAATACTTAGAAGTAGATGGAATTCGAGTAGGGCACTAAAAAAAACAAAATCGTGCGCTTACGAGCGTGATGCGGGCCGGACTGGCGGTCGCGGAACGGGATGCGGACGACCGCACTACGCGGGGCGCGGGAGGCGGGCACGCGTGGATGCGCGTGTTCATGTTTTATGCCTATACTCTTCCTACAGTTCGTATTATTAAAACAATTACACATTTTGAAAACGTAAAATGACGTACATTTAGTTTTATTATTATTAGTCAACTGAGTGAGATGACCTTTCGTGAAGTATTTACGCGGAACTAAGGGTTTATTTTATTTTTTAGAGATTACTAAGGATTTTTTTTCTATCAAGGAAACTACAAGTAATCGTGTTTCTAAACATATTAATTACATAACAAGTCATACCGATGCAGCAAAGGATCAAAGGAACGCAATTATTTCTGAATGATTGTAATTAAAGTCATGTCATACTTACTCATCCTCGTCATCACTGTGTCCTCGTTTCTTACTGAACTTGCTACCCTTCTCTTTATGCCCAGTGCTGTTCTTGTCTCCCTTCTTGGGAGTCTTAGTGGAAGACTTTGTATTGGTAATGGCTTTGTTGTTCTGTGTGTTTTGTTTCTCTGCTAACGCTTGCTGGTACAGCTGCCACTCTTCCGCCGACACTTCTGCTGTACCTGATGATCGAGTTAAATGGTATTGTTATATTATTTTGTACACATCAAAGAATATGTAGGCTATAAGGTAACATTAACCTCTTTAAAGTGAATATTAAATGCTTCATCAGTGTAGTTTTCGAACTGATATCTCACATTACTTTTGCTTGATGTTATTAGTATGCATTTGTATCATTTGTACATTGAATATCTGACCACTATGTGGAGCTATAATAAACTGTGTCACCTCCATATTGGTTCAAGTTGAGACCTAATCATAAAAATTAATAAAATGATAATTAATTTTACCAGCTAAATGCAACTGCTGCTGAGCTAACTTGAGTGCTAGTAAGTATTCCGGTGGTGCTTCCCATGTCACTGCGTTGGTTTGTTGGTTCCAGTAGTAAGTGAAGCCACTGGTCTCATCATAACATGCTGACCAAGCTGTGAAAATATTACATTGATTATTTAAAAGTAATCGTAAAACAAAACCGTTATTTTTAAGACAATTCTTTTCACAAAAAAATTTTTTTTAATAGTTCAAACCATGTAATTTGTTATTGTTCTTGCGCATTGTCTTCGAAATGGAAACCGTGGCAAGTTAACAGTGGCATGTTTTCTTAAGGTTGTGTACACAATCATACTTATGAAGCAATTGAAGTAATTTAAACCACAATCCTAAGGTTGGAAACTCCTTGATGACTATTCAGCCATTAGCGAGATAATCAATATCATCATGGTTAATAATAGCTAATTGTGATGAAAATACATAATAATGACAAGGTTGAATTGCAGATTCTGTATTATAATAGCTTATCATACAATTTTCTTATTGAAAATAGTTTAGAATAAGTATCATGGTGTTTAATTATTTTTCTTTAAAGTATTCTTATTTTCATGTTAATTACATATGTTGACAAATGTATTGCCAATGAATTTCTCTTCAACAGTAACACAATATTGATTAGATTCAATTTGGCAATCTCTAAAGCAAAATCTTTGAGAACTATTCTGCCAACATAAGGTGTAAGGTCCTAACTACTTCTAAGTTGATTTTCCGTAAATGTTTTTTGTCTGAAGTGAAGTTTCAAGCTCAGTCAATAGTCTTAACTTTAACAGCATGTATCTGTGGCTACGAATTCAGCTTTGTCACCTACCTAGACAGAAAGATAGGGAGTTTAATGCTGTATCAGGCCGCATATTTAACTTATTTTTGATGAAAAAAGTTAGTTACGGCTTTTCATCATAATTATGACAGCAGTAATACTATCACTGTTGAACTTGTAAAATGAAAGATATTGGATAGAGAGTGCTTCTTAATTATACACTCTGATTATTAATTAATAAACATGATAAGGAGACCCACCGACCATGATGTGGTTTTTAATCATATTTGTGGTTTTTAATCATATTCATAGCAATGTTGATAAATTTCATAATTGTTAAAAGACATTTACTTTTTTCTTGTTTACAATAAACCGTGCTGCAGTTACTTCATAATTCATGAACTAAGCTTTGAATTCTTAGATTAACATTAAGTATGGTAAAAAAAGGTTGGAAAACAGGTGCATGTTACTCGAAAGTACTTATTTCAACATCCAAAGCAATGATATAAAAGTGTAATAAGAATAAAATAACACGAGTTGAAGAGGAATAATATTCAATAATGATTCTCTGTTTATAATTGCCTTTACAAAACAATATATTGAAGTGCAATTTTTCCTCATTGCATTTTATACTCTCAAGGAGAATAGGTCTCATACTATAAAAATATGGATTAAAATATTAACCCAACTTTATTTCTATTACTTAATTGCTTAGAAATTAAACACAATAATAGTGGAAATAACTTACGGCAATGGGGTATTGGCGCTGGATGAACGGCGCCAGATGCATTTCCTGTTGCAGATGCATTTGGATAATTTTGTCCAGGCAATGGTGCCGTAAGTGCCATCCTAGTATCTGTTCCTGGCGGCAAAGGTGGCGCTCGCGCCCCGTCATCAGATTCATCATCAGAATCGCCGTAATTGGCTAACAAACCAGCCAGCGGGTTCGCTTTACTCATAGCGAAATAACTTCAAAGTTCCGAACGCAGAAAAACACCTTCCTTTGTATCTTGTTTAAATTAAATATTACACTACTACCTATATTGAATAATTATCTACAATAAACTTCTGGTTTATTATAAAAGGGTCATTTAAGAATAAAACATTTTCAACACGCTCACTCTGATTCGCACGTTTGAGGTTTGACACTCGTTGGACTTGGTCGCCATTTTGACTTTTGAGCGAAAAAAGGAAAAAAGAATGACATGATTGACACGTCCGTTTCTATACACGCAGAATCATTCAAACGTCTTCCACCCTGAATAAAATAATTTTACCTTAAATAATATTCATAACCTGTCTTTTTTTCCAGGATTTTCATGATCCTCACACGCTTGAGCAGCATTTTCGGCACGTTCGACAGTTGGTTGTACTTAAAAAATATTAATAGTAAGGACTCCAGTGAACAAATATTTTAGCATATTTCGCGATAGATGGCACGACCTGTCCCAGTGGGTGAAGGTATTTACCTATCTATTTATAACATAGCATCGCGCCTTGTATTCCCGAAGTGTTGGGCAGAGGTGTTTTGATTTTGACACACTCACAATCGTCATTTGTTGCTTAGCTTCATATTCGTGAACACGCAGTCATTTGGGACTGGTCATGTCTTAACTTCAACGGCTTATTTTAATTTCATTACCTACTTTATTTTTTACTCCTAGACAGTTCAAAAGTTAAGAGCGTAGCCAGGATTGTATAAAGGAGGGGCAGACAAAAAAAAAAGTAGGTATATTAGAGATCACATCCCGTATTGTTGGATTTCACAAGCCAGCCTTCAAGCCTGTTAGTTTCTTAAGTCAGAAGCGTCACACATCTGAGTGACGGAAGATGCGTTGGGCGTAACTACTACGTTAACTTCCAGTTAGCACGCTCGCATCAGTGTGTAAGGCTGCCTGTCCACTGGAGCGGAGAGGAGAGGAGAGGAGCGGAGATGT
Source organism: Conistra vaccinii (assembly GCA_948150665.1). Taxonomy (NCBI): domain Eukaryota; kingdom Metazoa; phylum Arthropoda; class Insecta; order Lepidoptera; family Noctuidae; genus Conistra; species Conistra vaccinii. The sequence continues at coordinate 1,614,535 of OX411329.1, read as the reverse complement.
GCCATTATTAACCAATCAAATCTTAACTCAGGGGCGGAGTCAAGATTCTATTGGTTAATATTGGCACATCTCCGCTCCTCTTTTCTCCTCTCCGGTCCAGTGGACAGGCAGCCTAATGCCGGCTCCACACTATCGTCCAACAGGCCAACTGTTCGTCCAACCTTCCACGTGTAGAGAGATAGTTCGTGCACGTTTGACGATCATGGATTATGTTGGCGCACGATCGCTCCCGATGGCAGTAAATTGTACCCAAATCAATGGAGTTGTTCAACTCACACGAACAGACCCTCCACACATCAGTGTGGTAATAATTATAAATGCACTCAAAAGGTATAGTGCAAAAGCACTACCCTACCTACCACTTCAACGTCCTCCTAATTCAACGTACTCTGTATTACGTCCATAGTGAATGAGGTTTGAACGTGCATATTGATTTCTGTGGACAGTCTGTTTTGATCGATCGTGAGTTGGGATGGGACAAACAGACTGTTGAGTCATGTTGGAGTGTTGGACTGTTGGACGATAGTGTGGTGCCATAATTATGTTTGAATGTTTTATTATCTACCTACAGTACGACACAACTTGAGGTAGTATAGATTTGAAAATTTTCATTCATTCATTTCAATTTTTCGAATGTATTTGGCTATAAGACTTTACAAGTTATTGCGTTTTCGAAAGATCATTTTCACCTTAAGGTGGAACTAGTCGCGGGCTCGAACTCAATGGTGGGCATGGCCAAAAACCACGCTGTCTCATCTGGCATTGTGTCCGACAGAGATAGTATCAGTGATGAGCAGTTAGAAGCTGGTCTACATGGACAACGTATAGTTCGCACGCACAGAAACACTGTACCGACCAATTTTAGTAAAACGAGCGCGTCAAAAATTACGAAAAGGCCTTTGGAAAAAAGGTTTTTCTGAAAAAACCACTGCATAAATCAATTACAAATAAAATTTATTGAAATCTTCGATAATTTTTCTGTGTCGGTACGGATTTTGTTTTCGAGATTTCACACTTCTTGTATTACTTATTTACGCCCAAAGTTGCGTTAAATTAGCAAGAAAAACGAATCTTTGTTGGCTTATAACTTTTTAATGGTTTTTTATTTAACTATTCTGCTTCCGTACAGACAAATTTAATAATGAGACCTAACGATCTCATGTTAAACTTTTAATGTACGATGTCAAACAGTGGAGTAAAACCCCTCCGAAGTTTGTATGGAAAAAATATCAAATTGTTTCATAAAGATTGGTGATTTAGAAGGCGCACTCAGTTCGGATGGTGATCGGTTTTACAAATTTTGCCGATGCTACATCTAAGTTCTGTGTTGTCCTGTACCTACTTGTCCGTTCTGATTCTGGCGTTAACCAACGATACTCAACACGCAACGCATCTTCAGTCAGATGTGCTTTTTTTTTACTAGGGCATCTCACAGCTGACCACTAAGGTCCTGGCTGCTTCCGGGCTTTCCTGTGGCTGCCTTTACCTTCTACATTAAAAGCCTCCAGCCAGGGGCATAAACTATTCTACATTAAAACTAGGTCAACGCTCGCTAAGGGCACCACCTGCACGCGTAACATGATGCTTTCTATGTCTACGAAGAGTAGACACAGCTCTTTCTATACAAAGTGACATTTCCTTTCTTCATTTTTGACATCGCACCGTAGAAATCTTTCTTCAATCTGTCACTTTGTCTTTCGTTTCTAACTATCTTTGTCTAGGTCATTTTATATGTAGACTATTTCAGAAGAAAGTTTTCTATACCAAATTGTCAAAATCACTCTGACGACTGACAGTTGTCTATGGTAGTGAAATATTCTACTCGACGGTCACAAAGTATACAGGGTTATCTGTAAAATCATGATTTTACAGAAGAGCGTTTTAAACGCAAAACTGTGATAACTAATAGAAGAAGAAAGCTATCTTCTCCTATTTTACATCATTTAGTTAATATTACCAAGGAAATGGTTAAGGCCAATATTACTGTAATGTTATTTGTTCCAAAACACGGTACTTCGACACACTGAAAAAAATAAGCTGTACTTAGTTGTGTTTAACGTGACTTAATATCAGTAAAAATTGACAATCAAACAGTAAAAACATCCTATGACGAAACAAAGAATTCTAAGTCGAATTATATTAAAGAGTGAATTTCGTAAAAAGTGCAGTTGCCTCTTTCTACTTTGCTGCCGTCGTACTGTCTACACGGAACGTCATTTTTGTCTACTCTTCCGTCGACAAAGCGGTGCTCATGCTACGCCTGCTGTGGGGTACGAACCTCGGCTTAGGGCGTTCGCTGAGGGGAGGACAGCAAGAGGGACAGGCTAGATTAAGGATGATTCATTATTATTAATCGGGGAATTTGAAGTTACAGGCTCAGCAGCAACGTGGGCTGGAGTCTGATGTGCGACCACCACCAGTATTTTTAAGCAACCTTTATGTAATGTTCCTATTAAATAAAAGAAACTCCCAGTTTTAATCAATTTTACTTTATTAATATAAATCTATCTTAATTAGGTATGTATAGGCACGTGTATAAAAATATAAATAATATCTAGTCTACAACTACTTACTTGTTACTTTATACATTAGGTAACCTACCAGTTTTATACAGTTTTATGAGCAGGTATAGTAACAATTTTCTATGGTAAATAGGTAGGTACAGACACTTGTGATGGGGAAAAATATTAGTTATTTATTGTTCATTGGTCATAAATTATTTACCTAAATATTAATCAGGCTTAAGTCCAAATTAAATAGGTAGGCAACATCTAGAAAAAGTAGAACCTAGAAAGAAGGTTTTCTTTGCTAGATAGGTAAATATTCGGTTATGCTCATGAAAAATATTTTACAGAAAACATTTTTTTTATTCGTTCAACGCTACCTTTACACAAAAGATGGCGGACGATGAGATAGCAAAAGAAGGTAAATCAACACTACTATAATCAGCACATAGGTTTTTTTTTTAAATTGAAATACTACCTACTTGAAGAGTACAAATGTTAATATTAATGAGTTGTGTCATCTAAGTAGATAAGATTAATTAGGTACAATGAATGAATTGATTTAAAAGTTAACACAGTACAAAATGAATGTTTATAAACTAGAATAAAGTTTTTACTGTTGGATAATCATGTAGGTAAGGTAAGATGATTAACCACCATTTCATAACACATCTTGATAGGTAACTTTACACTTTTCGTTACAATTTTCTTCTTAGTAAATCCTTGTCATACCTACATACACTTGTAACAATATGGCTTTTACAACTAAAATATAACAGAGTTAATAACTTACTAAATTGTAAGAAGAAATAAAAATAATGTAAAATTCATTTCCCCTATTGTAGGTAAACGAGTCAACAATACAAAAACGAGCAACGTAGGTATTTATAATATCTATATTTCTTCGGTGACACATAACGGACTTAAAAATTAGGGCTATGTTTAATTCGTTACCGTTTGACAATGCAGGGTTCGCAAGTACCCTCTTTTAAATAAGCAGGGTGGCACTGGGGGCACTTGGGGTTCTCCCCAAAGCTTTGCCTCCCAGGCCTCGCTACCCTGACCTGGAAAGACGTCTCAGCATTGTCACTCTCATACCCTGGGTGAGCATTATCTAAAGGAAATACGTAATCAGGGACGAAGTATGAACTGATGTTGTACTCCGTGTTACTTGGTTGAGGAGTGGTCGTCTTTGGTTCAGGTCTAGTCACACTGCTGAATGGACTCTTTCCTTGTATCGACCTGGTCTGCAGTACATTCGTACTGTTAGTCCTGTTGCCTTCCTTTGGAGGTATCAGGTCAAAGGCAGGGACCGCCCATTTCCATTCGTAGTAAATTGGGGGACCGACCGTTGTTGATGGGATTAAAGCAGGATTAACTTTAGGAGGTAGAAGAACTTTTTCAGGTTCGGAGATTCCTTTCTCATTGCCACGTGTTGGTGCTATTTCTTCCTGTGCTGCTTTGGGTTTGCTGTTGACGGAGTCAAATCTCGTGCCTTCAGAGAATGATTTGTCGTTATCTGTTTGGAAGGTATTAAAAGTATTGCCGAAATTCTTGTGTTTTCTAGGAGTCCTGTCTTCTTCTGAGTGGGCTGGTCCAGTTGGTAAATGCCCATTCAGGTCAATAATCTCAGATTTAGACATCGCAGTCTGGAGTACATCAGGGGATGTTGGATCGAAGCGTTTGATGAACTTGAAGACGGGGTCTGCAGAAGGTTTCACGCTTGAGGATTCGACTTTTGATTGTTGAGTAGGGGCTGCAGGTGGAATAAGTTCGATAGATGGTGGAGTGATATTTGGTCTTGGATGGTTTTGTGCGAAGTTGATGCTGGGTGTTGGTCTGAACGTTGCATCAGGTTCTTGAGAGGCAGCTTCATCGAGGTAGTCAGTGTTTCTGTTGGATCCAAAGTTGTTGTTCTTGTTGGCGTTGGCTCTGCTGTGGAACTTGCGACCGGTAGACCAGGCGGTAGGTGGCCTGTAGTTCTGCTTGCCGCTGTCTAAGTCGTTGTTGTCGACGCCAGATATGGAGTCAGCTACGCCAACGATGCTGTTGCCCGGGTGGACAGGGAACTGGAATGAGAAATATGAATAAGTTAGAAATATAATTTAATTCAAGGTAGCTTTAAATATTGTAACATCACTCATACGGGAAAATAATTATGATGATTTCATCACATTAATGGTTTACGAAGGAAGTAAAGTGAATGGATCGCATCAGCTTACGCACGAATTAACCGTCTAATTAAACCATTATAATGTTTGACCTTAATCATAATAAGGAAATGAACACTAACAAATACTTTTAATTTATAACCTTTCTAAACATGAAAATCTAATCTAAGTAGTTAATTATTTTCTAATCTGTAACCATCTACTTAGGTAGGTTACTTATTTATGTGGGAAGGAAGGTGTTTCTCGACCGTCTCTTTTATTTATTTTACAGTAACAAATTATTTAAGGAAGTAGTAGATATTACCCCTTTTTTGCCACTAGTATCATTATCAGCACCATGATGGAACAACAGACAGATTATTTTTTTAATCACTAGTTCCATTTAAAAAAATGTAGTAGCAATGATGACATTTCGTTTAAAATGGTTTTTTATTTCTATTAATTTATATCTTCTATATAGATTCTTTTCTATTTTGTGAATGTGCGAACGCTGTAAGTTTAGTGGACGGTAGATTTGTTGAGCATCTTCTAGTTTGTTTCAAAACATTGTACCTAAAACCCAATTATTTTTAAAAGAGTAACCGTGGAACCGTTTCTAGCCGGCTCTTCTCCATAGGAAACGACCAATTGGAACCGTGCACCTAGCTTCTGACGTTTCATAAGTATCCATGTAGATTTATGTGAAATAAAATATTTTGAAATAGAATTTGAAAAAAAAAGAATCTGAAAATAATGAAACTAATGTTGAATTTTTTAGCACTACTAGTTCCACATAATTATTTTAGGTAGGTACTGCTTTCAAAAGATGACAAAACATGTAAAATAAAAAGAGTCATTAGGTACTTGTCGTGTCATAAACGCGAACGTGTGAATCGTTACCTATCCTATGCACAAACATACCTAGTTATTCGTTGTGAAGCCACAGGTCACATGTCACGGGTCGCGAAGACCAGGCAATCACCATACGGAAATATTAATAATATGTTTTATTATGAGTTTTGATTATGACACTAGTAATTTCGAGTAATTTAAGCTATCTATGACCACACAGATTGTCTATTTGCCTACGTAGGATAATAAAACATGCTTATTATATTTATTGCTAGCTACTTCGTTATTTTGTAACCTAGGACATCTAGAAACGCAAAACCGCATCCATTTTTCTTTACAGTACGTGAGTCTCTCATTTTACTTTCCATCTCTTCCCAGAAATGACCAGTGATTTCAGAGACTGCCATGTAGTCGGCTGTACTTATAAACCTCTTCTTCTTCTTTTCGTTTCGAACGTAGTTCGTAGCACTAAGTACTTATCTACGGCGCACCTAATTACCTACCTACCTACTTACCCACACCTACCTACATACATACCTATCTACCTACCTACCCTACTTTCACCTACCTATCCTAAGAGCGTTCTTCTTACTATAACAAACACAATAAAAAAATAATTAGCGAAATTGGTCCAGCCGTTCACGCGTGATGCCGTGACCAAGTAAATAGGGATATTTTTATATATATATAGATGAGTAGGTGGCAACGTTGATTGCGGCATCAGTGGCATTCTTTAGGTCATCCGTCAAGTTCAGGTAAACGGGCACTTAGCCAGCAAGTGGGGCATGGTCTGATCGGGATTCCTTTATTCCAAAAAAAAAGAACAATATCCTACTTTTTTGCAAGCGTCAGGCCCATTTAAATTTGGAAATATTAATCTTAGAGATGCACTGGCGGAGGTTCCTGTTTCGCATAAGGCGGGAGGAAACGCCCGGGTGTCACCACTGTGTGGATCGTCCGGAGGACACGGTGGAGCATACGGTGGAGGTCTGCCCAGCTTGGGCGGAGTACCGCCGGCGCCGTGTCCTCGTGGAGGCGATCGGCGGCAGTGACCTCTCGCGTCCGGCCCTGGTCCAGGCCATGGTGCGGAGCGAGAGGGCATGGCGAGCCGTCACCTCCTTCTGCGAAGCAGTAATGCTCACGAAGGAGGAGGCGGAGCGTTCGAGGGAGAGGCAAAGGCCACGCCCTAGCAGCCCTAGCCGCCGCCGCCGTAGGAGACGCCCCGGGCATCGGGAATTGGTAGCCGATTTCCGGCCACCGTAGGCGCGGGCCTGCGTACGGAGAGCAATGGGCAGCTCGCCGTCCGATAAGGACCAGGTCCGGGTCGACGGCGCGTCGTGTACCACGCGCGCCTCAAAGAGATGTCAGCAAAACTGACGGGGTCCGCTAGGGCCGATGCCTACCGGGGTTGCGGGAAGTCCTAAGGGGAAATCGTGGCCCCTGGCAAGGCAAGGGAAGGAACACGGGTGGGTTTTAGTCAGTAAGAGTCTGACACGTCCTTCCGCTCCGCCCAGAGCGGGTCATTTGATGACATCCCAACCAAAAAAAAAAAAAAAAGAGAGATGCACTGGCGCCCCTAGACAACTTTGCTCGCCAGTTATCTATTAGATACTATAATAGATAAAACTCTATACCTTAGTCTCAGCCTCCCTGAAAATGTCGTAGTAGGGGTTGTATGGCGGTGCGGACAGGATGTCGGGACGTGGCGTGCGCAGGCGCATCTCGTCATCTGACACGAACGGCTTGTCGCGTTGACCTGGAAACAGAGAGAAATATAAGCATTAGAAGACTGTTCAAATGCAGGTGCGTAAGGGTTAAACCCGTTGCTGACCCTATTTAAAAAATCTAAACACAAATTACTTTTATGTTTTGTAGGTACGTGGTACACCGACATAAAAAAATATATTATATTCCATCTCGCAGGTCAACCTAGGAGATTGTCGGCTACTTAACAAGACTTTCCTGCGGGTGCCTCAATAAATTAAGGCCTCCAGACAGGGCATAAAAACTTATAAACTAACTAAGCGACTACACAACACGCTAAGGGCACCCCCTGTGGGGTACGGACCTCGGCTTAGGGCGTCGGGGGAGGGCAAGAAGGGGTAGGCTGGATTGGATTTTCCACAGACATAATAGTGTTACCATATTAAAAATACAGTAATTACTTCCATATCGTGGATACAGTACAGACGTAACGTGAAGGTATCGTGAATGAGGTGTATATTTACCTACTTACTCAGATTTAAATATACATAACTGTTAAACACAGTCTCAAACTGCATCCTACAAAGAACAAACTCGCCGCTATAATTATAATGATCATAAAAAAAAACAAATACCTGTTATAAGCTTATAAATAACGAGTATAATGAGTCTACTAAATACCCATTGTTTGCGGTGGCTAACTAGGTACCGGCGACCGCAACCAACCTGAAAACCTCTTTATTTATTTAATGTTAGGTTTTGTGGTTTTCAGTTAGGTTAAGGATTTCAATTTAGCGTTATTTTAGGATCTCAGATAAACCAAAAGATTCTGAAGACTGTTCATTCAAGATTATAAGATAACATCATGCTTGTAATCCCCGAAGGGTGAGGCACAGATGTACCTTATCGTATCAGCCTCAACCAGCGCTGTACCACATCCAACTCACTGGAGCATAACGCAATGACCCCGACTCACTGGGGAATTACCGCAGACAGTTCCGACACACCGTGAACTATTTGGCACTCGATGTCGACTCAATGGAACCTCAACTGGCCTTGGCAAGCATCGCTAGATACACAACTCAGCCCTCTCAACCCACTATCGACCTCCGGTCTCCAGAGGGGAGTGATCTACATTGCCTCATGAGAACTACGCATCACTGCCGTCACGCTAAACTAATTGCTCGAAGGCTGCGCTAATGTCCTTGTTCGGGATCACCAGTATAGAGCTATGAGTGTGTGTGTGTGTGTGAAGTTCACTCATCCTCCATAGAAAAAGGAGCATCCAAGAAAATCTCATTCTACCACTTCTATGTGGTCAATCATATAAAAAGGTATACCTTATGGATATATTTGTACCCAATAAAGATACTTCGATATGAGATTTGACTGCTGATTAAATTGGCTTCAGAATCCGGCGGTTGAGGTGTTTGGTGCGCTAATGATAGGTATCAACCCGACAAATTCTACTGCTATATCTCCTTTTACAGAACAAACGTGCTTGTATGGGTCTCAATGACCCGATTGTAAATTGCCATACTGCACATTTGGTAGGTTATCGTAATTTGTTTGAAATTAGAAGACAGGAGGATATTGCTACTCATCAGGGTCTTTGCCTATTTTGTCTCTAACACCCACGAGTCGAAAGGCTCTATCATACAATTTACAATTACAATTTACAATTTATTTATTTATTTCTCTCAAAAAGGTACAGGTACATGGTATATAGGTTAACAGGCAGAATCAAACCTTTGTGAGAGCTGGAGTCTATACTGGGTTCGGGACCTGTATGACAGATCTCCAGGCTCACACCCTTAAAATTACAACATTAATTGCACTTACGTACTACAACATTGAAAAAGCTCCAAGTACTGAGAGGAAGCGAAATTAAAACAAAACAAAATGAGATGTGCTATGTGTGTCTTTGGAGAGTGTTGTGTGTCCGTGAGTGCAATATAAGTCCTAGCACCCAGTACTTGCAAAGGGCACTGCAAATTCATTCGGACATAATCATATTTTCAAAATTAGCTTCTGATACTGTCAGTACCTATTGAAAATAATTAACAATACATTACGTCACTCTTTAATCATTAATATATAAAATCTCGATAGAAGATGTAACATTTTATTATGCATCCATTACTTCATACATTAGATGTTCTTTAACCACATGGGGTAATTAGAGCGGCCGTGTACGAACAAATACGGAAATGACCTGGCGAGGCTACGCAATAGTGATGCATAGCAAGTAATCAATTGAATCGAGTGATTTCTTACCAACACACACACACACATGATGTTTATTTTTCAATTTAGGTTTAAAGGGAAAGAAAACTAACGAAATACATAATAAGAAATATTCAGAGTTAGTGTCTAAGCTATAATCCAGGCAGGGGCACCAAAAGTTGAAGCAAAATAACGAAATAAATAGGATACCTATCTAGGATTGTAGAGATGGAAAAAATGTATAGTTTACCATAAAAGAAGTTATCTTGAAAATTATATTATTTGGTGCTAGGCTAGAAGATGATTTTATTTTAGACGTTGATAAGTTTTGTATTTTGAGTGATTTTTGTGGTTTTTATTTTAGTCAAAGTTGCAGCAAGCTTTGACCTTATTTAATTTAGTAGCCAGTATATCAATACATGACATTATGGCCAGTTTACATACCTCAAAAAACAAATAAAAACATTATTCGTAACTATGTAACACACAACACATCACTACTCGTCTAAGTCAAGGGCACGTGATTACGTGTATTGATGCAACATATCACGGTTGTCTGCTTCCTCGCACTTTCCGGCGTGTTGCGTAGAGTGACCGTGCACCGATTCAACAATAGCGCCACTTGTTGCTTTGATGATATGTTGTGGACTAGCTTTGAAATTATTCTTGCCAGCACATAACATAATATAACACACATCACTACTTGTCTAAGTCAAGGACACGTGTGATTATGTATTATTGATGCAACATTATCACGCTTGTCTGCTTCCTCACACTTCAACATTAGCGACACTTGTTACTTTGATTATGACATGTCCTGGACTAGATTTAACATTATTCTTGCCAGCACATAACATAATATAACACAAATCACTACTCGTCTAAGTCAAGGGCACGTGTGATTACGTGTATTGATGCAACATATCACGGTTGTCTGCTTCCTCGCACTTTCCGACGTGTTGCGTAGAGTGACCGTGCACCCATCAACAATAGCGACACTTTGTTGCTTTGATTATGATATGTTCTGGACTAGCTTTGACATTCTTCTTGCCAGCACATAATATAACACACATCACTATTCATTTCAGACTTAGACGTAATCACAGGTGCCCTTGACTTAAGAGTTTAAGTCAATTATTGATGAAACAACATCACGTTTGTCTGCTTCTTCGCCTTTCTTTTGTTGTGAAGTGTGGCCGTGCTCATCAACAATAGCAAAACTTGCTTTGATTCAGACTTTTGTTTAACTAGCTTTTGTGATTGAGTTTGTTCAGCGGTGTATTGAGTATCTATACCTAGTAGACAGGTGGACTATCTAAATGAATAAGCTTTTCTAAGCATATTGATTAGATAGAACGTGATCTTCCTATTCCTCTTCATTTAGCTGAAAGATGACCACTGCTTGACAATGGCGTCTTCCGCTTCCTATCGTCACCCCATAATTCGTGCCTCTAGTTTATAACTACCTATTTTTTATATTGTACATTCTCAAACTCTTGGAAATACTCTGGCGATTCTCGAGAAGATAAACTAAGCATTTTGCAAAAAAAATTGCGAGATATTAATTTGATTTCCATTTGTCCTTTGAGATTCATTGATGGGCGTAGTTGCTCACGATTCAGAATATTTTTTTTATGATTTATGTAAAACTTCGTTTCGTTTTCAATTAATAAACAGTAGACGTTGAACTTGAAAACTATGATAAATGTTGCAAATATAAATGATTATTTCCAATATATTAGTTTCGATGAAACGTTGACCCCTTAATCAAAGGTGCAACAAGATCTGAATTATATATGTGAACCGGAAATTATTTTCTACCTCGACCTCGCAAAAAATCAATTTGTATGCCAAAACTTCAATTCTCCTGCACTTTAAGAAGTCTATAATTATGGAAGTAATTAGTTTTTGTATCAATCACGCGTCAAGTTCAAAGACATAATAAATTAAGTTAAAAATATATAATTTTGCGGACATCAGAGCCTTCAAGAAAATTAACTTCGTAAATTACGTTGCTATTGGAGATCATCATCAAGTTGAGATAATCATCAACTTATTACCTTACCACCCAAGAATTAAATTAAAAATGATGATATTCAAACAAAATCCTTCTCATTTTCCAACATTTTCTACCAGACTTTGATTTTCCTGGATTCAAGTTGCGTTTCCAGAAAACTGTGAAAATGTTAGGTACCTAAATAACATATATTGCGGAAATAAGTGGTTTTAATTATTTACACTTAAAATACAAAGACAATTATTGTGATATAACAGTCGTTTTGTTTTATTTAGATACGGTCGGAGTGTTTACAGCGACCGTATCAAAATCAAATATAATTTTGATAGCCAAACTAAACGTACCTACTCTACCTACACGGTCCGTGGACAATTTTAAATTGTAATTCCAAAAGACCTTCAAACTACCGAGATCTATACAAATAAATATAAACATTACTTGAATACCATTCAAATCCAGTACCACTTCGGAATTTAGAACATCTGTCACGATAGTCACTATGCGAACAACCAACTACCAGGCCGAAGGTAAGGCTTGATCCTTGCTTGATTGTGTTTTGATTCGAACATTGATATTGGAGATAATTTGACGTGATTGACGGCGCGTGGGCATACCTATTGGCATTAGGATGATGCGTAACGTATTGCTACTTGATTATGATTACAATAGGTCCAAATAAGGCTGGGTGCAGCAGCTAACAACGCTACAAAATGTTATGTATGTGTGAGTCTGTTTATGGTCTCCTGTGTATGGTTTTGTTTCTTGAATGTCCGCGTAAAGCTCGTTAGCATACCTTAAGTCGTAAAATGCAGAAGGACATTCAATTAATTAATGCATTTATTTATGAGGAGTAGCGATTCGCTAGGACAAAATATTTTTAGGTTTTGAATTGTTGTTGAGGCTCGATTTAAAATCATGTTGATGTGTAAGAAATGTAGGAATTATTGCGATTGTTGATGCCTGCTCCCAACTAGTGGGACTACTTGTCGATTTACTGAGTATACCTACCAGTAATAGGAATGTTGACAAAAAAATATATTCTAGTTTGCTAGTGAATATTGCCAAATTAATCAAAACAGCGAAATATGTGATAGCTATATGCGACGTTGTCCATTTTCAGAATGCACGCTCTTATTAAGATAAAGCTAAAAGTACGTGTCTAATATTTTTTTATTATCTGGCTGACGGACTCAATGGTATTTTTTTTCCAGTCAACATCCTTAATTAAATAATGACGAGCAACAGACTGATCCGTCTAAATTCAATAACTCCTAAGAGATGTTAAATTCGTTTACCAAAGACGGCATTAAAGTAAAGATAGTACCTACCTATCTACTGTCACCATGTGTATCTCAGCTTGCAGCCCACCTAACACAACCCACAGATTCAACGCAGATCAAGGTTTCTTCGGCAATTCAGAGTAACATCTCCTTGGCCCAACTGCCCATAATGCAGGCGACGTAGTAAACTGCCTATTATGCAATATCTGGTCGTCTAATTTATAAATTTATTATCGCATGGACCAATAAACGTTCGGGTTTGAATAATAACAACGACACTTCGATAATAGAGGTATTTTATGATGCTGTAAACCTATAGTTGGCTGGTATTGAGTCGAACTACAAAGCAGTCTTGATTGGCAACATGATTTAGGAATAATAAAGCATACATCCACCAAAGCCAATCATACCAGTCTTAAATCTTGTATTATTTGTTCTATCAAACTTGCAAAGTTTTGTAATTTTTTTGATGCTGTGAACTCAGAATTGTTCTTGTAGCAAGATCCTCGCAAATACGTTTTCACTAGGGCACACAAAACGTTTTTTCTTGTTGTGCTATAGGCGATCAATGGTGGCAAAATTATTTATCTCCCTCATAAGAGATGAAACGTATTCCATTCTATGGGTGATAACGATGATAGAAAAGTCAAAAATGTATGCGACTGACATAAGATACCGAACCGAACCTTATGTCGATCCCGTTGAAAGTCGTTGTAGAAATTGTTTGAGATTGTCATTTGTCTAGGACTCACGAAGTCACGATCAACAGGACTAACAAACTCATGCTGAAAATATTTTATTTTACATAAACTTACCCACATGGGCACTTTTAAAACGTCAGAAGCTAATGTAGAATATAATAAATCTAGATAAAGACTTACCTATTAGCAAGTTAGCGGTATAATCCCGTTCAGACATGGAACAGTTGACCATGTACCAATGATCACAGATGAGCATGCGTTGCTGGAACAGCGTCATGTTGGGGCACTTGTAGCTGAATTGACGACCCAGCCCGTCGCACATGTGGTATACCTGGAAACAGAAGAAGAGATGACTATTAGACTTTGTTATAAGAAAATAGAGACGAATAGATAAGGCGAAAAATCGATGAACTGAAGAACAGGGAGTAAAGGAACAATAGAAACCTGTATCTACATAGTTTGAAGGGACATGACCGGTAAAGAGAGAATGAAATAGTTCAGAGTATATTAGAACTTTAAATCAAATCAATAAATATATGTCTTTGTAATCAAATCAATAAATATATACAATTCATGAATTAAATGTCTTTGTACGCAATTTGGTTGACTAGTAATGTTATTGTCACTAAAGATTTTTTTTTTTCCTTTATTCTGATTTAATCTGTCCATCTATTGACATTCAGCATCTTTTGTGTCGTTAATCTAGTCATTCTTGGTATGCGCCCACTGGCTCATCCACATCAATCTATATAATAAGTTTGTCGGACTTCATATTAAGTCTTGGTTTTCATAAGGTTTGATGCTAGTTTATTAGGATGGGTCGTAATCTTATTCTTGTAGGTAGTGAATCTTTGTGTGATTTCTTCTTTGACCTGCATTTTTAAGTCCCGATGTAAGCTATCATTAGTGATATACCATGGTGCATTCGTTAAAATTCTTAGCATTTTTGGTTGGAACCTTTGGAGTATGTCTATGTTTGAATTAGCTGCCGTTCCCCACAGCTGTATTCCATATGTCCAAATAGGCATTATGATGCATTTGTAAATCCGAAGTTTATTGTCTAGCGAAAGCCTGGATTTTCTTGAGAGTAACCAATAGTGTTTCCTTAGTTGTAGGCTTAGTGGTTTACGCTTCGTGAATATATGTTTTCTCCAGGTTAGTCTACGGTCGGAATGTACATTCCGAAGTATTTAGCCTCTTCTGCTTGTGGAATCTCAACATTGTTTAGTCGTACTGGGGGACATGTATCTCTTCTTGTTGTGAACGTCACGTGTACGGATTTGGTTTCATTTGCCTTTATATGTCACTAAAGATGGGGCCCATGATGTTAGAATGAATAGGAACTGTAAAGGCTCCTCCGTGCCGCCGGCACAGTGTGTTTATTAAACTAACGTTAATATATAGTTATGCCAAATCGTTCTCTCAAATAACTTATGCAAATATAAAGATTTTCTAGATGGAAACCAGCAAGAAATTTGGTAATTCAAATAAACATTGCAAACAATAGCACCAAATACAGACATGGCCCAACAATGCATGATTGTGAGATATATCAATTATCACCGAATTATCTGCCCACATCTAATTTGAGTATACTTAGCGTCTGGCCGCCATATAATATATATATTATAGGATTCAGGGACATCCGTGATCCATAATAATCTGTATGTCTAGTCAGACGTCTCTTAAAAATAAAGAGAGATAACTAAAAAGACGGGAAACCTCTTTAAAAAAATTAAGAATCGGCGACATAACATTTGGTTGCCATTTAGATAAGTATTTTACGATCTCATCAAAAAAAAGATTGGGGTAGAAGAGGAGAAGTTCTTGGTTTAAAAAGGGAGCATTTGGAATTGGAAACGAGAACGAATAGTCTCAAATAATTTTATGTATCGAATGCAATAAAAGTAATGATGGTAACTGCTGGATCCAACAAAATGATGGGACACTAGCAAAATTTCATAAAAACGATGGCATCAGCCCTTATCTGTCTAACGTTGGCTATAGATTAGACTATTGTATCAATGTTTTAAAATCAAGATGTTTTCCTCCACAGTAAATCATTAAGTCATTAGCGTCTGAGATTAACAAAACAGGTTTATACTAAAATAATTAACACTACACAGAAAAACTTAGGAAGCGACAATTATATCTCAATTTAGTTATATTTCTACACAATACGTGCACACACGGTCGGGCGGTCGCTTCCGACAAACTACTCATCAGGAAGTTTATATAATGCTGTTAAACTCTTTGTGCTACCGTTTATCGAAACCTCTAGACCATGGCCATCTAGCTTAATATTATTATAAACATATTAGTTTATGTTCTAAATATGAGATTTAAGAGCGATATCTTATTCTGAAAGTGGGCAACGTCGCAAATAGCTGTCAAATATTTCGCTGTTTTGATTAATTTGGCAATATTACTGTATGGAAATATGGCTAACTAGTGAACTAAAATATTGATTATGCAATAGTCAATATAGTAACACCGAATAAGTATTTAGTTTTAGATGTAAAATAAGCATTTGGAAACTTTCCAATGCTTTTTTTTACACCAAAAACGGTTATAACATCAAATTCAGTATTATAATTGCAAAAACAGGTAAATATTTGACAGCTGCACCGCGCGCTGCGTTGCCAACTTTTAGAATAAACGCTCGGTAGAATAAGTCGTCACTTCTTGACTATAACATCAGGTGCTGAACACAGATTCATTGAGGACTCACTAAGTTCATTCTTTAACAACTTCAGTCATTTCAAGACTGTTTACATACTGACAAATGAGATTTTAAGCCATATCCCATTATCACCCTCAAAATTTCACTCTTTTATGAGCAGAGCAGGATGGCTGGATGGGTAAGACTGGATCATTGATCGTTTTAGGAGTCTTGCGACTGGAGGTGCAAGGCCAGCAGTGGACTGCAGGAGCTGATGATACTGTTGAACTTATACGTCCTTAGATTGGTGATGGGGTCACTACTACTAAGTAGATTATGGATAAACGTGAAACATTCAACATCTAAGCCAAACGTGATCCCAGTGTGTAAATACTAATTTATAGATTTACATGAAACTGAGCGACGTTTATTCTGAAAGTGGGCAACGTCACAAATAGATGTCAAATATTTCGCTGTTTTTTTTTTTTAGTTAGCCATCTAGCGAACTAGAATATTGAGTTTAAAATGTAAAAAAAAGTATTTGGAAGCTTTCCAAATGAGTTTTGCAAACCTAAAACGGGTACAACATCAAATTCAATGTTATAATTGCAATTCATTATTAATATTTTAGTTCGCTAATAAGCCACATTTTTGTTTCCCTACAGTAATAGTGCCAAATTAATCAAAACAGAGAAATAATATGTGACAGCTATTTGCGTTGCCCACTTTCAGAATGCACGCTCTTAAATACTAATTTATAAATTTACATGAAACTTAACAAAATCTATAGGCTCAACTCGTGATCATACGTCAATTGATAGACACATAATCGAGCGAGCTGACATAACAATGAAGTAACAAACAACTTGAAGTTCAACCGTGTCTAAAATGTTTTGGAGATGAGTCATACATCACATATGAATGCGAACAGATTCCACATACGGAAATTAGTAGAACAATATCGCTAAGGGAAACCATAGACGGCTTTTTTTGGCAATTTGTCGGAGTGTTAACAAAAAATTTGAACTTGATAAAAAATCTGACGAAGTCTGAATGAGGGCTGAGCTGTGTTTTTGTTGAGATTAACACATTCTTCGCAACGACTAGGGTCTTCCGCATACTCTTCTAATAGTTTTGAAGTCATTAGGGATAATTAGAAGCTAAAATTAGCAGCTATCAAGAGATATTTGCCCGATGGTTATGCATTAAAGCACAATAGGTGCAGCATACAATTTAAAATTAGATACTACGAACTACCTAAAGGAATCAAGACTCATCAAATCATTATAAATAAAAACACCTAAGTACTTCCTCAATATTTACTAATGACTAGCTTTTGCCCGCGGCTTCACCCGCGTGGAGGTCGGTAGTTATTCCACGGGAACATACTACCGGCATAAAAAGTATCGTATGTGTTCATCTAAGGTATAAACTCCGCAGTTTTTGCGTGATTTAGTAACAAACTTCCAAACTTTCACATTTAAAATATTTGTATTTGTATTTATTTATTTGCCTAAAACATAGTATACAAAGGTGGTACATAAGTTAAGGATGAGATCATACATGTTTGTATTACTAGCAGGGCTCCGCGGTTTCACCCCGCATAAGTCTCGATCCCGTAGGAATATCGGGATAAAAAAGTATTCGTATTGCCCCATGTATATACCCATGTACCAATTAAATCCAAATCCGTTTAGTCATTTTAGCGTGAAAGCGTAAAAACAAACAAAAACCAAACTCACTTTCGCATTTATAATATTAGTTACAATTAGGAAGATTATTAGGTAGGATTATAAAATGCTGTCTATATTAAAGAGGCAGAGCTTCTTGCTGTGGTAAAATTTTTATTAGCTTATAAAACTAGTTCTATTCTTATTTTTACACATTAATTTTACTTATATCACACACTGACAGAAAATAGAACATCTCGCTAGTCAGGTTCGATTCTCGCTAAGCTTACAATAAAAACATCGCCTTACGGCGGCGGCGGCGCTATGAGTGTAATTTGCGATCTATAACGGCAATTGCCTATTAGTTGTTGTGTTGTGAATAACCTTTTATAAAAACCAATAGATCACAAAAACAAAACAATAACACTTCCAGGAAGAACTAACTATTTTGATAACCATTATCTCTGTAACACAATATGTATAAACACGGGATCGTTAATAAACATCGTCTATTGTTTTTTTCCACTTGTAGTTCAGTTTTTAGAGAGATAAAATGGAACAGTATACCAACTTCTTTATTAAATACTACTTTACTTTAATTAAACTTATATGGTAACTCGATTAAGCACTGTCTAATTAGTAATAGTAAAGTTAGTATAGTGTAGTTAAAGTATTGTATTTATCACTTGTTTCTAAAACGGCGAAGGAAAACATCGTGAGGAAACCTGCATGCTTGAGAAATATTTATCGACGGCAAGTGAAGCCAAGTCAATCTGAGGCCCGCGGGCGGCATAAAAACTCTGACACCAGATTAGTTACTAACAATACGAACAAGAAAGAAAATTATAATAGTTAAACTTAAAAATAAACCCACTTTTGAGATACCTCATTAGAATAAGCATCTACATGTTCCTAGTGACGGACTTCTCCGTTTTTAGGCCTCAGATACCAAAGAAGAACTGACATACAGGCAACTTCCATAATTGACACCGATGATTAGATACTGATGTACGCAGTTCAAGATTGTTACACGCGATCAAAACATCAACCTTGTTCAAACATTAACTACCTAATATCTCACATGAGAAGAAACATGAAGAACACACATTGTAAGCTTTTAAATACACTAATTAATTATTTCTCAAAAAGTTGCCTTGCATTTCAGCTGATGTCGAAACAGTCCTAATCGTCGGCGTGATTGCGTTTCATAAATGTTTTTGTGCATGTTATAATTTGTAGCAATTATTCTTCGTACAATTTATATCATCGGCCATTATGTTGGAGACTATTGTCAAGTAATGCTGGTGTTTCAAAGTAGGCTGTTAGGTCACTATGCTAGGCTAATATGTCAAGATCTGAACATGAATCTAGCTCTGTAATTACTCAGTGTTTTGTCTTCGAAATAATGTTGACATGACGTCAGGTACAGCAATAGATTCGTGATGAAAACATGATTTTTCAAATGCATATTCGTCATAGTTTTGTCTGTGTTTTGTTTATTGTCCAGCGAGCCCTGCTGCCTGCAAGTTACTGGTACTGATGGACGCTACTGATGGCACCAAACTCCTAGGCAATTTCTGAGCTGGATCAATTTAGCTTCATAGCTTCCCATCAATATGCTAAGAAGATGCTACGTTTTGTCAAAGTGCCTAAAGGGTCCTTCTTTTTTTGTCGTAGATACTAAGCTGAACTTCGAGAGAATAATTAGAACTCGTAACTACCGAGAATCAGATTGACCATGTCCACCAATGGACATAAACCCTTAATCTTAGAATTAATCAAACATCTGTCAGCTTCAACCTTACACAAACTCATACTTATATGTCATCTCAATAACGTATACAACAAAGCCCTAATGAATCTTCTCTCTGCATCGGCCACAATAGCCAATTACGCAGAGGTCACAGACGCAGCCTCATCAGTTACAGGTCCTACCAACTACCAGGGTTACTGGAGCCGTTTGAGTTCAATGCGTCGGTTTAACTATTTTATTTGATTAATGGTGCTTGTTCTAAGTGAACAAGCACCACGAGTGTGTTTTGTTTTATTTGATTTTGCCATAGGTGCACAAAGTGTAAAGCTTACTAGTAGTATATAATTATAGAAAGAGTAATTCAAACTAAGACAAAATTACAGTAAAAGAAATTATACAAAAATATCATCATCATCATCATCATCAGCCTATTAATGTTCCCACTGCTGGGACACAGGCCTCCTCCCTGTGAGAAGGAGCGGGCCGTAATCTACCACGCGGGCCCAGTGCGGGTTGGTAGATGTCACATGTCTCCGAATTTTTGGTTCAAAAATATTGCACATAATATTATGCAAAATCATAAGTATCACTTTTTCTATACTGAAAAGTACGTGAAGAAGAAACTGGTGCAACTAACTAATCAGAAATGCCAGACCGAAACAACAATAACTAAAGAGCGACGAAGAAATTATCTTGAAGAAGAACACGGTTTATCTTATTAACCGACAGCTAAGTGTAAAACAATGCGTTAATTTACCAATTGATATAATTACATTGGCTCACGCAACACGACTGTATAATTTCATACATTCGTGCCTAATTATGGCTTTTGTTATGATGTTTTTAGGTTATGGTTTCTGTCTAAGGATATGGTTTGTGTTTAAGGTTAAAACAAATACATTACATAAATATACTCAATCGTAGTAGGTAGCCTCACGATTTTTGTATTTTGATTGACTCGCAATTAAGATTTTGTAATAATTATATTGGATAAAGTGAAGCCTTATGTAATTGCATTATCGGGTATTACAAAATATACAAATTAATGACTGAGATTGATTAGTAAATTGCTTTTCAAGACGATGTTTGGGTTAATATTAATGAGTTACAATTATAACTTTATAAAAATATCTTCGTAAGCGTTTGATACTGTCATGCTTCTTGCTTGTTGAACAATTTGGATCGTATTAATATCCTGTATTAAAATATCTTCATATAATCCTATTATTGCCTGAGTTGTTACTCTTTGCATCCCAAAAATTTGTAATAATAATATCAGTAAGGAAGTTTTAAAGCTATGGGGTTCCACGGGGTAGTGTTTTAGGACCTATCCTGTTTCTGATTATAAGTAATTTGCTCCGATGGAATTAAAATCTATTGATGTGGTAAAAGACATAAAAGATGTTGTAAAAGGTATGTAGAAAGGTCCAAAGAACTATGAAATGGCTCTTCAAATCTCAAGTCTATTTTTGCAAATTTTCTTTTAGGGTCGGGCCACACCTGCCGAACGTTCCGCGGCGGAACGTTCGGTTGAATACGCTCCTAATGTTTTTCAAGTTACCTATGACACATCAGCCGAACGTTACGTCCATAGAAATATGACGCGACGGAGCGTTCCGCCGCGGAACGTTCGGCAGGTGTGGCCCGACCCTTAGGAGCTATCACAATCATCTTCTTCACAATACATGATTTTGCTTATTTTTTTCCATTGCGTGCTTATTTTTATAACATTCTTGCACACAACCTCCTCATTACAACATACATTGTGAGTACAAAAGAACTTCATAATAATGTTAACACGTTTTATCAGTTACTGAAGGTTACGACATAATTCTGTGTACATAGGATAATTATATTAGTGTAAAAACTATGATAAATGAGTACTATCTACACGCCTTGGCCCTTGGGTGACGATGGGCATAAAAACAACTCGGAATAATTAGATAACTTTGTTTTTATGTTCCTTTTGTTCTGATATAGGTCGAGGTGATTCAGTGCATAAAATAGATGATTTGAATAGTATCCTCATGGTTGTCTACTAAAGGCGCTTTTGGATTAGTGACCACGAGGGGGCGTTGCCTCAAGTAATTACTTATGAAATTGATGCAACTTTCCAGTTCGTTTTGCCGAAGTCACTATCTTCATAGACCCATCAATCAGTAGATAATATTTAACTACAAAGACCCTACCTAACATGTATAAACAACGCCGCGTAGACGTATATGTTTTGTATGAATACAATAAAACGTTTGAGTAGCAACTGTATTTTTTTTTCTCAACGCGATCCCTCAAGTGATGGGTCGTAAAGTGTGATCATGATGCGTAGCCGTCAGATCAACAAAGAAAGATAACAAATTGAGTACTTTACAGAGTATAGTATGAGATGAGATCAAACAGTCAAACATTTGTCAGTCACGGTGTTAACAATGGTCAGGTCAAGGTTGAAGCTCTTCCTCATACCGATACACTAAATGTATTGTCACGATTAGAACACGGATGTCAGAATGTCAGGTGTGCTCGAAGAGGACAGTTTGGGGATCCGTTGATCATCGAGCACTGCTTCACAAGGGTGCAATCTACTGAAGTGACGACATGAAATCAAAGACTCGAGATTTCAATGAAAAAAAAGATGCTATGTCTAAGTTAAATATTAATGTGTTATAGGAATAAACGTTCTACATTATGGCGAAAGCCGCAAAAGAGACCACTGTGTAATTTAGAAAACTCAAGCTGTCACACATACAGATATGAAAAGTGACTTAGTTACAAAATATGTATAATATCGATGTGCACTAGACTACTTAAAACATATTCATTCTCGCAGTTCCCAAAGTACCTATTCTAAAATCAGCTTTTAATGGAGACGGAGAAAGAAATTTAATCAATGATCGTGGGAGACAAGACAAATGAGACAAATGAGAACTTTCAAAAGTCTGCGAAAAATGAGAACTTTCAAAAGTCTGCGAAAACAGTCAAAGATAAGGGAAAGCTGAAATTGTGTTTGGACTGCAAAGAAGAAAGACATTAACAGATCGCCTGGCTGTAATGAAGGGACCTCTATAGAAATTCATTCAGAGCATGTTAAAAGCAGTGCCCAGTGAGAAGTTCTCATCATTAGTTATGACGTCTATGTGGAAGATATAAACAACAATTAAACAACATTCCATGCCCCCAACAGTGCGTAAAAACCTGGTACAAAGTGAATTTGACACAGACAATAAACACAATTTTTTAAACACGGATGTAGATGTAAACTCAAAAACAAGCAAAAAAGTATTAAATGCAAATCAGTGTATTTTTGTTCACAGTTTTATTACAGTACTCTGCTTCCTTATTCGTTAAAACTGCTAACATTTGATAGACGACTGTTAAAGTTTGCTAATTTATCGTATATTTTGATCATATTATGATAATTTTGCACAAGTAGATCACCTTGCTGTAATTAATGGATATCGTCTGATAAATCACAATATTATTATTGTAATATGAATATTAATTAGATAATAGGTGTGAGAGGTTTATTAATAGAAGCGGCTATTAAAAATACATGAAAATTTTACACCCACGCATGATTCATATTTTTCTCTGAATGGATTGTTTACTCCTAAAGTTCCATATATATACACGCAATTTATGCGTAGGAATGAAACCATTATATTAATATTGATGCTGAATTTAAGTATTGCATGTTAAGACTGTGCTAAATGCAGGTAGGTAAATAAATTGATTTTAGATGTAGAAGAGAGATGATATATGATGAAGATGTAGAATAGACATTTAGTGCGGATTTCACCAATAAAATTGAACGCGTTCAGCACATGTAAACGCGTTCAAGAGCTGTCAGTGCACAATATTCCATGTGTCTTAGAAAAAAAAAAAAAAAAAAAATAATAATAATAAAAACTTTATTGTTCTAGAAAACGGTACAAATTAAAAAAATAGCTCTAGCCTCCACACTAGGATTCCCTGAAAATGAATGGAAAAAAATGGAAAAAAAAAGCTGGAGGAAATGCTGATCGC
Organism: Conistra vaccinii; assembly: GCA_948150665.1. Taxonomy (NCBI): domain Eukaryota; kingdom Metazoa; phylum Arthropoda; class Insecta; order Lepidoptera; family Noctuidae; genus Conistra; species Conistra vaccinii. Next base: position 1,590,996 of record OX411329.1, on the reverse strand, counting down.
GTTCAGTTTCATTGGTGAAATCAGCCCTAAGGTGACGATATTCGCAGGGTTACCTGCAGCTGGATGAGGCTTGCCGAGAATCCAGTTGAAAGGTGTCCAATTGGGAAGGCCTATGTCCAGCAGTGGACTGCTGTAGGCTGATGACGATGACGATAATGAGTAATTGAGGCAACAATAATTATTGATTTATTTCAAAGAATTCAATTTTGATTGTTTTCGTATGTTTTAAACATGAAAATGATAATAGGGAATAGTAGATTGTTATACAAGGGTGGAAAGGAATCAATTCCCATACGAGGTATTTAGACGCCCGAGCGCAGCGAGGGCGGCTATAGTCCGAGTAGGAATTGATGTCTTTCACCCGTGTTAAACACTCTACTTTTCATTTCGAATATAAGGAAAGTAAAAAATAGTGTTTAAAATATTTATTCATATTGAATAACATGAGTAGTACCTATTTAAAATGAACTAACAAGTTAGAACAATTTGTAAAAATGTTTAAATATGGAACGCACCGCATCACCGCTGCGGGCCGCCCCGCGTGTAAGTTTTTTTTTTTATTGACACTGGCTGTTTATAATATACTCACAAGACCGGAGCCCAGTGCTTCCACTTTTAGGGATTTCTCCCTTTTTTTAGGGAAAACGGCTAATAATAAGCATGGTTTACTGATATTTTATTTTGGCAGGGATTTAGGGAAAAATTTAACTTGAGTTGTTAGCCCTATTGTTTAATTAGTAGGCAGAACCCAATGTACTACTTTACTCTATGGCACCACCGATTGATTAAAGGGGATTTCCTGAAACTTGTAATGATTGTTATTCGTCTAATTTTAGTTTACCATGTTATTGTTAATAGTACTATTTTCGTGGCTAAAGACGACATCAGAAATAAGTCGCATTAAACCTACAGTTGGTTTATTTCGTTTGTCTCGATTAATAATGAATGTTTTCTAGGTATTTAATGACATAAAAATTAAAAATTCCCTAAACCAAGGAATTTTTATATTTTTTAGGGAATTTTAGGGATAATTCATTAAGAAACTGGGGAAAACCAAAAACGTAAGTGGAAACACTGCCGCAGCTTTTATTTTTATTCTATTCGATATTTTTCTTAAAAAGTTTCGTACCCACAGATATTAATCTAACTAGATGATGCGATTGTACGTAAGTATGTACTTCGCGTGTCAATAAACGGAGTAAAATTACGATCAATGATCGTAATCTGAGATTTTCATTTAGCATTATCGGCACCGGAAATCCACCAAAATCTAGAAAAATGTCTTTTTAAGCCATATTGAGCTGTAAAGACTGTATAGAAAAATTGAAAAAGTGGCACGCTTGGTTTTCATAAAGATGAAGGGACTTGCGATATCTAGTTAGATTTATATCTGTGTTCGTAGCCGACTACCTAACCATAAGTTCTATTTTTAAAATTCATTCCCGCCCTAGGGCGGGAAGCAATTACTATGAGTCTTTCCCGCCCTAGAGCGGGAAGCAGCGTCTCCCACCCGCTACTCGGATCAAACAAACACTACTTTCCGAGCATGAGATATGAAAAATATTTTTTTAAGCATTTCCAGTTTCATAAATAACGATATATTTTTTAAAGACGTCTATATTAACAATTTGCTATGGGCGTCTCAAATCGATAAATCATCTATTCGATTCGGTCGCATTCGATTATTATGAATCGAATAAATTGTAATCAAACAATGTCATAATTGTTGTCATTAAATTGATTGTTGAGGAAGGCGCCTACCTTAACCTATTTTAAGAACAAAAAACAGACCGTTCTATTTCTTCATTTTTGTATTTTCCCAATCGAAATACTTTGAACGTTTAATTATAAGTCATTTTCGTAATTGGTCTTGAAAATTGATAACTTTTTTGGGTCGTATAACGTTTTAATAATTTTTTGGTTTATTGATCTAATAGGTGTAGACACCACTGAACAAGTAAAATATTAATAGTTTAAAAAAATCCCCGGAAAATTTTCTCATTTCTCTTTGTTCTCCATCATCAGACCCTGTTCATCGTCTATCTTAGATAACCATTGAGACCATTCCAATGAGACCATTCCAATAAGACCATTCCAATGAGACCATTCCAATGAGCCTAAACACGATACCCGTGTTGTAAATTGGTAAGGGAGTTGGTATCCTGCAAATTCCAGGTAATGCTGCAGCACCAGTTCAAGGTTGCTAAGTTCTTCTAATATCATTGAGAAAGCCAAATTTCAAATCGATCAGACCTGTGGAAGACACACATCCATTCATCAACTAGAAAAGAGCTGATAATCTTAAAACGGAGGAACCGATTTTGATAAAAAATAAACGTCTAAGAACCTTCGCTAGAAAACCTGTTTTCAAGATAAAAACCCGCATTTAAATCGGTTCACCCGTTTAGAGCTACGGTGCCACAGAGAGACACACAGACACATCTACATAGCGGTCAATCTTATAACACCCCTCTTCTTGCGTCGGGGTTCACTGAAAATAACTCGTATATTACATAAATAAAAATAAACGTTAGTTTATGAAAACTCAATACAGAAAATACAGCATGTCACCGCACCTTGACCCAACGCATAGGGTGTCCACTACTTCTGACAATATTAGGACAACTATTGTAAGACTAACACGTTTGACAGTTTTTGTTACCTTTATTGCTAATATTTAATGTAAAAGGTTATTGAAATCATGTTGGCGCTGAAAAAGTATTTCATTGACAGTTTTTGTTGCAGTATTCAAATGTATTTGAGTTTCATTAATAGCCTTTTTGTGTTCCAATAAAAATGAATTAAATTGTCTAATAAAATGATTTACGTAATACTTATTATCAGGTTTTGTTTCGTATTTTTACAATTACTCACAATCAGCCTCAAAAAGAAATAAACATCGACAAAAATTCATTTGATTGTCTACAATTTGAGTTTCAATGTGTACCTACAATTAAGAACTCAATGTATTATATGTTTTGTGGCTCTACATTTATATAAAGATCGTGTGAAGCCAAGTTTTGTGGCTCTACATTTATATAAAGATCGTGTGAAGCCAAGTCAGAGGCCCATGGGCGGCATAAAAACTCCGACACCAGGTCAGTCACTAACCACACGAAAAGACGAAGATTGAAATAACAAAGATTGTAAACAATAGGGATATTAACAAAAAATATTTTTTTTGTCCGTCAGGTAGATTATTAAAAAATATTGAACACGTATGTTTTAATTTTTTACGTAATCAAAAGAATACAGCAATACATAAAATGTGACATGACGTCACTCCCCGGTAGATTTTATACTGACTTGTGACGTAGCGTCCCCAAGTTTAATGCGTATCTAAACCATTTTTATTAATTTAATAAAACAAAAAATACGTTTCTAATTTTTTTTTAATAACTGAATGACGCACTAAACTGTTTGTTTTTTTTCCCCAGTCAATATCCCTATTAAATGATTTCTTGGAGATCTATGTATATATAGTAGGTACCTATACATGTCCATCTTTTTTAGGTTGATACAGTCAGCCTTAAAAATTTGATAATTATATTTAGTATACCTTTTGATTTAATCATTGATGTTACGATACAGAAAAGAGCAATAAATGACTGGTGCGGTAAATCAAGACCACCAGTGTCCAGTGTCCACCACGCCCATTTATGTGCTCAGTACCCAGAGGTAAAAGGCGGTCAACTGCAGAACCAAACCTGTTCATCATAAAAGGCATAACATACATAATCGGAGTTTCATTCACGAAAGTGCAAGTTATACTTTCGCTCTCAGTTGTAAAGGTGACGCTATGTTCATGAGCGTAGCGATAACCGATGTGATAGGTACTGCGATACCGGATGGGTGTTTATATTGAACAGTAGGTCGAGAAATATTTGGTACTTCGTATACGTATATCCACATTAATATTATAAATGCGAAAATAACTAAGTACTAACAATACTAACATAATTGTAAGCTAATATTGTTGCTAATATACTAACAAGATATGGATTTAAATTATCTGAAATAAATTATTCTATTCTATTCTATTTTATAACTCTCTGTCTATCTCTTACCTTTTCACGCCTTAATCACTGAACCGATTGTCATGAAATTTGGCATATAGGTAGCCTGGCCCTGGATTCAAGAGAAGGACATAGTTTACAGCCTGGATATTTGTACTTATTATTAATATGATGAAAAAAAAATACACGCACGGAGCCACGGGCAACAGCTGGTATTCCATAATATTATTTGATACAGTGGCAAGGTTAGGCTGGTACCACGTGAATTCGTTGAATCAGACAGCCCTTTTTACTATTGAGAAAAAAGAGCTGTTCTTAATCACTAAGCACTATTATTATTATTATTAAGCATTTATTTCGGAACAGGTCCATATTCTTGTTAGTAACAATATACTTAATAACTAATGTTAGTATTCGACACAACACAGCTAAATTACGACATGAAGCCGCACCCATCTTTGCAGCATGGGGGAGTCCCCCCGATCTGCAAATACACCCAGTATAGAGTTGGAACTGCCACGAACACGAGTGAGTAGGGAGGCACATCTCTTCCTTATGACAGCGGCAAAACCATCAACCCGCGCCTCAGCAAACATCCCTGACGCACTGCAACGCCATGGCAGCCCCAACAGTACCCTGAGTGCATTGTTGTATTGGACACGCAAGTCGCTGTATGCCCGCTGCGAAAAACTGACCCACAGGCTGCAGGTGTAAAAAGATTGGCAATACGCTTTGAAAAGCGTCATCTTAACAGCATTCGTACACCGTGCAAACCTGCGGGCCAGCATGTTACAACGGACAGCCAGCGACCTGCGTTCCCTTTCTATGTCCACATTATCACTTAAATCATCGGTGACCCAGTGACCCAAATACTTAAATTTAGACACCCTGCACAATGGAGTGCCATAAAGTGACACATTCGGAAATGCTGGGTAAGAAAAACCACTTGCTTTGAAGAGCATTAGTTCACTCTTCTCAACATTATACTTGAGCCCATGAGTCACCGCATATGATTCACAAATAGACACCAGCCGCCTCAAGGCACTAATTGATGGACTCAGCAACACCATGTCGTCTGCGTAACTAAGGTTATTGGTACACACTCCGTCAATATGACATCCGACCATGGTGCTGCTGAGCTCAGCAATCAGCCGGTTTATGTACAGGTTGAACAAGCGTGGTGAGCTTAATCCCCCCTGCCTCACTCCGCATTTCAACCGGTACACACTCGACAGCGAACCGTTCCACCTCACACAATTGCACTGATTGCTATACCAATATTTAAATATGGACATAACTTCAGTAGGTACAGAGGTTTCAGATAGCAACTTATCCCACAACACGTCATAACTGACAAGATCGAATGCCTTTGATAGGTCCAAAAAACAGGCAAAGACAGGCGTTTTTCTATCCTTGTAGTACTGCACAGTCTGCTTTAGACACAAAATAGCGCTTTCAGTAGACAGCCCCTGCCTAAAGCCAAACTGAGCGTCGTGTATTTGGAGATGATTAGCCAATTGTTTGTCAAGCAGACTGTCCAGTACCTTGGCTGAAACAGTTGCCAATGATATAGGTCTGTAATTGGAGACATCAGAGGCATTTCCAGTTTTATTTTTAATAACAGGGACCACAACTGTAAACATGAAGCTATCTGGTAAATAGGAGTGACTGACACACAAATTAAAAAACATAGCAAGTACACGCGGCAAGTGCACCCCGGCATATTTCAGATGTTCGATACTGAGGCCATCGTGACCTGGTGACTTACCTCTCTTCATTGATTTTACCACCGATGCAACTTCCTTAGCAGTAAATCGAACGTCAATGTCCCCAGAAATGGCCTCAGCATCGACTATCCCAGCCGTTCTAACAAGAGGTGACTCAACCTTAAAGTGTTGCTTAAATAAGTTAGCTATTTCTGTCGGCTCGTGCACGCCCGCCACGCTCACCGGCAAGCCTGACCGCGGATTTAACTTATTGGTTGCCTTCCAAAATGCTCCAAATTGTCTGTCTGATTGATTTTTAGCTATTATATCCATTTTTATTTGTTTTTCATTGTCCTGGCAATATTTAAGCTTGTCTTTAAAAATCTTTCTGGATTGACACATGTTTGTATAAATGTACCCCGATGTAGGTCTGTTATGTAGCACCCAAGTCTGATAATGCATGCGGGCCTCCTTGTGAGCGTCACGTACATGCAAATTCCAACCAACCACATAAATTTCTTTTTACAGTTTATGTTATCAGGACCAATATACGTAATATCTGCGCCTTCTTTCAAAATACTTATAAAAGTGTCATACATTTCATCTAACAGTCTATGGTGGCTAGTATCAGAGCACATTCCATGCGAACAATAACGAAATTCCGTAGGAAAATCTAATAATCTTAATTTTGAATGACAAAAGTTTGTATACTCATCAATTTGATTAACATTTCTTTCACCCCAAATAACCTTATTACAAGAGTGGGTTTTGCTCACTGACTTAGGTATTATTAAATCTATGTTACACTCAATAACCAAAGGAATGTGGTCCGACGAGTAAACATCATACAAAACAGTCGCTTTAATTACTAATTGTCTCGCTGCACTACTCACCACACAATGATCTAGCCAGCGCAGCGCACCGTTAGCTGTGCTTTCAAAGGTAAAAGTATCATCCGGCAATAATTCCATGTCCACACACGACCACGATTGTTCCGTACACACGGTTAACAGTTCATTTGCAAAACGTTCACCCGGGTGAGCATTAAAATCGCCTAATATACAGACCGTTTCCGTTTCACTGTTTTCAGTAACCGCAATAATCTCACTCAAACAAGTAGTAAATTCTATTATGTTATCACTCGAGTCAGTCGGCATATAAACCGAGAAAACTAACATAGACCGATCTGCATGATCAATTTTAATAGCCACCAAACGATCGCTATTACACGACAACACTGACACTTTTGAGAAGGCCGACTTCCTCCACAACAGAGCAACCCCTCCGTAGGGTCTGCCTATGAGTACTCCGGCAGACGTATCGACAGCAGACTTCCCTGTATACGCGAAGTCATCGTGTATTGTGCCTAGGTAGGCTAAATCGTGAGGTAACAGCCAGGTTTCCTGTAGCGCGATGACGTCAGCCACCCCACATAATCTTCTCACACAATCAGCTGATCGAGTGATATTCTTACAATTAAACGTTGCTAGGTATGTGTTCTTTATTTGCGTATCCATTATTCCGAGGTGCGTTTTCATTCAAAATCCTGTTGTCTACTCTATTCTTAAAATGTATAAATCTTCTAAAAGAAATACCCTCAGGCCACAAGTTGTCGTCTAAGAATGTATTTATTTTATGCTTAGGAACAAACAACTTGAAAGCATTATATTGCCTATCAGCCTTCATATTAATTTTTTCCAAAGTCACTACTTCATTAACTTTACTTCGTATGTAGTCACATATGTCCTCCTCCGTAGTTTCTTTATTAACATAAGATATAAATAAGGGTATTTTCATATCTGCAGCACGAAACTTTATTGGAACATTTGATACAGCTTTCCCAGTCAAACCAGTGAAACGATTTCTATATCGTGATTTCTGCACCAACGTCCAATCATCGTCCCTTTTATTTTCTTGCCACCTGCCATTGCTTACAATCTCTGCCATTGTCAGCTGCTTCTCCGCGCTCGCAAAACCGGTCGGACGTACAGTTACATGCTCTGTAGTCGGGCGCTGCGAGGCGGGCAAGACAGGAACAATATGCTTCTCACTCGCAGTACTAGTAGGCGGCATAGCACAAGAACGTTCCTGACTCCTACAACTAGGGCTTGGTTGACATGGGGATGGTGCACAGGTCGTACTATTACGAGATACACTTAACAACTCCGAGTCATTGTTTTCACTATACCCCCCTATTTTGGTATTCAAATTCAAACTTGGTAACGACGGCGGCGCGGGCGTCGACTTGCTTGTTTTCAGATTCATGGTTTCCAGCTGCTCTTTAGTCACATAATCACTTTTAATCACGTTCACATCCGATCGCAATACCAATAAATCCTTCAACAGCTTCGTCACGTCTACGTGATCGAAACAAACCGGCGGCAATTTGTGAAGGTCATATGCCACAAAAATAGGGATTTGTTCAGGATCCATGGTTTTAAACACCGTAATCATGTCCTCCAGGTCTTTCCATTTTTTTTTTTTACGCCTCGACACGAGTTTCTAGCTTGTCTTCGTAGAAACAAACAATAACTTTTTTGCCTCATCAATATCTTCCTCAGAAAAGGCCGACGAGCATATTTTTATTAAACCTAAACATTCTACTATACATTCTGGATTCTTGCCTATTTTCTTTTATTTAAATGTCCAAAAGGCGGAGCGATTTAACATGTTTTTTTGTTATCACTCAGAACAACAGCAAACGTTAAATTGCTCCGCTAATCACAGTGGGCGCTACCTATTATTGTAAGTACGTATAAGGTCAAGGTGAACGAACTGGTTCAGTAGATCACTGCCGCTTTAGAGTTGATGCGTATCGTCTGATGGACGAGAGGAGACGAGAAGCTGATGTTGACGTGATTGGGAACTAGAAATATAACCAGTTTTTTTTTTTGCATACTTCGAGATTTATAAAGGTCATCTTTTGACAAACTACATAAAAGCAGTGATTTTTCTTATAATAATAATTCAATGTCCTATTTAGTAGGTACTGTATTCTGATACAAGAAAAAATACAAAAAATCAGGAGCTTTTATTGAATTTGGCCAGTTCGCGGTCACTGTCGAACTGCCCCTAAGTCCCATCCCATGTAATAGGGGGCAAGTCTATGGCCATCAACCGCGCCAGACTCTGCGCTGCTACTGAGAAATTCCAGATGGGAAATCCCAATAACTACTAATCTCAACCAGCGAGTCTGTATAGCCTTTTCCCAAATATGTTAGGGTCGGCTTCTAGTCTATTTTACATGGAGCGACTGCCTATTTGACCTCCACAACCCAGTAACTGGGTAATACGATACGAGTACCCCTTGGTAAGACAGGTTGTCAGACTTTCGGGCTTCTGACGACCCGTAACGACTGTCAAAGATCCACGAAAGACAGCCGGGACCAAAACGGCTCAACGTGCTTTCCGAGGCGCGGAGGAGTCTCGGTATGTAAAGATGGTCACCCATCCACGGATCAAGCCCAGCAAGCTTAGCAAAACCTGATGGTTGGATCCGTACGGCTGTTATTACTTAGTCACGAGCTCCACTAATCTCAACCAATCAATCAATAATTATCAATGAATAATTATTATTTAAATTACTAAGAGAGAGCGTTACTAATACCGCAGCGCACGCGCACACTACCGTGCGATTACCGTTGTGCGAGTATTACTGGTAAAGTTCAAGGTGAGCGAATGGTTCAGTTCAGTTTGATCGTGAATGAGAGTGAATCGAGTGAATCAGTGCAGTGAGAGTTTGTGTGGTAAAGTTTGTTTTCGTGCGCTTGAGTTGGATTTGAGTGCAATTTTGTTTATTTATTTCCTTTTTACTTAATTTATTGCAATGCATAACTAGTACATCTTAATTTAAGTACCACTGCATGATGAACTAAGAAAAGAAGGTTTTTTTTCCCGACAAGTTTAAATCTTACTGTACCTACTGGTTAACGTGAGTTGAACGTAAGCAATTGTTTTATAGCGACGCGACGTTTTCGGATTATATTTATGACGTTGTTGGATTATATTTTAACTTAGTTTAATGTTCAAACACATAAACCAAACTATATACTTATGTTTATAAGTTATAAGTAGCTAACATGAAGGTCCATTAGTCTCCCAAAAGGAATTCAACGTTCACTTCAAATAGAACCACGGACACGTATCTTTACGATGATTTGATCAACAAATATCTTACACATAATGTTGTAAGTACACAAAGGACCCTCATAGGTCCCCTGAGGCTGAACAAATCAATTTGTTCAATGTGTGTATTTATTTTAGGTGTTCTACGCCTACAACATTAGTTTAAGTAGCCATAAAATACATTTTGCAATTCAGATTTCGTACCTACGCAAAGATATTTGGTAACCGAACTGACATTAGGATTATTATGTACAAAAAAAATTACTCTCACAGTACGTACATTGAGTATAATTACGATTGTCTGTAGTTTAAAAGCTTTAGCGATTTCAAAATGGTAGTCATGAGATTTCAGCAACAGAAAAACACGATTGTCATCAGACCTTGTTCAGGGCCATTCTTCTTGACATGGCAAGAGACACGCACGTAGCCCTAAAAAGAAAGATTACCCGCTGGTTTTTTTTTTTAGAATGAACTGATGAAAATTTTGATTGATTTTTATTTTACATGGAGCGACTGCCTATATGACCATCACAACCCAGTAACTGGGTAATACGATACCCCTTGGTAAGACTGGTGTCAGATTTTGGGTTTCTGATGATTCGTAAGGACTGAAACGATCTGAACTGATACTGACGGACTGAAATGAACTGATGAAAATATATACTGATAAATGAAGTTGTTTTCTCCAAGCTTGCAATACTTTGAAAAAACCCACTTCAAGGTTATTGTGTTATGTACAAGTGCAGCAACATTCACCCAAACACTGACTGTGTTCCAAGCTTAAGTTTACCATTTCTAAACTTGAAAAGCCGGACATTTGCAAAAAAGGCCGAACATTTTACTTTTTAATCTTTCCTTTTTCATTAAGTACTCTTTTGTCTTTTTCGGGCTTCTAAAAATTCCGTTAGGTCAAAAAGTCTGGAAAAATGACCAGGTCGGATAAGGCCAAACGGGGCCCAAAGCCGGATATGCCCGGAAAAATCCGGATGGATAATAACCCTACCTAAGTTGGCCTTTTCCTACGTAAATAGGTCAAAGGACAAGTTCACTTGATTAAAAAATGAGACAATCAAACCTCTCTTCTCCTACATCTTACGTACTACATTCATCAAGTCATTGTTTCCGCAGTAGTGCAACACAAAAACGCAGTTGTCACCGACTCATTTCATAGCATTGCTAAACAGCTGTTACCACAATAAACTCAAAACAATAGGTTTGCGTGTCGCTTATGAGTTTCAAACGGGAGCCGATGAGAGATAAGATCACTGGCAAAAACAGTGGACAACCTCAATTGTGTATAATTGTGGTTTTGAATCGTGAGTTTCAAGAATCGTGTCATATTTGTGGTCCTAAAGGTTATCAGGACACTCATTTGGCGTCTTTGGTACCGTAGCAGATGACCAAGTACATGCTCAAATCAAACTAACAGATTTTCAGTTTGTCAACTCTTTCAAACCGGAGGGCCCTAGACAAAGTGTGATTAATCTAATTATAAAAAAAGATATAACGTAAACACTTTTTCTAGATAAAGTTAAATTTAAAAAATATATCAGCTTTGTTTGTTCGTTCTGTATTTAATGTAGAGGGTAAATTCCCGAAATACCAATCGGATTTGAAACATTCTTTTTGTACTGAATAACCCAATTCTTGAGGAAGGTTATAAGCTCGCGGACGAAGTCGCGGGCAGAAGATAGTCAATGATAAAGACGATGGAAAACTCAAAATTATATGGTACTGGCTGGCATATGCTATCGAAATGCTTATTTCAATCCTGTTGAAAATCGTTGTAGACATACAAAACACGTGCATAGCCATCTATCTAGGACTATAGGCCCTCTGGACAGGTACCTACTTAAAGGTGTTCGTCACACCTTGGACAGGTAAGCCTGTTACCAGTTACCAAGTTGTTGACACCTATCTCTCCACAACGGCAATGGCTTATTCCTGAAGTACAACATTAAAGTTTTAGTTACTAAAAACTATAACAAATTAGGTGATCATGGAAAATTTTACATCAGAAAGACAGACTTCCCTCATTGCTCAAGTGGTCGCAAGTGCTACTGCTGATTTTCGGGTTCGATTCGGGTTAGATTCCCAAGTCGGTAATAATATTATTGGGTTTTACCGTTAGGAAATTCCAGTAGCAGCCCGGAGTCTGAATCTGTGACCAGTTGATGGCTATTGACTCGCCCCCTATTACATGGAAAGACCTGACGAAATGTGGGTGTACTATTTATAAGTAACCTCAGCCTAACCCTTCGGAAAAACTGGCGTGATGATATGTAGAAACGCATCTTATCTTCAAGATTATTTCACGAACTAAGAGGAATCTGCACAATAAATGCATTAATTGCAATACTAAAAAGCCAGTAACATTTCCCAAACAAGGCTAAAACGTTTACTCTTACACCCATCGATCTACGTGCCTGCGCCCGCGACACCGCTCGGTATGCGCGCCTCCGTTTAGGTCAGGGCTGACACTGGAACCGTTTGCTTGTCCCCGTGTTACAGTGGCGTGCGAACCCTATTGTTTGGACGTATGTCTTTACGTTTTACACCACTATCTGATGTACTTGTTGGTTAATTACAATGAATTAATTGTGCTGGTACTACAGCTTTGAGCTTAAGTATCACGTCTTTATAATCTGGTAGCACTCTCTTCTGGGAGGTAAGAGGATATAGACAGCGCAAACTACATCTTTGATCAGTAGAAGAATAGTACTGGTTTGTTAAACGAGCCCTGGGTACTGACAAGGAAAAGGGAAGAAGAGATATTTCTTTGATTTTAACAAGGATACAGTTCAAACAACTGTGTCCTTGTTGAACAAAGATCTCCTCAATATGCATAAAGCAGAATGGAGGCTTTATTCAGAAATAATCAATAAACATTCACAATTTCAGCACTTTGATTTGAAAGGGAAAAAGATATGCACTTTATATGCACTACTGCAGAAAACTTTAAGAAACCCAAATAGTTTATTGTTACATAATAAACCAAAAAAAAGTAAGACTTAATTAATTTGCTGCGCTATTAAAGTTAATTAAGGTTTTATTTCAAAGCTCACCGCGCATTGAATTCCGGCAGATCGTTAATTAGGATCGTCAAACGTGTTTATAAAGAGTATTATTATCTTGCTTAACTGATGAAACTGGAAACTATTCTTTAGGTCACAGTTTGCGTCTTTGCCTGAATAAGGCCCATCGTCCACGATTCATCATATTAACCGAATTCCAAAAAAAAAAAAATATACAGACGAATTGAGAACCTTGTTTTTTTGTTTGAAAGAGTATGCTCCCAAGGTGGTCCCATATAAATTTGATTAACTTTACTTGGATAGTTTTTGAGTTAGCTTCAATAATACGTATTTTTCCCACTTAGTTTATATAGATGATATAATGATAACTTCCAATCACTGTTATTTACATAGCAGGTTAGTGGTATTCGAATTTGTATGGGGTAGGTACCACAACTAAAAAGTGCAAAATAAAAACTTTTTACAAAAAACGAAAGTTCAAAACCAAATACACCGACTAAAGTTATTTTTGACTTTGTAGTGTCTTTTTTGGAAGTCGGTTGTTCTTTTTTTGTAAAAATTTTTTTTTACCAGTTACACTCAAATCAACAAACAATCTCTATGTTGAGGTCGGCTTCCAGTCTAACCGGATGCAGCTGAATACCAATATTTTACATGGAGCGACTTCCTATCTAACCTCCACAACCCAGTAACTAGGTAATACGATAGCCCTTGGTATGTCTGTTTGTCAGACTTTCGGGCTTCTGACGACCCGTAACGACTGTCAAAGATCCACAAATGATAGCCGGTACCAACGGCTAAACGTGCTTTCCGAGGCACGGAGGAGTCTCGGTATCATCCACTGACCAACCCTGGCAAGCGTAACTTAACCTGATGGATCGACCCGTGCGGCTTATTATTATTTAGCCACGAGCTCCTCTATGTAACCTTTCTGCTTTTTAAATCTTATTTTAGTAATAAATCGTGAGAGTCTCCTTCCGGGTTTGATCAAAATAACTTGAATTATTGATTTTGCTCAAAACATTGTGTGTAAAAATTTATGGGACTTTAACAAGACAATATTTGGGTAACGCAAAGACTGGGCATAAATGGCCTATGAAATCGGGGACATCCTCCCACGACCCTTGCTTGCCGATGCGCCAGCCCGCGTCGATACTGAGCTAGTAGTCAAAAATTCCCCGACTAATATTAATAAAGAGGTTCGTACCCCACAGGTGGTGCCCTTAGCGAGCGCTCGCCTAGTTTTAATTAGAATAGTTTATGCCCCTGGCTGGAGGCTCTAGGTGTATTGTGCTTAAGGCAGCCTCAGGAAAGTCCGGTGAAGCAGTTACGACCCCTTAGTGGTCACCTGCAAAAACACTAGATAAAAAAAAAGGAAAAAAAATGTGGACATCCTCGTAATCAACAGAAATGCATGAGAAGGTTTTCGTTTCCAAATCTGCATTTTAATTAATGTAACCTTTCTGCTTTTTAAATCTTATTTTAGTAATAAATCGTCAGAGTCTCCTTCCGGGTTTGATCAAAATAACTTGAATTATTGATTTTGAACAAAATATTATGTTGGCTAATAAAACTACTAACCATTAAAATCGTCTTAAAGGCTGGTGAATGGTGATGAATGATGATAAATTAAAATATTCTGGTCACATCCCTCCTTTAATAAGTAGCGGAGGAGCTCGTGGCTAAGTAATAACAGCCGCACGGGTCAATCCGTCAGGTTAAGCTACGCGTGACCATTTGACGGCAATTGACTGCTGAGCTTCGGGTCGCGGGTTCGATTCCCGCACGGAACAAATATTTGTATGACCTACAAGTAGTTGTTCCGAGTCTGGGTGTTTGTGTATGACAGTTTAAATGTTTGTAGACGCACCCACAATACGAAGAAATTCCTAGTGTAGGGCAATGTTTTAAAAAAAACTGAATTATAAAAAACTGAATTACTATCTTTACGTACCGAGAGTACGAGACTCCTCCGTGCCTCGGAACGTTGGTCCTGGCTATCATTCGTAGATCTTTGACAGTCGTTACGAGTCGTCAGAAGCAGAAAAGTCTGAAACCAGTCTTACCAAGGGGTATCGTATTACCCAGTTAGTGGGTTGTAGAGGTCAGATAATCAGTCGCTCCACGTAAAATAATGGTATTCAGCTGCATCCGGTTAGCCTGGAAGCTGACCCCAACATAGTTGGGAAAAAGGTTAGGCAGATTGATTGATCCCTTTAATAAGTAGCAAAGAGATTGGTCTGATTTTTGTGAGTGTAATGCATAAAGCAAGAACTAAGTACTAAGTAACAAGTAGTAAGTAGTAGTGCTAAGTAGAATTATCTAGTTGGGTTATGTTAAGTTGTCTGCAACCCTCCAAACTTTATCGATAGGAAAATACTCTCACTCAGGGTTATGTTTAACAGAATTCCGTCACAGTTTATTTATTTTATTTATTCATTTTTATTGCTGTATGGGCCTGCTCCTGACCTCGATCTCGCCTGATGGAAAACGATGGATGAGATCTATGATGGATCGAGCGTGCCCAGAATATGCCTGTTCACTCTTGCTTTGAAGGCAGACGGGTTACTTGTGGAAGGGAGCACAAACGCTGTCAGGAAAGACATGATAACACCATAACACTGGAAATTCATCACAAAAATATAGTAATGCATAGCCAATCAGTGACTTTACGTTTACGTTTGATGTCGTTCAATAAATCACGGAAGACGATATATGAATAACTAAACAATGACCTTCTGAATAGACTAAAATAACACTAAGTATACGATGTAGACTGGGTGATAAAGTGCTAATATCGATTCAATACTGTTCTAATATCGATTTGATTGTGATAATAATAAAGTCCTCCTTGACGCATCCGCAATCAGTGAACCATATAAGTAAGAGTAAATAAGTTTATTTTATTTTATTTATCTGTTAAAACCGAAATACTAGATCTTATGGCAAGGCATACGATGCCAATGGCTTTTTCTGTTATTGATGTTTTTGCTAGGCAGCCCTTTTTTTTTTGGGTGGGAAATCATCAAATGACTTCTCCCGCTCTGGGCGGAGCGGAAGGGCGTGACAGACTTTTACTGACTAAAACCCACCCGTGTTCCTTCCCTTGCCTGTTCGTTGCCGGGGGCCACGGTCTCCCCTTAGGACTTCCCGCGTGTTCAAAAGGACAAAATGGCTTGCTGACGACTCGGACACAATATATTCGGACACAGTGTACGAATTGAGACATTTTAATTTCAATATTTTTTTCACTGACGAAAAGAAGTTTTTACTTCAAAAATATACACGGATAAAATAGCAGGGGGTGACTTGCACACCCAATATTGGGTCCCCGGAAACTGTTACTACAGATAGTCGTGTAGCGACAATTATTATTAATACAGAAAGGGATTAAGCGTATTATTGAAATCCTTAGAACGGCCTTCATTTTGGTAGCAGAAGCTAGTAGGTACTTGGTTGGAGTGGCAGATGCATAGAGATTTATATTGTTAGTGCAAACAACAGTTCAAGGAGTAAGACATTATATCTTCAATCAACATTCTCTCAATAACCCTTCAAAATTATCTATAGTTATTAAACATCAATTAATTTGCACTCTAAAACCTTTAATTACTCCAGTAGCTCGCGGGCAATTTATAGAACCAATCAACCACATGACAGTTTTGAAAGGCAGACATTGTAAGAATTTTTTGATAAACTCTTTTATTAATCAACAAGTTATTATCAATATGTCAGTGAAGGATCTTAATATTATAATTAGACAATTAAAAATATTCAAATTCAAATTCAAAATTCAAATTCAAATTCAAATTCAAAAGTCATTTATTCAAATTAGGCTGAGAATCAGCACTTTTCGAACGTCAAAATTCACGTGCGTATTCAAGTGTTATTAAGATAACTGAATCTAAATTAGCTATTGTAAGGTATTTATAAGCTCCCCATCATAATTAGCCTATTAATGTTCCCGCTGTGCTGTGACTATAGTTGTAAATAAACCGTTTAAAACCAAAATCAATGGTTTATAACCCATTTTAAATTTATTTAAAACGGTTTAAACCACGATCACGTGGGCACAATACCGTACATTGATTACAACGTATTACTTATAATCTGTGGTATTACTAGTAGTACTTTAAAAATTAAGTTTAAAAACACCCCGAAACAGAAAAGGAAACTGGTGAATTTCTTAGCAACGAAATAATCAAAATTCTCTCTAGGACCTACAAAATTCGTTGCAATTATAACAGACAACGCTGCCAATATGAGGGCTGCTTGGAGAATAATTATGGCGAAGTATCCTCATATGTGTAGCATGTATTGCACATACATTAAACCTAATCTACACAGATTTGTTCAAAAGAGTTTCTTTATTCAAAGAAGTTTTGAACACTGTACTAGAAGTGTTATAAACCATTATTAAACCGCTAAGTGTGGTTTTAAAAGTTTTAAACCAAAAAGACAGTTTATTAAAATTCTTTTTGCATCTATAGCTGTGACACAGGCCTCCTCTCTGTGAGAGTTAGTGGGCTGTAATCTACCAAACGGCCCCAGTACGGGTTGGCAGATGTCACATGTTTTCGAATTCGGTTTCCTCACGATGTTTCTCCTTCACCGTTTTACCGCTCCCCAGATCGTTACTAATGTTTCTAGGCCGGCCACGTAAGTGTTTATTGTAAGCCAATACCAAAATAAAGTAACTGTTTTACAAAAGCTATAATTTCGCCTTGATAGGACAAAAGGACCAACCACCGGTAGCTTGTTCCTTTTTCCCTATCGGTGTTGTCGGTGTCAGGGTTCCAGAAAGGACGTAAAGAGGATTTCATTTTCCCCGAGCCTAATTAGCTTTATTCTTAGGTAACAAAAATAATATAATCAACAATTAAATTAAAAATAAAACAATATGTATATCCAATTTTTTTATAAAAAAATGCTGTACATACGAATATTTCAACGATAAAATATAATCAAATCAAATAAGTACTAATACAGTAATATATTTAATGTTATGTAAAATAAAAAGTTTTTTTCTTTTAAACCTCTTATTTTATTAGATTTAGTTCAGAAGACTGAGCTTTGTTCTTTCAACGATGTTCGTTCTTTCTCTCCTACTATTTTGCTGTGCCCGACAGGGTCCATAATGATCACATATAATTTTAACTTACCACCTAATTACACATTGTGGAATGCAAAAAAAGTATTGAGTATTGAGTTAATTCGTTCGTCATTAAACACACCTTTTTTTTGGGTTGGTAGTCATCAAATAACTTCTCCCGCTCTGGGCGGAGCGGGAGGGCGTGTCAGACTCTTACTGACTAAAACCCACCCGTTTTCCTTCAGTTGCCTGTACGTTGCCAGGGGCCACGGTAACCCTTTAGGACTTTCCCGCAACCCCGGCAGGCATCGGTCCTAGCGGACCCGCCCTAGTGGACCCCGTCAGTTGTGCTGACATCTCTTTGAGGCGCGCGTGAAACACAACGCGCCGTCGACCCGTGCCTGGTCCTTATCGGACGGCGAGCTACCCATTGCTCTCCGCCCGCAACAACCCCGCGCCTACGGTGGCCGGAAAAAACACCTCAAGTTATGTTCGAAAGAGCCTGTCACAATAAAGGCCAATAAACCGATAAACCGATATAATATTAATTACCACACAATATGTAATACGGCTACCCTTGACACTACCCGACGAAAATGTTAACTACAATTACTTTTGGTTCATAACATTAATTATATAATTACTATATTAAAGTAATATCATATTTGGGATCGAATAATGTCTGATATCAACTGCCGTTACTTTTTGGCTCAATGGAGGTTGCATAGTATTTTAAACAAGTCACATTATAGCCACAGTCACGCTCCAAATGGTTTTGCAAGCTTGATCAGTCTGTAGTCAATTCTCATATTTATTTAACATCATCATCACACCTGTACTCCCCGAAGGATGCAACAGAGGTGTACCTATAGTACACCCACATTTCGAGTACTTCCAATTTGGTCTTTGCCCCACCAGGCCGCCCCACTGGTGGGGCAAAATGGAATGCCAAAATTTTTGCAGTGGAATTTGCCCCAGTAGGGTTGGCACTTTAGAATTTATGTAGGTGCTCGTATTTTATATCTTTATGGAAAAGAAAGAAATTTATATCTAAGTAAAAATGTAACTAGGACAGTAACGTTAGACCTAGGTAGTGTTTTTAAATAAAAGATTATTTGAAACAGTTTTTGGCATTCCATTTTGCCCCACCAGTGCACAGTGGGGCGGCTTGGTGGGGCAAAGTGGAAGTACTCCACATTTCGCCAGATATGTTTAAGGCTCTTAAAGTAAATTTCGAGCCTATTGCCTTCAACCAGGCACAAATCCAGACTTCGGGTTGCTGCTGAGAAAATATTGCAGATGGAAATACACAATAAAACATTGCTCGACTTGGGCATCGAACTCAGGACATCATGCTTAACAGTAGAACTTGCGAGCACTAAACCAATGAGGCATATTTATTTATTACGTAGCTATTGAGATCGGCTGTTCATAGTTAATTTAAGAGATTTTTCGTCCTGTCTTGTAGCTGTTACTTTTTTTGTTCAATTTTTAGGTATAATATTATCTTATGCCAATGATATTGTAATGATGTTTGTATTATCATAACTCTTACAAATCTATTCAATAAGATCATCTGATAATCGCCCACCGATTGCCGATTATATTATTAATCTTACAAAATATCAGGCATGGAGGCGTTTTATAGTTAGTTTTATAACACGAAACAAATACTTAAGTAAGTCTAAATCAATAAAATTCGACGTTTTATGGTCCAAACTATCAATTAACATGTTGGAGTTAGAATGTATTTTTATACTCCAACTTTTTATTGCTTTTTCTACAACAGGTGTAGTAGTAAAAAACATAATAAAAAGAAGATAAAAGAACCTTATAATTTTAAAATATTTTACTATATGAATAATATAATCATAATCATTTGTCAGAATATGGTACATTATTGTCTTAAGATTAGTCAATGGTATCATCACATTCTGCCAAGTGTAGCGTGTATTAGGTACCTACATACATTTATTACAGGATAGAGATTATTGGGACTGATAACAAAACTGTACGATTTTTTCAAATATTGACAAACCTATTATTATTAACAAATCCACAGACCATCTACAAACAACAATCCGGTATTTAAAACCACCAATCACTAAAAAGCGAATGATGCAAAATATGACATTTTCGATTTACCGCCATTTCATCACTGTACAAATAATGTCACGCTTAAACTCCTATAAATAAGCCATTTTTCAAGGGGCCCTTATTACAGAGCCTTGATGTTGCGAAAAATAATTTATCAAAAGCTATAAATCTCTTAAATTCGGAGGTTTCAGAGGCCACACTCATGATTTTAAGTCTTTAAACGCAGCTTCGGTAATTATATGACGTAAAAAAGTTTCGACATTTTTAAACACTGGATCTTTATTGAGTCATATTTTGACAGCTGCTAAAATTGATTCTTTATGCTATTATGAATTATGCTACTTGAAATCGTTTGAAACCTTCAAATGGCTGAGTGGATGTATGATTGATGCTTAATTTACCATTGATACCGATCGATTAAAATTAAATTATCTAAGATTATTCTAGGATTAATTCTATAAAAGTATACTTCATTCTATGGCAATCTTATAAACCAATAGTGTTTGCGATCCCTAAGGACCAGAATCATTGTTGGAATAGATAGTCTTTGAACGAAATTCATTGACCTAAGCTTTGAATTCTATTCCAAGGTCTTCAACCAAGAAGAAACCAAAAGATCTTGTCTATGCCCCCAGACGACATTAAAAAAATCGTCGGTAGCCTTAGATTTCCCAACAATATTAAACTCAGCTTCCATTGAGACATTGTAGATGAGATTTACTATAATTTTGACGGTCATCTGAGCTTAATGGGCTTTTAAGGTTCACAAAAGACCTATTCAACAGAAAAGGAAAGATACCTAAGAGACGCAATTACCCGCAGTTACAATAGTAAGGAATCAAATAATTGTGAAATAATAATTCTGACTGTGGGAGGATGCGCATCATTCATCATAATAAATCAAAATGAAGGCCAATGATAATGAAAGTTTGTTCAAGCTTACGACTTTTACGATAGTCTCAATTTGCATAGTATTTTAAAGTGTATTAGAGCAACTTGATCCACTATATCGTATTATAAAAATGACAGACACTCAAAAATAGAATGAATAATGCATTCTTTGTTTTCATATTATTTAAAGACTAGAGCTTTCTTTTTTTCCAATTTTCCATAGTGTTTGAAAATGAGAATTATTTTGTTTTCTTTTTTAATATTTTGATGCATCTTTTTGCATGTCTTTAGGGCTAATATGTATTATTGTCTATTTTGAGGGGTCTAGCGCTGTATGCTGAAATGCAGGACTCGTCCTAGTTCGGCTATAGATGCTCCCATGTTACATACTCCCAAATAAGTATGTGTAATTCATTGTATAATTTTTTGGTGAAATACGTAAATTATAGGTTAATTATTTATTGATCATCTGACAGTAAAAAAAATCTCATTTACGCCATTATGTTTACCTCCAACTCACACACTACACCGTGAATAACAGAATCCTCAGATATTGAATCTGGGCTCCCAAGGTCTACCATATATCTTGATCAACCTGACACCTAAAATAAATCAGCATCTTTAACATACATACGACGGATACACGGGACATAGAACGCGAGCGCAGGGCGTTGGCGGTGAGGGGCAATATGCTCGCCCGTAGGTTTGCTCGCTGCACGGCAGACGTCAAAGTCAGTTCTGCGCGTGCAATACAACAATGTCTTCAGGATGCTGTTGCGGTTGCCGCGACGTTGCAGTGCGTCGGGAATGTTTGCTGAAGCACGTACGGATGGCTTTCACGCCATCATGCGTAAGAAAGCGGCTTCCCTACTGCAACGTTTGCGTAGCACTCGGAACGGCATCCTGAAAATGATTGTTAGCAGAGTGGACTGCCCCATCCAAAGGCACTGGGTAGAATTAGGTATAGGTTTATGTTAAATAGAATTAAGTACTAACAACAATAACATAGCATGTAAGCACAGTTTGTTACTAACCACTAACTACGTATGGACTGCTTAGGTCTGAAATAAAGATATTTTTTTTTTTTTTTTTTTTTTTAAAGTCCTGCCTAACTTATAAATCAGTAGGCATCACACGGTTCCAGGCACAAGAGTGAGGCTGATTCATCTCGCACGCAGGACCAATTAAAGGTAAAAAAAGTTACGTAATCGATATTAAGGTGTCATAAGAAGTACCCATATATGGCCTGGTCACCTTTTAGCCGTGGGCGAAAATACATCCTGTAGGCAAGGAGATGGACGGGCAAATTATTTATTGAAATTCAAATTGAAAAACTAAATAGATTTTAATAGAATAGTGACCGAACTGACAGACCGCATTAGGAACTCTATACTCGTTCCAAAGCACAAACAGCGGACGCTAGCCGCACAGTTGCTGGACTAAAGTGGAACTGGGCTGGCCACATCTGTCACATGTCGGAGCAGCAATACCCAAAAATCACCACTCAGTGAATGCTGTTTGTATTTTTACCCTGTGTTTTTTCTCCTAAATGAGTACCTACATAACTATATAAATAAATTATGAGATGAGATTAATAACCAAACAAAAACTAAGTCCGATAAACATTATTGATCCATTACGATTGCACATCTTTTAAGCTGCATTAATCTTATTTTGCATTAGTTTATATAGTTAATTGAATAGTATCAGAAAAACTGTACGTGACTTGTCGTCTATAAGGAAAAACCACAATTTAAGAAAAATACCTATTCAAACTATGACTCAATACAGGACTCAAAAAAAAACACTACCTATGCACCTTCTAGGACAGTCGCTTAAAATGAAAATTTTCAAGACTAAAACTACTAAAGCACACCCGAAACATACCTACAAGTGTATAAAACATTAGCAAAAATCCCATTAAATTTCTGTCGATACGTCAATACAAGATTATCTGTCTCCGAGCCTACGTTGTCCTCCATGTTGTATTTACGACGGTTCGGATGGATTGGCTTGTAAAGTTAAATGGCATGTATGACTTGTATGACTTGTATGAGCGGTGCGATGACAGACAAAGAGGATTTACGATTTTTGTTTCAGAGAATGTTGTTGTGTACGATTTTATGTCGGTATACTTTTGTGGTGTATGTGGGAGTTGAGGGTTTTTGAGTAAGAATGGGCAGTCTCTGTCACCTTGAGGATTTCGTTAGTTTTGTATGGACGAGGATAATAAGCAGAGGGCTGATTTTGACTGCCTCTCGAGAAAGGCATCGGTGGATAATGGCGCAAAATTAACAGATACACAATCAATGTCATCATCATCATTTCAGCCGAAATACGTCCACTGCTGGACATCAACCTCCCCCAAGCACCGCCACTTAGACCGGTTCTGTGCTTTTCACATCCAGGTGATTCCTGCTGCCTTCACCAGGTCATCGGTCCACCTTGTGGGGGGCCTACCACACTATGTCTTCCGGTACGCGATTTCCACTCAAAAACCTTTCGACCCCATCTGCCATCTGTTGCGCGCACAATCAATGTATGACATACCAATACATGGAAAATTATAGGGTATAAAAAATCGTAATTACGCGACATGTTTCAATCATCTTTGTCACAGCACACTACATCATTTCTTCAATTATAATCTCCGCATCGCAATCAATGACCATATCACTACGAGACCATAAAAGCGTACGAATGTGTGAATCAACGCGCATCTCATCCGGTAGCCAATTACTACAGTCGTCGAGAGAATGCGTGGTTGACACCTGTCAATGTGTTTTGCGAATTCGATCCTTATGACAACTAGAAATTGTTCAACTGATAAGGGTGGCAGTAATAGGACTCGTCCATCAAGGAGCGATGTCCCAAATTAGACGCATTATTAATTTATTATGCATAAATCAAACGGTATTTTAATAAAACACGTATACTAAAAGATCAATAATTAAATTATCTTTAAAATGGTGAAGGTTTTAGAAAAATACGCTTAATAGATTTTGCTTGATTCTCCGTTTTTTATCCGCGTTACACATAAGTTTACATATTGCACTACGTAATATGACAAACTAAAATACCTGTTTTAAGTTCTTAAAAAGATGCTCTAATTTAACATTTTTTTTTCAAATCACTAAAACTACCCGTTTAGACGTGATCTTCAGTATAAAAACATTAAAAGTCGGTTATAGTCGCCTTAACCAGAAGTGACAATTACTTCCAATACATTTTTGACATTTCCATCATAGTTGCCGCTGATAGAACGACACTTTGTCTATGCCTTCTGGTCTTGTGTATCTATATATTTTGTTGGCTATCCTAATTACCGCGGTTAATTAATTTTCTTCGTGACTTGTATTACGTTAGGTCGTGTTACTGAATAATTATGACCAATTTTTATCGCTTCTTTGGCCTTGTGATAATAATGATAGTGCTAGACTTTACTAGTTCCTAACTTAGTAGATAGTGGGCCAAGAGCGTGTCTCTATTGACAGATCGATTTTGTCTACACGGGATGTTTCTATGCCACTTAAAATTTTTCGCCTCAGCCGATTTCTAAGTACCAAACTGGGGAAAGAAAAGTTTTGAAGACCGTTACATAAAAAAACAAATAAATGTGGAACAAATCCTTGCTTAGCTTAGGTATCAATAAAAGTTGTTCTTACCTGACATCCAGTGTCCACATCAGCGTAGTACCCTGAGCCTCTGCCCAGACACGAGAACCTCGTCGGTGAGACCTTACGCTTCTGACCACTCTGCAACAAAGAAAGATTGACATTAGGAACAATTCGATGAGAAATGAAGTAGTATTTCTGATCATTAAAACGTGTAAGAGACGAGATGTGGGTTCGAACCCAGGCAGGCGCTTTAGTTTGTACCATTTATTTCATCACCACCGCTCTCAAAACGGTGAAGGAAAACATCGTGAGGAAACCCGTATGTCCTATACCCTAAAATCCGAAGACATGTTACATCCACCAATCCGCACTAGACCCGCGTGGTAGGTTACGGCCCACTCTCTCTTACAGAGAGGAGACCTGTGTCCCAGCAGTGGGAAGTTATAGGCTAATTATGTTTATGCTACACATGTAATAGCAAATACTTATGACAGAAATCTATCTTATTGTTCATTATTTATTTTGTCTCCAAGTAAGAGCGCTATGAAAATATTGTATTGACAGTAAGCTGCTAGCTAGATGATATGGCTAGAAAGGGGGTGACTTCAGAGATGACGGGAAGAACGGAAGAAGACAAGATGCAGCGCCGAGCCCTAATAAATTGGAATAAGAGCATCAGAAGAATGATGAGTAGCTACTAACTCTTCATTAATGACATTAATGTCCCTATTTGCATGGATTAAAAGTCTTCCACAGAAGATTGACTTTCATTATCCACTTATACGGTAAACAATTATCATTACATGATAATTATCACATCATCAACGTCCTTGCTAAAATGATTAATTTATGGTCGCAGTAAAACAACATTATTGCATATTCAAATTAATATAATGTGCTGTACACACGGCTATACAGGGTGTTAAAGTAATTGCGTGCCATAGCTTAGGGGTAGGTTCAGTATCGATAAAGGAAACTAGGAAAAATAAAAAATAAATCCAGAAAAATAATATTAAAAAAAATTATTAAAAAAAATTGCAAGGTCGACCTAATTTAGTTTGGAATCAGGTATTTACAAAGATTAAAAATCAACTTATTTACTCATGTTTTAAGTTGATTTGATTGCTATTTTAAGTTAGTAGGTACTAAATTAGGTTGACCTTGCAATTTTTCACCGGCTTCATAAGGTTCATAACTCATTTGTTGGGCTTGGTATAACCTTTTATAACAAGCTACCCACTTCTCTGCTAGATTTGCCTTTTAATGCGTTTAAAGCTAAAGTAAAATCCAACCTTTGTTCAAAGGCATACTATTCTATCAATGACTACTTAAGCGATAAAAATAGTTGGTCGCTGTGATTAACTCAAGACAATGTTTATGTTCTTTCTCCAGAATTAGCTTACCTACTGACAGGTTATATGAGTTTATAGAATGTTTAATTTATTTGACTTTAATATACAATTTATTTTATTTTTATTTATTGTTGACATGATCTACTCATTACAATGTTTTCGTATGAGTTGTATTGCAATATGTGATTAGCTAGCGACCTCGACAGTAGATTATATATTATTCTTGCCTAACTGTTGATCTATTTTTGTTGATTTATTTTTACTTCAATGGTCCTAGTTTATCATATCTAATTATGTGACTTCGAGTTACAGCTTTATTAGCTATATGTAAGCGGGCACGCCCTTTATGCCTGGAGGCTTTATAATTCGGGTATTAAGTTCTGTTTACCATTTTAGTTTTTATTTTTGCTTGAGTTTAGATTTCGATTTTTTTTTTGTTGGTACATTGGCGCGTGCTAGCTGTCATTATGGCATATATTTTATTGAATGTTTTGTGTTGAGTAATGTAAATTATTTGCATACTATTGTATAGAATCAAGTTTTTTTTTCTAACTGAACAGACAGCTGTGCTGCTGGGGAGTTTGTTGCGCCACTTCTTCTCTCCAGCAAAAGCACTAGGAAGTGGTGAAGGGCGGGCGTTTTTGGGGGACTGTCTTATGTAATTTTGACGTTCGAAAAGTGCTGATTCTCAGCCTAATTTGAATAAATGACTTTTTGAATTTTTATTTAATGTTTTTTTTTAATTATTTTCCTGTTTTTTTTTTTTTTTTCCTAGTTTGCTTTATCGATACTGAACCTACCCCTAAGCTATGGCACGCAATTACTTTAACACCCTGTATATTAAGCTATAAGTTTCCAGTATAAGCTGATTTCGCATTGTATAGGATTTCCGTACAATGCGATGTCAGCTTTAACTGGAATTGTATGGCTTGATGTGTAGCCGTGTACATGCAACGATAGTGGCATCATAGGCTGATGGAGATGGTCTTTTTCCAATCCAATGTTTTAGATACAAATAATAAGTAAAGCATATGCATGGTCTTTCAGGCCGGGGGTCGGAGCTGCCCGGATTCTGTTCCTCCTATACGTTTGAACGGTGTCACGTTAAAAAGAGTTCAGCAGTTTAAATATCTCGGGCATATCGTGACCTCTGACCTGAGGGACGATGCGGACATCGATAGGGAGCGGAGGGCGTTGTCTGTGAGGGCTAATATGATCGCCCGCAGGTTTGTTCGTTGTTCGGGGGTCGTCAAAATAACTCTTTTCAGAGCATTTTGTACGTCCCTGTACACAGCCAGCCTGTGAGTGTCATATACCCAGAAGCAGTACAACGCTCTCCGTGTTCAGTATAATAATGCGTTCAGGGTGTTGTTGGGGCTGCCCCGGCACTGCAGCGCGTCGGGGATGTTCGCCGACGCACGTGTCGACTGTTTCTACACGACGATGCGAAAGCGGTGCGCATCGCTGGGTGCAGGGTCCGGGCCACCTCCAACACCATCCTGAGTGTATTTGCGGACAGGTTTGATTGTCAGTACATTAACCATTGTTTTATGATTAATGTAATGACAAACAAACAAATGACTCAGAGGCAGGCGTATTTTTAAACATTTTAATTTTTTCATTTTAATTTATTGTTTTAAGATTTTAATTAAATTTAATTTTATAATTTTAAAGTTATTTATATTATCTTATTAATTATTTTTGTGTATATTGATTATGATTGGAATTATATTTTATTTTATTCAAATGTACAATGTCGTAAGATCTTTTTATGGATCGAAATAAATGATTTTTGAATTTGAATTTGAAAAGCTAAAAGTGCATATAACACACTTGTACCACACACACACACACAGAAATAATAGAGTCAAAATACCATAATAACAACGTATCAAAATATGTTATTGGAACATAAACAAAACGAGCTGACAGAAATCGTGAGATAGCAAATGG
This sequence comes from Conistra vaccinii, assembly GCA_948150665.1. Lineage (NCBI taxonomy): Eukaryota > Metazoa > Arthropoda > Insecta > Lepidoptera > Noctuidae > Conistra > Conistra vaccinii. The sequence goes on along the minus strand of OX411329.1, from coordinate 1,563,112 downwards.
ATGCATTAGTACAAAAACATCTTTGAATGTAGGTACTTAATTGAAGCGTCTGTTATTGCAGTAACACAACCAAAAATAGTCAAATTAAACACGCGTATCGAAACTTAGCTAACGTAATCATTTGATTACTGGGTCTCTAGTCTGAAGAACCCAAGGAGTCACGAAAACATGTGGTTAAGAACATATTAATATAGATAGAGATATGGGAGGAATAACAAAGCGGAAAAGGAAATATAGAAGAATATCTGTAGCAGTGGTGACCCAGTGGTAACGGCCCCGACTTACGAGTTGTAAGGTCGTGGGTTCGAATCCAAGCAGGCGTTTTACTTTGTGTAAATAATTTCATCACCACTGCTCTCAAAACGGTGAAGGAAAACATCGTGAGGAAACCGGCATGTCTTAGAACCAAAAATTCGAAGACATGTGACATCTACCAACCCGCACTGGGCCCGCATGGTAGATTACGGCCCACTCCCTCTCACAGAGAGGAGGCCTGTGTCCCAGCAGTAGGAACATTAATAGGCTGATGATGATGACCTGTACGAGAAATAGGTCTAAGAATCCAAAAATATGCATTTCTAGGACATGAAGGTAATACGATCATGAAATCAGAAACAGAAGGCTTATCGAACCCTTTTTGTTATTTTCATACGTAACAGTAAAGATGACAATTTGGCACGAAGTCGTATCATCACTAATGATTCGAATCGATGGGTCAGTGGGCAGTAATAGCTCTGCCTTTTAATTACGAAATGCATCGGTAATGTACGTAATGCAAATTATTGCGTAGCTTTTTAATTGGTATTATGAAAACGTTTATTTTATTTCATGATCGTTTACTAATGGGTGAGAGGTTTATGTTTTGGTTGTTATTTTAATTAAGTTTCAGATGCACGATCAAATCGATATATTTATTTACCACCCTTTCGTTTTGACTTTGCATCAAAAACAAAATGAATGTTACTCGGAATATGCATTTGAGGAATAATATTTATCTTTGAGCACTATGCGAAGTGATTGAAAAAAACAAAAATTGGTCATTATTTTTGAACCGTCAAAATTGACCGATTCTCAGGGTTAAAAAAATGGGAAATGACCTTGCTTACGCCCTTATTCGATTTGATCCTATCTTCCAGGGACACCCTGTATTCATAAGTTGAATTACAAGGACCAGATTTTATTCGCTCAAGAAGAAAATGAATGTGGTTCTTGCATAGATATTTCAAAAGTTTCAGTTTACTACGGGCTACTATTGCAGATTTTCAAGGAAATAAACTAATGCAATTACTTTCACTCAAAACGACACAAAAATTCAAAAGACCACAATCATAAACCAGCTATTTATGGCACTGTTTACTACTACAAAATACCCATAATATACAAAGTTCAAGTAATACATTAATAAAACAGTCACCTTCAAAAGCAAAGCCTGCAACGAGTCGTAATCTCCTCAAGTGGGCAAAAGTATATGTTTCCCAACGTTTCTGAATAAAGCCTGCATGTGCACATCTATTCAAGATGGCTCTAACAACTTTAGGTAATGCGTGGATAAAGAAACGAAACTATTTGTAAATAGTGAGAAACTTGCCTGTAAGCCCTGGCTTAGTTAACTAAATGTTAGGAAGGACGGTGCGTGACCTTTCACTTTAGGTCTGAAGCCTCCCAGATAATAGCTACTGAGAAATAGACCACCACTATTAAGAGCAATCTCAAAAGCTGATAATGACTGATGACACGCGAATAACTTCTTGTATTGTTGTCGGTCATAGGAATAATTTTAATAAAACATCAAGTTAGCCAAAACATACTGGTAATCGCAGTGTTGTTTGCGTGATTTGCGTTTTGAAATCGATACCAATAAAAATTATATTGTGTTAGTGACATTTAAACTCATACCTACCAACCAACTCCACAGCCCTATCCTTTCTGGAGATTCCCGTCCCTAACCCATATGAGCATGATAAGAAAACATCCAAAGTTTACTCCAATGCTATGCAAATAAGGAAAACCTGTTTTCAATTAATGTTAAAAGCCTCCCACGTCTTGGGATCTTCCGCTCTTTTCGGACACGACCACGGCATCGGCAGGCCAAAATCTTAAAGAAAGTTTGGCCGTAACTGGTCGGACGATCGGTCGTGTGGCCAGACATTTTTCTGCGACCAAGATTGCTGCCAAACGTGCGACAAGTCGTGGTCGAAGCCCCGAAGTGCGCCAGGTCCTTTAATCATTCTAACACCCCAAAATCTATTCTTTTGTCATCAACTTATTCATTCATTGAAACCATGCGTTGCAATTGCAACATCCCACTGACTTACTGACGCGCACTCATCATAAAGATGTCCTGATAAACTGCTATTGTCGTGTTTATAGCACCACTACCATTGTTCAAATCTACACGAATACCAACTTACATTTGCAGTCACAAGATATACACATTTCTATTGTGTTTCAAAGCAAACTTCACATAAAACGTTCAGGTTTTAATTTGGCGAGCTGCAAAGTTTTTTTGGTTAGATATCTGCAAGGCTTGCTTGGGAATTTTTTGTCTTATCCGTTGTATAGATTTCGTAAACTGTGTACATCTCCATTAACTTGCTTTGTTTAGTCCAGTTGTGCTCTAATTATTAAGTTTAGACAATACGTTTAGCTTCATTAGACTTGAAGATGAGAAGTGATCAACGAAGCCGGTGGTGTAGCGTGTTTTTTGTGATCTCCGCCGCGGTTGAGATCAATCTTTGTAATACATAAACAATAGGATCCAAAGTATTTTTACTTTATTTTATTATTATTTATGAAAGTAAAACATAGATAAGACGGTCAATTATAGTGTTATCTTCTTTGCGTCTGATACACAATTGCTGCACTCAAAAGTGCGCCATTCATTCTCTCAGCTCTTGGAAACACTAACCTATTCAACGAGCATACCTCCTCAGGTCTAGATAAGATCAAGATAGCTCAATAAAGCAATTCGTAATAGATCCAGTAACACGTTTTTTAACACAATGACTATCACTTACTCAAGTGGAAAGTGTTGGCAGGTTTGTTTCTCTGAGTATTATGCTGGCAAAAAGACTATCTTAATAATAAATTATGATAAAAAAAAATAATTAAGTACTCATTGATAGCTCGGATCTCAGGACCAAACTTGGATAGTTGTCTAATAAAAATATAATATGACAAAAAAGCAAAACAACGAAACTGTAAGTTCTGAAACTGACTTAAAGTATCGTTTTTTTTCGGTACCTAATATGCACAAAAACTTAAGTCATCATTTCTTCTCCCGTATCTTGTTTTAAGCTCTGTCAGTCAGTTTGGTTGGTAGCGAAGCTCACTACCCAAACGGCGCCTAGCGTTTTAATTTATTAACGTGATAATGTCACAATATGAAGTCTTTTTTAATGAACCCCAATCCCACTTAATCAAATTGATGTATTCACAAGTATAGTTTCTTTATTTAGAACGTAATGATACCTATAAAAACGATTCGTATCCGATCAAGATACGGACACAAGATTGGTAAGACAATAGTCTTATTGCCAGGTTACATAACGCCAGGAAGGGTCCGCGATTCGCACGTAACTGCAACCGCTCGTTGTGTGTAATTGCACAGTAAATTGCTACCAATTTGTGTAATAAGACATCTGAAGATTTGGATCGAGAGAAATGGAGAAGCATTGGATTGTTACAGACTTCCTATAAGCCACAATACTGAAATGTATACGACGGTACACCCTGACATACTAGCCCAGCTTCCTGCCGACTGGCTTATATTTTAACAACCGTATGTGCTTCTATTGTCCGAGCCAATTCAATGGCATGGGCCATTTTCACATACGAGATTTTCCCAAATAAATAAATCCAAGACCAATATTAAAAAATAACCCTATCCGATCCGAGATGGGTACCTGCAAAGGTACTGCAATAACATTACCAAAAAGTAATAAAAAATCTTATTCATATTGAAAATAAAAAGTTATTGCTATTTAAAATTCATATTTTTTGTACCAAAATTACCCCAAATCCTTTGTCAACAGGAGTCATAAATTATGACTTGGTAGACGGCCGCCCGCATCCCATGTAATACTCCAAAAAAAAATACCCCATGTGTGTGTAGGTATGTGCTAAAGTACCCCATTGAAAAAAAATGTGGCGAATTTTATTTTCTTTATTTCCTGAAAATTTTCACATAATCAGACTCTCAGTACGATACTTACTTTTAACAACCCTCACAAATCGGACAGGGTTATTTTTAAATATTTTATAGGTCAACAATAATTGTGGTTCATGGGAATTGATCTTAGATGTGTACCTACAAAATCCCCTCACATAATGGGTTCGTGTACCTACATGTTACGGTAGGGCCATATGTGACGATCTGGCATCACTTTGCATTAGATTAAACATGTGTGATCTCTCCATATAAGGAACTGCCGACAAGCAGAAGTTTTCGGCACTTTTATGAGTCAATAGCAATGATTAAACGGAGTATTGACGCACCTTTAGGAGCCATCCAAAGCGAACCATGGTTTTGTTCATTATTCGAGAAAATAAAAGTATAAATATCTGAAATATTTTTTATTTATTAATTTACTAGCTGTTGCCCACGACTTCGTCTGTGAGCCAGGATGAAAAGTAGCCTACGTCTTTCTCCAGGTCAAGGTCTACCTCTGTGCCAAATTTTATCAAAATCCGTTCAGCCGTTTTTGCGTGAAAGCGTAAGAAACAAACAAACTCACTTTCGCACTATAATGTTAGTTATGATTTTCCTCCTATTGTGCTCACGTGAGCTTACCTATATTAAACAGGACAGGAAATAAACATTACGAAATCATATACATTCGTTATTAACGTGAGTTTGACACGATATTTACTTAAAATAAAGCCTTATTTATTTTAACAACTTAACATAGCTCTCTCAATGTCAAAAGTCAGCTGATCATAGGCCTGCAACTGGTTGCTACAAATAATGGGTTTTGTGCAATATTTGTAATGTTGTGTTTAAGTTAATGTTCTGTTAAAAGTATATTTACATAAGATGCTATGTTGTAATCTGCTGTTTATTTTGTACACGCATTCAACATAATGTTTTCGTTTAAATCTACATTATAACACGGAAACTGCTTAGTATTCAACTTTTAACTAGGTTTCAGAAATTCGTAATTTACTCATTCATTCTCATTCTTGTTTTTATTGAGATAAGCTTTATATTTATAGCCTAGACTTCTAACAGAGTTCAAACATTTGTTTTGTGTCATTTGTCTGTCTAACTCTGTTTTTTATGTTTCACATTAGCGAGATTATACCGGAGGAGCTCGTGGCTAAGTACTCGTAATAACAAGCCGCACGGGTCGATCCATCAGGTTAAACTTCGCGTGCCGGGGTTGGTCAGTGGATGGGTGACCATCTTTACATACCGAGACTCCTCCGTGCCTCGGAAAGCACGTTAAGCCGCTGGTCCCGGCTGTAATTCGTGGATCTTTGACAGTCGTTACGAGTCGTCAGAAGCCCGAAAGTCTAACACCAGTCTTACCAAGGGGTATCATATTACCCAGTTACTGAGTTGTGGAGGTCAGATAGACAGTCGCTCCATGTAAAATACTGGTATTCAGCTGCATCCGGACTGGAAGCCGACCCTGAAGAAGATAGCGAGATTATCCCGTGATTATTTTATAACTTGCATCTGATTGGTCATAGTCATAATCATTTATTCATAAACAAGTAACTTGTATCTGAACTTACACACAAGATAACATAATTACAGTATATAGGTACTTACATTAAAATAAATTACATTTGAATTTTATAAATTACATCAATAATATTTAAATAATGTAATATTTTTGGTGCAGAATAAACATTTCTTTTTCCGTGACAAATTAAAGTCAGAAACTAATAGAATCTGACACAATTCCCCAGTTACCTTCTAAACTTACCTACTTTTTCAACAATTTGCAATTTGTACAGTGGTTTGCGAAACAAAAATCTACCTACAAATCAATCAATCAAAATATCAAGTCGAAATCTAACCAAACCATAGACAATAGAATGAAAATGGCGACTGACGGCACAAGTTTATGTTAACGTGCTCTTACATAAGCTGTGGGTCTGACTCAGCTTAGATTTATTACTAGGTTACCTAACTGAAGTAGCTACTTTACTGGGTGACCTCTGAATTTGGTCCTGAGAGTCACAGATGTTGAAAGCGTACGTACGGAGGTACAATTTTTTCTGTCATTATTATTTGGCGATTGCATAGTCGCAGTTTTCGTTTTATGCATTTGTTTTCGATGATTTATTGATCTTACAATGTAATACAAAATGCCAATCTTTCGAGCTTAAATGTCAATCTTTTTTTTTCGTCCGTAAAAGTATGAAAGCATTGAAAACGTCAGAGCGGATAGTCTTAGCTCAGCCTAAAACCTGTAAAAAGCGTTTGATTTGGTTTACCTGTTTGCATTACCGTCTGCGTGTCTAAAAGTGTCGTAACTGTCATATAAAGAAAACTAAGCTGTAAAATGGGCATATAAGAACGTTCATCCAAAAAGTTGGCAACGTAGCAAATAGCTGTCAAATATTTACCTCTTATGATTAATTTGGCAATATTATTGTATGGAAATAAGAAATATGGCTAACAAATGAACGAGAATTTTAATAATGAATTGCAATCATAACACTGAATTTGATGTTGTAACCGTTTTAGGTGTAAAAAAAGGCATTTGGAAAGTTTTCAGATACTTTTTTTACATCTAAAACTAAATATTCGGTGTTACGATATAATTATTGTATTTCATAATCAATATTTTAGTTCACTAGTTACCCATATTTCTTATTTCCATACAGTAATAATTCCAAAATAATATAGGTAGCGGGTAGGGAGATCATGAGGCGGGTAACGACTACACCTGCGATTGGACATAGTTCATTGTGACCACGACCGCTCTGTCAAGAGCGAAACAAAGAAGAAGAAGAGAGATTTGCGACGTTGCCCACTTTCTGTATACACTTAAAGCAAGTTTCGAAAAATGTCTTTAGAATATAAAGTAATCGACTGATACCCATGTTTGGGTACAGTACACCCCTACCTACATTATGAAACATGAAAAAGTTTAAAGCTCCCGAAAAGGATAACTTTTAAACTTACTACTGCTGATCGTCAATCCAAATAAGGATGTCTAAAGCCTTCTCTTACACGTAACCAGCTTACTACAGCCTACTTAGTAAGGTATACCTACTACAAATCAATCGGAAGAGAATAGCAATAATCCGCTCTGATTGAAGCTCACAACACAAGCATTGTAAGCTGAGCTTAACAAAAGAACTAATCAGGATTATCTGGATGTCACAGTAAGTGCTAAGTATCAACTTTCAAGGGGGTGTCCTTATATTTGGCAACACTGGCCTACTTTTAGTTCTTTGTGTTGTGAAGTCAAGTTGGCCATGTTCTTTTTTGCGCTCTTGTTTAGGGCGGAATTAAGTTGTAGACTTGTTAGTCTCAATAGAAAATTTGCTAGTTCCGTGCAAAACCTACTTATTTATTTAATATTGACCTGGAAATTATAAATCTTGGTTTCACCCTAGGTAAAAGGAAAACACGTCAGTTCACTAAAGCGCAGGCCACACCGCCAGCTTAGCGGGCGGAGCGAGCGAAGCGAACGAAGGAAACTATACAAACTACGCGAAATATTTAGCTCGCGGTGTGAACCGAAGTATGTAAAGAGGTGAAACGATGTTCGCCCGCCCGCCCGCTAGCTGGCGGTGTGGCCTGCGCTTTAGTAGGATGAACAAGGACATTCCTTCTTAGAAAATTAAATCGCCAGCAATGAGCTGACTGTAATCAGTTGTGTCTGTGTCAGACTGACATCATTGATACGCCAATCACCTTACACCTTATTTTTTTGGGTGGGAAATCATCAACACTTCTCCCGCTCTGGACGGAGTGGAAGGGCGTGTCAGACTCTTACTGAAAAACCCATCAGTGTTCCTTCAGTGGCCTTTACTTTGCCAGGGACTACGGTATCTCTTTCGGACTTTCCCGCAACCTTGGCAGGCATCGGACCCCGTCAGTTGTGCTCACATCTCTTTGAGGCGTGGAACATAACGCGCCGTCAACCCGCGTCTGGTCCTTATCGAACGGCGAGCTACCCATTGCTCTCCGACCGCAATCACCTTATACCTTACATACCTTTTGAAATTCCAGGCCCTTGTTCAATAGTCACACCGTTTGGCGTCTAGACATAGTAATAAATCAAGAATTACATTCTGACATTTTGAACTCTGTTCTGTACGCAATAGAGTGTATGAATGACAGTGTTTATTGACATTGCGTAGAAATGCGCATTAAAGTGAGTAATAAAGTATTTCTTAAATGATTCATTAGTCGATTGGTGCAGCTGCGTATCGAGTTCCTGGTCTCTGGTTTAGGCTTAGCAAAACTTGTAACTTTAAGCAATTTGGATGGAGACTTAGTGACCAGGCCGGTATTGAAATTAACCGGCTAACAATGGTTGAATAATTTCGAAAGAGTAGTATGTTCTTAACAATCCGAAAACAATAACTTTCGGTTCAGTGGTCTCAAATGACTTGACTGCATTAATGTGAAATGTTTTCGAGGAGTTATGCGCACTTCGTTCCATTCACACTTCGTCCCATTCGCACTTGTGGATTATTCCGATTTGACACCCTGCTTTGTCCCTTTAGGGTGACAGATCGGAGACAGATGATTATAAGCCACTAGTCTTTTATTTAATGTAATTTTCCTTATAATGTTACTTTTAAGAATTAGACCCAATTTCACCAAACACAAAAATTTGCTAACAGGTCATTAAACTCAGGTTACTGCTTTGATTGGCTCACTGACATGACACAAGCCAATCACAGCAGTTGACATGTGTGTTAACAGTCTGTTATATCTAACAGAGTATGGTGAAATTGAGTCTAAATATATTAAATTCTATGGGGGACAAACAGGAATAAAAAGTTTAATCTGTCCCTCTAAGGGGACAAAACAGGGTGACTGATCGGAATAAGTCGCACTTTGCGGTTGTTCCCATTCACAGTTAGTCCCATTCGCAGTTCGTCCCATGCAAGTAGTTTATAAGGGAAGAGGTGGGTTTATGGACCAAAGTGGGTTGGATTTATAAAACATCATCAGATATAGTTTACTTTCTTCAAAGGAAGAAGCTATGTAGGCATACCAGCTATCACTATAGTAATAAAATTTTATTATAATTACAACATTAATGCCTTTCTTAAGGTGTATAGTAGGCTCACTGACCTTGTGCATGTGGGCGGAGCTAAACGCCCTACTCTCCAATACGTAAAACGTGCAACGGTGGCGCACTACACTAAAACGACGATCAAAGACTAGACAAAGGCGCAGACATGCGCACGTATGTCGCATTTTTTGCCTAAGATTCCTAGTCCTAAAAGAAGGAATCGTAGGCAAATCTGAAATTGTACCCCGACTACCATATTTTGACCCGCATATTATTTTAAATACTTTGTTTGTTTTTTAAGAACATTCCTGGCAATAAATAAAATATCGGTGTGCGTGTGTTTGTAATTCTTCTTATGCTAAATGGCTTGACTGATTTAGATGTTTTTTTTTCAAAACTTTTTGTGTCACTTGGATGGTTCTTAGCTATAGTTGGACGCGCTGTTGGGAGGCGCTGTTGGGAGGCGCTGTTGTCGCATGACAACGTCTGCCTACCGGGTCTGCTATATAGTTGCAAAACTTCTGAAAAATTCTGAATAATTCCGGAATACTTCTGGGAAAGTTTCTTTAAATCAGAATTATTCAAAATGAATTTAATTAAGATTTTTTTTTGCTGAAAAATCGTATTTTGCATCGATCGTCGATCGTCGCCGCCGCTGCCCCTCTATGCGCCGCCGCGCCGGCGCCGGCCGCTGCGCTCCTCGAGTCGTGCGTGGAGGCAATGGCGGTGCGGGGTGCGGTAAGACGGGAGATGCTCCCCGGAGAAGTTTTCCCTCGACCCGCGAGAAAGATTCGTACCCCGCAATCGAATGTTTCCGCGGAATATTTCGCCTGAATAATTCAATGGGAATAAATGTGTTTGTTTGTGGTGTGGTGGGTGAGTTAATTATTGTTCAGTGGCACATACGTCAGTAAAATATAAATGTTTATTTTATTATAAATGGAATTGATTAAGTATATATGTTGATATTTTTATAGGTAGATAATTTTATTATGTTAGCCTGCGATTAACAGGATTTTAATTCTTTTGTTTTTAGGTCGGTACCTACTTATTTCGAAATCGAATGCTATTTTGGAACGAAGTTCCTTATCGCGCGTTGTGAAAGGGGGCTAGACGGAAAAAATTCTTACGAAAAGTTGTCACGACACTTTTTACCCGACACTTTTTGCGCGACGCAAAGGAGGGTAATGTGTTTATTACCATGGAATGGAATGGAATGGAATGGACGACTGGACTGGAATGGAATGGAATGGAGTGGTGTGGAGTGGAGTGGAGTGGAGTGGGGTGGAGTGGGGTGGAGGGTCGAAAATCGCTTGAACGTTTTTTTTAACCTGCTACCGTTAAGCAAGTTAAAAAAACAGGTGCAAGCGATTTTCGACCTTATTGACATTTAAAATTTAGTTTGTTTTTTCTCACATTCTCGTTAGCTAACATTGCTCCATTAAAATCCGGTGTTTGCATAAATGTCAATAAGGTCGAAAATCGCTTGAAGGTTGAAAAACATTTGCTTAACGATAGCAAGTTAACTTCGTTCCATCCGGGTGTCCCTTGACACCTCTCAAGTTTTTTTTATGTCAGTTGTGGAATAAAAAACCAGGCCTAGCATATTTGATTGGTTTTTTTTAAAAGGGTTAGGTAAGTAAGTACGAGTCGCATAGGTAGGTATTAATCATTACATATAGTGCGTTGCAAGTTGCAACTAAGAATGTGCCTGAGTCCGCGCCATCTTGTTTTTTGACAGTTGAAATATTCCCAAAGCTTCGGAATATTTCCGAATACTTCCGAAGTATTCAACGGGAATGATTCGGAATTTTTCCCGCCAGCATCTATAGTCTGCTAGTTATATTTTGGTGCCGATTCTCTTGTCACAAATGCCTCTAAACTAGACTAAAAATAGATTGCACTGAGTTATTAGTTTAGTGAAAATGGTAATTTTGCTATTCTGAGTTTGACGTTTTTCACCTAAAAATTTGGTGTATCCAACTAAATCTGACTATTTTTAAACGCGATTAAAAACGTGTAAGTCGTGTTGTGTTGTGTGTGTAAGTTGGCATGAACTAAAACCCCAACACTTCGACCTCAGTCCAAAAACAGTATTGTATTTTTTTTTCTTTTGCTTATATCTCGAAAATGGTGTGTCCTATCGCAAAAATAATGAAATTTTCGACCCCCTTTAGGAAACTTTTAAACCCCTATATCCCAACATGTTGGTAATAATTTTTCATATTTTCCATTCAAAAAGTGAAAAATTCCATAAAAAACACGTCGAGGTTGCCAACCCCTGCGCGCCTCCGGCTCTAAAAAAATTCACGGGGTAGAGCAAACAAGTACTACGTGGAGTCGTCACGCGATTGTCAAATTCGATTTTTGATGTGTCAAAATATTTTTTTCATTTAGAGATTTTTTTTTGTCAGAATGGCTTTAAGATTCTCATAGCCAAAAGTAAGGAATTTTAGTGATTGTAGTTAGTTTAGTTCGGTGTACAAGAGAATCGGCCTTTGACTGTAGAAATTTTTTGTAGGTATCATAGTTTTTTTTTTTAGGAAAAACTTCTTTAAGCGCGTTGAGTGATATTTGGTAGGGGCAGCCCCGGATCTAGAACGGAACGGATCTTTCGAGGCGGGGCAAAACCTATGGCCTGACCCCGAATCGTTTTTTTTTTAAATATACTAGTACGTGTCAGACATTTATTTTGATTAGCCTTATTCACTCTGCCTGAGATAAGTTGGATTTTTGCTTTAGGAGTTACTTTTTTAACTTTAGGCAGAAGGTTTTTCTTATCGCAAAATGGTGCGTCCTATCGCAAAAATAATGTGAATTTCGTCCCCCTTTATGAAATCCATAAACCCCTATAACTCAGCATATCATCATTATCATCATCATATCAGCCGAAAGACGCCCACTGCTGGACATAGGCCTCCCTCAAGCACCGCCACTACGACCGATCCTGTGCTTCCCGCATCCAGCGAATTCCTGCGGCCTTTACTAGGTCATCGGTCCATCTTGTGGGAGGCCTTCCAACGCTACGTCTTCCGGTACGTAGTCGCCACTCCAGAACCTTTCGGCCCCATCGGCCATCTGTTCTGCGAGCAATATGTCCTGCCCATTGCCACTTAAGTTTGGCAATTGTTCGGGCTATGTCGGTTACCTTGGTTCTCCTGCGGATCTCTTCATTTCTGATTCGATCACGTAGGGAAACTCCAAGCATAGCCCTCTCCATTGCTCTTTGGGTGACTTTTAGCCTTCTGATAAGACCCATTGTGAGCGACCACGTTTCACTGCCATAAGTCATCATTGGCAACACGCACTGGTCAAAGACTTTCGTCTTGAAACACTGTGGTATGTGGGACGAGAAGATATTGCATAGTTTCCCGAACGCTCCCAGCCGAGTCGGATTCGACGATTGACCTCTTTTTCGAAGTTGGACCTACCTAGCTGGACAGTTTGTCCTAGGTAAACATACTCGTCTACAACTTCGAGCGTAGCGTCACCGATCTTTATGAGGGCGGGTGTTACATGGGCATTTGACATGACCTTTGTCTTGTCCATGTTCATTTTAAGACCCACTCTTTTGGAGGCTCTACTGCGGTCATCGAGCATTATACTGAGGTCCTCCATGGTCTCAGCCATGATAACTATATCGTCGGCAAACCGAAGGTTAGTGATATACTCGCCATTGATGTTGATGCCTAGCCCTTTCCAGTCCAGTCGCAGTCAATTCCCGACGCCCGGGACGTCTCCTACGGCGGCGGCGGCTAGGGCTGGTAGGGCGCGGCCTTTGCCACTCCCTCGCGCACTCCGCCTCCTCTTTCGCGAGCATTACTGCTTCGCAGAAGGAGGTGACGGCTTGCCATGCCCTCTCGCTCCGCACCATGGCCTGGACCAGGGCCGGACGCGAGAGGTCACTGCCACCGAAGTTTGACAGCACTAAGATTGCAATGAGTTATTAACTTAGTAGTTTAGTGAAACCGGGAATTTTGTTATTCTGAATTTGACGATTTTCACCTAAAAATTTTGATTATTCAAACTAAATTTGACTATTTTTTTTTTACGCGATTAAAAAGGAATGGAATATAAAAATTAGTTGTCATGAACTAAACTTCACACCAACACTTCAGGTGCAAAAACAGTACTGTATCTTTTTTTTTATTTTGCTTATAACTCGAAAACGGTGCGTCCTATCGCAAAAATAATGAAAATTTCGACCCCCTTTAGGAAACCCTTAAACCCCTTTACCCCAACACAAAGGTAACAAATTTTCGTATTTTCCATACAAAAAGTTAAAAATTCCATACAAAACACGTCGACGCTGCCCCCCTGCGCGCCTCTGGACCTAAAAAAATTCACAGAGTAGAGCAAACAAGTACCACGTGGAGTCGCGAGTTCGCGACGCAACTTCGATTTTAGATGTGTCAAAGTTATTTTTTAATTTAGAGATATTTTTTTGCAGAATCTCAGATTCTCATAGCCAAAAGCAAGTAATTTTAGTGATAGTTTAGTTCGGTGCACAAGAGAATCGGCACCAATCAAGATTTATTTCTTAACCTTCTTACCTACGTAACTTAAGAAAATATTTGGTGCCGATTCTCTTGTACACCGAACTAAACTAACTAAACTACGACTAAAATTCCTTACTTTTGGCTATGAGAATCTAAAAGCTATTCTGCGGAAAAATATCTCTAAATTAAAAAATAATTTTGACACATCTAAAATTGAATTTGACAGTCACGTCGCGACCGACGTGGTACTTGTTTGCTCTACCCCGTGAATTTTTTTTGAGACAGAGGCGCGCGGGGGGGGCAGCCTTGACGTGTTTTGTATGGAATTTTAAACTTTTTGTATAGAAAATATGATTAAATATTACCTATGAGTAGGGGCATATGGGTTTACGGGTGGCAGAGGGGGTCGAAATTTCCATTATTTTTGCACTAGGACGCACCGTTTTCGAGATATAAGCAAAAAAAAAAAAAGATACAGTTTTTGCAGCTGAAGTGTGTGAAGTGTGTGTTCATGCCAACTAATTTTATTCCACTCCTTTTTAATCGCGTTTAAAAATAGACTGATTTAGTTGGATAATCTAAATTTTTAGGTGAAAAACGTCAAATTCAGAATAGCAAAATTGCCATTTTCACTAAACTAATAACTCAGTGCAATCTTAGTGCTGTCAAACTAAAATATAGTTAAGTTGTGTCACCTTAGTCTATTTCAGAATGGGAAATGCTCGTTTGACAGGACTAAACAAATTTTAGTGATTTAAAAAAAATTAACTTTAGAAACTTTAAGAGGTGCTTTAGACCATCAAACTGAATAACTTTTACTTTAACTTTGAAATCGCGAAAAAAAAAAACAGCTGTCCCATACAGTTTAGAACAGTAGGTATTAAACTTTACTATGGAACAACAGATTTTTTTTTTCGCGATATCAATGTATGTCCCAAAGTAAAAGTTATTCAGTTCGATGGTCTAAAACACCTCTTAAAGTTTCTAAAGTAAATTTTTTAACACCTTATATAGGTACACCTCTGCCTAACCTTTCGGGGAATACAGTCGTGATGTTATGTTATATTTTACATTTACATTTTTTTAGTTTATATTGTAAATTGTTAATTTGTATGTAATTGTCAATGTAAAAAAGTATTAATAATTGTACATCAAAGAACAACTCAACAATAAAGCGCCTACGCGCACAATCGATTTGAACTCTCTGCAGCAAGCTCGTCTATAAACGCACACTAATACAATAAGTTCATAAATATTCGCACTAACACATACGTATGCGCATACTCGGTCGATAGCCGGAGCGGACCAGCGAGCGACACAGCCATCCCGTCTCAATGCTCACGGGCGACTGCCGCCCGCGTCCCGCGCAGAGCCCCTCTGAACCTCTATCTCTAAATGGGGACATTTTGTTTAACAAATATTGATTGATTTACAAATGCAGTTTCAAATTTGTAGTACCTTTAATCAACAATTTTTCAGTGTAATTTTTTTTCCAATCGTCAAAGCCGTTTAGAAGTAGTTAGGAATATTAGCCAAAAATAGCGTTATGGTAAATATTTTTTTAAGGCAAAAGTATTAGTCATACGAAAAAACCCGGTTTCAGATATGTTGTAGATGAATCTATAGCAAACATATATTTTTTTCAAATCATTTAACTAAGCCGTTAAGGAGAAGATAGCTTTTTAAAGTGACCGTTTTACGGTACTAAACGAGACGTAGGCCCTTAAGATGACTCTCACCAAACCGATATTACGTCAACATCTAATGCCAGTGACAGAACAAGTTGCAACTCACATCATTGCGAACCCTTCACTACATGTTTCCATGTGTTTCCTCATATCCAACCTTTACTTAGGTGCTAATAACTTATTAATTCGTATGGGACATAACTATTTGAAGATCGTCGTGTTCTGTGGCTAATAGTAATGCCCAAAGATGGCGGAATAATTGTACTTAAAATTGTAATAAATGCGCGGATGACTACATTAATTGGTTGCCCTTTGTGTGCGAGAGAGGTACCCAGTTAGTGCAAGCGTCTAAACAATTTCATGTTTGCATTACTAATAAAGTCCCTTCCAAATAAAAGAGAGAGCGTGTCCTTTGGAAGCAAAGGACGCCAAAGGGAACACAACTTTCAATCAATCAAAACATAACAATTTAGAAGGATAACGTTACAGAAAAGCAGAGTCTGTAAGCTGGATTCAGGACATTTGTAATAAGAAAACTTATTCAGGTACAGTCAAGGGTCATAAATGGTGAAGCACCGGAGTGTTTATATTTGCCTGCACGCCAGGTCTGCGCCTATCTCTGTGTGTGTGATGTTTCAATGCAGACAATAACACGCACACAGTTTATCTACGAACGGGCGATGTTGGTTGGTCAGATGGATGTGTGGTTAACACTAAATAAAGTATACCTACTTATATTTGTTTTCCTATTTAAAAGCAATGCTTAAATTCAACATAATAGTTGAATGAAGCGATGGCAGGATCGCACGAGTAGGTCGGAATAATTGTGTGTGCATGAGAATGGCGAAGGTTCGAACCACAGTGCGAGCTCTCGACTCTTTTTGTTTTATTTTGTTTTCGTGTCATAGTTCAATTATTTGAATTTCATTAATTTACATTGACTGTAGGTTACGGAAGGTAGAAATAAAGGAAATAGATAAAATAGGTAATTTAATAAAATAAAAAACACAGTTTTTCATAGAAACATATATTTATGTTATTATTAGCTTTTAAAACAAACACGTATTAAGAACGATATAACAAACGTTGACAATAAATAAATTTATAATTTGTTTGTAAATAATTTTTGGTTGCTAATAATATTGGATGTTACCTATTGTTTATTGAGGTTATAGCTTAATTTATTCATTTTCTCAAGGAAAAGAAGATTGAAACTTAACCTCAATCCTGTAATCTTACAATTATTAACTAACTTATTTCTATTATGGCCAGTGGATCCCCTGAATTCCCCTGATAACATTTTATATTACTTACTTTTTTTTTTCTGATCGAGACATCTTTCATTTCGTGCTTCCAATCTTTGCACTATTAAACCCATACATTTTCTATAAGGTTTAGATCAGGGGATCGCGCTGGTCACGGAATAACTTTAACATCTAAATACGGACTAAACCCACACACGAAGTCTCGAACAATACTTACTGGCACCATGAATCGGACAATTATCTTGAACAAAATAATGTTCACCAATTTCATACACTGAATAAACATTGCGCACACTGTAGGTAGCATTATGTCGCTCAAAACCTCGACGTAGTTGGAGCTGTTGGGCCGCGTCGGTATAAATTCCAACTCACTCGGCCCTTGAGGACTAATCCACCCCCACATATTCACACTTATTCTTCCTGACTCCGTATTATTTATAATGTTATTGTCAGACCTCCGTGTATTGTCTCTGCGCCACAAATGAAGTCTTCCTTTTAGACACGATTTGAAAGTCTTCTCGTCAGTAAATATAGTAGTCTCCCAATCAAAGTCTAAATATTCCCGGGCAAAACGTAACCGTTCATCCTTATGCCTTTGCGTTAAAAAGTTGCGAATTCTTCAGCAAATCTTCTTGTTGGTATAACACCATTCGTTTAAGATTCACCACCCATAAAGCGTCGCTGAGTCACTTACACGGCTCTTCAGACTTCCCTCTTCCTCAAATCTTTTCACCCAACGTCTCACAGTGTTTCTCTTTATTACTCATTTTGAAGCACCACTTAAGAGATTAACAAATAGAATAAATCACAACAAAATAACTTACACATAAGTAAACCGCTTTCATTGGATATTTCAGATAAAAATTAAACCCATTGATATGCAAGGCTACAATATTCGCCCTGGCTTCATCATTTATATTTAATTGCATTTTGAAAGAAATCTTTAAACTAAAAACACTAATAGCAATAACACAAACGTCCGTAACTAAGTTCACCATATAACAACGTCATACGAATTAATTACAGCCAGTACATACATTTTGTTTCAAATATACCCTCAATTTTGATGTTATTTATGTTGACTAGTTTAAAATTTTGTATTAATGATACTTACTCATTCCTCGACATTCGCTGTCTTCTTCTAATTGCTATAATCAGAAAAAGACAACGGGGCGTGATAAGCCTACGAACTAAGGAAAACTGTTACCTATATACCGCGCTCTTTCTATTTGGTTCATGATGAGAGAGTGCAATACGGGTGTGTATGTGTATGTGTGGAATGCCTTATTAGAAGAAGGTCTCAAGTGCGACGAGTTACGATGCGATAACTTTGTAAAACTGGTAATGCACTAATGACCCATACTGTACTATAGTTTATAATATATTAACATCGACGAAATTAATTGTTAAACAAATTGGCTATCAACTTTAATTAGCTGTGCCTATATTCAAATCACAACTATCATTCTTGAATAGTTGTATGAAATGGCTAATTGGCTATATCACGCACTTCAAATTGACGTAGGGAGTTCAGTTGCTTAACAATAAATTTCCCTGCCTGTAGGTACACGTTAATTAAGCACAAACACAAGTTACTTAGATTACCTAATAGGTACTTCAATCGAATGTGTGAAAGGAAATTGTCCAAATTCGGCTTCGTGTGGACACGATGCTCGAAAAGAAACAAATTAATCAAAAATCAAGTTTCGTTTTTAAACCCTTATTCATTCTATACTTTTGTATCAACTTGCACCCATGAATAGTGTATTTAATAAGTACTGAAATTGTTTAATTCGACATATTGACATTACTCGACCTTCATTTTCATTCGTTTTCATAGGTTTTCATTTTTTCATTAATTCACAGTGATGCCAACGTAGCAACGATTAATTGTATAGATTAAAATAATTATTTACAAATTGATATAATTAATATTATTTTTGAAGTTCAACTACTTCCTCCTCATTCATGTTAGAGTCTGGAGTTTACAGTCAATAAAAGATGTTATTTGTAATCACTTACATTATTTCAAACATTTTTTATCCATATATTTGGTAAACGAAAGTATTTTAAAGTATCGAGTTGGTCAAGGAGTTTCACTTATAACATTTATTAAATCGATTATTTAAAAAAAAGTTTATGTAATGTCAGAATTGTCATTTCAAGTCACTTTATTTCTTGGCATCGTTAATATTGTTTTCCTCGTTTTACTGTGATATTTTTTCAAGTATTGGTTTGGTTTTGGGTACTCATACAACTTCTCACGTTGACTCGGCACGCCTATGAACTCCGACACCAATCCCACCGTTGACCCCAGCTTAACTCCGGATATCGAACTCGCCGAAACTTGAATCGTAAGGATACGAACGAAGCAATTTCGCTTCAACTCCTGCATGTGGTGGAAACTGTGTTACAGATCCTATGTGCGAATTGTGGTACTGATATCAAGCAAAGGAAAAAGCATACCCTCGATCTTGTGGAAATGGAATCTGTTATAGTGTCTATTAAAGTGGTACATGTCAACGAAAACACGAAAATGTTACATGGAAACATTAAGCATTTCTACAATGTGAACGAGATTTATTTGTTTTCTCTAGGTCATGTTTACTGTGACCTTTCTCAACAGGTCTTGGATATTATATTTTAAATGTTGGTAAAAGAAAGAGCCGCCTAATTGATCTCAATGCATGGAAATGAAAATAACAGTCAGGGATGAAATTCAATCAAACAGTGTTGCTCCAACTGCATAGTAGGGGGAAGTGGGTTGCTGTGTTCATGTACGGACTATAATTTGGTTTTTAAGCTCTACAGGGTACCAAGATAATATATATACATCTGCCCAGTTCCTAGACAATATATTATTAACTTATGAGTCAGAATAATAACAAAATGTATAAATAAAAATGTGTTTTATTCCAAACAACAAGTACCCAAAACAAGACTTAGAAGCATCGCGATACAATCTTATTACAATATTCTCTTTCCTACTGGTATTAGCTATGAAACCTGTATTATATTTATACTTAAAGTACCTGTCCACACCGAGCCAAATTCCCATACAGCGTGGACAAAGTCCTTTCGCACTCACAATACTACTACTCAACTCTATCTTCCGACAGCGTGTGCCAAAGTTTGATGTTTTTGATAACATATCGACACTTCTAGCAAAACCTCAGGATTGCATGGCAACGAGTTATTGTATGAGGAAGCAAATGATATGCATGTGAGACCGGCTCAAGGAATTTGTCGATTATGTACTGAGGGCTTAGTGCGAGTTTCATTTTACCTTCTCGATCAAACGCATCGACCACGTTTGGCGCTCCGATTGGTAGCCGGCCGGCCTTCACCGGTGAAGGACCAATCGGAACGCCAAACACGCTCGATGCGTATGATCGAGAAGGTAAAATGAAACTCGCACTAAACCCTCTGCTGTCATTATAGTCACTTGCCTATAGGCTTTAAGTGTACGAACCAGCGATATATTTGAAAACGGAATAGAAATTGGTAATATGTTTTTCTCTATGAAACTGCAAACACCTAACAAACAAGGCCGCCCATTGTATATATTTTATTGTATTACTTTTTCTTTTTGTAATGTTTTATCTGGTGTACAATAAAGTATATATAAATAAATATAAATAAATAAATAAACAATCCCCTTATTTACGAAAGTTATGGCTTCAATTCGCTTTATGAGAAATTTCTTAGTACATTAGGTACACTTACAAGAAACTGACAGAGCTCTCAATGCAGTAGATAACAGTAACAGGTGTGGTCAGTCGTTGGCAGTCGCTATACGGAAATTAATTACGAATGCATTCCGTTTAAGCTTTTAGAAAACCGGCTATGAAAAATGACTACTATTAAGAAAACCTCATAATAATAAATCAATAATCCAAAAACTAATAGCTGCATTAATAAGCAATTAATAACACAAATTGTAGGTACACACGGTTACACATCAAGTTATACATTTCCAGTTTATGGTGATCTCGCATTGTAAACGATTTCCGTACAATGCGAGGTCAGCTTAAACTGGATATGTTTAGCCGTGCGTACGTCTAAACGCATCCTTGAACCTGACATGGGTAGGGACAGTCAGATGTCAGACGCTAACAAGTTGCATCCATCAACATGCAATTATCGCGTCACTTTAAGCACGTTTGAAGTTTTTAATGTAATATTAAAAATATTATAATTATTGTTTATCCAAAACATTGTAGTCTGTGTTTGCGTCTGCGTTCGTATTGTGTTCTTAGACAGGTTTCAAAAGTCTAGAAACAAACCTGATACTTTAGTTTTTTTTTCTTTCTAATTTTTTTGATAATTATCTAGCTCTTTTTGAGTCTTTCATGTACACAGGTTTTTATAATACCTAAGGATGTTGCAAGAGCAATATGCACTATGTCCATAAATACTATCAAATTATTTACACATAATAGACTTAAACATTGTATGCAGGGTCATAATAAATTAGCTAGCGAAACTCTGCAGACGTAATGGTATCTATATTTAAACACAATAAAATAAAATATATAGCGTGCGGCAGAATATAAATGCTAGCATGGCAACCCAAGTGCTTACCCGGCCGCCCGTCTGAGGGCGCCCGCGCAAGCTCCAGTACGTTTGTAATCGTCAGTACACTAGGTCAAGTTAAGTAAGCTACCCTCCAGCGAGCGTATGTGCGCGCTCTTTAACTCTAAAGTTGTGTCCTGTCAGATTGTAATTTGTGTGATCGTGAATTCGTGATCTATGTGATTATAGTGTGATTCCTAAGCACCTGCGTTTCTCTTACACTCGTTCCCCGGCTATAAGTGGCTGCCCAACGTGTAAATCTAAAGAAAAATGCCGAAGCTACGATCGGAAGATGTCGCAGAAGACGCCGGCGCCTCCATGAATATAACTATGTCACAAGAAACTCTCGCGAGTTTTATCACATCAATCCAGCAAACCCAAAGTGAGTTTTGTCAACAATTAATACGAGAAGTACGATCGTCAACACCTCATGTTAACGTGTCTGAGGCCCAGCAGGGATCGGGCTTTGCATTTGGCGCGAACGGAAATTTCGCAAAATGCTCGACGCGTTATGGTGGTCGTGCGGACGAGTCCTTGGAAAACTTTGTAGACGCGATTGTTACCTATAAGGATTGCGTCAATGTTTCCGACGAAAATGCTCTTCGTGGTTTCTCAATGTTGTTAGAGGGGCCGGCTGCAGTGTGGTGGCAAGGTGTGAAAAGGTCGACGAGTACGTGGTCGGAGGCCCTTACTAGAATAAAAGGGGCTTTCAGCGAGCATGACCCACCACACCGACTCTACAGGAAATTGTTCAGACGCGCGGACACACGGACTTATTTATCGCCAAGGTACGTGCTATATTAGCAAAATTTCCAGAAGACGACCATTCAGAAAAAGTCCAGTTAAATATGGCATACGGTTTGCTTAGCCCGCGCTTTAGAAAACGCGTGACGAGAGAATGCGTAAATAGTTTCGAGGAGCTACTTCATAAGTGTCGCCTAGTAGAAGATTCCCTAAAGGAAACAGGAAAAGGGCAGGCATCGCTATCGAAGTTTCAGCAGTCTCAGGCGCAATCGAGCAATTGTGCAGCATCGTCGTCACAGCGGGATGTACCTACAGTCACCGACGCGTCGAGTACCGGCCGCTCCGCAAACGCCGAGACAGCCGCCAGCGCAGCTCAGGAAAAGAAGCCGTTCTGCGCGTACTGCAAGCGACTCGGTCACCGGAAGGAAAGTTGCGAGAAGCTTATGCGTAATAGTGATAAGTCCGATAAGTGTGATAGCAATGACCGTAGTAAAATCAAGTCGGAAAGTGATATAAAGTGTTACGGATGTGGTGCCGCGAACGTTATCAAATCTAAGTGTAAAAACTGTTCGACGGGTGATCAGCAGTCAGCGTTTTATTCCGTCACGACTCACGACGGGAAATTTGGTTCGTCTGTTAACAATAACAAGACGGCCGCATCGCTGCGAAATTTGAGAGCGGCGGGGTTCGCGCGCTCGCGCAAGCATCAGCGCAGCCTGGCCGGCTCGACTTCCGCTGCCACCCAAGTCGCCGCGCAGCCGTTGGTAAGCCCGTCACCGTCAAAGCAAGTGTCGGCTCAAGGTAACGCTACGTATGTCGTAGAGGGTCTTAGTAACACTTTTGTTTATAACAATAATGTTGATAACGTAAATAATTGTTCGGCGGACTCAAACGTTAATAATTGTTTAGTCTTAGATGATCATGTTCGTAATGTAAACATTTCCGTGCCTTATTCTAAGGATAAATGTTTTGGTTATGATAATGTTGTTAATGTAAATAGTAATAAGTCTGCGTCTAGTTGTTATAATAATTGTAACTCTTATAACAGTTGTGAGTATATCGAAAAAGCAAACGATATTGTACCTTTTCGTCGCCCTGTGTTAGATATAAGCGTTTTAGGCCATTGTGGTACTGCTTTGGTAGATTCTGCAGCAAAAAGCTGTATTGCCGGTCACACGCTCTACGCTCTCCTACTCAGATTAGGACATCAGTTAATGCCGTCAACGCAAATTGTTAGGTTGGCGGATGGTGTTAGTAGGGAAATGAATGTACTAACCACAGAGGTACAGGTGACACTCAAACACAAGACTAGACTCATCAAGTTTTTAGTTTTTCCCGAAGCGGATAATAATGAAAGCCTGTTAGGCATAGATTTCCTTTCGATATTTAATCTCGTCTTTAACTTTGGCAATAACAGCTGGCACTTTGCCGAAAATTGTGATCAAAAGTTTGATACCCAATTTGAGAGGGAGTTATGGTCACCTATATCTTTGTTTGCCGCTGTAGAGGTGCTACGCAATGACGAGGCGACTCCGCTTAACGATAGTCAACGCGAGGTACATGTGCAACTCCCTGTAGAGCATCAAGATATCTTTAAGCCAGGGGGAGGCCCAACTATTTCTGCCGGACACATTATTGATACCGGCAATCACCTCCCCATTGCTGTTCCGCCTTATAGTTTGACGCCTGCTAAGAAAGTGGTCATGCGGGCAGAATTGTATAAGAAAAAGGATAAGGTGCGTTCTTGTGTCTACTATTGGAAACTCAATGCGGTAAATAAGACCGACGTCTATCCGAAGCCATTGATAGACGAGCCTGTCCAGTCAACACAAAAGCATTCCTCTATCAGTACACCTCCTTGTCCAGTAGTTTCGAAACGTCAGAGAGGGCGTCCACGAAAACATGTTTGTCCAGTTTGTTCAGCTACCTTTAAGCGAGTTCATGAGCGAGGACGTTCTCTAGAACTCGAGGGGGAGTGTATAGCGTGCGGCAGAATATAAATGCTAGCATGGCAACCCAAGTGCTTACCCGGCCGCCCGTCTGAGGGCGCCCGCGCAAGCTCCAGTACGTTTGTAATCGTCAGTACACTAGGTCAAGTTAAGTAAGCTACCCTCCAGCGAGCGTATGTGCGCGCTCTTTAACTCTAAAGTTGTGTCCTGTCAGATTGTAATTTGTGTGATCGTGAATTCGTGATCTATGTGATTATAGTGTGATTCCTAAGCACCTGCGTTTCTCTTACACCCGTTCCCCGGCTATAAATATATTTATTTTTTGGGTCATCCACCGCAGTGATGTCATTTGAAATATCAGTTTAAAAAATCTTTCTTTCTGGGTAAACTTCATAGATGTGATGGATTTCGATATCTAAACACGATAAAACCAAAAAAAATAGATTTTCTCAATTCATACTTCAAGTAGGTAACCTAACCTAACCTAACATCACCACAAGCGGTTGTTAACCCCAAAAAAAAACCATCGAATCTTTTTTATTTTATCATGTTTATATATCGGTCGATACCCATCATGTCGGCGGAGTTTCGTACGCTAATTTATTGTGACCCTGTATTCATCGACAACTGCTATAAAACTTTTTATACCAAAACTCTCAAGACTAAACAGCCAATTAATCAGCAGCAATAAATTCACAGAAAAGGCAACGACAATTTTTTGCTAAGTCTCTGTGAATCACTTCATTATTATGACTGTATGACATAAGATGGTTGTCAGAATGGGCCATTACTTACCACGCTGGTCACCGAATATAGACATCAAGGAGTCAGGCGGACAACCGGACAGTAGGACATGCCAAGGACGATACGGTTTAGGAAAGGTTTAGGCATCATGTGACGGACAGTGGGATTTCATAATGGGACCAGCATTGCCGAAATCTGACAGGCTTATCATAAAAACTATGAATTATAACTCTTTGTTGAAGTTTGAGAACAGCCCGTTTTTTTTTGTGAGATCAAGAAATGTATTCATGGTGTCAACCTCCCATGTTTCAAAAGAAGAATTTTTAGTTTTTGTTTGGACCAAATAAAAAGTCTTTCAAAATATCAATTTTTTTTTTATATCGTTATCCTAAAAATAAACTCAGGAATATGTGCAATCAATTTGATTAGTACTTTTTTGTGGGTTTAAAGATTCTGTTCTTTGTCTAATGTCCACAGAAACTTATTTACGTGCGAAATATCCAAAATCATATGACTGATTCCTTACAAGACGACTTATTTGGTGAGGTCACTCAATATGTCATAACTTCATAAGTCACAATCTTCAACATGAAATATGCAAACATTGTGTTTCTGATGTAAATGTATGCAACTCATTAATTACCTAGTAGTAAGTTTTATTGCTATGGTACAGTGTTGGTATATTAACGATATATTATTCTTTGATGGACCCATTGATGTAGGTTCCTGCCTTATGTTCTAAGATCAAAACATCCCAGAAGTCTGGGAAAAGAATTTGCTAAGAATAAAGATGGCCGAAAGTAGGCAGTTGTCAATTCATGGCCGGTAGAAATATCTTGCGAATCAACAAAAAAGTATGACATGAGATGGCCGGAGTAGATTGTTGCTGAGTTTTTATAATTCAAGGCGATATTAATCAAGTTAGATATATGTGTACAAATAAGAAACACGGTCCACGACGCTACTCACTATAATATTTTTGGTTCACATGAATTGTTCCAAATAACTTTTTTTTCAAATCGAAATAACAATTTTTTTAATAGGTCAACTTTTTTATACATATTATTAGATAAACATTACATTTTGAAAATATTATTATAACAAGAGCTTCTTTGAACCAAAAGTTTAGGAAACTGGTGTGAACTCCGGCTTACTCGTATAATGTTATAATGGAACATAGTTTTTGTTTAAGTCCAGTGTTCTCCATAGCCCAGTTGGTAGTTGGACGATGGAAACAAGTAATTTTCCCCATAGACCAATTGGTCAAATTTCAATTGGTCCACGGAGCACCGAGCACCTACACAAAGTAAAGCGCCTGCTTGGGTTCGAACCTACGACTACTCGTAAGTCGGGGCCGTTACCACTGGGCCACCACTGCACGTGCCGATAGTAACTGATATAAACTAAACTCTGGAGCGGTGTTTATATTCTATTGGTTAATATTGGTACCTCTTCGCTGCTCCAGTGCTCTGCTCCTCTCTTCTCCGCTCCAGTGGACAGGCAGCCTTACAAATTCAAATCACGATTTCACTAATGAATACCCAGAATGTCACAGCACTAGTATTTCAATCGTGTTTCGAACACAACGGGACTTACTAACGCATTATTAACTGAAGTCTGTTTTTAAATCTCTCTATTAGTGATTGTTACTATGTTTTTTACACGACTGCCCAAAACGGAGTGTAATGTTTTTCAATTTGTGGTTTGACATTTGCACCTGTCAAATTAATGTACGAGATTAAAAACAGACTTTAGTTTGTATTTGTTTTGGTTGCGTGTGAAATACTAGTGTTGTGACATTCTGTCTACTCATTCATGATTTGATTTCGACTACGACTAGTAGTACTCAATAAAGTTAGAGTAAGATTGCCTACATCTATAGGTACTTCTATTATACAGAGGTAAAATTTGTGAATTTGTATTTATGGGGTAATCTTCGAAATTACTGATCCGATTCCGAAAATTCTTTCACAAATGGGAAGCTACAGTATTGCCGAATGTCATCTTATATATAAAATCAATGTTTGTTTGTTCGTATTTTGTGCGCTGCCATACCGTTCATCCGTTTGCGATAAAAATTTATCAACATATTGCTTGCACTTGCGCGAAGGTTACTTAAGAAATGCATAGTACTCTTTCAAATTTCAAAAGAAATTTTCACAATTATTTCTTCTGCGGCAGTAACGCCTGTCGTAACAACTACTGACGAACAATATAAATAAAAGAGCCACTTATAAACGCGCCAAAAAAAATCTAAATATCTCCTAAACCACAAAAGTGAACATGAAGTAAAAAACTAATAAATACACCTGAATGTTGCTTTTTACTATAGGAAGCTATCTCGCGTGTTCATGATAAGTTTGTGGCTTTTGCACGACTCATAATGCGAAGCATTAGAGTGTGCTCTACGATCGAAATTTTTTTTTGCCCCATTTCTGCAACTGCTTTTATTGTTACACTCCTGCTAGTACACAGAACCTACTTAATTTATATACCATTGTATAGATGATTAAATGGAGATTAATACTGTATTTTTTAACAATTGATTTAATGCAGCAGAAATGGAAAAAGCATCAAAATAGTTGAAAAAAAAATCCTGTCCGTCATTTTATGAACCCTGAAAACATTAGTAGCTTGCGATAAAATCAATTATGTGAGTCAATTTTTTTTTTATACATTCGTTTCGCCATAGAAGGAAACCCTATTGAAAATGGCTCTTTTATTCAAAGTAGTTTAATTATAATGAATAAAATACTAACTAAAATATAATATCTATAACTAAATATTTCCAACCTTTGATTAGACGTCCGTAAGTTGCCTAGCAACCGCCAAGTAAATATTTTTGTAAATAGTCTTTGAAATTACGTAAGGATTGCGAGATTAGAAATTTACCCATATTGATGGGTAAAAACGCAGTCAAAACATACTTCATGAAAAGTGATAAATTGTTCATTTTTGTTAGAAACTATGTTCTGAATTTCTTTTTCGTTTATGAATGAGTGTTATGAGGCGTGCACTTTTGGATTTTCCAAACTATTTTTATATTGCTCGTAAGTAGCAGGAAATATTTTTATGTTACACGTGGACGAAGCCGCGGTCTGAAGCTAAGTATGTATTACATAGTTGAGAGATAGTGTTTGCATATCAGTGACCAATCGTTGTAATTTACGAGGTCGGTAATAAGACAGTTTCCCTCGATTGTTTCAGCGGCGTCTTACGAGTTCTTACAGATTAGTGCACTTTACTAACCTACACGTGCATTCACTTTCCATCCAGATTAACATTTTCAATCTGAGATCAGCAAGTAGGTAACAGAATGTGATGTAATTTAAAGCAGTATCTATGTTAAAACAGTATCTATGTCATATATAATTATGATTAAATCCTTACTAAAGACTGGGGGGTTCATTTATAAACGTTGATTAATGTTAAGTGACGTTCAGACGTCAAAAATGTATGGTTAAACAGTAAACGTTTATAAATAAACCCGTGGATGTCTACAGAAGCTGCTAAAATTGTCTGAATGACGCTCTTTAGGTAATTACTGATTTATAAAAATCATGATGAACCTGAATTCTTAATTGCAGACTATAAGTACCTATCCTTAAATAGCCAGACTCAGACATATTAATCGGAACAGAAAATTAACCTAATACTACGTTTTAATTGCGTACTCCGAATAATTTACAACAAATAGGCAATAAAAAGAGAGGGGTGGTGGCCCAGTGGTAACGGCCCCGACTTACGAGTTGTAGGTCGTGGGTTTGAACCCGAGCAGGCGCTTTACTTTGTGTAAATAATTTCATCACCACTGCTCTCAAAACGGTGAAGGAAAACATCGTGAGGTAACTGGCATGTCTTAGGGTCGGGCCACACCTGCCGAACGTTCCGCGACGTAACGTTCGGTTGACTACGCTCCTA
Organism: Conistra vaccinii; assembly: GCA_948150665.1. Taxonomy (NCBI): domain Eukaryota; kingdom Metazoa; phylum Arthropoda; class Insecta; order Lepidoptera; family Noctuidae; genus Conistra; species Conistra vaccinii. The sequence goes on along the minus strand of OX411329.1, from coordinate 1,534,512 downwards.
ATGTTTTTCAAGTTACCTATGACACATCAACCGAACGTTACGTCCATAGAAATATGACGCGACGGAGCGTTCCGCCGCGGAACGTTCGGCAGGTGTGGCGCTAGGCTTAGAACCAAAAATTCGAAGACATGTGACGTCTACCAACCCGCACTGGGCCCGCGTGGTGGATTACAGCCCATTACTCCCTCTCACAGAGAGGAGGCCTGTATTCCAGCAGTGGGAACATTAATAGACTGATTATGTTTAATAACCAACGAAAAATTTCACGGCAGAATCATGTACTGAATCCATAATACGGTTGTGCGTCTAAGCCATCTTGTATGTATGTAGACAAGGTCGTCAATTTTCATCAACAGGTTTCCAACAAAAATATTGTTAGACATTCTAGTGACAACGTGTACCATGTATGTCTAGATTTTTTGTATCCAATTCAGTGTGGGGTAAAACTAGTTTATATATTTAATGTTTTATAGTGGTAATAATTTAAGGCCGTTAATTAAAGTAATGTTGTGCAATAATCTAGAAAAGGAGTCAACGATTGTCACTTGCTTAGACCCTAATCTTTGATACCAATCTTAAAATTAATTGCGTTTTGAAACACTGACTCTCGTCCTGAGTAATTCATCAACTCGTCCACGTCCTACATGCGTACGGCCCATTTAGGCGATTCACACACGGCACCGCGCTCCGCCGCGGAGGACGGTTTTGGCAAAGGGATTAGCACCGCTCGACCGCGCGGTCGGGCGCTGTACGTGTGTTAGGCATCAACGGATTTATTAGAGGCCAATGCGACATGAGATCCGCTTCACCGCCTGCCGCGGCGGTGCGCGGTGCCGTGTGTAAACCGCCTTAGGAGGACTTGCAGAAAATCTAAATAAATATTATTTTCATTCTGCAACTCGTCCCACGTTACTATCAAAAGGAGAAAAGGTACAATCAGTAGCAAAAGTGTTAATGTGGAAATGAATAAAAAAAGTCAACTATCCTAATTGTTTTTCCTCACTTTGAAGGGTTCGTAATAAATAAAATCTAAGATATTAATATACTAAATTATTTAAATAATATACGATAGCAATTATTCCACATGGAATGTTAATATTTACAAGACTTGTCCCACATTAATAAAAATAATTATAAATGTACTCACATAATTAAATTATGTATGTATGTGCATTCACAATTTATGAAATAGGACTGGTGGGTTTTATAATTAATTCGTAATTTATGGCAGCTTGAGGGAAGATGACTACCTAATAAGTTAATAACTGTCATCATAAGATTCCTGGCTGACTATTACATAAATTTGTGTCAGCTAACATTTCCGTGTGAATTAACTTGTGTGTGGTTAGTTTAATTTGAACTCTTGCCGCCATTTTGGCACCAACACACGGCAAGGAGATATATCCCTACTTCAGGTTTGCGTACTTGCGTATCAAAAGACAAAAAGCCGCAGAGGATGTTTTGTCATAATTATAGAAGTAGGTTAAACATCCAAAATAAAAATGAAAAATATATTTCACGTCGCTTATAAATAGAAGATAAGCATACTTGAAACTTATATTTATTTTGATGTGTAATAGAAACACAAACATGCATATCTCGTCTCCATTTCGACAGTGGAGGATAAACCATTTTTCCTTATTTGAATCACTTACAAACAGATAAAAGTTCCCACGATAGTTTGTCATGGTTCTGTAAAAGTGACATTTAAGTTAATGACCAAATACCATAGAGCCTCACAAAAATACTTTTAATTTAATTGTTTCATGATAAAAATTAGTTTAGTCTCCAATTTTCTCTGTGAATGGAAACTGTACCGTACCAACTTTATAAGAGCGACTATTTGAAAAAATCACAAAGCATCTTATTATTTCTCCTGCTATTGTACTGTTGATATATGAGTATCTTTGAATATCTTAAGTTCTTCTAATAGTTCTTGTACATTGATAAGTTTTCTGTTTATCCTATCATTGTTAGAATATTATTTTTACTATAGGTGCTTACACCCTAAAAGTATGTTGTAAAATTACTTTTTACATTTTGACCAACTTTATTTGTTAACCACCTACAAAAACAATAAACAATATTCTATTTTATATAAATTATATACTAATAATAGAATTAATTATATAGCATTAAATATATTATTATCTTATTCGATTATTTTTATCAATTTTAAAGGACGCCAAGCTGTACAGATGTTTAACCATAAATAATCAACTTAACAAATCCATTTATGATAGTCTCTTCTTCTTTCTCTCTGGCGAAATGAGGGTGTATTATATGTACACCTCTGCCTACCCCTACGAGGAATACAGGTGTGATGTTATGTATGTATATTATCTTAATCCATGTTGACTAATTTATTAGCCCCGATACGTTACCATCCTCATGTAGGTATTCTAAATTACCATTTACTAATTAATTATCTTCGTGCGACCACTTGACCGGTCTCCAATCAAACTTGTTTTAATAAATGATTATCATATTGGACTAGTATTCAATGCATTTGCGTTTATTTTTTTAGTATGTCACATCAACCGTGTTCGGAATTATCTAATGTTTGAAACGCTAATTTAGATGTTATGCGAGATGAAATTTATTTCATACAATCTCATTCTTAAAATAATGTCGGTCTCTGACTGTGGTCCAAATTCTGCTTATTGCTATTAAAGCTGGTTAAGCTATTATAAGGAAATAGAAGGAAATAGGCTATACCCGCTCGGCAAACTTGGATAATTAGCCTAGTTACGTATCGTCTTGTCTTTTTTCTGCTCCCGAAGCGACATGCCTATGTGCTGTTTTAAAAAAAAAATGTTGGGTAGGTAGCCTATTATTGCTTACCTCTTTTTACTTATAATATGATTGTAGTTTTTGTTTCAATCCTTGCATTCACTTTGCAGTGGAAAACTTGTATTTTACTAAAGAAAATAAAAGGCAGTTGTCAGAATTTGAGACCGGAACCGAGCGCACGCGAAATCAATTTTTGTTTTGAATTTCACTCAGTGGACACGGGTCAAAGGTGAGAAACTCGCTTAGGTAAAAAAGACACCAATTTTAATAATATTATCCTATACTTAAGCAACATTTCCGTATATAATTATATAGATATTTGTAATCACGTTCTGGAAAACGGCTCTAACGATTTCGATGAAAGTTGTAAAATAGATGTTTACGGGGCGAAAAATAGATCTAGCTAGGTCTCATATCTGGGAAAATTCGTTTTCTCAGTATTTTCACCCGAGTAGAGCTCGGTCACCGAAATTTTGAAATAGATGGCTACCTTAAAATAATGACATGGCAGCATGGAATTAGTAAGTACCTACTATCATGGCAGCATGGAATTAGTATGTACTAGTATCATGGCAGCATGGAATTAGTATGTACTAGTATCATGACAGCATGGAATTAGTATGTACTAGTATCATGGCAGCATGGGATTAGTATGTACTAGTATCATGGCAGCATGGGATTAGTATGTACTAGTATCATGGCAGCATGGGATTAGTATGTACTAGTATCATGGCAGCATGGGATTAGTATGTACTAGTATCATGGCAGCATGTAATTAGTATGTACTAGTATCATGGCAGCATGGAATTAGTATGTACTAGTATCATGACAGCATGGAATTAGTATGTACTAGTATCATGGCAGCATGGGATTAGTATGTACTAGTATCATGGCAGCATGGGATTAGTATGTACTAGTATCATGGCAGCATGGGATTAGTATGCTATTAAATGAGCATTCTCTATTTTCACCACAGCAGAGCTTGGTTGCCCAGGCTCAGGTACTTGACGCTATAAGAGCAACAATATTCATAATGTGTGTCAATCACCATGGATTCTTGCACTCTACGAATCAATAATAATTGCTTATGTACTTAAACATTATGCTGCTAGGTGCGCTTGTCCAATCAAACGTGTTTACATGCAGATAATTATATTTGACTCCGAGTGTCTCCGTTGATCTTTTCAATATTTCGTAATTTACATGCTAATGCCATATCGCACTATTCATAGCTATATATATTGCTGATGATATAACTAGCAGTCACATTTGGTGTTCAGTACCTAAACGCCAATTTTCCAGGACATTTTCAAAATCGCATTTTTTTTAATTCTTGTGTGGTTACGAGTATTATAGGACAACGTAAAGTTTACATTATAATCGTGATCTTTAGTATACAGTGTGCCAGGGACATCGACGTGAAAACTGATACCAAGGATTCAGTACATGATTCTGAACACCCCCTCAAAAAAATATGCTGTTTCATAGAAAACTGCAATACCTACGCGGTCAAAATGTATGGAGCAGCAGATTTTTTTTTAATAACCGACGAACAATTTGTACCCAGGGGTGTTCAGAATCATGTACTGAATCCATGGTATCAGTTTTTGCGTCGATGTCGGCCACACTGTATAATTCAACATAATCTCTCTTTTATATGTTTCGCTAGTTATTACATCTTTCTATCCCAAAGATTTTAACATCTCCTTCAATGTTCCCCAAAGAGTTCTCGGGCCAGCATTTAATCGGCCTACCTCGACAACATCAGTCCTCAGAAACCCTCTGGGTCGTCACCCAGAGGTTTTCTGAGGGCCAGGGTCATCACCCTGGCCCATCTTCCCCGATGGTTATTCATTATAATGTTGATTAATTTAATTGGCACAAGTACTAGTCACCTATTAACATGTTTATATGCATTCTAATCATATTCGACTGGTTGGATGCGCGCACACAATTCGTAATGTGTGCAGTCTCACGATTTGCATCTATCACTGTCTAAATTGTTTTATTTAGATGCGCTGCGATTTGTTTGAAGGACATCGTTGACAATGCCAGTGCATTTTCAACCATAATTTAATATAAACATTAACTAAGTACAGGACCTACTTATTCTTTGGAAGACTAATTCAATGAGTTCACAAGGTATACATAAGTCCTAACTAATATTATACAAAATGCGGTTCCTTTGTCACGCTTTCATGCTAAAATGGCTGAATGGATTTGGATGAAATTTGGCACATGGGTAGGCTATGACCAGGGCTAGAACATGGGGTTTTTATCCTGATATTCTCACGGGATCGGGAACTGATGCGGGTGAATACGCGGTGTGAAGTTAGTAAAATAAATATGTTGGATAAGCAACATCATTGTGTGATTGATAGATATAAATAAATAAATAAATCCTTAGCTAGTGGTTAAGTCAAAAGAAAGAAAGATCGTATATAGTTCGATTCAAAGTTAATGGCGGCTCGGAAGTTAGCTGCTCGCTGCGCAGTACCCCACCCCTCACCCCCGCTGACCCATGAATTTGTTACTGCGCAGCGACTCGCCTCATGTTCCGAGCCGCCATTAAATTTTAATCGGGCTGTACCTACCTACGTTAGGAAAAATTTACACCCTATTTATTTAGATATAAGGTTCTTTTTCCGTTTACATCTCCCATCTTTAATTTACTACAGTAGGTCGCCTGCAAATGAAAATCGATTGACCATCTGCAAAACAGGTAGCCGAAAACCGGTTTAACAGTCGGGTATACCACCTTGCGTATCGTATTCGGTCCCCTTTAACCTCAGACCTGACAGAAAGCCTGTTCAGACTAATAGAACTAATCATTGAAGGTCTATGTCATCTTCGAATATAAATAGACAGATATTAGTATTTATTAACATATTTACATAATCGATGTCGGATTATTAGATAATCAATATTTTTCCCGTATTAATCAAACCTTCTTTATTGAATACTAGCAATGGTCCGACTCCTATAGTCCAAAAAGTTTATATGTATACTGTTACAAGGACCCTTTTGGCGCTCGAATGACGTTGACAAGGGGCGCTGCCGCTGTGGGTAAAAAGTTGTGCAATAGTTTTGCGAACTGTATTAAAAAAAAACTTTTTTACAAAAAACACAACCGACTTCCACTATAAAGTGAAAAATAACTAAAATTTCGGAAGTCGGTGGCAAAAACGAAAATTCAAAACCAAAGACACGGATATTCATGACATGCCACCGACTTCCGAAATTTTAGTTATTTTTCACTTTATAGTGGAAGTCGGTTGTGTTTTTTGTAAAAAACGTTTTTTTTTCTCGCTTTTTAGTGGGTCGGTTTGTAATTTATCTAAGTCACAATAGCCTAATGTCAACTGCTCATCACCCTTTACTAAATATTGCTTTTCCCGATGCAGGGACGTTCATTGTTGAGGAGTTCTTCTGGTACTTCGCCATCAGCTCCTCTTCACCCTACGCATTGTGACGGGCATAAATTGCTTGGCAACCATATTAAAGTAATCGAATCGCATGTTCGCAACCCGTGAAATACGTATTATTGAGTTGTTCCGGTGGCCATCTGTGGTCTTCATCATCAGTTCCACTTCACTAAATGGTGCTTTTCGAGAGCAAATTTGAGAGTTACTATAAAAAATACCTAAATCGCTATAGGTGTGCCTATAATATTTCAAGAGTTCCCTCGACTTCTCCAGGATTCCATCATCCAATCCAAAGTATATCCTTTCAAATAAAAAAAGAATTTTCGAAATCGGTCCAGCCGTCTCCGAGTAATCGGGGAACATACATTAAAAAAAAAAGAAAAAAAAAAAAAAAAAAACATTCCGACGAATTGAGAACCTCCTCCTTTTTTTGAAGTCGGTTAAAAAAACAAGATGGCGACTTTAGTTCCGGATCGCGGTTTCCGATTTTAGCCACGCGCTAAATAATCCTCGTACAGCTCTAAATACTGTAATTTAGTTAATACCTAAAAAAAAGTACGCTCTACAAAGCTGAACGTTTTATTGAATGCAATTTCCTTTAGGTTGATCAAAAACTGGTGCTAAACAAACAAACAAACAGACGTACAAAAAAACATCAAGCTAGACTGTCAATCCTATAAATATGTTGTCAAATCGCATTCCCTATTGTGATTGGCTGACCAAAACAACGCCCACCAGTCACATCACTAAACAGGCGATTTGACAACGGACTAAATGACCCTTAAGAAAGTAGGGGTCAGTGTCGCATAGGTAATTCTAATTAGTGTTTATTTTTATACAGCCAACAGCTGTCATTAGTAGATAAGTGATTGATCATATCGTGCTCTGTGTGTCTGTACTTTACTGATGTTACAAAATTGTTGACATTAACATTTACTTCATTCAATCCATCATATTTTGCCTGAATTAAGCCAAATGTATATAAATCCTATTGTAATTGATACGTACGTTTTCTTATTAGCCCCAGTTGCTTTTAACTTCAATTTAGTAACTAAAATCTCAAGATAATTTAATCAAGTATATTTATAGATAATTGTGTTTGAAAGAAACAAAAAATCCTGAATAATTTATTGACATCAACATTCCTTTCTATTTTACATGATACTTGTAATCGTTTTAATATTTGCTCTCTACGAGCTATCTTGCATAATAATATCAAACTCTCACCAATTATATTCAAATAGTTCACCCTGAATTTGAACAACCATTTCAGGAGAATCTTTTAGTTTCAGAATTAATTAAGCAAAACAATAAATTATGCTAGACCTTGAAATAAATAACCAAACAACATCACAAAGCTAAATTTAAACAATTATCTGTGTCTAAAATAATTTTGAAAACTGGTATCTATGTGACCCTAATTTACATTTTAAACTAAAATAATTAATTCATGCGAGCTTTATGCTTTAGCATCACGTGCTTGTTCTTAAAAAACTGTAGACCAGTATTTAGTCTACAGGTTTTTTTTAAATCATGTTTAGTACTTAATTTATATTACTAAACATGATTTTTCTGTTGTAGAAATGTAAATGTAATATGTAAGTTAAGTTATTTATACAAATTCAAATTAGTAATGTATTTTTACATGATAATAATAAGTAGAATTTTGAGGCTAAGTCTTCAGTAAAAGCTTCATTCAACAACGAAAGTAGGTGAATAATATGGAAAAAAAAAACTATGCTTGTAAAATACTATGCTATTTTCTTTATACAATTAAAACATTTGATCGTGCAGATGTGAGTGAAACCTAGGGAGGGGGGAGGCCCTAGGAGGATATAATATACTGACCTTATTGTTGATTTTCTTCAGAAAGGACAGGTGCGTAGTACTCGCAACCGGCGAGCGTGTATGACCAGATGTATGAACGTAAACGAGGCAAAAGGAGTATATAAGGATCGTAGGGAAGATGGCGTGAGTTTATGTATGTATGTAGTAATTAATGTATTTTGAAATGGATTTCGTTTTTAATTTGTAAGCGATCGAGTAAAGCGTCGTGCAGACCGGCAAGACGCGACAGCGCGACGCGACTCTAACAAAACAATTTCTAGGAAAATCTCGGGACAAGTCGCGCTAATCTGTACGAGCCCTAAAAAGAAACGTCAAAGGGCGCTACCGTTTGAGCTGAATAGATACCTACACGCATGCGTGCTAACGGGTTAACTGGGCACAGCAGCGGGGTCCCGCGGGACGCATGCGTAAAAGTCTAATAATAAGAATGATGAATTTGATTCCCCCATCATGGCTGGCTGTTTTGTGAACCTAACATGAATCATAGAGTGTACAGAATTAAGATTTACTTAGTCAGATTTTTTTGATAAATAGGTAGGTATCTAGATGGAAATCATTTAAATAATATTCTTAAAAGTTTAATCTCGAGTTAGCAAGTTAATGTGTCTTACTTAGAACGTGTTATTCTGAACAACACGTGCAGACAATAATGAATTTAGTTCATTAGCAATCGTGTAAAAAAAATAACCGTCAATTTGATGGAGTTAGTTTGGAGGACCTTATCAGATTATCTAGACAAGTGGCCTTTTTGAACAGTAAATATCTATAGACTTTGATGGAATTGTTGATGATGATATCAGGTTTGGGCCGATGACATTCATTCCTTCTTTGCCTTGTTTCCTTAGAGCTCGATTTAGAAGATCGCGTATAAGACCTGGTTAAGACTCGCACAGACCGGGGATGCATGCACAGGATAGATCCTATTAATACAGCATTGGGTGAAACAAGGCTGCTAATGAAGATGATTCCTTCCTGCTAACAAGTTAAGAGTTATTCTAGTTTCGAATTTCTTCATAGTTATGAAATAAAAGTCACGATGTCGAAGACAATTTAGTTTATTGAAATGTCAACTGAAAGCAAAAGTCATGATTATGCAATGCAATCCTGAAGCTTTTTGCTAATTGGCAACTGATCTAGAGAAATCGATGACCTTTTGGATTCGAGATAAAGTAATATCAATAATGATACAAAAAATACTTTACGATATGACACGGGAACAAGATGACCCGTATCGATTACATCGAAAATTTCTCGGTCACGAATCGATTGTAACTCGATTTGACGATTGAATTAGCTACGACTAGGGATGTCATTCTGCTGTTACATGGAACTTAGAATTTCGATAAAGTTGTGACCAATATGACCTTATGCACTACGAATCGTAAAATCGTAGTAAAGTTGCATTTTTCAAGTACCTACCTTGATTTGGTCAATACTGTTTTGTAAGACATTCAATTTGTCTACGCATTTAGGTGTATTGCAAACAGTGCACTTTTTATGAGCGCGATTGCAAGAGTAAGAAAAAGTTAACGTGGTGTGTACAAATTCATCAGTCTACTAAAGATTTTTTATTTATTTAATAAAGGACATTGTTAGAAATGGCCTATGAATCAACACGTATGAAACCTTTACAGTAATTACTAGTTTTTTTAATAATTTACTTTACAATTATTACAATAGAACGGACACTTCTTAATTTCGAAAACAATATAAAAAGTAATTCACTTCGGTCTTATTCCCCGGCGCCATTATTTTTGTTTCAATATAACGTTTTGGTGTAGGCAAAGGGCAATAGCTCGTACAGCCAATTCTTTTTGTGCAGCCGTATAATATAATAGTAATATAATAGTGTGTCCCGTAATTACAACGCTCAGCACTCTCAGCGCTTGATCTATGAATAAGATATTTAGTTCCAAACAGAATAAAGCGATTGAAAGCGCTGTGTGAAATGAGCAACAGCGACACTGACTGTCGACGAATTGACAGATGACAGTTTGACATTTCATAGTAATGACAGTGTTGTTATTTTGTCATTTAACTCCTGTGCATCTTGCGTTGGTTGTGTATTTTCGTTTGTGTTATTGCATTTTCTGTTTTTTTTTCGATTTTGACTAACAACTTGGCGTGAACAAACGACTGTGATTTCAGTTCATAGCCCTAAACTAGTCATAACTACAAATAAATAAGTAACTACTTAAAGAAAGAATGGTTCTGACTACCTAATAGTGCAATAAGCACTTAATGAAACGAACGAAGATATAATCCAATGTATTTTCACTAATAAACGCTAAGTTAGTATGTTTCTATTCGCCTAATTATAACCTCAAAATCCGAAAGTGTTTTAGATTTTTTACAATTCTCAGAAGTGTCCGTGATTTTAATTTAGTTTCAGTCGTATATAAACATTATTTGGAATACAGAAAGTAAATTCCCGTCTCTGTTGGTTCTTAGGCGAACGATGTATGGACGCCGAACAATGTCCTTTCTAGGTTTGAATTCTAACACTACAGCCTGTAATAATAGCTGTAATAATAGTTATATTATGTCATTCCCAATGTTCTTTCACTTGCTCGTCATAATTCTAGCACTACGTCCGTCACACAACTTGATATATCACTTCCAGATCCAAATCTAAATAACAATGCAAAACAGGATCAGAACAGAAAATCTGAATTAACATTAAGTAAATTAAAGGCAACATGGATTAGTATTTAAAGTGCGAGTGTGAGGACAAAGGTTACAGTCGTGCGTAAGTTTGTCGTGCATACTACAGGATGCTTATTTTATGAGGAGACACGCATCAAGAAACTTCTAACTGACTTAAGACTTAAGAAAGAAATGGATGGATAAAATGTATGAATGGAGAAGAGATAAGACATTTTTTTCCCCTATAAACACCTGCAACACGGGGAGCATTGCCATACCAGAAACAAAGCTGAAATGTGCGCGCGCGAATTATCTTGCTGCGTGAGGCTCTGCTTACGAGCGCACTCCGCACTCTCAACCTTATTGCTGATGACATCGACATATTCTGTTGCGCTCTGAGTGAATTTGAAAGAATAAAAACCTATAGAATTTGTCATGGTACAAGCAGTGGAACTATTTAATTTGTAAGTGTGCTACAATATCGCATTGGGTCTAGCCTGTAAGGATATTTGTATGTTTGGAGTGAATAAATAAAAATAAATAAATGTCTCTATACGTAGATGGAACAGTAACAGCCCGGAAGGTAGCGTCTGACGCTCACTCAGAACTAAGTTCTAAACAAAATAATCAAATCTGAAAACATTACCACAGAATGAAAACAAAAGTTAAAGAGCGTTTATCCTAAAAGTTGGCAACGTCGCAAATAGCTGTCAAAAAATTGCCTGTTTTGAATAATTTGGCAATATTACTGTGTGGAAATAAGAAATGAGGCTATCAAATCAAATCAAATCAAAAATATTTATTTGCTAAAATATGGTACCTACAATAGATATTACAGTCATTTTGGTTTCAGCATATTCTGCCATGTTATGGCATGCAAATACATTTACATGTAAATTAAAATTATTAGAATTACAATAATTATAGGTTCCATCGACTTATCCTCCAAATATTCCTTAATGTTATAATATTTTTTATATAGTAATAGTTTAAAGAGACTTCTTTTGAACAATGTCAATGGCAAATCCTGAAGGGAATTCGGCAAATGGTTATAAATTATAATAGACATGCAGTAGACGTTTCTCTTGAACAATTTTAATTTTATTTGTGGCAACCGTAGTCTGTCTTTATGGATTTATTCTTCGTTCGTCCTAAAGTTTTGTCCCACATTCCAATAACTCTTAGTTTGTCTCCTTTACAGGTACAGTCAACAAAAAAATAGGAACTTTTTCTGTTTGTCTGGTTGTATGTTCCGGATTGACGCAAAACTATTTTGCACAGGTATTCCTATAGATTAAAATATAAAAAGTTAATCACAAAAAATGAACATCAGTTGGGATCGAACTCACAACCCGTAGATTAGAGCGCGACAATTTAACTAAAATAGCCATCATGTCCAGATTGACAGCTTAGCTAATAATATAAAAATATAAAATAAAAATAAATAATCCCCCATAACAAATAGGGTGATAATACGAGTATATAGCCTACTACCTGCGCCCCTCGGTTTCACCCACATAATTCTCGATCCCGTGGGAATATCGGGATAAAAAGAATCATATGTCATAATCATAATCCAAGTCGTGGTCTATCCACATGCAAATCCGTTTAGCCGTTTTACCGTGAAAGCGTAATAAACAAACTCATTTTCGCATTTAATCATATTTACCTAGTTAGGATTCGTTGATCTATAGGAATACCTGTGCAAAATAGTTTTGCGTCAATCCGGAACATACAACCAGACAAACAGAAAAAGTTCCTATTTTTATGTTGACTGTACCTGTAAAGGAGACAAACTAAGAGTTATTGGAATGTGGGACAAAACTTTAGGACGAACGAAGAATAAATCTCTTTGGCGTATCCGGCTATTTAGCTTGTCACCAATATTTTCAAACTGATTATAATTCTTTTTAACGAAAATACAAATTTCCAAAATATACAAACATGGTAGTGGTAATATATTTAATTTCTGGAACAGTGGCTTACAGCTATCTAAAAAGTGAGCTCCACATATTGCTCGAACACATTTTTTTTGCGCTTTGAAAACTCTGTCAATGTCCACTGAGTTACCCCAAATTATAATACCGTATCTAAGTACAGAGGTACTAACTAGCGAACTAGAATAATTAATATAAGGAATTGCAATTATAACATTTATTTGATGTTGAAAGTAAGCTGTAAAAACGCATTTGCTGGAAAGTTCCCAACACTTTTTTTTTATATTTAAAACTAAATATTCGGTGTTACAATATTAGTTATTGCATTTCATAATCAATATTCTAGTTCGCTAGTTACCTACATTTCTTATTTCCTTGAAGTAATATTGTGAAATCGAAATATTTGACATCTATTTGCGATGTTGCCCACTTTCTGAATAAACGCACTTAGAGTAACCAACTAATCTAACACAAACCCACACCCAAAGTCACCATTTAACATAAATAGTTGAATATCATACAGGGACAACACTAAAAGCATTAATTCCACTTGATGTAAAGCAACGCGTCCTTTCCATTCACGTCACCACATCAAACGCATCTATTACTCTTAAGTTCTTAACCCACAGATCGTGCTAGATCACGACGACATGCATTTGCATCAGTCAACATTGTATCTAACAAATGGTTTGAGTTGTGACAGTCTAGCATTACTAGGATAATTTGAGGGTTGAACTTATTATTAAAGTGAGCAATAAAGAACCGAATGCATGTGACCAAGTGTTTATATCGTGACCTAAACCTTAGGAACCTCTACATAGACATGTCAAGACTTTTGGATCGTATTTTGTACCTGATTGAAACACACGGTTCATTATTTCTTTTGGAACGAAGTTCCCTTTCGCGCGTTGCGAAAAGGGGCTAGACGGAAAAAATTGGGACCAAAAGTTGTAACGACACTTTTTATTTTTTATTATAACGCCATCTGTGAGCGACCACAGGTACTAATTAGTGGAATGCCTTTGTGAGGTTCATTTTTTTATTATAACGCCATCTGTGAGCGACCACAGGTACTAATTAGTGGCATGCCTTTGTGAGGTTCATTCCATAACTTCGTCCCATCCGAGTGTCCCTTGACACCTCTCAGCTTTTTTTCTTACAATTTCTCTCAATCTCAAATTGTTGTAATTCATATACGTGTGACAGAATAATTGCCAATCAGTCAACAATGACATATCCAAACAAGCCATAAAGTAACCAACCTGTACCGCAACGTAGCTGGGAATGGGTGCTATGAGGTGACTAAGACGAGATTTATTTATTTATGGACGTGAAACGTCTTTCAGTTCGGCAAGTACGGGGTCGCATAAACCGCATGCAACGAAAACATGTCGCCCCGATGATGACTGTAACTTTGTAATCTACGTCCTTTTTTTTTGTGAATAGCGTCTTGCGTTTCAACCTAGGGGTTTATCGGCTGCTTTACTGGACTACCCTATGGATGCCTTCATATTTAAGGCCATCTCTGGTTTCCCTTTCCTAAATCTTACGCCTTTTGTTACTACGTGCCATTCGCAATCTATTTCTATATCGTTAAGGAGAGCAAAGTAACTATAACTGAGGGCCTAATTGACTCATGTAGCTAGATGTACGATATGCACCTGCGAAATACAGAATTCATCGCATACTCAAGGTACTGACAGGCATTGACACCTCCCTATCCTAGATGTGCAACACAACAAACCTTACTCTATAGGAGATGGATTTGTACCTGTACCCAAGGACCACCCATTCATAACTTCAAGCTAATAAGCACCTTTTCCAAGATCACGATCGCCGACAACCAACATTTGCATAAGTCGGCGAATGATTATCAAATCGTTCGCTTCGTGCCGGTCTAGCTGTCTAACATCCCTACAATTTGAGAGCTGAACCCATTATTATGTTATGCAATGTGAGCCTTGTGAATGTAACCGTTAGTGTCATGTTCCAGTGCAGGCTAGACAGAGAAAGCTTCGAGCTAAATTAAGATTCTAACGCGTAATATCATGCCTTGGTTCCTCGAAGGCTTAGGCAGAGGCGTTAGAACACCCATAAACTAAGCAAGCAGCATAAGTCAGCTTTTAAGTTCTAATGATTATATTATATTATTTTATATTATTACATGTCATTTCTTCATTTTCCTTATATTTATACAAATTATTTAAGATTACATGAATTTGTTTAATTACTAGTCATAAACTGTTCGAGAAATAATTGATTACTATCGTCGACAGAATGCAGGTAATTTGTTACCGTGAATGGAAAATCGTGCGACCTCCCGTCGAGTGTTCTTGGATCGGAATGCTACCTTTTCAGAAACATAGCTTTTAGTGGGCACCTGCCATTGAGGATTCTGCCCACAGCCCAAGGGCTTTCATGATTTGTTATTCAGAGCATCGAAGTAAGTATTTTAAACTACACTGGAAAACGGCTGTTTGAAAACAAAACACTACAATCAGCAGCAATAGCTCATGGATATAGCTTACAATCCAATAAGTTATAGAATTAAAGCTATCATTTTATCAGCACGGCTTGAGTTTTATATTTAACAGTATTTTAATACCCTGGTTTTTCTGCAGGTCCTCTCTAGGCCTATGCACGTTAGGACTGGCGATGGCGGTACACGTACGCCGTACGACGACGTCACTTTTGGGGAATCCGTTCTTAATTAACACTAATAAAAACATAATTAGGGAAAATGAATATTCGATCAGCCTAGGGTAATTTAGCAACAGTTACATAATGCCAGAACTATAGAGTGAAGTATAGCTATCCGTGCAAAGGTTTTATTTTAACAGTACCTATTTTGACATCGTAAGCGAGGTAGAAATCAGTAAGTCTAGGTCAATATAACTAAGATGAAGGTTTATATTAATACTGCCTTCATGAAATAACGATACATAAGTTAGTTAGTTCCTCAACAAACCGTAGATGTTCGCGTAAAGCTGCTGCCATTACAAGACCTCTCTGGTAATGTTAGCATTACAAGAGAAGACTCAATCAATAGGCCTAGCCTTTTAGCCAACTATGTTGGGGTCGGCTTCCAGTCTAACCGGATTCAGCTGAATACCAGTATTTTATATGGAGCGACTGCCTATCTGTCTGGCAAGACTGGTGTCAGACTTTCGGACTTCTGACGACTAGTAACGACTGTCAAAGATCCAATAATGACGGCCGGGATCAACGACCAACTGACCAATTCTGGCAAACGTAGCTTAACCTGATGGATCGACCCGTGCGACTGAAGAGAAGACTGCACCGTGTAAAACGATGGCTTGTTGACCTTTAATGTTACAGGTCACTGAACATCAAGTATCCACAATCTTGTGCAAGTACAGCACAGTCTATCTCCAAAAAAATAATTAAAACCACAACCTTTCGTACAAGGTCGGGCGAGAGCGTTTGATAACCTTTAGTGCGTGTGCAACCTTTGATATGTCCTAACTCGACAATTATTGTGTTAACCGCTTTGACATCGTCGATCACACCGCCGTGCCTAACGAATTAATTGTTGAGCCCGTTTCCTAGTTTCAAGTTATGAAACTTCCTATAATTGTTTGATGTAACTTTTTGATTGAGGATAAAATATCAAGTTGTTATGCACCCGACTAACTGAAAGGCTTTTTAATTATAACCTGCAAATCTCAAGTCATATGATTTGGCAGTCAGTTGTTTTCTTTCGGTTAATGAATCATAAAAGCTAACTGGCTGCCAGTAGCTAGCGTATTAACTATTCTTTTGTTAGTAGTAGTTGAATAGGCTTAAGGATTTTTTATAGAAGTAAGCCTAAGTTACTCCTTATAACACCATCTATCTGCCAGTGAAAGTCCAGTCAAAATCGGTCCAGCCGTTTCGGAGATTAGCCGGAACAAACAGACAAAAAAACATATGTTTTTGTTATACATATGTACCGTTTAAACTTTTATTATGCATATTACAAACAGTCACTTCAATTTTATTTATTTGTATGTATATAGATTTAAGAATAGCGCACCTATTCCAACACAAGTTACTACTACATGCAAAAGTTAATTTAAGGTAAACTGAAAGTTTGTAGCGTGCAAAACTCAAATTGTAAACCCCAAAACATTTTCGAAAATTCGCCAGACACTCGTCCTGAATGTCAGAGTGTCACTGACACAACTGACACACTCACACGAAACAGACGTGTCATTACACAATTCCACACAGTTATGACACGTGCATCTCCATGCAATTGTGTTTATAAAATAATTAAATTAATTGAATGTCTGGTCGTGTGCGAATCTTAAGTGTGTCAGGTCTCAATTCAGCGACCGGATAATAATTATGACTCTGAATTTATTGTGCTAACTTTAGTTGGTGTGATGTAAGATGAGAGCACATACACTCTATAATTAGGATCAGCTAGATGGACCAACAACCTTAAAATGGCGGCTGGGACAGACTGGATGCGGAAGGTGGAGAGTAGAGTTTTGTAGTACAATTTGGGAGAGGCCTATGTCCGGCATTAGACTCCGATCGGCAAGCTCTTATAGCAATACACTATCGATACTAATAAATCGCAAAAATACAACATTAGATAAAGACTTAAAGCTTCGTGCAGACTAGCGCGACGCGACAGCGCGACGCGACGCCGGCTATTGCTATACCGTGAAGTTTTCTTAGAAATTGTATTGTACGTGTCGCGTCGCGTCGTCGCGTCGCGTTGGTCTGCACGAGCCTTAATGGTTAATGGTCAAACACAACACTTTGAACTCTTACAAAAAAAGAAAAAATATCAAAAACATTAACTAGCCAAGCCACCTTTACGAAAAAACTTTCCAGAATTTGACAAGATTAATTGAAAATGAGTCTAAATAAATAAAACAGAAGATAAAACGCTACGAAGTGGCACTATAAATCGTAACCGCAGAAGACACAAGTTTCAATATATATTTTTCATATTACTGAATATTTTTTTGTTTTTGTTTGTTGGTTATCGGCCACAATTATATAGTGGTCTAAATAAACATGTGACGAGTAGGTAAGAAGGTACGCGTTATACAAAATAATACTATAGTAAAAACCTATTACGGTGTCTACTTCATGTGCTTTATACCTAGAAGTATATAAAATAAATTATGTTATTGCACTGCATTCACCTGATGAGCTTTTAGCTAGTCTAAGTAAAAGTGTGTGTCATCCATCACCACTTAATCGTTAAAGTTATTCAGTTAACTTAACTGACCTACTTACGTAACTTGAGTTGCTTCCTTGTAGTTAATTTTACTTGAAAGTATGTCTTAGGCTGTATTCAGACTCTACTCCAGAAACACCTGACTAATGAGATGCATTGATAGGGGTTGAATGATCAGGCCGCGATTTCCGTATTTTTAAGATAGTTTGCCTTTCTAATCTCATCTGTCAAAAAAAAAACTCTAATTAACCTATAATTTTGATAAGTTTTTGTCATTAATTGTCGGTAACATGAAACTGCGACTTGAGATTAAACGTTTTTAAATTGGCCTTCAGATCCCTAAACTAGTTTTACCAACAGAGGACCAAATCCGCAAATCTTTGGTCAAACCCCACAAAACAGTCCAAGCAGCCAAAAACAAACATGGCGCAAGTTCGAATGAGGAAGTGTAACTTATTTGATAATAAAATATATTTGCGTAATTTTAAGTAAGGACTGACTCCACACTACTACACACACACACATACACACTACTACTTTTACTATTCTGCGACTACAGTTTTTTTTTTTTTTTTTCACAGGACACAGGTCTCTCTGCGAGATCCAGTGGGCTGTAATCTACCACGCGGGCCCAGTGCGGGTTGGTAGACGTCACATGTCTTCGAATTTTTTGGTTCTAAGACATGCCAGTTTCCTCACGATGTTTTCCTTCACCGTTTTGAGAGCAGTGGTGATGAAATTATTTACACAAAGTAAAGCGCCTGCTTGGGTTCGAACCACGACCTACAACTCGTAAGTCGGGGCCGTTACCACTGGGCCACCACTGCTCCAGTCTTTTAATAGGCCCTTTTAAATTCCAAATGTTCAAGAAAATTATAGTTTGTTCTAGTTGCCCATTCCAAATGGTAGTATTGTATGGAGAAGAATGGACAAGAAACTCCATAGCTACTCTTTCGACACAGTATGTTAGTCTGGGTCATCATAGTCAACAAAATGATTATGCTTCCAAATCCATAAACCATGGTACTTACCTGTGTGATTATGCGTCGAGATCATAAAGTAGCAATGGTTTTGTAGGTAAATAATAGGACCTACTTGTGAGTCATACCACTCTGTCCGTAGCTTAAGCTGACAAAGTCGTCATATGTTGACATATTACTTAAACAAGATTTCTAGTTATGCAAAGTACAATCATGTCATCGTTTGGTCTATAATTTAAATATTAAAACTAATGTCATGTCATATTCTGATAATTATATTTGTGTGTCTGATTATCATACTGCACATTGTTATTTTATTGTTATTGCCAGACTTTGCCTTTCTAAACATCATCTTTCAGACAGTCTATCCATCGTTTCATGTTCATTATAATCTCATTTATTTGTACTGAAAAATACGGGGTGGCAGGGACATCGACGCGAAGCCGGTTACCATGGATTCAGTACATGATTCTGAACCCCCCTGCGTTGAAATTTTTCGTCGGTTATTAAAAAAAAAATCAGCTGCTCCATACATTTTGACCGCGTAGGTATTGCACTTTCTATGAAACAGCTTTTTTTTTTTTAAATAACCGACGAAAAATTTCAACGCAGGGGGGTTCAGAATCATGTTCTGGATCCATGGTAACCGGCTTCGCGTCGATGTCCCTGCCACCCTGTATAAATGTAAATCTGTTCTATCAAATTATACATACAGACTAAAAACTTAGAGGCTTTCGAAAGGCATACTTTTATTTTATTTATTTAGATAAATTAATATTTTTTTCCTTTCATCCGCCATCACCATTTCAACTGCCTACAAATACACTTACAATCAAAACAAAAAGACTCACGACTCAAAATCAATCAATGAATACCTTTCGATTTTTCTCTAGCACGCGTAGGCTCGGGCTATGAGTCAGGTTGTCGATATCGACAAGATATTAGTTACGCCTACTACTTCTACTAACTCATAAGACATGTTCTAGTGGCGCCTAGCATGAGGTTAACAGCTTACTACAGAAGTTATTTAATACTTACAAAGTGAGCTTTGTTGAAATGATAATGTATACACATATGCTAAGTGTATTACAGTGTTAATTTTTCTAGAATCATTGTAATAGTCTGAGTATGAATGTGAATGGCTTTAAGAATATGGGAAGATTAAAAAAAACGATGGATGGACTGAAATGAATGTATAAGATGATATGGCTAGAAAGGGGGACACTACCGAGATGACGACTAATAGAGAAGTCTGGAAGAAAGGGTCATGTTGCGCCGACCCTAAATAAATTGAGTTATAGGCAAGAGATTTTGAATAATTCTCCATAGTAGCTATGAGTCTTGTATGTGTTCTGTCGCACGCAAACAATTTTTTTAAATAAACATTTTTTTTGTTCTTAAAATATTAAATAAGTACAAATTTATAGAGGCTAACATTTTAAGTTCAGAAATAAAGACAATTGTACAAATTATGTAGATAGGTTCTTAGAAATCTAGTTCCTACTTAGTCACAAGCTACTCCAGGTTAATTTATTAGATCAATAGAAACTTTTAACCAAAAGAAAGAACACTAAAGTTCTAAAGATGCGACATCTTTCAATTAAGACTAACATTAGGGTATTGTCCCAATATGACGTAACACAAAAAGGCCATTGTTCTCGATAGTTTGGCACAATGGCAGTAATTGGCGAGACAGAGCGTTTATTTTGTAATTATTGTGCAAGATGGTCGAAGCATCTCTTCGAGTCCACGCGTATCATTAGACAATGTTCTAAGCGATTCTTTTTTGTTTTCTAGTTAGGATAGTGTAATATGGCCGCCTCTTAGCAGCCTACAGGTTGATTCCGCATTGTCTGGTTCAATAAATGGTATTCTTTACATCGATCAGAGTATGCTACCTACGCTAGTCAATCTTTTTGTGTCGACTACATTGGATAAAGTGTAAACACACTTTTATATGGCTGCAAAGCCAATATCATTGTTTGAAGTTAGACTTAATTTAGTTAGATATGTTTTTATGTGATGGGTTCATGGGTACTGTGGTAACAAGCGTTGCTACATAGATATCATGTAGGATATACAAATGGCTGAAGAAGAGACGTGAATATGACACAGGACATAGCTATTTACGCCACAGTTGTGACACAATATAATAACCTACTGAACTTGCTTCAATTCATGAATGATGACGTGTTATTATGACATGTAATAGTGAACTTTAACAACAATTACAAACTTCTTCACGTAATGACATCAAGTACAACGACCCCTATCATTTCAATGATCTAGATAAAATTCTAGATTCTTTCTCTCGACGAAAAATAATTACGAAACTAAAGAGGATGTTCACATTATGCAAATGATTATGATCATAATAACTATAATAAAATGAATGGATGGACAGAAAAACTGAATATTATTACACGGTGAGAGTATTGTGCTGGTAATGTTAATGTTAATTCTGTTATCTAATTTTGATTATGCCTGCAGGCATTCCGGTTGCGTGACGTGGAAGGCGGAAGGAGAACTGGACTGTTTCCCGTTGTGCTATGGTCTTTATACATAGATCAGAGAAAAGAATACATAAGCTTTATTTAAATGAGGTTGTTTCAATGCAAGACTTTGTATTTTTATATATCACTAGCTGCCCGCCCCGGCTTCGCACGGGTAAGCACTTATCTACGGCCCACCTACCTACCCTACCTACTTACCTACCTACCTGCCCACCCTACCTACATACCTACTTTACCAACATACATACATACCTACCTACCCTACCTTTAGCTACCTATTCTAAGAACCAACTCCATACTATAACAAACATAACAAAAAAGAATTAGCGAAATTGGTCCAGCCGTTCACTCGTGATGCCGTGACCAAGGAAATAGGGAATCATTTTTATATAATAAACTAGCTGCCCGTCCCAGCTTCGCATGGGTAGCCCTAATTAGCAATAAATTAAAATTGCGGCTAAAAATTGAGATTTAAACTATCCTATCTCTCAAGTTGGATCGAATTGCACATGGTGTGCGAATTTTATTATAATCGGTTAAGTGGTTTAGGAGTCCATTGAGGACAAACATTGTGACACGAGATTTATATATATTAAGATATATAGATATATAGATTATAATTGATAGACCTGTTGCTCTTTATAATAAACTTGTTTTCAGAGAAAGTGGCTGTGGTGAGTCAGTGTCTGGTCCCTATGAAATAAGATTCCTAGCCTTCAAAAGCCTTCTCTTTCAGTGAATACATGCCTGATTGTGTCTGAAGAGGATGCTAGACAATTTTGATTATCAGTTGCATACCGCCACAAAATAAGATAGAAACACCACATTCTACACGTTTGCTTTTCTTCTTTATCAATCTGTTTAAAGACTAACAACATATTAGTCAGGCACAGCTATTACAAAATAATAAAATTATAACGTGTGCAATAAATTGAAAGGTGATCTAAAATGACACAAGTTTGACTGTGAGAGAAATTGATGACTTTTCTATTTAAAAAGTACATCGTCATGCTTCAAATCTCTGACTTGTATGTGGTCTATAGTCTAGGAGGAAAGGGTTTTTTTTTTGGTTGGAAATTATCAAATAAGTTCTCCCGCTGTAGGTGGAGCGGGAGGGCGAGTCAGACTCCTACTGACTAAAACCCACCCGTGTTCTTTCAGTTGCCTGTGAGTTGCCAGGGGCTACCGAAACACTTTCGGACCAGCGACCCTGGCAGGCCGGTGCCTGAACGCAATATAAGGCAAAATCGGTTAAAAAGACTATAAAAAAGGTTTATTAAAATGTGTGTGTGGTGTTTATAATCTTATTTCAAATGGAGTATATAACAGACATAGAAAAATACTTAAGACTGACACCACTAAAAGTATTTCGTTGTTTTACAGTATCATCTTTATGTATGTATGGTGCTTGCAAAATGGTAAATAGAACCGCAGTAGAACCGCCAAACGCAGTTCATTAATATTCAGTCTTCTGGACCTATTGTCCTTTGGGCTAATACCTAAGTTTAGGTAGTGTAACTGTAGTTAAAACTAATGCCTGCTACACGGTTTACAACCGCGTCCCCGACAGAGGTGACCTTGGTTGGCGACCGCCAAAGTTGTTTCAACGTTTGGTCGTAAACCATCATCTACACGGTTTTAAAGCACCAAGGTCACCACTGTCGGGACGGGTAGCAGGCGTTAATGTGTTCTCTGATACTTTATATACCTAAGTTACAAGTTACAACGTATCATTGTAGGTACGACATTAGCCCAAGTTCGCACGGACGTATTTTTGTCGCGGCGATTTTTTTTCGTACACTGAATTTTCAACTTTCTGTATTGAGCCGAGCATTGAGAATCCAACAGAGCGCATCCAGCGCGTATCCCAGTGCGTAAAGAAAACACACTGTTGGATATTCAACTCTCGGCGCTAAGCACAGTGTCGAAAATCCAACACGCGCAAAAAAATCGCCGCGATAAAAATACGCCCTTGTGAACCTGGGCTTATTGCAGAAACGCCTACACAATCTTAACCTATATTCAACTCTTTGAATAGCATAATGTCAAATAATCCTGCAATATTTTCTACACTGCTAAAGAGACGAATCTATCAAATTCAAAAACTATTATATAAGTTTATCTATAGATTTCAATAAAGTCTATTCAGAATTCTAGATGACAATGGTGGGTCTATAAATCACGTTCTGAAAGTAAAAGGATTCTATAAAATGGTTGCTCGTGACGTCAGACAGTGAGTCTGTGGTATGCCCACGCGCAGGTGACAATGAGATGAGGATGTAATAGTTTTATAGGCTTGAATGGAACTTCCAGATCAATGGATAGTGATTTTTATAGTCTTTGTAGATTCGCGAATCCAATCATTTTGATAAATCAAATATTTTTAAATGCCTTTGATTAATTTTAAATTAAAATCTCTCGATAGATTAAAATAATAAGCGCCAATATCTTATGATCAATAAACCATTAAATTCCATAATAATTCAAATTATAATTTCAGCGTAAATATTAAAATTACAAAGTGGAGAGATATAATTAAATAAATATTTATCACGTCATAACAAACAAGAACGTATGCATGCGGCCACATTATGAATGTATCTGTTTATTTATATCATTAAAAAGTTATGAACAAATGTAAAGCTAAAGAGCAAGCATCACATGATTTTCTTGCATAATATTATCTTTTGACCACTTCGTCGGTGCTCCATGGACCAATTGAAATTTGACCAATTGGTCTATGGGGAAAATTACATGTTTCCATCGTCCAACTACCAACTGGACTATGGAGAACACTGGACTTAAACAAAAACTATGTTCGTTTTAACATTATAACCCTAAGTTCACACCAGTTTCGTATACCTGAAAATACAATTCTCTTTAACCGGAAAATACAGGGTCAAATTAAATTATCTAGCGGAACTCTGGAGACGTGATGGTATCGATATCTTAATACGATAACAAGGAAAAAAAAAATCCGCCCTTTTTTTTAATTACAAAGGCTATTTTTCAAATGTTTAAAACTATACGACCATACATCGGCTGTGTAGTGATCTCCATCCCCTGACAGATGATGTTATTTACATATTTTTTTGATTGCTCCCATTCCTTTATTCCACTTATATAAACCTCTAAGGGCCTGTGTGACCTACGATTAAGTTCCTATTAACTTACTTGGCAGATAATTTCATACAAATTCTGTTCCATTTTTGAATTTATTCGGTAAGTAATGGCTATTCGGACATCTATTTTACAACTTATATTAGCGTGGTAGTCGCTTTTTGACACCCACAAGTAGTCAATGAAATATTATTAGAGATTATTTTTTTAATAAATAGATTCGTGTTCAAAAGATTACAAACAAATTACATCAGAGGTCACAATAATATGGTCACAGACATCCATGTTATCTATGTAGGACGCGGTGTCAATACTCCAGACTATTTGAAATGTCAAATGTCAAGTCTTTGTGATATAAAGAATGTCTGAGTAACAAGTTGTATAACTTCTTTAAGCTTGTTATATTTTTTATTTTTACCATTTTTATAAAAAGTGGGACGATCTCTGAGCAGCATTATGATTGGTTCAATATCAAGAGTAGAGTGAGAGAACAGCGTTTTAATAAGAACAAAAATAAATTATTATGCTTTTATTTTTCCATACAAAAAAATTACATTTTTTAAAAAAATTATGAAAAAAAATTACAACTGATTTGAAACCTCCTTCTTTTTGAGAAGTCGGTTAAAAAAGAAATAAATCACTATTATTATGTCTTTGACATTTCTCGGGACTCTAGGGTCCCAGACCTTTGGAAGGCGTGCCCGTTAGACGTGTTTAATTAAACGAGGCACCAACCGACGATTATCCCTGTTCGCACTATGCTAGTGCACCCAAGGACAACCCCCGGTTAATGCAGGACTATTGCAGAATATGGAAACAAAGATATTGGTTTATGGGTTTGGGTGGCTAAGTGAACTGGTTATTTAGAACTCTGGAAAGACTATGGCCCCTGCCTGACCAATATTTTATATAACAAACACAGGTAAAATGGTAAAGTAAATTATTATTATTATGTAAATTATTTTTTTATGATTTGTTTAAGTCCATCCACTGTAGAGTACAAAAAATTGACACATTCGTAAATATTTATGATATTTTTTCTTTGTTGATTACCGTGATTATTTGCTCTGGTGCATTATACATTAGAGATCTCGGAGCTCAGTCAAGTTTTCGCACCCTAGTCCTGCTAGCTGATAAAAGTCCCAAATTTTTCACCTCTGGCGTAGGCTCTTTAGGAAAATTTCACTTATAAATTTACCATGCATTGGTATACTTATTAAGGTTATATTAGTCAAGGTCACTAAATATCACGGCACTGCTAAACACCATAATCATTGCCACTGCACTCTAAAGGTATGACATAAATTACCTTATATTATGATCACCTCGTTAAACTAAAACCTGTGATTAACTAACAAACAATACATTATTCATAGCATCATAACAGCGGTTAGCGGAGGTGTCGTTAACCTTAGTGGCAATGGTTCTATCGTTCCGCTCCGTAGTAGGTTGGTGGGTAGGCCGTAACTGTGACGCGTTGATGTCTTTTGTATGGGGAGCGATATGGTGACTTATGGGTGACATTGTAACTTTATTGGATTCAGTGCTGTTCTTATTTTTGCACGACTCTTAATGCGAAGCATTAGAGTGTGCTCTACGATCGAAAAAAATTTTTTGCCCCATTTCTGTAACTGTTTTTATTGTTACACTCCTGCTAGTACACAGAACCTACTTAATTTATATACCATTGTACAGATGATTAAATGGAGATTAATACTGTACTTTTTAACAATTGATTTAATGCAGCAGAAATGGAAAAAGCATCAAAATAGTTGAAAAAAAATTCCTGTCCGTCAATTTATGAACCCTGAAAACATTGTAGCTTGCGATAAAATCAATTAATTGAGTCATTTTTTTTTTTATACATTCGTTTCTGTTGTGGAAGGAACCCTATTGAAAATGGCTCTTTTATTCAAAGTAGTTTAATTATAATTAATAAAATACTAACTAAAATATAATATCTTTATCTAAATATTTCCAACGTTTGACTTGATGTCCGTAAGTTGTCTAGCAACCGCCAAGTAAATATCTTTGTCAGTCTTTGACATTACGACTTCATGAAAAGTTATAAATTGTTCATTTTTGTTAGAAACTATGTTTTGATATTCTTTTTCGTTTTTGAATGAGGCGTGCACTTTTGGATTTTCCAAACTATATTTTTTTTTTTTATTGTATTGTAAATATAGTTTTATTAGTATTTAAATATATTGGTTTTACTTGACTACTTTCAAACTCGAGCGGACTCATGGATCCATTCAAGTTTATCTAGCGACTTTTTAGTATAATTAATACAATAGCACATAGGTATTATGGTAATGTAAAATAAATTAAAGCGAGTCTCTACAGCTTTTGAGTAAGGAAATAGTTATTTTAAGCGTAAATATTACCGAATAACATTGAAAGATTTTCATTCGATCGTGACACTTTTTGGGCTAGTAGGGATGTATTTGGGATGTCTTTAATAGCACTTAAAATATTATGAAAACAGCTATAAAATTGTATATTAGCACTTAATAATAAATACATCTATAATTAGTTTAATAAACATGAACCAAATTTCTGCGAGGCACTTGGAAGTAGTGATCGCCGGCTGCTGCCGCTGCACCGCTAGCTTTGCTCGCTCAGCTCGCGCGGTTGGTCACAGTTCTAACCTATATCACCCAGTTCAAAATGACGAATCGTACAATCTGCCTGCGATTAGATAATTAGACAATCGATATTACTATGTCGTAACATAGTAATAAGCTCATTAACTTAAAGGTCTCAATCCACACAGAGTTACGTGTGAATTGAAAAAAAGAATCTGCTTTTTCATAGAATAATGCAATACCTACACGGTCAAAATGTATGGAACAGCAGATTTTTTTTTAAATAACCGACGAATAATTACAACGCAGGGGATGCAGAATCATGTACTGAATCCATGGTAACAGGCTTCGCGTCGATGTCCCTGACGCCCTGTATTTATGGTGTCATGATGAAGCAAAAATGTTTTTAAGCTGTTATGTAGATTAGTTCATAAATTGTGTGTTTATTGTGCTGTAGTTCATGTGGGCCTGCATACATTACGTTAATGACAATATTGAAATTAATAGCAGATCTTGAACTTACACCCACCGACACTGATCGAAGGTAAAGATCTGATCGAAGATTACTAGATATATATTATTATTAATTGAATACATAGGTAAAATGTTGAGAAAGAAGATTGTGAACTTGAAACTAACGTAACCTAAACTTGATATTTGCTAAGGTCGATGTTTCGGCTGACCATTTGTTAACAAAGCCAAAAAAATCTGTTAATAAACTCAATCGGTGATTTTATGTAGGTAATTATCATTTATGACACCCATCTGATATCTTTCATTACTAATTAAAGATGCTAGATGGTTATTGTTTTGCGAAATATTAACATTTTCAGCCCCAATAATGTTTTTGGATAAAAATTTTGCCTATCAATTTATTGTTAACAAAACCATTCCGAACTAAAAAATTATTTATGAATTAAGCATAGCCTTTGTACTCTAAAGTATTTTTATGTCGTATCTCTATGTATTTTACTGTGTGTACATAAATAACGAAAGAAAAAAAAAACTTTCATTATGATAATAATATATAATTTAATAATATTTATTATATCGTATATTATTTAAAAAAATATAAATATGTCGCACCTCTATTTTATTGTGTGTAAATAAATAAATTAAATAAATCTCTCATGGGGATGATTATTCAATATCCTGAAATAGTACTGCTTTGTATTGCATTATAATGTATAAGGAAATCCAAACCATTTCTTGACCCAGCGGTTTCAGCTCCGCGTTGTCTGTCACTGAATGATTTTTTTTGTTTTATTTATTGTTAATAATTGTTTTGGCATGTATTGTGTCAAATGTATGACCATTGCATATGCTAGCACACAAAATAATCATATTTCTGCTTTAGACGTCTTATACGTGCATTACAGATGCATTCCATATAAATATTAATGACGAATATTAATAGTTTCAAAATTAACATAATTATATCTTAACGTTTGTCAAATGTACATTTTTATGTTTACATATTCATATAGGTATGTATGTATAATTTAAATATAAATCTGGAAGTGAAGTGGATTTATAATTTATGTGCATATTTTAACTTGGGTTTAATTGTTAACAATAACAGGTAAGACGTATATTATGTACTGTAGAGTTAATTATTGTAATGTTTTTAAATAATACATTATATTTATAACTAAGAATCAAGGTTGAATGCCGAGAAATGAATCAAAATATCCTCATACGTTGAATAGGAAGAGAAACAACTACTTTTAAATTAAATTGTATCAACTGCAACATAAGTTACTACTCCAAACTTATGTGTCTAAGGTATAAGTATAACAAGCAAGTAAAATAGTATATGGGTACTTGAATAACTGGCAGAATTTGTCTATGGCATGTAAAGAGTACTTAATACTAAACACACGCACTTTTTCGTGCGGCCTTAGAACCGACCCTAGAAGTTTTTTCTTGCGGGAACTGGTGTCGCATAATTTTACGCAAAGCGACATCGCATTTTATTAATCATAGTTTTTATTTATTGAAATAGACGTAAGTAACCAGTTACATACGTAAGTATAAAAGAAGATAAGTAATAAATTATGTTGTCGTAACATAGGAAGTTTCCGCACCTAATTAGATGCTCGTCCGACCACTGAAAGTTACAAAACTATCTCTCACCTGCGTGTTGACATCGGTAAACAGCAAACTGAGCACCGCTGCACACACCAACAACAGATGTAAACAACCCATGATGCACTACACAGTACCTCAAACTAACATTACTCACTTATCGACAAACTATTTGTACAAGTGTTATTACAACGGATATTGTCAAATGAACAATTGCATCAAAAAACAATTCCCACTATTGAATCATTGATACAATGCCGATGAAACCACATTCACTCGGCTTCACCTTTCCTAATAATTATCTAAAAAGATAGAAATGTCAACAGCACTGTAAACAATTGATAAAAATCCGAATTGATCAATAAAAAAGTTTATGGAAGCTGCAGCACTTATCACAGGTCGTTTTTTTTAATTTTTATGTTAAGAATTAGTATCGTTTTTTTTTTTCGTGTTCGATATTTCGAATCGTGTTCGTGTCTCGATTGTTGCGCGCGCGTACTCAGCGCAGTATCAAGAGAGACTATTTGACATTTGGCCGCGCCGGTCACGAGTTAGTGATGCCCCCCTACCCGACCTGACTCGCGTCCTTGAACGTACTGTTCTCAATTTATGAATTCGATGTGGTCTTATTACCACCGTTGTCTGAATCGGCGGATTTAGCTAATTACGTATTTGTTCTGACTTCCTGACATGGTTAACTGAATTAACGAACGGTGTAAAGGCGAATCTAAAAAGTAATGAAACCCTAAGGAGGTATTAATTATATGTATTGTGAAAGGATCGCAGGCGCATATCTCTCCTAGAATACCACTAAGCTGCATCCTGCCTTGAAAGAACTTAATTCAGAATTATGGCGGACAACAAAAAGAATAACAACGATACCATATGCACGACACAATTTACTGACCCAATCTGAGGGAGAAGAGACCAGCTACCCATCATTAGCTTATAGCAGTTCACTATCGGACTTGACGGGATACCGACAAGAAAGCCCTAGAGTGCAAACTATAAATTGGTGAAGGGCAGGAAAAGAAAAGACGAGATCGAGACATCGTTCGTCCAACTGACCTCATCAAGATAAGAAATAAATAAATAAAAGAAAAAGTCTGGACTAGAAGAGAATCAACGGATAGTAAGGTTTATTTTATAGAAAAAAGTCACAGGCATGGTCAGTCAGAATGGACAAAAATGAATAGTATATTTCCAAGACGACAACACTCATAAAAGTAATGACACCTAACGTAATAAAAGTTTATGGTACTTATCATTCTCACTGCGGGCAAAGCGGACGAACTAACTACTAAACAAAAAGTTTATTAAAGAAATAAGAGCTTTATTTTGAACTGGTAACTTTTTACAATTCAATATTATTAGATGCCCTTTGATCACCTTTTGATGATGATGAAGTCATATCGAGACGTAATAAATAAATTGTTGTTATTTTGAAGACAGGATAAAATTATTATCTTTTGAGGCATTACAACTTTATCTTACTTTGGTAACACATCGGAAATCCCCCAGTAAAGTTGTTGCAGGTGACTTTAGATTCAGGCGAGCTTTTTCAGTCGGTTATTTTGACAAAATAAAAAGATGTCGCTACCTATTTCCCTGACATAACTTTTTCGCATTCTCCGAAACCCATAGGTTGTCATAGTCTCTGTAGGCTTGTCGACATTTTATTTGATATTTCGCAAATGTGATTCAGAATTAGATCATACTATTATGATAATATTTATGATCCTTTGTAAGTTTTTCTCACGGATCTGCAAATGGATTGTATTATGAGCATTCTTCAGTCGTCATTGTGACAATTATTATGTTTTCCGGATGCTGTGCGTGTGCGCGCGCGCAGCTGGACAGTGCTATTAATTATGATTATTAATAATGTTATTTGTTTATGTAAATGTTACTAAAATCGAATTATTTAATGATTATCTTTTTTATATTTCCATGTTGAGAACTGTGTTCAAGGAAAAGCAATGATGTTCGTTGTGAATATTTTGTTAAATGGACTTTACAAGAAGCATGGATATCAGCATGCTTTTGCATTTACACTTCCTGTTTAACATTTCAGTCTTAACTGTGGGTGTGGGTGCTCTATAAGTACACCTCTGCCTAACCCTTCGGGGAATACAGTTCATTTCAGTATGTGGCAGTGGCATGTATTTGTTATATATTGTTAAAAATAAAGACTAAAGTTACTTGCCGTTTTGAACAGGTTTACCCTGATTTATCTTGAAATTGTTCCTAAATTAAATAAGTTTGTATATTACAAATATTTATGCCTCATACTGTTTATGAAGGAATAATGTTTGCCCAAATACATAACTTATTAAAGATCACCGTGATTATCATCTCCATACAACATGTGCTGCCAGTCAGGCATTTTTCACTTTTGGGCACTTGTCCGGTTGATGTTTTGTTTCATGCCCTATGATTCTTACCCCTCCATTTTTTACAAACAAGTTGAGAAACTTTTACGCTGTAAAAGATCAAATAAAATCAACCAAGCGTTAATTGCCCATTCAAATTAAAATCAAAAATATACCTTTTAGAACGAACAAATAATTATTGTACTCCAAAAACTATTCTAGCGCTGTCATCGCGATAAAGCCCGCTGTCATCGCGATGAAGCCAGGCAATCATGAACAGAACCACGTCAAATCAATTATATGCAAAGTAGTGTCAAGGGCAGGCTGAGTGCGATAATTATAATGATAGTAGGTACTAGCGGGTCGCCTTGTTTACCTTTAGTGGAGGATAACTATGGATCAATGGAAATTGTGTGTGTAAAGACACACAGAACATAATTTCCAATTTACTACTACACTAGTTTTATAAAAAAGAAAAAGAAGAGTCATATTTTTTACTTCATCAAAAAAAGTTGAATCTATGTCGAAAGAGCTATATGGACTAACAGGTCTTATTTAAGATGTTAGACTTTCCATTTCGCCATCCCTCAATGGCGAAGGGTGAAAATGTGTCCAAATATAAAAGTCTAACATCTTAAATAAGACCTGTTAGTCCATATAGCTCTTTAACAGTATCAATTTATCGTAATGCGCCAACATAGCAACATCCCATTTATAGGATATAGTCCTACAAATAAAGGTAATGTGAAATGACAAAAATTAGTGAACATGGATCTTATCCTAATGAATATTATAAATGCGAAAGTGAGTTTGTTTCTTTGTTACGCTTTTACGCCAAAACGGCCGAACTTATTTGGATTAAATTTAGCACATGGGTAGGACATAGCATACTTTTTATCTTGACGTTCCCACGGGATCAAAACTTATGCGGGTGAAACCGCGGGGCACAGTTAGTGAGTAATAAATAAAACATAGCTCTTTTTGTAACATAAGTATCGGTAAGGTCTAGAGTGGGTGTTCCCACATTTCGCCAGTTATGTTTAGTGGGCGTGCCTATTGCCATCAATTTGGCACAAATTCAGACTCCGGGCTGCTACTGAGAAATTGCTAGATAATATCTTAATGAGTGGTGCAGGCAAAATAGAACCCTAACCTTTTTATTTTCATTAAAGTCAGTCGATACCAAAACTATTTGTAATCCTAACTAAATAAGCTATGTAGAGCTTGCGCCTGCGCATCGGTTGCGTAAGAGAACGTACACTATCCTTGACTTACCTATCACCAATAGGGCGTGCACTGAACTAAATTTTATCAGAACCTATTAACTGAACATTAATTATTTAAGTTAATGAGTTACCAACTGATGTTAATGTATGGGAATGGGATAAAAGTATAGCTGTTTCTTTAAAGATATATATGTACTTAATGATCATAACGCAATTTGTAAAGGTTAATTAAGACAAACGAGGTGTTATTTATGAGAATTGTTGACTTTAATTAAACGATTCTGGTGTCAGATGGGTCAACTCAATGAATTAATCAAAAATGTAAAAAGAATTCAATGTCTAGTAACTAATGCGCTTTTTCCAATGCACTAATCAAGACTCAAGTAGTGTTATAATTAATCATTCTATTGGAAGGAGCAGAGTTGTAGGTCGTGAGTTCGAAACCAGACAGGCGTATTTACTTTGTGTAAATAGTTTCATCACCACTGCACTCAAAACGGTGAAGGAAAACATCGTGAGGAGACAGGCATGTCCTAGAATCAAAAATTTGAAAACATGCGACATCTACCAACCCGCACTGGGCCCGCGTGGTGGATTACGGCCCACTCCTTCAAACGGCGAGGAGGCCGGTGTCCCAGCAGTGGGATCCTTGTAGGCCGATTATGCAGCTGTTGGAAGAATAACTTAAAATAATTAATAAATCCTATAATGAACTTACCATAATCCTCATATTATTTTGATGTCAACATGTCTCCCTAGATGCTAATTAAATTATTCGAGACATATTGGTAATCTTCGATAAATCGCATCGAATGAATACGTAAGCATGAGCTCCATATTAAGCAATTCAATTTGTAAACGCCGAACAATCGCTCAAATCCAGAGCGAAGCATTCCTCTTCATAGAATCTGAATTAACGATAAAATACCAGTTTACGAAGCTATTATCTTGATTCAGATCCAACTGAGATAAATATTGCATTACCTAAAATGATTTGTTCTCAGAATCCAGTTTGTTTGAGAACGTGTGTGAGAGTATCATGTACGTAATATACAGTGATTTCATTAATTTGACACAATTGCTCGTGATGTAACAGTACATTAATATTCGATTGAGGATGGAGAATGGATATGATTATCGTCAATAATGAAAATTTAATGGAATATCTAGAATTTGTAACGTTAAATCCAGGCCACCAGACTTGCATTCAGGAGGAAATAGTTATTGATTTTGCAATGGAAACCTCCATTTTTCTTCATATTTTTTGCAAACATTTGAACATTGACGAACAATCAGAGTTGTCTAGGTTCATTTAAACTATCGATGCAGTTTTTATATGTCAAACAATCGCTACTCAATAATTAATATTTGCCATCCGAAAACTAGACACTTATAAATCTTGTTACCTATGCACTTTATAATAGTGTTGAAGGCTCCCAAGGTGCTAATCGCGTTGGATCACAATGGTATGTAGAGATAAGTAATGCAGAGCAACAAAACCTTCAAGCAATTCCATAAATCATTAATTGTCTTATCATACGGGCTATCGATACGGATCTGGCATTTTCGCTTTTGGATTCTCAGGGCTGCAGATTTATTACTTCAAAGGAAGTGTAGGTTCCAAAAAGCCATTAAGTTATTTAAAACTTTGATCCATCATCATCCTCCTAATTGCTGCTCTTATTCTATTTTATTTGGGGTCGACGTAGCACGCCTTTTTCTTTGTACTTTGACTAATCCCTTTCTTTTATTTTAGTCTTAAAATAGTATAAAGTAAAAGTATTAAAAAAGGCGAAATGCTCTTAAAGCATTTCACTTTGATAATTGGAAAAAGTTTCCAATCACTGTATTCACTTGCGAATGAATGGGATACTCGAGCGATCCAACGGAGCGTAGACTATTCTGGATCCAACAAAAATAGCAGAAGATTATAAGGAACAATAGAACAACTCAATTCATTTATCCACAAACAATCACAGTACAAATTTTCATAACAGACAACTAATCGATGTTACTTGATTCGAGACAACACTCGATAATGATCTCGATCCCGGTATGGTAATCGATGGAACAGAGATAGCTAAAGATGTTATCACTTTTTTCTCGTTGCATAATATTTGGATCAAGTTATGTAATTGTTGTAAAACTGTTCCTATTTGTTAGTGAACAATGGACAAATGGATATCTTTTGTTGTCTGGACAGTTCAGACATTTATTGTGAAGTGAATTTGGGTTATTGGTGGATATCCTATTCAATGATTTGACGGAGGTGAGGTCAATAGCTTTGTGTTAAATAATGTTGTTGATGTCGGGTAACAAAGCTGATAAATTCAGACGTACAATCTTCCAAAAGCCGATGGAGTCAGGAAAAGACCAGGTTTTTTTTGAGGTTAATCAACGTTAGAGGCTAAGTAGCAACATAACGCACAGTTTCAAAAGTGCTACAAAAAAATGACAGCATTTAGATTATGAACTGGACATGTATGACTAAATTTCGGCATCTGCTCCCCTCAACAAAATTCCAGATGATGACAAATATCATGCTCGTCATTGTCATATGACTAATTTTAAGTATCTTCAAGTACCTATAATCTACTTATAAAGAACTGCAGCGTGGGAAGAACGAGAACAGCTTTTGTTTTAACTCTTTTCATCAGTGTGAACAAAGCTTAAAGTGTCGAAATCGCGTTCAGTGTTAATTTGTTAAGTTCAAATACCACAATCGTGTTCTAATAGTGACAGGTATCACTTGGCGCCTCTCTGAAACAATACTGTTCATCAAGTAGAACAATACCAGTTCAGATGAGTTACAGAAGACAATTGTTACACTTAGGGTACAAGATTATTAATGTTATTCTAGAAAGACTGCCTCATGGTCTAGTGGTCGCAAGCGCTACTGCTGAGCATGAGGTCCTGGTTTCGATTCCCGGGTCGGGAAAAGTGATATTAGGTTTTTCTATCTGGAATTTCTCAGTAGCAGCCCGGAGTCTGGATTTGTGCCCGGTTGATGGCAATAGGCTCGCCCCCTATTACATGGAACTTAAACATAACTGGCGAAATGTGGGTGTAGCTGCTAGAGGTACACCTCTGCCCAACCCTTCGGGGAAACAAGGCGTGATGTTATGTTATGTTCTAGAAAGAAGAGTGCTTATAACGTGAGCTGGTTGTGATAAACACCCATCCCCAGATTTACGCATAGGCACACATGGCACTGGCCTAGGGGCCCAGCCAGCCTGGGGGCCCCACCCATTCAGCTATTCCGACCAGCTTGCTTACCTGAAAATAAAGTTATAAATACATTAAGAATTTATTTATTTTATTTACTTGAATAGTGCAATTGGGTTGAGTCTAAAGTAGCTTCTTAATATTTCAATTATTATTTGCAACTAATAATTGCATTGAAAAATGAGTATCTAACCAGTGCATTTTCGTGCCTAGAGGGCCCCTGGGGTCTCTAAGTCGGGGCCTTTCGATACCTAAATGTTTTCCAGCACAATTAATGGTTCTCTGAACACACATGAGGTTACGGGTGGCAAGTAAAAACAAACTAATGTTATAATGTAAAGTTTTCTCATCTCAACAGTCCTGTTATCAGTTTAGGGTCCAATGATTAACAAGCCGTTTGACAAAAAATATGCAATGGTCATTGGTCCCCAAATTCCTAACTCAAGCCGCTCTATTTTGTACGAAACTACGTCATAAATGTAAATACACAAAAAACTAGATATTACCAAACATGGCCCTCACACTAGGCCTACAACATTGCTTTATGGAGATGCGTAGGAGTTCGAGGAAATAAATAATAAACATGATTAATTAAGAGATTGTAAACATTGCTACGTTTTTAAGGAGACTGTAATTATACGGTATATGGTTCGTTAATGCGATATAGTTAAGTCATCTATCCTTATGTGGACGTGTTCTAATCTTTAGATCAGATAAACCGGGGTTTTTGCACGTGTATCTGCTACCGTCTATTTTATCTGTGATAATTGCGATAAATAAAAACAGATTTCTTACTAGTCATCTCATTAATTTTGATTTGGAGATGTTAACAATCCATCACCATGATGGATTGTTGTATATTGTGATATTTAAAATAATAATGAACGGTGGCCGTTTCTAATTCTTTTATCTTTTCTACACTTTTCTTCGTTTTTCTCATATCTTTTCCGTCTTTGTAAGGTACTCATCCTTTGTAACTATCTGTTGGTCCCAATTGCACGTTGGCTTATTTATTATTTAACTTGAGATGCTCTTCACAACGCTAACGGGGAAACCCATTGACATCATCATCATTCAAGCCAACCAAGGGGTTGGCTTGAATGATGATGATGATGTAACCTAACCTAACCTAACCTAAATAACAAGTGACAGTGAAGGAGAAGGCTCCATCCTTTCCCTTATCGCAACTTCCCCGTTGGTATTTAGTATTGTAATTAATTTACGAAGTGTATAGAGTGCCGCACGTATTCTTGTGGCACTCTAGTGTCGCTGCCTCGGCCCGGCTAGGGTGCTGTGACCGTTGCATGGTCACTGTCACTTGTTATTTAGGTTAGGTTAGGTTAGAACTGTGACCACACAACGCACGAGCCGAGCGAGCGTAGCGAGCGGTGCCGCGGTAGCGGCCGGCGAAGTGCCAGGGTCCGTTTAGGCACAAGAGAATGTAATGTTTTGGGAATGTGGTGTTTTACAGCGATCTAACCTCGACAATCAAAGAAAATACCAAGTGACGTGACTTAGTGACAGTGACAATGACAATCCAATGCTTGCGGCACTTTGGCCGGGCCGAGGCGGTGTTACCAGGGTGCTTGTAGTGGCACTTTATCCGATAGGGATAGAGTGCCAATGGTGGCACTCTATACACTGCCATTAATTTATCAGAAAATGCGTTTTCCTTTAAAGTTACGCCGATAAATCTGGTTCCAAATAAGTAAGATACAAAGAAACCTAGGATTCATAAAGGCTTTTGCAGACCAGCGCGACTTGTCGCGCGACGCGACACGGACAATACAAAACTTCACAGTATAACAATAACCGGTGTCGCGTCGCGCGACAAGTCGCGCTGGTCTGTACAAAGCTTAATAGTTTTAAAACGGCTAAAGTTTTTGCTAAGGTATCATTTACTACTGACTCACTTAATTACTAGTATCAATAACAACTCATGAAAATCTCAGGAATTTCCAGCTACTAATAACCCGAAGTCCACTAAAAACTTCTGCGGTGTGGCGAATCAGAATAAATTCGTTGAAAACTGTTAGCAATTAAGTTGATTCATCAAAAGAACGATTTTGTTTTTGTTTTTCTAGTGCCTATTACTGAATGCGGTCAAGTACCATATTTAAATCTTCTCATGTATATATTCTTGTATCAAAAATGCAATTTAGCAATCCTAGCCCTCAAGTTACCTACTTGGGTTAAATGCCCAAGTGCTCTTCTTGTCAAATCTATATCACAATTTGAAATTTCTGTCATTATAACGCCCACGTACCAATTATAGCCAAATGTTTCAATGAGTTTCGTGAGATTATCAGTTTATCTCGGTATCCCTTGGTAATAATGTCAAGAGTATCACTGTCACTGACTGTACCAGTATTACATGAGGATACTCCAGTGGAAAAGTGTTTCACAAACTGTCCTTGCAAATAACGATGTCTAATAATTGTCATGTCCATTTTGTAAATCGAACAAAACAAAATGGAGTCGGTATAATGACAATTTTTTTGTTGTTTAAATAGGATATAGTGAGAAGCCTGTTTAAATGTCTTCTAATAACAAATTTAAACATTACATTTAAGACGCCTCTTTGCAGTAATAATAACCGTTAAAACTATAAAATAAACATATTACAAGTAATACCGACCATATTCAGACAATGCAATCCTCAAGTAACGCATGTTAACACGCATAACATTAAATTGATTATACAATTCTATTAAGACATAACGCTAATGCCATCAATCAAGCGGTCACTGGTCAGATGCGTATCTTATAAGTGCTAAAGTGGCTAAACTAAATCAATTAGTATTTCATCAATGTTACGCTGTGTGTAACACTTTTGTTATTGATTACGTTCCACCTATCATGTCACCGTTGAAATGATAGGTGTGTGTATTTTCTTTGGGAGTCACCTACGTTTTTGCAGGAGGCAAGTTGGTTTTGGATTTTCGTCTCTAACAACCCTTGTGCCAAATGGACTTTGCTAACGGCAAGAATGACGAAATTCCAAACAAACTTTTATGCCTTAATTAACCTCTTTAGACCCAGCAGCTATGCGTTGTCTGTCGATTAATCCTTGATTTTTATTAAGAAGAAGAAGTCGGAAATCACGATTAATTACGGTTAGGATCGTCGTAAGCCCTTTCTAGTTAGGTTCCCTATCCATTTGCATAACATTTTAAGACCTAATATAACTTAGCATAATTTTGTTTGGCATAATTATATTTTCGCATAATATAGTTACGCATAACAGCTTACGCATAATTTTTTTAAGCATAATTTCTCTAACCATAATAATGATTAAGCATAATATTCTAAAGCATAAATTTATTAAGCATAAAGTTCTAAAGCATAACTTTTTTAAGCATAATATTTTGAGGTAGCGCTCGCCGGGGTGTGTAATGTTTGGTATAACAACAGATAGTCTAATTTCATATGCCATAACTTTCATATGATATAATTTTCATATGCTATAAAAATATTGAACCTAATTTCATATGATCGAATGTTATATTTGATATAATTTTCATTTTCTCTAATTTCATTTAGTATAACGTTCATTTCATATAATTTTCATATTGTATATTGCTCTTTTTATATAATGTTCATTTGACCTAACTTTCATATCAACGAAATTTCTAAAGTAACGCATCGTTCTTGAGAAAAGCAAATTATATTGTAACCTAACCTCAAAAAATTAAAGTTGCTTCTGCATCGTCTCCGGCGCTGCGGGAAGTGCAACCCCTTCGCCCTTACGTAACAAAGCATAGGCACCCGTGCGAGCCGTAGCGGCTGAGGCTGGTCGCCGGAGGCGACCAGCAAGCCGAAGCTGCGGAGGTGAGCATGGGTGCCTATCCTTTGTTACAGCGGGCGGGGGTTGCTCTCCCTCCGCGCCTCCGGTTTTTATATACACTCTAGGGGTAGGAGCCAAAAGACTACGTAAAGTCGGGGTGCCCCGACTCGGTTTTGGAACAGATTCAACCTATTAACTACAAGCCGGTGTATAATTATGTTGTCGCCATATCATAGAATTTTTTAGCTTTACTAATAGGCAGAACTAATAGTGTGATCACAATAGTAAGACACGACACGACAAGAACACAATAGTAGAATATTTTACCTGAATATTTTACCCGGCCGCTGCCGCGGCACCGCTCGCTTCGCTCGCTCGGCTCGCGCGCAGTTGGTCACAGTTCTAACCTAACCTAACCTAATCCTAATCTAAACAAATAAGATATGCCTAAATATTATTATGCTAATAGTCATTAGGCCTACTAACGTTATGCGAATCAAATTTATGCCAAAACAAATTAGTCTTTAAGATGATTATGCCAACATAAAATGTATGCCTAAAAAAATTATGCCGAAGTATTATTATGCCAAAACAAATTGTGCCAAAATCGTTATGCCGAAGTATATTAGGACAAAGAACATTATGCGAAAAGAAGGGATCCCGTCCGAGTTACCCGCGTTAGGGATAATCATAGGGGTCAATCAGTCCGCAGTGCAATGGACGACCTCACCCTAGAGGAACTACCTTTGTGATCACAGTTTCCCTACGCCAGGTAAGTATGATTTAGGACAAGTTTCGCGCGAGTGTCGTTCAACGGCGGAGAATCTTAACACCGCGATTCAGGAATCGGCCACAATGGTACAAGGGTCTGCTGGGGTTGTCCTAAGGGGAAGCCGTGGCCCCTGGCAAGGCAAAGGGAAGGAACACGGGTGGGTTTTAGTCAGTAAGAGTCTGACACGCCCTTCCGCTCCGTCCAGAGCGGAGAAGTCATTTGATGATATCCGTCCCTAAAAAAAAAAAGGGTACAAGGGTACAAGCGCAGCTGTTCGAGTAGGTACTCATCACCCTTTACTGTCGCTTCAGTCGTTCCCCTTTCGATAAAACGGTGAAATTGTTAAGACTTAAAAAAGAATGAAGTATTTGCTCACCGAACTAATCTTACGTATTATATGGCTCTTTTAAATAACTCAATATAATTAAACTTTTCGTACTCAAAAAGGTACAACTTAGGCATTCTCTACCAGTCAACCAAGGGTGGTTAAGAAATTAGATGACAGGTGCTCTGTTTGAGAAGAACAAAGATTTTTTAAATTAAAAATATATCATAATGATTATAACTAAAATACAATAGTACATAAATAAGTTTTAAATTATAAACTACATACACATACATACATAGATAGATAGATAGATAGATAGAATATTCTTTATTATGTACACCATAAAAAGTACAGGTATAAATGTAGAAATTTTACATACATTTTACATACATATTTACTAAATTTTCTTGTTGACTTTACTA
This sequence comes from Conistra vaccinii, assembly GCA_948150665.1. Lineage (NCBI taxonomy): Eukaryota > Metazoa > Arthropoda > Insecta > Lepidoptera > Noctuidae > Conistra > Conistra vaccinii. Next base: position 1,493,242 of record OX411329.1, on the reverse strand, counting down.
CGAGTACAACGATCCAATTTAAAAATCACAGTAACAGTCGCTCCATGTAAAATACTGGTATTCAGCTGCAACCGGTTAGACTGGAAGCCGACCCTAAGATAGTTGAGAAAAGGCTAGGAAGATTGATTGATTTTTTACTACAACGATCCAAATTCTAAAACGCATCCATTTAGGTACCTAACAAACACATAAAATACTCATCACATTCAACCCAGAATGCGTGGCATGCAGCATCTCCCGTTAAGGCTCGTCCATGATGATCAAGTTGTAATAGTTGCAAGTAGTGACTGTACCCACGCGGCCAGCGTATCGACGAGTGTTTCATCTGTCAATTCAATTACGACAGTATAAAGGGCAAGCATATATATATATAGCGTCTTTAGTTTAGTGATGTTTTTGGAATTGAATAATGTTTGGCAAGATTTTGGGTGGACACACATATGAATAATTTATTTGTTCTCATGAGAACCATCTGCTCCAATAATATTGCAAGAATGAGACTTAACTAAGACATAAAGATGTGAATAATTTAAAATACCATGTTATCTGCCTAGCTTTTTTTCCAACCTAACCGTATGCAGCTGAATACTAGTATTTTACATGAAGCTACTGCCTATCTCACCTCCAGAACCCAGTTACTGGGTAAGTGGGTAATACGATTCCCCTAGGTAAGACTGGTTGTCAGACTTTCGGGCTTCTGACGACCCGTAACGACTGTCAAAGATCCATGGATGACAGCCGGGACAAATGGCTTAACGTGCTTTCCGAGGCACGAACTAGTTTGGTATGTAAAGATGGTCACCCATCCACGGATCAACCGCGACAAGCGTAGCTTTACCTGATCGATCGTCCCGTGCGGCTTATTACACACATGACATAGCATCACGCCTTGTTTCCCCGAAGGGTTGGGCAGAGCTTTACCTGAAGCAGGTACACCCAGATAAGGTCACATTTCGCCAGTTAAGTTATTACTTAGTTTTTGTTATTACTGTTATTACTTAGCCACAAAATACCATGTAAAAAGAAATATCTTACAGTAAGGTTAATGTAGTATTGAATTCACCCAAGACTATCATCTTCTTTATATAAACATCATGACATTGCTAAACAATACGACCAGAATTACACAATCTTCCAATTTATTCTCGCAGCAAGCTATTCCCAAAACTGATTCAATCGCTATAACTTCAGCAGAACAAATGAAAACTTACAGAAACAACTGTAATAGCAATAAGCTTCACACCTTGCATTTCATACGTTCGTGCGTAAGGAATTGCGCGTACGCACGAACTGCATCAAAACATCATCAAAATACAATAGATCGACGAATTTCAATACATCATTGCGAAAATAGGCCAACTCTAAGCAAACCTATCAAGTGTTTGATCAAATACTGGGCTTGTACAATCACTCACACAGTTGTTTGTTTATTAAATCCATTTCTTTAGTTTGTTTGTATTTGTATTTTAATTTTTTTCTGTTGGTGGGCAAACATTTTGGTATGCATCGTTGCATCTAATTAGGTTTTTTAATTAATAAACAAAGGAGTTTTGTTTGTTATATTAACGCAATATTCAAGGGGATTTAGTGAGATTTTTAATTCATTAAATGTTGAGATTCATTTTTCCCGTTATAATCTGTTGATGAAATGTGATTTGGACTAACTGTTGTGTTTTCTGAACTGTATCTACCTTGCATTAAAAAGCATAATAAATCGACTGCATCACTGCCAGTAAGAAAATAAACAGTTACAACAACAATTAAATTAAGTTTATAAAATATAATAAACTTAATTGTAATGTTATATATACTTATTTTGTGCCCAGGATTACATCAAAATATCATGCTGCATTTGCAGTACTGTCACAAATCCTGGTATCGATGTCAGACTAAACGAAATCTATACTTCATCAATCTACCTTCTCAGCTGTCTATCGAGCACTAACATAATCAATTTGCAATCTGGATACCTTCAAGAAATCCATTTGGCGTATTCACACAATTGACAGCGCTTATCATTGATCTGTATCGTTGAGTCGATGCCTCGGGGTACAAGATGTGTACTGATTAAGTAATGTAGACGGATGCAGTGCGAGTGATTTAGAGCGATGATTTGAGTTGATGCAATTTAAGCTTTGGGCCAGAACAGCTAAACTTCACGATGAATGCAAGCATTTGGAGAAGGCTTTTATCGCCTTAAGCGGTCCTTACATTGAAAACGAAACACAACACTAACAAAATATAAAGTTACGTTTTTCTTTTTTTACCCGACTGCCCCAGAAGGAGGGTAATGTTTTTCGAGAGTATGTATGTATGTATGTATGTATGTATGTCTATTTCTTTGGCACGCTCTGTAGCCTAAACGGCTTCATGGATTTTAACATAGGAGGTGTTGTTAGATTCGTCTTAATCGTAGAAGTGACATAGGCTATATAATATTTATGTATTTCATCTGCAAGTACAAAAAAAAGGGAGGAGAAGGTTTTTTTTTTTTAAAATAATTTTCAACAATATTGGTATCAAATAAAAGCTGGTAATGAGTCAATTCCAAATTAAGATATATATTAATAAAACTAAAAAACTTGAAATAAAGAAAATTATTCAAAAAACAAAAAACCCGACTGCAAAAACACATAACTGAAAAGAGAAAAACAAGCATTATAATCTATAGAATTTTGGTATTGCAGGCGGGGACAATAATAATATAACAATAATAACCGGAAATATGGTGTACCTAACTTTTGTTTGTCCCCCCCGCCTGCGATACCAAAATTCTATAGATTATAATGCTTGTTTTTCTCTTTTCAGTTATGTGTTTTTGCAGTCGGGTTTTTTGTTTATTGAATAATTTTCTTTATTTTTGTTTGAAATCCAGTCAAATCTAGCTGCATTAAGTTGCCTGTACGTTGCCAGGGGCCCCGGTAACCCTAGATTACGGGCCTCAGAAGAAAATATTTCAGGAAAATTAAAAACCTGAAAACTGTTTTTTTTATTGCGATGAACAGATTCTTAAATACAAACTTAACTGGTAAACACAAATTCCGACCATGCCATTGTAAAGAAGCCAAGATATATTTTATTTTTGAGTAGGTACATGTTCGAATTAAAATGCTTGAAACAGGATATGTCTAATTCACTGTAAATAATTGTGTCTATTTTCGTAAAAAATTTGGTTTTTCATATTTTTTGCTTGCGTGAGAATCTGAGACTCGTCCTTATTGTATTTAAATGCTGCTATTTTAATTGTAGACATACCCAACAAAGTTAGACGTAGTTAGAACGAAAATTATAATTGCGAGTTTAGCCGAAATAGGTACTATTTTGTCGAAAGTGGACTATGTGGATCCAGGTTGATTAAAACTATAGATATATAAGATTTTGTATATAATTATGGCCTTTTTTTGTCTACTACAAACGATATCTTCTTTTCCAACGAGGTTAATGACCACAGAGCAGATTAACATCACAAATCTTAATCGTCCTTCACTTCGATTAACCTCTACCACTCTAAATTATTCCCAATAAACATTGCACTAAGAAAATATCCAAATATAATAAAAACGCGCATCACTAATCAAATTTCACGTTCACCGAACAAAGGGCGGTGGCGTAAATAGGGTGTCCACGCTATCAGGACACGGATCTCCTAAGAAACAAACGGTCCGTTTCCTAACATCCGCACCAAATTTGAGGCCACCCGAATCCGCGAATAATGGAACAATTAAACTCTTGCGCAAGTCATTGACAATAACGCTAGGCTCTCCACGCGTTTGACCTTTGAGGGAAAAAATTCAGACTATGTGTAGTATGACCTACTTTAAAGTAAAGTTCATGTGAATTTTTGCTATTACTGGTAAGTAACCGGAAGAACATAATTGTAGCGGTCTGAATATTACTGAGGTTTGTTGATCTTGGGCTACTCATTATTATGCTCAATATAATTGATGATCAATATAAGAATGACATTTTCAATCGACTAATTACTAAAACTATGCTGAACGGATGGATGGGTTGCTCCCAAGATTGAAATTAAACGTTTAAGTTCCTGTCTGAAATTAAAACGGTTTAGTTAGTCAACATTTTTTTTTTAATTACTTTTTTTCCTTTCATTAAGTAATATTTCTTTTGTTTTGTATGTTTTCCAAATTAAAAGCTTTACCTAAATAAATAATTTCATTGTTTGCCGTACTTAGGAAGAGACTGGACCCCACGACACAGGGAATCCTAGTGTGTGGTTCAAGGAATTTGTAAAAATCTACCACCTAAGGCTCTTATGCGATTTATTACTCGTTTTTTATACTTTACCGTGTTTTTCTGAAATGAATAAAGCCTTTTTACCTTACTTTTACTTTAGTTACTACAGCAACAGTCATCATGGATACGCAGAAAAGATCCTTTAGGTAATAGGTTAGGTTTTTACCTGCTTACAAAATAAAGGCTCATATGGATTTAAAAATAATCGTTTATTTTTTTATACAAAATATTCAGCTTCAATGTGAACAATGTAATGTGAGACGATATAAATAATCACGTCTTTCACACCTTTAACCTTACAACAATGAGGTCGAACTTATGATTACAAAAAATATTATTTTTTAATGTCTTCTTGTCTCTTGTTGTTGTTTAAAATTCACACAATAATCGTTATCATTTCCACTGAGCGGTGTTTACGCTTTTATTAACAAAATTGTTGATAATTCAAGGTTATGTGACTTCCCGGCTAATAATAGTTCAATGGCTTTACCTTAACCTTTTTTACAAACGGTATCCTGCATCGTATTTACGTAACACACTTTCTATCACAATCTGAAGGATTTTGAGGGAAATTCTTTTAGGAATTTCGAATTATTCGACGATTGTTCATTAGGGTGCGTTTCGACTGAAGCCGAGACCTGCAGGAATCGACCAATCACAATGGTTGAAAATTCGAAGACATGTGACATCTACCAACCCGCACTGGGCCCGCGTGGTAGATTACAGCCCGCTCCCTCTCACAGAGATGAGGCCTCCTCCAGTTGGAACATTAATAGGCTGATGATGATGATGATGACAATGGTTGAAATCGTCATCGCATCTCTCATGGTTTCGTCTGTGATTGGACGATGGTGTTTGGAAAATATAAGTTATATATCTTACACTTAGATTACAAGAGAGTCAAGATATATATCAATATGATTACAATTTTTAAGAGTAAAGTATTACACGGTGCGATTTAATTACATGTGAACCTTAAGTTTAAGAAATAATAATAGTTGCACCATCTAAACAGTGTTTAGACGATGCAAGAACCTTGTTGCTTCAATTATACAGGATGAAATTGAATTCATGCGACAACTCTTAAGGGGTCATTGTACTCATCATTATGAACAACTTTCACTATGGGACCAACCCTGAAATCGCGAAAAAAAAAACAGCTGTTCCCTACATTTATGTTCGCATATCTCGTCAAAATGTAGGGAACAGCTGTTTTTTTTTTCGCGATTTCAGGGTTGGCCCCATAGTGAAAGTTGTTCATAATGATGAGTACAATGACCCCTTAAGAGGTGTCGCATAATTCAATTTCATCCTTTATTGTATGCCACAGGCAAGAAAGTTGCGTCTTGTAAACGGGGCTTATAAAAAGAAACGATGATCTGGGAGGCTACTCTCTAACTCCGTCAACGAAGATACGGACCCGTCCGAAAGTAGTTCGAAACTTAAGAGTGAACAGAGTGAACCCTACACTCGATTAATTAACTCTTTTGAACAGTCAAAAAGATATGGGGACTAGGGACAGCTGTCAAATCTTGGTATCATTCATTCTTAGGTCGGGCCTGTGGTTGGGCCCCAAACTAATCTTATGCCCGTAGGAAACGGTCGTAACTTCGGCCGAAACTACGGATTTCGTGCTTTGGTAGTATACCTCCAGGTTTGAACTTTACAACAGAGCTTATGCTGTGAATCTGAGTTAAATGCTTAGCCAGACAGCAAAGCTGTTAGCGGAGCTGATGGCCTGTTGTGCACCAGACGAGCGTATGTATGGATATGGCTTTAATTCTGTTTTAAGTTAAAAAAAGAAAAATGTTTATTTTGCAAAGTACCATGCCATAGGTGAGGAACACATTTGAACAAAATTAAAAACTTACACCACCACGCCCTGCCAACAGCACTCACACCCACACCAAAACAACACCACACACACCTCGCACCTCACCTACACCCCACCTCTGCCTAACCCTTCGGGATAACACGCGTGATGTTATGTGTATGTATATAAAATCTTACATATTTTTTTTTTCTTTTTAGTAATAGTAATTTATTTCCAAACTTCAGTACACGTTACATCAATGAGGTCTCGACCCCTGAACTAGGACATCCTGTATGACAGGGGTCGAGGTTTCTCCAGTTACATGGATCAACATAAGAAGGCTTAGACTAAATACAATCAATTTATACTTATTTTTATAATAATTAAAGGATTAATTAGGTATAATTGGTTCATTTCAGCAGTAATGCCAGACATACGAGTACATACCGAGATAACTAAAGCAGGGAGAAAAAAAAATTAGTATGGAAGCAAGATGGCCACCCTACTTTATTGACTCGTCAGTTGACCCTGACTGGCAGCTGATTAACAGACGATGTCCTAAGCATCCGACTTTTGTTCTGTTACTGAATTAATTAACTAGAATCTAATAGTAAATAGAGCGCTATGCTACTTCAAAGCTAAATGGGGTACCTGCAACTTTCATTGCTCTCAGCAATAGCGGGAGTCTCAGCAATAATATGTTAAAAATAAATAAATAAAATCATTTTATTTCGGATAACACAAAAAGATCCATAAATTGTTAGTAACATGTTTGCTCTTAAATCACTACTGTGAGTAACTAAAACTAAATACGAATTTTTGATAAGTGTTGCTTGTGTGCTAAGATTTAACATGACAAAGATTTAGAGAAGTAGATGTCTTTGTATGACTTTTACTGTAAATAAAATAATTAAAGTAAAAGAAAGAAAGGAAAATGTTTATCTGACACAGTAAGGTATGCAAGGAACATATTTGAACAAAATTTAAAACTAACAATAAAAGTACCTTCCTACACACACCTACCTACCCAATAAATACTTCTGTCTGAATTTCGCGAATTCTCAACAAAGAATAATTCTGACATTTATGAACATTTGGTTCTCAAAAATTAATCACAAATTCATGAGCGCGATTCTGTTTATAGAAGAATGATTCATATCTCAGAATCTTTTCACACGAGAATCTAATCGTTATTTTGAATTTACGTCTAATCGTTAATTTAAAAGTGACCTCAAAGCAAAGTTTTGTGATACTAAAATTAAATTCAAAATGGCGAAAATATTCCAATCTAATTGGGAGTTCGTTATAATGTTCGAGCCTACTACTAGGGCCTTTGAGTGCCCATTTGGACTTTTGGGACGCCAACCGGTTGGTTAACTCTTCACGTGTTTTGTTGGCCAAAGAATCAACAATTCAACACAAAATGTGACAATGCTGCCAGTCTTTTGGGCACTTTTCCCGTTTAAAGCGGTGCGGACGAATTTGTTTATGCTCTATGATTCTTTCCCCTCCTTTTTTATACATGTAAGTACATATTATTGTTATTATTTTAAGACTGTAGATACTGCTGAGTTTATTAAATATGTAAATACATATTATCTGACTCGGTACTCAAATAAGTAAACCTTTAATTAATAAAAATATGTATTTTTTTAGTACTAATAACATTAGGAACCTTTAAAAACGTGTTTAAACAGATAACCCACTTTAATTTCACCTTGTACCTTATTTGCCTCCTCAGGAGATAAAACAAATAAATCTGCTCCGCGTCCTGTTCAAACAATGGCACTACAACGCGGTTCGACTCCCGGTCAAGGCAACACGTCACTCACAGAGAAAAATGGATGATTCCGATTTGAAATATGGATATAGTTTGTTTCTGTAAGTATTAAGTTTAGCACAATGGTACAGCGATTTATGGTAAGCATTGTGTTTGACAAACTACTTATTAAGCTTGCTGCCTCATTAACTTGGAAATAGCAGAAGTCAAGGGTGTGAAACAGATCCACGGGGTCTCGAAAAGTCTATGATGTCAGAAAAGATTTCTCTACTAAGCAGTAGAGAAATCTTTTCTGACATCATAGACTTTCTAACCTAACTACCCTTATCGTCATTGAATTACAATATTTCCCTTATGAAGACTGAGCGTTGCAGAAAAATGCGTTTATTGGTATTACAACAACGAAATACCTTAAAACTATTAAAACAGAAAGAAAACAATGCTTTTGTTCTCAATATGTGGATGTCCGCCCCGATGGTGTCGTGATCATAAGCGCGACTGTTGAGTGTAGGTTTGATTCCCAGGTCGGTCAAAAGGTTACTGGGTTTGGAAGTTGGCCGTGTGATACCCCCGTGCCTCGGAAAGCACCTGAAGCAGTTGGTCCTGTGCCTGATCTCTCTCCGGTCGTGTCGGATCGGATGTGTCTGCGCACACAAATCGCCACGGCCGAAATTCGGTCTGGAGGGCTATTATTTGGTGGATATCTGAAGAGAACCAGATCTCTGCCTCATTCTTTTTTCGTTCATTCTTATTTCCGTCATCATTCTTTTCCTTGTATTTTAATAATAAATGGATTAAATTAACAATTTTAACGAATCACTTTCCAAAAAACCGCTCGAAACCTTCAAGTATCGTGAGGGCAAATAATAAAGTAAAACTTTCGCTTCCAGTCTATTTAAAACCAGTATAATATTGATAAAGTTATACCAAGTGATAAATCCAATCCAACATGATATTAAGTACGATTAAATCAATAATCACATCATTATTTCTACACAATTCAGTGCAAAAACGATCAATTTGGACAAATTCAGAAGCAAATGATAGTTGAACAATTTACCTTTAGAGTAATTGAAGTAAATGCTAGTGTATCGCAACTGTGGTAATTTTTTGTTTCATTTCAACATTGTATGGGAACATCCTTCAGATGGGTCATTAGATTAGCTGATCGTGTAACCACTTTAGACTCTGCTTACCTTACTGATGCAATAGCGTGAACACTTTGGCAAGACCCCTGCTAGAAGTTTATTATGACAATAGCTATGGCGGTAACATCACATGTAGGTCCAAATTAACTTAAGGTTGGTTGGTAATTGGTATAAGGTTCGCAGAGTATAAAAGTTCATGCAAAATTCTGTTTCATTTGGAGTTTAATTCAAGGTTCTATAAATCACTCAGTAAATCAACTCAGCCTCTAGCAGGCCACCCGTCATAGCATAATTCTTCTTCGTTATTCTTACTGGTATGTACCTACTATCAGTATCTAAAGGAAAAAAAAAACAAGAATAGCCTCTACTCTATGGCAAACGGACACAAAGTGATGATGAATTGGTACATGACCAATTCAAAGCTCTGCAGCCTTTTCCCAACTATGTTGGGGTCGGCTTCCAGTCTAACCGGATGCAGTTGAATACCAGTATTTTACATGGAGCGACTGCTTATCAGACCTCCACAACCCTACTGGGTAATACGATAGTCTTGGTAAGACTGTTTGTCAGACTTTCTGGCTTCTGACGACCCGTAACAACTGTCAAAGATCCACGAATGCCAGCCGGGAGCAATGGCTTAACGTGCTTTTCGAGGCACGGAGGAGTCTCGGTAGGTAAAAATGGTCACCCATCCACGGACCAACCCCGGCAATTGTTACGTAGCCACGAGCTCCTCCAAATAGCCACCCACTATCCTCCGCTGCAGCGAAATAGATATAATATGTATTAATTTGTGGCCCTGGACGACCGAGCGTGGCAACAAGCCACGCTTCCCATCCGCCTGGGTGGTCTTGGTGTCCGCAAAATTTCAAGTATAAGTTTACCGGCCTTCCTCTCCTCGGTCCACGGTACTGATAAATTAACCAGGAACATTTTATCTTCCTCACTGGGCGATTTTGAGGTACCGTGTCTGACCGATGCGTTGAACGCTTGGAAAATGGCTTGTCCCAATACGGATTTGCCTGACACCCGTCCTCCCAGAGACGGTGGGACGTGCCGCTCTGCAGTATTATACGGAATACCCTTGTAAACACGTCACCTAGTACTGTTGAGCGTGCCCGTCTGCTAGCTGTGGGAGAATGGGAGTCAGGCCTGTGGCTTCAGGCGCTCCCGTCATCCACCATAGGTACCATGATGGATGACTCATCGTTTCGGCTCGCTACATGTCTCCGCTTGGGCGCACCTTGTGTTGCTCCGCATCGGTGTCACTGCGGCGAAGCTGTAGACAGTCTCGGGCATCATGGCCTGTCCTGTTACAGGAGCGCAGGTCGCATTGCACGGCACGCCAGCATCAACGATATTATTCGTCGAGCCCTTGTCACCGCCGGCGTACCAGCTGTACTAGAACCAAACGGCTTGGTACGTGACGATGGGAAGAGACCAGACGGCATAACGTTGTTGCCTTGGAAGGTGGGTAGGCCTCTGGTGTGGGACGCAACCTGTGTCGACACCCTTGCGCCATCTCATGTTCCAAGCACGGCGGGCTGTGCTGGCGCGGCTGCTGCAGCTGCTGAGACCCTCAAGCGGCGCAAATACTGTAACCTTATAGGTAACTACAGTTTTGAGCCGTTTGGGGTCGAAACGCTCGGGTCATGGGGCCCGAGTGCGAGTGCCCCGTTTTTAAGGAAATTTCTCGCCGACTAGTCGACACTTCACGTGACCAGAGGGCTGGCTCGTTCTTTAGACAAAGAATTAGCATTGCCATTCAACGTGGCAATGCTGCCAGTCTTCTAGGCACGTTTCCGGATGACAGCGATGCGGACGAATACTTCGACGCCTAAGTATCCGTTTGTTTTATTTTAATTTTATATTTATTTGTATAGTTAGGTAGTCTTAGTACGTAGTGTAAATAGTTAATTATGTTAAATACGAACATAAAAAAAAAAAAAAATGTGTTAAAAACATAACATAACATCACACCTTGTTTCCCCGAAGGTTTGGGCAGAACTGGCGAAATATGGGTGTACCTACAGTACAGCCACATTTCGCCAGTTATGTTTAAGTCCCTTGTAATAGGGGGCGAGCCTGTTCCGATCAACCGGGCACAAATCCAGACTCTGGGCTGCTACTGAGAAGTTCCTGGTGAAAAACCCAATATCACTTTGCCCGACCCGGGAATCGATCTCAAGACCTCAAGCTCGGCAGTAGCGCTTGCGACCACTAGACCAACGAGGCAATAATATCTATTATGTCTAGAGACAATCCATTTAAACATTGTCTTACCATATCTGTGCACGCATATTGATATACTTAAGTATGTGCTATATTATCATTCACCATTTATGGTTCTCATATGCAAGACTCCTAAATGATGCATCATTTAGCTATGTAAACAGAGATTATCGCAATGTGCTTTAAAATTATGACTATGTCCAATAATCACTATTGTTACTATAGTAAGTTTAATATTAACTGTGAAATAATGTAAACAAAATAAAATTGAGATAAACTTATTCAACGAAGTCTGCGAAGCAATAGGTACCGTAGGTTAGGGTTTCTTAAAAAATAATTGAATTGCTGATCAATGACTTAGATGAAACAATTACTGCAGGATGCTTGCTTCTCCATTTGTATCTGGACCTTGGTCGGACTGACTTCACATTATCTGACCCTGGACAGTTAAGGCCAATAAGCGAAGCTTTCAAGCTTCTATGGCAAATCGCGATTGATCTGCCCGGTTACTAGGGTTACTGGACAATGTCTTCACATGTTCCATGTTTTCAATATCGGACACTTATATTAGAACCAACTATACTGTCATACAGCGTACTTCTCACGCTAACAAAAGGGTTTCCCAACCAACACGTAGAACTTACGTACTTGTGTCGGTAATTAATGTTCTAATACTGTTTACAACATCATCTATGGGAAATATTCATGGGATGCAGGGAAAGTGTACCAGATGCTTATCTTCCTCTGCAGCTATGTTGTTAAAGAACTTGGTGGAATAGATTTATGGTATTCGCTTCATGGATAACAAAACGTTGTCTCCACCTTTGAACAAAAATGATTAATGATAAAATAACATAACTTACTACAAATAGCTTTATTCCCAAGTAACAAGGGGGCCATCTACTGTAAAAATAAATTAGATTTATTCATCATTTCACAACGGACATAAAATTATAAATTTCCGTGCACTAACAAGCTGAAGACAGGCTTATTAAGTCAATTAAGTGGACTCTGAAAACAACCATAATCGACTCAAATAATATGGATTCTTAAGAACTATAAAATTACAGATATTACACAACGAATTGCTAGGTCAACATAGCAATCATAATCCTAACATCCTAACCAATTTAAACATTACAAATAATAGAATTACAGTTAAAATACATACTACACGATTACAATAAATTGATCTAAAAATCCATATAATTGATAATTCGTAGATAACAATCACTTTGAGGATAATGACGGTAGCATCGTTAAATAATTTGAAATAAATGGAGGTAGTCATAAATCATTGCGCTGATACACGATCGTGGTCGTGAATGTGCGTACACGCAGCAAAATGCCGCATGTGGCCATAGAATATGAGGAAAAAAAAAGGATCTTTAAAAAATCAAAAACATTTTGTATCATTTACTTAGTTGGCCGAACTCATTAATTTGGAACCTTGATGGCATAAAAGTGAAAGACTGAAATATAAGAAATAAAACGCGTGAGTACATATCAATGGAAACTACGTGGAGACCATTTCAACACGACTGTACAATTTCTGCCGTAAAGCGAATCTGCCGTAAAGTAAATCCTGTATGTATATAAAGAAATATTATAAATAAGGTGATGAGTGTAATTAATCCGACATGTCGTTGATTTTATAAACAACACTTTGCAAAATGACAAATCTGTCTAGATCGTGGTCTAGATAGTCAGATTTACATAAAAATAATATTAATTAAAGATAATTTATGGCCGTCGAAACTTATAACCAATTTTGGACACTGCTGACGAAATATCTAATTAATTCGATTGTACGATGACTATTGGACCTTTCATCTAATTTATTAAGTGACGGTGCAATAAGTATCAGTTCTGTAAACTTAATCTATGAAACATTTTGTAAGCGCAGACGCACCTCTATTATTTTACGCGAGAATCTTGTTATTGTCACCCATTAAAAACAATGCCAATACAAAATGAACTTTGGCTCTCTATAAATAGCATTAGCTTCAGTTTGAGCAATGTTGTAGTACTTTTGCGTGTGATTGCTAACTTATTTTAAGTTAAAGCTATAAACTGCACCTATGTTATTTGGGGTCTATAAACAAAACACTTATACTTAAGTGTTAAAGCTAGAGATAATCAGATGAACTTTTTGATCGGTAATTGGCTAACTGTGTGACTGTTGTTAGGACAGAACGTTCACGATATCAAGTACCTACGAAAAAACATGCGGGTCAGTCTTTCGGGACTGCTGATAGAGGTGAAAACTAAGTAACGCCATCTAACGAAAATGTCAGGAATTTATGTGGCTTGCTGTCAGTATAAGAACGAAAGCTGTAGCTCCATAAAAAAAACAGAGTGCGCTGTCAACAAAAAAGTACGCAACGCGCCTTCGGTGAAGATGACGCCTTCGGTGACGATGACGCGAGTTCCATGATTTTTGTTCATCCAAAAATTGCTCAACGCGCCTAAAGAAGTTTTCACTTAAAAAAAAGGAAAGCTTTTTCAAAAATTCAAAAAAATTCAAAATATTTTATTTCACATAAACCAACAAGGGCACTTATGAAAATAAATTGGTTTTTACAAAGGATTTTTTTTAAATTACAGTGATAATAGGTATGAGAGGACAGTGTAGGCCTATCAAAAAGTACCAGATACTTAGCAAAATAGAAAATGGACCACAGACATACAGTCTGTTAAGCCTACAAGGTTCTCACATTCACAAAATCTAGAGGAAAAGAATCTACTCATATTATAAAAGATAAATAAAATAATAAAAATCTATTTAAACCAAATGCATGATTGTAGCTACAGCTGTAACAAAATACAATTTAAAAAAGATTAATCTATATATTGAAGGTATATAATGTCAAATAATAAAAGGATTATGTCAAGGAAGTATGCAAGATAAAATAAAATAATCATCGTAATTTGGGAGCAGTTAATAGACATTTATATAGTTGTGCCGTTAATGATGTACCAGGGAAGCCACATCATTATGAATAGCCGAAAGACGTAGCTGAACCTAAGCGTCCCCCAACACTGCCTACGCTGCCCACATCCAGCAGATTTCCCTAACCTTACTAAGGAAGGATGTCGGTCCACATTAAAGAACCTACCACTTGATTGAAGTTTATAATAAATAGTTTTTGGTAAGAACGCGAAAGCTGGAATAGGATAATAAAGTAAGTAGGTACCTAATGTTCAGTTTTACACTGTGCAAATTGCATCCAAGTTCAACTTTGCTACGCTTAAATATAAATCTTCTTATGACATTGAATAATAGCAATTTAGGAACATTTTGAAATACCAATTTATTTCTGAATGGAAACTTAGCAAACTGGAAACTAATGGTCACTGTGCATAATTTTTGCATAACAGTGGAAAATATTTTAATCAATAAGGTATTCATTTGCTGCATCGAAATTATTATAGAAACAAAATATTTTGAATTCTCTATTTTTGTACATATTTTGTTAGTATTACAATATCATCAGTCTATTCAGCCTGATGAGCCTTCCCACAGGTGCCGACTCTGGTCAGTCTGCAATCATCCTTAGGGTTCCGTTGGCACTTCCACGAATTCGGCGAATTAATAAGAATGACTTTTTTCGCAGCGTAGAAGCCATCCACCCTCCCGTCGGCAAACATGACCGAGACACAGCAAAATCGCGGTAGTTGCACCAGAATCCTAAAAGCGTTGTTGAACTGAACTCTAAGGGTATTGTAAGCCCGCTGCGTGTAGTTGGCCCATAGGGCGCTGCCGCTGCACGCTGTTGTAAAAGCTTTGGCAATAGGCTCTGAACAAAGTTATCTTTACCCGTGTTGTACACTTCGCAGACCTATGTACCAACATGTCAGCGCGCACCGACAATGCTCTCTGCTCTCTCTCAATGTCTGCGTCATCATGCAGGGTTTCGGTCACAACATGCCCTAGATACCTAAATTGAGAGACCCAACTCAAAGATACCCTTTAGAACATTGGTGATATGCTCAAGTTGTTTATTATGTATCTCTGATGAGCATATTTGTATCGTTGTACTCTAAGCCCTTAGCCCTGACCCTCAGCGTAAGCCTCACAGATACTTAACAGCTTCCTTAGCCCTTAGACAGATGGACTCAGTAATACCATGTCTAATTTTTTTAATGAAAACGTTATCTATATGACTTCCGATACGGCTGTTACTGTGGGATACCAACACACACAAAATGACAACTGATCGCCATTTTGACAGTTCAGTCACGTTCATTGCGTTATTAACGTTTTTGAGCAGAATAATCGCAAACCTCCATGAAGCAATTGATTAGAAATATCCTTCAAACTCTCGGGTTGCAATTGAAACTGTTTTACGCAATTAGGGTGCTGAATTCGCCTATATCAGCTGATTGACACCATCATGTTCCTGCCCTTGTCCCATGTTACGTGGGGGTGGCGCATCCTGTTTTCTTCTTCCACCCTCCCCTGTCCACCGCCACGTTATCATTCTCTCCCTTCTCTTTCATATCATTCCTCACACAATCTATCTATCTTTTCTTTAGCCTTCCTCAGCTGATTCACATACAGATTAAAAAGTCTTAAAGAGGTCTGTCCCACTTGAGTGAGGAGTGAGGTCACTCAAGTGAAATTCTCCAGAATACGAAAATGAATTTAACAGCTGTAAAAGTAAGGTATTTTCAGTGTTGTATTATAGTCGACCTCGGCTTTACCAGTTTTAGACAATAATTCCCAGAGATTAAATTGAGAATTCACTAAGGTTGACACTATTTAACTATCACACGTGCAAGTAGGGTTGCCAACCGTACTCTAATTTAGAGAATTGTACTCTACTTCGCGTAGGCGTGTTTTATAATCCATTCCATTTAGACAACCTAGTTTTCAGTCAAAATTGCAGTGGCGGGAAGACAGAAACAGCGCTTCGTTGAAATTGATAATAACTGACTACCACATCAATTTGAACTCAGAATTTGTAGTGTAGATTTCTCGAATCGTACTATTATTTAAAAAAAACCGCAAAAAGTTGTTATTATCCGCAAAAAATAAGGAAAATTATGTTTTGATGATAACATAAAGTTATACTCTTTCTTTTAAGTCTGTACTTAATAATTACCCTCTCTGAAATCAAAATTACTTTGTTTCTTCTAAATAAAGTTGTGAACCCTACTACGTGCAAGTGTCATTCAAACTTAGGGTGGTACAATAATCACCAGATCGTCAATGCATCCACTTTAAGAAATTCAAAGCGTTATTAGCTGCCAAAGCAGTTTGAACTTTGACATCAAGAAACTGCGGAGTTTTTCCCTGAATAGTTATTTACGACAAGCTTGATTTAACTTATTAATTTGTAGCATACATAGGTACATAAGTATTATTCACTGAATGATTATTTACGACAAGCTTGATTAAACTTATTAGTTAGTAGCATACATACATAAGTATTATTCACTTTTGTTTTCCTCCTGTAGAATAATACTTGCCTACTTAGTTGATTTATAGTACCTATGCTAACTTAAAGTTTATGTTCATGCCAGTAATCCAGTATGCAAATCAGTGAAGATGGATTATATGTATGTTCTTAATCGTCTGCTTAACTAGTTTCTAACTGAATTGTATTACCTAAAAAATTAAAAATTAAAAAAGCGATTGCAACTAAAAATTTCAAATCAAGATCACTTTCGAAGCCGTCTGATGCAGCTGATGCATCAAATCTGATATTAAACTAAAATAACTGCCACCAACTGCACCAGTCTGCTTGGAAAGTGATTTTTACTTGCAGTAAATTTTTTTTATTTTCTATATTTTTTTGATTATAATATAGATAGAAAATAATACAAGATGAATCTTTGAACAATGTTGAACTTTTGTTTACAGGGGCTAAATCTTTCTACCTTAGTCTTTCAGCATAACAAAAAAGGAAAAAATTCTTTGTCGAATTATCAGAATGTTATGTTCTATGTTATGTCCTGTGAAACCCCTGGACCGAACCACTGCAGATTACTAACGTATATAAAACTACAAACCGTTTGAATGAACTAAAGATTTTTATTAAGTAGACCCCCTACTTCTACGTGGAGCATCTAATACAAATAAATTGCAATTTAAAACTTTAAACTGACACGTACGTTATGTTAAGTATAGACAGTAATTACTAATAATAATTAGCGACATGTATCGACAACCATCAATCAACTTGATGGCGTCACTCACGATGTAATTACTGACTTCAAGACGACTCATTAACTTTTTGAAGGAAGGACGGGGCGGGCGCATGGAGAATATTGTAAGGTGAGTCGTGCATTAGAGTGGTGCATGGTGTTATAATGATTAATTATATTATCGTACCTATGCTTGTTTGAGATGTATCTTAGACGCTTAGTAATGAATTATTTTCTGTAGCAGTAAGTGGTAAGTCTTGCCTTTAAACCGTGCCTTGAAATAATTTTGTTTATTGTACCTAGGTACGTATTGCATATATTTGATTATAATTATTGATGTTGCATTATATTTTATTATTCTATTGATGCTCAATTCAGATATCGACAGTCCTTCTAATGTGTACTGGGCAGGTGAACACCTGCAAATAAATAGAAAGTAGGTAGTCTAGTAATAATTGTGTAACTTGTTTTGTTTACTAACAAATTACTAACACCTTTTATTTGTATTTTTTGTGTACTACTAACAACCTTTACTAACGCTATTTTTGTAATATTATATATGTCTGAAATAAAGTTTAAATTAAATAAGGTGAGGCGCAGGTTGAGTCTGCAGAACTTTACTGTCCGGCAGCACAATATCAGTGTACGGAATAGTACAGAGTGTACTCCAAGGAAACAATCCGCTAGATAAGTTAACCGTAACTTATTCGATAGTACATTTTTATAAATGCACGGTGTTTCACAATAATCGGACCGCATTAGTTAAAAACATTACCCTCCTTCTGGGGCAGTCGGGTAAAAATCGCTTTGAACCCTTTTCTAGCCAACATTGGCAAAGTCCAAAGAAATAATTATTAAACTCGCAGAACAACCTGTTATTAGAGGAATATCTTCAATATTACTTGTGTATTGTTTTCTCTATTATTATAGTGAATATCTCTTATGTTACACCTCAGTAGATATTTACCTTAAAACATGCACATTGTCAGAACAATTACTTAGCTACAATAACAGCGAGCTGAAAAAACTTCAACATTGTAAATTTTTTATTATAATCACAGTGTTAAAGTTATCTATCAACATTGTATTATCAATTTGTTAGTTCATCAAATTGCTTTGTTTGTTGATACTACGCACGCGGTAACTTTGAACTTAGGACCATGCCCACTCATGCGCATCAGTGGGTGTCGTGTTCTTGAAATGATGATAGGGTACTTCATTACATGGAGACTGTCTTTTCTATTGAAGATGGCATTTTCGCAGTTTATTAGGCGTTGCACCCTGATTCCAGCCAGCCAGCCTTACCAAGGGTTATCATATTACACTATTACCCAGTTATTGGGTTGTGAAGGTCTGATTGGCAGTCACTCCATGTAAAATACTGGTATTCAGCTGCATCCGGTTAGACTTGAACCCGACCCCAACATAGTTGGGAAAAGGCTAGGTAGAGACTTGCACCCTAATTGCGTAACACACTTTCAATCACAATCCGAGAGTTTTGAAGGATATTGCTAATCCATTGCGTCACAAGTTTGATAAATTCTTCAGTTCAACTACGTAAATAAAGCAATGAACGTGAGTGAACTTTCAAATTGAAACCCATTGCGATCAGTTGTCATTTTATGTGTGTTACGCAATTACCCCACTGGCTGGTAACTAACTATAAGTCTGTATTATCCCACTGAAGCGTAAAGCTGAAGACCTCCATTTTCCACACAATTCTGTCTATTGCTAGTTGGGTTTAGAAACGTGCCGCCTCGCTAGAAAGAATGTGAGGTTATGGGGGTTCTAGAAGGTCTCCTGAACCTGCCACAACTTTTTTTAGCCAGAGAAGATTTTTTATTTTAATAAAAAGTATTTTTTAAGGTAAGGTTTAAAAAAATCTACTTATTTTACAGATGCAAGAGCGAGCCTAGCGAGCTTGAGACTTGGGGCACCCCGGCTTCCCCCAGAGGTTTACAAACTCTCCGCCCCCTCTCCCCCCTTGCCTCTAACCCCTAACGAGGCGGCACGTTTCTAAACTTTAACCTCGGCTAGGCTAGTCCTTTCGGTAGGTACCTATATATAATTACTTAATGGTATCACAATCAAATCATCATCGATCGTCCATCAATGGCTGTCTTGAAGAAATGCTTTTAGCTATAAGACCGCCAGTTTTTTGTTACTTATTTCTAACTACAAGAGATGAGCCTTCTTGTCTGAAAAATTTATCCAAAATTGAATCGGTATTTGTTCACCAAGTCCCCACATTGACTAGTCACAGCAAACATCAATTTTACCAATATTGACACGTAACCTGCGCCCGCTGACGTTGCTAATTATGTTTTCTGTTGTTACAATATATCGACGATATGTCCGACCTCGGCAGCGCAGCACAGGTTAACAGGGTTGTCGATGTGTCCCTAATCGATGATACTTATACTCACCCACCTCCGTTTGGGTGATGATGACTGATGACATAGATGCATTGAGTCCAGTAGGCCTAGCCAAGTTACAAACGTTTCGTATCGAATCTCTTTCTACAATCGTTAACGCCACAGCGTAAGCGATTGTAGAAAACGATAACTTGGTAGCCAAGTTGACACGACTGAGTCGATCGCTCATTCTACAACGTCTTTAGAAAAAACCTATACTTTAGTCTATGGTGAGCGTTCCTACAAACGTCAAAGTCGCAGTTGTGTACTTGTACTTTGTGCGCGGGCAGATAATTATTGTTTCAAAGTGATAAAGTGATAAAAAATTAAGCGAATTATGGTAAAGTTCTTCTTATAATTGGTTTATCATATACCGTGTGGACTGTAATTTTAAACATTAGTGTGTCTTGAAATGTTATGATTATTATTCTGCATAATATGAATGAAAGATATAACTTTTATAGGATGGAATCTAGATCTCGAGTAAGCTTGGAATTCATGGAAAGGTACATAATTATTAGTTATTTCGTAAATATCTTCCTTTGTTATTTGTAAATCTATCATAGGTACTCAGGCGCTTGAAAGTTTGAAACATAAACAATGACGTGATACGCGCCATGAACGAATACGTAAGAAACAAACAAAAGAATTGTGTTTGACCCTTTACTTAATAAATAGACCCTTTGTTTCTCTGAAATAGTTTTAACTTATGTTCTAGACATGGCGATAATAATATAACGAGACCCCAGCAAGGTCCGCAAGGCCGAATAAAAGCTGACCGACTATATGC
Source organism: Conistra vaccinii (assembly GCA_948150665.1). Lineage (NCBI taxonomy): Eukaryota > Metazoa > Arthropoda > Insecta > Lepidoptera > Noctuidae > Conistra > Conistra vaccinii. The sequence goes on along the minus strand of OX411329.1, from coordinate 1,472,658 downwards.
TAAATGGTAAATATAGTCCAATTTGGCGAATAAACAAAACACTTCTCGGTATCAACACAGCTGTATCATAAAGACGCCTTTTTTATCGTTTACTCTTGGGTCTCGGTGATCGCTTAGCTATCGTTCATAAACTTCGACATCGTTTCGTTAGCGCTTGTCAAAACTGTAACTTGGCTACCATTTCTATGGGTGTAGCGATCAACGTTGTAGAAACGCTTACATTCATTCTAACATTTTGAACGATTGTAAACTTGTCTACGAATTTTCTATTCGATTGTTCTGACCACGTGACTTAACGTTGTGATGATGTCATTCCTATACATTTGATTAGTTTTCTACTAGCGATAACGATTGTAGATTGTCAACTTGGCTAAGCCTGCAGGTTATAGGGATGACGGTTGCGTCATGTTTTGAAGTTTTTTACTAGTAAGAAACCTAAACATTACGCAGTCGTAGTCAGAGGTGAAGTAGTAAGTACCCACATTTTACTTGACACAAAACATAATAAATAAATCTCAAAACTAATTTAACCATTTTTACATTCTCTGTCTACTGTTACTTGTTTTAGGTAACTAAAGTTCATTTTTTAATCCCAGAGACTAATTTGACATTTCAAGTGATTATTATTCGTTTTTCAATTTGGAGTTTGACATTTGCACCTGTCAAATTAATCTCTAGGATTAAAAAACAAACTATACATACATGCTAAGAAAGCACAAAGGTCATCTGCGTGGCCTACATGTCTGCATGGACGTTCAAGCAGGACAAAGAATTAGCAACAGTGAACTATATTTAAACCAAAAGCGCAAACGTATTTTTCTGTCCAATTTCCTGCTTTAAAAGACAGATGTTCGGGTAACGAAGTGCAATTTTGAAGTGGCCTTATTTTGGGACTGAAAAGAACACATATTTAATTTAAGTAAATTTTAATGACTGTGAAAGTGACAGCCCTAGATTAAATAAATGCAATTAACCCTACCGATGACGTGGCCGTAACACCAAACTTATGAGGATGTACCACACGCACACGCGTGTTTATAATTTACATAAATAATATCTAAACATTTTATTATCTACGCATTTATAAAATTTCAATAATTGCTCCATACATTTTGTTTGTTATGTATGTAAAGCTTCGTGGATGAGAACGATTCAATGTATCGTGGTTTAGGATTAGGAAAAAGATAATTACCTAAAGGTTTTTAGGTATTGAACGAAAAGGTAGCGGACGTAAAAAGACGCCATGGGAATGACGGCCGTCATAGAGCGTTGCCGTAAATTTCATTTCGGCAATCCAAAGATATATTTCTTGCAATAGGTAAGTTTCTATCACATTTGACCACAAAAAAGACCGAACGAGGTCCTCTCTGTTACCATAGAGCCATACCGTTAGTAATGGAACGGTAATTTTGACATTCCTCGGAACGGGGGCGTAGCTCAGATGGTAGAGCGCTCGCTTAGCATGCGAGAGGTACCGGGATCGATACCCGGCGCCTCCAACCTTATATTTTTTCATTAATTCAGCAATTTTCCAATCATATTTCTCCAACTTCAAAAAAACTGATTATGTATTCGTAATATTCTATTCTATTCTATGTACAATTTGTTATTTTTTTTATAATAGAGTACTAATAGAATAGAGTTATTAATAGAATATAGCTGTAATGAATTACTTTTCGTTGGCATTTTCCTTGAAGACGATCATTATAATCGTATTAAAGTTAACTTTTTGGGTTAATACCTATTGTAATGGTTGAACTACTTTTGATTCAGTCGAATCACCAACCTTGTGCCTTGGCAAATTACGTATGGAATTAATAATAATTACGTAGGGATAAAATAATTTTTATAGGTAAGTGTTATACAATGTTCGATACGGTGAATAATTATCTAGCCTTTTCCCAACTACACACATCAAAAGTGTCTAGGGATCAACATATATTTTTGCAATAACTTTTCTCCTGATTGATATTAATTAAAATTTTCTTTAAGGATTCATCAAATAAAGTGTTTTCGTTTGTCACAGTAACGATAAACCAAGTCACCTTTGCATTAATAAAGAAATTTGCCATTTTCCTAATAAAGGGATTTTTGACATTTGAACCACTAACATTAAAGTTCGAAAAAAAGACTGAAATAACAGTTTTCTTTAAAATTTTATTGGGTAACTTAAACAATTAATAATCCGTGTTTCTACCGCGAACACTAACAACACAAGAACATCGGTTTGGCATACTCAAAATGAGTTCATCCAAATCACGCTGTGGAATGGCCGCCCATGTTCGTTGCAACAACAAAAAAAGGTCTTCTTGCGACTGGATACCCTCCATATTCGGCAGAGCTCTTCTCTGTAGCATATCCCATGCATGCTCAATCGGGTTCAAGTCTGGCGACTGAGCAGGCCAGGGCAGGACATTGATGTTAGCTGCGGCGAGAGTCTGTCTTACAACTCTTGCGGTGTGCGGTCGTGCATTATCATGCATTAACTGAAATAAGGGACCGATTTGCACTTGTAGAGGAACGATGACGTCTGATACAATCGTCTCAGCATAAATTTGAGCGTTGAGGTTGCCTCTAATCCAAATCAACTCAGTTCTTCCGCCGATCCAAATACCCGCCCATACCATGATGGTTCCACCACTATAAGGATGGACTTCCTGGCAGGATTTTAATCGCTGTTGGCGTCCAGGGGTTCTCCAGTGTCGTATACGTCTTGTATCCGGTCTCATACCAAAACGAGACTCATCAGAAAAGCACACGAAACGCCATTGTTCTTCTGCCCAATTTCTGTGTTCAAGAGCCCATTGATATCGAATCCTACGATTGTGCATTGCTATAGGTGGTACCCGTAGCGGTCTTCGGGAATGAAGGTTCACTTCATGCAAGCGGTTTCTGACTGTTTGGTCGCTAATTAAGTTCCCTGAAGAGTGATGAAGCCTCACGGCTAACATCATGGCGGTTATTGTTGGAGCTCTTCGAGCTAAGATTTGAATGTATCGCTCTTGTCTCCGTGTGGTGCAGCGATACCGTCCTCCATGGCGCTCAGCCACGGTACCAGTGCTTCGGTAACGTGTCCAAAGTCGACTGATAACACTCTGACTTGTATTCAGAGCTAAAGCCACAGTACGTTGCCGGGAACCAGCTTCTATCATTCCCACGGCTCTGAGCATTTCTTCCCTGCTTAAATGACGTCGCTGCTCCATAATAACGTTGGTTTTAATCAGTAGTAGGGAAACAGTAGCACTAATAATGTCTTCAATGCGTTGTATGTTTTTATAGGGAAAATATTGACAGCTGATTTTCATCTTTTACTCGAATTTGATTCACAGTTCCTGATTCAAATTATGAAATGCACCAAAAAGGATCCATATAAATTTATAAAATCATAAATTTATTACAAAGCCACATCTCAATCTCAAGAAATCCGCATAAAAATGCTTGATCCCTAGACACTTTTGATGTGTGTATGTTGGGGTCGGCTTCCAGTCTAGCTGGATGCAGCTGAATACTATTCGGTATAATTTTATTGCGGGTCGATTTTTAAATATTCACTTAATTTTAACTGAGGAATAAAAATTGCGGTCTGGCACCTATTGTATAGAAAATGAGTCATATTTATTTTGTAGATAAGTTTTTTGACGAGTAAAAATCCTAATTTAACAAAAATTTATTAGAATAGAATAGAATATTCGTTTATTATCAATAAATCTTCATAATTTTCTTTAAAGTAACAAAATTTGAATCTAGTATTTCTGCAATAAATAAATATGTTTCATTCCATTAAAGAAATAAAACAGCATATAACTACACTCTGGCTCGATAGATGGCGCTGTACCACCAGGAGCCATTTTCTAGATCGTGCTAAGCTCGTGCTAAGCTTTCGTTTCAGAACGAAAGCCAGCGAGCTTGAAGTTTAGGACACGAGTCGTTTATGCAGACGCACATTTGGTACGCTGTTGACGTTATTTTTAAAGAGTTTATTGATACTGTTCTGCATTTCATTTCTAGATTATTATCCTCGTTGCTTCACCAATTTAAGTATTATAACTTTACCTGCATATTGTATTTAATACGTAAGCGGGATGATAATGACAATTTAAATCTATTTCAAAGCTATAATAAATGTTTTGTTCTATGAGATAATGAGATGGTTTTTTAACATACTTAACATAACATCATGCTTGTAATCCCCGTAAGGTGAGGCAGAGGTGATAATACAGTGTACACCCACATTTTGCCACTTATGGGTTTTTATCACACCTATTTATCACTGTAGAACCAATAGAGTACTGTCAAATCTGTGCACAGATCTTTGAAAGGCGACCATTACTCTTAAATACGGCTTAATAATCTGTCGGATGGCCGCAAGGTATAGATGACATTTTTAGACCCTGAGCACACGTCTTTATGTTGGCCGAAGACTGATCTTTAAAAGTCAACTGATTAACTGGATTAGTTCAGAACTAGGTACATACAACACAGCATCCTAACGATCACAAGAATGGAGAGATTGTCACAATCATAGAACCTGGTAGATGGATTGCGGATCGTGTAAGTATCGAAAAATAAGTGACGAAGAGGACTTCTTGGAGAAATCCTATTTAACTATTTCCAGCTGATGTGTCTATTCTTTAACATTTTTGACTCCACCCATTTTCGACGAGCTCATACGCCAGGCAGGCCGCTATACATATTGCAAGTGGAACCACTGGGAGGGTTCCCGGCATTACGTTTAGGCTAAAGTTAACCATCGTGGACGGTCAACGGCACCAGGCAACGCATATACTAATAAATCTTGTTAAAATATACTTCAGATTTTATTATACGTATACATTTAAAAAGAGGTCTCCGCGAAGGCTCCCGGCATCTCATATGTGGCTAGATGAACACTCCAGGAGGGCTCTCGGCACTGAACTTGTTTTTAAGTGTCTGTGTGTCTAGTAACTATACGAAAATTAATAAGCTCCTGAATAACTCTGATTATGGGATTTAAAGCATGCTTCGTCTTCTTGTGCACCTCATTATTTAATCATTACAATCCGAAATATTATTTACCAGCATAGTTTTGCGTAACAATGACATAATATTATAAAGATTTACATAAAAATTTCGATGCTAGAAAAGCTAGTCTATACATTATGATTATGAGCGTGGGCGGCTTATGACACAAGAATGTGTTATAAATAACACTAATTTACAAATATGGGTCAACTCAGAACACGGATATACGGTCTATGTCAGACAAACGCAATAAAGGAGAAACTCTTGTACATATTCAACAATATCTCAATTCTCCCTTGGACAAACCAACCGTACTTTTCCAACCTCTGTAAGTAGGCCGTAACCCAGAATCTACAATGACCAGCTGCACCAGAAACTACCAACTCAATGATACTCGACGAGTCCCGGGGAAATTAATTAAACTCTCTTGGAAACCGCATTGAAATTAATCAGAAAATAACAGTAAAAGAGCAACAAAAATAAAGAGTAGTTTCCACTTATAAGACATCGCAACAAAAAGCAGGCCAAAACCATAATTGTATTGAAGGTATCGAAAAAGTGACAGAAAAACAATACATCATTGTTAATGATACGCAAATTGCAAAAATCTGTAACACAATAATGAGTTATGTAATTCGTAGTAAACGGACAAAGATCGACAGTTGACAAGGATCCATCCTTCTTCTTACGTACCATGGTGTATATCTGTCAAATCTCCACCCACGCTGGTGCTCCATTGTATAATGATGGCTACCTTCGAAACAAAGTACCCTTGCTCCTTGTCATGTTAACATAATGATACATGGAAGTAACTATTAGTAACATTTAATGACAGCTTGATGTTTTGTTTTTAGAGTTTGTATTCTCACATTACTCATAGTACTTATATATGCACCGATACATCACCATGTATCGGTGCATATGTAAGTATAACCACCAATATATATAACTACTTCATATAAATGAAGAAATGAAATGGCTAAATATATGTATATAAAGTAGATCATATTAAGTGGTTTCAAAACTTGCCCGCAGACGATCCTTATACAAAAGCACCTAATAATAAGAACAAATTACAGCCACTCTGCATTGGTTAAGCAACCTATCAAAATGATAACACTTCCCTAAAGCTATTATGAAGCAACGGTTTTAAATACAGTAATAATAAGTTATGAAGTGACGAGTATGGAACAACCTCTGACCGCCATAAACATTACTTTTAATCATGTTACGTTAGCTTCAGGCCATGCTAAAGTTAAGTAGGTACTAATAAATAAGCCTTTAGTTGCATAACATTTTGAAGAAAACGAAAACGGACCCTGAAGAGGTGATTGAGTAATACATGTCTTTCGTTACTCAATTTCCATTGCCATAAATAAAACACTGCGGATACCCTTCGCATATTCCTTTTCTTTAGGGAGAAGCCATCAATGTATACTTTGTTAAAGAAGAAGTTGGACCTGAATTTCCCTAAGGAACGAACTTAGATACGATGCAGTTCTACATCTTCGATGTATTGAAAACTTTCCTAATCATAATGTGACGATAATATATCTATATCTTAAATTAAATTACAGTCAATCTAAAAACTCAATCCCTTTCTTAGACAACTTACGCCACTTCATCTACATAGTTCTCCGCCTTCCACATCCAATCTGTCAATCTTATCAAGGACCAATGCTACACTCCAACGATCTCCAAATCTTATTGCTTCATATTCTTGAGCATTTGATCTGATTGTTCTGGTCCTGAACAAGGCCTCCCCAAAGGTCAGGCTATTGACACCTTCTGATGGACAGCTGCCGTGATCAGCGCATATTTGTGAAGTGCTCTCGATTCGGGGTCAGGTGTGATTGACAGGGTCGTTTTGTTGTTCAGCTTTTGTTATGTTTAAAAGGATCACGATGGAATTTCTAGTAGACTAGCCGTGCCTGCACTATTTATTTAAGTTTCGAAATGCTTATTTCCTTCTAGAGAGAACAAAATTAGCTGAAATATATATATTTACAATATTTACACCAATATTATACACATTAAATTGACTACTTACTGAAACTGAACTTGCGCGAGCATAAATGCAATACTACCCACTTTTGCATTTATGCTCGCGCGTGTTCTCTTGCCACACATAGTAGTTGGGTGACCTATTTTTTTTATCCTTTATATCCATTTGATGACAATATTCTTGTCCTTTTGATCAAGAAAAATGCATGTCACTGAACCTCTGTATTTGACCAGTTAATTAGTTCCTCCGTATTTACATGTCTTTATTATATCAATGTTCTTTAGCTATTTTCCAGTTGTCTCAGTGGGAATATTCATGGCATTTTCAGCAGTGGAAATCCTGTTTCACGCATTAGAAAGCTTGAGATAGGAATGCAGAGTGTGAGGTTCAAAGTATTTAAACGCCTGACCTTTCATTGGCAGTGCGCCTTTTCATTGTCATGTATTCTGTTAACATTACAAAATAATGACTCACCAGGTACATTCAGTACTAAATTGAGAGCTCTTCAAATCTAAATGATAGTTAATATTAAATGCCCTTGTTCAAGTTGAGAAGTTCAAGGCTCTCTTTTGGTGCAAGATCTTTTGTTTGTTCATCTGCGACCAATCTACATACCGATCCTCACCAACTTTGCTTCAGTTATCCCCAGACTCATGAACCTTGCCATCATTAAAATTGGATTCATTTTTGCTTGGCAGTTATTGTTTTTACAGCATAATTCAGGTCGTTATCATTGTTTGAAACAATAATTGCAGCTATTATATGGGTTTCCACGTCTATATGCAAATACTTTGTTAAAGTAATTGAACGATCGACATTATCTACATTGTGTCGACAAAGGTTTAAATTATTAATAAATTTAATTGGAATTCTTTTGAATCTAAGTCTTAATTACGTATCATCAATGTCTATTCATGTCTCTTGATTTGATTTGAGCTTAATTACGATTGTTAAAACGGCCCCCATGTTGATTAGAAAATTAAAGACCAGGGTGATTAGGCTATACAAATTTTCGTCGATTTAAAATTAGACGCAAAATTTATATATTTTTTTTTCCTACAGTTTGATTGATCGTTGGCGCACATGTGAATAATTTGCAGCTACATCTCATAGCGATCTAATGCAATTAAGTGTACCTACCTATTTAATAGTACTTAGAGCTTTCTGTAAAATATGATTACCTACTTGGGGAAATCCACAAGGTAATATAATTTTTCAGTTGTAGGTTGAAGTTATTACCGCTCATCAAGGTATAAATAAGTAAACTTCAATTAAGCATAATCAGCCTGTAATGTTCTCAGTGCTGGGACAGAGGCCTGCTGTCTGTGACAGGGTGTGGGTTATCCACCACGCGGGCCCTGGGGTTGGTAAATTTCACAAGTCTTTGAATTGTTGGCTCTAGGACATGCCGAAGACCACGCGATGTTTTCTTTCAGCGTTTTGAGAGCAGTTGTGTTTAAATAAATTACACAAAGTAAAGTGCCTACCTTGGTTCGAATTCACGACCTACAACTCGTAAGTCGGGACACATAATAACACACACACACATTTTAATGTAGGTATGTATTATGTAACCAGAAACTATGGACTAAAATTATGTCTGAAATAAATAAAAAAATTAAATTAAATTATCCATACTAATATTATAAATTCGAAAGTAACTCTGTCTGTCTGTCTGTATGTTACCTTTTCACGGCTAAACCACTGAACGGATTTCGATAAAATTTGGCAAGGAGATAGATGGCATCCTGGAGAAGGACATAGGGTACTTTTTGTCTCAAAAATAACCCTTAAGGGGGTGATATAAGGGATGAAAGTTTGTATGGGAAACCCAGCATTTCTTATGTTAGCGATATGAAAATTTAAATTTATGCTTTTGGAAAGAAATAAGGAAATACGCGTATCAGAGTTTTTGTAATATCAATCCCCAAAGGGGTAAAATAAGGGTTGAATTTAAAATTTCTATGTAAAATAGATTTTTTGATCTTATTTTCAAGAGATTTTAAAATTTGGCAAGGAGGTAGATGACATCCTGGAGAAAGACATAGGGTACTTTTTGTCTCAAAAATAACCCTTAAGGGGGTGATATAAGGGATGAAAGTTTGTATGGTTTGTGGGATTTCTTATGTTAGCGATATGAAAATTAAATAAGGAAATACGCGTATCAGAGTATTTGTAAAATCAACCCCCAAAGGGGTAAAATAGGGGTTGAATTTAAAATTTCCATGTAATATTGATTTTTTTGTGTCTTATTTTAAAGAGATTTAAGGTATTGGAAATATACATAATAGTCCTTATCTTGAATTATCATTTAATCTTTATTTAATTACAATTTTCCCAGTCTGTCAAAAGTTATTAAAGTTCATAAATTAACCTTTCTAACGTCATGTACATAAGTATTGTGTGTTCAATGGCGGCCCTAGAGTAGGTATTACAAGTTAATGATATTATTAATAGGAAAATTAATAATTAGTATTTTAAGTAAGGCATTTAGAGTCATATAAACCAGTTGTTTTTTATTTTTTAACCGGGCGATAGTGTGAGTATAACAACAATGTTAACAGCATGTTTGTGTTTCGGCAGTAGATAAGATAAGCTGTTCCCCTAATGGTTGAAGATTCCGGGTGAAGCTCGCTTCCACCTTCGGCCTGATCATCACTTACCATCAGGTGAGATGCAGGCCAAGAGCTTGCCCGTTGTGGGTAGAAAAAAAGAGTAGGACTAGCGCCCTGTCACAATGGGTAGCTCGCCGTCCGATAAGGACCAGGCCCGGGTCGACAGCGCGTTGTGTTCTACGCGCGCCTCTTAGAGATGTCAGCACAATTGACGGGGTTCGCTAGGGCCGATGCCTGCCGGGGTTGCGGGAAAGTCCTAAGGGGAGACCGTGGCCCCAGGCGACGTACAGGCAACTGATGGAACACGGGTGGGTTTTAGTCAGTAAGAGTCTGACATGCCCTTCCGCTCCGCCCAGAGCGAGAGAAGTTATTTGATGATATCTCAAAAAAAAAAAAAGGTTTCCGTCTCAAAGCTGTAAGCGGCTCGGCTGCCCGAATTTCCAAACTGGATTGAGAACATACTTAACTTTTCAATTGAAAAAGAAGAAAGAAGGTATAAGGATAGGCCATGACCTGAGTTAGGTAGGACATAGGATACTCTGAATCCCGGTAGCACGTTCCTGTGGGATATTTTCCGACATCCACGCGGGCGAAGCCGCGGGCAAAAGCTAGTTTTTTATAAATTCGGATTGATGTTTAAAAAAAATCAGATCACACGATTATTTTAGCTGAATTGTTTTTATTACCCGGATACAGAACATAGTCAAATAACTTAAATCAACAACATAATTCTGCCGCCGATACTGACGGAGTATCTGATATTTATCTGATCTATTTCAATATCAATATAGAATCAAGTTTTTTTCTAACTGAACAGACAGCTGTGCTGCTGGGGAGTTTGTTGCGCCACTTCTTCTCTCCAGCAAAAGCACTAGGAAGTGGTGAAGGGCGGGCGTTTTTGGGGGACTGTCTTATGTAATTTTGACGTTCGAAAAGTGCTGATTCTCAGCTTAGTTTGAGTAAATGACTTTTGAATTTGAATCAATATTATGGATGTGTAAAGATTTATGAGTCCACATTTTTGTTTTGTTATAAATGCCATTGAATAAATCTGAATCTTGCGAGACCGTAACTGGAGCACGATGAAGTAGGTACCACAAGGTACCTTCTCGTTTAAAAGTTTATTGCTTTGGTTGCAAGAACCATTGTTTTTATGAGCTTGTAAGTATTTGTCTCTTGCAGGAAAATATACTTCTGTAGTTTATTTGATTTTTAAATTATTGTGTTTCTTTTAAGTAGGAGTCCGGTTGATCGCAACTTCTTAGCCCTCAGGTTATCACAGGCAGCTGCTTTTTTGCTTTCAACTGTTTGGCGGAATCCCCTTGTAGTGGTTTTTGACCATAGACTCTTTGGCATGTTTAGGTTAAATTTTTAGGAAAAATATTAATTTCTAAGCAAATAACACCGATTGAACAATCAAGCAGTTAACAATACGCAATCAGACTAATATTCGCATTTATAAAGTTTGTTAATTCGCGCCACCGCCCACGCGAAAGATCACCGTTTTCCGCATACGTATGATTATCAAACATAATAATACAATAAATTATAACAATGTGAAATCCTAAATCACGCCGACCATTGTTGGCCAAAAGTCTACTGAATGTGAATCCTCGGATTCTATCAAATTCGTGCGGAATCAAGGTTGTTGCTAGGTTATTTCTATTGTCAACGGAATGCCGATCAATATTGTTTGGAAATCACGATATTTTGGCAGTTCAAATAATAGATAGCTCCGTCTTGGCTATAATATTGAGTTTGAAGTCACCTAGTACCTACCTAGTTTCTAATCGTCTCTTTAGTAGTCTTTTCTTTTAGTATTTTAGTGGTATGAGGAACAGGGTGTAAAGTTCACTCATCCTCTATAGAAAAGGGACAATCCTCCGGCCAGACGGGTGTTATGTCTGGCGGGCAACTGCCCGTAAGTTGGTTTCGGATAGTCTTATCTACGTTATTCGCGCGGTAAACTCTAACTGCGGGATGCAGGCTTTGTGTGACGTCATGTCTTTGCTGCGTATTTGTATGTAGCGGCGCTACAGTATTTTTTTCTGTCATTGCTTAATTTTGTATATTTTGTACCTATTGTAGTACCTATAGTAATTTTCTTTTATTTTTTATTTTTTCATATATACATAATATATCACAACATCACGCCTGTAACGCCCGAAGGGTTAGTCAGAAGTGTATCTATGGTACACCCACATTTCGCCAATTTCGTTTCGTCTTTACATATAATATTAATATAATTTATACCAAATATTGTAAACCACTTTCAAAGAGTAACTATGGACTTTCTTACCCATCCTTCTTCATACCAAACAACATATTGGAAGGGGCGCCTTTATTTCTTATTTTAAAGTTCAGAAGTGGTTATAATGACCTACTTGAAATAAATTATTTGACTTTGAAGCCTACTATGCAAAGTAAAACTCGGGTCGTTTTATTTACTGTAGTCAGATTATAAACTAGGTACCTAACCAACAAAGTGTTTTCGAAGCATACTAAAACTTACCTGCAACACCGCCTTACCGAAATAAAACTTTAAAATACGTTGCTAGACTCGTAGTTTTAATTTTCGATCAGGCGCTTTTACGAGTTAGTAAGTTAGTTGCGAAGCTTTTAACTTGTAAAAGTCAAAAAAAAAATATTATTGTATCCACAAATATGGGAAAATACGTAATAAATATGGTAGAACTACGTAAATTCAGTATCCGATACCGATATTAATTACCAAACTGATAGATAGGTATAAGTAGATAACTAAAAACATTTCCATTTAAAAATTATCCTTACATCTATTACGAAAAAGTTATTTAGGTTTAATTTCGTAATATACAATATTGAATGTTATCAGATAATTGTAAAGACTATTAATTACCTTTTCCTTTGATATTGAAATTATCAATACCGTATTAATCGGTCATTGTGAATCGTAAGTCATAAGATAAAATAATTTAATATTGAATATTCTCAATTCATCATCATCATCATAATTTTAGCCGAAAGACATCCACTGCTGGACGTAGGCGCCACCACTTCGACCTATTTTGTGCTTCCCGCATCCAGCGAATTCCTGCGGCCTTTGCAAGGTCATCGGTCCATATTGTGGGAGGCCTTCGACGCTACGCTCGAATACGTAGTAGTATTAGGTATATTATCTGTGGCTGGCGAGGGTATTTAATTGTTAAAATCTAACAGAATTAAAATAATAATAGTAATATGTACAAGTATATAAAAAGGGGGGGGAAGCGGTCATAGGGCATCAAAAAATGGCTCTGTGGCTCGAAGTTGTAGACGAGTATGTTTACCTAAGACAAACGGTCCAGCTAGGTAGGTCCAACTTCAAGAAAGAGTTCAATCGTCTAATCCGACTCGGTTGCGCAGCGTTCGGGAAGCTACGCAATATCTTCTCGTCCCACATACCGCAGTATCTCAAGACGAAAGTCTTTTACCAGTGCGTGTTGCCAGTGATAACTTATGTATGGCACTGACACGTGATAGCTCACAACGGGCCTTATCAGAAGACAAAAAGTTACCCAAATTGCAATGGAGAGCTACCACTCCAAGTATAGCCTATGCTTGGAGTTTCCCTACATGATCGAATCAGAAATGAAGAGATCCGCAGGAGAACTAAGGTAACCGACATTCTGAATTACGAATTGAGAAATAATTCCACTGCTAGATAGGGTAATTTTTTTTTTTCCAATAAGGACAATATTGCCAAAAATATCGATCATTTTGTGACAGTCGGCGTGCATGCACGGTATGTTCGCTCATATGAACGGTAAGTCTTTACAAAAATCTTAACGAAACGCTTGATGAAAACATTTAATTTTGTGGTATTTTATGTAGTAAACGTCAGTCGATTGTGTTTAGTATGTTGTATAGATGGTAAGTGATCCTTTTTAAAAGTTCTATTCTGTCAGCATCTATTGTAAACCAACATTAGGCGGGTGGCTTGTAATTGATCGACATTTTTGATTATTTTCAATTATTGGCCACCCATGCCAGTTACTAAATTATAAACAAATATTCGAATTTCATCAAAAATGAGACGTATTTAGTAGGTGCATAAGGTATGCTATCTCCTAAAAAAATATCAAATAAAAATATACACATTTATCAGTAACTGGCATGGGTGGCCAATTGTATTATAATTGTATGGCCAGTTACTGACGGAATATTTTTTATTACACAAATTTTCCAAAATGTCGTTAAAAATACACCAGAAACAATAGAAAAGACTATAAAATTTATTGAAAACGTTGAAGGTTCGATTCGTCAAGCAGGAAAAAAATTTGGCGTGCCCAGAAGTAGTGTAGATCGCTCAGCGCGCTATGGAGCGGGCTATACTCGGAGATGCTTTGGCGGACAAGATCAGAAATGAAACTATCCGGAAAAGAACCGGAGTTATCGACATAGCCTGCAGAGTAAGCAGGCTGAAGTGGCAGCGGGCTGGCCATGTTTTTCAAAGGACCCATGACCGGTGGAGCAGACGAGTCCTAGAGTGCAGACCGCGTATCGGCTAGCGTAGCGTGGAACGCCCCACAGCTAGATGGACCGACGAACTTAAAAAGTTGACTGGGACGGACTGGATGCGGAAGACGGGGTGTTGTGGCGCAGCCTGGGCGAGGCCTATGTCCTGCAGTGGACTGCGATAGGCTGAGTTGATTAATTGATTGAAGTAGGTAGTATCCAATTTAAAATACGAAATCCTAACACAAAATTTAATACAGGATAAAGAATAAAGAAGAATGAGGAAAATGTCGTGAGTAAAGTTTAAAGTATGAAGACCAAAGAACCGATGGTGGGCTGTGGCAAAGATGACATGGCTAGAAAGGAGGTGACTACCGCGATGACGACTAACAGAGAAATAAGGAAGAAACGGACATGTTGCGCCGACCCCAAATAAATTGTAATAAGGGCAGGAGAATGATTATAGGATAAAGAATAGGAAGATTAAAAATACAAAGAATAAGACTGCTAAAAGCAAAACAATGAATAGTCAAGATGAGTCTAAGAAACTGTTAGGAAATAAAAGCTAAGATGTTGATTTTTTGTAGCGAATTAATTAAAATATTGTCACAATTTGCCTTATTAAGTTTTTGAAATATTTGTATTTCCAATTTAGGGACTTTATCCTATATTTTAATATTGTTTTTGATGATTATTATAACATGGCCAATTATTAGTGTTATGGTGGCTAATTTCAAAATTTTATGGCCAGTTACTATTAAAAATAACAACTTTTTCATTCGGTTAAAATATTTGTACATAAATTTGTTATATTGATTTTTTTACCCATCAATATCGAAAAACGGATACACACTTTAACCATAGGTAATTTAGGAGTATTAATTTTTTGACACATTTTGTCATAACAATGACATGAACTTCGCGATGTGCTTAAGTGGCCAGTTACTGGTGAGTTTACCCTACTTCACCACACTTCTCGAATTAATTATGTTAACAACTTACATTAGTAAAAATCTAGAAGCGTATAAAATTTAATACAACAGCAACCACTTAGGGTAATCGTTAAAGCACTTTAGACCTCGGTGTTTTTCATTCAAGAGCCTTACTTGACTACGAGCAGGATTGTCTAGCTCCCTATTGAGTGCTATTTAATTGAATTATGTACCTACTTACTTAATTAGTGTAGAAGCTTATATTTAGCACTCCTCACATTATGATCGTCGCAGTTAATCCGATACCATTGATGTAAAACAATTACAGTAAAGCTTTCCTTGAAAAAAACAGTGCTGGTCCCACTATAGTACCCTGCGACACACCAGGTTCCATTGATTACTCTTTGTTCTTGAGCATTGTGCATCCTGGCTGTATTTATTTTGGTGGTGACTTGTGTGATGACTATTACTAAAAGTTTTCTCTAAACGATATCCTGGGATTTTCTAATGAAACTATATTTTTAGGTGTCGAAGACTATGGAAAGGTCACTTTTACAGTTACTTTGGTCAACTCATAAAATACTTAGACGGTTCCTCTGATTCACATAACGGGTTGACAGGACTTGTTTCCATAGGTACGTTGAGTAAGGAGGGTAGAGGATAAGAAGAGGATAAAAAAAAAAAGTAATATGTATTTCAGTGATGTTGAATGTTTTCGTGAAATCGTGGACAAAATAACTCAGTATGCAGATGGGTAAGTCCTAAAGTTATCATAATCAGCTGTAAAACTCTTTGAAGATATGAAACAAGATAATAGGGGGATTTTTTATAAGTGCAATACTATAATCAGGTGCATTCTTATTAATATCGACTTACCTAATATTAAACCTGAATATTTATGACTGAAATCTATAAATTTTAATACGCCATTGTTTGATAACGTGATTCTAATCATATCTGATTGTTCTACTTTTAGATACCGAATAGTTCTACACCTATTTTGTTAACTGTGAATAGTTATTGATAACTGTTTAACAAAAACTCCTCTGCTTCTAGAAAGACTATGAACCGACAACAAATGAGTGGAAGAAAATGATACTGGTAATTGAACTAAAATATACAATATAGAAAATAAACTACATAGATGAGTTAATAGGATACTTGCAAATTCAAAACAAATGGCCAACTGCATATTACAGCAATATAAATGCAACCATGTTTACATAAGCCATCTCAAAAAGGAGACTGTCAAAGCAATGACCTTTCAAATTCTGCGTGGGATCCTTACCAACATATATGTAGATATCAAACTTTCAATATCTTTCTATTACAAGATCGTAGTCAAGTTCCACTAGAGTATGTGTTACTAATACTCCTACAACAAAGTGAAAAGTTGATAAGTTGGATGGACTGCGTTATCAGCGATATGTAGTGATAACGGTCAGTGTGCACACAGCCATCAACGGCAGCGCAGCTCAACTATGTGTCTTCTACAAACTTAAAATATGGTACGTAAAACATTTAGAGATTTTAAGTGTACTTTTGAGTTGCGCCCTAGAAATGGAGCAGTAGATATTGTGAAAGGGACGTTTATTTGTAATACTATTGCATTTTATTTTTCTTTGGATTAGTCTAAACTTAATCATTGATCTAACGGTTGAAGGTTGATGAAGATATAGTGAAATCACCCAATATGAAAAGTAGATTGTAGTAAAACTGATTCAGAATTGTTTCAAGATAGATTTGGTTCTAAAAAAACACAAGGAGGCACTTACAGTGTAATGACTCTATTAACTATATGGACATAGTTGATAAGCTGTCTAACTTTCATTGATAGATTCAAGAATTTCTTCTTTTCAAGGATGATTCATGCTTATCACTAGCGGAACCTTGGGATTTCCTAATAAGAATTCCCACTTAGGAAGAATATAATATGTAGATCAACAGTAACTGTTGAGTACAATAACTCACTACCATGACTAGTTCATAAATTAGTCATTCTACTTATATTTTTCTTTGTTACGTCCAGCGTCATAATTATAATGTAACAAAAAGTATCTAAACGGTACAATCAATAGAAAACTTGTTTTCTTTTCTGAAAATTGCATTTCATTTAGGTAGGTATGTCTATTTCAGGTAATAATAATTATTTCAGGTAATTTGACTCGTTTCATTTCTCTGGCTTTTTATCAGTTCGTTGTTCTAAAATAACAAAATGTACTTTTCTTTTTGAGTGCTTCCCAAAACAATGTTATCGCTATTTATTTCGTCATTAACTGGAATAACCGCTTTTCTGATAATCGATAATCTTCCGACAGTTATATCGATTTCACATCATAAAATAATATTCCTGATACAATCACATACATCTCGATAAGATATTTGCAATTATGAATATATTAATAAAACATTTTTATTATTAAGAGTAAAAACATGCCGCTTCTATCGTGATAGAAATAATATCGGAATTTCATACAATTTTGAGATAAAATGATAAAAGTCATGACGAAGAGATATCGATTCGTTATCGACGGAAGCTAAGGTACAAATATTTTATCTAATTTCGGAGTGTTTGTTTACTGACGGGAAATTATCTTATTAATAAGAACGTGAGAATTATTTATTCCGGAAATTTAACTAACGATATCGCCGAGCCCGAGCGAAATTGAGAAAAGGGCAAGAGAATGCCTCCCCTTTTCTCAATTTCTCTCGGGCTCGGCGCAACATGTCTTCGTCTTCCTACTTCTCTATCAATTTCTTTCTTATTTCTCTATTAGTCGTCATCTCAGTAGTCACTACTAGTCACCCCCTTTCAAGCAATATCATCTTTCACACAATTTCATACATTGCTTCTTTGATTTTCCTCTATTTTTATAATAACCATCCACATTCACACTCAAAAGATTATAATTTATTGAAACTCTTGCCATATCTAATTACTAAAGAAAAAAAGAATAATCCATTGTCATCGTCAGTAATTTCGTAAATTGTCTTATCTACAAAAATACACAATCATTCAACCCACTTTTCTTTATCTACCCTCGTTTTAATTCGTCGCTGTCAGTTCGTGTTAATTACTCGAAGTGTTTATGTTGTGTTTTAAGTTTCTTGTTCTCGTAACATTTACAATGCTTAGGTTTTGAGTGCTCTCAAGTGATAAAAATAATTATTTGTATTGTTAATAATGGTAAGCATTTTAGTTTTTTTTGACGCTGTTAAATATGTGATTGTGTTGAACAGGAATCTGTTTTAAAGAAGTGAGCCTCTGATTCCTAGAGGAAGTTTGGTGTCCATTGTATAACAACCATAGATATTTATTTACATACTTATCATATTCTATTTCTAACTTTATTGTATTATAATTGTATGCAATTGAATCTATTATGGACCTACCAAATTAATTATGATTACCATAACAGCTACTAGGTAGGTTATGAATGCTAAGTTATAACATCATGCACTTACTACTTATACAGATTTCCCAGTACCAGTGAAGTGACTGTTTTAAATACCACCTTCATTCAAAAGTAGACAAAACACATAAAACATTATAACATATTTTAGTTGGTGGTAGGGCTTATTCTAAATCCGCCTGGCTAGCTACCACCGTCTTATCTAAGTCTGTCGCCATAACAACAATGTTAACAGCATTGTTGTGTATCGGCAGTTAGAGGTAATATAGCCAGTTCCTCTGTGGTTGAGGATTCCTGGTGAAGCTCGCTTCCACCTTCGACCTGATTATCACTTACCATCAGGTGAGATGCAGGCCAAGAGGTTCGCAGTGGCGACAAACAAAAGAAAAACAATGAACTCAGACCGTTATGTTATGTTGACCGCTTGTTTCGAGAAACGCTGACTTCCAGGAGAGCCACAAACAAAAGATACTTGTCTGTGTCAACTTCATATGTACCTTAACATCCCTATGCTCACTGTTGCGCAGGACCCAGAGACCCAGATCATCATAGTAGCGGGCGTGTTCGCCTGCGCATGGCTAGCGGTGCTCATCGTGGCCATCGTGCTCTGCACACAAGTGCGCAGTCTTCGCAAGAAGGTCGCAGAGATGCAGGCCACGGGACGCATGAGAATACAGTACGTATACTTTAGTTTATCTAGGTACATATCACACTAAGCTTGAAAGTATTCCTCAAAAGGGATGGCAAAGGTGTATAGTCTACCTAGCAACTGCCAGTTATGTGATAACACCGTAAGGAGACCTGTCTCCTGACTTAGGTTACGAAGACATAATGTGAGATCCATTATCGCACACTGGGGTCTATATAGAATAGGCCTACTGAGTCCCGACAGTGGATACATTATAGACTGAATGACGGACTGTCTGCTATAATTTTCAAGGATCCAGAGTACGAGTTCCTTCAGTCTCGTAATCTATTTCTTAATCATCCTTTATTCGAGTCAAGAACTTTAGACGGTCGAAATAAAGTTACCTATCTTCCTGGGGGCACCCTAATTGCGTAAGACACTTTCAATTACAATCTGAAGGATATTGCTAATCCATTGCTTCACATGTTCGAAAAATTTAAATAACGCAATGATGTTGTTGAACTGCCAAAATTAAAGCCTTTGCTATTGTTAGTGTTTTACGAAATTACCCCGCAGAACCTCACACAATTGATCACGTTTTAGCACAAGACAGTAAACACTTTTTTTTTTTTTTTTGGGTGGGAAATCATCCAATGACTTCTCCCGCTCTGGGCGGAGCGGAAGGGCGTGTCAGACTTTTACTGACTAAAACCCACCCGTGTTCCTTCCCTTGCCTAGACGGGAGCCACGGTTTCCCCTTAGGACTATCCGCAACCCCGGTGGTAGGCATCGGCCCTAACAGACCACTTCAGCTTCGCTGACAACTCTTTGAGGCGCGCGTGGAACACGACGCGCCGTCGACCCGGGCTTGGTCCTGATCGGACGGCGAGCTACCCATCACTCTCCGTCCGCAAGCCCGCGCCTAGGATGGCCGGAAATCGGCGACCGATTTCCGACGCCCGGGGCGTCCACTACGGCGGCGGCTAGGGGCTTGAAGGAGCGACCTTTGTCTCTGCCTCACGCGCCCCGCCTCCTCCTTCACGAGCATTACTGCTTCGCAGAAGGAGGTGACAGTCTGCCATGGCCTCGCGCTCCGCACCATGGCCTGGACTACACACTCATAGGCTTTGAAAGTAAAGTGTAGGTATTAGAAGAACCTCCACGTGTCATAATACAATAAAGTCCAGTCGATAAACATAAACATCATTTATTTATAACTAGCGACCCGCTCGCTCCGCACGGTTTTACTACTTGATAAAAAATCGAGATTTCTTATTTATATGTTACTTTAATATCAACTTATTATACACATAAACCTTCCGAAATAAAATCTGTTGCGTGGTTTAGAAGAAGAACGCGGTCATGCAGACAAACACGAAAAGCGACTTTAATTTATAATATGAACTTTATTTTAGTGAAACTGGTCAACAAAGGAATAAGCAGAACAGTTTTTGCTATGCATCTGCTATTGCATATGCTATTGGCAAACAATACCATTTCCAAGAAATAAAATGCAAATCAATGCTGACACAAACTGTTTATTGTACCACCTCTAGGTGCCATAACACACGTATTTTAGCTAATAAATAATATAATTTCACCCTTATGATTAAGTACAGAAATAGTGCACTAACCCTCAAACCTTCTAAATTTCAGAAAGCTAAAGATGGACAAAGACGACAAAAACCACGCGTTCCACAACCCTGCGCTGGCGCCTGATGAAGAGCTGTCCCGTCGAGGATACTCCATGTACCAGAGCAACGAGGATGTGGAGGGCGGCAGGCATGAGCGGTACGTGTATACTCGACCTTTTCTAATAGATAGCCAGCACGCGTAACATGATCTCAGTAGAAAGCTAGAAAGTATAAAAACGAAAGATGAAATGACAGATTGTAATAAGATTTGTAGAGTGCGCGCTACGAAAGAAGGCCGGTGGAAAATTGTGGAACTAAATTTTTGAAGTGAAAACTGAAAACTTCTATAGCGGCGTTGTGGACATTTTTGGGATGGGTAAAAAATGTTAAACTCGAGTCAGGACACACGTGTCCTGACGGGAGTTTAACATTTTTAAACTGATCCAACTGACCTGATCGAAAATTCGTAAGACGGAGGGAGAGTAGAAATGTTGTTTACAGCGCACTCTGTTTTATTTAATGGAAGTTTTTGATGGAGCTACAGCTTTCGTTCTTGTACTGACAGCAACCCACATAAATTCCTGACATTTTCGTTAGATGGCGTTACGTTGTATCAAAAAATTAAGTAATTAGTTTTCACTTCTATCGGCAGTCTCCAAAGACTGCCCGATTTTTTTTTGACGTAGACACTATCCCCGCGTCAAAAGCACTCAGTTGTGGCGCGGACTCTACATCATCGCGATGCCAAAAATGTCACTTTGTGTAGAAAAAAATTTGTTGCAATTTATTTGTTGTACAGAGGCAGCCTATTTGACATAATATCCTCTCAACTTCCTCAAAACCGCGGATATCCATGACGAGTTCCCGCTCAATGAAGCCTCTCCAAAAAACAAATCCAAATCGTTGAATAAGTTCTAAGTACAAATAGACTAACTTTATCAATATTTTTTGACATTTTCGCTCGTAATTTTATTTACCCAAGCTTTGTTTTTAATTTGGTTTTTATCTAAAACTACAAATCTTTATCTTAAACCCAAATAACACTCACCTGCTTTCAATATGGTGACATCATTTATTTATTTTTAGTATAATATGATGCGTCATTATCTGCTCCGCCTAATTCGTCACCTTTCCTACCACCGTAAAGATTACATTCCTTCGTTGATAAGACCGAATTATTCCAGAGATTAGTCTTAAGTGCGACTCCTAATTATTTTAAGATTTTGCATCATACATTCCACAACAACAAATAATAATATCTAACATACATGATCACATTGTTAGATAGGTACTTATTATATCGTATGATAATCGAACAAATCGAATCTTTGCGGAAATCCTAGTATGATTGTAAAGATCTTGGAAATAGGTCGGTTAGTAAAATTACGAAAAATATCTTAGATTCCAAGTAGGAATCCTACGATTATCGCAAAGAGCCGATTTCTCGATTATTCTACGACATAATTACACCTATGTTTAATTTACAACGCTTTACATAGCTAAAATAACGGGTAGTGCCACCAGCCATAGTTCAATCAGGAACGTATTTGAAATAACCTTTTACTGATCCCCGTATTCTTTCAGGCAGACGGGTGGGCAGTTCGTAGACAGGCAAACTCCTACGAATCTTTACGAAGAAAGGCAGAGCGCTCCCCACTTCGTCGACGAGCTGACGCGAGAGCTCGACAGCAGACAGCAGAGGAATAACAACCCTCCACCATTCCTACTGCAGAGCATCCAGGACAGTAAAAAGAAGACCAGGAGTCTTACCAACCCAGTAGCCAATGGCAGGCAAAGTGATACCAACCCTAACTTTATCTATTAAGTTTTAGCTGCAGGTGAATTGTTAGGCGATGGTGGTCAGAACTGAGTGAGAAAACGATGCATTACCGTTGCAGTGCACCTAGTATATACCTTGACAGTTCATAAAGCAAATACAACCAAAAATCTAAATTTCAGAGCATACTTACTTGCATCCGTATTCTTGACCAGGACTCTTTGAATGGAGTCGAGGTGATAGAATACAGATGTGTATACCATCTTTCTAAGTTTATACTGAGCGCAATGTCAACGCCACATGAGAACAAAATCACTTGCTCGGTCATGAATGTCATCACTGATAATCCACCTGCACAAAATCTATCTTAGTCATCTGAATGAAAGACCTTCCCTGAGAAAGAAGGTAATAGCGGACATGTAAATGTTGGAAACAATCTGATTGGTAAATTGAATGATGCAGCATGGGGTTCAGATAATAACACAGGGTCATACTCACATATTTGAGCAAACATCGTCTAATACAGAACACTGTGAAAGACATGCATGCAGATATTTTGCGGTCATGCATGGTAAAAAACTAATTACGTAGTCCACCCATTACTCAGACTTATTTTTTGTCTAATTTTAGGACCAGTTTTTTTCTAATTTAATACTTTTCTATAACAATGTTGATTGTGCATGATGAATTAAAAATTATATTTAAGTAATTCTTCTATTTTCTTTTCGAAATTGTCTTCTATTTAAGCAACAGTAGAGGACGCATTATTGTTGTTTATTTATTAGATAATTTCATCTATCCTTTTCTTTATTGCATGGCCTGCACTGGTAAGGTGAAGGCTTCTGGTCAATGTCCTTGGAAGACGTATGAGTGAAAATGCAGTAATCTTTTCAGCTAATTTTAATTTGGAAATTGGATTGAAAAGGGTTACGTAACGTATTGTAAGATAAATTACTTTTATTTGTATGTATTAAAATTATGTTAAAATAAAAAGCACTTTTTATTTCATGAAACATGCATTTGACTACCAATTTTAAATAGGTACTCATAATCAAAAGAAATATCTTAAAAAACGTTATTGATAATGCTACTTAACTTTACTAAAAACATACTTACTTATATGCTAATAACAGTAAAACCAAAAGTAACAACAATAATTTAACAAACTCAACACTTATGTTACCTACATCTGGAGATATGAAACTCCTAATACCATAGAATACGTATTTAACAAAACCTGCTTTAAAGCATAAAGACACTGAAAACCTTGGCGATGGTACAGATAATTACACATCCACACCATCCAATAAAACAAGAAAAAAAAGTACAAACAAAATAAAATCTCAAAGGAATTGGAGTTAATGTTAGGTGGGATCAATGTTAATGTGCTAACTAAAGACGTTGAAAAGAGAAAACCAAGACATTAAAATTACTACACAAAATAACATAGACACGTTTAAAGATTGTACATTACTGGTATCAACACAAACTCCAATACGATCACACTTCGGGAGCCAAATTCAGTAGCTAAACCTACATAACAACAAAGAATGAAATTAAACAACAAATACTGTTTTTAACCCCCTCACACGAGGCCTACTCCTTGAACTATAAGACCCTGCCGCCCTCTTCCGACATCTGCCGGAGACACATCTAGGCTTCGACACGACATTGTGAACCCGTGGAGGCTTCTTCCTTTTATTCTTCTCATATGAAAGATACTTCATATTATTATCATCTTCATTCTTGTAACTGCTTTCTTTGTTTGCTTCGTGAGCATCTAAGATTTCTTGAATGCTTTTATAAGCATCACTTTCTTCTGGCTTAGGTCTCAAATAATTTAAGTAAGGTTTAAATCCCCCTACGGTTTCAGGAAAGCCGTACTTATCTTCTTTATTCAGTTCTTCTAAGTGTTTCAGATAGCTGTACGTTTCTGGATCGTTGCTCTGACTTATTGGCTTGAAGTCTGAATAACTAACAAAGTTAATTGCTGATGTTGCTGATGGCTTCTTCTTGTTGTATAGTTTCAAAGTCTGCTGGTTCAACAAATTGCTGTACCGATCGCCGAAGTTAAATGCTTCTAGTTCATCTGAATCTTCATCGAGGTTCAAAAGATATCGCTCGTTCTTCTGTGAAGCTTCTTTCTTGGGGTCTGTGCCTATGATTATGGTTGGTGGTAGAGATTCCCCATATATGTCTCTGTCTGAAGTTTTACCGTAAACTTGTTCAAATATCTTATAGTCGTCAGTCCAAAATTGTTCGATTCCTGCAAGGGCATAGAAAAGAATATAAAGTAAAGTTACTTCGGTAACAACACGGTAGCAGATTAGTAAACTAACAACTAAATTGTTACAACCACATGGATTTACCTTATAGGTTGAATATAATACCACTATGAGAGAACAGTTATCTGCATTAAATAATACTGAAGGAAAAGTGATCTTCCATGGTATAAGCAGGTATGGTCAGACCTTTGTCGATTATGAGAAGTAGATACACTGTCCGCTTAAGAAAGTTGCAATAAAGTGTGATCTCGAGTCCGAGGTGAGATAAAATAACAGTGACGCTTCACAACCGGTAAATCGCGAAAGTACACAAGAGAAATGACATCAAACTGTTCCACACACTTGTCACTTTCGAACATATCGCTTACAAAACTTAAATCTATACAAATTGCAAAATTGTCGACTCATGGAAGTTACATGATTAATTTAGTGAGAGAAATTCTAAGCGGTAAAACTGCGCGAAATCGACCCCAAGTTCCACTATTGAACCCGCTGCACACAAGCGTATACCTAAGACTATAATACCTATACATATATTGGTAAAATGATACCCATGTAAAGTATTGTATGTCTATGAGTTTTCTCATTACCTGATAGTAGCATTAGATAATGAAAGGACTGAATCAGCACTTTAGATAAAGACTGTTCATAGTAACAAAGATTGTTCTATCTAGCCAAAGGCAGACGCTGCCCTTCCCCTTGACGATTATGTCACTGCGAATGAATCGTGACTTTTCACTACTTAATTACAGACGCCGAGAGAAAGGGAGTAAGTACTTAGGTTGCTCTGCCGACCAAGTAATTGTTTTACTCTATTCAATTTCCGGTTGAAACCATGAAGACTCACGATTTGAGACTGAAAAGTGAATGAGGGAGAGAGCGAAAGGTAGGTAAAGTTTTGAAGATAAAACATATTATCGTGATTGTTGTAAGGCAATGAAAGGACATGTAACACGCACGCTGCCAAAGAAGGCACTGGACTGGAATACCTAGTAGCTATATACTAGCGTACAACATATTATTTCCATAAATTATCAGCATAATATTATTTGTTGGTACTGGTCATAGCTCGCCTAGCGAAGGCGAATACCAACCGTAAAGACAGCCCATTTGTCTAGCCTCGCCATTGCTCGTCGATGCTCGCCTAGCTGACCGAGTGCAGGCGAGCGCCAACGTGTATGCATACGGTTCATTTGGCATGCCTTGCCACCAGCCACCACTTGAGATTGCTTGCTATGACTCGTCTCACTTCGGAACAGTGTCGGTTATTCTGCAGAAATCAAAGGCGTTCGCCTGAAATCGGCAATTACGGCCAATATTTGGATAGCTCCACAAAAACTCGTGATTTCGTGAACATGACAGATGACCAACATGTAGACCGTAGCACTCGCCTTGTATCAATTTGTCTACGCTCGCGTTGGCTGGGGCTTGGCCATCATTTATTGCCGTCTTAAAAAGTAATTTCGTATTAAGTATCAAAATTAGGGATCAGCAACAGTATAATCTGCGACGTATGATAAACCCAGATATAACAAAAAATTATCTCATGCATCCTCAGATCCAAAGTCCACAATATACATGACATACCTACTAGTGTACTAACCTGATGTTTTAGTAACTCCACCCCCACCGTATATACATGCAGCCAGCAGGACACAAGTCCGCGTCGCTAGCCACTGCATCTGAAGGCAAAAAAAAATTAAAATTTTTACCTACGGAACGAAATCTACTTTATGTAGATAAATGTTTAAATCGAGTAGAACACAGGTACCACCACGCCTGGATTCCCATAACGTATATACAGATGCATAAACGCACATTTCACCTGTTACAAGCCTGCTGTCGTAAATCGAACACAGTTCCAGGCTCCAGGCTGCAAAAGCTACTGCCCGACTCAGGACCAACTCCAGGCACACCCTTTGTAGTTGCGCTTCTCACTACAGACCGTTGAGAAAAATTTTAACATAATGAGGGAACCGAAAGTAAAGTTACCTACTTGAGATTACTGTTAACACGTTCAGTGCCGGGAGCCCTCCTGGAGGGTCCACCTAGTCGCACATGGGATGCCGGGAGTCCTCGCGGAGGGCTCATTTTAAATGTAGGTTATTCTCAGCGAATACAGCATTATAAACCGTGAAAACAAAATCTGATGTATATTTTAACAAGATTTATTAGTATATGCGTTGGTTTTAAAATACAAGAATTTCAATATTTTAAAAATGTTTGGTCTCGGTTACAAAAAATTTAAAAGGTTGTAACTGCTTGTAGCGTCAAGACCCCCCAGAAAACACTATTTCACTTCGATTTACAGTGTTTTATAACACGGTTTTAAACCTAATCCCGTTGACCGTCCACGATGGTTAACTTTAGCGCAAACGTAATGCCGGGAACCCTCCCGGAGGGTCCACTTACAATATGTATGGCGCCATGGCGTATGAGCTCGACGAAAATGGGTGGAGTCGAAAGTGTTTTAAAACTGATTTATGAGTAAAAGTGAATTTTTGCACTTTCTCTAAAAATAAATATTATCCTTTTTGGAAACTGTGGCTCCAAAACTGGTTGTTCTTGATGAATTTTGTGTTTCACACCGTCTCAGGACACTGACCGGCTATAAATTGCCGAAACAACAATAAAATGGTGTCTCGTGGTGTGTCTGGAAAAAGTCTTGTTAATATTCTGCGTTTGTCAAAAAAATACTACTCGTCTACTAGCTTCTGCCCGCGACTTCGTCCTCGTGGAATAGTTACTTTGGGCTAACGCTAAAAAAACCCCGCGATTTCGAAACATTCTTCATTGGTGCTCCGCTCCTATTGGTGTAGCGTGATGATATATAGCCTATAACCTTCCTCGATAAATGGGCTATCTAACACTGAAATAATTTTTCAAATCAGTAGTTTCTATGATTAGCGGGTTCAAGCAAACAAACTCTTCAGCTTTTAAATTAGTATAGATATACATAGATAATTTGACAATTTCATACTACTACAAGTAATATGAAATGGCCAAATAATTAGGTGAGATATATTATCCAACATAATAAAAAAACCATATCCAATCTGCGAGGGTGTTGTTCGGTATCGTACTGAGAGTCTATTTATTCAGGCTGTTGCTAGTCGTCCGGTAAACGGACGAATAACATGTAAATTATTAAAAGGTTATCTATTCGTCCGATAGTCGGACGACTAATTATTTTTTTTTATTTATCCGTTTAGCGGACGACTAGACACTTCGATTTATTTATGAGGTTTTCAGGAAAATACAAAAATCTAATCGCCTCATTTTTTTTACAATGGGGAATATTAGCGGGTTAGTACATGGGGCGCGGGCCACCGTCGTCGGTCGTTTAGCGGGTGTCTACAAGTCATAATAACATTTATGACCCCTGTTGAAGATTTACAAATTTTTTATGGATTTGGAATAATTTTGGTACAAAAAAACTGAATTTTAAATAGCAATAACTTTTTTATTTTCAATAATAGGTAGGTACTTAATAAGATTTTTATTACTTTTTGGTAATTTTATTGCAGTACTTATGTGCCCTTTTCGGATCGGACAGGGTTTTTTTAGTATTGTATAAGGTAGGTATAATAATAAAAAAAAACCCCAAATGAAAATTTTTTACTCGACCGGGTATCGTAACCACGACCTCAAGCGGGGCAGCAACGTCAAGTAACCATTCAGCCAATTATGCATTAGGTGAAATAGAAAAATTTATATCTACAGAAAACTAGACTGAGCCGAGTTTTATAGAAAAATCCTTGTCTGAGCCAATTGTAACAACTAACAAGGCATCGCAAACATATTAGGTATGGTGTCGGCGCAACGTGTTCGAAGTAATGAAATTCGAACAAATAGTTTCGCACTACAATACGACACCCCCTATTTTCCTTAATTTCCCCTGCACAAGACACTAAAAACCTCAGCCTTCCAGCTAAAACCCTTCCAGATCTAGTATTTCCTACTTTACCTGGGGCACTCCCTAGTTAAATAGTGGTACCGATTCTCTTGTCACAAATGCATCTAAACACCAAAATTTCGTTTATTCCTGTCAAACGACGATTCCCGTCTTTCCCATTTTCTCTTCGAAATCTCTCTCTCTTCTTCGATTATCTTTCCCATTTCCCATTTTGAAATTGTCTAAAGTGATACAACTTATCTATAATATTTTAATTTCGACGGCACTAAGATGACATTGTTTGACAGAAATAAACAAAATTTTGGTGATTTTTTGTCTAGTTTAGAGGCATTTGTGACAAGAGAATCGGCACCAATATAAACAAAACACGTACCTTAAATATCCGGCACTGTATCACACCATTGGCACTATTGCACTGCTGCACCCTACACACTGGCGCAATGAAAGTAAGATGAACGAGGCCGCAGCATCCTATATAAGCTCGGGACGGTGCAGACCGGCGCCATGGAAAGTGCGGGCTCGATACGACGAATGAAGAAATGTAATAACTGAATGTTGCATGATGAATAATTCATCAGTTGATGGCTGAGCATATTCATCCTCATCAATTATATTTTGATTCTTCATCATCATAATCATAATTTCAGCCGAAAGACGTCCACTGCTAAGCTTTGTGCAGACCTGCGCGACTTGTCGCGCGACGCGACACCGGTTATTGTTATACCGTGAAGTTTTCTTAGAAATTGTATTGTTGGTGTCGCGTCGCGCAACAAGACGCGCTGGTCTGCAAAAGCGGCCTCCCCCAAGCACCGCCACTTCAGTGAATTCTGTGCTTCCCGTCTCCAGCGGATTCCTGCGGCCTTCACAACGTCAACGGTGCATTTTTTTTTTTTCGGTGCTCCTTGTGCGGTCTTCCAACGCTGCATCTTCCGGTACGCAGTTGACTCTCCAGATCCTTTTGGCCCCATCGGCCATCTGTTTAGCGAGGAATGTGCCCTGCCCACATGCCAATTAGGTAAGTTTAACAATTCTTCGGGCTATATTGAGTAGCTTGGTTTTCGTGCGGATCTCTTCAATTCTGATTCGATCACATATTATGGAAACTCCAAGCATAGCCCTCTCCATTGATTGCTCTTTGGGTGACTTTGACCTCCTGTACTGTAACCTTACCTAACCTAACTGTAATTATTTTGGATAAGAAGTAGGTACTTAAGTAAATACCTATGACGAGTCAAGAAAGAAAACTTTCGTGCACTAAACACCCACTTTTTGCCAGTTATGTTTAACTTCCATGAAATAGTTCATTGATTCAGGCGTGACTTACCGGAAATCCATTATAAAATACAATAGACGACGTATATTTAGTAACCTAATCCGCGCGCCGAACGCAGAGAACGACGCAGCGCGCGATGTTCGGCGCTTAGCGTGGCAACACGTCGTGTCCGGGTTCGCAACAAGTCAATCGTCATCCTGAGGATGCCTCGTTGAGAGGTGAAACACGTGTCGATTTCTTACAGGTTTCTTTATGACTCATTAAGAACAGTTAAGCCGATTAGGTTACTAAATATACGTCGTCTATTGTATTTTTCCATGGAATATATATAGTCCTCTTCACCGTATCCGGCGACAGCGACCCAGACTAATTTCCTTTTCTTTCATGAGCTCTCTGATGACTAGCAAAACCAAATTTGGTCTTGAAATCCCGGTCACACCGTGTACAGAAGAGCTGATCAGCATCGTTGTATGTGTATGTATAGGAAGGCTTTGGGCGACTTTTGCGTATTTGGCGCTTCTTGTCTAGGTCTTCAAGACGACTTGATTCAAAGCATTCAGTTGCTTTGTGGATTGAGTCACGCCAACTTTCCCGGTTTCGAGCAAGCTCCTGCCACCGATCAACGGGTATGCCACAGGTTGTTAGGTGACGTTTGAGGACGTCTTTGTAGCGCAGGTATTTCCATGGAATAGAGCCAATACGGCGCGAGAAAAATTATCTACCTACTTCTAAAAAACCTCAATAACGCTGAATGACCTCTGGGAATCGAACCCAGGACATAATAACTATCAAAAAACTTTGTCGCCAGTTTTCCACTTAGATCAAGTTGTTGTTAGTTCGTCGTAGGTAACCTTGTGCATTCGCCGGCTACCGTCCGTTAGGGAAAGTCAAGTTCAAGATCCTCGGGAAACGTCCTGCCACGCCCTGTGGAGACAACTGCCAGCCGCTGGGTGTACCTGATCGTCCACATTGTGATGATGAAAGTCCATAAATAACTAATAATATTACCAGCCTATTAGTATCCTACTGCAGAGCAATCACCACGCTCATCACGCTTGCTCAAGGCGGATTGGCGATTTCAGACTATACCTACATACCTATGGCTATCTATTAAGTCTAGGCTGTTGTCAAGACCATCCTCGTAAAATAAAACATGCGGGGCAGTCTTTAAGGACTGCCGATAGTAGTGAAAACTAAGTAACGCCATCTAACGAAAATGTCAGGAATTTATGTGGCTTGCTGTCAGTACAAGAACGAAAACTGTAGCTCCGTAAAAAAAAATCCAAATAAATAAAACAGAGTGCGCTGTCAACAAAAAAGTGGTCAACGCGCCTTTGGTGACGATGACGCGAGTTCCATGATTTTTGTTCACGCAAAAAGTGCTCAACGTGCCCAAAGAAGTTATCACTTCAAAAAGACCGCGAGTCGTTTTACAGGCAAGTTTAGTATCTTTCAGACCTTCGAAGCTTATTTGGAAGTCCAACTCCTTATTTTCTGGTTTTAACCCCTAATGAAAAGGTAATTATTAGCTAAAACTAATAAATGTCTCCACCGGAGTAAACAATTCTCCTCCTATACGTGAATAAATAGATAAATATACCACACGGCGACATGCAAATTGCAAAGAACGTAAGAAAATTTGAATTTTGCGGGCTACTTAGGCTGCCTGTTCACTGGAGCGGAGAGGAGAAAAGAGGAGCGGAGATGTGCCAATATTAACCAATAGAATCTTGACTCCGCCCCTGAGTTTAGATCAGTGATCCTGAGAGAGAGATCTCCGCTCCTCTTTTCTCCTCTCCGCTCCAGTGGACAGGCAGCCTTAGGCTAGTGGTGTGGTAGCGGCAGCGGCGTGGTGCGGCGTGGTGCGGCGGCGCGGGGCGCGGCGGCGGGGCGGTGGTGGGGGTTGCGGTGCCGTGTACACGAGCACTAAGGATGCGGTCATGTCACGGCAATATATTACCGTGGTCATGTGGATGAAGACGCAAGCAGAGCGCCACGCCATCGAATCGTCTGAGCAGAGAGTAGATACAAATCTAATTCGCTTCTTTCGTTTCGGAACTATAAGTCCCTACCTACTACCTAATTCCCAAAATAAAGACACCCGTGGACTTTAAGAAAGCAGATACTGCTCTTGGTTACATACTTATAAGATATTACCAAGCTAATTTCAAGACACATGAGATAGCAACCGCATTAGCTTTCGCTAACAACGACGTGACTCGATTCCCTAGACTCTAGAGTATCATCAATACTAGATTACATCTACCTACCTACGTCCTACATACTTGGATAGATACCAATAGGGGGTGTACCCTGCACCTTTGCCTATTTAGGTTCTACTACTAAGGCCGCTATCCCACTGGCGTTTTACGAGCGTTGGTGCTTCTCCAACGTCTGCGCAGCGCCAACGTTACGCAGACGCGACGTTAGAATCGCGCGTTCTAGTGGCATGCTGAACGCAACGTTCACGCGGCGTGGTTGTACCTGTTGCCAAAAACGCCAGAAACTCGCGACGTTAGCGTTACGTTGGCGCTTTACCACTAGAAACTCGCGACGTTAACGTCGCGTCTGCGGAACGTTGGCGCTGCGCAGACGTTTGAGAAGCGCCAACGCTCGTAAAACGCTAGTGGGATAGCGGCCTGATCTGTGGCTCTACCCTTTCATTGCCGGCTGGGAAAAGAAAGAAAGAAAGAAAGAAAGAAAGAAAGAAAGAAAGAAAGAAAGAAAGAAAGAAAGAAAGAAAGAAAGAAAGAAAGAAAGAAAGAAAGAAAGAAAGAAAGAAAGAAAATACATTCATTTGCGGCAAACATGACGCAAAAAAGAAATAAAACACGAATAAAACAATTTGGGGGAAAATATGCGTCACATCCACGCCCACCCAAGTAACATTTTTACGAAGCCAAAGTTTTGAAATATGCTTCTAAGTCCTAAAATAGTAATTTTCTGGTTTCTGATTTTACTTCAGGTCATATTTTAGTTTTTAGGGTTCCGTACCCGAAGGGTGACAAACGGAACCCTATTCATAAGCCTCCGCTGTCCGTCTGTCTGTCAGCGAGCTCTATCTCATGAACCGTAATAGGTAGGCAGTTGAAAATTTCACAGATTGAGCATTTCTATTGCCGCAAGAGCAACAAATAATAAAATTAAAAAATAAAGGGGGGTCGCCATACAATAAAATTAAATTTTGAAAAAAAAATTATCTGACCCTGGCATGTGGGGTATCATTTTCTAGAGCTCATCGAGTAGAGAATAAATATAATTTTTATTTGTTTTTATCTTCAAAAATGATGAATTAGGGGGCCGTAGAAGTTGTCTGTTTTAGACCATTTTTGTACGAGCTCTATCTCAACAACTAAACAAATTAGGAATTTGAAACTTGTGTGTATCATGTAACATATACTGTTTATAATCAACAAATACTAAAAACGCCGATTTATAACGTATTTTATATAATATGGGCGATTTTCTGCAACTTAAAGTAATAATTTTGTATTTCATGCTAATATTATGCGATATAAATTCCACAGATAACTATTTAATAGTCGGAGTAATGACATGGAATTAGTAAGTACCTACTATCATGGCAGCATATACTATTTCGATCATTTAAATTTCGATCATCCAAAAAGGTCTACAAAATAAACTTTCTTCACAAGATTTTTTGGCCAGTATTTTTTGAGTTTAAGAACTTTATCGACTTTTTTCAAAGTATCCCTAGACGGGAGTTGATGTGTGTACCTCGTGTTAAAACTACACTCCAATAGACAATATATTCAGTAACATTGAAATGAATGCTGGCACATACAGTGTACTATTCAGTTACCTAGCTTAAACCATTGTGGATACAATTTCATAATGAGAAAAATTATTGGTGTTAAAATATTCGGTCATGGCGGCCAATCTCAACGGAGACTGGCCTTCGGCGCGGGAGATATTCTTGTGCACAAGTGTGTGCGCAGACACGAGTGCACTCTCTCTTCCCTCACTCTCATAGTCCGATGGGATGTGTAAAAATAATAAGTAAGAAATAATAAATTTCTGTATGACTATCAAAAATAACGTAAATAAATACCTGTATTGACCCGTGCGTTACTGGCGAAACATCGCGACAAAACATGTTGAAATCTCTAGTTCCTGTCAAACATTGTATGAAAAATTTACAGAAAATAGAGATTCCAACATGTTTTGTTGTGAATGTTTCGCCAGTGCAAACGCACAGTTATAATTAAAATTTGGCGTACTACTTACATTCTATTTTGTACAATATAGTCTGATGTAGCAAGAGAAATCCTTTTATTTATAAGTAACTAGTTTTACCCGGCCTGGCTTCGCACGGTTAGCACTAAGTACTTATCTACGGCGCATCTACCTTTCCTAATTACCTATTTCTACCTAATTACCTACCCTACCCTTCTTACCAGGGTAGGTAGGTACTACATATCTACCTGCTTACCTACCATATATACCTATTTATACCTACTTATACTATGTTAGTAGCAAATAAATAACTTTGACTTTAGTTAATGCATGTTACTGGATAAAGTTAACTTAATATTTTTCTCTTAAAATAAATGAAATATACTCCTACACCTATATTTTAACACAACAACATTTTCTCATTAAAATTAGACAATTTCTTTACAAATCTTTGTTTTTTTATAGCGCCTCTGTTGTTACCTTTACGAAAGTATTACAAAAATTCATAGTGTTAAATCTTGTACGACATGGTATGGAACCCTTCGTGTGCGAGTCCGACTCGCACTTGACAGATTTTATTTTTATCGCTAACAGCTCTTAGGTCTGAATAGTAATTTGAAAAACCAAATGGGCTTGCAGAGGAAATTAAAATAACGTTACGTTTACCTATTATTATTACTAAATTGTTCTGAGAGCTTCAGGTTCTAAAAAGTTTCTGCTTAGGTTTTATTTTGGCATTCCATAGGCTAAAGCTTGGCCAGTTGGTCGTACATGCAACTCAAGCAGGGCCTATTCAGAAACACATTTCGCTAAAACTTATGAGGATAATTCAAAACCTTTGCAGGGCTTTTAGGTTTTCGCGCTAACCAATCTCAGTCCTTTTGGCATAATATGAGACTAATTTGAATTTTCATATTCTTTTTGATATTTTTAAAGATAGTTTCTAGTCCTAAAGTATTGGGACGAGCATTGTAAGCCTTTTTTAATGCTTTTTGATTTTTTGTTAACCACTTCGCAACCTTGTCGGCTTCGCGAGTGCCTAATTAAAACTCCAACAATATCCATCAAAACTATACAGGATGTCCTGGCACAAGATGACCAACAGTGGCAATTTGAAACGGAAAGTGTTTTTTTTATTTGAGGAAATCATAAGAGAAAATAATTATATGCACATTCCAATATATTTCTAGTCTAATAAAATTGTGTTGTGTAATATGCACTATTTTTCTAACATGAATAATCTTATCATTTAGATACATAAATATTTAAAATGAAGATCCTTACAGAAATGTCCCCAAATACCCAAGAACCTTTTTGTCTACTCCAGCGAAAATAACACGCACGACATTTCATTTGATTTTTCATTATTTTTTATTTCATTTCATTTCATTTTTTCATTTTATTTCATTAACGACATCAGGGGGCAATATTGGCATCAAATGTATCGAAGATGTTTTTATACTGTGACACAAAAACGAATCATGATATTTCGATAAATATTAATATCCATGGATTGTCAAAAGTAAACAGCCTGTATGCAGAAATAAATCACTCACAATTTTATATCTCACTGGTTTCAGCAAGCTTTGGGTAGTGGTTAGATTGGCAACAGAAAGTTCTTCATTGGGCCAATATAGCCCTCAAGTATACCAATAGCTCCTAGTTTAGCATAATGAAAGTCCTTTTGGTAATTTTCAAGTGCAAAAGGATTTAAGCTAAGTTCGAGTATCAAGTCGGCCATTTTACGATATTATAATCTAATTTTTTAAGTAAATTTACTAATATTTCTACAATATGACAAGGTTTGAATTACATTTCAGTGTTATACGTAGATCTATGTAATATTCCAAGCATTACAACCTTTTCCGGATATTTTTTTATTTTTTTTATTATTATTTTTTATTAATGTAATACTTAAATCATATAAAATCATGTATTTTAAAGGGCCCGTGAGTTTTACAGAATTATCGGGACCTATTTCATCAACAAAGTAACAGTCGCAATAGAATTGACCAAAACTTTTAGTAATAACAGCATCTCATTACCTACCTATAAATATCATTACGAAACATTAATCGCCATTATTTATTTATTCCATTGTCATTGAAAGCTCATTCAATCAGAGACATCTTAGAAAACCTAAATATAACTTTAAGAACCCCAAAATATCCTAATTTAGATTTTCGTAATCCTTTATGAACTCAAAATGGCCTATATTCAGAACTTTAATCTGATTAACAAGACTTTTTCTATGCCAAATCCAGTCTAGTTCAGGGCTTGCATGTAAGTTCTAATATAGACTTAGCAAGGCCTATCAGGTTTTGAGAAGGTTAAGTTTAGGTTCTGTGATTTACTATTTCATCTTGACAACTTAAAGCTAAAACGTTATGCAGAGGTTCTGTAGGTCGGGCCCTTTTGGGATACAGAACGCAATAATAAGGTTATTTTAGCGTTGTGTAAACTAATCACCCAGAACCTTGAGTAATTCTAGAAAGGTTCTAGAACCTTTGGTAAACCTTTTCAGAACCTAAAATGTTACTTGGGCGCAAAACGGCCATCGCTCAGCATAAAGCTGCAACTCCATACGAGACAGAGCCCCAGCCCCAGCGCAAAAGAACCCAGTCCTACCCCGGATTTGGTAGCTATTGCACTATAAACACTGAACCGCTGGGTGAGATAACAATCAATTATAAAACGTCGAAAGAAAATCGAAAAAACCGACTGCAATTCAATATCTGATTTGATTAACCAACTGCATCAGACTGCTTAAAAAGTTATCTTGTTTTGAATATTTTAGTTGCAGTCGGGTTTTTTTGTGTTTTCAAGCCTTGCTATTAGGGTTCCGTACCCGAAGGATGCCAAACGGAACCCTATTATACTTAGCCTCCGCTGTCCGTCAGTCTGTCAGCGAGCTGTATCTCATAAACCGTAATAGGCACAGTTCAATTACCACAGAATGATTATTTCTATAACAACAAATAACAGATTTTAAAAGGTCTATTTTGCTAATATTATTGTACGACTTCGTGTGAATCTGTTCGCTCGTTTAGTTTAGCCAGACAAACGTAACTAGTTAGGAACATAATCAACCAAAAACATTACACGCCCTTAAGGGCTCAGCTGCAGTCGGGTAAATTGTAAGAAACTAGAAATCGTTTTCTCTAATACGTCCGAACTATCTGTCTTATTGAACAGATAGTTCGGACGTATTATTTATTAACCCTAGAGTACTAATCATCGCCTGGAAGGCAACCTGCAGTCAGTTCTTTTTGGTTAATTTGAAATAGCGGGAACGCATCGGTTTGTACGTTCTGTTCGTGCCAACTCAGGGTACCTGCAACACGTAATTAATTATTTATAGAATAGTTAACTAGTTGCTTTTTTTTGTCAGTAAGGAAGGGCGGAGGATAACCGCGTGAGACCACTTACGTAGTAGGTACCTATTATATTAGCTGTGCCACTGCCGAGTGCCGGATGATAGTTTATTTTTGTCACTAGATAAAGACAAATTGCTATTATGAAATAGGTAGGCACTAGGCGTTTTGCATACATGTCCCTACATTTACTACTAGTAAACTGTGATCACATCATTTCTGTATTTTCTGCAACCTTCTTTGTTTCCTGAGTTCCCTCAGAGCAGAGGCGGCGTAAGGCGTGGGCGATGTGGGCCACCGCCTACGGCCTCGCGGGCCGAGGGGCCTCACACGCGAGCGAGGGGGCTCGAGGTGCGAGGAGGAGGTAGTTGGGGCCCCCTTACACTAAATATAAACGTAGGATGCTAAAACTTCGAGCTTGCTTCGCTCGCTCTTGCGACCTCAACATTCTGTTTTTTCTTAGGAATCTCTTCGGAAATCGACAATGTAATTCCTATTTATGTAATTTTAGCATAAGGGGGCCCCAACTACTTCCTCCTCGCACCTCGAGGCCCCTCGCTCGCGTGTGAGGCCCCTCGGCCCGCGAGGCCGTAGGCGGTGGCCCACATCGCCCACACCTTACGCCGCCTCTGCTCTGAGGGAACTCAGGAAACAAAGAAAGTCAAAAGAAAACCTAACCTTTTCGAGGCAGTATGCAAATTATGTCAACGTTCATTAAGTTCAGAAGTGGGGCTACTATAGGGCATGTGGGATATGGTATATCACATGAAAGAGCGCTATTTGCACATTTTCAAAGATTTTTTTTAAGGCCGCATAGTTTTCGACTTTTGACCAAAAATTCAAAAAAAATCTCTGAAGTTTGCATAGAGAAAAATCTAAAATTATTGTATCTGATAGAAGTTTATGTAAAGACTAGCTGTGCCCGCGACTTCGTTCGCGTGGATGTCGAGAACAAAACAACGTCGTTTAGATAAGAGTATATCACCTTTTTGATGATTTAGATAAGAGTCCTGACTTTGGTATAGTTGATTACGTTAATGCTTCTCTATATACTATGTTTTGCGTACATGTCCACAATAAATTGGCCGAAAAAACCACGAAATCGTTGCAAATATACGAAACTGTTTTGCCTTATTTGTAAAAGGTAGGAATAGTATTGTTGAGCAGATATTTTTTTTTGATAATTAGTGACTCTCGTTCACTTGGTACAGCCCAAAATTGTACCCATCTTCACCATGACAATAAATTAGTGGATATTGCAGGGCGTCGTAAGCTCGGTGGGTTTCCAAAATGCGTTGAAGGCGATCG
The DNA here is from genome assembly GCA_948150665.1 of Conistra vaccinii. NCBI lineage: Eukaryota > Metazoa > Arthropoda > Insecta > Lepidoptera > Noctuidae > Conistra > Conistra vaccinii. The sequence goes on along the minus strand of OX411329.1, from coordinate 1,433,824 downwards.
TCGCGTGTACGCAACACGATATCACGTCTCTCACACTCCTGGTCGACTAAAACAACTACAACTTCATCTGTGACGGGTGCATTGTGTCTTCCACGGTGTTCACCCACAGGACGTCTATCGGCACTTATAACAATTTTGAAATCATTGCTGCCTTGTGGAATTGACTCCAATGCAGCTTTGAATTCACGAACGTACTGGTTAACGTGATGCAGCAATTCTTGAAGTTGACCCAAAAGCTCAGCATTGAGCTGGGGAAAATTGTGATTTCTAACATTGAGCTGTTGCGTGTAATTGGATACAAAATAAGTTTGGAGAAATTTGGGTTCATTTTCTGGCAGCAAAGATCTAATAAGGTGATAAACTTGACCTTGTACTTTGAAGGTGCCTGAACGGTCCTTCCGTTATTTGTTTTGCCCCAAAGGAAGTCATTTGGAAAGCACTGTTATATAAACGAATATTATCCAAAAAATGTTTCGACTGGGGATGATCGCCATTCAGGAGACTTTTAAGTAAGTGTGGTGGATCTTGGAAATTTGGAAGAACAATTTTTCCATTTTAGCAGCACATTCCGTCTGTCTCTTTCCTCCATTTCAAAGCATGACAAAAATTACAAATTTCTCTCATGTCACCCACGGAAGTAAAGCCAGCATAATTAATTCTAGACGAATATGTGAACCCTGATTTTTCCCTATTGTCCCAAGGTAATAAAATATTTGCATCGTCATTTTCCATGGACTCATCAGCTCCGCTATTTGTTTCTTTATTCATATGGTATCGAGCTCGTTCTATTTCTAGGCGAGATTGACGTTGTTCTGCTGTTTTTGCTCGTCTTAGTTCATCTATTCTTTCCCTTTCAGATGCAAGATAACTTTCATTGTTTCTTTGTACACCTACATAGTTATGTCTAGCTATTTGTAATCGTTCTTCTCTTTGGGAGAGAGATTCAGACTCGCGCGAGAGAGCGTGTCGCTCTCGGTCAGATTACAGACGTGCTTGGCGTTCCTCGATACTCTCTTGAGAACGCAAAGTCGCGGTCCGAGTTCTTTGCGAACTTAAGCGCGACTCCCTTTCTGTGAATGTCTCTGACTCACGTGAGAGAGAGTGGCGCTCCCGATCAGCAGACAGCCGGACTTCGCGTTCCTGGATACTCTCTTGAGACCGCAAAGTCGCGGTCCGTGTTCTTTGTGAACTTAAACCTTTCGGTGAACGTTTCCGATTCACGTGAAAGAGCGATGTGCTCTCGGTTAGCAGATAACCGTACTTCACGATCTTCTTCCGATTCCTGAGACCTACAAAGTCTCATCCTTTTCGCATTCCGGCTACGCAGCGAAAGGTTAGTTTTTTTTCTTTGAGGCATTTTCAAGGAAAATTAAAGCAATAAACAAACCCAACAACACTTATGACTGAATAGCCTACAAACTTAAAAGAACGGTGCGTCGAACAGTCTAGTGTGACAACGTATCGTCTGATCGTGGTGGTGACTCAACGAATTGGCAACACTAACTTACTGTATAACGATTGGTACTATTGGATTCAAACTAGGTACGAAGTAAATAAAATACAATCTTTACTTCGTACTTCAAACCAATGACCAAAGTTGACCAAACGAAACCAATAAGATAAGCCATTACTTTTTTTTCGACCAATTTAGAAAATCGATAAACCAAGCAAGTTGCTTGGTTTATCGATTTTCGTAAAAGTTCTTTGGTTGCTTGAAGCAACCAAAGAACTTTTACGACACACGCAAGAACTTTTAAGACACCTATCGAAATTCGAAACCCAATTTGCCTAGTAAACACGGTGGACGTCATTCTCGCGCGGAAAATCTTAACACTGCGATTCAGAAAAAAACTTTTTTGCAAAAAATTAAACCGACGAAAGAAAACTGAAAAGCGAAAAATAAAAACTTTTTTGCAAAAAAAGCGAAAAATAAAAAATAACTATGTATTTAGTGACAAATTAATGACCTTCAAATAACAAATTTTGAGACGGCGCCTAAAACACATTCAACAAAGATCTATCAAGCTAACATTTTACGCTTTAAGTAATTATAATGTTTGTTTGGCGCCGCCTCAAAATTTGTTATTTGAAGGTCATCAATTTGTCACTAAATACATAGTTATTTTTTATTTTTCGCTTTTTTTGCAAAAAAGTTTTTATTTTTCGCTTTTCAGTTTTTTTTCGTCGGTTTAATTTTTTGCAAAAAAGTTTTTTATTTTTAGCTTTTGAGTTACCATTAACCGCCTGGCCACGGGACATTCGCTACAGCGAAAATTCGCGCGGTGCGAACGGCGAAGCGTCTTGCGATGCGACTAAAACAAATGTATAGAATTTCGCTCCGCAAGACGCACCGCCGCCGCGCCGTTCGCGCCGCCCGTTCCGTGGCCAGGCGGTTTTAATGTTTGCCTCAACCTCTGACCGTCGATGACAGTCATACCCCAGCTAGGTGTAAAGTTCTCATCAGGGGGAATGAAATAAGCCCAAACACGATGTAGCTGCTGTAAACTGATGAGGAGCTCTCGCGACTGTCTTCTGACTCCATCATCAGATCAACTCTAGGTCTTTATTGTGTAGTTGTGTCATCAGAACTACATATGTGTGCGAAATTACAACAGAATCGGTTCACAGTTGAAAATTCAGTACGTGAAACATCAATCAACCACAATTTTTTTACACTTAGGGGTGGGTTTCAATTTTTATTTTTTTATGGGACCAATTTCGAAGTATACCCTTCATAATAAAAAAAGAATCGTTCAAATCGGACCACTCAGTAAAAAGTTATGAGTGGACATACATAAAAAAAAAAAAAAAAAATACGTGTCGAATTGAGAACCTCCTCCTTTTTTTTTCGTCGGTTAAAAATGACGTCATTTGCACAACGCCATCTATCGGATTTGGAATTAATATTTTACTTCTTGAACTCACTAAATTAATCATATCTTTTGATAGAGTGAACCGATTTCGATGAAACAAAAACTAAGTTAAACCTCAAGTTGCGTATAATTTTTGTATATAAACATTGTCAGCATTGAATTCGTAGATTTTACGTGATGTGCGCACAAACAAACAGACAAACAGACAAAAATTTCAAAAATGATGGAAATGGGTTCTGTTACTTATCTTTTCACACGCTGGCTATTTTTTGTTTCAATTTCTTCAATGTACAAAAATGACTTTTCTACAGATTTATTATATGTATAGATATAGATTACAGGAAAAATAAAACGATATCTCTAAATAGCACAATTTTTCAGAAATCGTCAACGAAAATTACATTAGTTCCACTATCAGTCAAGAGATGGCGCTGACCTAAAACTGCGATATTCTACACCAGTGTTAAAATTCTCTGACGATTTTTAATGGTCCGGAAACCTACGAGTCGCTCTTGACCGGTTTTTTAAGTGAAAAAAAGCACGGAATCGCCGCGTAACTTCCTGTTTAACTCGTATAACTAAACAAAAACAATGAAATCAGTTCATTTCTCATAAGTTCTTTGTGCAATAAAGTCTAATTTTTTGCTATCAAAATAAGAAGTATTTGTCTGTGTGACCACCCCAAAGTCTAACTGCGACCGCGCCTGGCTTTGTGACTGTATCATGGAAACTGTCACAGAGTACTTTATAACAGAAGGGAACTGTTGACCCCGGCCGCTGCAACATAGTCGCGGCCGTGGAGGCATCTCCGTGCTGTGCTCAAGACATTGGTTACTGTGTATACGGACAATGACTTTAGAAAGATAGAGGAACTAGAGAAAAAAAAAAAAACAAATTGAAAAGACTTAATACCTTGTCTTATAATTGTCATACATAGGTACACGTAGAAGTAAAATCGAAACCTCACAGAAAAAAAAACATACATTCTTTGGTAATCATTAAAATAATAATGCCCATAACATAATACAAAATCACAATACAAATAAATGAAACAATCCCTATCCCGAGATACAATTTCGATCCTCTTCTTCCGCAGGTATTAGGTACCCATACCGAGGCGAAAGCGTCAGGGCAGCCCGCGAAATTCAAATTTTCTTTTGTTTTTTGCAATTTGCAGGTCAGTGTCAGGTTGTATATTGATCTAAATATGATTCGCGCCCGTATGAAATATTTATAGAATTATTATGATAAAAATGATCAATACAACTCCCTAAGGTTCATATAATCCTATTGAATGACTATTTCATGAAATCATGACATTTTAGTATTATTCTAACAATTGTAAATTGCTGATTCTAGTGATTATAATTCTGTAAAGCCGTAGAGAGCAGTGGTGGCCCAGTGGTATCGGCCCCGACTTACGAGTTGTAGGTCGTGGGTTCGATCCCAAGCAGGCGCTTTACTTTGTGTAAATAATTTCATCACCACTGCTCTCAAAAACGGTGAAGGAAAACATCGTGAGGAAACCGGCATGTCTTAGAACCAAAAATTCGAAGACATGTGACATCTACCAACCCGCACTGGGTCCGCGTGGTGGATTACGGCCCACACCCTCTCACCGAGAGGAGGCCTGTGTCCCAGCAGTGGGAACATTAATAGGCTGATGATGATGAAAGCCGTATTTGTTACGGTCGCGAATCAATACTTATTCAAGATAGAACACGATACTGACCTGCAAATTGCAAAAAACGTAAGATTTTAATCTCGTGAGCTACCTTAGTGGATCCGCTAAATTATCCCGCGAGATTCAAATTTTTAATGTAAGGTATATTAATCCGAAGGTAACGTTGCAACATATAATGAATAATGCGCTTATTTTTTGCCGATATAACGACGAGGGTAGGTAAGTGTGCCATGATCTGTCAGACTTCCTAAATACAAATGAAAATAAATGTGCTACTGTTTCACTTTTGCGGTAACAACATTTGGATCTTTTACTTATTGAAGTTCGGATCAGTCAAATTTCTTAGCGCCAATCTTCTACACTACAAACCTGTTATCAAATAATTATGAAATATCAACATTATAATATTCAATAAGTTATTGCCGTACAGGCCACATAGAAAACTACCTACTTTTTATTCAAAAATAATCAATTTCTTGTTCTCAAGTATTATTAAATAATACTGTAAGTGTTTTTGATTTATTTATTGCCCTCTTGAGTAACATTACCAATTTCAATTATAATTGAAGACATGGTATCTTTATTAGACTCTATGTCAATTTTAACATCTCTGTGACATATATTATTTTGTGTTTTCTTCAGTTTGTACAATTCATGGTCTTTGACTAACTTCATTCCAGATGAGGATTGCATTGAAGACAAATTCTTGATCCATTTCTCATTCCAGATTGTTCCAAATTCTTCCATCCCATCAAATAAAACCTTATTACATTCCTTTATTTTTTCAACATTTTGTTTTATAAGTTGTTCATCCTCTTTTTTTTTTACTCTTTGTTCCATTTGACGTTGGCTTAATTTTCTTGTAAATATTTTTGATGAAGCCATGCTGACATTGTCATCTGAATCATAGGCTTGGCTCGCTTGGCTCATTTCAGCCCATTCTGATCCTGACAAGTAAGAGTTAGTACCAAGAGTTGATGTACCTCTTGATTTGTGTCCCATAGATTTGGTTGATCTGTTCGACCGCGTCGATCGTTTACGAGGCGTGCGGGAAAATTGTTCACCTCCATACGATCCATCATCATCACTGGAATAAACTGTGAAATTTTCTACAAAAGGATACACACATTCTGTGTTTGTGCACATAAATATTTTCGAAAAGAAATTTATGTAGAACTGTCGCACTATTGAGCTGCACAGAGGACAAATCTGCAAATAAATATTCAATTGGTTATGACTTGTATTTAAAAAAACAACAGGTTATATCTGGGAGTGCCGGCAGAAGGGAAAACTTGAACATTAACATTGTGCATTTTTGAATATTTTGGAATGGTTAGGGAATAATTTCGCACGAATTGCTTTATTTATCATTATAAAAGTACTATTATTTATTTGGTTAAATACAATATTCATTAGTAGTAGTAGTAAGTATATTTATTTATTTTCAAAATATAGTCTAACCAAAATAAACAATTTAATTCATGAAGTATGTTTTGACTGCTTTTTTTTACCCATCATTATGGGTAAAATATCTTACCTCGCAATCTTTACGTAATGTCAAAGACTATTTATTTTGATATTCACTTTGTCAGTTGCTAGGCAAGGGATCTTACGGTCACGTCCTGATGTGAATTTAACATTTTTTACCCATCCCAAAAAAAGTGCACAACGCCGCTAAAGAAGTTTTCACTTCAAAAATGGATTAAAGGTGCAATACTTAGTGCTATCATGTGCATGACAACAACTTACCCTTGGACCCTCCTCTACAATAGTACTGTTTTTAGTAATATCTGAAGCAAACTGCAAAGAAAAACATACAAATTAGTTTTAACTTATTAAGTCCACAAGCCCGAGTCTAAGCTCTTTAAAGCAGGGCTCGATGTGCACATTAAAGTAGACTCTCACTAAGCCTTAAAGAGAGCATCTCAGAAAAAAAAGAAAGTTAGTAGTTATAATTATTATCTCCTGCCTATTTATTTAGATAAATGGAGTGTTAAGTGACAGTCAGCGTTCACCTCAGATTTACTGTATGGTAAATCTGAGATGAATGCTGATTGTCACTATGAGGTTTTGTATAACTTTACTCCATATTTATTAACTCTAAAGTATAGACATGTAGCGTCTCAGAGTACTCCAACTGAGAGGTTCAGTAGCTTCATTTTTAGTATCAAAATGACCAACAAAGGAGGTTGCATCCCTCGTTATAATTTTGTTCTTTGTCGGTTTAATAGGCAATTTTTTTTTATAGGAACCTTTGGTGACATGAGATGAGTATGAGTGAGAGACCATGCGCAAAACTTCGGCGAGCCTATCTTCAGACAGGCCATGATTCATTGGTTTTACTGTATTTTAGTACTTTTACACACAGGACACTGTGGTGTCCTGTACAACAATGATAATTACGGTTCTGTGGTTAATGAGGAATACAGCGGCAATTGACACGATAATATTTTTAACTTACGTTCGAACTTGTTGGAATTTGAAATTGAAATTCGTTTTCAGCCATGCCTAACCTTGTTTTGTAAATGTTGTAATGGTGTGTGTGGTATGTGCACAATAAGCAAAAAAACTACACTTTATGAAAAACAAATTTAAAATATGTTTCAGTTTTAAAACCTCGGTTTCAAACACAAATAGTAAATATTTAACAAAAGCATAAATAACACCAGCCAGACGCAGTACGACATGAGAGATGCGACATTCAAACCAGTGTTGCCAGACGTCAAAGGAGTGTCCTCGTACAGACGTGGTCTGAAATCTCGTATTTTGCCAACACAACCTCGTACATACCTTAAAAATTAATAAAATGCTATTTTCTTACTAAAACTCTCTAAATTTACTTTTTTTTATATGTTATAGAAATTATGAAAGATTTCATTTCATTCATTTTTCTTGTATTGTTTATGTAAGATGTTACGTTAAAACGTAGAAAATACATTATATATTATAAAATACTTCTGCCTATAATAAGTTAATTCCGTATAATGCCCGTGGTTCGAACACGTAGTTCTTTTAGTAGGACCAAGGGTATTTTTCTTATTGGTCACTTCACGTCCACTGATATTAGATACATAATACACTACACCAAAATTCCGGTTAACCTGCCACCTGCGACTATTAATTCATTGCGATTATTTAGAGGCGCGTTCAGAGATATGATTTGTATTGTATCAACGAATCTCGTACAAAATCGTACGAGGATGGATGTAAGCTCGTACCTCGTACCAGGACCTCTGAATCTCGTACATGTACGAGGAACCTCGTACGGATGGCAACACTGATTCAAACATTGACATTTGACATGATGGCATGTGTCAATGTCAAAGTGACTGCCGGACTGCCGTTTATGTATAAGGGCTAAGGGCGCTTCTTTTTTTTCTGGTTATTTCACTGGATCTCATCATATCAACTTGTTAACAATTTGTTCAGATAACTAGCACGAATAGTCCGACAGTACGGCCCCTGAAGGAAGATAACGTGAATTGTCTATAAAATCTAGGGCTGCCTGCAGTTCTCTATTTCGTAACATTTTACATTTGCCTACGTTTAGACGGGTTATCTAATTACGGTAAAGCCAAAATGAAGGGTTATGGTTTTAGCAGTCCATTTATGTATTGAAGTATATAAGTATGTTCAGTGGCGTAGCTAGATAACCAAAGGCCCTGGAGCAACTCGTATTCCAGATTCGTCGTAATACTAATGACAGATTCTATTGGTCGTAATAAGTACTACTATTGCATGTAAATTCACTATTATAGTAGCGTTTTATAGTCACGCTTGCGTCAAGCGCGTGTTGTTGAAACGCGATGTTTGCCTAAGATTATAGTGGAGTTCCCCGCAAGTTTCAAACAAAGATGTTCAAGACTTGTTGGGAATTCCCCTGTATTTTTACTAATAAGTTGCCAATAAAGTCGCGTTCCTGGAATCTGGTTTATGTATCCAAATGTGGGAAAAAAATTCAGTAGTTCAATTTATAGTTTGTAAGTCAGAGTCCGAGGGGCCCCCTGAGCTTTGGGGCCCCGGGGCATTGCCCTGTCTAGCCCTCCGGTAGCTACGCCACTGAGTATGTTTGTATTTGGGTGCCCCAATTCGAAAAAACCCTAAGTTCAACTTACGCATTTTTACACTGACAACGCCACGCCCTGATCTTTTCCCTATCGACGTAGGTCAACGATTTTTTTACCTACGTTTTCGAAACTTATAATAAAATAAGATCAAGGTGAAAATGTCTACACGCGTGGCTGCTACGATGGAGCCCTGTCTGTATTGGTTTGAACCTAAGGTTTGGGCGGCTACATCACGGTCACGATATTGTATGTGGAAGCTTAAGCGATTTATTAACGCTCAAACATTATAAAATGTATGGTTAAACAGTCGCTAATTATTACAACCAACATTTATAAATAAACTCCTTAAGGATACGCTAGTCGGTTATTCTTCCATACAACGTGATTACTCGCCTGTTTGACGATGTAGGTACGTTCAAAACTAAAAATTATATCAATTTGTCGTGTCATTATCTAGTCCTGTATGGAAGCAGAATTGGAAAAAAAAACATTGGTTTAGAATTTATGAGCGTCGAAACTTCCATATTTCAACACAAATTCTTGTTTGGGCGTAAATAAATACCTTATGTAGTAAGAAAATGGAAAAATAGAAATAGTAAAGGGATAGATAATGTATTCATTAGTTCAAATAATTTTATTATGAGGAAATAGATTCAGCAGTTTTTTCATAATATCTATACGCCCGAAGGTTTGTTCATGAAATACGCGCTCGTTTTCGTTATAACATCCTTATATGATCAGTCTATTAATGTTCCCACTGCTGGGACACAGGCCTCCTCTCTGTGAGAGGGAGTGGGCTGTAATCTATCACGCGGGCCCAGTGTGGGTTGGTAGATGTCACACATGTCTTCGAATTTTTGGTTCTAAGACGTGTCGGTTTCCTCACGATGTTTTCTTTCACCGTTTCGTTATAAATCATTGTCTATTTCACTAAATAAATATAATATAAATCAATAAAAATTGATAAATAAATACTAAATTACCTAATTAATAATTAGACTACAGCATGCATAATTGCATATTAGTAACACCCACCAACGAGTTCGAGCCGTCGTCGACCAGCGTACCCTTAATGCCTACATCTAAGTGTAGCGGCAGGTTGTACGTTGTTTTATAGAGAATAGTTTTATAGAATTTCGTTTTACATAATTTTTTTCATATACTATCATTTCATAGAATAATCAATACGCAGAATACTTTGAAAAAACTTAAATCATTGATTTTTGTTACAAATCAAATTAAAAGTTTCGATATTCATATCTTAGAATAACAAATCAAATATTCTATATTCTCATACTGTTTAGTTAGTTTAAAACTTATTACCAAGAAAATCTCCAATGCCCTAATTTTGATACTGCGACCAATTTTGATGTAGCGCTCGCCGGCCGCTGCCGCGGCACCGCTCGCTTCGCTCGCTCGGCTCGCGCGTAGTTGGTCACAGTTCAATCCTAACCTAACCTATATGGTCGGAATGCCCTAATAGTTATATTACTAGACACTACACTACACACACACTATTAAAACACTCTTGCACACCTTTAAATATAATTTTACTTCTGACTATTTTATATTTTAATTGATAACATTATACATATATACCGTAGTATAGTTATATGAAAGCGGTTCATCTGTCGGAGTGCCCTAATTATGATACTGCGACCAATATCGATGTAGCGCTCGCCGGCCGCTGCCGAGGCACCGCTCGCTTCGCTCGCTCGGCTCGCGCGTAGTTGGTCACAGTTCTAACCTAACCTAACCTATATGGTCGGAGTGCCCTAATACAAGTTATATTACTAGACACTACACTGCACACACACACACTATTGTTAACACCGAACAATATTATTTAAAAATAATTCTACTGTTTGATAAGTTTGTTAAATAAAAAAATGTGATTAAAAATTCATTGAATTGTGTTTCTGTGAAATAATGTTTCATTCAAGTAAATAGTCGTTGAAACAATAATATTCGAAATAAAAATATAAGGACTAAATATTATATGAAACATTTGTTGCGAAACGAAATTCTATGAAATTTCTGTCTGCGAAACAAGGGGACACCGTAGCGGCACACCTGCGGAACGTTCCGTCGCGTCATGTGACGCTTGCTCATGAACCGACGTAACGTTCGGCTGATATGTCATAGGTAACTTGAAAAACATTAAGCCGGATCCAGACATGATCATTTGACCGATCCTATCACCGTATCCGATCACCGTATCCGTATCTGCGTATTGTATCAAGCCCCGTATCAAGTTGTGGACGCCTCTGATTTGCTCCGTATCCGTATCTTCACAATAGTCATGACTGACCCACGTCCGTATCTGTATCACCTTTGATGATCGGACAAAAACCGACACGACATGGGACGGGCCGTATCATAACGGCGTATCGAGATCCCGTATCATGATACGTATATCATTACCCGTCCACATATGCGATCATGATACGCGTCGACGATACGGATACGGTGATCGGATCGGGCAAATGATACATGTCTGGACCCGCCTTTAGGAGCGTATTCAACCGAACCTTCCGCGCTGAACGTTCGGCAGGTGTGGCGCGACCCTAAACCGTCATGGGCTGTACCGGAATGGAAACCGTATGCTTTTTTTATAAAGGTCCATGACCGTATGTGTGAAAACTAACTATCAAATTCCATTTCACATGTTAATGCCTACCGGTACCGCGCGCCGTACCGGGTGCCCGGAGAAACGCACAGAGAAACGAAACGAAACGTCAAAAAATCCATCGATCGGCGTTTTCGTAGAGGTGTACTAAGTAATTTTTATACTAGATCTAACTAGTACGGATATCGAAAAATACTTAATCCAAATACCTGTTTCGAGTACCCATGAAGTATTTCGCGTATGGTGGGACATATTAAATTCTGTTCCATTCTTCCGTTCCTATATTGTATGATCCGTATGATCCTTCCCACCGCGTAGGTATTGATCGCGAGTCATAAAGGTTAGGGAGCGGAGGACGCTGTGTGTGAGACCTAACATGATTGCCCGCAGATTCAAGCGTGCCTCTAAGGAGGTCAGCAGCCTAATCACGTAATGCACGATCAATAATAAATTGAAATTAATTGAAAAAGATTGCTGGTCCATTGCAACATAAGATAAAAAAAAATCTGCTCAATTTTTATTTCGAACTTATGCAGCAATGGGCTAGCAATCTGTTTCAATTCATTTCAATTTATTATTGATCGTGCATTACGTGTAATTAGGGTACAGGTCTCAGGTACATTATATTTAGTGCTTATTGCACTGTACATCTTTTTACTCTTGCAGTCTGTGTGCTCATTATACTCAGAAATCATACGGCGCCCTTCGCGTTCAATAGAATAATGCAGTCAGGGTTCCGATGGGATTGCCTCGATAAACGAGGAAATAAATCAGGATACCGGTACCTATTATGTAAAGACGTAATTTGAAGCCTGAGAATTATGTGATGTTGGGGTAATCTTATAAATAACTGTCACTATTGATAAAATTCTCACTGAAAATGAACATGACACAAACATGTACACTTCGTAGTTTGCGCGTCGTACTAGTAGTACTAGGTGTAGGTGCGGCCTAGTCAGAAAAATACCTAGTGCGCATCTGTTCTAGGTCTCACTCATGTCATGTCTATTTCCGAGTGGGGCATAGATAATACACACACAAGTATTAATTATCTATGCACACACCGCACACACACACACAGTTGGGAGGTGATTGACGTCGTCGCTCTTCGCCTTCGGTAAAAAATCATTACGATCATTACTCAGGAAGAAATTAAAGCGTGAAGATCTAAATAACGTCAGTTATTAGTGATTTATCAATTTTACAGTGTCCTAATTATTTTGTAATCGTAAAACCTAATTGAAATTCAAAATGCCGCTTGTGCGAGCTGTGTGTGTTCTCAACGGCGATGTCAGCGGAACCGTATACTTCGACCAACATGTAATTATTTTACGTTTAAAATTTTGTTCAAACCTGCAACAGGACTGCCTTTATTATATAACCTTGAAATACTAGTACCTCTACCTAGTTTGCACTTTGTAGTAGTTTTTACGACATAAAAAATGTTGATTAACCACTTATGTGCTTACCTACCTACGTATAAATAGTTCTTATCATGCGTCTAAAGATAGTTCTGGAAGGATGGGTTAACATTATAAATGCAATCATGTAATGTTTTATTGATAAGGGAAACATCGTAAACTGGATTCAGTGTGGTTGTCGTTTTGGCAGGAATACTGCTTAGAGCAGCATGACAATTTTATTGATAATATAAAATTCTACTGACTGACCATGTTATTCACTCTATCTGATTAAAGTTCTAAGCAGATAAACAGTAGTGATTTGAAAATCAATCTTCATACATACAAAACATACATACATACATAAAAAACTAAACTCACGCCTTCTTACCATGGGGGTAGGCAGGATGTAGGATATCATAATTACTATTCCGAAAACTTGGATAATATAATTCAACATTAATAGTCAAGTTGTATGATTACTTTTTACTTATTCTTGGTCTTACTTTTGTTGACTGAATATCAGAACATTACAATGACTACATGAAACAGTACATTTCAGACCTCTGAATTATGATTAGGTTTTTCCTAAGTTTCAATTACTAGGCCATCTACTGGGGCCTATTATAGGTAAGGCATAGCAGGATAAGTGAATAAAAACAAGCCTACTGGGCCAAAGTAATTTAAAAAGTACCATTTATTGGAAAATAGATAATGTAGCCATAGTACTATTTGTATGAGGGGTTGCGCACTAGATCCGAGCTCTGTCTGTCCAAATTTAGAACATTCCCATTTCGAATTGAACTCTGGTCTTGACCTAAGGCGACCCACTGACCTGAATTTGTATTAGGATCGGACATAGTGCTAAAACCACTAAGCAACAGAATTTGTTCGTATTAATTTATTTATATGTAGGTTCCCTAAAAATATTTTTTTCTAATTCCAGGAAGAAAAAGGACCTGTAGTGTTGTCTGGTGAAATCACAGGTCTTAAAAAGGTATGTAGGTTGAAGTTAAATAAAATAAATAATTTTTTAGGTATGTAACAGGAAGACTGACTGGATCTTTTGAGTAAACTATTATGTCTTCAATAAAACACCAAATATCGTAATTTGTGTATTGAGCTAAGTAGCCTCGAATGACAAGTGGATAAATCATAAGAGTAGGGTAGGAACAATAATATGATGGAGGGTAGACTTAGAACTAATAAACACACAACTTATAAACTATGAAGTATGTAGGTATCTATACAGGGTGTGAGGGAAACGCTTCCGAAAACGAAGACAGGTGATAGGGCTAGTGATTCTCGATACGATGCCATCAAAAAAACAGTTTTTTTTTTTACAATTTTTCCTACTTTTATCACCGTTTTTCGTACACTATGCTGTGAGAACAGTTAAATAAAACCACTATTTGCGATTAAACTCAATTTTTTTCTTTACAACACTAACACGCAATGTATTCGTAAATAAATATCAGCTGACACTCGCGCGTATCCTCGAGTTCAAAGTGCGAGCGCGCTCGCCGGCGGCCGCGCGGCCGATGACCCCAAGTTCACGTGACGCGACAGCTGGCCGAGTCGTGCGATAGTCGTTGGCACTCGTTGGGCGGTGCCATGTGATCCTATTCCTATCCTCCTAATCTTTACTCAATCGCTTGAATCTAATGTATTTTTACTTCATTCTACTTACAACAGTAGAGTGAAGTAAGATTTGGTTTCGAATTCCATTCATGCAAGAACCGTAATGATTTACCCCTTGAACAGGGTTACAATTTTAATCCAAATGGTTAGAAAAATACAGTTTTATTTTGCTTATCCTTGAGACCCATATCAAAAGATACTTGGATAACTAGGTACTGTGATTGGGAAAGGAAATAAAAAGTTGCTGTAACAAAGACATTGACTTTTCACAAGCAATTTTGTTATTCGGTCATAAAAGTTTTGCACAGCAACAAAATTGAAATGTTTACCTATCTACAACACGGTACAAATCTGTAGACCTTGCGTTAATGACGACATATCGGCAAACTTTACTATACATGTCCAAAAACAAAACAATGATACTTAATACAAAAATTACTAAAAGAACCGTAATGACGCGACGCACCGCGGCTAGTGTGTGGAGGTGAAGGGGGACGCGAGATGGGCATCGTGTGCCAGTGAGGTACAGAGATAATTGTGACCGTATTGTAGCTGTCTGCACTCTGCTCTACTTGCTCAAAGTAACTACATACTAATAACTTTCGGTCTCATTGGTATAGGCCGAAGTTTGAACCCGGGCCACCTCACTTGAGAGAGGAGAGAGTCGTCCACTTAACCACACGGGCAATCCGCGCCGTGGTGCGCAGCTGTGACCAAGGCGGCATCCTTTGTAAAGCGCCGCCAAAATAATGAAGTAAAGACATCACAGAAGCGTCAAAAGTTTTAAATTGACGTACCGTGTCGTGCATTTCATAATAGTTTTGAATGTAAGTCGTTAATCGATAGTGAATTAAATAATGTAAAAGATCGCCCCAACTTTAGCTGTATTTAACAAAAAAAAAAAAATCGTGTGTACAGTTTCAAGCAAATAGCGTGCGTGAACGTGAATCAATTGAATTTTAACTTTATAATATCAATGTAATTAGTCACACGACGCGCGCTCGTTTATTGCAATAACTGTATCCTTCATTTAGTAAGTAAACCCTGATTGGGTTTACTTACTAAATGAAGGAAGAATTTAAAGTGGATAATTAAATTAATTTAATCTAAGAAACCCGTTAAATCTTATTTAAAAGTTAGAAAATGAAAAACAGTTAGTAATACTTAATGGAATAAAACTAAGAGTACATTTCCTAACAATTAATGGGTTTACTGATTTAACATTTAACATTCACATTTTCTCCTCTGTAATTTGTTGATCTTTGCACATCAAAAGACACCGCGTCGGTGGCGCGCGGCGTCCGCGCGGCGGTTGTAACGTTTGAGATACGCCGCACGCAGGGGCCATGTTTGATTTTCTAGTACCTACTCTAGTTAGTTCCTTTCCGACTGAGTTCGTGAGCGAACGCGCGTTAAAATCGATCGATTGCTGACCGTATTTTGTTAGTTGTTAGTTATTATTGTTACGTTTTTAGTTATTATTGTTAAGTTTTTATTGTTACGTGTTTATTTTTACGTTTTTAGTGTTGTTATTGTTTTTTTTAGTATTAACTATGCCTGAGGCTTACGTTTACAGTGCTCGTGAATACGGCAACATGTTGATGTGTTTAGGAGAAGCTCGTGGCAATGCTTCTCTTGCGTTGAGAATTTACCGAGACAGATTTCCGAACGTCCGGCATCCGTCTGACTCTCGCATGATAACGGCAGCTTTTCAGCGAGTTTTAGAAAATCGACCGATTGCTCCAATGGCGGCAGGTGGTGGACAACAAGTCAATGTTCAGACAGAGGAGCGGATTTTAAATGTGATTCGCCAAAATCCTCGCCTGGGCACACGAAGTGCGGCAAAATTATTGCGGCGCCGGGGCGAACCAACAGTCTCTCACTGGACAGTTCACAAAGTTTTGCGCCGAAACAGAATGAAGCCCTACAAAATAAACAAAGTACATGCTTTGCTACCAAACGATCACGTTCGTCGTCGTGAGTACTGTCGTTGGCTGTTAGATCAACAGCAACGTGCGCCTGGCTTCATTGAGCACATTATCTGGACGGACGAGTCCACATTCACGAGAAACGGGATGTGGAACAGGAGGAATGCTCATGTATGGTCAGACGTGAACCCGTCCGCCACTCAAGAAACCGGCCATCAGACCCGATGGTCAGTCAACGTGTGGGCTGGTGTTCTTAATGGACGAATTCTAGGACCAGTGTTTCTACCGCAGCGCCTCAATGGATCAGCATATCTTGATTTTATAAATGTACATTTAGACGATATGCTAGATGATGTATCGCTGGCTGAATTTCGTCGTGCATGGTTCCAGCACGATGGAGCTCCACCGCATGTGACGCGCTCCGTCCGCGAGCGTCTCACTGAGCTGTTTGATGACCGCTGGTCCGCTGGATCGGAAGGCTGGGGCCGCACGCCTGGCCGGCTCGTTCACCCGACTTGACACCTTTACGATTTCTTTTTGTGGGGGTATGTGAAAGAAAGAGTGTTTGATCGGGAATGTGACAGTGCTGATGAAATGCGGGGCAGAATAGTGAGCGTATTTGATGGACTACGTGCAGAATGTGTTGAAGATCCTACACTAATGCCTCGAGTTCACGGATCGACACAGCGACGGGCGCGGCTTTGTATTGAAATGGATGGAGCGCAATTCGAGCCACACCTCATAAGGTCGCAAAGGATTTAGATAGGTACGTAAAATGCCTCTGTCAGCTTTAATGTTGCTACAACAGTAAGCTTCGAATACTATTAAAATCATAATCTTGTTTCATCAATCATCGTAATTTTGTGAAGCGTTGTAGGGGTAGGTATTTTGAATAAAAAGGGTAGGTAGGTGTTTGGTGTGAATCAGCCGTACGGAGCGCTCGGTGCCAGCGACGCGCGGTCGCGCGATTTTGCCTTGCGTGTCAGTGACCTCACGTTTTGTACCGTTTCCATTGCGTGTTTACGAAATATGAAGTTTTGAAAATAACCAATTTAAAGCGAAATTTTATTGGTATCCGTTAGCATTTAGGTTGTATATAATCTACGTTCTGGCTTCGGAAGCGTTCCCCTTACACCCTGTATACAACATACCTTTCCCCCAAGTATACAAAATATATTAAAACTTTAACTTATACTTAAAGTCAACCATTTTGTACTTATTTAAAATATCCAACATTTACATTAAGTATGTCTATTCGATATACATTGAACCCAGCCTTTCATAAGGGCCTTTTGTATGAGATGATAACACTTTACTTTTAATCTTACCCCCAGAATAGCCAGACTCATAATCACTGGGTATACCTAATATCTCCGCCCATTGGTCCGGACTCGGTATTTCAATTATTTCCTCACTTGAGCCCGTACCTTCCATTTCCCCATCTCGATTTTCCATTTCCAAATTGGCCTCTTCATTATTCACTTCTTCCCTCTCTCCTCGGTCTGCATCTTCTGTGAATTTCTTTTTAACCAGTTGGTCGATGTGTCGGTTGACAACGTTACCATCATCAGTTGCAACTTGATAGTTGGATGGCCCTTGCCTTTGAACCACTGTACCAGGCAACCAACGAGGTCCACCACTATAGTTTCTATACATCACACTTTGGCCCACATTAGTTTGTCGAGTTACATTATGAGCATTTTTAGTAATCTGTTGATCAGTTCTATTTTGAACACGATTATCTGGATGTATAACATCTAACAAGGTACGTAGACGCCTGTTCATCAAGAGTTCAGAGGGGCTCTTGTTAGTTATTGTGCAAGGTGTTACCCGCAATCCTAGTAGCATTCGAGGAATCTTAACATCCCAAGAGATGCCATCCATTTTGCGCAACTTGTCTTTAACAGTTTGCACCATTCTTTCGGCCAACCCGTTTGTTGCAGGATGATAAGGCGCTGTCTTGATATGTTTTATTTTATTCGCGTCCAAAAATTGCTTAACTTCAGCTGAAACAAAGGACGTTCCGTTATCGGAAACCAATGTCTCGCACAAACCATGGATAGCAAATAAATTTCTGAGGTGTCTAATGACCGTTCCCGCTGTCATATTGTTTACCAAGATCACCTCAGGCCATCTGGAATATGCGTCTACAACGATTAAAATATATTTACCTTTGAAAGGTCCCGAAAAGTCCACATTTATTCGAGACCACGGCTTTGTAGGTGTGATCCACTCAGATTTAGTTTTTGGAGGCATGTGCCGATTTTCAAGACATTTGTTGCATCCGCCTACTAATGCCTCAATATCTTCGTTCAGTTTTGGCCACCAAACATAACTCCTGGCCAGTGATTTCGTTTGGACGATGCCGTTATGTGTTTTATGTAAAGCACGTAGTATCGTTTCACGCAATGAGGGCGGTACCACCACTCGACAACCCAGTAAGATACAATCTTCATGCATAGAGAGTTCCGAACGATGTAACCAGTATGGACGCAGTTCATCATCGGTAACTCTAGCTGGCCAACCGCTTAGTAAATGATGACTGACACGAGATAATAGCCTGTCTCGCTTCGTTGCTAATGCTATTTGGTCAGCATCCACAGGAAAGTCGGTAGGTGCCTCTGCCATCAGCAACACGTCACATAGCTGCTGTTCAGGTTGGTCGGGAACCGGCTGTGGCCATCGGCTCAATCCATCAGCGTGACCAATCTGTTGTCCCGGTTTGTACACAATTTCGTAATTGTGTGACGTCAACAATATTGCAATCCTCGTTAGGCGAGGCGACAAGACTGTGGGCATAGGTCGCTTCGGATCGAATATGCCCAACAACGGTTTATGGTCCGTAACTATAGTGAAAGATCTTCCCATTATATAGTTATGAAACTTGCTAACTCCAAATGAAATAGCAGTGGCCTCTTTATCTAATTGTGAGTAACGGCGTTCGTGAATGTGTAGAGTTCTGGAACCCATAGCTACGGGGCGCTCCTGTCCGTCTTCCATAACGTGTGATAATACAGCGCCGACGCCGTATTCTGAGCTGTCGCACGTGAGTACCAACGGCTTATTTAAATCGTAATGAACGAGCGTCAAGTCAGATGACAGCAACTTTTTAGCCGTGTCAAAGCTCCCTTGCTCCCTGTCTGTCCATTGCCAAGACTGTGTTTTGTCGAGCAACCTATGTAGGGGCTCGAGCATGGTGGCTTTATGAGATACGAACCTCTCATAAAAATTATATAAACCCAAAAACGCTTGTAGCTGTTGAACGTTCTTTGGTTCAGGTGTGTTGACGATAGACTCAACTTTGCTAGGTGCAGGATGAATACCCTCAGCGTCAATGACAAAACCTAGAAACTCTACACGTTCTTTGGCAAACTTACATTTGTTCCGATTGAACCGCAAGCCTGCCTTACCGATGCGCTCCAGTACAGTGTCGAGGCGCTGCGTCATCTCCGACATCGTCCGGCCACTGACGATGACGTCATCTATCAGTACCGCGACGCCAGGAACGCCTGCCAGTAATGCCGTCATCAAGCGCTGGAAAATTCCCGGGCAGGCTTTAACACCAAAAGCCAATCTGTGTACTGAAAATAAACCTTTGCATGTGTTTAAGGTCAATAGCTGTGCTGTGGCGTCTGTGACGACCACCTGTGTATATGCACGGTCAAGGTCGAGTGTCGTGTAAAATTTTCCACCGGCAACCGTAGCAAACACTTCACTTGCAGTCGGCATAGGGTAGGTATCAGACTCGGTAGCCTGATTAACCGTACTACGGTAGTCACCGCAAAGACGAATGTCCCCGTTCCGTTTAGGTATTGGAACAACCGGAGTCGCCCATTCTGAAAAAGTCACAGGGCGAAGTACCCCTTCTCCCACTAGACGATCTATCTCCTTTTCAACTTTGTTTTTTATAGCATAAGGTACAGGACGTGCCTTTAAAAACCTAGGAGTCGCACCTGGTTTCAAATGTATAGTAACAGGGTCCCCTCTGTAAGTACCGAGTCCGTCCCTGAAAACCTCGCTGTGCTTACTTACAATCTGATCGTTCGCAGACATGTCAAGTTCAGATATCATATTAACATTTAGAGTAATGCCTAATGCCTCGAACCAGTTACGTCCCAACAGATTCGGTCCCGAGCCCTTAGCTACAATGATATTCAAAACACACTTAATGTCTTTATATTGTACTTGCACTTGAGTTTGTCCCATCACTGTGACCGGCGAACTATTCCACGTGCACAGGCGGTTGGGTACCACGCACAATGCGCTGCGTGAGCGCACGCGCGCCCACGTCTGCTGGTTCACCAAAGAGAAAGCGGCGCCGGAGTCCACCTCCATCGATACCTGCGCGCCGTCCAGTAGCAGCTTCACCTGGTATGCCGGAACGCGAGAACTCGTCGTGCTCTCCATGTTATAAATGCCATTAAGCTGCACGTCAGTCTCGTTTTCGGCTAAGTTAATTTTTTCAGAACGACTTTTCTTTTTAGCGGTACATATTCTCTCGATGTGACCCTTCTTCTTACAAAAGTGGCACACGGCGTTAACGAAGCGGCATTCGCCCGCGTGCCGGTCTCCACATCGATAACACAGTCGAACATTTGCTTTCGATTGCACGGCGTTGACGTCCATAGGTTCACATGCCGGCGACACGGCGGCCACTGCCGTCGCGTCGTAGCTGACGGCGCGCGGCGGCGCCGATGACGGAGGCGCTCTGCATCATACGAGCGTCCCTGCCCGCACTTTCGGCCGATAGCATAGCATCCACTACGTCATGGTATCGCAAATTATCTTTCTTTAGCAGTTCGTACTGCAAATTGTGATTGTTCATACCGCATACCAATCTGTCACGAAGCATCCTTTCCATGTCAGTAAAGTTACAACCGGCACTGATTTTTCTGAGTTGCGCTATGTATTCCGCGGCGGATTCATTGTGTATTTGATCGCGCTTATAAAATTTGAACGACACAGAAATCTCATTAGGTTTTGGGCTGTAATGTTTGGTTAGGATCGCTTCAATTTCAATGAATGTTACTTCACTAGACTTTTTAGGTGTAATCAACGCCAGAAGAGTCTCAAACACTTGTACGCCGCACACTGTATAGAAATTTGCTCTTTTACCCGGATCTGAGACGACGCCATTCGCCTCAAAACAATATTTAAGTCTGTCGATGTAATTGTCCCAATTATCACATTTCACATTGAACTCATGAAATTTCACTGATTTACACTCCATTGTCCTGTTTTCTACTCGTCGCCAATATTATGTCTTCAATAAAACACCAAATATCGTAATTTGTGTATTGAGCTAAGTAGCCTCGAATGACAAGTGGATAAATCATAAGAGTAGGGTAGGAACAATAATATGATGGAGGGTAGACTTAGAACTAATAAACACACAACTTATAAACTATGAAGTATGTAGGTATCTATATACAACATAAACCTTGCACTAAACAATGGGTTTTATTATAATAACAGCCCCATATTGTGCAGGACTAGAGCCTCTTTCTTAATGAGAAGACACAAGCATTGATCACGCTTACTCAAGACGGGTTGACAATTTCAGACTTATATTTACTAACTTTTTTTACTAACTCCAGGTTTCCTTCCTATCTTTTTCCTTCACCGATGTTGATAAAAGTTCAAGATAAACTCAAAAAGTACATTTGAATTGAAAAAGTTACATTGGTAGTTGCCTGGATTTGAACCAAGAACATGCATGAGAGGCGAGGCCTTAATCACTTTTTTGTAGATTTCAGTTTGGAGGTGTGATACTTACGTAATGGGTCTTCTAAACAAATATAAATTCATAATGACAATGCATTTTGATAAACTAGTATAGTGTGTGTGTGTGTGTGTACACTTTAATTAGCATAGAATGACTATCAATATACTTTATAGAAACAACACTCCAAGGTCACGATGTATGTCGTAATTCTTGTAATCCACTAAATAAATGATTCAACAGAACTAAATTTATGTGAATAAAAACAAGTAAGTACTTTAGAAAAAAACACAAATAAAAATAAGTGAAAAATAACTTTAATTTCGGAAGTCGGTGGTCTTTGGTTCTGTATTTTCCTTTTTCGCAACCAACTTCCGAAATTAAAGTTATTTTTCACTTATTTTATTAGCATCTTTTTTTGGAAGTCTGCTGTGTTTTTAAGCTTTTTATTTTTCACTTTTTGTTGTGGTTGACCAAGGTTTTGAGATGTTTTCCCTTTGACACCACACCCATAGTTTGTACCAATAAGCCTGGCTGTCACACTTACACTACACATATTACCTAGTGCATATCTTGAAAACTACTGAACCGATGATGAAACTTGCACAGTCCACTAGTCCCTAATTTGAAGTAAAAGTAAGCCAAAAATGTTCACAATCGGATTAATAGTTTCGGAGAAATGCGTGGACAAATATACAAAGTCAATGTCAAATAATTTATTTCAATTAGGCACATAAAAGGCACTTTCGAACGTCAGATTTACAAAAACAAATAGAATTGATTCTAGTCGCCCCTTCCAAAAGATAGTTTTCGTATGGAGTATTATATTATCTGTGGTATGGAGAAGAATGGGCAAGAAACTCCACATATCATCATACCTATAGAATTTTGTATTTGTTTGGAAGCCCTAATAGATTATCATAATTATGTGAATATATTGCAGTTCCAATAATATTACATCATACGTGTCGAGTTGATAACCACCTTTTTTTTTAATCTGAGACATTTCTTTAAATTGGAGTGTTGAGTGAACTAACTCATTATGTGATATGTTATCAAAGGTTAGGTCGTTATATTTTTATCGTTGAACTGTTATAACAATGCTTTAAAAACAATAAAAACGCATTCAAAAAAAAAAATACCAATGTTATTAACTTATTACATAACCAGATTTCGGATTTGTTGCAATTAGCGTTGCCGGAGAGTAATATTCCGAAGTATTCCCGTTGAATTATTCGCGAAACATTCGCAAGTATTGAGTAATATTCGGAATAATTCGCCAAGAGTTCAACTATTTACCGCTAGAGGGCGACACAATTACCATTGCAAATTACAGTCATAAATGTTGCGTGTTGGTGATTGTGTATTCATATCCACGAATCATCCACCATTCTTAATTATCCTTATCAGCAAACCTTGGTCACTGCAGCAGCAGAAAGCGCATACAGGCGTTCACTACCGATGGAAGTTGTACAGTTACAGCAATTACCTGCTAGATGACGCTAAAACTAGTAACATATTATTACTACGCGTTCACTAAAACTGAGAATAATACGATTTGAAATTTTCCGAATATTACTTTCATCTACTCGGGTACTTATTGGATTATATAGTAAAGTTCAACTATTAACCGGTACATAACATTGTTTACCATATTTTTATTAGGTAGGTGGGTACCTAAGTAGGTACTTTATGCTAATTCTTATACCTATTATTTTAATATGTTTCTTTTCCATTAAGTAAGTAAATCGTAAAGCTAAAACATTTTTACGAAGTACCTAAATTAAACTTGTAGGTAAGTAAGTAGGTACCTACCTATCTACATATACCGTGACATAACATTCGCACAAAAACGACACATTCTAAACTCAACCATTGAAAAATAAAAGAATAAGTAGTTACAAGTAGATATCTACTTACGCGGAATTATTCCCGCAGAGTAGGTACTTAGGCATCGAATAATACTTTGTTGATTTTATGAATGAGCGCCCGCGAGGCTAGGTCTATACCGTGGCCACGTGCACGCAAGTCGGGTATAATACGACATAACTTAGATGAAGCATCGGCAAAATTCGTAAAACTGATCATCATCAGTAAACTGAGTGCGCCTTCAAAATCACCAATATTTATTACTGGTTTAGGTGAAAATAATCTTTACGCAAACGCAATAACTTGTGAAGTCATATAACCAAATACATTCGTAAAATTTAAATGAATGAAATCAAATTATCAAAATGCTACATCTAAGTTGTGTCGTACTGTACATTTGGATTATCTATTGAAGTTCGACTATTGACTACTAGATGGCGCTGATGCCAGTGACTTTAAATAATAATAATAATAATAATAATCTTTATTCAATAAATTACAAGGTATAAAAAGTGTACAGTTTTGCTTATGTGTAAATTATAATCCTAAGACTTACGTGCCTGAACTAGGTAATCCTGTGTTTCAGGCGAGAAGAACTAAAATAAACTTATAAAATAAATAAATAATTAACAGGTAGACAATAGATCACTAATTAATGTTGAGTAGCTTAACTCTTAGTTTCTAAATTTAATAAATACATAACGTAGGTGAGAGTACATAAATTCATTTTAACACAGTTAGTAAATTCTCTGTATCTTCGTAGGACATACTTAGGAGAACATCCTTGAGAATTCTCTTACAATTTGCGTGGTTCATGGAATATATATTTGCTTTCGCGTTTAGTCTATTATAGAGAAGAGGACCGAGGTATAGATAAAATTTTGATACAAAAGCATGTTTTGTTGTATTTTGTGGACAAACTATATCTTTACGTCTTTTATTAGTATATGCAGTGCTGTAGGGTAGAGCTGTGTGTTGTTTTAATACAATACCCATTATAAATAGCTGTCGAACTGTTAATACTTCACAAGCTTTGTATAGGAGGTTAGTAGGAAATAAGAAAGGGCGGAAAGTAGACACTTTGAGAATCGCCCTTTGAGCTCTCTCGATGGTTAGTAACATTGTTTTACCCGCTCCACCCCATGTGGTAATACAGTAAGTTAATATTGATTGACATAGAGCAAAGTAAACTTGTCTAACTAGTTTTGGGTCAGCAATATAGCGTAGCTTTTTAAAAACAAATATCAACTTGCGAATTCTATTATTTAAAGCTTGTATATGTTGTTTGAACGAAAGTGTTTCATCTATTATAACGCCAAGGTATTTTGTAGTATTTGTCATTTTAATGTTGGGACAAACACATTGGTTATCTGTAGGAACTGTGCAATAATGAGCATATAATGACGAGGTAGTGCTTGTTGATGTTTGCTTGCGCATCGAAAACTTAATATAATTTGTTTTTTCTGCATTTAGTGTTAGTGAATTATGTTGAAGCCATTTATTAACAATATTGAATCCATGTTGCGCAAACTTGTAGACATTTTTTTCAGAGTCAGCCGAAAAAAGAAGGGCGGTATCGTCAGCATAAGAAACAATTTGGCCGTGATCTAGATTTAGATTACAAAGATCGTTTATGTATACTAAAAATAATGTAGGCCCTAGAATACTTCCTTGGGGAACTCCGAAGGACGTGTTTTTTTGACTATCGCTGAGAACATTACCAATTCTTACACATTGGGTACGGTTTTCTAGATAGCTCTTAAATAGTTTCAGCTGGGTGTCTCTGATACCTATGGCTTCAAGTTTGTGCAACAGAATAGGAATAGAAACCGTATCAAAAGCTTTGGCGAGGTCCAGAAAGATTCCTACTGTGTGGTTACCATTATCAAGTTCTTGTGCTAGATAGTCAGTCAGATGGTGCACGGCATCGTCTGTTGACATTTTAGGCCTAAATCCAAACTGCCGTTTAGATAAAATCGATTTATCCTCCAAGTATTTGTAAAGCCTTTTATTCATAATTTTTTCTAATATTTTTGACATAGTAGGCAGCAAGGAAATAGGTCTATAATTTGTCACTTGATCTTTACTTCCTGATTTGTAAACAGGCACAACAACAGCTTTTTTTAGGCACTCGGGAAAAATACCTGTAGATAAACATTTTTGGAAAATGTAAGTTAGTGGCGGGCCCAAAATGTGCCTGAACTGTTTAATAATTTTATTTGATATGTTATCCCAGCCAACTGCACAGTCGTCCTTTAAACTCATGATTATCGTTTCTACCTCATTCTCGTCAGTGTCTAGCAATACAAAAGATGATAAAATAGTGCTACACGTAAATGGTGTGTTTGTTAGATATTGTGATTGGCCCTGAACTTTTTCAGCCAAACATTTACCAACATTAACAAAGAAATTATTTGCAATATTGGCAGATGCTAACTGTGATGAGTGTGCTTGTAATAAACCTGAAGATGACTGATTTTGTTTTGAGTTATACGTTACGCTTTTAATAATACTCCAGATTTTTTTAGTATTTGTACCAGCTTTTTCGAGTGCAATTTTATCGTAGTTACTTTTAACTTTTTTTAGAAGGTTATTACAAAAGTTACGATACCGTTTATATGACAGTTGCAAAATTAAATTATCTGGATTAGATTTAGCTTTCATGTGCAGTTTATCTCTATTTTTCATACAGCGAATGAGCCCTGTCGTGATCCATGGTTTTATGTTGTAAGTTTTGTTATTTCGCCGAGATATGACCGTGTTTTTCTGAATTGCATGTTGTACATTATTGATTAGATACAACATACAAAACTGCGGATCAGCGGAATCGTAGACTGGGTCAAAGTCGATATTGCGTAAATCTTCTTCAAGTTTATTTACATTTAAACTAGAAATTGTGCGAGTGACTACTTTAGGTAATTTACAATTTAAAATAAGTAGGGTAGCATTGTGATCTGTGATTGTTGAATTGATTACAAGGGTAAGTGCAGGGAAATTTGACTTGAGCATAATATGATCCAAACAGGAGCCACTTTGATGTGTAGGAAGCGTGTGAGCAGGAAGCAAGCCATGGAAGGCGCATAGGTTAAGGTATTCCTCAGCGGATGCGTCAGCACTTTCTGGAAGAATATTGATATTAATATCTCCAATTAAAATAGTATTTTTGAAGGACGACAGGTTCTGCAAGGTGTTGTTTAGAGAGTCCGTGAAATTGTTTATATTTCTAAAAGAGGGGGGTCGATATAAGGCAAGTATTGCTAATTCAGACCCAATTTTAATTAATAATCTGTTACAGTCGTGCATATTTGGTTCCTCGACAGACACGTTCAGATGATCTCTTGCATAAACTATCACCCCATCGTTTTGATTGTAGTTTATGTTACTTTTATACATATTATATCCTGGAATAAGTGGTATGTTATAATGTTTGGAAAGCCAACATTCGGTTAGTACAACCACGTCACAGTTTATATCTAGACGTTGTAGAAAAACGCTAAAATTTTCGAAATTTTTAAATATACTGCGAATATTTTGGGTTAGTATGGTTAGTGGACTAGTGTGGGAGGAGAGATATTGTTTACAGTGTTCAACATCACAAACATGGGACTCAGATACAGAGAAACTATCTATGTCATCAATTAAATTATTAATCATAATTATAAAAATAAAAACAATAACAAGAACAAGGGCTGAAAAAATACGTGATTAACGGCGCTCTTAGGCGCCTCCATAATTAACAGAATTAATGTACCTTTTTTCAGCCATTATTTTCGCTGGGCAATCAGAAGCACCTGTCTTGTGATTGCTCGGCTTTTTGAAGTGCAAGCAAGTGGCACACTTTGGTTCCTCAGCCTTCTTTGTGCATTCTTTAATGGAGTGACCCAGATCACCACAGTGGCCACAGGTAGAGGTGGTCTCCCGACATGATTTGGCCGCATGTCCGTACTGCTGGCACTTATAACAGCGCGTGACTAGAGTAAAGTCTCTCACGGGGCATGACGACCAATTTATGAACACTCTGTCTTTTGATACAAGGGCTTTACGTATGTCTGCAGCTACTTCTATTATATAATTACAGGTCTCAGCGTCCTTCTTACCTGACTTATGGCTTAACTTTATGGAGGTCAAAAAGGTCTCGAGGCTGCTATCCTGAAGAGTTTCTGCTAGATTCTGGTGGAATAAACAAGTAAAAACTTCCTTTTCTTGCATGGATGAGGGCACACCGATAACTACTACTCTAGGCCTCCTTTTTGAGGGTTCGTCTACTGTAAGGCCTGAGTTAGATAGCTGCATCGATTTTTTCACCTTCTCAATATCGTCCTTCGTTTCAGTGCTGATAATGATACCGCCATTTTTTGTCTTACGTAGTCCTCTTACCTGAAGTTTCATTTGCTCCGGGCATATAATTTTTTGGACAAGTGTTTTTGTCTCCTCACTCGACTTCAGTTTGTCGTTAGGGTATATGGCCACTGAGCTTAAGTTTATCGGCTGAATATAATTGTTGGTACCTTTTTTAACCATCTCAGCAAAGGAAGTTCCCGTTCCCGAAGCTCCAATTGACCGCTTAATGTCTTGCAGTTGCTGCGACAGATCAATTTGGTCTTCGAGTGTTTGGACGGTGGTGTGGGCCCGGACGGCTCTCATCTTAAGGGACTGGTACTGTACTGCCATCTGCGATGTGCCGTGACTAACTTTTCGGCAAAGGGCACTTATACGCAGTTTTTGCTCCATGTTTAATTTGCCCTCTGTTACAATAGAGCACACTTCATTAAGGCACTGCTCAATGGACGACATCCAGTTCTGGATTTCCGGCGTAGGTATCACTTCCATGCCATCTTCTTTTTGGCTGGGTGGTTGAGGGCGAGGTGCGGGTGCGGGCTCGGGTGCAGGTGCAGATGCAGGTGCTGGTGCGGGCACAGGTGTAGGAGGTGGGCTCCGAGCACATCTGCCACCCCTGCTGAAGGGACTGGACATTGTGATACAAGTTATTTACTTGTTAATCACATAAACACATTTTCACAGAAACGAACGAGAACACATGATATGCTACGTATGACACAGTTTGTTTCACTACCGGCTATTTGGTAAAACCAGGTCACGATTCAGCAAATAATTATTTATTTATTTTAATAAATCTTCGACACGTCTGTTCACAACAAAGCGCCAACTAATCCACTTACAATATACACTTACATAACTATACACTTACTTACTTACTTAAATATACACTTACGTGCAAAAAAATCTACCCACCCTGTAAGTTTCGATTCGGAACACAAATTATAATAATATAAAAATTAGAAGGTATGTTTCATAAACTTTATTTGTACATACCCTACACTTCAATAAACGGGATGTTGTTGATGATATTGACTTGTTTATTCGGACACCCTCATTTCTCATCACTACATAGTATAAAACAAAAAGTCGCTTCCCGCTGTCTATCATGTACGTTTAGATCTTTAAAACTACGTAATGGATTGTGGTGCAGTTTTTTTTATAGATAGAGTGATTCAAGAGGAAAGTTTATACGAGTATGTATAATACATGCATAATATAGTAGACAAACACTGATAATTTTAGAGGTTTCTAATGTGATGTAAATAAACACATTTTTTGAGCTTACTTTGCAAACGCTGGCCGAACCCTTCGAGTTAATAACGCAATCTCAGTGCCATTGCATTGTATTAAAAGTTAATCAATTAATATTGTTTATAGTCCGGGGAATTTACGCCGAATTTAAGGCCAACTTTGCATGAATTAAAAACAGATTTTTTTCATTTAACGTGTAAGTGAGGTAGAGCCTATAAATAAAAGTTAAACAACATTTAACTCTGTGTAAATGAATATTGTTGAACTGTCAAAATGAAACAGATTAGTCGGAATCGTTTACGAAAATGTGTTGCGTAATTAGATAGCTGGTGTATTGTAATCTTAAACTGAAATTTAACAAGCAGTGTGAAAAGAAAACATTACTTTATTTTAGATTTTTATTTATTGTGTTCTGAACGAAAGCGTCCGGGGTGTGTCGATTTTATTGCACGCAAGTGTAGTTGCGTTCATTCATAAAACTAAGTAATAGGTATACGATTTTGAAAACTTCCGAAATATTCCGAATATTTCTTTTCATCTACTTAGATAAGTAAGTACCTACTTCGTAATAAGTTTTTTTATGCGGTTTAGGTGTGAAAGTGATAGAGTTTTTAAACATAGGTAGGTAGATACCTACTTATATTACCGTGGCTTCGGTAGGTACTTATTAGGTAGGTACCTCGGTAGGTACCTTATTCAGTAATAAAAAGGTAATTCTAATTAAGTAAGGATTACTTATATAAGTAATCCTTACTTAAAGTGTTAGCACAGACGCCAGCACATTAACTTACTACAATTTGTCAAATTTCTTCAATAGATTTTCAACTTTATGGCTAAAGAATAAGGTTCAATGTTGATTGGAAAAATTTGACAGATTGGAGTAGGTTGATGTGCTGGCGTCTGTACATACCTATGTACTTATTTGAACTATATTTTGGTTGAACACTTCTACAAATCAAAGTAAAATTAGTACTTAAAACATTGTCGTAAAAAGTAGGTAAGTAACTACCTACTCACTTACTTACCTAATTAGTTTATTTCAATAAACATTTTTACGAAGTAAACTAAACTTGTACAAAACATCCACCCGCAAAAAAATCAACAAATTCTAACTCAACCATACAAAAATAAAATAATAAGTACCTAGTCAACTAGATAACTACTTACGGGAAATATTCCCGCAGAGTAGGTAAGTAGGGAATAATTCCGAATAATACTACGTTGATTTTATGAATGAACGGCCGCGACTAACGAGGGAAGTTTACCATTTACAGTTCTACCCTTGCCCGTTAGATGGCATTAATTCAAGTTTTTCCGCTAATTCTTTCTCCCTTCCAATCGAAGTATTCCTTTGAATGTTTCCGAATTATTGCGAATTATTCCGAATTCTACCGAAGTTTTGCAACGCTAGTTGCAATGTAGTCTTGATTCACTTTATGATAACGATTTATTTGCAGTTACACAATACTTTATCTTGTAATGTAGCAACCAAAGTTCACATAATAATGCTCACCTTAGGCTCATTAACAAATAGGGCACGCTGGTCGCTGCAATTATTATTATAAAAAAATATCTCTTTGACATACCCTGGGGTCTTTGGAAGGCGGGCGAGCGGCCGAAGCCAACTGGCATAGGCCCGTTAAACGTTTTTGATGAAATGAGGCACTAACCGACGATTATCCCTGACGTGCCCTGACTTGACTGATTCGCACTTTGCAAGTGCACCCAAGGACAACTCGGTTGGTGTAGGAATATTGCAGGATATGGAAACGAAAGATATAAGGTTAAAGTGAACTGGTTATCTAGGACTATGGAAAGACGATAAAATATGTTTTATATAAAACTAGCTGCCCCACATAAGACTCGATCCCGTAGGAATATCGGGATAAAAAGTATCCTATGTCCTATAAATCCAGGTCATGGTCTACCCGTGTGCCAAATTTCATCCAAATCCGTTTAGCCGTTTTAGCGTGAAAGCGTGACAAACAAACTTACTTTCGCATTTATAATATTAGTTTGGATTAGGATACACAACAAATGGCAGGGGGTGACTTGCACACTCAATAATGGGCCTCCGGAAACGGTCGCTAGCATAAAGTGACGTCGCGACAAGGGGGCAACTTGTCCTTTGCTTGAGGAGTGGAGAGGTATTCCACGGGTATCAGAACAAATCCCCAGAGCCCGGAAGACGTTCAAGATCCCTCCCTACCAGCACTTACTGCAATACTTGCTTCCTTCGAGCACATATTTTGCTCTTGCGAATTTCCACTTAAGCCGGCCAATAAAAGCAAACCAGAGGTGAGGAACAAGACTTATCCCGGGTGATGGATCCGCGGGGTCGCTACTGCCCTGCAGCTCGCCACGGGCTGCCCTACGGGTTTCTGTATCTCTTTTGGTATGGCTCCAGATCCTAGACCTGTTCCGGCAAAGTAAACTCTACCAGCATAGACCTAGAGTTCGAAGCGCGCAAGCCCCACCACGACGACGTCAACGTAGAGATACGGCGGTGGGCTTATTATTGTTATACGCCTGTTGTGTCCCACTGCAGGGCAAAGGCCGCCCTTTAGTCTTCTCATTTTCCTCTGCTATAGCTATATACACTTCTAATATTCAGTATCTCTTCTTCCAGGGTCTACACGGCATTCATGTGCACGAGTTTGGAGACAACACAAATGGCTGCACGTCAGCAGGTGCCCATTTTAATCCTAAGAAAGTGGACCACGGTGCACCAGACAGCGAAATCCGCCACGTTGGAGACCTCGGTAACATTAAGGCGGTTAATGACGGCGCCACTAAGGTAAATTCCAATAGAACCAGACAGTGTGACAAACTTAAGTCACGGCAGTATGTACTTGCAAAGTTTCTGAATGAACAATGGCCAGCCTCTTCACATGCTTTGAGTAGAAAAATCTTATCAATCGTAACTCTATTATAATTGGGCACAATATAACACTAGCTGCGCACCGCTGTCTCACCCGCATTGCTCGCTCCTGTGGAAAAATAGGGATAAAAAGTACCCTTTGTCCTAATTCAGGTTATGGTCTACCTATGTGCCAAACTTCAGACAAATTCGTTGTCTCTTGTCGAAATTAATCTCTTGTGAAATTTACGCAACGTAACCTCGAGACTAACGTTACCGATCTATTTGCTTTCCTGCTTTAAAAATTAAATAATATTGTTCTTTCAATATTTTTCCTATTCATTCAATGTTCAGAAAATACATGAAAGAATCAAGGCAATGAATATATGTACCTGTTTGGAGGCATTTGGTGCAACAAAATGTTTATTTCTTCAAAGACCAACAGAAGTGTGATCTCGACAACAACCAAGACAGCCAGCCTTACATTTCTTCACTTTGTTACTTCGATAACACGCTCGTAACTTATAGTCTCATAAAACAAACAGAAACTGTCAGTCGGTCACCATAACCGAATATCAAATTAGCATGGGATATAATATTCTCTTGCAAAATTGTGCTGTAAAAACACATTGTAAATGGTTTGATAAGAATCATCAATCACTATACTTTAAATCTTACCAACTCCAAACATTCCAGGTATGCATCCAGGACAGCCAGATCTCCCTGTCGGGCCCCAACAGCATTGTGGGTCGTACTCTGGTCGTGCACGCCGACCCTGATGACCTCGGCATCGGCGGCCACGACCTGAGCAAGACGACGGGCAACGCCGGCGCCCGCATCGCATGCGGCGTCATCGGACTCGCCAAGGCTTAGAATAACCTACACTTCAGTACCGCTTCATTGTTACTGTAGTATTAGTGATGTATCTCCTTACAAGTTTCTGGTAAAGCATTATTGGCTACTTCTGATTCTGATTGTCTCCTGGGCTCTATGATATCTCCATCTGATGTTTTATCAATGCTAAAAGTACATTTGCAAGAAAAGTACAAGGTGGATTCAAGAAGCTGCCTGTAACTTGGAGTGATGTTTGTGCCTCTATATATTATATAAATGTAATAATTTTGGTATCTAATACTTATGTTGTCAATGTACCAGGGTTGTAAGTCCAGCAAAAGAACAATGCATTATATAGGTTGCCCACCTATGTAGATAGAATGTAAGACTATATTATTAGATGTTGTGATGTATTTAATAGCATTCCTGGCATATCTATCTCAGTGAACAAATTATTGGAATCTTGTGATTTTTGTTTTTTATTTTATTATTGGTGCAGGGCACATGATATGTAAATGTCGTATGTACTGGTTTGTTTCAATAAAAATAATC
Organism: Conistra vaccinii; assembly: GCA_948150665.1. NCBI lineage: Eukaryota > Metazoa > Arthropoda > Insecta > Lepidoptera > Noctuidae > Conistra > Conistra vaccinii. The sequence goes on along the minus strand of OX411329.1, from coordinate 1,400,173 downwards.
TAAATTGTGTATTTTTTTTTCTTTTTGTAGCAGATCTCCAGTACAAAATCATCGTTATAGTGGGGGTGCTTTCTATGGGGATTACCAGCATTTCTTCTAAGTCCCTTATATGCAAATACATTCAGATAGCCAACTTTTGTGACTTGTGCCAACATTTTAATTTTTATAGCATCTTGTGACCAGATTAACTTTGATCTACCAGTGTTAAGTTTAATAATCAATATAATTTATTAGAGATTAAAGAGAATGTTCTAAGTATTTTAGTTTTTCCCTTTATCACCTACAAATATGAACCTTTTGGGGTAATGCATAAAGTAATTCCACCATTCTGAAGTGAAGTACTTAAAAGTGCTAAGAGTCACACAGTCAGTCACAGTTATGAATTGGAAAGAATAATAACTTGCTTCATTCCTATGAATACTTTAATTGACCTATAGAATACAGTACATGACCATTATGAGTAAAGAATATATTGCATGAAGAATCATGAGCTTGGAACATAGTTGGGCTACTGGTATTCCATTGCCACAAACTGTTTTCATCACTTTGTATACTTATTGATGCCCAATAGTTCTCTGCTTCCCTGGCCAGGACACATTCTGACAGTTTCTTACATAACTTACAAATCAGGGAAGGAGTTATAAAACCTTTGGTTATCTGAATGGATATTCTTCCAGTTTGTAATGCATTCTCACTTTCTGGTTGGCAGTAAGTGCTAATATAAGGTTCTGTAGGAGAAATATCTGCATCATGGGCCAGTAAACCAATCCATTCAACCATTTCTTCAGCATCAACATCTTTTATTGTAGGTATTTCAGTTACTGATGGCGATATATTCCTGGTTTTTAGGGAATGAACTGTCACATTGATATTCCTCTCACAAAAATATTTTGCTATAGATGATGGGCATATATCTTCATTATTTGGCTCCCATGTTATGTTGAAATCGAACTGTTCTAGTTTTTGAAGCCCTGATCGCACTTTGGAATAGTTGTTTATTGTTTTGAGATCTATTCTTACTTCATAGAAGCTGTGAGGCCGCTTTGTTCCTTCAAATCCCAATGTTTGATATGTATACTCTAGAATGTTTAGTATAAGATGTCCATCTGGAGTTATAGCAGCGCAATTTTGTATGATAGAGTTTCTGTCTGCTGACAAACCGTGTACTTTTCCAGTTTTTACAAAACTAGCAATGAAAACTGGTTCCACAAATTCTGTTAGTGAACAATCCGATAATTTATAATAATCTGTGTCTTCTGTAATTATATCTTGAATAAAACTCGGCGTCTGTATTTCATCAGGGCATGTTACTATCAAACTTTTGTAGAAATTGTTCATATTCACAGTTTTGTTTACTGTTTCTAAATCTTGATTTTCTCTGTGATTCACTATTACTTTTGGTGGAGGAAAGTTCCATACTTCTGGGCACAGCATATTGTAGATTTCTTCACCTTCGTTTTATTCACTTTATAAACTTAACGTTGTAACGTTGAACTTTTAAATGTTGAAGAACTCAGACAATAATAACATAACCTCACTTTCTGACTGCAGTCCTGAAAACTGTCTGTGACATAACATAACCTTCAATCGTGTGGTATTTGACAGTGACAGCACAAACATGTCATTTTTGCCATTACACTCTCAGAGTATTATCTAAAAGCATAGAGGGAGTCTATAGATTAGAAAAATGGACGCACCGAAATTGTCAAAACGGTCACAGTTGATCTCTTTTTACACGACCAATTTAAAAAGCACAATAGTTGCCTAGTAAACGGTTAACCGTACAAGTATTTGATCTAGCCGTATATTACGTCGTGAATGTCAGTACGTGTGCTGGTTGAGGTGCTGGTCATTTTTTATTAAAAACCAATAGATTTTTGAATATTTTTGTAAAAACGAAAGGTGCAAAGGACTTATCAATAGTCTGTTAACATGGCTTGTTTTGTGATAACGTGTAAATCACATTCGTCACGGAAAAAAAACAATGAATTTGTAAGCTTTCATCGGTAAGTGTTTTTTTACATTTTTCGTATAAAATCACCCGAAATATTTGGATGTGATCACTGATAACATACATATTAGATTGATAATGATACCTTCAAACTATCTTTATTACAAATTATGTTGTGATCGCGAATTTATTTTCAAAAAATAAATTCGTTAAATTGTGAGGTTATGTTTAAGCTAGTAATGTAGGTAATGTAGATACTTTTTATCGATACGATAATTACATGCTAATAAATTGGAGAAGATATCGTTTTCTTTTCGAGCCATTGCAAATTATACGAATTGATCACAATTCTCCTACAACAAATCATGCTGAAAGTCAAGTACGGTATCTTTACAAGCTGTCCATTTAACATTGTGTCAACTTCAAACTGTAGCTGAAAATCAGACAGTAGGTTCTAAAATATATTATTTGTATTGCACTATCGGAGAAAAAATCAAAAGTATATACTTTTTCAGGGTTCTTCAGATGCTATGGAAATAGATGAAAATTAAATGCCAATTTCGATGTCATTCATGAAGAATGAAGAATCGCTGTTGGAAACAAATGAACATGAGTACATTTATAATCCATGTGCTCTTTCAGAATACGCCAGAGATATTATAAATTATATAGCAGGGAGTGTTGTGCGATTTTCAATTTATTTTATTTTTTATCCACAATCTGTATAATACAAATAAATAAAATTGTAGTGTCTAAATAACAGCTTTTTACTAAATGCATATGAAAGTATATGATCCATACAACAAAAATACATTTATACATACATACAAATAAATAAAATTGAAGTGTCTGTTTATAATGTCAAAATAACAGCTTTTTACTAAATGCTTAAGAAAGTATCTAGTTACGATCCATTACAAAAAAAAACACTTTTTTTTTGTCTATCTGTCTGTCTGTCTGTTTGTCCGGAACAAACAGACAGACAGATAGACAAAAAAAAAGTGTTTTTGTTGTAATGGATCGTGAAAGTATAGATGATCCATACTACGAAATTCAATTTTTCGTCCCTCAGGGTCTGTCTGTCTGTTTGTTCCGGCTAATCTCAGAAACGGCTGTACCGATTTTGACGGGACTTCTACTGGAAGATAGCTTATGACATAAGGAGTAAAATAGGCTACATTTGTTTTAGAAACAAACTTAGGGTTTCGCGCAAAAAACGAATACCCATGAAATCTTTTGATAAACCTCGTACTGTTCCCTAAGTTGAGAATACATAATCCAATAAAAAAAATAAAAAAATAATCTCGATCCGATTACGAGTTTCGGAGAAATGTGTGGACAAAGGAGGATGGCGATGGCGGTCGGCGGTTGGTCGACCGTAGTTCCTTACATAACAGATGCATTTGTGAGTACTATAATGACTTATGAACGCTTTTGTTGCAATATAACAAAAACGTTAACTACCAGTACTTGCTTAATCTAATTAGATATTGTAATTACTATGTTAACAGCCCTTAAGCTCTGCATTGTAAACGGCTCATGTCATCATTAGCTTATCAAATCCATTGCTAGTTGCAAACTTGCTGTCCTATATATTTTAGTGTGTTTTGCAAATATAATTCAGTTGTAATTACAACTTCTACCAAGTGTTGTCATTATGACTTTCCGTGGATTTTCTACTTATTTTATTTTGTTGCTCTTCGTAATCATAAAGATATTCATGACTATGAAAATTTATTTAACACATTGAAGTCGAATTAAGTGAAAATTATGTGTCGGATCTAAAGAACTGGTGTCGACGATTTTGGTATCGGATTTACTCCAAATGGGTGCAATAAAGAAGGACAGTCGAGAAGTTCATGGACAAGAACTCAACAGTATGTAAAAGCTCATCTGGACGACTGCAACTAGCAATATTTTCATCAACACGTCTTCTTTTCTGTCTACTCGATAAATCTTTAAAGCGTTTGCGAGGAGATTTATATGTTGAAGTTGATGCATCCGATTTTGATGGACTGATTACCTCTTCTGTCTCAATTTCAGCTTCTTCAGTGTGAACAATATTTTCCTTAAAGCAATTTGGCCAAATGATATCGGAACTTAACCACTCTCTGTTCTTGTCCATGAAGTTGTCGACTGTCCTTCTTGATTGGATCTTTCTTTATGATTAGTAAGAGCAACATAAATATCTAGATAAGTAGAAAATCCACGGAAAGCCATAATGACAACACTTGGTAGAGGTTGTAATTACAACTGAATTATATTTGCAAAACACACTATAATATATAGGGCAGCAAGTTTGCAACTAGCAATGAATTTGATAAGCTAATGATGACATGAACCAATCACAATGCAGAGCTTAAGGGCTGTTAACATAGTAATTACAATATCTAATTAGATATTAGAGATACTCGTTACTTAATGAATCATTAAGTAACGAGTACCAGTACTTGCTTAATCTAATTAGATTAAGCAAGTACTGGTACTCGTTACTTAATGATTCATTAACGCTTTTGTTATATTGCAACAAAAGCGTTCATAAGTCATTAAAGTACTCACAAATGCACCTGTTATTTAAGGAACTACTTATAGATGACTAATTCTCAGTAATAAGTATACTTAATGTACCTCCATTCCATCAGTAATACAATAACAAAGATAGTTACTATAGGCAAAATATCTCGGAAGGGGCATTCTGGGGGCACCATGTGTCCTTGAAGAAAATGTGGCATAAAATAGGCAATTAACAGTAGTGAAAACCGCAAATCGAAACAAGGAGGGAATCATGAGATACAGACATTTTTGTGTTCGTTTCCATACAAAAATAACAGTTTTCATGGAATCGCTCTGAAACTGCTGGTCAAATAAAGAAAGTGTAGAACAATGTTTGTTGTTCTTTAATAGAGGAATGCAACTGTATATTTTTTTTTTAAATTAAATACTTTTTCAATTTTTGATTCTATGTCACACCTCTTCTATGGGGACGATCCACTGTGGGACGGTGACGGGGGAGAGGGAACAGATAATCGCTAACCCAAATGGGTTCTTTTGCGACCCAAGGTCACGCATTGCGTTGAGTAGGAGCATTGGCAATTTGCTTTTATTAATTAAAGTAACGTTTGTTTAATAAAACCAAATTGCCAATGCTTAAAAGAAGCCTAGAATTAAAGCTCTAACAAATATTTAATGCATTCCACTATATACCTTACAAAACGGCACGTTACAACGTTACATCATCCATGGAATATACGACATGTACATCCAATACATTATATAAATTATCTGTCAAAAATAAATTAATATCGATACCTCTGCACCTCTCTGCACATCACTACCGAGACCAAAAAAGTGGACAGTGGTGGTCCTTATAACTATATACCTGTCCTTTTTTTTCACACGGAATGTGTCATATGTATAAAGAGTATGACTAGACTGAGAAATTTCACCCTCCCTCTATGCTTTAGTTATTACTCGAGGGAGTCTATAGATTAGAAAAATGGACGCACCGAAATTGTCAAAACGGTCACAGTTGATCTCTTTTTACACGACCAATTTAAAAAGCACAATAGTTGCCTAGTAAACGGTTAACCGTACAAGTATTTGATCTAGCCGTATATTACGTCGTGAATGTCAGTACGTGTGCTGGTTGAGGTGCTGGTCATTTTTTATTAAAAACCAATAGATTTTTGAATATTTTTGTAAAAACGAAAGGTGCAAAGGACTTATCAATAGTCTGTTAACATGGCTTGTTTTGTGATAACGTGTAAATCACATTCGTCACGGAAAAAAAACAATGAATTTGTAAGCTTTCATCGGTAAGTGTTTTTTTACATTTTTCGTATAAAATCACCCGAAATATTTGGATGTGATCACTGATAACATACATATTAGATTGATAATGATACCTTCAAACTATCTTTATTACAAATTATGTTGTGATCGCGAATTTATTTTCAAAAAATAAATTCGTTAAATTGTGAGGTTATGTTAAGCTAGTAATGTAGGTAATGTAGATACTTTTTATCGATACGATAATTACATGCTAATAAATTGGAGAAGATATCGTTTTCTTTTCGAGCCATTGCAAATTATACGAATTGATCACAATTCTCCTACAACAAATCATGCTGAAAGTCAAGTACGGTATCTTTACAAGCTGTCCATTTAACATTGTGTCAACTTCAAACTGTAGCTGAAAATCAGACAGTAGGTTCTAAAATATATTATTTGTATTGCACTATCGGAGAAAAAATCAAAAGTATATACTTTTTCAGGGTTCTTCAGATGCTATGGAAATAGATGAAAATTAAATGCCAATTTCGATGTCATTCATGAAGAATGAAGAATCGCTGTTGGAAACAAATGAACATGAGTACATTTATAATCCATGTGCTCTTTCAGAATACGCCAGAGATATTATAAATTATATAGCAGGGAGTGTTGTGCGATTTTCAATTTATTTTATTTTTTATCCACAATCTGTATAATACAAATAAATAAAATTGTAGTGTCTAAATAACAGCTTTTTACTAAATGCATATGAAAGTATATGATCCATACAACAAAAATACATTTATACATATATACAAATAAATAAAATTGAAGTGTCTGTTTATAATGTCAAAATAACAGCTTATAGTTACGATCCATTACAAAAAAAAACACTTTTTTTTTGTCTATCTGTCTGTCTGTCTGTTTGTCCGGAACAAACAGACAGACAGATAGACAAAAAAAAAGTGTTTTTGTTGTAATGGATCGTGAAAGTATAGATGATCCATACTACGAAATTCAATTTTTCGTCCCTCGGGGTCTGTCTGTCTGTTTGTTCCGGCTAATCTCAGAAACGGCTGTACCGATTTTGACGGGACTTCTACTGGAAGATAGCTTATGACATAAGGAGTAAAATAGGCTACATTTGTTTTAGAAACAAACTTAGGGTTTCGCGCAAAAAACGAATACCCATGAAATCTTTTGATAAACCTCGTACTGTTCCCTAAGTTGAGAATACATAATCCAATAAAAAAAATAAAAAAATAATCTCGATCCGATTACGAGTTTCGGAGAAATGTGTGGACAAAGGAGGATGGCGATGGCGGTCGGCGGTTGGTCGACCCAGACCCGTAGACAGCTCGACGCGGCCACGCGGGTTATGTACACGGCCTCCCTATCGAGCATGTGACGGTGTGTCGAGCCGGCGCGCACAGATTGACGGCCGGGCTTGCCAGGACGGTGACGGGGGAGAGGGAACAGATAATCGCTAACCCAAATGGGTTCTTTTGCGACCCAAGGTCACGCATTGCGTTGAGTAGGAGCATTGGCAATTTGCTTTTATTAATTAAAGTAACGTTTGTTTAATAAAACCAAATTGCCAATGCTTAAAAGAAGCCTAGAATTAAAGCTCTAACAAATATTTAATGCATTCCACTATATACCTTACAAAACGGCACGTTACAACGTTACATCATCCATGGAATATACGACATGTACATCCAATACATTATATAAATTATCTGTCAAAAATAAATTAATATCGATACCTCTGCACCTCTCTGCACATCACTACCGAGACCAAAAAAGTGGACAGTGGTGGTCCTTATAACTATATACCTGTCCTTTTTTTTCACACGGAATGTGTCATATGTATAAAGAGTATGACTAGACTGAGAAATTTCACCCTCCCTCTATGCTTTAGTTATTACTCTGAGGTTATTACTCTGAGATTACACTGATGTGATCGGAATCACGCAAATCGACCTATTTTCGGTTTAGTCCGTTTAGTCACAGAATTCACAGAGTACATCGTAATTATGCTGAAAAAAGGTCGTACCTATCGATGTAAAGCTTTATATTTTTATGGAGTGCCGGTCTATAAAAAAATCATAATCTTTGTTCCCGTCGCGTCGCCTAGGCGGGTCGAGAAAATGGACTGCTATGGGTCCACACCAGCGTTGCCAGTTTTTTTTTCGGCCTCAGTGGGATTTTTAACCCTTTTGAATAAAAAAGCGGGATAGAACAAGAAAACGTAAATACACAATCAGTATTTTTAATTTTTCATTGATATTATTTCAAATTAAGTTAACAATGATTTATCGATAGCTATATAAATAGAAAATATATTTTAATGAAAACCCGTTACTTTACATAATTATCACTGGTTTACCCTATTAGGCAGTCATAACTTTCTATTAAATTATGACCTTCCGGTTTAATTTTTTTCATACTGGACCGGGTGAAACTTGCACTGTGTGGGTATTACCTACTGTCCCATTCATTCACATTAACGGTGAAGGAAAACATCGTGAGGAAACCGACATGTCTTAGAAATAATTAAATTAAAAATTTAAAAAACCCCCGACACAAACAAAATCCTTTAAAAAGTTTCAAAATAAAATATTATACTGGCCCTTTATGTTGTAGTTAATATTTTGTCGTCGCATCGGGGGTCGACGAATGAAAATATCTTTTCTACAATAGCATGCCGACAAAATATTAACTACAAATTATATTAAACATAAAGGGCCAGTATAATATTTTATTTTGAAATTTTTTAAAGGATTTTGTTTGTGTCGGGGGTTTTTTAAATTTTTAATTTAACTTTTATTTCCTGCTTTTTAAACTTTAGTGTATACTAATTACTAGTACATACGCTACGATCAACACGTGCCTCGCATCTCAACTGTGCGTATTTTTCCTACAGTCAAGTTAGTTACTAATTAACCCTGATTTATTTTTCTTCTCCATATCACACCCTGATAAATATATATCTATAACCTATTTATTGAGACCATTCCAATGAGCCCAAACACGACACCACTGCTGTAAGTTGGTGAGGAGTTGGGTATCCTGCAAGTACCAGGTAATGCTGCAGCATCAGTTCAAGGTTACTATGTTATTCTAATACCATTGAAGTAACAGATTACCAGACTCAATCAGACCTGTGGAAGATGCTCAAATCCATTCATCAATTAGAAAAGACCTGATAATCTTCAAACGGCTGAATAGATTTTCTTGAATCATACCTAAGAACACTCCCGATCAATTCACCTTTCAAACAAAACAAAAATAAACGAAATCGGTTCAACCGTTTGGGAGCTACGATGCCACAGACAGATACACACGTTAAACTTATAACACCCCTTCGTTTTCCGTCGGGGGTTAAAAATTCGAAGACATGTGACATCTACAACAACCCGCACTGGGCCCGCGTGATAGATTACAGCCCACACTCTCTCACAGAAAGGAGGCCTGCGTCCCAGCAGTGGGAACATTAATAGGTTGATTGTGTATGGGGGCAGGGGAGATAGGAGTTGATGACTTAAAGGAGGATGCTTAAAAAAAACCCAGCTTCGGGGTATATCTCAAAATATCAAATCATCAATAACAATAAGTAGGTACAAAATATCAAATCATCAATAACAATAAGCTACTAAAATAATAACCGGTTATGATCGTGATCCAACTGGCAAACATATAAAAATTGCCAGTTTTATTATGCAGATTCTGCAGTCGTCGATATGAAAAATGGATAATTAGTTTTTACTTTATTCAAAAATATTACCTATGTTAAAATGCGAGCTTGTCTCATTTTATATTTTTTTTACAATGCCAATACAGTCGTTGAAAGTACTATGGATAGGATATACATATACATAGTGTAACAGAATCTTCGAGAGTTCGACATCAAAATAGTCAGGATTTAACAGCATCGGCACGTGAAAATACTATTGTTATCAGCGATACTATGATATTGATTCGATAGTCTGGACTCCTATATTATCGCCAACAGCGCCATCTATACTTACTATCAATAATTATATAATCACGTGAGGACACTTGAAGTTTTGGTAATAGAAGTGAAATCAAATCAGAGTGTATTTTTTTTTTTTACTGTTTTAGAGATATGGGGAACAGGGTGTAAAGTTCACTCATCCTCTAAAGAAAAGGGAGGATCCTCCGACCAGATGGGTGTCGTGTATGACGGGCAACTGTTCAACGATAGATGTCAGGATCTTGTGTACCTATTATATGTTGAACTTTGCTTGCACGATGCAGGATTTTGATGCCTAGTTTGCATGTAGCTTCACAGTGCCAGTTGATGTTCCAGTGAGTCGGAACCGGGGGCCGCATAGTTCGTTGTGAGTCGAAACTGGGTGGCGCTGCGTTATGATACAGACAGTCGAATGTGGTACAGCGCCGGGTTGTGGCTGACTGCTGGCGTCGACGAGGAGAGGGTAGAAAGGGCTCTGTTGTTGACGAGCCGAAAGTGTAGTGTGCTGTTTCAAAGTTGCGACTGAGGCTGAAGGTGATGACAAGGAATGCTCGTCCGTTGCGTGCTGGTGGTCAGGATACCCGTTGAAGCCGTGGATGCCGGCTGGCTGTGTGACTCAACGATTGATGTCGTGATCTTGTATATAAATGTTGAACTTTGCTTGCGCGAAGTAGGATTTTTGTGAGGTCATGTTTTTGATGCGTATTTCGCATGTGGCTTCATAGTGCCAGCGGACGAGTATTCCTGGTCATCACCATCAGCCTCAGCAGCAACGTTGAAACTGCACACTGCACTTTCAGTCCGTCCACAATAGAGCCCTTTCTATCCTCTCTTCGTCGACGCAAGCATTCAGCTACAACCCGGCGCTGTACCACATTCGACTCACTGGATCATAACGCAGCGCCACCCAGATCGAATCAATATCATAGTATCGCTGTTAAGTATTTTCACGTGACGATGCTGTTAAAACCTGGCTATTTTGATGTCGAACTCTCGAAGTTTCTGTTACAATAAATATATTCATAGTACTTTCAACGACTTCAAGCATTGTAAAAAAATATAAAATGAGCCAAGCTCGCATTTTAACATAATATTTTTGAATAAAGTACCTAATTAAAAGAAATTATCAATTTTTTCTATCGACGCGACGACTGCATAATCTGCATAATAAAACTGGCAATTTTTATATGTTTGCCAGTAAGGATCACGATCATGACCGGTTAACTATTATTTTAGTACATATTGATTATTTGAGATACATCGCTTTTCCCCCGGAGCTGGGTTTTTTTTCTATGGAGCTTGAGCATTCTCCTTTTATTTAAACTGAAATCAAACAAATACGTAACTTAATCTACTTTATTATCACTTTGCTTGTCTACCCTACCGATCGCTTCTGATCTGTCTGATCAATTCTTTGTAACAATAACTAATTATTCGATGAACAGTTCTTCTGCGGGCACAGCCTTGTACAGCGCTTCGACTGCCTCCACGGTGCGAGATACGATGGCGTGAACTATCGGGGGGGCAATCTCGAGCATTACTTCACGCCAGTTTGTATTCACGAAGTCTTCTACAGGTCCAGCTGAAACGAGAATACGTTGGGGTACAGTTACCTATAATTATATAAAGTTAGGTAGGTACATGTGGAAATTGAAGAACAGGTATGTTTATGGGAAATGATTTAATTGATCCTCTAATACCTTATTTTCCTTCTAATGATGTAGGTGCGCTTTTTATATAAATAAGCCTCTTTTTATCTTTCTGGCCTCTTCTGAAGTTGGTCGCAGTAATTAAACTAGCCAAGCTAGGGTAGGTACCCCGACCAAATGTGTTGGGTTATATTAGAACTGTGACTGACTCATGAGGACCGTCCGGCCTACCTGCTGAGCCACCTATCTTAATTATATGTACACACATCAAAAGTGTCTAGGGATCAACATATATTTTTGCAATAACTTTTCTCCTGATTGATATTAATTAAAATTTTCTTTAAGGATTCATCAAATAAAGTGTTTTCGTTTGTCACAGTAACGATAAACCAAGTCACCTTTGCATTAATAAAGAAATTTGCCATTTTCCTAATAAAGGGATTTTTGACATTTGAACCACTAACATTAAAGTTCGAAAAAAAGACTGAAATAACAGTTTTCTTTAAAATTTTATTGGGTAACTTAAACAATTAATAATTCGTGTTTCTACCGCGAACACTAACAACACAAGAACATCGGTTTGGCATACTCAAAATGAGTTCATCCAAATCACGCTGTGGAATGGCCGCCCATGTTCGTTGCAACAACAAAAAAAGGTCTTCTTGCGACTGGATACCCTCCATATTCGGCAGAGCTCTTCTCTGTAGCATATCCCATGCATGCTCAATCGGGTTCAAGTCTGGCGACTGAGCAGGCCAGGGCAGGACATTGATGTTAGCTGCGGCGAGAGTCTGTCTTACAACTCTTGCGGTGTGCGGTCGTGCATTATCATGCATTAACTGAAATAAGGGACCGATTTGCACTTGTAGAGGAACGATGACGTCTGATACAATCGTCTCAGCATAAATTTGAGCGTTGAGGTTGCCTCTAATCCAAATCAACTCAGTTCTTCCGCCGATCCAAATACCCGCCCATACCATGATGGTTCCACCACTATAAGGATGGACTTCCTGGCAGGATTTTAATCGCTGTTGGCGTCCAGGGGTTCTCCAGTGTCGTATACGTCTTGTATCCGGTCTCATACCAAAACGAGACTCATCAGAAAAGCACACGAAACGCCATTGTTCTTCTGCCCAATTTCTGTGTTCAAGAGCCCATTGATATCGAATCCTACGATTGTGCATTGCTATAGGTGGTACCCGTAGCGGTCTTCGGGAATGAAGGTTCACTTCATGCAAGCGGTTTCTGACTGTTTGGTCGCTAATTAAGTTCCCTGAAGAGTGATGAAGCCTCACGGCTAACATCATGGCGGTTATTGTTGGAGCTCTTCGAGCTAAGATTTGAATGTATCGGTCTTGTCTCCGTGTGGTGCAGCGATACCGTCCTCCATGGCGCTCAGCCACGGTACCAGTGCTTCGGTAACGTGTCCAAAGTCGACTGATAACACTCTGACTTGTATTCAGAGCTAAAGCCACAGTACGTTGCCGGGAACCAGCTTCTATCATTCCCACGGCTCTGAGCATTTCTTCCCTGCTTAAATGACGTCGCTGCTCCATAATAACGTTGGTTTTAATCAGTAGTAGGGAAACAGTAGCACTAATAATGTCTTCAATGCGTTGTATGTTTTTATAGGGAAAATATTGACAGCTGATTTTCATCTTTTACTCGAATTTGATTCACAGTTCCTGATTCAAATTATGAAATGCACCAAAAAGGATCCATATAAATTTATAAAATCATAAATTTATTACAAAGCCACATCTCAATCTCAAGAAATCCGCATAAAAATGCTTGATCCCTAGACACTTTTGATGTGTGTACTAACCTATTCCTTGTTTCATTTACTATCTTCTACCTATCTACCTATCCGTTAACGGGCTGCACAGCCTCCCCTGCGCAGCCCTAGCCGTTACAGTGGCCGAGTGACTGACTCTGTGACTGTGTGTACACCCAAGGTCGCTGTTACTTGGTTAGTACCTACTTTTAGGACACCAAAATGACAATAATTATTTGAGAATCATAAAAAGAGGCCAATTTCATAATTTTTTTGGTCATTTTTTATGCCAATAAAACATCGAATAAGTAGTGATCGATGCAATAAAAAGTTCATTTTTATTTTTTTATTAATTTAGGTACCTATTCAATTAGAATGTCCACTGTCCATTAATATTTGCGAAGTGTAGGTACAGAGTGCCACGAGTATTCTTGTGGCACTCTAGTCTCGCTGCCTCGGCCCGGCTAGGGTGCCGTGAGCGTTGCATTGTCACTGTCACTTGTTATTTAGGTTAGGTTAGATTAGAACTGTGACCACACAACGCACGAGCCGAGCGAGCGTAGCGAGCGGTGCCGCGGTAGCGGCCGGCGAAGTGCCAGGGTCCGTTTAGGCCCATATAGTGCTCTGTGGTTTAGGCACAAGAGAATGTAATGGTTTCACCAAAGGACGTTGTACGACTGACGCCGGGGTCAGCTTATTAAAACACATATTTACAGCGTGGGAGGAGGCCCAAGATGCCATAGGAATCTTTTGTGACCTCTCCAAGGCATTTGACTGCGTAAATCATAAAACCTTACTCTTGAAACTTGAGCATTACGGACTAGGTAAACTTGTGCTCAGTTTAGTAAAATCTTATTTAAATGATAGACAACAGCAAGTTCAAATTAATGGTGTCAATTCACTCGGTCTAAAAGTAAAAATGGGTGTTCCACAAGGCTCGATTTTGGGGCCTTTCCTCTTTTTAGTTTATATAAATGATCTACCCCATTTATTAAAAAACCAACCACAAATGGTGTTATTTGCTGACGATACTTCCCTAATTTTTAAGATAAATAGACGTGCATCAAATTTTGACGACGTAAATAACGCCTTATTGCAGGTCCAAAATTGGTTCACTGCTAATAATTTAGTGTTAAATGGAAAAAAAACTAAATGCATAAGATTTGCTTTACCGAATGTTAAAAGTACTGATTGTGATATAGTATTGAATAAGGAGAAACTAGAATTCGTTGATAAAACTGTTTTCCTGGGGATTACGCTCGACTCCAGGCTGCAATGGGGTCCTCATTTAACCTCTCTTGCAGGACGGCTAAGTTCAGCAGCATATGCTGTAAGAAAGATCCGTCAATTTACTGATGTAGATACCGCGAGGCTAGTCTATTTCAGTTACTTTCATAGTATCATGTCTTACGGTATTTTACTATGGGGACGAGCTGCAGACATCGATTCTATTTTTATTCTGCAGAAAAGAGCCATCAGAGCAATATATGGTCTCCGTAGGCGCGATTCTCTTAGGGAGCTGTTTAAAAATATTAACATCATGACAGTAGCTTGTCAATATATCTATGAAAACATCATGTACGTTAGGAAAAATCTTAATCTTTTCAGTAAAAGAGGTGAAAGGCACAATTATAGTACTAGAAATAGGGACAAATTAGTTCAACCTGGTTTCAGACTGGCTAAAGTAGACTCATCCTTCATGGGGTACTGTTTAAAATGTTACAATAAAATACCTCCCCACATACTCGAACTAAATGAAACCAAATTTAAATCTTGTATAAAACGCACACTATGCTGCCAAGCATATTATAAATTGGGGGATTACATCGCTGACAAAAATGCTTGGCTCAACGCTGGTCCAGCTCCACAAGGGCGCATAAACTAGTTGATTAGCATCGAAAATATTGTTGGAGCCGCTGAAGATTGCAAAAACTATCTTTGCATTGTATAAATTCAATCTCTTAGTATTGTATAATTGCATTGCACATGTGTGAGCACTGTGACCATTTTACAAAACTACCATTATTGGGTATGTCTTTCATTGACTTGAATGAGCCCTGATGGCTGAGAGTATGTCATACTCACTTAAGTGTCTCGCTGGTGGTGGCGTGTGTGTTGGATCATTAAGTTCCCTTCAAAATGGTTGAGCTAAATGGTGCTGATCCATGCGTCATGTTCGTGAACGGGCGCCGTCAGTAGGGACTGGTCATCTCTTAGCTGCCATGGCTTATTTTAATTTTTAATTTTTGAATTGTTTTTTATTACGGACGCTTTTAACTTGCACGTCTTTCTACATTGTTCTCACATGTTTAATTTCAACATGAATGATGTAACCAATATTTTGTAACAATATTTTAATTTAAAAGAGTGTCCGTGGAGTTTCTTGCCCGTTCTTCGCCATAGGAACCTACTACGCTTTGGAATGGGCAACTAGCTTCATCTTTCTGACTGACCGACCCCTTGACAATTCAAAAGTGCCTGTAATTGGTTTATTTGAAATAAATGCTTTGAGTTTGAGTTTGAATGTTTTGGGAATGTGGTGTTTTACAGCGATCCGACAATCAAATCAATGCTTGCGGCACTTTGGCCAGGCCGAGGCGGTGTTATTAGGGTGCCTGTAGTGGCACTTTATCCGATAGGGATAGAGTGCTACTGGTGGCACTCTATACACTGCCTAATATTTTTAACCGACTTCCAAAAAGGAGGAGGTTATAATTATGATTTATTCCAGAAATCCCCACTGACAAATCCCCACCAGTGGGGATTGTTATTTTTTTTTCCAGAAATCCCCACTATTTAAATAAAGTCAGCGTAGTGGGGAATTTTGGAAAAATAAGTACCAATCCCCACCAGGACAGGATGTTCGTCACGTATGTTTTTTTTTATTTTTGAAGTGAAACGTCTTTTTGCGGCGTTGTGCACTTTTTTTGGGATGGGTAAAAAATTATAAACTCGCGTCAGGACACGTGACCTGATCGCAAATTCGTAAGACGTTCAAGTTTTTGTTGATAGCGCACTCTGTTTTTTTTTTTGTTTTTTTTTTTTATGGAGCTACAGCTTTCGTTCTTGTACTGACAGTAAACCACATAAATTCCTGACATTTTCGTTAGATGGCGTTACTTAGTTTTCACTTCAATCGGCAGTCCCAGACTGCCTCCTTTTTTTATTTTTTTTATGTATGTCCACATTGGCCACCGATATCTCCGTCAATTGTGGTCCGATTTAGAATATTGTTTTTTTGTTTGAAAGGGTGGTCCCATATGAATTGATTGATGATTTATTAATTCTGCTTGGATAGTTTTTGAGTTAGCTTCAAGAATACGTATTTTTCCCACTTAGTGTATATGGATGATAATATGATGATAACTTCCTGTCACTGTTACCTATTTGCATATCAGGTACCTAGTGGTATTCGAATTTGTGTGGGGTAGGTACCACAACTAAAGTTAATAAATTTTTTTTTTTTTTACAAAAAAAAACAACCGACTTCCAAAAAAAAACAAAAAAAGAATTATTAGGGGTTCGATTGAATAAATGACTACCATGTTTATGCCGTTGCCGCGTTGAGGCAAAAGTATAAACCTGAACAGATTAGGAACTACCTATTAGCAGAAAAAGGTTTGCTTATAATTCCAGTGGCGGGATAAAGTTCTAAAGGCTGTTATTTAATAGAACTCACCCAAAAGCTTGTTGCCATTGAACAGATTGTCAAAGTTGAACCTGGCGCCAGTTTTCACCTGGCTGCTGAAATGCCACTTATCGACGTGCCAGTGCTTCTTGCCGTCATCACCGTCCACCGTTACCAGCGCCGTGCTGGCTTTGATCACTATGTCACCTGGAACATTCACCAAATCGTTAGGATGATGGTCATGGTCTGGTGTAGGTCGGTATCTTACTGCCAGTGATTATAATAAAACTCCAAAAGAAGAAACAAGGAACAATGGGGGTTCGTAAATTTTTTGGCGTCAACCCATATGGGCCAAACCAATTTATTAATGATAATAAAATTCAAGGAAAAAAACTGTACCTATTGCCTACTTATTCACAAACTTTATAATTTTACTAGCTTCTGTCCGCGACTTCGTCCAAGTCTTCCTTCCTCAAGAATGGACTATCCAATAGGTACAAAAATATTTTTTTAAATCCGACCGGCAGTTCCGGAGATTACCCCCTACATACAAACTAACAAACAAACAAATACCTCTTTATAATATTATTATAATTTATTATATTTTATGTAAGTATAGATTATTGACCCAAGGACTTAAAAAAAAATTAAAGGTGTTTGATACCCCTTTTGTTAAAACCAATCTAGGGTCTTCCAATAAAAGGATGAGATGTAACGAGATTTAGAAGAAAAAAAAGGACATTATCCACCGAGCAGGCTCGGTGCGGGTTGGCAAATCTCACTTCTCTTAAAATTTTTGGTCTTAGGACGATGCACGATGTGGACTGGCGTATGAATAACTTACGTATATTGATGTGGTATTTCCCCTCGCCCCTGATGGGTAGCACGAGGAGTTGTCCATCCAGCTTGTAGTCTCCAACCAGCTCCACGGTGCATCTGATGGTTATGGCCTGCTTGCCTTTCGTCAGGTCGTGCCTGTCAAGAGTTTTTGAGATATTGTACAAAATGTTCGTATTTCACGGTAAAGGTCAGCTGTCAGCAACGAAAGTTGGCTACAACTTGTACTTTTACACGCAGAAAACAATTCAGAACAAAAAAACAACCGA
The DNA here is from genome assembly GCA_948150665.1 of Conistra vaccinii. NCBI lineage: Eukaryota > Metazoa > Arthropoda > Insecta > Lepidoptera > Noctuidae > Conistra > Conistra vaccinii. The sequence goes on along the minus strand of OX411329.1, from coordinate 1,382,297 downwards.
CTTCCAAAAAAGACACTACAAAGTCAAAAATAACTTTAATTTCGAAAGTCGATGTACATAATTGATTTTGAAGTTCGTTTTTTGCCACCGAATTTTCGACCAACACCGACACCGAAACGTTTTTATTTTTAGTTGTGGTACCTAACCCACACAAATTCGAATACCAGACCAGCATTATATCATCCACATAGGCTAAGTGGGAAAGATACGTATTCTTGAAGCTAACTCAAAAACTATCCAAGCAAAGTTAATAAAATTTATATGGAACCACCACTGAAGTATGACCTACCAAACAAAAAGGAATCATCAAAATCAATTCATAATTGGCGGAGTAATCGCGTAACAAACATACAAAAAATAAATAACGAAAAGTCGAATTTAGAACCTCTTCCTTTTTGAACTCGGTTAAAAAATGACTATTATAACTAATTATAAGTACCTATTGATCATTTCATACACTCAGTGCGTTAGGTTCGTATAAGTAGGTAGTCCAAACGAATATCATTAAGTTATAGGTAAACAAGTTAATTTCCTAGCTAGTAATTCAGAAAATTACAAAAACGTCTTTCTGTAAGTAAGTAATCACTTAATTTTGGATGGTAACTAGCAATCTTTTCGTGTTTAACGACTGTTTTTGAACAGCAAAATTGGCTTAATTTATACTCTTTAATTGTTCAGCAGGTAGTTCAAAGGTAAGTAGTATTTTTTGTCATCACATTGTCTCATCCATTACTAGTACTTTGTCCGTGACTTCGTCAGCACAAATCTCGACAACACACCGCCACCTATCGGTCCAAAACAATCCTATTTTTCAAGCTGGAACCAAGAACCAACTATACACTTTGGTTGGGTGGTTTCAAGATTAGCATGTTCGAACAAAGTGACACGTGATTTTTAAGAAGATACCGTAAATAAGGTGGGCTCCAGAGAAACCTCACCCCTTTTTTTGGGTGGGAAATCATTAAAGAACTTCTCCCGCTCTGGGCGGAGCGGAAGGTTGTATCAGACTCTTACTGACTAAAACCCACGTACCCGTGTTTCTTCAGGTGCCCGAACTTGCCTGTACGTTGCCAGTACTTGCCAGGGGCCACCATCCCCTTAGGACTTATCCGCAACCCCAGATACCTCACCCCCTTGCATTGTTTTTACATTGTAACTACACGAAACTTGACTTTGCGACCCAAGACGTTCTCAACTTCTCACGTGCCCTTCAAGTTTTGTCAAAGGCTCTACCTACCTACATCACCACAGGAAATACTTAATCTCTAATTAGGTTGCTTATATTAATGTTATTACTGGCGAATTACAGCCTGCTTGATATTACAATAGTAAGAATAGTACCTATGTGGCAGGCTGACAATGGGATCTTTGTTTACTAATAATAACTTTAATTTACCTACGTGCTCATTGTTATTTACACCGTCATTTTAGTTAGGTACCACTGCTGTTAGTTTACTGCTGGCTGGCTGGTAGGATTCAGGGGAAGTAAGTTCTTCCACTAGGTATATCGCACTTGGTCTCTGGCTGCCTACTAGCCCGTCCCGCTTTCAGGACTTCCCAACAGTAATAAGGCTTGTACAAGCCTCACCAAAAACAAGTAATTAAGGACAAGACAAGAGAGAAAGAAAAAAAAATGTAGAGTAGGTACCTACTTTACTTTTTTTTTTTTTGGGTCATTATCAAATTACTTCTCCCGCTCTAGGTGGAGCGGAAGGGCGTGTCAGACTCTTACTGACTAAAATCCACCCGTGTTCCTTCAGATTTGCTTCCATCATACGCTCCGCCTCCTCCTTTGCGAGTATTACTGCTTCGCAGAAGGAGGTGAAGGCTTCCCATGCTCTCGCTCCGTACCATGGCCTGGACCAGGGCCAGACGCGAGAGGTCACCGCCGATGATCGCCTCCATGAGGTACTCTACTAACCTAACCTAACCGTAGTCAAATTAAGAGTTGGAATTTTGTTTTGACTTTTTATGTGACCCAAAGTATTTCTAAGTAAGTATATAGGGTACACCCATAACTATATGGTATAAGTACCCTTGGTATAACTATCACGTCTGTAAAGTTTAGCCAAATAATTTAATTGACCCTGTACAGTGCATATGTATAGCAGTACAGTACAGTAGCTGTGCAGTAACATTAGCAACTTTAAAAAGTAATTTTCTTCTACTGTGGTGATTGTAATTTTATGTTCTTACGAACATAGTATTTTGGAACCCATACTAATATGAAATATAGGTCTTATCTCAAAGTTGCAGTCCAAAAGTTCAAAGTTCAGCATATATTCCATCATCCATGAGAAAATTGCATTTGAATTTTGCTAAGCGTACACTCTAATATGTATATACATATAGGCACTTAATCTAAGTTCACCTTCTAACTTAGCATGGGAACTAAAGAGGAAGAAACATGATATACCTATTATTAGTTAGAGAGTATTGGTATTTCATATAGATGAAATATGATTTATAGTGAGGATACGTCGCCCCTGCCTACACTCAAATCACAATGTCCTGATAGGTACACAATTACATAAAGAACAATAAAATGATTTTATCTTTTATGTTTATGGTTAGTTTATGGCTTTATTTAGTCACAATGGTTGTCCTCGACATCGCGGTAATGCTCTAGGACAACCGGAGTTGACGACTGAAGGAGGAAAATGAGTTTATTTGGAAGATAACGTGATGCTCCACCTCTAATAGCAGTCAGACAGCACTATGGGAAGAAAAATTTACCTAAACTTGCAATAAATCCGTATAAAACCGCCACGGTATCACCATAAAATTTTTCTCAAATGTCGATGTAGGTAGTCTTCCAATGGACTCAGATAATCACAATTATCACAATGGCTCAAAGATAGCTTTAAAGAGCTGCCACACGCGCTTCTATGAAATACCTACCTATGGAAATTACCCTAATCAAATCTAAGGATAAAACCTAAGACCTGTGAATCGCAGTCGTTCACACAGCCGCTCCACAAAAGGAATTATTACGATCTGTCACCCTGCTTTGTCCCCCTAAGGGGACAGTTCGGAGACCGATGATTATAAACCACCAAACCACTAGTCTTTTATTTAATGTAGATGATGTTGCTTATAATGTGTGGCATTACTTTTAAGAAATAGTATATTAAACTAGGGGGGACAAACAGGGATAAAAAGTTTCATCTGGCCCTCTAAGGGGACAAACCAGGGCGACAGATCGAAGCCACAAAAGAGGCTAAGTACTAAACAAAAGATAAACAGTGTCCATGTAGCACCAACTCATTTAATCGACGTATCAATATTGACTGTGCAAATAACTAGAAGATTGGAATCCAGTCTCTTCGTGATGACTGCATATTCCGGGACAAGTCATCTTTCCGAAAATATGCGTCACTTCCCGGTTTACCGAAGTTCAGGGTCCAAGGCCAGGATGTTGAAGGAAGATTGAATAATGGAATTGTTGACTACAATGGAAAGTTTTAATGATATTACGGTAATGATGAGAAATGTAAACTTGGAGTCGTTAGCTCGTACAAGGAAAACATGTGCGCCGATACAGTGACACGTGTCAAAAACAAATATCTATAGGTTCGAAACAAAATATTTGTAGACTATTAAAATATTTGACACATATATTTTTACTATTAAAGGTATGCAAGCAATAATACCCTTTAACACTGCTCCTCTGCGTGTTAAGATTGTATCTAGATCTAGGTCGGAATAAGAATGAAATTTTTTTTTTCATTCTGATTATACAGGGCATATTTAAACGCCTACAGGTACAAACAAATAGTAAGCGTCAAAACCCCTGGACTAATAGCGATATTTGATGTTTAGGAAATACCACAACCTTTTTGCTACTAGGTATTTGATACCTAACTTCAAATATTTAGTACCTCGAATGACAGCGAAAAACGCGTAAATAAAGTGGTCAGACATTCTGACATCACGTTTTGTTTCATAGTTCGACACAACGAATTTAACTCTTTGTAAATAATTAAGTACTACCTTTTTAGTTCCTCAACACTATGTACATTTTTTTCAATTTTATTTGGAACATCACAATAATGTTATTTCAAATGAGACACGTACTGAGTAAGTATACCTACAAATTATTGCACATAACAATAAACGCAAGCAACATTACAGAGTACAAATTACAAATCATTATTTTGTTAATACACACCTTTAGTTGTTGAACAATGAAATGTTTACAGGAAAACAGTGTAGGAACCTTTAAAATTAGAAACTGTAGCTAATCTAGACACAAACTTCCATAAATAAAAATAGACATGGAATTCCCGTTGTCCCCGTAATTCACTCACTGCCTAGAAACTGCTGGGTTCTAAAAGCATTTAATTTTGCACAAGACTTCCATAAATGTACACTAACGAAACTGAGCACTAAGGAAAGATTTTCGAAGATTCATCCCTATAAATAAGGGTATAAATAGGGAAGTTCGTAATTTTTTCCGGCAAGAACGCGCACGGCTTGTCACAAACAACTGGTGAAATGGAGAACATAACATCATATAATCAACCTATTGTTGTTGTGTTGTGTGTTGCCAATGTTCCAACTGCTGGGATACAGGCCTCCTCGCTGTGAGAAGAAGTGGGCGGTAATCCACCACGCGGGCCCAGTGCGGGTTGGTACATGTCACATACCTTCGAATATTTGGTTTTAAGACAGCCCGGTTTCCTCACGATGTTTTCCTTCACCGTTTTTAGAGAAGTGGTGATGAAATTATTTTCACAAAGTAAAGCGCCTGCTTGGGTTCGAATTCGAACCCACGACCTACAACTCGTAAGTCGGGGCCGTTACCTCTGGGCCACCAGTCATCTCGGAGAACATAACACCTCTGCCTAACCCCTAAGAGAATACAGGTGTGATATTATGTCAAGTACCTACTTATGTTAAGTTAAACATTGAACTAACTGTTACTTGTACTCACTTAACAGCATCAACATGGCATCCCTTCATGCCGGTGACCGTGGTATCCTTGAAGGTCAGCGACAGACCCCCCTGGTCTCCCTTGATCACGTCAAACTGCATGGGGTCCAACGACTTGATCCCCAACTCGGGGATGCCCACTGCCATGAAGGGCACGGCCTTCTGTGCTGATGCCAGGATGCAGGCGTTGTCTCCAGACTTGCATGGTGATATGAAGGGAGCTGTCGGCAAGAAATGTCGAAGTAAAGGAAGGGTTGTATGAGTGCCGAGTGCCAGATACTATAGTATCTAATTTGGTTAGTCATAAAAATGATTGAAGAGTTTCATCTAATAGAATTTTGTTTGCGACGTTTAAACAAATTTACAAATAACCAGCCAAAACTAATGAATTACTAATGTATATTAATTTACGCTTGAAAAGAAAGTTACAGCTATACACTCAGGCTAGTAATAGGGTCCCGTTGACACCATCTGAGTTAACCCTTAAGAGGGTTTACGTCGTACGGAATTTCATACAAACTTTCAAGCCCTTATTTTTCGAAATGACTGAATCGATTTTAATAATAATAATAATAATAACCCCACCGCCGTATCTCTACGTTGACGTCGTGGTGGGGCTTGCGCGCTCCAAACTCTAGGTCTGTGCCGGTAGAGTTTACTTTGCCGGAACGGGTCTAGGATAAGGAGCCAGACCAAGAGAGATACAGAAAACCGCAGGGCAGCATGTGGCGAGCTGTTGGGCAGTAGCGACCCCACGGACCCTATCTCCCGGGAGAAATCTTGTTCCTCATCTCTGGCTTGCCTTTATTGGCCGGCTGGAGTGAACACTGACGAGGAACAGACCTCCCACCTCATTCTTGCCTTAATTGGCCGGCTTGAGTGGAGATTCGCAAGAGCAAACGTGCTCGGAGGAAGGAAGTATTCCAGTAAGTGCTCGTAGGGATCTTGACCATCTTCCGGGCTCTGGGATTGTTCTGAAAGCCGTGGAATACCACTCCTCCTCAAGCACCTCAGGACATGTTGCTTCCTTGTCGCTATGTCACTTTGTGCTAGCGACAGTTTTCGGGGGCCCATTATTGAGTGTGCAAGTCACCCCCTGCCATTTTATCCGTGTAAATATAAAACATTGATCAGGCAGGGGCCATAGGGGCCATAGTCCTTCCATAGTTCCAGGTTTCCGGTCAACTTTAACCACCCAAACCCATAGTCCAATATATTTGTTTCAACATCCTGCAATAGTTCTGCACCAACCGGGGGTTGTCCTTGGGTGCACTAGCATAGTGCATACAGGGATAATCGTCGGTTGGTGCCTCATTTCATTTAACACGTCTAACGGGCCTCTGCGAGTTGGCTTCGGCCCCTCGTACGCCTTCCAAAGGTCCGGGACCCCAGGGTCCCGAGCAATCTCAAGAGACGTAAAAATAATAATAATAATAAAGTTTATTAATCAAAAAGTAACAATACAATTTGGCCAAATTCTGTGAGCCACAAACTAAGCATCGCTTGTATCTTGTGGCTCAGGAGTGCGATTAACAATATTATGGTTACCTTCCAGTATGAGGGTATTTAAGGTGTATAGTAGGCTCACTGACCTTGTGCATGTGGGCGGAGCTAAACGCCCTACTCTCCAATACGTAAAACGTGCAACGGTGGCGCACTACACTAAAACGACGATCAAAGACTAGACAAAGGCGCAGACATGCGCACGTATGTCGCATTTTTTGCCTAAGATTCCTAATCCTAAGAGAAGAAATCGTAGGCAAATCTGAAATTGTACGCCGACTACCATATTTTGACCCGCATATTATTTTAAATACTTTGTTTGTTTTTTAAGAACATTCCTGGCAATAAATAAAATATCGGTGTGCGTGTGTTTGTAATTCTTCTTATGCTAAATGGCTTGACTGATTTAGATGTTTTTTTTTCAATTCTTTTTGTGTCACTTGGATGGTTCTTAGCTATAGTTGGACGCGCTGTTGGGAGGCGCTGTTGTCGCATGACAACGTCTGCCTACCGGGTCTGCTAGTTATATTTTGGTGCCGATTCTCTTGTCACAAATGCCTCTAAACTAGACTAAAAATAGATTGCACTGAGTTATTACTTTAGTGAAAATGGCAATTTTGCTATTCTGAGTTTGACGTTTTTCACCGAAAAATTTGGTGTATCCAACTAAATCTGACTATTTTTAAACGCGATTAAAAACGTGTGGAATAAAGTAAGTTGGCATGAACTAAAACCCCAACACTTCGACCTCAGTCCAAAAACAGTATCGTATTTTTTTTTCTTTTGCTTATATCTCGAAAATGGTGTGTCCTATGTCCTATCGCAAAAATAATGAAATTTTCGACCCCCTTTAGGAAACTCTTAAACCCCTATATCCCAACATGTTGGTAATAATTTTTCATATTTTCCATACAAAAAGTGAAAAATTCCATATAAAACACGTCGAGGCTGCCAACCCCTGCGCGCCTCCGGCTCTAAAAAAATTCACGGGGTAGAGCAAACAAGTACTACGTGGAGTCGTCACGCGATTGTCAAATTCGATTTTAGATGTGTCAAAATATTTTTTTCATTCAGAGATTTTTTTTGTCAGAATGGCTTTAAGATTCTCATAGCCAAAAGTAAGGAATTTTAGTGATTGTAGTTAGTTTAGTTCGGTGTACAAGAGAATCGGCCTTTGACTGTAGAAATTTTTTGTAGGTATCATAGTTTTTTTTTTTAGGAAAAACTTCTTTAAGCGCGTTGAGTGATATTTGGTAGGGGCAGCCCCGGATCTAGAACGGAACGGATCGTTCGAGGCGGGGCAAAACCTATCGCCTGACCCTGAATCGTTTTCTTTTTTCTTAAAAAAAAACCGTTTTTTTTTTAAATATACTAGTACGTGTCAGACATTTATTTTGATTAGCCTTATTCACTCTGCCTGAGATAAGTTGGATTTTTGCTTTAGGAGTTACTTTACTAGGTTGCAAGAGCGAGCGAAGCGAGCTCGAAAATTTAGGCATAATAAACACATTAATCAAAAATCGATCGAAAATGCGCCAATCCAACAGGGGCGCCAAAACTGTGGTAAAAGTTAAAGTAAGTCGTGTCACAGGCGTCGTCGGCGTTGAAGCAAGACGCCCGGCACCGCAAAACTTAAAAAATAGACCACAGAAACGCTCATCGAGTTCCTGGTAGAATACAACTGCGCCCGCTCACAAGTACTCACAACCCGCTCAGACCGTTTGACGACCTAAACCTACGCTAATCAGTAATTTCCTCAGTGCACCACCCTCAGAGAAAGATTATAATTGTTGCGCGTCTCATTTGTTGCAAAGTTGCGGTGCGCTGGGTGGTGCACTTGTCTGTCATGCTCGAATTTGGCGCCCCCTAACGGTGTCGCCCGGGGCACGTGCCCCGTACCCTAATTACGTAATACACAATCAATCAATTGATAACACGAAAATAACTAAAAAAATACAAGAATAAATTATAATTAATAAATACATATTATACATAATAAACAGAATAAACTTTGTCAGGAGACATAACGATCGGTAGAGGAGAAAGGGTAGTAATAAAAGCTCCGACAAAAAAAGAAGAATTGTCCTTACTCAAAATATTAAATCTACTGCCTAAAATACTAACTTTCCGACTACTTTTGTCCGAATAAAAATGACGAAACGACCGAATGAGATACTGAAATCTTCGAAAAATAAACATGACTATTTATTGCGATAATACTTTTCTACCAGCATAAATTACGTTCTACTGAAAACTATGCTTTGTAATTTTTATCTTTACTTGCCTACTATTAATTCATAAATTACCTTTCATATTTCATAGAATGTGGTGCTATTTTAACTGTAACATTATACTGAAAATATTATTCTGAGTGGTTATACAGAAACTTATAAAAAATATAAAAATGTACTTGTAACAATAACTTTTACTTGCACCATATATCATGAATTTTACTTACCACGGATATGCTTCGATATCGGTACCTTTATTTATATTTTGGCGATTTTTTTCTCGGCGCCTAAGTTGCTTCTGCATCGTCTCCGGCGCTGCGGGAAGTGCAACCCCTTCGCCCTTACGTAACAAAGGATAGGAACCCGTGCGAGCCGTAGCGGCTGAGGCTGGTCGCCGGGGGCGACCAGCAAGCCGAAGCTGCGGAGGTGAGCATGGGTGCCTATCCTTTGTCCGTTACAGCGGGCGGGGGTTGCTCTCCCTCCGCGCCTCCGGTTTTTATATACACTCTAGGGGTAGGAGCCAAAAGACTACGTAAAGTCGGGGTGCCCCGATTCGGTTTGCAAAAATTCAAAAACTTACACTAATACTACTAAAAACCATTAAAATCCGCTGTCACTTTGTCTGAACGCAAAACGGAATAACCTAGGAGTGAAATTCGTACAATAACTAATAAATTAAAAAAATATGTTGAATTTTGCGACCCGAACCCGATCGCGCGGGCCGAACAGTTGAGGTATTTTCATCATTATTGAGAGTTAAAAATAAATTTGATAACCAACAATAGAAATTAAAACAGTTCATGCAAGTTGTAAAAATATGATTATTTTGACAAAACCTCTGTTGTCGGTAACTTAGTAATTTTGTCGGAGGTTCAGTATTCTATTTGGAAGTTTAGTTTTGTTATTCGAAGATCCATTTTTTTTTAGGAGAAAATGTAATTTGAGCCTGCTCTTATTTGTTGTTAAATTGGATATTTTTATTCGTTTATGTTTTGGGTTTTTTGTCGGTAATTCATTATAACGCTGGTTAATTAGAATAATAGTCGGCCACAGATCGCTGGAGATTAATTTGTTTTTCGGAACCATTATTATTTCCCGAGGAGAAATAACGATCAGAAGAGGAGAAAACGAAACATGCAGAATGCAGTTATTAAGAAGGCGGTCTAGTTATTGAGAAGATCTGCATTCAGGTCATAGTAACACACATCATCATAGTCAATTATGGGAAATATTAGGGACTGTACAAGCATTGCCTTTATGTGTGATGGGAGAAGGTTTTTCTTATCGCAAAATGGTGCGTCCTATCGCAAAAATAATGTGAATTTCGTCCCCCTTTATGAAATCCATAAACCCCTATAACTCAGCATATCATCATTATCATCATCATATCAGCCGAAAGACGCCCACTGCTGGACATAGGCCTCCCTCAAGCATCGCCACTTCGACCGATTCTGTGCTTCCCGCATCCAGCGAATTCCTGCGGTCTTTACTAGGTCATCGGTCCATCTTGTGGGAGGCCTTCCAACGCTACGTCTTCCGGTACGTGGTCGCCACTCCAGAACCTTTCGGCCCCATCGGCCATCTGTTCTGCGAGCAATATGTCCTGCCCATTGCCACTTAAGTTTGGCAATTGTTCGGGCTATGTCGGTTACCTTGGTTCTCCTGCGGATCTCTTCATTTCTGATTCGATCACGTAGGGAAACTCCAAGCATAGCCCTCTCCATTGCTCTTTGGGTGACTTTTAGCCTTCTGATAAGACCCATTGTGAGCGACCACGTTTCAGTGCCATAAGTCATCATTGGCAACACGCACTGGTCAAAGACTTTCGTCTTGAAACACTGTGGTATGTGGGACGAGAAGATATTGCATAGTTTCCCGAACGCTCCCAGCCGAGTCGGATTCGACGATTGACCTCTTTCTCGAAGTTGGACCTACCTAGCTGGACAGTTTGTCCTAGGTAAACATACTCGTCTACAACTTCGAGCGTAGCGTCACCGATCTTTATGAGGGCGGGTGTTACATGGGCATTTGACATGACCTTTGTCTTGTCCATGTTCATTTTAAGACCCACTCTTTTGGAGGCTCTACTGCGGTCATCGAGCATTATACTGAGGTCCTCCATGGTCTCAGCCATGATAACTATATCGTCGGCAAACCGAAGGTTAGTGATATACTCGCCATTGATGTTGATGCCTAGCCCTTTCCAGTCCAGTCGCAGTCAATTCCCGACGCCCGGGACGTCTCCTACGGCGGCGGCGGCTAGGGCTGGTAGGGCGCGGCCTTTGCCACTCCCTCGCGCACTCCGCCTCCTCTTTCGCGAGCATTACTGCTTCGCAGAAGGAGGTGACGGCTTGCCATGCCCTCTCGCTCCGCACCATGGCCTGGACCAGGGCCGGACGCGAGAGGTCACTGCCACCGAAGTTTGACAGCACTAAGATTGCAATGAGTTATTAACTTAGTAGTTTAGTGAAACAGGGAATTTTGTTATTCTGAATTTGACGATTTTCACCTAAAAATTTTGATTATTCAAACTAAATTTGACTATTTTTTTTTACGCGATTAAAAAGGAATGGATTATAAAAATTAGTTGTCATGAACTAAACTTCACACCAACACTTCAGGTGCAAAAACAGTACTGTATCTTTTTTTTTATTTTGCTTATAACTCGAAAACGGTGCGTCCTATCGCAAAAATAATGAAAATTTCGACCCCCTTTAGGAAACCCTTAAACCCCTTTACCCCAACACAAAGGTAACAAATTTTCGTATTTTCCATACAAAAAGTTACAAATTCCATACAAAACACGTCGACGCTGCCCCCCTGCGCGCCTCAGGACCTAAAAAAATTCACAGAGTAGAGCAAACAAGTACCACGTGGAGTCGCGAGTTCGCGACGCAAATTCGATTTTAGATGTGTCAAAGTTATTTTTTAATTTAGAGATATTTTTTTGCAGAATCTCAGATTCTCATAGCCAAAAAGCAAGTAATTTTAGTGATAGTTTAGTTCGGTGCACAAGAGAATCGGCACCAATCAAGATTTATTTCTTAACCTTCTTACCTACGTAACTTAAGAAAATATTTGGTGCCGATTCTCTTGTACACCGAACTAAACTAACTAAACTACGACTAAAATTCCTTACTTTTGGCTATGAGAATCTAAAAGCTATTCTGCGAAAAAAATTCTCTAAATTAAAAAATAATTTTGACACATCTAAAATTGAATTTGACAGTCACGTCGCGACCGACGTGGTACTTGTTTGCTCTACCCCGTGAATTTTTTTAGAGACAGAGGCGCGCGGTGGGGGCAGCCTTGACGTGTTTTGTATGGAATTTTAAACTTTTTGTATAGAAAATATGATTAAATATTACCTATGAGTAGGGGCATATGGGTTTACGGGTGGCAGAGGGGGTCGAAATTTCCATTATTTTTGCGCTAGGACGCACCGTTTTCGAGATATAAGCAAAATAAAAAAAAGATACAGTTTTTGCAGCTGAAGTGTGTGAAGTGTGTGTTCATGCCAACTAATTTTATTCCACTCCTTTTTAATCGCGTTTAAAAATAGACTGATTTAGTTGGATAATCTAAATTTTTAGGTGAAAAACGTCAAATTCAGAATAGCAAAATTGCCATTTTCACTAAACTAATAACTCAGTGCAATCTTAGTGCTGTCAAACTAAAATATAGTTAAGTTGTGTCACCTTAGTCTATTTCAGAATGGGAAATGCTCGTTTGACAGGACTAAACAAATTTTAGTGATTTAAAAAAAATTAACTTTAGAAACTTTAAGAGGTGCTTTAGACCATCAAACTGAATAACTTTTACTTTAACTTTGAAATCGCGAAAAAAAAAACAGCTGTCCCATACAGTTTAGAACAGTAGGTATTAAAGTTTACTATGGAACAACAGATTTTTTTTTTCGCGATATCAATGTATGTACCAAAGTAAAAGTTATTCAGTTCGATGGTCTAAAACACCTCTTAAAGTTTCTAAAGTAAATTTTTAAACACCATAGGTACACCTCTGCCTAACCCTTCAGGGAATACAGTCGTGATGTTATGTTATATTTTACATTTACATTTTTTTAGTTTATATTGTAAATTGTTAATTTGTATGTAATTGTCAATGTAAAAAAGTATTAATTGTACATCAAAGAACAACTCAACAATAAAGCGCCTACGCGCACAATCGATTTGGACTCTCTTCAGCAAGCTCGTCTATAAACGCACACTAATACAATAAGTTCATAAATATTCGCACTAACACATACGTATGCGCATACTCGGTCGATAGCCGGAGCGGACCAGCGAGCGACACAGCCATCCCGTCTCAATGCTCACGGGCGACTGCCGCCCGCGTCCCGCGCAGAGCCCCTCTGAACCTCTATCTCTAAATGGGGACATTTTGTTTAACAAATATTGATTGATTTACAAATGCAGTTTCAAATTTGTAGTACCTTTAATCAACAATTTTTCAGTGTAATTTTTTTTCCAATCGTCAAAGCCGTTTAGAAGTAGTTAGGAATATTAGCCAAAAATAGCGTTATGGTAAATATTTTTTTAAGGCAAAAGTATTAGTCATACGAAAAAACCCGGTTTCAGATATGTTGTAGATGAATCTATAGCAAACATATATTTTTTTCAAATCATTTAACTAAGCCGTTAAGGAGAAGATAGCTTTTAAAGTGACCGTTTTACGGTACTAAACGAGACTAAGGCCCTTAAAGACAAGTCTTAGAAGAAAAACATTAAATAAAACATTTGTCAAATTCTAGACATAAATTAAGAAAGTTACAGCTGTCGATCAAGAGCGTTTGAGGAGAGGACGTGTTCAATCCTCTCGCAAAAAATTACTAAAAACAACAAGGAACTATGACCCATAAACTTCAGTGATTAAAAACTATTGTGGTGTGCAGTGTAAACAAATAAAATAAGTGAATTAATAATAATCCGTCACCACACGTGCGCCGAGGTAAGCTCTTCTCCCCCTCGCGGAAACGAGACGGGACGCGAAATCAAAATAATTCGTCCTTGTCGCACCCGCGCAATCTCCGAAGGACGGGAAGCGACCGCCGAAATCAAGGACACGATCCACCCGAGCTTGCCCGATGACTCCGAACCATCACCAACACAACAAAACTATTCAATAAAATAACAAGTAAACGACAGCGTTCATTATTATTATTGCAATTTTTGATCCAATTTTTACATTACAAAATGGTAAACAGTTGCGCTACGTGTGATAAACCAATAAGAGCCAACCAATACATCAAATGTTTTGAATGTGAGAATTATTATCATCCAGTATGTGGTAAAGTAACTGACTTCCGTAAATTATCGGAGGCCGCGAAGGCAACTTGGTTATGTACGGCTTGTCGGAGTAAAAAGCTCAACTCGAGCAACACGTCGCAACACTCGCAACAATATGAACACGTCGAGTACAAAAACAATACCAACAACAACTCGTTACTGAGCACCCCAGCCACTGCATCGGAGCCCGGCAACTTGTCCACTCTTACTTCTGAAATAAAACTACTACGTGAAGACGTAGGCGATCTCAAACAACACCTTAAAACGCTCACAGAACACTTAACACAGTGTAACCAACGCCTTGCAGTGTCTGAGGCTAGCTTGGCCTGCGCAGAATCAAAAATTCAAGCGCTTGAGGAACGAGTACGTGAAATCCCCTACTTAAAGTCTACTATACAACAACTCAACGAGCAAGTACAGTCACAAGCACAAGGTAACTTGAAAAACCAAGTCGAAATAATAGGTGTCAATGAAACTACCTACGAAAACCCAGTTCATATCATTCTAACAGCGGCAGCAAAAATTGGCATCGACCTCGAAGATACCGATCTAGAATACGTGACTAGAGCTGGGCCGCGCTATAGCGACAAGAACAACACGCAGAACACCTCTAGTGCCCCCGGAGAAAAACACCCCCGTCCGCTGGTAGTGAAGTTTCTGCGTCGCAAAAAACGGGACGAATTTCTACGTGCAGGGAAAACTAGACACAACCTTTCTAGTGTTGATCTAGATATACCTGGTGCTCGCAGGACCCTTTATTTTAACGAGCGACTAACTAAAGAAAACCGGCAGTTATTTCGAGCAGCTAAGACACGTGCCAAGGAATGTGGCTATAAGTACTGCTGGATCAAAAATGGAACTATCAATATTCGCAAGCAAGAAGGAAACCCCGCTATCGCTATTAGGAACCAGGATGACTTATTGCGCCACTGCCCCATCTCAACTGAACAAGCAGAGGTCTAACGAACGGGGTCCCCCAATCGTAGTTGACCTTTTCCTATGTAAGCACCTGTTACGTTTTTATTTTAATTTTACATTTTCAAACTATCTTTTTTGTTTTTTTATTATGCTAAATTCTCTCAAATATTCAAAATGTCTTGAAATCAAGCACCCGTTTGGTTTCCCTAAAAAAACAATAGTAAAATATTCTGTTTGTTCGTTTATTGCTGTAAAACTGCCCAAATACATTCCGTATAATAATATGGTGCACGTACTCAAGCACCTACTATGTTTCTTATTTAAACTTAAAAATGTGTTTAAATACTCTTATTGTTTGTCTATTATGAAAAATTTGCTCAAATACCTACAAGGGCTGGTTCTCAAGCACCTATTATGTTTCTTTGTACTTTTTATAGATTTTAATTATTATTGTTGTTTGTTTATTATGCTTAATTTGCTCGTATACTTAAAAGAGCTTGTACTCAAACTCACATACCTAAACTGCGCAATTAAACTACTTACATCAACGCACACACCCCTATTATGGCACACACACAACTACACACTACATAACTTGTCATATGGAAGCATCTTCTGTAACATAAACTTAATGAAATCTCTTGCAAGAGCAAAAATTCTACATAAAATCACTACATTGAGTCTCGGTCTTTATTTTTACATTACTACAATATACAAAAATGGCTTTACTTAGCGTTTCCAACGACCTTGACGAATCCTTTAATATAGATTGTCGCACAGTAGAGTCTCTTGAAACTTGCAAGAGTATCCTAAATGCTTCCAAATACAATATCAAGGTACTGACATACAATATCAGAAGTTATCAAAAAAACTTTGACGACTTTGCAATTGCACTTAATCGGTTAGATTCGAATATAGACGTTATCGTGCTGACTGAGTGCTGGCTGTCTGACGGCTCTATTATAGAGGACCTACAGGGATACAGCGCATACAGAACAACAAATCAAGTAAACAAAAATGGAGGTGTTGTTGTCTACACAAGAACAGCCTGGAGCTGCAATATTACTACCGCAGATTCTAACCTTGTTGACGCTGATAGTATTTTAGTAACAACGAACAACGATTTAAGTCTCTTAGCCATTTATCGTTCACCCTCTTTCACAAACGCAGAGCACTTCCTTAACTCCCTTGACACCACCCTTTCTGATCTCAAAAACCAACACACACTCATTGTGGCCGGCGACATCAACCTAAATTTAAACGATCCAAGCAATAGCCAAGTAGCTAACTACGCGTGTCTCATGGCGTCACACGGTTTATCCCCCGCCATAACTCTTCCAACAAGAGGCGGAGCTTGTATTGACCACATATTTATAAAATCACGTGCAATTCCTTTTGGTCTCGTATGTAGCTTATCTATTACTGATCACGACCTAGCCCTGTGCAGTATCCCCATTAAACCAGAAAGGACCAAAAACAGTAAACGCTGGAAAGTCAGAACTGACTGGCCTGCCGTAGCTGCTGAGATCAATCAAACCAACTGGGATCCAGTTATTGGCTCATCTTGTGTTAATACTGCACTAAATTACTTCAACGACACTATCTCACGTGCTACTGAAAACCACACACAGAATGTTAAAATAAGTCGCAGAATGGTTAACATTCAACCCTGGGTTACTCCTGGTTTAATAAGGTGCATGAGGCAACGTGACAAACTTCACCTTGACTGCAAAGTCAACCCAAATGATCCCACAAAACAATTAATCTACACTAGGTACAGAAACTTTGTTTACACTCTCCTTCGCAATCTTAGAACATTGCACAATAAACAGGAAATTGAAACCAACAAGAACAATCCAAAAAAACTATGGACGACAATAAAAGACATATGTAAGAACAACACTTGCCAAAACACTTCAATGCATTTAGTTGCATCCAGTATCTCTCCAACAACATCCCTTGATAACTGCAATCGGCATTTCGTCTCTGTAGGAGAAAAACACGCTGCTAAGATCCTTGACAAACTTGCAACCACTCACCAATCATTAGTAGAATCACACATAACACCGAGCTCTATCTCACAGTCTTTCTATCTGCACCCGACCGATGAAGAAGAAGTCTCTAACATAATACATAACCTAAAAATAGACAGCGCACCGGGGCCAGATCAAATAACAGTTCCACTTCTCATAAACTGCCGAGAAAGCCTAATCAAACCAATTACGCACATATTTAATTTGAGTCTCGAATCAGGTGTCTTTCCTGACTCCTGGAAAATTGCTGCAGTGTCACCTATCTACAAAAGCGGTCCCAAAGATATGCCAGAAAACTACAGGCCTATCGCTCTGTTGTGTATAGTTTCAAAAATTCTGGAGAAAATAGTAAATAAGAGACTGGTAAACTTTCTAGACAAAAACAACATTGTCTCAGGCAGACAATTTGGGTTCCGTCGAGGAAGGTCCACTGAAGACGCGGTGTCACTCTTGACTAATCAAGTTTCCCACCACATTGAAAATGGAGAATGCTGTGTCGGTGTTTTTCTTGATTTGGCAAAAGCATTCGACACCGTTTCACCCGGGCTTCTTCTAAAGAAATTAGAGATATCGGGTATAAGAGGTATACCTCTAGAATGGTTCCGCAGCTACTTGTCATCTCGGTACCAATACTCAAAAATAGGCAGTCTTCAAAGCAGTTTGCTCCCTATCACGTTTGGTGTTCCGCAGGGCAGTACTCTCGGCCCAACGTTGTTCACACTCTACATAAACGACGTTGTAAATCTCCCTATAGGTAACGCTGAAGTGATCTCCTACGCCGACGATACAGCCATTGTTTTTCATGATAAGACTTGGGAGCGGGTGATTCATCTGGCAGAACAAGGCCTCGCTCAGATAGCGCACTCCCTAGACACAAACTTACTGACCTTAAATGTCAGTAAAAGCAAATACATTGCGTTTTCCAAAACCAGTGCTTCCAGCCCCTCTCAAACTACGACTCTAAAAATACACACTTGCTCACATACACCCAATAACGCCCCTCACCACAACTGCACATGTAAAATCCTTGAACGTACTGACACAATTAAATATCTCGGAATAACCATAGACAACAACCTAACGTATAAATCCCACATTTATGCCCTTTCCTCCAGAGTACGAAAACTAATACACGTCCTAAAAAAACTCCGCGACTGTACCCCTATTAATATTTTGCGAATGGTCTACTTCGCACTATGCCAGTCAATCATACAATACTGTATCTGTATATGGGGACGCGCTGGTAAAAGCACATTTATTACATTAGAGAGGGCGCAACGGGCACTAATCAAGGTTGCACTTAAAAAACCTTTCAGGTTCCCTACAGACCTCATCTACCGTGAGTTTGAAGTTCTTAGAGTACGACAAATTTTTATACTCCAAGCAACTCTCAAATATCACGCTATAATAAAAAAACGGCCTGACTACGGCGAAATAATAAACAAACGTGTCTTCAGAGTACCCATTCCAAACGCCAAATCTGAACTAGCTCGACGTTGTACGTATTTTTCCTTTCCCAACACTTACAATAAAGTAAGTAAAATCTGCGACCTAAGAGACTGCTCAACCAAAACCTGTAAGAAAATCGTAATTTCAGCTCTTCTAACATTATCATACGAAGACAGCGAAGCCTTGATATAGAACCTGCACCACACACACACACACACACACACACACACACACACACACACACACACACACACACACACACACACACACACACCATCACACCCACTCAAACCTGGCATAACTACACAAGTCCAACAAAATGTAAACAATTCTTACTTTTCCTTAATTTATGAAACTTCATACGCATATGCAAGATACAAAGGTCTAAAACCTTAGTTAAGAACATTTTCGAAATGTCTTATTTAAAAGCATATAACTGGATATCTCTGTTTCTATGGAAAATTAAAATCGGTCTAATTTAGCTGTAACACCGAAAATGTTCTTAACAAAGTTTTTAGATCTTTGTATCTTGCATATGCGCATGAAGTTTCATTAAAATCAGTTGAGTCATTTCGAAAAACAAGGGCTTGAAAGTTTGTATGAAATGCCGTACGATGTAAACCCTCTTAAAACGATTTAGATGAAATCTAACAGAGACATGTCAGTTTTATCGGCTAAGCCCTTTAAGTAATAGGAAAAAAAACATAGATTCTTTCGACGTAAAATCACCAGCTACAGTTTTTATGAAGATTACATTATTAATAGGCAGAACGAATTAACGATCTGTAGATGTGACGTTATGATGAAGTAGTTGAAATCTTTTCTTCGGTTCTATGAACCAAGTAAATGAGTTTAATTTACCCGAAGAAAGCAGCTAAATTCTAACTCTAACACACTTATGTACGGGTACGTAGTATTATATTATCTGTGGTACGGGTTAGCACATTCGATTCCACATTTAGGAAAAAACAAAAGCATCCTCTCGGTTGTGCCGAATCATGCCGACCCGAACAAATGTGTAGCACTTCTAAACACTACACGAAAGGAAGTCAATCTACCTTTATATCTCTGGAACCTCTGAATGACTATTTTCGAGATTTGGCATAGCGTTATGACTATTTATTGACTATTTTTTGGAATTGAAACCAAGACGATACTCCCAGCCGTTTACTTACACCGAGGTGAGGATTGTGTGGAGACGTTCACCCCACAATCCTCACCAACTTATAGCTATAACTTTGGAATCATAATGCGACTATTTTTTTAATCTTTGTGACTATTTATGACTATTTTTTGGCATTCTCAAAATTGAATTTCATGAAGTTTTCAAAAGTGAGGATTGTGTGGTGAAGGACACGGCAATCTCAGTATAGTAAAGAAATGGTAGATCCATTTCTTTGCTACGCCGTAGTCGCCGTAGCGTAGTCTGACTTTTAGTTTAAAATTAAAACAACGTCTTAAAATTGTTAATGTTAATGCGATTTTCATACAATAGGCTATAATAATGGTGTTAGGTAGGTAAAATTACCATAATCATTAGGTTTTCATACAGTTCATAACACTTTGGGCCTCGGCATTACAACGACGGTGTATATTTACCTTTTCTCTATAAGGGAAGTTTAGTTTGACTTGCGGATTTTGTAGTTGAGAGAAGATTTTAGACGGCCAATGAATGAAAATTCGAAAATTTAATTTCGTTGACTAGAAGTATCATTAGGAGAAAAGCCAAACATTATTATAGCCATATTACGCAGTCATTTATGTCGTTTTCATGAATTACTTGTTTTATGAGTACTTATTGACTGTAACTTCAGTTCACAACAAAAAAAAAATCACAATAAAGAAAATTAAAGGTAAGTACATTGTTTTTTTTAAACAGATCTTCCACTACATAAAAAAGACACCATTTACAAATCCAAAAATAAAATAAAAATGGTTTTCCAAATTCAGATAGATTCAAATAAAAATGGTTGTTACATACCTAATCCTGATTTAGCGCCTAAAATAACAGCTAAGAAGCACAGATACGTCAGTTGGTTCATCATACTGCACTCGACGTGTATCACAGTGTTCACAGTAGACTCCTGCGCAAGTCTGATGGTCGCCAAGTCTGGCCCATGCTTATGTATATGCGATGAGGGCACACGCTCGACGTCATTCGTACATTGTCAACAGCACTGTGATCTTACTATGTTAAGGGGATGTTCATTTTTCTCTGCAGAATTAAACTATATTTTTTCTTCTATACCTGAAATAAGGGAATATAATAAAAGCTTTAATGACAATTTTCTGAGGTGATATGTGTACCCTAAATAATAAAACCTAATTATATCCAAAGACCCACTTTTGAATACTTCTGCTGGAGTTGGGCTCATAGCGTGTGTGCATCACAAAAAGAAAATACTTTTCCCTAACAAAGACGCACAGAGTGGAATACAGGACAGGACAGTAAGAAAGATAGGTAGGTACAGACACCAGCACATCAACCTACTCGAATCTGTCAAATTTTCCCAATCAACATTGAACCTTATGCTTTGGCGATAAACTTGAAAATCTATTAAAGAAATTTGACAGATTGTAGTAACTTGATGTGTTGGCGTCTGTACAACAAATTAACTTACATATAGGCTGCGAGATCTAAAACTTACTTTCCGACTCTGAAGCAATTTTCCCTTTCCCCCTTTTTATTCCGCGTGCTAAAGTCTGGCGACCCGATCGATCTATTAGTCACCACGCTGGCTTCCCCTTAAGAAACACAAGCAAGCACTTCAAAACACAACATGGTCGCCTCACCTTGATCTTGAAATTTGAACTGCGGCGAACAATAACTGCTTAAACGAAACAGATTATCTGCAGTTAACTCTGATTACTCTAAACTCTTTTAAATTTCTGATTCTTATTTCCTGGCATAGGTAGGTATAGGATACGGGAGATATAATGGCCAGTGTCTGGACCAAAATACCGTTAAGCACACAGGGCGAGTAGAAATATTGGTCGAAATACACGATACTTTAAACCTATAGGTACCTAGTTTGTTGCCAGCAATCACGCTAAATCTATACATCTATTACATCTATAACTATACATACAAATAAATAAAATTAATGTGTCTGTTTGTAATGTCAAAATATCAGCTTTTTACTAAATGCATACGAAAGTATATACGATCCATAAACACTTTTTTTTTGTCTGTCTGTCTGTTTGTTCCGGCTAATCTCCGAAACGGCTGGACCGATTTAGACGGGACTTTCACTGGTAGATAGCTGAAGCTACTCGGCGTAACATAGGCTACTTTTTATTTATAAGTCTCGCAAAAACTCGAAAATGGCTCGAACGATTTGGGTTTTTCTTTTTGTTTTATTGGCCTGAATCCTGGGGTGGTTTAAAAAAAAAAGAAAATTAGGAAAAACACAAAGGAACAGCCAAAAAATTAAAATCGGAATTTCGACAGGATTACGTCTGACGGGTCAGCTAGTCGTTAATAAATTGTAATTTCATCAGCATCATTTCAGGTGAAAGACGCCCACTGCGGGTCCTAGGCCTCCCCTAAGCACCGCCACTTCGACTGATTCTATGCTTCTCGCATCCAGCGGATTCCTGCGGCCTTCACCAGGTTCACTTTGTGAGAGGCCTTCAAACGCTACGTCTTCCGAGACGCGAAAATTATTATTTAGTTCCTAATAATAATCAACATTTATGTAGCTAGTTAGTAATTTATAATTCATCATCATCATCATCAGCCTATTCATGTTCCAAGTGCTGGGACACAGGTCTCCTCTCTGTGAGAGGGAGTGGGCCGTAATCCACCACGCGGGCCCAGTGCGAGTTGGTAGATGTCACATGTCTTCGAATTTTTGGTTCTAAGACATGCCGGTTTCCTCACGATGTTTTCCTTCACCGTTTTGAGAGCAGTGGTGATGAAATTATTTACACAAAGTAAAGCGCCTGCTTGGGTTCGAACCCACAACCTACAACTCGTAAGTCGGGGCCGTTACCACTGGGCCACCACTGCTCTATAATTTATAATTAAGTAGATTCTATTTGTTTCGTGAGATACTCGTATGTACTACGGCCACATTGCCTGCAGTGGTACCAACAACATGGAACGTCTAATGGTGACAGGAAAAATAGAGGGTAATAGACCTAGAGGTCGAAGTCCAACGGTGATCCGATGGAGATCGGACGGTAATCAACGGTGGTCGATCAAATATACGAGCAACTGTGGAAATACCTATGAGCGCCGCACGCCACCGGGTCACTAATCGTAACAGATGGAGAAAAACCGTTGACAATTTGAAATGGAGTCAGGATTCTCAGCAGTGACGAAGTGATTAGGAAGAAAGAGAATCTGTTCATTTTGGCAAGTTCCTAATATTTTCAACGTTAAAAAAAGTTTCATCCCGATTTACGACATCTAGGTAACTGTCATTCGAGAAAAAATATTAATTAGGTATTGTTTGGCTATATGCACTGAGCACCGATGATTTAACCTAAACGTTTTCCGGTGAAGTAGTGAGAATAGTAGTAAGTAAATAGTAATTATTTTTATGGTCATTTTATGACTTCGGGATGGCAGCTACTACTGTTTGAGCTGTGCGACCATATTTTCTAAGAATATAGGTACATATGAATATTCATGGATTCAATATAAAGATGCAGAAAACCCTGTTATGTTCACTTAGAAATTTCTTTTTCCGTGGTAATCCTTGGCTGGAGTCCGCTTGGAAAGAGCTGAGGATATTATCTGATTTTCTACTAGGTACTTATTAATATTTTTCCCACAGCTAAGTTACGTAGAGACCTAAAAGTAAAAAAAAAAACATACAAGGATGTGGGCTTTCTGTGGGAAGTCTCTGTTTTCACCTGTCTTTGTCCAGGTCAGATTTCTTTCCGATGAACAAAAAAGCCGTCATTGGCACATAAAATCACGCGAAAGTGCGCTGTCTTTGACAGTTTACAAGCGTAAGGTAGGACAGCCTAAGGGCCCTCGCCCACGGCGACTTTTTGTAGCGATGCAGTAGCGTTGCTGTCGCGCATGTGTATCGATACAGCCGCAATGCTGTAATTATGTATGAAGAATGCTGAGCGATAGTAGCGATGCAGAAGCGCGTTTACAAAACGCGCTACAAAAAGTCGCCGTGGGCGAGGGCTCTAAGTTTCGTCTCTGTATCTTACCCTAGAAGCCAACCGTGCCCTATAAACACATAGCACATGCGTGTAATATCACGCACGTTTGCATATATTCTACGCACTTTTGGTTGATACGTCATCAAATCGTTCTCAGTAAGTCATACGTCAGACACGTTTAAATTACCATAATAAATATTTATGTAAGTATGAGCAACGACTTTAATAGGTTCAACAGTGGATGTTTCCAGCTTTCATATGATGATGATTTCGAATCGACGGTCATCTTGTATTCGAAAACTGATTTCTTCTTCTTCCTACCCTTGTCCCATGTTTTGAAGATGGTGAAAAAACTTTTTACGACTCTACAAAGTCAAAAATAACTTTTTTTCGGAAGTCGGTGTCTTCGGTTTTGATTTTCGTTTTTTGCCACCGACTTCCGAAAATAAAAGTCGGTAGTTTTTAATTTCGTAAAAAGTTTTTATTTTTTACTTTTTAATTGTGGTACCTACCCCACACAAATTGGAATGCCACTACCTGCTATGTAAATAACAATGACAAGAACTTATCATCATATCATCCACATAGCCTAAGTGAGAAAAATACGTATTATACTATACTATATGTCGCATGAAATACAGTGTTGCTGACTGAAGTACTCTAAACAGTCGATGCGGGTACGGAGTCTAAGGACCGGTGGGCGAGGGCGCGAGAAACAACAGGTCAACAGGAGCGCCAGTCACCCTTCAGCCCTAGGAACTGTCACACGTTCATGAGACGCGTGCGCACATAGGTTAATCCCTACTTTATAGTACCTACTTTATTTCTCTTGTTAATTTTAATGGACAATATTAATTAGGACAATAGTTGGTAATTGTGATTTGTGTAACTGTATAGACTAACTGAACATAAACTAAGTGTGCTGCTGTTATCATCTTTTAATTGCCTTAGATCCACAAACAGCCCACAACAATGTCAGAGGATGGAAGCACGACCCCTCCTCAATGTCCTCGCCGACATATAATATATAATTTACTAGCTTCAGCCCGCGACTTCGACCGCACTTGTAGCCTTCCTCAAGAATTGGGCTATCCAATGCAAAAGGATTTTTTCAAATCCAATGAGTAGTTTCGGATATTACCCCCTCCATACAAACTTACAAAGAAACAAACACATAAACAAACGAAAAAAAAAATACCTCGTTATAATATTATATAAGTAAATAAGTAATATAATAAGTATAAGTATAGATATCCGTCGCACCGTAAGGCAAATCACACTGTCCGAAATCTCACTGCAGCGTGATGACCACGACCGCTCTGTCAAGAGTGCACCGACAAAGAAAAAGAAGATAGATATCCCATTATATCTGAATATTTATTTACTAATAAAATCGTAGCGGTAGGTACGTGCAAAAAGTGGTGGTTTACAAATATTTTACTTCGAAAGAGATCTTTCAGGAGCTCTTCTACTACCTGTATAGGGTTCCATTGCTTTTCCTAGTACTGTGCTAGTACGTAGAAGAACATCTACGTACTAGAAAAGCTATAAAATAAGTTAGCTCTCTATAAATATCTATCGCAGGTAAGACATGCTTATAACCTTGATCTTGAAATTGGATCTACAATAAACATTAATTTGTTTCTATTGTCATCTAGTTTTAATAGCAGTTTCTGTTGTTATGAACAATTATTATAATTTGCTGTGACGCGTGTGCAATTTTGCTTATCGTTTGCATGGATGGGTGACAATTAATTAAGAAAGAAAATAATTTAATTTTAATTAGAAATTAGCCAATTTTCCAGTTTTAAAAATGATCAATAGCATTATGAATGTATAGGAAAAATAAAATATAAGTAAAAAAACTTTTTAAAAACAAACTTTTAATGAACTAAAAAGTTCTCAATATAACTTACGTAATCATAGAACTTTAATTTGTGGCTATTATCGTACGCATTAATTTGAATCATGTATTTTTTGTTCCAATAAAGAAATTTATTTATTTATTTATTTTAATATTTTCTTAAATTAAATTAAATTTAAATTAAATTTATTTAATTCAGACTAATTGATGTCCATAAATTGTTAGTTACAAAGGCCTTAAAAAACTATGTTAGTCATCAACATCATTTATAAAATTCAAAAATACAAAAATAATAAAATCACTCATGTCAAAATAAAATAATAGGTATGTCATATTGTAATTAAATGTCATCTCATCACGTGAAGCTGGATGAACCTACCTAACACTGCAGACTCTGGCCTCTCCGAGATCATTCTTAGGATTCTGTTGGCGCTCCCCCAAATCCGGTGCGCCGGATTCGGGGGAGCGCCAACAGAATCCGGCGCATCAGAGAAGCTGTTTTCTTACGCATAATGGCGTAAAAGTCATCGACTCTTGCATCAGCAAACATGCCCGACGCGCTGCAGAATCGAGGGAGCCTCACCAGAATCCTAAAGGCGTTATTGTACTGTATTCGAAGAGCGTTGTAGGCTCGCTGGGTGTAGGTGAACCATAAAGCGCTGGCGTAAAAGTTTTGGCAGTAGGCCCTGAACGGTCTAAGGCTGATTTTAGTCTCACGCTGACCGTCGTCGGCGCTGACAAGACATGTATATAGGTTTAGTATTCTATGAAATTACGCCAACCGCTCAGCGCTGGAAGTTCATACGTTTCGGCTGTCAGCGCCGACGGTCAGCGTGCGGTCAGCGTGACTCTACAGCGCCGACGGTCAGCGTGCGGTCAGCGTGACTCTAAAACCAGCCTTAGTGTAAGAAGGACATTTACACCTCAAGAAAATATTAAAGTTCTATGGTTACTGTTTTATTTTGTACTTTTCCTTGATTAAAAGCTTGTTTTTAAATACATTATTACTTATATTTTAGTTTGTACTTTTTAGCATTAGAATTTGTAATACTTATCTGTTTTATCATCTTCACAAATCCAACGAACCCTCACGAAAAACAAAGTTCAATGCTTGTTTTTCTCTTTTCAGTTGTGTTTTTAGAGTCGGCTTTTTTGTTTATGATGAATTTCCAATACCTTTACGGAACGAGTAATAAATTTTTCGGTCAATGCTCTTTTGGGTATTTGCTTTGACAAGGTTAGAGGCTGAATTAATATTATTTACTAGCCTTATCTTCTGCCTGCGACCACGCCCGTGAGCAAAAAGATTTTTTTCAAATCCGACTCGTAGATAGACATTACCCCCTACGTACAAACTTACAAACAAATAAATTTTACCTCTTTAAGTATAATATAAGTAGAGATTAGTCGGTATTTACTACTAAGGTAAATATTTTATTTATAAGCTAATCTGGTTTGTGCCTTGACGAGGTTTTTCCCCAGTTATTCTTAAACAAACAATGCAATTTTAAAGTGTTTGCGCTAAAACTTGATTTGAAATCCAAATAGATTTCTACATAAACGATAAACGATGCTTAATGCTTATTATGGTCGCTCTGGCTTCTTGCATTTGTATGAGGTGAATAAAATTACAAATATTTTTAATGCGCATGAGATCTAGATGATAATACGAAGATAAAATATGAGTTATATAATTGTAACACCGAGAGTGACGTCATTTTAACTTTACTCCAAGGGAGAAAATTCTTTTTTAAATAAACAAATAAATTATTAATGTATTTTATGGCGTCCTTTATTTTAAATCATATTAAATTACACATTGAACTTAATGTGAAGCAAAAAAGGTTTTATTGCTATGAAAACACCATTACTTCTGTTTGTAAGTAACAAAGTTCGCGGTTATAAAAGTTTTTGCACCTCGTATATACGTAGGTATAGTCGTCAATATTTACCTGTAGGTACATAGGTGACAGGTTTCTCTGAACTCCACGTCGTGACGTCATAGTAACCACAATTGTCATAAACATTATAAATCGTAAAATGTGTGCACGGTAGTGTGCCCTGCCAAGGTTGACGAAACTAGATATTGACTGCGAACTCGCTAGGTTAGGTATAAACTTCAACCCACCGTTAGCATCTAAATAAGAAGGGTTTTTACGTAAGGGTAAACAAAATTCAAGCCCTAATAGCGCCTAACATAGATATAACAAAGAAGATTTCTATGGCGCCTACACACAGATCCGGCGGCATTGCCATCGGTTTTTGCCGAGCGGCACGTGCCACCGGCTTTTGCGCCTACTTTTTCCTTGCGCTCCTTTGTGCGGCAAGGCCGGCACTGTGTATAGGAGCCATTGAGGCTTGAATTTCGGTTTACCCTTACGTATAAAAACGTCTAAGAACCGGTTATCGCTGAATACCAGCGCTGTGGTTCTGTCTCGCTTAGGGTCACAGCATTATGCTAAGCAGTGGCCGTTCTGCGTGGATGTGTTTTTTTTATGTGTGTGCGACATGTTTGAAACGTATTTTCTTACTTTCTAAGTCCTGTGTGGGTAATTCTTCATTCTTACCTACGTGCTTTGATCCCTACAGCATTGTATTTTTTGCGGTTGTGCATTGGCTGTCAGTCCATCAGTAAAACCAATTGTTTTTAAAAATCATTGTTTTGAACATTATAACAATTGAGTAGATAGCAAAAACCTTCTAGGTTTTGTGAAAAAATTACACAATCGTGCTTTACTATGGTGTGAAAATACCTAAACACAAAAATAGTTGACACAAATAAGTACCTCCTTACGTTAGAGGTCGTCGTGACAGATAGAATCTTTAAAAATCCTTCGCCTCCAATGATGTTATCTCAATGTTTTAAGGTTTAACTTTGATCTTGTCTTGTAAACATTAAAATTTGTTGCAATCACATTAGTGCTTATATTGAGGTAAAATCATGTAGGTACATCATGGAAAAAACAGTCATAAAATAATAACGCGTGGAAGTAATCACGTAAGCACTCGTAATTTATCTTATAAGTACATAACTAATAGGTTTTAGAATTATTAGGTTAATTGGAATAGTATATCTATACTATAATATTATTTAAAAGAGGTATAATTTTGTGAGTTTGTATGTATGTGAAGGGGCTAATCTTCGGAATTTCTGACCTGATTCTAAAAATTCTTTCACTAATAGTCAATCAATCTGCCTAGCCTTTTCCCATCTATGTTAGGATCGGCTTCCAGTCTAACCGGGTGCAGCTGAATACTAGTATTTTACATAGGGCGACTGCCTACGATACCCCTTGGTAAGACTGGTTTTGACTTTCGGGCTTCTGACGACCCGTAACGGCTGTCAAAGATCCACGAATGACAAGCGGGATCAACGGCTTAACGTGCTTTCCGAGGCACGGAGGAGGTAAAGATGATCACGGACCAACCCCGGTGAGCGTAGCTTAACCTGATAGATCGACCCGTGCGGTTGTTATTACTTAGCCACGAGCTCCTCGATTTCTTTCACTTATGATAAGCTAGAGTATTATCCAGTGCTATAGGATAAACAGTATGTTAACTAACAGAGGGCTTTCCCGTTAACCCGCAATAGTATAGCGTCCATATATTCTAAATAAATATGAACATTAAAAAACAAAAGTTTTTTTATTTTTTTATTAATAAAATTTTCCCAAATAACAAATTAAAAATAAATTAAAAAGCTTTTTTTTCGTATTTACTATTTATTTTAGCATTGTATAGAAGCTATACTATTGCGAGTTAACGGGAACGCCCTCTGTTAGTTAATATACTGTATTTTATGTTATAAAACAAGAAATTTTACGCGGACGAAGTCGCGGGCAGAGGCTGTTAATAAAACAAATCAAACTTGGCTCTTGTTTTTTCTGTCTACGTTTTTCCTACATTTCCATTAGATATTCGCTACTATTTCTATTCTGCCTGTGTTTACTCGTGAATGGGCAAATAATACTTGTGAAGTTTTACTAGGTACGAGTATGTACTTATTTACGAGTATGTTTAGGTAACAACGAATAGGTTAGGTATACGTGTGCGCCACTGCCACGTTCACTTAACCTTACAGTTATTTTGGCTTTAGGAGCCAGACGACGTTATATGCCATCATGACTTCAGTGCGAGCACGAGTGCGAGAGACCATCTCTCTCGCACTGAAGTCATGATGGCATATAACGCTACACATGACCGATAGCACCATCCCTTATTCGGAATTTCGGACTGGAATCATGATGGCTTGAATAGATCATTCACATGTACCTCCTTCCTACGAAATGTTACCATTTTAAATTTTATATTTAATAAATATTTAGGAATAAGTATTGTATTTATTTTATTTATGATTCCTTATTTTGTTATTACACTATAAGCAGTCAACGTCATCACGTCAACGCCGGCTGTCGCTGAAAACCAGCGCTGGTACTATATCTCGTATAGGGTCGCAGCATTATGCTGAGCGATGGCCGGTTTGCTTGGATGTGACGCATATTTTCCCCCAAATTGTTATTTTCGTGTTTTGTTTTTTCTTTGCGTCATATTTACCGCAAATACACGTATTTCCTTTCTTTTTCTTTTATTTGCCAAGTTTCATCAGTCGTGGTACTGGTAACGACCGCTTACTGGTTGTAGATCGTAAGTTCGAATCCAGGCAGGCGCTTTTGTGTATAATTATTTCATCACCACTGCTGTCTAAACGGTGAATGAAAACATCGTGAGGAAACCGGCATGTCTTAGAACCAAAAATTGGAACACATGTGACATCCACCAACCCGCACTGAGCCCGCGTAGATTAGGTACGTAGATTACAGCCAACTCCCTCTCACAGAGAGAAGGCCTGTGTCCCAGCAGTGGGAAAATTAATAGGCTGATTATGTTATGCAGAATAAGAACGTAATTTCCTAGGTTAATACTGTTTAGAGTTTAGACCATAACTAATTATTAAATCTGAACAGTGCGTCGTACGTAGATAATGAGGCCATAGTTCAAGGCAGTTTAATTTCCATAGGCACACCAACATTTTTTGTGATGAACTCTAGTTATAAAAACTTCAACAATAGTAAAGGCAACCATATAATTAACGACTAGGTACAGTCAGGAAAATTAATCGTTTGTCAAATTGATACACTACGCCTATTTGAGACAAACTATCAATGAATGGCAGTTGTGATTTGAATTTACGAACAGTTCAAGCATGTAGTCAATGTGTTAATTAATTTTCCAAACTTTTACTAATACGACAGCTCTATTCTATAACAAGTTTGTTTATGGGCACTTTGTCGAACAGTTTGGTGGATTCGGCGACCAGCTGGGAAACGATCGCCTTCACTATAGGTGGCGCCACCTCTTGGAAGATGTCGCGCCAGTTGCTGTTAGCGAACAGGTGGACTGCATCCGCTGAAAATTATAAAGAATATTTGAACGATGAGACATGACAAGGGCGCGCGGTAACATTTTACACTGCATTAAATAGTATAAGAATATACAACGTTATTCTAAGACTAAGGGGTCATTGTACTCATCATTTTTTTCTTAATTAGTTTATTCGTTATTCATAATGATGAGTAAAATAACCCCTTAAGAGGTTTAGTATAAACAAAATATAACGTTGTATTTTTCCGCAATTACGATAGTTAATTGACTCAGGCAAAACGATGATTGTCCCATGCAGAAAGTTGTTCAGTTTCATGATCTGTAGATGCCACACCCTTAAACATGGCCATACATATCAGATACACGCTGTTTTGCGAAAGTGGAGCACTAAAGGCCTGTTTAGATATAAGCAATATCGCTGTCGCGCTCGGTTACGATATCGAATCGGTACGCGATACCGATGCGTCAGGCGATATAGCCTACCGAGCCCAACAGCGATATTCCCGTACCGATTCGGTATCGCGTAGGTACTGATTTGGTATCGCGTACCGATTCGGTATCGTGTACCGATTTGGTATTGCAGCCGAGCGTGACAGCGATTTCGCTAATATAGGAACATGAAAATTTCAAAGCGCTTAAATAAGGGATTAGAGCTGAAAAAACCCATCGAGTACAAGGCTTGTTTTAAATAAAAGTCATAAAGGTAACACTTACAAAGCTGCTTGTTCCCATTGAACAGATTCTTAAACCTGAAGTGAGCTCCCGTCTCCACTTCGGAGGTGTAGTGCCAGTTCTTCACCACCCAGTACTGGTCTCCAGCTATTGTCTTCTCATCCAATAGAAACTGGATATTGACCACGATGTCACCTATAATTATAGAAAGGTAGTGAGAACGGGGATGCTTTGAAAGAGACACCGCTAGGCTAGTGATGAATATCTATTCGTAATGTATGAACATCCTATGTACAGTGGGCTCCAGAGAAACCTCACCCCCTTGCATTGTTTTTTACATTGTCAGGGGGCGAGGTTTCTATGGAGCCCACTGTACCGTGGTTCTGGCAAATTAAGTACTTTGACCTTGAAACTAAGCCATCACTCCGCTGTGGGGCTTCTATAAAGTGCTTCTAAGGTAAATTTACTACCTCATGTTTAGTAGGAAGGCTGCTTGAAAATAAACGAATATGTGGTGACTTGCATCCGATAAACTGTTAATTGGTAACCACAAATGGTTAAACATCGACCAATCTAGAGCGTGCTCAACTCAAGCATGACGTCACGATTACGTCGTTTTTCCTACCCTGCGTTTGTTATCAGACACTTTCAGTATTTTCCTTTCTTCATACTTTAGCGTCAAAAATTATAATTATACAGTAGGTATGGCAGGTAAAAGAAGGGTTTCACCCATTATGAAAATTTAAAACTTTCACCCCCTTGGTCCCTTAGGAACAACTTTGAAATTGAAAACTCTGCCATGCTGTTTCATACATTTTGATCGTGGCAGTATTGCACTTTTGTATGGACCAGCTGATTTTTTTTCATATTTCAGAGTTGGTCCCATGACAGCTTATTATAATACGAAATACTCACGGATCTTGATGGAGTATTTGCCGCTGCCCTCGATGGGCATGATGAGCAGCTTCCCGCCGAGGGTGTAGTCTCCCACCATCGTCACCGAACACTTCAGGTCCAGGCTAGTCTTCTGTCCATTACGTCTGGAAGTGGAGCATACGATTGTATTAGCTGTATGCATCATCATCAGCAGTCTACTGCTGCATAGACGCCTCTAAACACATGCCATGCTGCTCTGACTCTCTCATATGATAATACTACATGAGCTACCGTATCTATACAGGGTGGCAGGGATATCGACGCGAAGCAAGCGCAATAACCAGCACTACCCACAGCACAGTACGCCCACGGTTGTTAAACTATGGCTGATAATAACGAAAGAGACACATACCTTTACCGTCATTTACTAACATAATAGAGGCTGAAGAGTTTATTAATTTGAATTTAACATCACGCTACAAGCCAAGCAAAAAGAAAAGTCAGAAAGAACACTAACCGAAAACGAAGTAATAGCGCGGGTGGGCGATGCGATGCGATGCGGTGGGTCGGGGGAGCAAGAAATTTCCCGCGAATGAAGTTGTGAGCAGAAGTAAGTTTATAGTAAAGAACGAGTTCAAATTAAAATTCATAAAAAAAGAAGTCTGTGCTTTAAAAAAGGACCTTTATCTTTGGATACGTTTTTAATGCTTTTCTTGAGATAAATTTGGAAGGGGAAACCGTGGTCCCTGGCACAGGCAAGGGAAGGAACACGGGTGGGTTTTAGTCAGTGACACGCCCTTCCGCTCCACCCAGAGCGGGAGAAGTCATTTGATGATTTCCCAACCAAAAAGAAAAGGGGAAACCCGCTTTAAATAAGGTTATCGGGAAGACTGTCACAGTATGTACAATCACTAGCTTTACTAATCATGATGTTATCAAAGTTAATTAATGATCACTTAGGAACGCATCTATTTTTATATTATATTCTACCTAAGAAAATAACCCCTTAATGGGGTTTTAATTTACATAACTATTAAGACATCATTACAGATAATGTTTCTCAAGAAATTAAAAAAAAACTTATGTATACAATGAAATAGGAAACGACATCTATTCATTAAAGTATTGTTTAAAAAAAAAAACTATGAAATGGATATTAATAATAGTCCAAGGAAATAAGAGAATAGGGCTGGAATAAATAACATGTATTATCTATCATGTATACTTTACATAATAGGATGACGTAGATCTGTAATTATTGCTTATTAAACATGCAACCGCCTCTGTGGTCTAGTGGTTAAGCCACCGGTCTCAGACCCAGAGGTCCCGGGTTCGATTGCCAGTGGGAGCAACATTTTCTGCTCGGTTCGGTTAGTGGAAGGGCTTTTTCTAAGTCCGCCTGGCTAGCTACCACTATCATATTTAAGTCTGTCGCCATAACAACAATGTTAACAGCATTGTTGTGTTTCGGCAGTTAGAGATAAGATAGCCAGTTCCTCTGTGGTTGAGGATTCCGGGTGAAGCTCGCTTCCACCTTCGGCCTGATCATCACTTACCATCAGGTGAGATGCAGGCCAAGAGCTTCCCCGTAGGAGGTAAAAAAAATAAAAAATGCAAATATAACTATTTGACTTTGATTATTTCTTAGCAAAAACAAAAAATCATACTCGTGCAAATGATTGCATGCCATCATGATATGTTTCTATCAATCTACTTTTCTGGTACCTATTCCATAAAAATACGAAGTAGTTTTTCGAATGGTCTATGAATTACAAAGTCCTCCTACTATATCCTACGATATTTTATATAATTATCCTGCAACTAAACGACCCAGCTGTAATCAAAGAAATTCCATAGTGCCTTGACCTTTCGAAAAAAAAAATGAAATGTTTTTCCTGTAATTTCACTGGCACTTGACTAGCACCTTTCAAACGAGCCCGACAATGCTGTATTATGGTGGTAGACGAAAAATTATGCAGTACTTGCGAACAAACGTTTCTACATAACAGCTTAAGACCGCGGCGACCCTTGAATTGTCCATACAAACGTAATACTCGTACCTAAATCATTTGCAATTGTTTTGTAAGTATTCGTATTTATCTAGGCTTGTACATGTTTTTTTTTCCAAAAAACTTACCTAAAATAAACTTTAAGCGAATTGAATTTCGCACAGTCAAACTTTACAGCTAAATGTTTTCATACTGTTTTCATACTGTTTTTTCTGTATTATAAACAACAATATTTGGAATATTGTTTTGGCAGAAGCATAGCATATTATCAAGTTATAAAGTATAGAAAAAATTATGAAAGAATATTAAGTTTTCATTCATCATTTTTGGTATTACGGAACACATCCAAATTTATCATAAATTGCGATAGCTAGTAACAACGCTAACAACACAACACACATATCACACAACAGACACAGACAACAACAACAACACAAAAATACAATAGAACAGAGATAACAATATTCCAAACGCATTTTCCTCCCATCTCGACTTGCAGTTGCGAGCCGTTCGCCGGACCCTTAACTTACAGAAAAACTAAACAACTCTACTCACTTCAACATCAAAACCTTGCAATCCTTCAATCCCGTCACAGATGTGTTCCTGAAGTCCATTTCAAGTCCAGCCTGCGTGGTCTTGACCTGTTCCACATGCATGGGGTCCATAACAGCGATGCCCATGCTGGGCACGCCAGCAGCCAGCACTGGCACTGCTGCCTGCGCTGACGCTTTGAGGCAGGCTGTGTCTTCTGTCCGACAAGGCGTGATTGTGGGTTCTGCAAGATGGGAGTTGGAGATTAAAAGAAAGAAAAAATATTTATTTTCACAGAAACACAAAACAAAAAAAAGATAATTAAACTTGAATTTATTATGATCAACGTCTGCCTAGGTGTTTCCTAACTATGTTGGGGTTGGCTTCCAGTCTAACCGGATGCAGCTGAATACCAGTATTTTACATGGAGCGACTTCCTATCTGACCTGCACAACCCAGTTACTGGGTAATACGATACCCTAAGATAAGACTGGAGTCAGCCTCTCTCTAGACAGAGTCTTTGCATTCGGCTCTTGTCGTGGCAACACGTCGTGTCCGAGTTCGCAACAAGTCAATCGTCATCCTGAGGTAGTCTCGTTGAGAGGTGAAACACGTGTCGATTTCTTACAGGGTTCTTTATGACCTTTTAAAAATAGTTAAGCGGATTAGTTCGCGAAATATACGCCGTCTATTGTATTTTATAATGGACTAGCTTTTTCCCGCGGCTTCGCTCGCGTGGATGTCGGAAAACCAAAGAAACGTACTACCGGGATAAAAAGTATTCTTTGTGCAGGTTATAAACTATCTGTCGCCTAAATCCAAATCGCCAAATCCTATTAGTAGCATAACGTAATGATTATACTTTTTGTTAGGTTACTGTTCAGAAATAGTGCACGATGTCTAATGATAGAAATGGATGAATTGATAGAAATTGAGAGAAGAATTGTAGAGGAGCTGGAAACTAAGTAATAACAGCCGCACGGGTCGACCCATAAGGTTAAGCTACGGTTGCCGTGGATGGTCTGCGGATGGGTGACCATCTTGACATACCGAGACTCCTCAATGCCTCGGAAAGCATGTTAAGCCGTTGGTCCCGGCTGCCATTCATGGATCTTTGACAGTTGTTACGGGTCGTCAGAAGCCCGAAAGTCTGACAACCAGTCTTACCAAGGGGTATCGTATTACCCAGTAACTCGGTTGTGGAGGTCAGATAGGCAGTCGCTCCGTGTAAAATAATGGTATTCAGCTGCATCCGGTTACACGGGAAGCCGACCCTAACATAATTGGGAAAAGGCTAGGCAGATTGATTGTTTAATAATTGAAATACTATACCTATCGTGAATTCATGAAACCCTAGTACTTTTTGTTAGGTTAGTTTAGGTACTGCTCAGAAATTGTGCACGTGTCATGAACAGAATACCGTC
This sequence comes from Conistra vaccinii, assembly GCA_948150665.1. Classification (NCBI taxonomy): domain Eukaryota; kingdom Metazoa; phylum Arthropoda; class Insecta; order Lepidoptera; family Noctuidae; genus Conistra; species Conistra vaccinii. The sequence continues at coordinate 1,346,037 of OX411329.1, read as the reverse complement.
TTGAACTTCGATTGCAGCGTCACCTATCGGGCCCAATTGTGAATAGCAAATTCCAAAAAATAGATGTCGTTGCGTGTATCTTGATATAGGTCAGTGCGATGCAAATAAAATATTTCAACCCTTTTCATCCCGGTAGGGGTTGTTTCCGAAAAATATTGATACACGTTATTCTTTGTTTTCGGTTTTAAGTATAAATACTGAGTTTCGAGTAAATCAGACCTCGCATACAAAATCTTTCATACAAACTTTGACACCCCTAATCCCCATTTATTACTAAGATACGTATTCGTACGAAGTACTCTCTATCGGCTTTAGCACCCTCAAAAACTACGAAAGCGACACCCATGACGAAAAATGACAAATTTGTCGCAACCGCCATCTTGGATTTACATTTAGACCTCCTTTTCGGCTTAAGCACATTATAAATCTATGTGAACGACACCCATGTCGATTTTTTTTTTAAATATTCACATCCGCCATCTTGGATTAACTTTTTGTCGTCACTATCGGCTTTAGTACCCTTGAAATCTTCGAAAACGAAACCAATGACGAAAAATAAAAGGAATTCGCAGCCGCCATCTTGGATTTACATTTTGACCTCACTATCGGCTTTAGCACTATCCAAAACTACGAAAACGACACCCATGACGAAAAATTTGAAAATATTCACAGCCTCCATCTTGGATTTACTTTTTGATGTCACTATCGGCTTTAGCACCCTTGAAAACTACGAAAACGACACCAATGACGAAAAATAAAAGGAATTCGCAGCCGCCATCTTGGATTTACATTTTGACCTTATTATCGGCTTTAGCACCATCGAAAACTACGAAAACGACTCCCATGACGAAAAATAAGAAAACTTTCGCAGCCGCCATCTTGGATTTACATTTTGACCTCACTATCGGCTTTAGCACTATCGAAAACTACGAAAACGACACCCATGACGAAAAATGAGTAAATCGCAGCCGTCATTAAAATATTTTAACCCTCTTCACCCCGTTAGGGGTTGTCTCCGAAAAACGTTGATACGCATTATTCTTTATTTTCGATTTTAAGTATAAATACTGAGTTTCGAGTTATTCGGACCTTGCGTAAATTTTTTTTCATACAAACTTTGACACCCCCCAATCCCCGTTTAGGGGGTAGCTTAGAAAAACTAAAAATGACAAACTTTATGATTTACTTAGGTAAGTATTCGTGCAAAGTTTCAAGTCTATTAACTCAAGGAATAAGATTTTGCATACAATCGAAATCCCCCCTTTTCACCCCCTTAAAAGTCGAATTTTCAAAAACCCCTTCTTAGTGCTCCCCTACATTATTAAAGGAAGCTGTGTGGAAAATTTCACGTTCCTAGTCCCAGTAGTTTCGGCTGTGCGTTGATATGTCAGTCAGTGAATCAGTTTCTCCTTTTATATATATAGATTTCCGTAAAGTCACGCCTGAGTCAATTAACTATCTTAAAATAAATAATAAAATAGTTTGGAAAATCCAAAAATGCACGCCTCATACTTATCACTCATTCATAAACGAAAAAGAAATTCAAAACATAGTTTAAAAATGAACAATTTACCACTTTTCATGAAGTCGTAATGTCAACGACTGACAAAGATATTTACTTGGCGGTTGCTAGGCAACTTACGGACATCAAGTCAAAGGTTGGAAATATTTAGTTAAAGATATTATATTTTAGTTAGTATTTTATTAATTATAATTAAACTACTTTGAATAAAAGAGCCATTTTCAATAGGGTTCCTTCTACGGCTGAAACGAATGTATAAAAAAAAATTGACTCAATTAATTAATTTTATCGCAAGCTACAATATTTTCAGGGTTCATAAATTGACGGACAGGAATTTTTTTTCAACTATTTTTATGCTTTTTAAATTTCTGCTGCATTAAATCAATTGTTAAAAAGTACAGTATTAATCTCCAAATCATCTACACAATTGTATATAAATTATGTAGGTTCTGTGTACTAGCAGGAGTGTAACAATAAAAACAGTTACAGAAATGGGACAAAATTTTTTTTTCGATCGTAGAGCACACTCTAATGCTTCGCATTACGAGTCGTGCAAAAGGCTTTATTATCAATTCTCATACATAATATGAATTATATTTCTTACATAGCATGTGCGTGTATAGGCATTGCTAACCCATTGCTTCATTGGTTTGAAAAATTCGTCTAATCAACAACGAAAATAATGCAATGAACGTAGGTGAACTGTCAAAATGAAACCCATTACGATCAATCGTCATTTTATGTTTTACGCAGTCACCCCGCTGACCAGAGGTTCAGTGATTTTTTGTTGTTGTTATTCACTTATAGTGTTTGGGGAACTGTACCCTAATTGCGTAATACACGATCAATCAGAATCTGAATCGTTTTGTAACAAATTGCTATTACATTGCTATATAAGTCGGAAAAAAAAAATGCCTAGATAACAACGTAAATATAGCAATGACACAGTAAATATAATAGGAACATTTAATTTCGTAATGTAATTCTGTGGTCAGTACAAGATGACAAAATGTTGACACTTACTTATCTACCAAAGCTGTGAGTCCAAGACTGTGGGACTCAGACCAAAAAATGATGACGCATCTAATACATATACTTTGTTGTTTTTTTTTTTTGTAATTACACAAATACCTGGAAATCGTGTCGGTGGGAACCGTGCTGATAACAATTATCATGCCTACAATAAAAGTGGGCGACATAAGCATGTACAATAATATTATTACATGTCAAGTTTGCGACATTTAAGACTAGAACAAATGTGGGACATGGACACCCGATAGTGCCGGTCAAAGTCAGGGTTTAGCAAACAACTTACTTATGAAGGTTAGCAGGCGCTGCATACCGGACGGAATACAGTCGTAACGTCACTTTGAAACTCACAAACCTATATATTTAATATTTTAACTAAGGACAGATAAGATGATAGTACACTAATAGTCATAGTGGTGTCGATATAAATCCCATTAATTTAAAGTGACATAAAATGAATCTGTCTCTAATAATAAAGCTGTACAATGTGTATTTTTGGTTTGTTTGTTTGCGCGCAATCTCTGGTACAACCAGTCGGATTTCTCAATTCTTGAGGAAGGCTATCATCACGCTAGGACCCTTAAGAGACGAGCACAAAGAAAAACAAGTTAGAAAGACCGCCAAGATAAAACGAAGTATTAGCTCTTAACCATATTGGGCGCTGGGGTGCGAAAATCAGCCTGCTTGCCCCTTGTCAACGAAATAAAAAACGTAATTTTTGTGTTCCTTTTTTATTTAAGTAATACTCTATAGAAGTGAGATGGCTCACTTCTGAGCCATATCTACAGGCTGTTTTCAAGAGTCATCACGAACCGTCTCGCGCGCAGGTTTGCGGAATTCCAGCCTCCCGAACAAGCTCGATTCCGTAAAGGCTTTAGCACCGTAGACCATATACATACGCTGCGGCAGACTGAAGAGTATAAACTGCCTCTCTGCTTAGCGTTTGTGGGCGACTACGAGAAAGCTTTCGATTCGATTCAGACTTGGGCTGTGCTGCAGTCTCTCCAACGGTGCCAGATTGACTATCGGTACATCGAGCTGCTGAACTGTTTGTATGAAAACGCTACTATGTATGTCAGTCCGACTCCAGGACCGGACCTCGAAAAATTTTTTTCTGCAGCGAGGGGTGAGACAGGGGAGATGTTATCTCTCCGAAACTGTTCACCGCTGTACTGGAGGATATTTTCAAGGTTCTGGACTGGAAAGGGGTTGGCATCAAAATCGATGGCAAGAACATCACTCACCTTCGGTTTGCCGTCGATGGCTGAGACTATGGAGGACCTCAGTACAATGCTCGATGAACTCAGTAGAGCTTCCAAAAGAGTGGGTCTTAAAATGGACATGGACAAAACAAAGGTCATGTCGAATGCCCATTTAACACACACTTATAAAGATCGGAGTTGAAACACTCGAAGTTGTGGATGATTATGTTTACCAGGACAGACTGTCCAGTTAGGTAGGTCCAACTTCGAGAAAGAGGTCAATCGTCGAATCTAACTCGGCTGGCCGGCGTTCGGGAAGCTGAGTATCTTCTAGTCTCAAATAGCACAGTGTCTCAAGACGAAAGTTTTTGACGAGTGCGTGTTGCCAGTGATGACCTATGGCACTGAGGGCTACGTTTGGAGTTTCCCTACGTGATCTAATCGGAAATGAATAGAGATCCGTAGAAGAACCAAGATAAGCGACATAGCCCGAAGAATTTCCATACTTAAATGGCAGTGGGCAGACTGGGCAGGGCTAATTGCTCGTAGAACAGATCGCCGATAGGGCCAAAAGCTACTGGAGTGGCGTGTGTGTTTGTTGGAATATAAATTAAATTTTAATAAGATCTAAATTGGTTTGCACAACGCAAGTCGCAAGCCCAAAATGTCGAAAGCTGCAATTTCCACGCGCGCCTCAAAGAGATGTCAGCACACACAACTGACGGGGTCCGCCAGGGCCGATGCCTACCGGGGTTGCGGGAAAGTCCTAAGGGGAGACCGTGGCCCCTGGCAACGTACAGGTAGTGATGGGTCGGGAGAATATTCTCACCCGGAGAATATTCTCGGATCGAGAATGTTCTGCAATATTCTGGAATATTCTTTTCGACGGAGAATATACGAGAATTTAAAAATGGAAGTAAAATTGCTAAATTTTATTACAATATATTTTGATTTCAAGGTCTAAAGTAAACATCTTTTGTTGTTATTTTATACTTTACTTGAAAAAACGTTACTGTATTATGTTTCGGACTGGAAATGGTGCCGATTCTCTTGTACATCGAACTAAACTATCACTAAAATTAGTTACTTTTGGCTATGAGAATCTTAAAGCTATGTTTTTGTTTATTCTACAAAAAAAAAAAAAACTATAAAATAATATTGACACAACTAAAATCGAATTTGACAATGGTGCCGATTCTCTTGTACACTGGACTAAACTAACTAAACTATCACTAAAATTCCTTACTTTTGGCTATGAGAATCTTAAAGCTATTTTGACAAAAAAAAAACTTTAAATTAAAAAAAAAAATTGACACATCTAAAATTGAATTTGACAATCGCGTGACGGCTCCACGTGGTACTTGTTTGCTCTACTCCGTGAATTTTTTTATAGAGCTGGAGGCGCGCAGGGCAGCCTTGACGTGTTTTATATGGAATTTTTCACTTTTTGTATGGAAAATATGAAAAATTATTACCAACATGTCAGGTGATAGGGGTTTAAGAGTTTCCTAAAGGGGGTCGAAAATTTCATTATTTTTGCGATAGGACGCACCATTCTCGAGATATAAGCAAAAGAAAAAAAAAATAGTACTGTTTTTGCACTGAAGTCGAAGTGAATTTTAGTTCATGCCAACTAATTTTATTCCACTTGTTTTTAATCGCGTTTAAAAATAATCACATTTAGACAGATACACTAAATTTACAGGTGAAAAACGTCAAATTCAGAATAGCAAAATTACCTAAAATATAGTTAAGTTGTGTCACTTTAGTCTATTTCAGAATGGGAAATCCTCGTTTGACAGGACTAAAATTTAGTTTATTTTAGTGATTTTTAATCTAGTTTAGAGGCATTTGGGTGCATTTGGGTTTTTATATGGAATTTTTCACTGTTTGTATGAAAAATTTGAAAAATTATTACCAAGGTGTTGGAATATAGGGGTTTAAGGGGTTCCTAAAGGGGGTCGAAAATTTCATTATTTTTGCGATAGGACGCACCATTTTCGAGATATAAGCAAAAACCATTATATAAAACCCTTAAACCCCCAAAACTCAACATGTAGGTAATATTTTTTTATATTTTCCATACAAAAAGTGAAAAATTCCATATCAAAACACGTTCCAAGGGAGGGCAAACAAGTACCACATGGAGTCGCGATTGTCAAATTCGATTTTAGTTGCGTCAAAATTATTTTTAATTGTTATTTTGTTTTTAATTATTTGCACCATAAACCTTTCTTATAATGTTGTTTTCTTATTCATTTTATTAATGCTGATTATTTTAAACTCATAAAGTTCGTATTAAAACAGAAATCGTACTTTAACATTACATACGAAATTTAAGAGAATTTATGAGAATTTTTTGGAAATATTCTCGGGAATGTTCTCGCTCAGGAGAATTTACTGAGAATTTAAGTTGTGGTGTAGTTTATTTTAAACTCAAACTTCGTAAAACGTTCAAATGCACTAAAAACTATTACTCTAAAAAAAAACCGATTCAATAAAGTAATCCAATTTTTAAATTCTCGTAAATTCCCTACCAAAAGAATGTTCTCGAGAACTTAACAGCAAAGTTCTCGCAAGGAGAATATTCTCGAGAATTGCCCATCACTACGTACAGGCAACTAAAGGAACACGGGTGGGTTTTTGTCAGTAAGACTCTGACACGCCCTTCCGCTCCGCCCATAGCGGGAGAAGTTATTTGATGATTTCCAACCCAAAAAAAGGAAACATACGGGGCAGTCTTTGGGGCTGATAGAAGTGAAAACTAAGTAACGCTATCTAACGAAAATGTCAGGAATTTATGTGGCTTGCTGTCAGTACAAGAACGAAAGCAGTAGCTCCATTGTTAAATAATCCAAATTATTAAATAGAGTGCGTTGTGAACAAAAAGTGGTCAACGCGCCTTCGGTGACGATGACGCGAGTTCCATGATTTTTGTTCACCCAAAAAGTGCTCAACGAGCCTAAAGACGTTTTCACTTCAAAAAGAAGGCGCATTTTTTGTAAACAATATTGGTGCCTATATTTTTATAGGTTAAATAACGAATATTTGCTATGTATTTTTTTTTCCTGATTTAAAAAAAATCGTGATTAATAAGGCGATCGACTTGCGCCCCCTAAGACCCTGCGCTCGTGCACCCCCGGGTAAAGACGGCTCTGAGCGCGGGCAGGCAATGCGATGCGATGGGGTGGGAAAGTCGCGGGCAGAAGTAGTACTAGTATCATCATTCAACATCATTTCAGCCAAAAGACGTCCACCGCTGAACATAGGCCTCCCCCAAGCACCGCCACTTCGACCGATTCTGTGCTTCCCGCACCCAGCGGATTCCTGCGGCCTTCACAAGGTCATCGGTCCATCTTGTGGGAGGCCTTCCAACGCTTACAACTACTCACTGAGGCCCTACCATTATTATTTTCAAGGCAGTTTAAGGGCAGGGAAAGTCGGTTTGTAAAACTGTGATAATCTCCTAAAGAATTATTATTCAAATTTTTCCAACAGTTTATTTTAAAATAAAAATAGTCCGGAAATACCGCATCGTTATCGACTGATGGTTTTATCCATTAACGTTTCTTTAATTAATTTTTTTTCCATAATCTTCCACTTATTAATTAAAATGAATCTCTGGGAAATCTGAAAGACTACTACAATTAACGCCACGCAATCATTTTTTTAATACCTATCTGGTTAATTATTTAGTACGGAAATTGCCAGATTAATTTTTCACTACCTTGTAGGTCTGTTACTGCAGGGAAAGAAGTCATCATAGCATACAAACGATTCGAACATAATCGCGTACAAACGATACGAGTAAAATAGCGTACAGACGCCGCCGGCACATCAAGTTACTACAATCTGTCAAATTTCTTCAATTGATTTTCAACTTTATCGCTGAAGAATAAGGTTCAATGTTGATTGGGAAAATTTGACAGATTGGAGTAGGTTTATGTGCTGGCGTCTGTACAATCGATACGACCATCATCGCGCTTGCTCGCTGTGGTGGCAATTTCAAACTACACTTATTTTTAGATAAACACATAATACACTAATATTTCAGGTGGGGTAAAATAAAGCCGATTCTTTTTTTATTATTTCTATCACAATTTTTTTTTTTTTTATGTATTTGTAATATTTCTTTTGAACTTCATTTGTAATATGGCGTAACAAATGAAATTTTACGGATAAACTAAGACTATCTACTGCAAAGTTGCAAACTCTATCAAGAGATTTCAAAATAATTGTTAAGTTTTTGAAGGAATTGCAATATAATTGATAAGTTAGCATAAAACTTTAATTCGACCGTTTCATACCGTTAGCTGTATGGTAATGCTGATTGAAATAAAGAAGTTAAGTGAAATTGTGAGATTCAGCCAGACTTCGTTTATAATTTGACAGCTGTTTTTGAGATTCTGCTATCTCTCGATATTTCCAGAAGGCCAAATCCCGTATTTTTGAAATGGAAATTTATTTAGCGGCTTTGTGCACTTTTTTTGACATGGGTAAAAATTGTTAAACTCGCGTCAGGACGTGACCGTAAGATCCGTTGCCTAGCAACCCACAAAGTAAAATTATCAAAATAAATAGTCTTTGACATTACGTAAAGATTGCGAGGTAAGACATTTTTCTCATATTGATGGTTCAAGTTTTCACTTCTGCCGGCACTCCCGGAGTGCAACCCGTTTTTTTTTTAGAAAGGATGGCATTCTTATTTCTATCAAAAATACCTCCAGTTACCTACATTCTAGATTTTTTTTAACCGACTTCAAAAAGGAGGTTTTCCATTCGACTGTATGTTTTTTTTGTATAAGATATGTTTGTTACGCGATAACTCCGCCAATTATGAATTGATTTTGAGGATTTTTTTTTGTTTGGTAGGTCATACTTCAGATGTGTGCCCATATAAATTTTATTAACTTTGCTTGTTTTTGAGTAAGCTTCATTAATACGTATGGATGATATGATGATAAGTTCCTGTCACTGTCATGCTAGATTTTTTTTAACCGACTTCAAAAAGGAGGTTTTCCATTCGACTGTATGTTTTTTTTTGTAGATATGTTTGTTACGCGATAACTCCGCCAATTATGAATTGATTTTGAGGATTTTTTTTTGTTTGGTAGGTCATACTTCAGAGGTGTGCCCATATAAATTTTATTAACTTTGCTTGTTTTTGAGTAAGCTTCATTAATACGTATGGATGATATGATGATAAGTTCCTGTCACTGTCATTTAAATAGCAGGTACTATTATTCGAATTTGTGTGGGGTAGGTACCAAATACTACCAAAACTAAAAAGGGCAAAACAAAAACGTTTTACAAAACACTACAAAGTCAAAAATAACTTTAATTTCGGAAGTCGGTGGCAAAAAACGACATTTCGAAACCAAACACACCGACTTCCGAAATTAAAGTTATTTTTGACTTTGTAGGTAGTGTCCTTCATTTCAGGGATTGTCCTTCAGATCAGTTTACACAGCATAAAATCCCGCCTGTATATCCGAAGGGGTAGATTGAATACAACGAAATGCGACATTTAGATTCAGACAGATCAGCTTACTAACTCTAATTAATATCAGTACGTTTTCAAATCTTATCTAAGTACACTTACCATCACTACATTCTGCTAGCCCACAGAGTGCCACACAAACCATCACCACATAGACCTTCATTGTGTTAATAAACATCACTAAATCAAAGGTGTCGAGTAAATGCGTGGGCGCAGCGTTGCACTCGCAATATATACTGCGGTCAAATGAACCTTAATGTTGTTAATAATGCGGAGAATACCTATAGGTTGGAAAAAGATCATTTATTAAGGAGTTCCGTGACGAAATTGTAAAACGCTTTTTTGGTTTGGCTTTGAAGTCAAAGTCAAAGTCAAGTCAAAGTCAAAGTCAAATCATTTATTTCAAATAGGCCCTTGAAGGCACTTTTGAACGTCAAAATGTACAAAGTATAGTATTGATTCTACCGCCCCTTCCAAAAGGTAGTTTTCGTATGGAGAAGAATGGGCAAGAAACTCCACGGTTACTCTTTTAAAATGTTTTACAATATTTTGAAGTGTCCGACCGAAACAGGAATTTCTACCGAAACCGAAACCGAATCCGAATCTTCGGTATTTGTCACAGTTTCGGCCGAAACCGAAACCGAACCTTTTTTAGACGTGTTAAAAATCTATTGTTAACTGAAATTTGGCTTATTTTTTACACTTATACAGACAGAGGTCACGCGTGTTAAATGAAATAAAAAATAATAATTGAAGAATATGAAAAAAAAAATTTTTTTTTGAAAACTCCTAAATTATAATAACTTCCACATCTACTTCTTGGAACAAAAAAATATTATTGTGAGTAACAAAAAGCTGATGATGGCGGGTGGTACACACGAGCCACGAACTCACCCGAAATCAGCCGAACGACGCGCGATAATTCACGAACGCAGAGTTTCGGTGCGGCCGAAGGTTCGGCAGATTTTCTGCCGAAACCAAAACTGAAGCCGAAACTAGATTTTTACCTAGTTACCTAGAAACCGAACCTTCGGTCGGTCACTAATATTTTGTATAGGTACATTATTTATATAATTATATGTGAAGACGATGCACCTAGAATAAAATTACTGTATAAAGTAAAAAGAATTTAAAGTGGAGCAAACGACTGATAAATTAATTATGTGGTAGATACATTTGACAACTGAAGAGCGTGCATTCTGAACGTGGGCAACGTGTCGCACATTATAGCTGTCAAAAATGTCGCTGTTTTGATTAATATGAAATATCGCTAACTAGTGAACTAAAATATTGATCATGAATTGCAATTATACTTATATTGGATGTTGTAACCCAAAAAGTCTGACAACCAGTCTCACCAAGGGGTATCGTAGTACCCAGTTACTGCAGGGTTTTGGAGGTCAGATAGGCAGTCGTTCCATGTAAAATACTGGTATTCAGCTGCATCCGGTTAGAGAAATAATGATGATGATGTTAGAATATGATGCTGCTAGGAAGTTGGTTCAAGTTTGGTGAGAATCAGCAGATTTGGGCGAAAACTTAAAAAATAGCCTTAAGGATGATTTCCACCAAACGGCTCGCATCGCATCGGATTGGAATGAATTTTACAATCTTTAAACGATATTAAATCGCGTACACTGCAGTATTTAAAGTCTATATTACCAAGCTACGCACAGCAGTGCACGCACGCGATCGTATCCGAAAGTATGCTGAAACACGCGAGCGGCTCCGTTCGCCTGTTGTCGTATCCGATCGGTTCCTTTCGGCTTTCGCTTCTTTCAAAACGGTAGGAATGAAACTATTTGACTACGTGCAGAAACGGATACGTTCGCAAGCGACGGTACGGAGCCGATCGTATGCGTCGACATCCTGCCGGACGCGATCGGCTGTCGCCGCATCCGTTCGTATCCGATGCGATGCGAGCTGTTTTGTGGAAATCATCCTTTATATTGTTTATTCCAACCACGTGTCACCAGATCATAAAGACTTAAAAAATAAACAAAGGTTTTTATAAATCTGAGTGACGACAGTTTTCACCTCACGCATCCAGGAAGTGCCGAACTTAATACCATAAAGAGCGCTTATAATTCAACCAAGTCGATTAAACTTTATACCGTCATCGTCAGCTGTAGGTACGGAATCAAGTTAAAGGGTACGTCAAGCTTCCTGGTTCAAACAATGGTTTATTCTCCTTGAAATAAAGTGTGAAGAAGGGCGCAGAAATAACCATTCATTCATTCTCCAGCCCTTATCCCAATTTATTTGGGGTCGGTGCAACATGTCCCTTTCTTCCATACTTCTCTATTAGTCGTCATCTCGGTAGTCACCCCCTTTCTAGTCATATCATCTTTCACACAGTCCATCCATCGTTTCTTTGGTCTTCCCCTACTCTTATAGCCATCGACATTCATACTCAAAACTTTCTTCACGACATTTTCCTCATTCCTCCGTATCACATGCCCATACTATGACAACCGATTTTCACACAACTTTTCGGTCACCGATGCCACTTTCAGACTTCCTCTTATGTACTCATTTCTTATTCTACCCATTCGTGTAACACCACATATACCTCTTAGTATGAATACATGCCGCAGACGGCAGAAATAATCAATATCATTGATTACTCATCCCAAAAGCCATTGCAACTAAAGACATTCAAGATTTTATTTTATTTACTTATTGGACACCTCCAATAAAAAAATGTGTACGGTTGGTAGGTACACAGCTACTCAAGAAGTCACAAATTACAATGTAAACTATTGTCCTTCAATTACAGGCTGTTGATCCCATAGATTTACATATTTTGTACTGGAGGAGTAGGTACCTACTGTAGCATAAGTACGTAAAGCCACGGACGATAGAAGGTGTCCCATAGCGAAAACATTTAACTTTCCTCATTTAAGTTTGAAGCAATGAAGGTTAAATTATTGTTGGGGATAATATTAATAATTAATTGACTCAGGCGTGACTTTGCGGAAATCCATTATAAGATCAATAGACGATGTATATTTAGTAACTTAATCCGCTTAACTTTTCTTAAAGAGTTAGAGAACCCTGTAAGAAATCGACACGAGTTTCGCCCCTCAACGAGGCATCCTCAGGACGACGATTGACTTGTTGCGAACTCGGACACGGAAGTTTTGCCACGACGCGAGACAAACCGCGCGAAGTTCGCGCGAGTTTGGGGATAATATTGTGAAAATGTGCAAATAGTTGCTCGAGATAAAAAACGCAATAGGCTGAATCCCGGATTTAGAGACCCAGCTAGGACCCCTGGGCACTTGGCTTTTGAGCAAAATTTAAATTAACAAAATTAAAATACTTATACTAAAATATCATTAATTAAATTATCTTTAAAATGGTGAAGAATTCAGAAAAATACGCTTGATAGATTTTGCGTGATTCTTAGTTTTTTTTCCGCGTTCGACATAACTTTACAAATTAATTTCACTATGTAATATAAACAAAATCTAAAATATTCATATATTAAGTTATTAAGAAAATGCTTTAATTTAACATAAATTTATTTTTTCCAAAGCATTAATACTACTCGTTTAGACATTATCTTCAGTATAAAATCATTAAAACTCTGTTAGGCTGCCTGTCCACTGGAGCGGAGAGGAGAAAAGAGGAACGGAGATGTGCCAATATTAACCAATAGAATCTTGACTCCGCCCCTGAGTTTAGATTTGATTGGTTAATAATGGCACATCTCCGCTCCGCTCCTCTCCTCTCCGCTCCAGTGGATAGGCAGCCTTAACGTCGCGATAAGCGAAACTACAATTTTGTTTCGGAACAAAGCTCCATCTATGAACAAAACTATGTATATCCCTCGTAAGTGCATATTGCAGCCTTTTATCGATCGTCATCAATAGCGATTGATTCAATCATTGTCGTAGTATTTACTTGAACTGATAGATGGCGTTACTTATTTATAGTGTAGGTGAGGATGTAGGTTTCGCAAATACATACGAGTAGGTAAGTACTCAGTAACCATGCTTGCTTTTCCATATGCACTGTACAGCTAATCGAAGGCAAGTGAAACTGAACTTCCTGAAAGAATAAACTGTGGGTGGACGCACATATATGAAAAACTGGCTAGCTAAACTAAACTAACTGCAAACTAACTTAGTTTATCTCGCGGTGGACGGCTCACTGTGCATCTCAATTAAAACCCGTAAGAGTTTTTGAATTTATGGACAAAAGCAGCGTTGCCTGAATTATTGATGTTTTGGACTCTCGTAGAAAGATTTTATATTTATAATTACTATCAAGCACGAATTGATGTGTCAGCTGCTTTGACCAACTCTTGAATTCTTGTAACATTCCTTTAAAACATCGAAAAAAGAGTGTGGCGAAGCGTTATGCTTCAAACACACTCTGGTTATATGTACCTACATACTTCGAAAAAACCGGTCAAAGACATAATAGTCCACTTTTTAAAGTCAGCTGCTAATTAGCAACAATATCACGTCTTCCATTATAATATGTACAAAAGTTCATGACTACATATTACTAAAAACCGCATCCTGTCAATGGGAACTACAAAAACCTGGGTTGGTATATTTAAAAAAAGTAGTATTGCCGACTAAATGGAAACACTACTTTTTATATACGAAAGAGGATATATCCTACTACAATTGCAGCAAATTGCAATTTATTTAGTTTAAAAAAAAATACACTCAACAAATTATTTTAGGGGGACATGGGACACCTTAGTTGCTTGTTAGGTTGATGCTTTAAAAATGTGGGATAGAGCCTTAGATAAAAGTTGCCTTATGATAAATTACGATTGAATACAAATTTAATTGGACGTGCTAAGGAACCGAAAAAATGCTTTATTAGGAAAAGACAACTGACATATTATTGCAGTAGTTAAATTGTTTGAGTATGAGAAGGCTGCTGTCCCTTTTCATAATCCATAATTTACATTTGGCAACTGTTTCATCTACTATGACGGACTCTCTCATTTCGCTTATTCACTCGGCAGTCTGAATTATACTGTTAAAATTAAATTAAAATGTTTATTTCAATAACTTAAAAATACGTTTACATAAGGTCTTTAGGGGAATTTCCATTTAACTAAGAAATATACTTGTGTTAGGAAGTTCCGCTCTTCCACTAGTTACAATTAACAGTATAAGCCATTGAATAGACAATCCATTTTAGTAGGTATTAGGAAAAGAGTGATATAAAACATAAATATAAAGAAAAACAAAGTAATAATATTAATTATAGACGCGCTGTCGTGCGGAGGTGTGTATGAGTGCGTACTGTTAAAAATAAGTATCTCTTTAGACGCTTAACATTCTACATTTCTGTAGGTGATACGCATCCACCTAATCAATGCCCTTGCAATTCTGTGATTTTTGTATATAACAAAGATAAAATCACGCCTGTAAACCCTGAAAGGTTAGAGGGGCGAGCCTATTGTCATCAACCGGCCACAGACTCAGACTTCGGGCTGCTCCCGAGAAATTCCTGATGGAAAAACACGGCCTGACTTTAGAATCGAACCCAGTACCTCATGCTCAATATTTCATCATCATCAGCCTATTAATGTTCCCACTGCTGGGACACAGGCCTCCTCTCTGTGAGAGGGAGTGGGCCGTAATCTACCACGCGGGCCCAGTGCGGGTTGGTAGATCACATGTCTTCGAATTTCTTGGTTCTAAGGCATGCCGGTTTCCTCACGATGTTTTCCTTCACCTTTTTGAGAGCAGTGGTGATGAAATTATTTACACAAAGTAAAGCGCCTGCTTGGGTTCGAACCCACGACCTCAATATTTACTTAACTTAAATCACAAAAATAATGGCATCAGACGTAAAGATCTATGGATCAACGCCGTCAAACAACCTTAATGTGCTGACTATGAAGCAATGCCCATAATTTAACCATAGCTAAGTAGATACTATAACAAGTTAACTATCCAGTAACAGTAACTACTTGTATCAAGATCATCGGCGTACGTGACTGGGGATACGTAGTCTAATAACGAATGATTTGATCATAAAACTTTTTTGTTTTGATAAAGAATGGAATGAGGATTCTGGTATAAAACCAGTTGGATAAAGAGCTAAAGCAATCATTATCACCCGATTTCTGAATTGAGAATTTGAAGTTGAGAACGAATTATAAACTAAGCATTACTTATATGATGGTTCCTTCACTGATGCCCACAATTTTTTATTTTTTTATTTACATGTTTTGTAAAGAAATTATGAATTTCGTGGACTTTCTCAACTACTTTTCAATTCAGAAACCGGGGGGTATTTCAACTACATCGTTAGTGTGGTAGCAAGCGCGTCTACTGAGTATGGGCGCCAGATTTTTTTACAAGGAATAATTTGAAGCAGGAGTCTGGATAGGATAGGTTTCACATGGTTTAATGTTTGCCGTATGCACCTCAGAAGTATCGAAGCGTCAGTTTTAAACTAGATTTATTAGCATGACTACACTAATTCAGCTAGCCAGGCTCAGCATAAAATAAATCCATGAGAACACTGAGACACTCATGGAAGTCTAAACTACAAACTAAAACTTTGTTTGTAAGATGAAGAATTCTGGAAGAACTGATCCAATTACAAAAAATATTTCACTGATGGAAAGCCGAGTGCATAGGGTATTTTTTATGGTATAGTTGACTTCGTCAGAGTCAGATGCTGGTGGATTAGATCCTTCCCATGCCCACTATGTCGAATATGCTACCGCCTTAGAAAACAAAGTAGATAACTAAACTACTGTAATCAATCTATTCATAGATGTACACTTTACGGTTTCCAGTCTAACCGAATGCAGCTGAATACCAGTATTTTTACATGAAGCCACTGCCTATCTGACCTCCACAACCCAGTAACTGGGTAATGCGAAACCCCATGGTAAGACTGGTTGTCAGACTTTCGGGCTTCTGACGACCCGTAACGACTGTCAAAGATCTACATAAAGAAATGGGTTATCAACATAGTTAAAACTTTAAACCTAAAAGTTACCGAAAATAGTGACGAACGAAGAGGTGATTATTTTTAATGTCGTATGACGTACAGTTCATTTATAGCCATTGGCATTCGACCACCACTTTTTTCTGTAGATCTTACGTAGATTCCGTCGTTTCAGATTATTATAATTATCTTAGCTTAACAATATAAAAAATAGGATATTTATTTGCATAAATAAGACACAGAAAGTTCTTAAATTATCATTATATCGATCCTCGTTATGCCTGTAATGTCGACGTGTACATTTTACATTCCTATTTAATTATTATTTTAGGAAAACAATTAATTAATTAAGATTTATTAAGACCTCTACTTACCCAAAATGATCGATTATTGCCTATAATATTCTGTACATAGATTTGATGGTCGTTCGAGAAATGATGTTTCAAGATAATGGGCCTTCTCGCTGCCGATGAATCGAACTTTTAAAATTCGAGATTTTCATGCATCGAGGTAGTGAGTGCACTGTCGGGCTCATAATTTATCGATTTCAAGTACTATCGAGTAAACGTTTTCAAGCAAGTATTATTCGATCTCACGTCATTCGATTTCAAGTAGGGGACCCAAATAAAAGAGACATGTTCCAAAGCCAGAGAAATTTAGAACCGATCGTTTAGAATCTTTTCCTAAATTATAGTTACCAAACGCGATGGTATTCGATTATTATATTCAAAGCACGGCAACACTCATTTTTTCACTGCAGATGCGTCATATAAAACAAAAACTATTAAAAATATGAGGAACTCTACCAAATTGAAATGTGAAGACTTTTAATTAGACAATTAATTTTCTGAGAGCAAAAAATTAAAATCTAGATTTTTAATGAGTTTATTGAAATTATAATAGTGCTTTGAGTTTGGGGCAGCTGCCCACTCGCTTAGCAACACCTAAAACGTGTAGGAACATTAGGTTTGGTGTCAATTTTCCGAGAAATTTTCAAAACCTGACTACAATTTATAATATGAGCTTTGCATCTCTATGGCCATCACGTAGGCCTTACAAAGTACTGACTGACGTCACTACCACGGTCTATGACGTAGAGCCTCTCATTTATACCTATCAACAGTCAACATGGAATCTTTTATGGGGTTGTCGGCTTACTTATCTTTCATAAAGATCTTTTCTTTATTGATACCGTGTCACGTAGGCGTTGTGTTATTAATATAAACTATGATTTTTTAGTACACGTTCTTAGCTTATTATGACGTCAACGGTCTGTTGCAGCAGTAAAATTATTTAAATATATATTTTATATACAGGGTGTCAGGGACATCGACGCGAAGCCTAAGCTGTTACCAAGGATTCAGTACGTGATTCTGAACCCCCC
Source organism: Conistra vaccinii (assembly GCA_948150665.1). Classification (NCBI taxonomy): domain Eukaryota; kingdom Metazoa; phylum Arthropoda; class Insecta; order Lepidoptera; family Noctuidae; genus Conistra; species Conistra vaccinii. Next base: position 1,328,458 of record OX411329.1, on the reverse strand, counting down.
CTGTTCAGAATCATGTACTGAATCCATGGTATCACGCTTCGCGTCGATGACCTTGCCACCCTGTATAGTTGTTTTTCAAATATATGTTTTTTAAATGAAAACTTCTTTAGGCGCGGTTAAAAAGTCGGTTTCGAGTTCGGTTTAAAAAGTGATCAATCACTTTTTGGGTGAACAAAAATCATGGAACTCGTGTCATCGTCACCTAACGCTTTCCATGAGGTATTTGTATCGAACGAAAGACATCAATGCGAGAATCAAAAAGTTACTTAACGAAAGACATCAACGCGGCATACAAAAAGTTACTTAGTTTTCACTTCTATCGGCAGTCCCCAAGGATTGCTCAATTTTTTAAAGTAAATCTGAATGAAAAAATCATTGATTTGGATATTAAACAGTCTTTATCACATTTCTATTTACGTTGAAAAACTGCGTAGATAACCCTATAGGGTACCTTCTTCTGTTCATATGTTGGAATTGGTAATTATAACCCCGCAATCTAATAATAATTACGCAACGTAATTTCATCACCGCTGCTCTCAAAACGGTGAAGGAAAACATCGGGAGGAAACCGGCATGTCTTAGAACCAAAAATTCGAAGACATGTGACATCCACCAACCCGCACTGGGTCCGTGTGGAGGATTACGGCCCACTCCCTCTCACAGAGAAGAGGCCTGTGTCCCAGCAGTGGGAACATTAATAGGCTGATGATGATGATGAACCTAATAATGAAAAAATACCCGATCGTCGGCGTCGCGTTCATTTTTTTCATCTGCGGCGGCGTTTTCCGGTTTTCTGAATAAATGAGATAAATGACGTACTCGAGCGACGATCACCTATACATATTAGGACATAGCCTAAGGTGAGACAGCTGTAAAAAAAAAAACTATGAAAGAAAAATGTCTCCAAGTACCGTACCTACCTAGTACCAATGTCATTCAACTATGTTTGATGAGGAATCATACCCGAATCCTTCACTTGAATGACAATGTCACGACCTACCCGTCACGTAGGCCCAGAGAACTACGCGTCTCTGACGTCATGTATGACGGAGATCCTCTCATTGATAACTATCAGGTTCACCACATGATCATGACACGGTTTTAAAGTACCTTAGTATTGAATAATTAGAATTAATCGATTTAGGTCACACAAGAATAGCATGCAGTATTTGTATGAAGATTTGTGTCAATTTGTATCCTTTTTCCCGTTGCGTGAAAACTTTTATTACTTTCTCCTTGTGTCCAGAGTTCTAAATAGTTTGGAAAATCCAAAAGTGCACGCCTCATAAGTTCATAACTCTCATTCATAAACGAAAAAGAAATTTAAAACATAGTTTCTAACAAAAATTAACAATTTATCACTTTTCATGAAGTATGTTTTGACTGCTTTTTTACCCATCAATATGGGTAAAATTTCAATCTCTCTCATATCGACCTCCGGTCTCCGGAGGGGAATAATGTAGCGGTTACACCACCACATACGAGCTACGCAGCAAAGACATGACGTCACACAGATCCTGCATCGCGCAGTTAGAGTTTACCACGCGACCGACATAGATAAAACTATCCGAAATCAACTTACGGGCAGTTGCCCGCCAGACACAAACACCCGTCTGGCCGGAGGATCCTCCCTTTTCAAATGAGGATGAGTGAACTTTACACCCTGTTCCTCATACCTCTAAAGTTTTAAACTGAAATATGAACAAAATATTTTACGGCGCCATTCGTCATAGACTAAAACATTCAGAAGTGAAGTGTAGGTACAAATAGCTGCCGTTTGTTTTTATGGCGGAATTTTTATATATGTATTAAGTACCTATCTAATATTTTGAACGCTGATATTAATGTTTGTTTTATTATATTATGGTATATGGTTATTTGTCATCAAATAATTATTACAATTTGTGGCATGTTTTTCCTTTAAGATTTCCACGTCCGAGCTCCAGGAAACAAGGGAAAAATGGATAACATTTGTGCAAAAAAATCGCTAAGAGCAAACGTGGTTGCCAAGTGAACCATCTCACATAATGTTCATCATTAATACAATGGAAATTAGAATAATATTCTGCAGATAAAACTGTGTTAGGTATCAAGTAGGCAGAAGAAGCAGACTGTGTCGCATCTGCGGGTGCATTACTCTATGAGAATCTCCTCGCAACGCGCATGCACCGCAGTAGTCAAACGTCAAAGCATCCAAGGGACACATTTTTTGTTCGCGGTGTCTTCTTTGATAGTATATTTTAGTTAGTATTTTATTAATTATAATTAAACTATTTTGAATAAAAGAGCCATTTTCAATAGGGTTTCTTCTATGGCTGAAACGAATGTATAAAAAAAAAATTGACTCAATTAATTGATTTTATCGCAAGCTACAATGTTTTCAGGGTTCATAAATTGACGGACAGGATTTTTTTTTCAACTATTTTGATGCTTTTTCCATTTCTGCTGCATTAAATCAATTATTAAAAAGTACAGTATTAATCTCCATTTAATCATCTATACAATGGTATATAAATTAAGTAGGTTCTGTGTACTAGCAGGAGTGTAACAATAAAAATAAAAACAGTTGAAGAAATGGGGCAAAAAAAATTTTTCGATCGTAGAGCACACTCTAATGCTTCGCATTATGAGTCGTGCAAAACGGTTTATTTTCTTATTTACACATTTAATTAACCGAAAGTCTTATTTTATTTTCTTGCTTCTTTCTAATCAATAATCATTTGCTATAATATTTTGATCGAATGTAAAATGCATACGTAAAAAAAAACTATAATTGTAATAATTCTAGATATAAAAATTATAGGTAATCTATCTTCATAAGAAATAGTTTGAGCTACAGCTCGTAAACCCTCTAATAAAACATAATTTGAATTAGAAGATCCACCAAAACTATTACAGTATAAACCCCTAATACCTACAAATGATTACAATAATGTGCATAATAGAAAAGTGCTAGAAAAGCGTAAAAACTTTAAGAGGGTTTACGTCGTACGGTATTTCATACAAACTTACAAGCCCTTATTTTTCGAAATGACTGAACCGATTTAAATTAAACTTCATAATGCAGGATACAAAGGTCTAAAAACTTAGTTAAGAACATTTTCGAAATGTCTTATTTAAAAACAGATAACTGGAAATCTCTGTTACTATGGAAAATTTAAAATCGGTCTAATTTGGCTGTAACACTATTTTTCGAAAATGTTCTTAACTAAGTTTTTAAACCTATGTATCCTGCATATGCGTAAGTTTAATTAAAATCGGTTCAGTAATTTCGAAAAATAAGGGCTTGAAAGTTTGTATGAAATATATCACGTAGTGGTCCTACAACAGGACTCCATTGTTTTACTCAATGTCAAGGAGGAATGAGTCAATGCACTCGGATGGGTCACAGCGTTGACCTCAGATGTCGTGTTCGTGTTAAAGTAGGTACATGTTTATTTTCCATAAGCTTTTATTTATTTATTTATTTAATACTTGAAGCACAGAAATGTACAGAGGCGGACTATGCGGTCGTGGCGGTTTAATGTTTGTATTGATAATGAATGATGCAGTACTTTTCATATAAAAAACCACCTTGCTGACTGACATGTTACGGCTGGTCATCGGCTGGTCATCGGCTGGTCATCTGGCATCAAGGCATAAGCTGTTACTACATACATAGTTCGTTCATATAAGTGAGCAAAAAATTATATTGATAACTAGCTGACCCGGCGAACTTCGTATCGCCTAACAGTCGATTCTTTAATTTTTTAATTTTTTTTTTGAATTTTTGTCTCCGTAAGAACCATCCTCGTACTTCAAGGAATATTTAAAAAAAGAATTAGCGAAATCGGTCCAACCGTTCTCGAGTTTTGCGCTTAGCAACACATTTAGCGACTCATTTTTATATTATAGATAAATTGATTTAAATGATTTTGTCTGCTTATTTGGCCCGGTGGACCTATTCTGAGTAAGATTTCAAAGTCGTTGAGGACAAAAGGTTACAATAATGTTGGATTTATCGACTCCAATGCAATGACTTTTCTAATTACCTATAAATCTTAGTAGTTACTTAGAAGCTGTCAGTAACAAAAAATATTAAAGTGAAATTGCACAAACGCGTTGAAGTCTTTTGTTCTATCAATTAAAACAATTTTCGTGACTTGATGTTTTGATTTGCAATGTTGATACAAATATCGCGAACTAATTTAAAATGCATTTTATTCGAGATTAATCATTTATATTCACGGGTGCTCTTCACTTCCGGGATTGTCAGACTGGTTCTCAGATCATAAGTCAACAAAAGACCACGAATCAGACACGTGTACAATCATAAAAAAATACATGAAACACGAAAGTTAATTATTTATTTATTGCACACATCCATACAGCGTGCCGAGTCTCATGGGGAGAATTCGTGAATTTATTACAGATTTTCAATAAAAAAAAGTTATATACAAAAAAGGTTCTTCACATGTAGTTCAGAGTAAGTCAGATTAGAGTATACGTTATATATTAACAACCGCTTTATTACATGCCCTGCCCTTCACAGGGCTAATGTAATGCGATACAGTTCAGGGCAGTACCGAGCGAGGTCAGGCATAATAACACCTCATTAAAAGCTAAGAATTATAATTACACCACTCTCTCAGTCACTCAGTCTGGTCACCTAGATTACTACTGGAACAGATCCCAATCAGAAGCCTTTAAATAAGTGGACAGTGATACTGAGTGGCCGCTCAATCTCCAGGTGGAGAAAAGTTTAGTTCTTCTCACTGTTCTCAGAAATGTTATAATGTTCGAAGCTAGAATTTGTTTCTTTAAAACGGTAGAAGAAGTATGTATAACAACGAAATATTCGCGTTTGTGGTTACGCAACAGAGTAAACAACTCATAAACACTTAAACTTGAGTAGTTCTCCACTTCTGGTAAATATTACCATAGTTTGGAGTTTCCATGAATCGGTAAACACTCACCAAAACATAACGGAAATATACCTACTTAACCGTTCTTGATCACAAAACATAAATTAAATTAGAGAGATATTTCGAAGCCATAATAAAACTAACTTACTCCGCACCATAATCCTCCTATATTATCTTAAATTGGGGTAACATACGCAGTAAGTCCCTTTTTTTCCAGCCATAGGGATTTCTATTAGCTGTTATTTTGGTATTCGGTAACGAACACGCAATTTTGTATCTTCATTGTTATTGATACTTACGTTAACACTAACTAACAATTACCACTTTTGACAAACGAACCGTTTTCAAAACTAAAAATAAGAACGTAGAAATAAATCAACAAGAATATGGAATAACAAAAATAAATCCGCATTCTATTAGATAATGAACGGTGAACTCAATAAAACAAAACTTTTGCCTTAATTTTCAATAAACTCAATTTAAACAAACAACACTGACAATGTCACGGTCACGATAATTAATTTAAATTAATTAATTAATGACTTCCTGATCGACGACGGCCTGATTGAGAAGATCAGTTACGATCATCTTGATCTTGTCACCGATCTTGTTATTGAGATCAATATATACTGAGTCAGTTTTATTAATATTAAACAATTAAAAGTTGAAATTCAATAGTAGTACCTAAATCTCTATGTGAAAATGTAATTCTGCTTATTGCACCTACCGTTGTAAGCAAAATGACATGTTCCGCTTTGAATGGTATTTAAGGGTGTCGCAGATTTTACACCATGAGATATATATAAACAGTATTTACGATTAGCACCGCGTGCGAATACACCATGGCCCATTGTGTTGCAATGTCTGTTTGAGTCACGGTAACAACTTTTAATTAAGGATTCTTTAGTTGTTAGTCAGGTTACCAAACAAAACAATTTATATACGTCAAAGTGAAGTAAGTAGTGAACATTCTAGACATGAGCTGCGTCATGTTACTAAGCAACGAGGAATACGCAAATAGACCACAAACCTTCAGCATGCATGTGTAGGCTGTACCAAACATATGTGATTAAAATGTAAACAAAGGGGTCTTAAAATGTATCTGTGAATCCCAATTATTATTGTATTTGAATAATTAAAACCGAAATTCTAATTTTAAATCACCTCAAAGATGTTTGTCGTTTTAAAATTAAGGTTAATTTCATGACCTTAATTTTCGTCGATGATTTTCAATTACAATTTAATAATATCGAGGTCAAGAGCAGCCATCAAAAATAAAATTTAAATAATGTTTTTCAAATAATAATTTTTGGAAACAGTGGTGAGATATAAAGTGAAACCTTCTAAATACACATGAATGTGTTACTAATTCCCTTTAGTGTGTGATTGTGTAGGAATTTAACATGGACAGGGTTTCTTTAGACTTTCATCAAATACTTTTGGAACAGATCATAGATGCGCCAGCGCCAGTTCAACGTGACCTTCCGGAGATTCCGATCTTGGCAGTGACCAAAAAGTATGTTATCACACAGCTCTGCAGTGACGGCCAGCTCGTCACACGCCGCATCACACCGCATACTAATCATATCTTCATTAACATTCACACCAAAACTATGAAACACAAAGAATGTAAATTCTTTGTGTTTCATAGTTTTGGTGTGGTAAAGATGACTAAACTTGTTAAATGCGCTTTTATTTGAAGAGGATAAGCCCTTTGTTTTTAATTAAATATTGTAATTTATTTGCACAGGATTGTTATTTGCATCCCAAATATTTAAGAGATTACGTAGGTTGACCTAGGTTTTTCCATGTTTGTTAATCTTAGCAGCATTGTATCTTGTTATTTGCTGTCATAAATACTTTCCTTAATTAATAAACGCATAGAGAAGAAGATGCATATAAAGAAGGTGCATAGCGAGTTCTTTGAACTCCACTATGCACCTTCTTTATAATAAGGCTTCTTCATTATAAGTCATGTTGAAGTTTCATTCGACATAGGTATTCGGTTTTATCCCATCCTTATTCATTGAACATTCTTCCTTCTATCCATAAACTAACCTGTAACGTTCTTATTAATATTAGTCGTCAACTATCATTACACAAAACTTTCATTACTTTTCATTTACGCTCGTATTTCGTTATGCTCGTGAACGGGTGCTGCTTGTGGTGACTGGTCGTCTTGCTGTCCATGGTTGTTTTTTTATTGATAATTAACTGTTTATTTATATTATTTATTTTTACTTCGATGGTCCTAGTTTATCATTTGTGACTTCGAGTTACAGCTTGAATAGCTATTATGTAAACGGGCACGCCCTTTATGCCTTTCATTCGGGTTTACTTTTTATTTTCGCTTGAGTATATAGATTTCGCTGATTTTTGTTGGTGTATTGGCGTGTGCTAGCTGACATATAGCATATAATTTAATATAATGTTTTGCGTTGCGTAACGTAAATTATTTTGCATAAATACTATTTTATAGAATCAAGTTTTTCGATCTGAACAGACAGCTGTGCTGCTGGGGAGTTTGTTGCGCCACTTCTTCTTCCTAGCTAAAGCACTAGGAAGAGGTAAGGGTGGGCGTTTTTGGGGGACTGTCTTATGTAATTTTGACGTTCGAAAAGTGCTGATTCTCAGCCTACTTTGAATAAATGACTTTTAAATTTGAACTTTGTATTTGAATTTCTCGTAAATTGTAAAAATTATAATTTATTTAATTATTTTCTCACCACAATATCCTTAAAAAGTCACAAAGAATATTATTGTCTGGTTATGTTCTCAAAAAATAATATTGTAGGAGAGTGGAGCCTAAGCTAAGCCGAAGCTTGTATTGCAGGCCACCTGGGGGCCAAGTCTACTAATTTACAAATGTCACAATGGCCTCTCCATTGTTAGTTATTGACAGATAAGCCATACAAAATGAAATTATCAATAGCAATCTTGCACTAGCAACACCTTTTAAATTGTTTTTGTTTTTTTGTTTTTGTTTTATTAGTTGTGTACTTACTAGATTGATTTACTATAAATAATTCTATGTTTAGTAAATATTTTCAACTTTAGTTATAGATAATTGGTTGTTATAAATACCTTACTATTAACTAATATTTGCATGCCAAAATATGCCGACGGCATATTTTGGCAAAGGTGTTATTTTATAGTTCTTGTGCGATGACACATTTGTCATCGCACAAGAACTATAAAATAACACCTTTGTAACCGTATTTAGAGCAAATAAATGACTTTGACTTTGTTAATCCTGTGTAGTGTTTGGGTCACCAAGATACAGGCTATGCCTAGTTTGGGACCCGCTGTTCAGTCTGTCCAAGTTTTCTGTTGGCTAGAATTTTATGTCATGTTAATTGTATGCTTGTAAACTATATGTGTAAGTTAAAATAAATAAAATAAATATGCTTAGCATATTCAGAACAATAAGTTCCATAATAATTCGATATACCTAGGGAAAATGTAGAAGGATCACTCAGTAACCTTCACTCTCCAGAAGAATGAGATCGGATCATATTATACCTACTAACCTACCTAACCTTATGTAAATAGCTACTCTAATTACAATTCTTAGAAACAACGTTAAAAGTTCAAGGTGAATGTTTGTTTACGTATTTCGCTTGTTATAAGTATACAAGGACAACATGAATGTGAACTAAAGTTTTCCACTTTCAATGCAGTTTTCGAAATCAACGAGTTTGAGTGTTAGCTTGTTTACGAGTATGTGGCACAGTATATAGGTAAGAACAGAAGTTGCATTTCATATAACATGCACGCAAGCATATTATACAGCGGCGAATTGAAATAACCGAAAATTTGAAAAGGTGGCATTGTAGTGCGCGATGTAGATGTCGCCACAGTACTATGGCACCTTTTCAGGCTTTCAGTTATTTTGTACTCTTCATAATGAATAACTTTTACTCTGAGAACAGCCCAGAAATTGCGAAAAATAAATCTGTTGTTCCGACATTTTGTAGAGTTATACGAACACAAATGTATAGGTAAATCAGCAGATTTTTTTCGAGGTTCAGAATTGGGAACTTAAAAAGAGTAATAATGAGTACAATGACACCTTTCAGGTTTTCAGTTATCTAATTAATTACAAGCTTTTGCCCGCGTGGGAATATATCCCACGAAAAACGTACTACCGGGATTAAAAGTATCCTACTATACGTCAATCCAGAAAAAAAAAGTATTAATTCCGTAATAACTTGTTTTCATAAAACTCTACCAACCCACACTGGGCCCACGTGGTAGATTACAGCCCACTCCCTCTCACAGAGAGGAGGCCTGTGTCCCAGCAGTGGGAACAGTAATAGGCTGATTATGTTATCTATGTATGTATATAACTTTATTGGTTTGCGGAGCACGCCAGTAAAGTGAAGTGATTTTTTCCGACATCTTCAACAATCATCGTCATATTTCAGCCAATTTACAAAAAACCTTAATATACACATAATCTTCGTCATGAATCATTCCGTCCGTTGATGAAAACCGTATGAAAATCGGTTCGAAATACTTTGTTTTATTATGTAGTGATAGTGATATCTTGTTGGTTGGTCTATGAGACCACAGAACTTCTGCATTATAACTTCTTCACCTCCTTGCTTTACCATCAGTAGTAGTAGTACTATCAGCGAAGAATAATTCAACCGCAGAGCCGTATTTACTTCACTATGTAGAATCTTAATAACGTATTGCAATCAGGGTCGGAGAGACTATTGCCTTCAAAGGGACTGAGGCTTTAAAAAACTATTTTGTTGTAATCAGCGTTCGTGGTCTAGCTATAAACTACAGCTGTATGTAGGTATGCATATTATTATGCCTTCGCTTGATAGCGTAAACTTGACCGTAGGCAATTAAGTCTTTGCCTATTTAAGTTATCAGTTTAAACACACATCGTAGGCCGTAGCATCATAGGAAATGCATACAATGCAGTATTGTCATAGGTCCCTCTTCCGCACAAGTGAATCTCATTATTTTATTACTCGGTACTCTGACCAACGTTGATGTACTTACCACTAACATAGTCTATGTAATCAAATCAGTTTGTAAACTTACAGTCAAATCAATCTTCCTAGAATTTTCCCAACTATTTTGGGGTCGGCTTCCAGTCTAACCGGATACAGCTGAATACTGAAATTTTACATGGAGCAACTATCTGACCTCCACAACCCAGTTACTGGGTAATACTACTGGGTAATACATAATCAAATAAAATGGGTAATAAATAATCCCTTGGTAAAACTGGTGTCAGACTTTCGGGCTTCTGACGACTCGAAACGACTGTCAAAGAATCACGAATGACAGCCGGGACCAACGGCTTAACGTGCTTTCCGAGGCACGGAGGAGTCTCGGTATGTAAAGATGGTCACCCATCCACGGACCAACCCCGGCAAGCTTAGCTTATCCTAATGGATCAACCCACGCGGCTGTTATTACTTAGCCACGAACTCCTCCATCAATACTGTAAGCTTGTAAACTTACAGCATTGATTGGTTATTGACAGTTAATTATTTTTATTTATAGAAACGGGATTGATAAAGCGTTTTGGCGTTATATTTAAAGGTTTCGGATACGAGTATTAAAATGAAAATTGTTCTCAACGACGACGCTTAGTAGAGAGTTCGTGATTGCATACGCATGTTAGTCAGTGTGTAGACAATTCACATAGAAAAAAACTCGTTGCATAATAAGTGCACGACCAATGGAACCCTAACATGTAAGAATGACTTGTGGAGCAAACACACAAAAACTTCCACTGGTACATCTCGACTTGCGTGGGCGCACAAAAACATCAATTGCTTTGCGGATGTTCCTCCACATTGTCTATGCGACAAACAAATCGTCTGTGACAAATATCATCGAGTTCTGAATACCCAAGTTTTTGTCGAACTTTGTGTTTGTCATGTGATGATTTGCGCTTGCGCTTGGCAGTGTGTCACAACTCTTGAGAAGAGTGGGTTGTTTACATTTTTTGGAAAAGCTCTTCACAAGACACATCTACACACACGGTGTCTACATCTCTTTTTATCCCCCTGTCCTATCGCAGGTATGCTGGAAGAGATTTCTTTAGAAATAAGCATAACCTTTGTACGTATTTTTCTGTTCTTTTCTTCTTGTCTGTTGTTAAATGTGTGTACATAAATGGTTAAATAAATAAATAAGAATGGTGCAACGAAGTTCTTTAACCAGGCTGGCGGTAGAAGTCAATCCATATGCAGGCAGCCTTTTCCCAACTATGTTAGAGTTGGCTTCCAGTCTAACCGGGTGCAGCTGAATACCGTATTTTACATGGAGCGACTGCCTATCTGACCTCCACAACCCAGTAACTGGGTAATACGATACGCCTTGGTAAGACTGGTTGTCAAACTTTCGGGGCTTTCCGGTAGGAGTAAACTGGCAGAAATCGTCACGTAATAAAAAGCGTTATGCCCGAAAAAGTCAGTTTCAAGTTTCAAAATTGTTTGTTTTGTTTTTTTAGATGGCTCTGTATAAAAAGAACTGAACTTTTAACACTTGAAACTTAAGACCATACTAGATGGTTCTGTATATACAGCCAAAAGAATATGGCAATTTGCTGAACGCAATGCAAGATCAAAAAGACATTATTTCCTTTTTTTGTGGTCCTTCATTGATTGGTCGGCTAACTAATCTGATCACGAACGTATCTTCAAAAAGTTGGTAAAAAAATGTAAGAACAAAAAGCTGGTACATACTCATTATAGGTATATAGAGTATAGGTTGGAGTGTGGAGTGAGACAGGGAGGCCTAACTTCACCCCGACTCTTCAACCTGTACGTTAATGGACTGATAGGTGAGCTCAGCAGGGCCGGTGTCGGTTGTTCGATTGATGGTGTTTGTATGAACAACATTAGTTACGCGGACGACATGGTGCTGCTGAGCCCATCTGTCAGAGCCCTTAACATCCTTATAGGGATCTGTGAGAGGTATGCGGGGTCACATGGCCTCAGGTACAATTGTAAGAAGAGCGAACTACTTATATTCAAGGCGGGTAATAAGAGTCCAAAAATCGTTCCACCGGTCAGACTTGGAGGATTGCCGTTAAGTAGGGTCACCAATTTCAAGTACCTGGGGCATTGGGTCACCGAGGACCTCTCAGATGATTTGGATATGGAACGGGAACGTAGGGCATTGGCAGTGAGATGCAATATGCTGGCTCGCAGGTTTGCACGGTGTACAAAAGAAGTCAAAATTGCTCTTTTTAAGGCATACTGCCAGACATTTTATACCTGCAGCCTGTGGGTCCGTTATACGCGTAGATCTTTCAATGCCCTGCGGGTCCTGTACAATAATGGTTTTAGGATGCTGTTGGGGTTGCCTCGCTTTTGCAGTGCATCAGGTATGTTTGCTCAGGCCAGTACGGACTGCTTTAGGGCGATATTAAGAAAAAGAGTGGCCTCCCTGATGCGCCGCGTGCGCGGCAGCACCAACAGCCTTCTAAATACTATATTGGGAAGGGTTGATTGCCCAGTTGTGAGGCACTGGAACATCGTTCACGGATCTGGAGGTGCCCTGTATAATATAAAATAGCGTAATTGTAAATGTTAATAATTAATAATTTAATACTAACCTAGATATAAGTACTATTTACTAACAATTTATGGAATCTTTTTATTCTGAAATAAATGATTAATAAAATTATGCAATTTACAACCACACATTTCTAGTTTTTCTTTTAGTCTTTAACATGGTCTATTGACGTCTATATTATTAATAAAAATATATTTTTTGTTTGTTTAAATGTTCGTTTAAATGGAAAAATTATACCCTTCGTACTAGACACATTGTTTATATAGGCTACTTAATATAATACCTATTTAAAAAATTAATATAGTGTACATGACGCAGTCTTACTGTGCGTTTGCACTGACGAAACATTCACATAAAAATATGTTGAAATCTCTATTTTCTGTCAATGTTCGATACAATTTTTAAGAGGGATACACACATTTTCAAAATGTCTTATTTAAAAGCAGATAACTGCAAATCTCTGTTTCTATGGAAAATTTAAAATTGGTCTAATTTGGCTGTAACACTATTTTTTTCTAAAATGTTCTTAACTAAGTTTTTTGGCCTTTGTTATATTTGCATATGCGTATGAAGTTTCATTAAAATCGATTCAGTCATTTCGAAAAACAAGGGCTTGAAAGTTTGTATGAAATTCCGTACGACGTAAACCCTCTAACAGGAAATTAGAGATTTCAACTGTTTTTTTTATGTGAATGTTTTGCCAGTGCAATGGCATAGTTATCGCTAAATGCGATCTTTTGCAAACAATCTTAATTTTACTATTATGTAAAAAAAAACAGCCTACGCTAAACAATTTAATGGCCGCATTACCTTCTTATACAGGGTGTTAAAGTAATTGCGTGCCATAGCTTAGGGGTAGGTTCAGTATCGATAAAGGAAACTAGGAAAAATAAAAAAAAAATCAGAAAAATAATTTAAAAAAAAACATTAAATAAAAATTGCAAGGTCAACCTAATTTAGTACCTACTAACTTAAAATAGCAATCAAATCAACTTAAAACATGAGTAAATAAGTTGATTTTTAATCTTTGTAAATACCTGATTCCAAACTAAATTAGATCGACCTTGCAATTTTCTTTAATTTTTTTTTTTTTTTTTTTTCTGGATTTTTTTTTCTACTTTTCCTAGTTTCCTTTTACGATACTGAACCTACTCCTAAGCTATGGCACGCAATTACTTTAACACCCTGTATATAACTATACAGTTAAGACTAAATATTCAGCTAAACTTAGCTTAGAACAATATAATTATTAGCTTAGTAGTAATATATTAGCTTAGTACCTAATCATTTAATTTATGACTTAAGACTTTTGGGTACTAAAAAATACCTAACCGTCTTCAGAGTGAAAGGGATCTACCTAAGAAAATAATATTCTGTCTGTTCAGAAGTTCATGGAGTAATCTGAACAGTTTTATGTATAGTTGATACTACATTAGGTAACCTACTCTTCCAAATATTCTACCAAGGGAATTACACTGCAAAACTAAAACAATTATTATTTATTAAAATTATTTATTTTTTATAAACTCTACATTATAGTTTTAAATTTAACTAAAACCGTCCAACATAACATGAGCCGCCCTACTCCTCTTTCCCTTACCACGTCTGATTACAAGCGGGAAAAGCACCCAGTTGCAACAGGTCACAGAAAAATGGTTAATTAGTATTGAATCAGTGGTCGTGCGGGCACGTAGGCTTTGGTTGTGCAACGTATAAAAGGCAAAAGTGACCCAACAGGCGCATAGTCGGAAACAAGACTTGATAACGATAACACATATATATTTTATAGTCATTTCGTAATTAATTTTAGAAAGATGAAAGTGCAGTTGTGTCTCGTTTTATGTTACGTCGCCTGCGCGTACGCTGGGTCGCTGCGTGAGTTTTCATTTAATTTTTTTAATTAGCGTGGGAAGAATGGCTTTCAATTAGATATAAAAACAAAAATAATTAAGTAGGTAATCATTTAGTAATTAAGAATTTTCATTTTCACATAGATACAATTAATGATCATATTTAAATTAAATACATGATGTTTTATTTATAATTTAAATTTAATTCCAATCAACTAACATGACTTCATGGGAAAATGAGACGGGAAATCTCCTGACTCATGACATGACATGCATAAATAAACATGCATTACAATTATTTATTATTTAATCCGGAGTGTCGGAAAATCGCATTATATTCAAATGATTCAATGAACGAGTACAGTGAGATAAATGATCGTAAATCTCTAATCTCTTCTTTTTTTCGTGTGGTTAGTGACTGTCGTCAGAGTTTTAATGCCGTCAAGAAATATCTCTCAGGCAGGTTTCCTCACGATGTTTTCCTTCACCGTTTTTGTATCAAGTGATAATTATACAATACGCACATGAATCCAAAAAATCTCTAATATAAACACAAGTTGCGTTGTGAGAACTAGGCTTTATTACAATGAAGAATGTTTATAAAAATAATCATTTCTTGTTTATTATGGAATACCTGTGCATCATATACAGTTGAAGAGCCCATAAATCCATAATAGACTAGGTATATACCCGTACTAGGTTCATACCTATAATCAAAGTAAGTCCACATTGGAATTCACAAGTACAATTATATGACTATGTACCGCTCTGTACTTAGAAAGTTGCAGCCTTTTTTTCAGGTTTTATTCATGATTAATTCCTTATTTTACAAGAATAACAGAGACATCACCATATAGGTCCTACCTTAAAAAAATGTAACGTTGTAATTTAATTGAGGGCCTCATTCCATAATAAGTAGTAGACATGCATCAGAAACATCGAATCGAATCTAAAATTCGATTTCAGTCAGAAATCGAATCGTATCGATAATCCGAAGTAGACAAACCGATTTCACAAAACCACAGCAAGAGTAGATTTGCGTAAGCAAGTATTTGTTTATATATGGATAATTTTCCTACCCTTATGCCGAGTTATTTGTGGTTGGCGCAGCATGCCTTCTTCCATACTTCTCTATTAGTCGTCATCTCTGTAGTACTTATCTCCTTCCTAGCCATATTATCTTTCACACAGTCCATTGCATCCATCGTTTCTTTGGTCATATCGCTATCGACATTCATACAAAAGCACCCCTGAAAACTTTATGGAAAAATTAAAAATCCACTCTGCTATAATTAGTTACATAAGTAAACACTGTTGGAAACCTAGATTACTTTTATATAATTGCAGTTAATTCGTAGTGAGTTAACATAGGTCATGTACAAGTCAATCATAAATTCAGAGGAAACTGTGTGGGTCATGACTTGAATCGAGTCAATTTTAATTGCATTTAACCTTGATCTTGAAAGTAATTTTGCTTGTTGAAAAAATTTATCATAAAAGTAGGAAGTTTTAAGAAATGGAAGCACGTTAAAGACATGATGAAAGTGACTAATAATTTAAATTTACACATAACAGACGCCTGTAATGTAATCCCCGAAGGGTTAGGCAGAGGTGTAGGTACTCTAAGTGCACCCACATTTTGCTAGTTATGTTTAAGTCCCATGTAATAGGGGGCCTATTGCTTACAACCGAGCACCAATCCAGACTCCGGGCTTCTACTGAGAAGTTCCTGACGGAAAAACCCAATAGCAGTATACCCGACTCGGGAATCGGACCCAGGACCTCATATGCTCAGTAGTAGCGCTGGCGAAAACTACACAAACGAGGCAGTAATTTAATTTTTAGTTTATTAAATTGTGCGGTAAAATGGCAAACTTTTCTTTTTGTAACTAGTTATTTTTAACCGCGTCGACACTTCGACAGGACGACACTCTCTCTCTACACTAAACTCTATGTTCTTGATTACCACACAATTAGAAAAATAAAGTGATGTTCTTTAACTGCTTATTAGTTGTCATGATCGTAAGCAGATAAAGGACATAAGACTGTGGAAACATTTCATTCCTGTTTATTGTCTAAGAATGATAACTGCCAACCAGGGAGTGCTTTAAAATGACCTATTGTTTTGTATATCAGTCACATAAATCATATCTCTTCGTGATAATAAATAATAATAATACCAGCCTGTTAGGCTGCCTGTCCACTGGAGCAGAGAGGAGAGGAGAGGAGCGGAGATGTGCCATTATTAACCAATCAAATCTAAACTCAGGGGCGGAGTCAAGATTCTATTGGTTAATATTGGCACATCTCCGCTCCTCTTTTCTCCTCTCCGCTCCAGTGGACAGGCAGCCTTACTGTCCCACTGCTGGACAAAGGCGTCTTCTCAAACAGAGAAGGTACGAGCATGGATCACCTCGCTTGCTCAAGACGGGTCGGCCATTGACGAACCACAATATCACATTAATCAGCCTATTAATGTTTCCACTGCGGGCTGGGACATAGGCCTCCTCTCTCTGAGAGGGAGTGGGCCGTAATCCACCACGCGGGCCCAGTGCGGGTTGGTGGGTGTCTTACAATTTTTGGTTCTAGGAAATGCCGGTTTCCTCACGATGTTATCTTTCACCGTTTTGTGAGCAGTGGTGATGAAATTATTATACACAAAGTAAAGCGCCTGCCTGGGTTCGAACCCACGACCTACAATAAATAATTATTGGTTATAACTTTTATAGCAGGACGTTCAGTGCATCAGAGTTCAGACAACTTGTTGCTTGCGAAAGACCGGTTCATTGAAACGCCGGTTGCTCTTGATAATTTTAAATATCACGACTTTCTTTAACAATTCGCTTTTGTGATAGTTGTTGTCGAACTCGGGCCACGGTCAAACGTTTTGTTTACTTTGTTAAGAAATCGAAATCCTTTTTTTTTTATCTATGCTATTCAATCTGCCTAGCCTTTTCCCAATTATCTTGGGGTCGGCTTCCAGTCTCACCGGATGTAGCTGAATACCAGTATTTTACATGGAGCGACTGCCTATCTGACCTCCACAACCCAGTAACTGGGTAATACGATACCCCATGGTAAGACTGGTGTCAGACTTTCGGGCTTCTGACGACTCGTAACGACTGTCAAAGATCCACGAATGACAGCCGGGACCAACGGCTTAACATGCTTTCCGAGGCACGGAGGAGTCTCAATATGTGAAGATGACCAACCCCGGCAAGCGTAGCTTAACCTGTTGGATCGACACGTGCGGCTTGTCATTACTTAGCCACGAGCTCCTCTAGCCTTTTGTCTATGTTATTGTGTTTAGCTGAAAGCTGAAAGACGCTTCATCAGAATAAAGGTTCATTTTTTTGTTTCGTTCCATTCCACGCTACACGGTCAAAATTACACAGGAATGAAAGTTCACATTCTACTGCAACTTTAAAAAAAAAAAACCATCAGTCGGTAAGCGAGTGAAAGATACCGAGTGTAGCAATTTCGATTCAATGAAGCCTTCTGCGTAGTATTATATTATCTGTGCCTTCTGTATTTAATAACACCAAGGTCACTAACTGTAAGGGGTAATGTGGTCTTCAACTACCCTGAGCTTAGTCTAACCCTCAGTCCCTTTATCGGAGCTGCTTCAGACTTTGACAGAAAAATTTAACAAAACCGGCTAAGTAGACCACGTGAGTGAGTAGCATATCGATAACCAGTTTTCTTTCGATTTTCGGCTGAAAATCTGCCGATCTATTCTGTAAAAATCACTGCACCATAAAGTGATGATAGGGATGACAAGTAGGTACCTATCTACCTGTCATCCCGTGGAATGACAGCTCACTTCACTTTACAGACTTTTTTTACAGCAGTCAGTGCGTGCTGCGTAGTCAAAACATTTACTGCGCAAGTGTGATTAGGTAATGGCCCTTACCACAAACATGAAGGAACCTCTGCTTGTTGCTAAGAGTGCCAACAAGCCTTTATTTAATCGGCAGATCAATATTAAACTAGCTCAAAAAGTGCACGTGAGACAAACCGGTCGGTTAACGTAACCCGTACCCGTAGCGTTCGACATTGACCCGGCTTACGGGCTCCACATGGTGATTGAGACCGTGACCTCGACGAAATCAACAGCCAAGATGCGTGTAGGGCCTCAGGGCCTTTGAGGGAACAGCTTAGTTTACGACAGATAGACAAGTGTTGTGAAAAGTTTTGTTTAGGTAAGTATGGTCTATTGCTCTCTAAATATTGGAACTTGAAAAGGTACCTATGGCATTTGGAGGTACCTACATGATTAAGTGACCTTTGAATGATTGTGGCTACATAATAGAAACAATACCTGTTGAGGAACTTGTTTCTGAATAACATTGTTTTAGACATACATGGCATTCCTAACATGGCCCTGCACTGTTTTGTTTCGGCATTTCGTCTAAAGCGCGCGCCATCTACTTTTATAATATTGATCAGATTTACTTACAGAAATAAACATTTTATTTCATTTAGAAAAACAGAAGAACCGTATTACTAAGCCTTTAAAACGTCTTTTATTTTTTCTTTTGGTAGATACTTAAGTACCTACCTAGGTATTTTAATTTCCCATGCAGGCATTATAAAAGCTGGTTAGGTTGAAGGTGATATTAGATCAAACTCATAATAAGTCAACTTACGCCTGGGCTGGACAAGTTTACCTCGTTTTGTGATAATTTTTATAATTGAAATATCCCACTTACATACAAATTGTAGTCTTTAGCGGAGCTTTTTAAATACATACGGGAGAAAACCAAGGACTGTATTTACTTGTGCCGGTATAAAATATACATTATCTAAATACAGTTAGCATATTTTATACAATAGTGATGATTGATAATCAAACAACATTGTTAACCGGCTGTAAAGATGATGATTATTTGTTAATAGTCAATAAAACATCTCTTAAGTAGCAAGACAACTACTCATACCCCGGAAGCTGTTAAGTCAACAAATATAACAACATCAATGTTTGATTCATGTTTATTTATTCAATTAGTTCAATTCAAAGTTCAAAGCTTTAAGTAAGTTACTCTTGTAGCGGTTACACCGCCACATACGAACTACGCATCAAAGACATGACGTCACACAAATCTTGCACTTTCGGCCGGTCTCACAAGCAGAGCCCAGTCTACCCTCAGCCTCATCAGCAGCTGTTGATCTAGTTAAGGCCTACAACTAAATACGAGTTGATCGCAGCAAACAGAACAATTATGTATAGCCACTTATATGTGCAACTCTCTCTTAATCTAGGTCTACGTCGGGGTCACCAATTTAGAGGTATGAGGAACAGGGTGTAAAGTTCACTCACCCTCATTAGAAAACTCCGACCAGACGGGTTTCGTGTCTGGCGGGCAGTTGCCCGCCTTACTCTTTTCCGAAAAAGTGAAATAACCGTCAAGAAACTTGATCAAAAAAAAACTGGGAAGGTAATAGTTAAGTCACTGGAACGGAGGATGTACACGGAGCACGACTGCATCGAGGGCATTCGAGGGACCCCAAAACAAAGGTCTCTAGAAACCAAAACTCAAAATTCAAATCCGTTTTTTCCAGCCTCATTCATCACGCCATGCTCCCGATCAGACCCTGAACTAAACGCCTGCGTAGAGAAGGTGATCACAACAGCCGGCTCCAAGTTCACCGAGGGCATACCAGAGCTGGGGATCGCACCCCTGGACCCTGTGGACTTGGGCACGGTGTTCGTTGACAACCCTGCCTTGAAGCTCACCTTTACCGATACTATTGTGACCGGCTTGAGAGGTTTCAGGGTTAATTCTTACAAGTAAGTTTATTTAGAGTCATTTTAGTTAACGTAAAATTTTAATGACTTGGTTGGGGAGAAACAAACGAGATTTGTCCAATTGAAATGGTCATTGTATCCAAACAGTAGCGGATCTAGGGGGGGGGGGGGGGGCTAGGGGGCTCAAGCCCCCTGGATCGGCAGAAAGCAGCTGAGTTCTTCCGTGAGAAATCTTAGAGAGAACTTAATATTATTCTAATTAAAGTTTTTAGCAAGCATTACACTACCTAAGATACAATTGTCATCAAATATTACAATTGTCATCAAATATTACAATTATCATTAAATATTAACTCAATAAGAATGTTTTCAAGTTTTAAAATTCTTCATGATGTATATTCACCGTCACCGAGTTATCTCTGGAAGTCTACAACCTAACGAAGTCATTGAGGAACCTGCCAAAAGCAATCCGTTGCCTATGTGTCAAGCAAATTAAAATATTGTGTGCTTTTTTAGTGTTTACTTTGCTAAAACCTACCCTCAGCGGAGTCAAGCTGGGGTGGCCCAAACGACAATTCTGGATCCGCCACTGTATCCAAAGCAACATTCTACAAAATTTAAGTTGGTGAACTTATTGGTATAGGCACAATCCTAAGCGCTACTGCGCCCTAAATTAAGTACCATGAAGATGGTCCTAATATTAATGATGTTTCTTTTTGTCTGAAACATGTAGATGTAGATACTGTGTGTATAAACGATTTCCTAACCTACGTACTTTTCTGTAAATCTAAAGCAATGGTCAGTAAAAAAACAGAATTCAAACTATTTTGTTTTGTCTTCAGGATCAACCCAGACAAGGGCAAAGCTATCTTGGACTTCACTGCCAACGTCACACTGAAGGCCCACTACGTCATGGATGGACAAGTTCTCATCCTGCCCATCAGGGGCGATGGACAGTCCAAGATCAAGATCAGTAAGTACTGCGGTGTTAATTAGCCGAACAAGAGTTGTTGGAGGGAAACTATAGCCAGGGAAAACAATAAAGGTTTCTTGTATAACAAGAGAATATACATAGGTACCTACCGGGTGGAATGCCCAGAAAAATATCAAGTATCAAATCGAACTTAAGATCACACTAACTTGTCAAATTCTTGTCTTCCTCGTACAGACTAAGCAAGCCTTTGAAGCTTCAATTTTCTTTCATTAAGAAAAGCTGTTCAAATTCCAGTAACATACAGAATCATTTGACTAAAAACAGTATGTAGGTACCTACATACCACGTGTTTGTAAGACCGACACAAACTATCCATACTTGCAACACTGCTCAGTGCTCACTCGATTGGCAAAGGAAGTAGCAACAAATAATTGATGGCCGCCGTAGTATACGAAATGTGTGGTAGGTAGGCTTGAAGCAACCGTTTGATGCCCAATTACAATAAGGTAGATAGTTGGCTATGGTTCGTTAATGGCGTAGGTTTTAGGTATATGTTTACTAGGGCTGACAGAAATGTTTATATATAGGTAGGTACGAGAAATTGTAGTTAGACTACTCTGCCTCTGTATGAAACTGATAAAGGCTTAAGAATTTTAAATTCTGATTAGTTATTAAAATTATAAAAAAAGCGATATAAATATTCACTAGATAAATGTACTCCAAGAGTAACAAAACTTTCAATACTCAATTATTTATTGCATTCCATGAATATAGTATTACATAGGATGGTATAACAAAGTAAAAGACCAATAATTATGGACCCTGTTTTCATGTTTAGCAAAAAGAGCTACCCGATAAAGAGTCCCGAGAGAGATAACGATATCCCATTAAAACCTGTGCCCTAAAATGTGAATGTAATCCCACGACTCCATTCCACACAATTTCATAAGTGATTTTGAACTTACAGCGAACCTAAACATCGTCGTGAAATATGACTTCATAGAGAAAGACGGTCACTGGATCGTACCCAGCTACAAAGACCACTACAAGATGGACCGAGCCCAGTTCAAGTTCACCAACTTATTTAACGGAAACAAGGAACTCGGTAAGACTTGTTTGTTATTCAATAATAGATGTAATGGGAAACGCCCAGATTGACGGTGACCTTAAGAACATATGATAAACTGACAAAACACGATGATTCGGTGTTGTTATCAAGTGATCTCATGACATTGTAATCTTTAACTTAACGAAAACAAGATTCTTGATGACAAACACATTACCTACAACTTCCCTTTAGGAAATTGCAGTTCTAATAATAATGAATTTACAATCATTATAGACTTAACAACCAATAGGCCTGACGAGTGCAAATTGTGAAATCTTTCAAGTTGTATTGTTACGGTATTTGATGACGGATAGAGAGCGGTAAAGATGCATTAAAAGTAGAAGTCAAAACAAAATACAAACTCCTTTCCAGTAACTCTAAGGAAAGGAAGGATATCACTGCTTGCTCTGTTGATCGCTTATGTGAGGTAGCATGTGCAGAGGTTGAAGGCCATACTTTCTTATGTGTTTATAGACCACCAGCCTCAAACTTGCCATCATTTTTGATAATAATGGAAGAAATATTAACTAAACTTTTCAGAGATAATAAAATAGTTTTTGTTTGTGGTGACCTAAATATTGATTTATTAGTAAATTCACCGGAAAAATGTAAGCTCATCTCATTATTTAAATCATTCAATTTAAAATGTATATTTAACGTAGCAACTAGAATAACAGCAACCTCAGCTACATGCATAGATAATATATTTACTAATTGTAAAATAAAAGACTCGTCCCTAATTAGTGGCGTCAGATCTGATCATACAGGTCAACTTATATCTTTTGAATCAGATAAAAAGTTACGTTTAGATAAAACTATTCAGTTAAGACCTCTTACTAAAAATAAATTAAAAATGTTTAATAATAATGTTCTTAGCAATCTTTCAACAGCTAGTTTTGATTCACAAGACCCCAATATAAACTACGGTACATTATTTTCTACAGTATGCCAAGAATTCAATAAAGCATGTCCTGTAAAAAAAGTAACAATCAATACTAAACCAAAATTTAATGAATGGGCCACTGCTGGCATTAGAAAAAGCAGAGATATTTTATATAATTTATATAACGAAAAATCATTGACTTCTGATGAAGCTGTTCATAATTATGTAAGAAACTATTCTAAGATATTTAAAAGAGTCTGCGCCCAAGCAAAATCTAAATTAATAAGTAACAAAATTAGTATCTCGAACAATAAAATCAAAGCTGTGTGGCAGGTAATTAACAAAGAAACTGGTAACACAAAACAGCGAGATCAGAATGAATTGTCTTTGAAAATTGATAATGAAACCATTTCAGATAAGTTAAAAGTTGCTGAGACACTAGAAAATTTCTTTACCAACATCCCAATAGAGGTTACGAAATCTCTGCCTTCATCATCTATACTAGCTGAATCTCTTCTAAAAGAAAATTTCAGTAAGGACATTCCAAGTTTTGAATTCAAGCCCATTTCTATTGTCACGATTAAAAAAGCTTTCAAAAGTCTTAACATAAAAAACACTGAAGACTTATGGGGGATTTCCGTTAAGGTCCTTACTGATATCATTGACACAATTGCCCCTGTCCTAACAGGCATATTTAATCAATGTTTAGATAGCGGTACGTTTCCTGATTTAATGAAACATAGTAAAGTAGTACCAATTTTCAAATCGGGTAGTAAGAGTGATCCCTCTAATTATAGACCTATATCTGTTCTACCAGCATTGAGTAAAATATATGAAAAAATCATGCTAGACCAGATGTTGTCACATTTTAATTCAAATGGGATTTTGCATAGTCACCAGTTTGGTTTCACGAAAGGTAGGTCAACGACTGACGCAGGAGTAAAACTCATCAGTCACATTTTAGAATCCTGGGAGAAGTCCCAGGATGCAATTGGCATTTTCTGTGACCTCTCAAAAGCGTTTGACTGCGTTGACCACAACACACTGATCTGTAAATTACACCACTACGGAATTCGTGGCCAAGCTGCTGACCTTGTTCTTTCCTATCTATCAAATCGACGGCAAAAAGTAAACGTTAATGGGGCGACGTCCTCGGGGTCTCTAGTTAAAATGGGCGTGCCTCAAGGTTCAATTCTCGGCCCTTTTTTATTTCTCGTTTATATAAATGACCTTCCTTACATGATGGCTAACTTATCGAATATAATTCTATTTGCTGATGACACTTCTCTTATTTTTAAAATAGATAGAAAAGATACAGATGTCTTACACGTCAACGATAGTCTGGCTGTTCTTTCGAAATGGTTCGCAGCTAATAATCTTTTACTTAATGCGAACAAAACTAAATGTATTAGGTTCTCATTACCAAATGTACCTCAAGTGGGTCTAAATCTAAAACTTGATGGCAAAAAACTAGATGCAATAACGGAAACTGTATTTTTAGGAATTACTTTAGATTCAAAATTGCAATGGGGCGCCCACATTAGAACTCTTTCAGGTAGATTAAGTTCAGCTGCATATGCAGTAAGAAAAATAAGGCAGTTGACTGATATAGCTACAGCTAGGTTAGTATACTTTGCTTATTTCCACAGTATTATGTCTTATGGCGTTCTGTTGTGGGGATCGGCAGCTGACGTAGATTCAATTTTCATTTTACAAAAGAGGGCAATACGCGCTATCTATAAAATGGGTCCTCGCGAGTCTCTTAGAAACAAATTCAAAGAAATTGATATACTGACTCTGCCTTCTCTTTATATCTTAGAAAATATTTTGTATGTTCGGAAAAACTTAGGACTTTTCAAAATAAGAAGCGATTTCCATAATATAAATACACGTAGTAGACATGAAATTGTGATACCCAAATTTAGATTAACTAAAACAAGCAAGTCATTTCTTATAAACAGCATCCGATTTTATAACAAGTTGCCAAAGTCGGTTACAGAACTTAGCGATGGGAAGTTCAAAACCCACATCAAACGTGTCCTTATCAGGAAAGCATATTATAAAATTAAAGACTACGTTGAAGACAAAGAAGTTTGGCAATAATTCCCTCTGCACATGTGGCTTCCCTGGTACCTCATTAACGGCAAAATATGTAAGATTCTATTAACTGCTCTCAAATTACCATGGTTATATTTTTGTTTTATTTACATTCTTCCTTGACATAATCATAATTTTATTTGACATTATATACCTACTATTTAATTTTCAACTCTTTATTAGTGACTTTTGGTGACATGTTAATTATTCAGATTTGTTACAGTTGTAATAGCAATCATGTCATTTCGTTTAAAATAGTTTTTATTTTTATTAATTTATTCTTATATATAGATTCTTTTCTATTTTGTGAATGTGAGAACGCTGTAGGCTTAGTGGACTGTACACTTGTTGACCATCTTCTATTTTGTTAAGTACATACTTGGTACTTGTTGAAAGACCTACACTGTCCTCGCATACCTAATAATACTGTATTTTTTATATTTTTTTTTTGTTGTAAATATTGTAAAACCCAATTATTTTTAAAAGAGTAACCGTGGAGTTTCTTGCCGGCTCTTCTCCATAGGAAACGACCAATTGGAACCGTGCGTAGCTTCTGACGTTTCATAAGTGCCCATGTAGGTTTATGTGAAATAAAATATTTTGAATTTGAATTTGACTCAACAATCCAATTCATTTGTCTTTCACAGTCACAACGATAGTCATTGAACATATTTTGATACCCAATGAGTCCTAGAATCTCTACCACTCACAAAACACCACAGACACTTCCTAATAAACAACTTATTTACAGCACAAACGACAGAAAGGTTCACTAACGAGAACTGGGAGATCATAATGAGCGAGATAGCGCCCCCTGCCATCAAGCAGATCATCAAGAAATGCGTCGATCAAGTCAAGAAGTTCTTCTTAGCGATCCCGGCGAATGTACTACTACCGTGAAGCCCTTAACGGTTCGACAACAAGAATGTTGACATCATTTTCTACTAAAACATTAACAAGGCTTTCTGGCTACATTTTTCAGCACCTAATCCAGTCTCTTCTCTTTAGAAAACTCATGGTTCAGCTTGTTAATTCTAAAACTGCGTATTGTTTCGTCGATACAAAGTATTATACTCGTATTTTCACTGCATACCTTATTTCTATATACCTAACAACGTCTCAGAAATTAACATTACCGAATAACATATCATAGGTACTAAATCAGTAACTACTTCTAAATCATTATACCTATTCATACCAAGAAACTAACACTCATTTACAAGTTAAACTAAAACACTCATAACCACAAAAATACAATACCGTACCTTATCTTCTAAAAATCTAAATGTTACCTTCGTCATACCAATACCACCACATGGCAGAAGTCTTGCCCTCTATTAGGTACCTCCTGGCAAAATTTGGGAGTGAAATCTCTATCTACGCCCTTTTGAGGAATTCCAAAAGTCCAAAAGGACCTATGTTTTGTATGTTTGAAGAAGATTGAAGATTTATTGAATTCTCTATTTCCAGCTGAAACAATCCACCAAGTAATAAACATAAACTGGGAGCCTGTGATGCGGGACATAGGACCGGTCGCCTTCCAACAAATCATCAAAGCGTGCGTCGAAGAAGCCAAGAAACTGTTCGCGGCAGTGCCACTCAACCAGCTGTTGCGACCTTGACTCCCCTCATAAATTCTGCAGTTATATCTCGAATAAGCAGTTCTATTAAATTAAACCCCACATTTTTGTAGGTCTTGAACAGAATTTTACACTTCTCAGTTTAGAATTGAGCTCATTCTGTGGCTTTGGCTTCATACCTTGATAAATTATAAATATAGGCATTGCCTTGTTCAGTAGGCATTTACTCACCTGATTAAGGTCTGGTGTGTTCCTTAAGCCACTTAATTTCTTGCCTGACTTATCAATGGAATTCTTAGGGTCTCCTGGATACACTATTCCTACTTATCTGAAAAGCAAAATTCTGATGATTAGGATCATAGTTTCTCATACCTACGTTATTAGGACATCCCAAAAGAGATTACGTAAATCGAGGTACCTTTAATTTTATAATTTAGCTATTTTGTTCGTTGAAGCACGTTGCTCGTAATTCTGCACAAAATAACTTCTGTACAAGAATGCATGTGTTTGATTTTGATCATTTGTTAGTAGGCGCATAACATAAGTTGGTTTATAGTAAATTGTGATAATTAGCATACGTTAGTTAAGTTGGTTTTAGATTTAATTTATTCAAAAATAAATTGGTGAAAACGTGACAATTACTTTTTTATTTCTTATTTCCTCGTGAAATAGGGCCCGTAACTATCAAGACGGCCCGAGAGTTCAATAAGGGGCAGAAATATGTACATATTTCATGTACATTTGTATTCAGAATGTAGACGACAGATTGCGAAAATAATAGAAGCCTGTATTGAGCCTTGTTGAGGGAGGTACAGCTTGGGATACCTCAGTGCCGGATTAACCACGTAGCAAGAGTAGCAATTGCTACGGGCCCCGCGCAAATGGGGGCGATGCGTGTCTACACCCTGACCTACTGAGGTACCCTCGTAAACGATTCCGATTAATTTCAAAATGTTGAACAGTCAAAATGTTTCACTTTGAATTATGGCTTACCTAATTACATCGGACAACACTATTTTTATTTTGTTTCAATAAAATCTTCCGTAATGCTCACACCACCATGAAACTTTGTCGGTATGCTAAAACCGTTGTAGCGAAGACTATTTTCAATCCAAAAACTAGATGGGACTACTAAATTCGGTAAAACAGTAGGTGATCGTTTTACCCCGAGGGATCATTTTGTACCACTTTCCCCTATGTATTGTCAAAAAAACCTCTCGAGAGTTGAGGTGCTAAAAATTTTCGAGCAAGTTTCTCTTCATTCATAAAGTTTTTTTAATAAGCTATTTCAATATAAATGGGGAGTAGATACTAACCTAACCTAACCAAACAGAGGTTAAAAAAAAATAGACATCGCATCGCTCGCTCTTGCATCTTAGTTTCTCTTCCTTCATAAACTTTTCTACATTAGTCGACAAAATATCAAAAGGTCAATAGGAAGCCTAAACTATAATATATGCAATAATATATCGAGCTCGCTATGCCCGCTCTTGCAATGAAGGGTCTCTTATAAAAAATACAATTAAATTACTGCCAGCATCAGATATTCTAGAAATGAATCTTAGAGGATTTAAAAAAGTAGGTTCCTTACTTACGTACTTCAGTTAGCATTGTTTGTCTAGAAAAATTGATTTGACTAGTTTATCTCATAAACTTTAGAACTTAAAATAAAACAAGTTCTACCCTAGTCCCTATGCACTGTTCTTTGATAGGGGGGCCCCTAGGTAGAATTTGCTACAGGCCCCGCGCTGGCTTAATCCGGCACTGGGGTACCTACACCTAACTGAACGCGTAGCCCGGAAGATTTGGCACAGTTAATAGAGGTACCTACACGGTACACATTAGAAGTAGGTATTGGAACATTTTAGGTTCAGAATGAAAACTCTCTTAAAAAAATATATGAATTTCAGTACCTAAGATGGTAAGTACCTATTGGATAATATGACTTTTATTATTCGTAGGATAATTATAGTGACCAGTGGTGGCCCAGCGTGAGCAGTGGTGGCCCAGTGGTAACGGCCCCGACTTGCGAGTTGTAGGTCGTGGGTTCGAACCCAAGCAGGCGCTTTACTTTGTGTAAATAATTTTCGTCACCACTGCTCTCAAAACGGTGAAGGAAAACATCGTGAGGAAATCGGAATGTCTTAGAACCAAAAATTTCGAAGACATGTGACATCTACCAACCCGCACTGGGCCCGCGTGGTAGATTACGGCCCACTCCCTCTCACCGAGAGGAGGCCTGTGTCCCAGCAGTGGTCCCATAAGTAGTCTCAAATTATTCAGTCACGCATGTTTACTTCTTGTACTTTGTGGTTGTCAAAATACCTGACTGTATACTGTGACTTTATGTAGTCATGACTTCATGAGTACACATGAGCTATTTTTCATTTGCGAACCTAGTAACGCCATCTATCGAGTAATAGCAAAAGTGGACGTTTTATTATGGCTTGATAATTTGAGCCATAGGGCCCCTAATCACAATCATGGTTTCAATCACAGACTAATTAGCTTTTCAATGGCTATATTCTCTCATTTGCAAATGAAAATGTACCTACATAGTGATAGATGGTATCAAGGAACAAGGTGGTGGAAATACAAAGTTTCAACAGTCTAAGTTCCTACATGCAGCATAAGATTGCAATATTTTTTAATAATAATTGGTATGAAATTGGTCTAGGCAAGTCCAGTTGAAGTTAAATTAAATAAATTCAGAACATTGGGCATTAAACAAAAAAAAAACAAAATTTTGGTAATGATGTATTAAAAACAATTTAATAAAAATGTAAAATGCTCAAGAATATCATGTATAAAAATTAAACAAAGAAAAATTTTAAACTTCTTGTAAATGCATTTAAAAAAAACCTTAAGGCACATTAGAATAATTATGATACTTAGGCACAAGTTTAGAACATTGTGTTGTGTATGAAATTTTATCGTGGGCACATAGCGTGGCGGCCACCATCTACTGGGACACTTACACCAGTAATATTGCTTGCCAGATCGCTTGCCAAGAACGCAACAGTTGCTGCTACTTCGTCTGGCTGCCCGGGACGACCCAAAGCATGGGTCTCCTTGGTCCTCACTAAGAAAGCTGCATACTGCTCTTCGTTCATACCTCCTCTCTTCTGCAGCTCAGTCAAAATAACTCCAGGGTTGATGCAGTTCACCCGCACACCTTTTGGTGCCAATTCTAACGCAACACACCTTGTGAACTGGTCCACAGCAGCTTTAGACACATTGTAAGCAAGAACTCCAGGAAAGGAACGAATACCATTGACACTGGATATGTTCACAATGTTACCTTTCGTTTTAATCAAATGTGGGACTGCTAGCATGGTCAAATAGTATATAGAACGCACATTAGTGTTCATTAAACGATCGTACTGCGCTAGCGACGTGTTCTCAATCGTGCCAGTCTCCAGAATCCCAGCATTGTTGACCAAAACGTCGATCTTCCCGTAATGGTCAACCGTGTTCTGAACTATCTTTTCAATGTCGGTTTCTTTCGTCAAATCCGCGGGAGTTATAAAGGTTGCTGCAGAATTCTCGCAGTCATTACAGACTTTTTGTAAGTTCTCAGCATTTCTACCGGTCAAGGATAGTTGAGCGCCAAGTTTTGATAGGAATACCGCTGTCGCAGCACCGATGCCGGAGCTTGCACCGGTTAGAAGTACGACTTTCCCGGCCAAACTCATCTTACTCTTTAATTCTGTATTTATTGCGAACTGGACACCTTTGTTGAGTGACATGGGCAAGTTTATGGTGGATTCTCCACAAAAGCGAGTAAAGCAACAATTCAAGAGTTGAAGAGGGAAACGACTAAATCACGCAATTATCTTATCACTAGTCTTATATAATAACTTAAAAAAAAAACAAAATTAGGTAATGCAAATTTATACGACCCGTTCTTTACGTAGCATATTACGTGAAAATAATAAACAAGTCACAAAGATCGGTCTGAATTGGTCTGAAAAGAAAACTATTAAGCAGTATATAGCAATGTGAACCAATCAGAAAGGGATACTTCTATTTATTATCAGTCCGCCGCAGCGACGATGTCAATGAAAACAGTCCAAAACTCCAAAGTTATCAGTGATATCAGTTATCACAGACAAGTCACACAACATATTGACACAAGTGACCTTGAGTTTGACCTGACCTTAGGGCTTGCTTGAAAGCAAAATTAAATAGTGCTGTGACTGTGATGATGATGATACAACATTTTTAAGAAAGTACGGTTTTAAGGGACTAGTTATAAATAACAAGCGCCCGAGGCGCGCGCACAGTACGCCGCATTTCGGGCGCGCGCCTAGCGTGTGCCTCAGGTGCCGCTGCGCCGCCGCGCCGCCGGGCGCGCTTTGGACGCTCGTCAAACGCAACAAGATTTCCACATTTTGTTGGAACTTTGAACCCTCAACATACTCATTCTATCTGTGTACAGTTTGGCAAAAAAAAGTTGGTAAAAATTTAGGGCGCCACTATCGCACTTAGGTCACTTCGAATGGGAAATATATTGTTGTTAAAATAAATGTGCAACAATAAACGCTTCTTGTGGGTGACTCAAATCAAAATCTACTAGCGCCGCTAAAGTAGTGCCGTCATTAAAGGTCTGTAAGTAAAATATTTAGTTCCAAATGTCACCACGTCCACATCTTTTTTTCCAAGCTGTAAATTCAAATTCAAATCATTTATTCGCATAGAATGTAGGTAACATACAAGTTGTTATAAAAATATAGTGAGCCGGGTACATTCTGCCTGAGTAGTAGTGAGTAGTGTAGTTTAATTTATTACTGATTTACAGAAAACGATAAAAAAAGTAAAAAAACGAACATCCACGCGTCAAGGGCGCGTAAGGGTGCCCGGGAGGGTTGTGCGCGAGCTCATATTATAATTCGTAATGCTCAATAAAATTGTAGAAATTCATACAATTTTATTGAGCGCCTAAAGTACAGCATACAAGACACGCGCCTCGGGCGCTTGTTATGATGACTAGTCCCTAAGGAACTAGGAAGGGACTTGTCATAACCACAGACATATAAAGAGTAGCAGACCAAACATAAATCCATAGTTATATTTATACAGATGAATGTGATTCTTTATCCTTTTTTTGCTAATAGACAAGCCGTAAATTCTATCTCGTTCTGTCACCTGTTGTTATACTGACTCACACATAGACAAAATTTGACGCGTAGCTTGTCTATCCCGCGCCGCCATATTGACAAGCAGCATCTTCTGCATCGCGTTCTAAGTTTCAACTGCGTTAGATAGTCAGGGACGGATTTGGCAACAAAGACGAATTTCTTTTTGTAAAATATTTACCATTGAATTATCAAACAGCCCCAAGTTACTCTACGATTTTTTTATTAATTGTTTTGGTGACATAGTTCCAGAATACTGCAGTGCAGATTTTCAGTGTAAACACAGATGCTATTATAATAAATTATAAAATTAATTATGTTACCTTGTGTCTGTGTGATGGATGACATGAACCTATATCACACATGTGTGTGATATAGGTGTACATAAATAGGTATATTCACATAATTTTGAAATTTTATTCGGCAGGTAATAATCTAATCATTGTTTGATTGACTTTATTGATAAGTAATCTACACTTCTCAGGCCCGTATTACAGAACCTCACTCAAGACTCAAGCATAACTTGAAACTAGTTTCAACCAATCAAAAGGCATTAAACGAGTTTTAAGTAATGCTTGAGTTTTGAGTGAGGTTCTGTAATAAGGGCCTTATACCCAGGGAGTATCGATTGTTGCGAATTTTAGTAAGTACCTATTGGTTGTTTCAATATCGTTACATAATACCGGCAACCAGCCCTAGGCCGGCCCTGTATTGACAACTATCCCTATGTGTGCGTAATGGCTACGCAATTTTTAGCGAATGTTTGGTCTGCTACTCTTTATATGTCTGTGGTCATAACAAGCGCCATTGCGACATTGGGTAGTAGCGACATCTGAAGTGAGCAAATGGCAGTTTTTATTCCCATTGGAAAAGCAAGGCAAGCATTATGAAACTGTGATATGAAACGTCAGAAGCTAGGTGCACGGTGCCAATTGGTGTACAATAGAGACAAGATCCAAGCGTTTTCCGCTCACGCTTATTCCTTTCACGCTAAGGAATTGACGTTAGCGTGACCAAAATGGTAGACGGTCGCCGGTTGGCGGTCGTTGTCAAAATCTGTGTGGACGTAAGATTTTGACAGCCGATTTGTTGCTAGCGAAACCAAAATCTGTCGCTGCCCAAGTGCCCACTAGCGATTAAAATCACTGCGTGTGTATATACAAGGCACATAAAAAAGGATTCATTAATTGTCTCAACCAAATAGACCATTGTAATTTTATGAAAGTGAATGTCAAGCGACTAGAATTTGTCATTTTCTATGTAAGTAATTTTTTTTTATTAAACATGTAGGACATATTTATATAACACTTTTCTTATTATTTTACAAACAAAATTCTCAGTAATATTTCACTCAATGGCTAAAGTAAGTTTACACTCTTATTTGAAAGATCGCATAGACTTTCATCAAGTTCTTGTTTGCATGTTGTTTGATATTTTGTTACAAATTAGCTTTTTCTTCTTTTAGAAAGAAGTTATTCACATACACATCGGTCAGGCAGGAGTGCAAATAGCGAATGCTTGCTGGGAGCTTTACTGTCTTGAACATGGTATTAGAGTGGACGGTGTTTTAGCGTATGCAGGTCAGGATGACCACAGCTGTGGAGCATTTTTTGACGAAACAGGCGCTGGAAAAGTTGTGCCCAGGGTTGTTATGATTGATTTGGAGCCAACACCTATTGGTAAGTTTAGGATGTACCCAATAATATTGAAACGACGGATTTGTGTTGTGTAATAATTAACTATTACGTCTAAACTTATTCAATTAATTGTGAATTGAATGCCCAAATGGAGAACTTAATAGGTACTTTGCCTACGTTGGAGATTGGAGTGATCTGACCCCACGCGCGCCACGCTTAGTGCGCAACTGCAGCTGTCGACGTGTCTACGGCTGCCGCCGATGCCGTTGTGTCACTGCTGATGCCCCCATACACGGGTGGCGACGCGTCGACAGGTGCGGTTGCCTCAGCCTCTCTGCCGTTGGCGCATGTCGCTGGTGTATACTAGCACTTAGCAATTGCGCTTGCGCGACTAGGTCCTGTACCGATAATCGATACGGCAGTTAGATCAATAAAACGATACAACTCTTACAGACGAAATAAGAACAGGAGCATATCGACAGTTATTTCACCCGTCTACACTGCTCACTGGCAAAGAAGATGCCGCTAGTAATTTCGCTCGCGGCTACTTTGGTGTTGGTCGTGAGATGATAGATCTGGCTCTAAATCGTGTAAGACTAGTTGCAGAAGGTTGTAATTCCTTGCAAGGTTTCATGATATTCCGTGCATTTGGAGGAGGGACTGGTTCAGGATTCACCGCGTTGTTACTTGACGGACTGACGAGGGATTATGGAAAATTGTCTAAAGTTGAGTTTGCAATATATCCATCTCCAAGAATATCGCCTATAATCGTTGAACCATACAATGCTGTGCTGACCACTCATGCAACTATGGACACCGAAGATGTATGCTTTATTTTTGATAATGAAGCCTTGTATGATATCTTGGGAAGGTTATTAGAAACACCACGACCAACTTACACTAACTTGAATCGACTTATCGCCCAGGTATATCATACATTAATTATGTCTTATTCCTATAACATATTGTAGTTACTTCGATATGTATAATATATTAATATTTTTCTCAGGTTGTGTCCTGCATAACTGCTTCAATGAGGTTTGAGGGTTCATTAAATGTACAACTTGTAGAATTTAGAACAAATCTTGTTCCTTATCCAAGAATTCATTTTCCGTTAGTAACGTTTGCACCATTTGTACCGGCTACGAGAGCAATGCATGAAGATAATACAACGCAACAATTGATGATGCAATGTTTTGAACCCTCCAATCAGATGGTCAAATGTGATCCCAGAGAAGGATACTACATGTCTTGCTGCTTGTTATTTCGAGGAGATGTGAATCCAAACGACATTAATACAGCTATTGCTCAAATTAAAAGCATGCGAACAATTAAATTCGTGTCATGGTCTCCCACTGGATTTAAGGTAATGAAAAGTTAAATTGACTGCGTTGATATCTAGTAAGTAACTTGTTATGGCCCGTCCCCCATGACTTCCAGCTCTTTCTATCCCGGGCTAGTGCGGACCGTTGGTCGTATAAAATATCTAGTAGGTTAGCATTAGCATTTAGCAAGTGAGGTATTTATGATGTATAGAACGACGAATGTTGGCGAGATCAGTAAGATTGTTTTATTTATTTACACAGATCGGGCTAAATTATCAACCACCACAGACAGTCCCTGGAGGTGACTTAGCTGCTTTAATGAGAGCAGTTGTGATGGTTTCAAACACTTCAGCTATACGCGGGGCTTGGGAGCGTCTTAGTAGAAAGTTTTCTTTAATGTATGCTAAGCGTGCCTTTGTGCATCATTACGTTGGTGAAGGTTTAGAAGAAGGTGAATTTAAAAG
This sequence comes from Conistra vaccinii, assembly GCA_948150665.1. Classification (NCBI taxonomy): domain Eukaryota; kingdom Metazoa; phylum Arthropoda; class Insecta; order Lepidoptera; family Noctuidae; genus Conistra; species Conistra vaccinii. The sequence continues at coordinate 1,293,235 of OX411329.1, read as the reverse complement.
TGCCCTTTTAAACGTCAAGGCATTAGCAAGAGATTATAAGGAAATGGAAAGTTAAGGGAAAATCTGTGAAGATTAAATAATTTTACACGCAGTTTCCAAAAAGTTTATAATACCTACATCACATACAAATCGCTAGCTAGTAATAATTATGTAACATAAAATCAATAAATAACTAGAACATAAAATATAAAGTTTTGTATAAATATAGATAAACAGAAAATAAACTTTATTACATAAATTTCTTTATGATTTACACTTCAGAACACTATTGTATAATTATTATCTACAGGGTTACTGGTATACCTCGTGGAGGCGATCGGCGGCGGTGACCTCTCGCGTCCGGCCCGGTCCAGGCCATGGTACGGAGCGAAAGGGCATGGCAAACCGTCACCTCCTTTCGCGAAGCAGTAGGAAATGCTCGCGAAGGAGGAGGCGGAGCGCGTAATGGAGGTGTAAATTTTGCGCCCTCACGCCCCTAGCCGCCGCAGGAGACGCCCTGGGCGTCGGGAATCGCGAGCTGATTTCCGGCCACCGTAAGCGCAGGTTTGCGGACGGAAAGCAATGGGTAGCTTGCCGTCCGATAAGGACCAGGGCCCGGGTCGACGACGCGTTGTATTTCACGTCCGCCCCAAAGAGATGTCAGCAAAACTGACGGGGTCTGCTAGGGCCGATGCCTGCCGGGATTGCGGGAAAGTCCTAAGGGGAGACCGTGGCCCCTGGCAACGTATAGGCAACTGAAGGATGTAACTTTGAACCTTCAACATGCTCAGTATAACTGTGTTTCTTTTAAGTTTATAACTGATGCAGATAAAACGACAAGGAAAAATAGTAAGTAAGCAGTAAAGAAAAAAAGGAAGTACTAAGTAAAGTAGAAAAGAAACTTGCGTTGTACGTGCGTTCGACGTGCGTATCACGCGTGCCCTTTAATGGCAGCGCTTGTTCATAGAAATTCATACAATTTTATGCGCGCGAAGCACGTGTCTCGGCTAGTCCCATAAAATGTTTATCCCAAAAGATGCCAACGTTACAAAATTATAACATTGCATTTGATATTGTACCCGTTTTAGATGTAAAAAATGCGTTTAGAAAGTTTCTAAATACTATTTTAACATCTAAAACTAAATATTCGGTGTGACGATATTAATTATTGCATTTCATAATCAATATTCTAGTTCGCTAGTTAGCCACATCTTATTTCCATACAGTAATACTTATTGCCAAATTAATCAAAACAGAGAAATATTTGACATCTGTTTTTTATTTATTTTTATTGCTGAATGGGCCTTCTCTTGCCCACGATCTCGCCTGATGGAAAGCAATGGATGAGGTCTATGATGGATTGAGCGTGCCCAGAAAATGCCTGTTCACTCTTGCTTTGAAGACAGACGGGTTATATGTGGAAGGGAACACAGTCGCTGCTTCAAAGAGTTCCACACTTTGGCTGTGCCCATTATAAATGTAGGAGAAGCGCTAAGTACGACTGGACGGGACATCGACCAAGTGCGGATGGTACCCTGCAGTACGCCTGGTAGTCCGGTGATAAAAAGGCGATATGGGATCAGGTCATGGAGCTCCTGCGCACACTCTCCGAAGTACAGTCTATAGAAGACCGGCATTCAAGCAGTATTACGCCAATGAGCCAGGCTGTGAAGCCTAGCCACCAACGTTTTGTTGCCTATAAGCCTTTTAGCTCTGCGTTCCACCGAGTCAAGTGCAACAAGTTGGTATTTTGCTGAGCCATCCCACAAGTGGCTGCCATATAGGACCGAATTTGTAAACATGAAAGCTGTCCAGATGTGATGTATCGCGTCACTTTATTTAGGATGCCAGTCTGTACTTTTAACTCGATGGTTGAGCCGAAGTTGAGATCAAACCTCAACTTCATGCCCAACATCGCTAGGCGGTCGGTGACTGGTACAGAGCACCTCGGAAAGTAGGATATAACTGAAAATGGCTCTTTTTGCGACGTTGCCCACTTTCTGTAATCACCTGCTTTCATATGGGTATAACTTTTTTTGTAAATAAGAAAAATCATTCTGGTTATATTGTTCATTCGTACTTATGTTATAAATTTGTTCTGTTTTAAAGGACTGGTGACCCCGAATCGGGGACACTTTACGAATTATCCGTCAAGCCCCGCTGTGCCCGATTCGGGGACAGTCTCTCACGCGATACAAATCTCAATTTTTACTTTCAAATATCGCTTGTGGGTTGTTTCTGTCTATGGCTTTAGGGATATTTTCGTCAATTAGAAGTAAAATTATTAAAAAATGGCAGGTAACACCGGAAAATTCTGAAAAATGTCTAAAGTGACGTAATGCGTCTCTCAAAGGACGTAATCGTGGGGCTTATTATTACATCACAAACGTGTTAGTACTTTGGAGAGTTGAAAAAATAATACGTGTTAAGTGACCGTCGCGAGAATTGAAGCGCATTTGGGCGCGTTTTAAACCATTTTGCATTATTTTTATCAGTAGGTACTGGCGATCCGCGACAGACTCGGCACTTCTTCTACGATGTTCCCTTCATGTAGTGTAATAGCGCACTCATGACTTTACGATGTGTATTTTACGTTTTGTATATTTCACAAATATCAAAGTCACAATGACTAAATAAATCATTTTCAAAAACTTTTTACAAAAAAAAAACAACAGAGTTCCAAAAAAAAACACTACGAAAAGAAAATGAATTTTCGTTTTTTGCCACCGACTTCCGAAATTGTTATTTTTCACTTTGTACTGTTTTTTTTTTGGAAGTCCGTTGTTTTTATTGTAAAAAGTTTTTATTTGTCTCTTTGTAGTTGTGATACCTACTCTACACAAATTCGAATACCACTACCTGCTATGCATTTTCTTTAACAGTGACAGGAATTTATCATGATATCATCCATATAAACAAAGTGGGAAAAATACGTATTAATGAAGCTATCTCAAAAACTATTCAAGCAAAGTTAATAAAATTTATATGGGACCACCTCGGGAGCATACCCTTTCAAACAAAAAAAAAAGCGTGTGCGTCTCGAGACGCTCGACGGAAGTGATAACACGGCGGGGGATGAGTATGAGAAGGGGAAGGATGCTGCCGTATGCGTGAGAGAAAGGGAAGCCAGACAGACTGGTGCCGTAACGCGTTATGTGACGAAGCCGTTTACCCTCCCATAAGAAGTTATCACTTCAACAATTTTCAAAATCGGTCCACAAATTACGTAGAAATCGGTGAACAAACAAACACATAAAGTCGAACATAATACTTCCTCATTCTGAAAGACGTATAAAAAAAATTTGGGTATCCTCCAAACAGGTGATAACTTATGCGCCCTAGTACGAGTACAACGTACAACAGAAAGAAATCTGGATACATAAACAAGAAAAAAGGATTATTTCATCAGACTTAACAAATAGTTCGGAACTATGTAAAACTTCGGTTTTTCACCTTTGTACTGGGTCTATCCTCATCCTGTATACTAATCTGTGGGTCTGTCACATCTGTCAACTTGACACTAGCAAGATAAACAAGTCTGTCAACTGTCAATCACTGCCTTGCTAAGATTCTTCTTCATAATCATATTTCAGAAGCATCTACCTATCAACAGAACAGTATTTTTCTCAATGTTTATATTAGGTATTACTTTAAGTTAAAGTGAAGTGCTAATAAAGCCAAGTGAACTTAAATATAATATAACTAAAATTGTACACAGTTATTTTGGAACAGTATTCAAGTAAGTAATATATTGTGTTGTTTTTATTTTATAGAATGTTAATCCTTAGTACTTATCAACAGTAGGTTACGAATTGATAAAAATTATAAATGTTAAGTACTGTATCTATCACGGTCACGTTTAGTTTTGTATTAGATAGCTAAACCATAGGTACTATGCACCTGTGGTAGGTATTTCAAAATATTATGTAAACTTATTATTTAATAATAACCCTGGTCAATAAGGTACCATAGCCGTTAAAGTTTAAAAAAAAACATGTGATTTAATTACTAAAATACGTTTTGAACTCAAACTCAAAGCATTTATTTCAATTAAACCATTTACAGGCACTTTTGAATTGTCAAAGAGTCAGTCAGTTAGTCAAAAAGTTGAAGTTAGTTGCCCATTCCAAAAAGTAATAGAACGGGCAAGAAACTCCCAGGACACTCTTTTAAATAAAGATATTACAAAATCCTGGGTACATTATTCTTCTTGCTTCTATATGTGAGAACAATGTGAGAAAAAAAAAACAGAAACAATTCAAAATATAAGATTTACTAATATATTAAGATTGACTTGATATATTAGTAAATTCTAAGTGTTGTTCACACAGTAGATTACAATAATCATAATATTATAAAGGAAGTAAGGCTAGTGACCTCTTGAATAAGTACTACCACACCTGCATGAGTTCCTATAATATACACACAAAGTCAATTTTTATTGAAAATGCCACATGGAGACATGTGCAGTGAAAAAGGTTGAACAAACACATTCTATTAGGAACATTAATTAGCACAATGCATTAATTTACAAAGCCCTAAACCATTAATTATCTATGGTTGCTTGAGCCCTAGCAGTGCCACATGCATCAATAACTTAAGCTTATTATGATATTGTAAGAAAGTATAATTTTTTCCAGCTATGTTAAGTGTATCACACCTGTGCCGCTGCACGCAGTCACTGCGGGCGGCGCAGAGCAAGCTGCTGGTCTCCGGCACCAGGAATGGCTTCAACACAACAAACATCATCAGCCGACAACTCATCACACAAAATAATAAAGCCAGCAGGTTTAAGGGATTGAGGGTTAGTATTCATTTTAAAGTTGCTTTTCAGTTATATATTAAAAAAAAACATATTTAATGTGTTTTAATCTTTTTGAATGCTGTATATGGGAACAAATTCTAGGACTTTAGAGGTTTCATCTCATACCTTTTATTTTTAGCCTTTTATTAAGACCTGTATTACAGAACCTCACTCAAAACTCAAGCATCACTTAAAACTCGTTTGAAGCCTTTTGATTGGTTGAAACTAGTAATGCTTGAGTCTTGAGTAAAGTTCTGTAATACAGGCCTTAAACGTTTTATCTTAGTTCTGAGTCTCTGTGTGCCATTTGGCACAGGCCTTCTCCATCCCCTTCTAATTTTCTCTGTTCCTTGCGTATCTAGTCCATGTCTTTCCCGCTGTCCTCACCAAGTCAACCTGCAATCTTTTCAAGGGTTTCCCTTTCTTTCTCTACCCCTCCCTAGGGTACCATAGGGTCACTTGTACCAGGTGTTGTAGGGTCATTTGTGCCATTGCTCTTCTCCCCTAACACTGGCCGGCCTATCTCCATTTTAATCTTCTCAGTTTCAGTACTACATCTTGTGTTTTTGTTGCCTTCCTAATTACTCAGTGATTGGTTCTTTCTAGTTTTCTTTTCCCCATCATACTTTTTTCCATGCTATGCGGACACTTTTGAAGTTTGTCTGTTGGGATATCATCTCATGCCTTATGGATCTATATTGAACATTATTGCGCTTGAATGATTTTTGCGTGCATTTACATTACACATATCATACGAAATGAAAATGAAAAACAGTAAATGAAACTTATCTGCATTGCACTGTACGCAGAGCTGGGCAAAATACATGCTTTGCTTTAATTAAAATACAAATTACAAAATACTATCTCGCACTTATTTAAAATACAAATTACAAAATATTTTTAAGTCGTGTATTTGAAATATAAAATACAAAAGGCAGTGTATAGAGTGCCACCATTGGCACTCTATCCCTATCGGATAAAGTGCCACTACAGGCAGGGTTGGGCAGTATTTGAATTACTTGTAATTGAAATACAAATACGTAATTGGTATTTGTAATTCAATTACTTCATAAAAATGTAATTTGTAATTAGTATTTCAAATACCTGACGCTGAGGTATTTTTGTAGTTAGTATTTCAAATACTTATGGCTCCAAAATACATTTGAACATAAATACATTTAGCGATCTTATGAATGGGTGCGATCTGCAGAAAATAGCGCTCGATAGCTTTCGTAATCAAAATGGCGACCGCTAAATATGTAATATCTTTAAAGTTGGCAACACTGCACTTAAACTGTACTGTAGACTGTACTGCAGGTACATACGTCAAATTGTCAATTACATAATTTGTCAATTGTAATTTTCATTCGGCGATGGAGTGAATCCTGTGAATGCTGAGACATATTTAGCGGTCGCCATTTTGTAAAATATGATGGTAAGAATATATTCCCTTTGCCTTAGGCTGGGCTGGATTAGTTCTATTCTATTTATATACCTAACCTAACACCAGACTGTATTTTGTAATTTGTATTTTGTATTTTAAATAAGAATAGTCAAAATACTGTATTTTGTATTTTATATTTCAAATACACGACTTAAAAATATTTTGTAATTTGTATTTTAAATATTTGCGCCATTGTATTTTGTAATTTGTATTTTAATTAAAGCAAAGCATGTATTTTGCCCAGCTCTGACTACAGGCACCCTAGTAACACCGCCTCGGCCCGGCTCAAGTGCCGCAAGCATTGGATTGTCATTGTCACTGTCACTAAGTCACGTCACTTGGTATTTTGTTTGATTGTCGAGGTTAGATCGCTGTAAAACACCACATTCCCAAAACATTACATTCTCTTGTGCCTAAACGGACCCTGGCACTTCGCCGGCCGCTACCGCGGCACCGCTCGCTACGCTCGCTCGGCTCGTGCGTTGTGTGGTCACAGTTCTAACCTAACCTAAATAACAAGTGACAGTGACAATGCAACGCTCACGGCACCCTAGCCGGACCGAGGCAGTGACACTAGAGTGCCACAAGAAACTCGCGGCACTCTATACACTTCGAATACAAAATACAGTATTTTGACAGTTATTATTTAAAATACAAAATACAAATTACAAAATACGTTCTGGTGTTAGCTTAGGTATATAAATAGAATAGAAATAATCCAGCCCAGCCTAAGGCAAAGGAAATATTCTTACCATCATATTTTACAAAATGGCGACCGCTAAATATGTCACAGCATTCACATGATTCACTCCATCGCCGAATGAAAATTACAATTGAAAAGTTATTTATTTGACAATTTGACGTATGTCCCTGCAGTACAGTTTATGTGCAATGTTGCCAACTTTAAAGATTGACATATTTAGCAGTCGCCATTTTGCTTACGAAAGTTATCGAGCGCTATTTTCTGCAGATCGCACCCATTCATAGGATCGCTAAATGTATTTATGTTCAAATGTATTTTTGAGCCATAAGTATTTGAAATACTAACTACAAAATACCTCAGCGTCAGGTATTTGAAATACCAATTACAAATTACATTTATAAGAAGTAATTGAATTACAAATACCAATTACGTATTTGTATTTCAATTACGTATTTTAATTACAAGTAAGTCAAATACTGCTCGTTTGAAGCCTTTTGATTGGTTGAAACTAGTAATGCTTGAGTCTTGAGTAAAGTTCTGTAATACAGGCCTTAAACGTTTTATCTTAGTTCTGAGTCTCTGTGTGCCATTTGGCACAGGCCTTCTCCATCCCCTTCTAATTTTCTCTGTTCCTTGCGTATCTAGTCCATGTCTTTCCCGCTGTCCTCACCAAGTCAACCTGCAATCTTTTCAAGGGTTTCCCTTTCTTTCTCTACCCCTCCCTAGGGTACCATAGGGTCACTTGTACCAGGTGTTGTAGGGTCATTTGTGCCATTGCTCTTCTCCCCTAACACTGGCCGGCCTATCTCCATTTTAATCTTCTCAGTTTCAGTACTACATCTTGTGTTTTTGTTGCCTTCCTAATTACTCAGTGATTGGTTCTTTCTAGTTTTCTTTTCCCCATCATACTTTTTTCCATGCTATGCTGACACTTTTGAAGTTTGTCTGTTGGGATATCATCTCATGCCTTATGGATCTATATTGAACATTATTGCGCTTGAATAATTGAAGAATTGAATTGAGTAATTGAATTACAAATACCAATTACGTATTTGTATTTCAATTACGTATTTTAATTACAAGTAAGTCAAATACTGCCCAACCCTGACTGTACGTGACATAATATTATCATCAAAGACATTGCACTAATCTGCTACTTCAAACAACTGGACATCATTGTTGACATACCTATCTGTTTGTTTACAACATAAATGATGATATAAAAACACACTTATGGAACCTATATTATAACAACAAATCCATCAGGTATTATTATAGATTTGCCCTATCCAATGCTTACAGCTTTCGCAATTTATTTGCCAAACATGTAAATAAACACGAGTTTTAGGAAAAACAACTGTAATGCCTACACATAAGGTTCAGTTTTCAGGTTCGCTCTACAACTTCATATAGAAGAGAGCCAGGTGATCTGTATCTTCCTACCTCAGACACCTTTCTCTATTTAAGATGGTGCATTCTATTAACCAGTGCCTGTAAAAATATGATGTTGAGATAAATAAAGATTTATGATTATTATGATTATATTTTTTGACTTTTTTAACAGTATTAGTCAGTCTAAAATCAACCTTATTTACACTTGTATAAAGTTCATGTTTCTTTAAGTGAAAATAACATCAATTGGAAACAAGGATTTAAATTAGGTGTAGATATTTTGGCCCCTCATGCCAACGTCAAGGCCAACCAGATAACTATACTTGCTTCATTTCTGTTTTTCATAACCACACGCCTAAATGTTCATCCATTTAAGTTTTTGTTTTTTCTGATAATTATTATCATGTAGCAAGTTAAAATACTTAAAATTTGATGATAAGTAGGTAAATTTGGTATTTCGCAGGTGACTGCGTCCGCGTGAAATTTTGGTCCCCAACCCATCGCGTCGCATCGAACATCGCGCTAATACTGCATTTTTTTTGGCTTAGCGCTCTTTTTTTGACTTTTTTCTTTTTGCTCAGCCAGGGGTGGTGTTAAATAGCCCTCCCCAAAAATTGGGACAGGAATAATGTAGCTTTGTACCAGGGATATATTTTTAAAATAGTGTCTTAAAGTTCCAGAGATTACCCCTACATACAAGCAATAATAATGCCGAAAAAGCATAAAAAATATGAAGGTGTAGCGCAAACTGAACCTTATCTGAAGGTTCAGTTTGCGCTACACCTTCATATTTTTTATGCTTTTTCAACAGTACTGGTCAGTCTAAAATCAACTCTATTTACACTTGCATAAAGTTGATGTTTTTCTAAGTGGGCAAATTGTGTTTGGCAAATACTTTGCGAACACAGATTAGATAACTATTTACCATTATTTATCAATAGTTTAGAAAATATGATGAGTAAGCTGATCATTTCAGAATCGGCGGAGCGCGGTGCCGTGTGTGAACCGCCTAATAGGTATTTTATAAGTACTGATTAGCTTTTAGGTAATAATAAAGAACCGATTATGTAATAAAATGTTTTATTCTTTGATAACATTTCAATAATTTCTCTAGTATTATGACGTTTTTGAAAATTACTTACTATTTTTTTAATTTATAATTTAAGGCAAAGTTTTAGACCAACAATTAAAGAAGCGGCATCGTGGAAGACCTAAGCGTAGATGGCGGGACGAACTTCACGCTTTAGGAGGGATTGGTCCATATTGGCTCAGGATCGAGTTAACTGGAAAAAGGAAAGGGAGGCCTTTGCCCTGCAGTGGGAACATATGGGCTAATATTGTTATTAAAGAAGCGAATTTTAGGGTCTATTCTGACGTTTTCGTATTTTTGTCTGATACAAATGTTTCTTCTTCTGCAGCTAACAGAACTGCTGAAACCACAGAACATCGCAGTCCGACTGTGTCAGACCGCGCCGAAGCCCAAAGCGCCTCCGAAAGTGGTTGGCTACTGGCTGCTAGGATGCTCCGGAATGGTGTTCACCGCAGTAGTTCTAGGTATGGTAGCAGGGTATCTTATACTACTGTATAGCATATACTATGTTATTGAAGTGGCGCTTAGAACTACGAATGGAAAGAAATAGGGGTGCTAGGTATAGGGGGTTAGCTGGGCTAAGTGCAGATGACAAGCATTTAATAATAATTTGTGCTTTGTGATGGGTCATTTTATACCCTGTCTAAAAGTCACAAAAAAAAATTTCATCGTCATAGTTTTGCTAACTCTATTCAACTTTATGTAAAAACCCTGGAATTTACTGTTTAGAAAACTGTTGTAAGCGTGTCAAATTTCTCTCAACTGGGATTAGACTTATGTTAGATTTGTAGGTGTTATTGCAGGCTTTGTTTCTTTTGTTGGATTTTTAAGAGGTAATAATATGTTTCTATGTATTCTATAGGAAGATTAATCTATTGGATATAATTATCTACATTGTTGCATTATTGCGAATTTTCATTAAATTATCTGTGCTTATTCAAAGTAAGGTAGAAACGAAAACCGTATCTGTAGAGTTTGTACTTTTACACTTAAGTACACACCTCACATAAATAAGAACCAAGCTACAAGGTCTGCAATTATTTTTAATAAATACGTTACCTTTGTACCTGCAGTATCTATGACCCAAATTCTTTATTATGTAGGTATGATTAAGATAACATAGTAAACGAAAATAATGTTTTTTTTCTTTATTTTGCGTTTATGGTACACAAAAGACCAAGAAGTATATATAAAAATATATTTTAATATTATTAAGACAAAATAGAAATAGCATTTCTAAAACTATTTGTTAGCTTTTAAGGTAAATGTCTTACATTCAATAAAGGTACTTGCAATGTGTTTTTTGTTTTATTTATCTACTTTTGTATTAGTAGGTACTTACATACATCAGTTTAATGTTTGTGTAACACTCCAATTCTCCTCAATGGAAAATAAACATTAATAATCATTCGCTTTCCATTGTTCTAAACTGATCCATTGTTATACTGAATCAAACACAAACAACTATACTTTTACAGTACAAACTTGTACACACAATGAAATATTTTGGTGGGGATCATAAAAAACGACACTCAAAGATCATTTCCTACCTTAAATGGATACTTATTGGTTTTATAATTCTAAATGCAAGACAAAATCTCTTAGATCTTTCTTTAGAGACGATAGAAACGTGGTTTTTACTGCGAAAAAATGTAACTTTGCGTACTTGGAAATAAAGGTGAAAATTAACCACTCAGACAGAGTCTGTTCGCTTTGATGGCTTCTGGGATTATTAGGTTTATTTCGTTTCGACATTACCTACCTGAATTTGCGCAACGTTGATATTTCTTTGGCAGCAGCAAGCAGCAACTGTTCTTTTCCAGCATTTTATCCATATTTACCCCCTAGCCATCGAAGGAGATGGCTAGAGGGTAACATTGCATAACAAACTGTTCTAAAACAATGTGCAGGTGGTGTGACCAGACTAACAGAGTCAGGGCTGTCGATGGTGACATGGAAACTCTTGGGGGAGAAGATGCCGAGGACCGATGAGGAATGGCAGCAGGAGTTTGAGAAATATCAGCAGTTTCCTGAGTTTATCTAGTTAGTAGCCTTTTGCTTTTAATTTTGCTTCTTTCACTAGTGCTCTCACCCGTCTCTTTCTCGTCCATTGTTCCAGTGCGAGAAAAAAAAGATATATTTCAGGATGTATGTATAGTGCCATTCTTTTTTCGCATGTAACAACGATGGTTATAAAACCTTCTCTGTACTTCGCAAGTTTCTCTTTGTTCTGTAGTAAGACACTAAGACTTAATATAAATACCACGCGTCGCAAATGAAATGGTGTTTAGAAAATAAAGCAATAAAGAAATTCTGCTTACATATGTCCCTTAAATCTCACATACATACATACATAATCAGCCTATTCATGTTCCCACTGCTGGGACACAGGTCTCCTCTCTGAGAGGGAGTGGGCCGTAATCCACCACGCGGGCCCAGTACGGGTTGGTAGATGTCACATGTCTTCGAATTTTTGGTTCTAAGACATGCCGGTTTCCTCACGATATTTTCCTTCACCGTTTTGAAATAAATCTCACTGTCACAATATTCTTAAAACTTATAAGCTATTATCTTTTAGCTACTTCGTTGGTCTAGTAGCCCCAGCCGTTCTGCTGAGGGCGAAGTGTTTTTCCATCTGGAATTTTGATAGGTTTGTCATCAACCTATCAAAATTCCAGATGGAAAAACCAATAGGGATATAAATGTGGGAGTAGGTATTATAGGTAAACCTCTGCTTATGCATGAGGCTGTAGGGAATACCGGCGTGATGTTATGCTATGTTAGCAATAAAAATATTCTGTTTAATTCTTTAAAACTCTGAACAAACATGTACCTATAATATTCCAGCCTTTTTACTCCACAGTAAGAACCAAAACATGACAGTATCAGAATTTAAGTGGATCTGGTACATGGAGTTCGCGCACCGCACGTGGGGGCGCGCGATCGGCGCCGTGGTGTTCCTGCCGGCCGCCTTGTTCTGGGCGCGCGGCTATTTGGACAGGCCTATGAAGATCAGGGTCGGCGCGTACTGCGCGCTCGTGGCTGCACAGGTGACGGACCGACTTTTTTTACGACTTTAGTAGATGTATAGTCTGTGCCAGGTGAAAAAGAAACAGCAACACTGGGTAACTGGTTATCGACCTGTTGACGTATTCTAGTACAAAAGCAGCAATAAAAATGGTAGTTTCGTTGACATTAAAATGTTTCACGATACAAAATGATCCACAGTATGTCGTTCTAATTTCTACAGAAATCGAAATGGACGCTGTTGGCATTTAAAGCTTAGTGCACATACATAACAGCCGCGGCGGACCGCAGCGCATTGCATTTCAGATTCAGTACAAAAAATGGTGCGGTACGGGCTGCCCATCATAGTGTGCGATAGTTGATACAAAATGTACGAAAGTGATGTATGAGGATTTTAGTGTCGCGGTGCGGCTTGCACAAATGTGTTTTAGCCGACAACTACATTTGGTGCAACTTTATAAGCAAAGCATCATGAGGAAATCAAATGAATGTCCTTTAAACAAAATATCGATTGTAAGTTGATTGTTGTTGCTGGTTGGATGGGGCAACCAGCAGTGTTTTATCTCCGTCATCTCTGGCTGTCGCAATCTACGATTGAAAAGCTAATTGATTTACTGGATGAAAAGAATCCTATGTCCTTTTTTCAGGTCATGGACTACCTATATGCCAAATTTCATCCAAATCCGTTCAGCCGTTTTAGCGTAAAAGCGTAAGAAACAAACAAACTCACTTTCGCATTTATAATATTGCTACCTTTCGCCCGCGTGGAGGTCGGAAATTATGCCAAGGGAACTTACCACTGGGATAAAAGTATCCTATGTGTTAATCTAGGTTATAAACTATCTGTGTGCCAAATTACATCCAAATCCGTTCAGCCGTTTCTGCGTGATTGAGTAACAAACATCCCAACATACGAAGTTTTACATTTATAATAGGAATAGTAGGATATTACTAGCTGCGCCACGCGGTTTCACCAGCGTAAGTGTCCATCCCGTGGGAATATCGGTGTTAAAAATATCTTATTTCCTAATCCAGGGCATGCTTTACGCATGTGCCAAATTTTATCCAAATCTATTCAGCCGTTTTAGCGTGAAACCGTAGCAAACAAACAAACTCAGTTTCACTTTTATAATATTAGTTAGGATCAAATAGGTTCTATATTCTACTCGGGAACTAATCATATCTATTCCTTCCACAGGGTCTTATGGGCTGGTACATGGTTAAATCAGGATTAGAAGATCGTTTCCAAGGACCATCAGATGTGCCGCGAGTATCACAGTACCGTCTAGCGGCGCACTTGAGTTTGGCGTTTATTCTTTACACGGGGCTGCTGGCCGGAGCCCTAAGGGTGCTTCGCCCCTTCCCTGTGGCTGCCACGTTCAAGTCTCTCAAGGATTTGAAGAGTGTTACTGCACTTGCGCATTCTGTTAAGGCTATGGCGTTCCTTACTGCTGTGTCCGGTATGTGAAATTATTTTATAATTTTCTTTTTGGTATAAATTTTACCAACAGCATTAGCCGGCCGGTGGGTCTCTCAAAAAATGTGTATTATATTGATAATAATTATACTGTTATTACATTATGATGACAAGTCTTAGCAACGCCAAGATCTTTCGCGACATAATTTCATAGAGGATGAATCTGCTTGACCCATGAGTAGGTATTTCAATAAAATACTTGGCTATCTTATCTATTTTACTGATTGGTGGCAGAAATAGATCCCACTAGTATCGTAATGATCTTTTTAATACGAGTACTAAAGTTATCATACTCACCTCCTCTATTTTTTAATGTGTCTCCTACTTAACCTTTTGAACGCCATAGTCATAATAATATATACGTGACAAGCAAGCGCGTGCCCTGTACGCCAGCGATTCGAATATGTGAGCATTTCTGTCACATATTTGTGTCGTTAGCGTACAGGGCATGTGCTTGCGTTTATGCTCTGGCGTGCAATAGGTTAAGAGCGCTAGTAAGCCATATTTCTTATTTACATACAGTAATACTGTCAAATTACCAAAACAGCGAAATATGTGACAGCTATTTGCGACGTTGCCATGCACGAATTTGAAAAGTCCCGATAAAAAGTTACTTTGTAATCTAAATTTTTCATTTTATTGTACTCACTTTTATTTTTTTAAAGAGACCTTTTTTTTAACCCGGACATATCCGCACGTTTGGTAACCTTACTCTTACCTCACAAAAACCTTTAATTCCAGGCGCCTTCGTAGCCGGTTTAGACGCCGGCCTAGTCTACAGCTCATTCCCCAAGATGGGAGACAAATGGGTCCCCGACGACATCTTGGAATTCTCCCCCAAACTGCGGAACTTCACGGAGAACCCCACCACCGTGCAGTTCGACCACCGCATCCTGGGCACCACCACGCTGGCGCTGGTGACCGGCTTGTGGTACGTCGCGAGGAAGAAGCCGTTGTCGCCCATGGCTAGGAGGGTTGTCAATGGAGTTGGGGCTATGGCTTGGTTGCAGGTAAGGATATAGTTTTTGTTTTGTCGGTTTGTAGAAATTTTCAATAAAAGTCAGGCCCCAAACCTAGTATTGTAGTTTAAAAAAATACTAGAAAGTTGGAAGAAGATCAGTGAGTAAACTGGGCAAATATGATAAAAAACATTAGAGGATCAATTAAATATTTCCCTTTTTATAATTTATCCTTAAATCATGGATCCCCTAAAAAATTACTCTTGGCAAAGTGAATACGATCAGAAGCATCATCAATTTTTCTTCGTCATTTCACAAACCAGCGAGCGTTTACAAACGGACGGCGCAGTTTGTATAATGACATATTACAATCTGCCGACGACAGATACACCTTTGCCTACCCCTGCAGGATAATACATGCTTGATGTTTATTCCTCTATTTCCCCCAGGTGTCCCTCGGCATCGCGACGCTCCTGTACTACGTGCCCACTCCACTAGCTGCCTCGCACCAGTCAGGCTCACTCGTCTTACTGACCCTTGCCATCTGGCTGACGCACGAGATCAAACTACTCAAGTACATACCAAAGTAGAACACAGACTGTATTATTTTATTGTAAATTAAACTTTATGCTAGTGAAGTTATCGCGTTTTATTGTGTTATCCTCGTCGGCAAATTGGTAAGGGTCGCGCCACACCTGCCGAACGTTCCGCGACGGAAGGTTCGGTTGAATACGTTCCTAATGATTTTCAAGTTACCTATGACACATCAGCAGAACGTTACGTCCATAGAAATGCAAGCAAACATGACGCGACGGAACGTTCCGCCGCGGAACGTTCAGCAGGTGTGGCGCGACCCTAAGCTGTTATGAGAAACCCTCTCTGTCAAGAATATTTACAGGATAGGCAACGATTTTCCATCGTTTATTAGGCGCTCAAATATTACAAATGTTCAGGGACACTTTCGACAAAATACAATACACAAACAATGTTATTCACAAAGTGTTTTATTTGAAAATTTAAAATGCTAATATTGCTTACACACTGAAAAACTGTTTTATGTACAAAACTGTGTGTAGACAAATCGCAGATGTGTTGCGTACGAGCCGACAGCGCCGGCGCTCCTTCAAAATATACAACTTGATTATAGCCTTACAATACACGCAGTGAATTTGTTATTCAATATAAATCTATCTATCTACATACTTGTAACAATACAGGCATGATCCAAACTCCGCGCGTCAAAACCCACATCAATTTTGATATAATATTTATTACTTATTGTGCTTCTATGTATAATATTAGCAGTACCCCGGCTTACGGATATCAGATGGACATTTTAGCTTCGATACATCTAATTCATTATCTACGTTTAAAATGTTACTTTGAACGGAAAATATATATTATTATTAGTTGAAACACAATACAAGGCAAAAATAAATTTCTGATAAAACGCCATCTTGGATCGGGTAAAAATAAAACATTGATCGTAAACTACAAAAATACCAATTTGAAATTATTTTGTAATATTGAGCGAATTTAGTGCGATGTGCGCACACAAAGTATAAAACTACATTACAAGCAAAATGTTTATAGGTCTAAGGAAAAATATAAAATTATCAAATGAATCTTTCTTCAATATCTTGCGTACGTAAATAAATTTTATTGCTTAAGGTACATTTCAGAGGGTACATACAGTCAGCGACAAAATAACAAATGTGGTGCTGACTGTACATTTTCTTAACGAGTAAAGTGCTAAGATAAATAAAAGAGAAACATGTAAAGATGTGAGTATGACATTTGAATAAAGTTTATAATTTTGGACATTACCCGTATCTGTTAGACATAACATTTAGTTGTGAGAAATCATTTATGGCGGACCTATTCCTACTATTCACTGTTTTGACTATGAAAACGAAGCTTTAGTATAAAAGCTTATCGTGTAGTCAATACTGAGTAAAATCTATTCATGTTACCTCATAGTCAAATACATCAAATTCGTATGAAATAAGTCCTTCAGTGAAAACAAAATGGTAGCACCATACATAATTCCTTAGTCCGAAATCAAACATGTTTAGACCGTTTATGACTATTGTATAATCTAGCTATGGCCGACTGCAATTTATAACCTAAATATAACTGAAAAACTATTAGCGTAAAGTGAGGCAACACTATATTGTTGATGGTAACACAGGAGGAATTGTTCACAGATAACAAATACTTTTTTTTCACTGGCAATTTCAGTCTTGTGAGATAAGGCGTGAACTACACAAGTTTCAGAGACAATTAGAATAGGCGGAGTGGTGTCGTAGTGAGATGGTTCATAGTCAATGCAGTTCAAGCCTTAGTTCGCACATTAACATCAGAAGTCGTGAACGCGATTATAGACATTAATATCTTTACATAAAGTAGAGTATAGCGTGCACGAATTACATGAACGTATTGTTAGAATTTTCTATAATAAAAACAATTTATCTTGAAAATATATGTTAAAAATGATAACTCTGCAACATTTTTATAAAATATCGTTTATAGCTATTGTATTATTTATTATCTCTAACGGTCTCGTAGAACAGAAGTTTACCAACATTTAAGAATTTGAATTAATATTATTGAAATGAAAAATATCATAATGTTTGCAGAGACACCATTGCTCAACTAAATAATATCTCGAGCCTCTTCCCAATTTAACTATAAAATAATTATGTATAAATACTAAAGCTAACCTAATAAGTTAGTACTATGTTATAATCCTCTTATTACAATTTAGAAATATAACGTATATTTGTAGCAGTTACAATTTAAATGGGTAATTAAAAGAAAAGCATTCAGAATTAAACTAAGATGAATTATCGAAACGTTTTACTTATTTGGTTTTCCGGTATTTAAAAGAGAATCGTGAGAGCGCACATCTCAAACTCATAGTAAAGAATATAAGTTTATATAAATTGTAACTGCTAACAATTTTAAATATATTTATAACCTATATCGCCATATCAATAATTTTGATACAAAAAATAAAATAAACTATAATCATAGATTATTCCAATTTATAAATAAATGCTGCTGACGCATTATTTAATATCACTACAGGATTTAACACAAACTCGGTATATAACAACATCGATACTCTGGATTTATCGATAAAGTGCGGTACTAATCATCAATTTAATAAAAACAAGCTTAGTAATTGTTGAATCGATATGTGAGAATATTGTCAGTAATGGCTTTAGGCCATCAATGTAGAAAATAAGGGTGATATTTAACTTGTACGAATAGAAACGTGTGGTATACATACGCATAATTTGTAGTTGAAAAACAAAAAAAAAACTAATTTGTTGCGGACATGTTAAGAGGAACAGATATAATTTACTAAGCGAAAAGGATGCTATGAGAAGAAGGTAAGTTTGTAGAAAATGTGTTTTGACATTAGCAAGCTTCCTAAAGCATCCGATTTTTTTTTTTTTATAAGTGTTTTTACAGTGATAGCTACGCTGTTTCTATTGTTTTATCTTATTTCAATCGGAGTCCAACTGAGTATCATAATAAAGGCCATGATAATATCATAGAAAAGAACTAATTTATTTTTTATAACTAAATAATATTTTGTCCTAAACCATACCGCGAATATTTTACACCAAGTTTTATCGAATAAACAATAATTAACTTAACTGTTTTGCCGTGAAGAAAATAATCGCAATACGTATCAGATGATTACATAAAACCATATTAGTCAGACATCGAAGATTAAATTGTGTACCTACAATATGTCCGTTTACTTACGTTACAACAAAATATAATTTTAACCCGAAACTTATGTTAATAATTTCTTTTATAAGAATACATTTCACGAATCACTAACAACATTATAATTTTGCTTCTATTAACTCGTGTGCAAGTTCTAACACTAAAGGCTACAATATTATGTACGCGCTTATAAACCAAATGATACGTAGAAGTAGCAGCTCTAAAGAAACATTGGCGCGTAGTTTGAACAGCAACGAATCGGCTGCCTTTGATATGAGAGACACAGGAACACTGAAATTATGACATTCATCATGTCTATTGATAGAATAACAACATTGCCTCGCGAGGCAGCCTTGATCCGTTGCTCAAGCAATTCCACCAAATATTTGACTTTATACAGGGTGTTAGGGTAAACACCGTTATCCTTCAAACCAGTGGTTTGGTTTCGTTTATAGAACATAAATTCAATGGAAAATCACAACTTTTTTTTTTTTAAGATGTACATTTAGAATCGTCACGCAATTCCTAAGGTAGGTATTTTTGCCTGTCTTAAGCCATGAAAAGGATGTATTGTATTTATTCAAGTGTTGTGTAGGTAGGTAGGACGGGCGGCGATCGATTACGTCACTCGGGCGGGCGCATATCCATTAATTTGCGGACGGTGTCGGACAATAACCTTTTTAATATTTGTTAAAGAAAATAACGTAATTTTTTTTTACTCGGTTTTTTATGTTTATATTTAAGCAATACCCGTACCCATAGTTTGAGTGACAACGGTGTTTACCCTTCCGTCCTGTATTTGAATACAAAATTAATACCTAGCGTTCGATTAATATATTCAAAATAAATATTATTTTATAATAAATATAATTCAGTAAGTATATAGGATTCCATTAAAATAGATGGACAAACTTTTAGAAATCATTCAGACCACAAAACGAGGACAATGGTAATTTTTTTTAAGAAAAATGCACTAGATACTTACAAGAAATGTAAATCAGCTAACGAAATACACTAAAAATGTTGGTTATCCAATGTCATTTATTATTTTAAGTCAAAATAATTACACTATAGTCAGTGTTTTTGTTGCTTTGGATAGACGTACTGAACTCTGTGGTAAAATTTGTCCATCTATTTTAATAAGAACTTGTATAAAGAAAATTCTCACAACATCACCTCATAGATGGCAGTCGCGTAATGGCAGATTACAATTGCGTTCAAATGTTTATGTTTTGTTTTCTATGCCCGTAGAAAGCTCCATTTTTCACACATATATCGAGAAAGATTGCCGACCCAAACCAAAGATTGCCGAAACCCAAGTTGCAAATAGGGCGTAAAATAAAGACTACTATAGACAGTACGTAGAGTTACACATAGCTTATAACACAGTACTATGTAGCATAGAAACTATTGGGACATCTCGAATTAGTTTTTTTAATTGGTTCTTTGTTGAAAAAGCATGGCACGGACGGCCATATAACATTTAAATATACATCGAACACACATTAGAAAAAAATAAAAGTCAGGTATATAAGCTCCTTATTAAATAAAAATCTTCCAGTCATTTAAATATAAATAGATAATTTTATAAATGATAAAGTCGACCATAATAATTATAAAGGCGATATCCCACGAGCACTCTTTTACTGGAATGATGTTGGTTGCAGCACTTTCAGTACGGTAAAGTCACAGCGTATGTGCTGCTTCCGTTCGACTAACGCGAACGCCTACGCGATTCAAATGAATGATAGTGGGATAACGCCTTTAGATAATAATATCCGTAGTAAATAGTTTGATGAGATGCTGTGTGGTCGCTTAAAGCATTAATATCTTGAGCCGTGTTATTGTCTGTTATAAATTTTATACGTTTATCGCTTATTCAGTTTTGAGACAGCTTAATGCAACTTATTTTGTTATTAACTCTAATTTAATGGTACACTGGTATCTATTTTATCGCATAAATTAATTAATTCCAGACGATTTTAAACACATCATTATAAATATTTACTATTATATTTCCCTTGATACATAATATAATAAATTCCACTTGTATTTTGTGTATCGTAATAACCATACAGCCTTAAAGTATCGCTCTCACTGCAATATACATATAATATATTAATCACTACAATTGGGGCATTTTGTATAAATATAAACAATTTTATACGAATCTAGTTCAAATGATAAAGGATGCTGAGTGAGGGATCGTCCATAAAACATGTTACATTCCCTATAAAATTATATCTGATTATATTTTATCGAGCAAAGTAGCTTTATGATATAAACGATGGTACATTACCAAACGTTACTTGTTACTTCCAATGTTACATATTGTATGGGCGATCAAAAGTAAGAAATTAGAATGTAATATCAAGGCGACACCCCATCGAAAGCGTTCAAAGAAATAAAGATGGACACCGCGAGTAGCACTCGAGTGAGGGATGATGTCGAGCGCACTAATAATGATAAAACTTTATATAGCCCCTAACTTTTACAATAATAAAGACACCTTAAAATCATTTAATATCTGATATATTATCCAAATACGAAGAGAAAGGAAAATAGACTCATTAAAAATATGTATTATTTATGCACCTCTTGTACAAATATTTTTAGCATGAATGGGTTGGTAATGGGTACACAAATTGCCATTTTTAAGCTGAGTATTATACTACATATTTACTAACAAAAAAACTGGTGAATCTGATACTCCACCATTGTATAAGCTAGGGGCCGTCACCGTACAAATCGGTTATACATTATAACCTACGCTGTTGTTACTTTAGAATAAATGTATTATGTGGATTATGTTGCTCTGGTTCCTTCACTGCAGCGTCTTTGTGATATTTTGCCGATAACCAATTTATTTATTTATTAATTCACTGGGCTATTCAATTGGTGCTAGGAGGGAAACTGAAATAAATCTAAGCCTAATATTACACTCAGGACTTCTATGACACAGCGCAAGATTTGATATTTATATGTTAATCCCTATACTATAATCAGCTACAATAAACTATATCGCATTTTAATCCAATCAAAATAATGATCTATAACAGCTTGAGTATAAAATCTTCGTTTCATGATATGAAATTATGCAGATGTTTTGCAAAATGCACTTTATTATAATGTATCAATCTCCTTAATATTTCTCGCCATAAAACTCAGAGGGCGCCACAATCGCTTGTGCTTTCTACGATTCATCTCACACAAAGCGTATTATATGGCCCGAACTAAACTACAACCTATACAAAAATAAATAGACAAACATCGAATATATAAATACGAATAACTACAAGTACGACAGCGCAGGGGTGAGGCGCGGCAGGGGATATCCACTAACAAGTCCCACTTCAAAAGAGTATTCTGTCGTTTTCTGCCTCATCTTTAGCCAACCTCCTTGCAGTCGTCTTCCAAATATAAATAATGGAAAAAAAAGTTTTAAAAATAAATGCAAAGTACCACAAAGACGCTGGTGGGTGCAATAGTGCGCGGTGCTGACTTGGCGCGACTAGCTCGGCGGCTGTGGGTCAGTGCTGACGATGACCTGCACGATGTATCCTGGCGTGATCTTTGCCTCCTCGATGAGCAGCCTGTCGCCGAGGAGCTTGCCGCCATAGAACCAGCGTTGCCGCCACGGCTCGATGTTCTCTTGAGCCTGAGGATTGTGTAAAGGGTCTTGTAAGTTTTGATACAGGTTAGATTTTGTAGCATTGTTTATTCAGTCTTAAAACTGAATACACAACAACAACGTTACAACGTAGCTACGTCTTTGATTAACAATTATTATAATAAGTTAACTAAACTATACTGGAAATTATTAGCGGATTAAGTTAATAAAGAATAATCAAGTGAGGTCATTCGCGAATAAAAGACGACTGGTTTTCGGTCATCGAATCTATAAATCTATGTTCATAAAACTTTTAACAAAAAAAAAAGGTATCGTTGGTTTTGAATTTTTGTTTTTTGCCACCGAAATTAAAGTAATTTTTCACTTTGTCGTGTTTTTTTTGGAAGGTGGTTGTTTTTTTATGATAAAAGGTTTTTATTTTTCACTTTTTTGTTGTGGTACCTGCCCCACACAAATTCGAATACAAACCTGCTATACAAATAACAGTGACAGGAAGTTATCATCATATATCATCCATATAAACTAAGTGGGAAAAATACGTATTCTTGAAGCTAACTCAAAAACTATCCAAGCAAATATAAACTTTACATGGGACCACCTCTGGAGGACCACCCTTTCAAACAAAAAAACAATTTTCAAAATCGATCCACAATTGACTCTCAAATCGGTCAATCGATCCTGTTTCATAATATAACAAAAAGTTCTACTGGACCAACTGAGGTTTGAATACTAGAAAAGTCAGAAATCACAAAAAACTTTTCTCATACATTTTTTAGGCAATGAGACTCCAACTTGCATTTTTTACCATCGATATACTGGCCGGTACAAAAGAGACTGATCGAAAAACAAATGAAAAACAATAACTTCTACTTTAGGTATTATTTCACCTTAAAATTGAAAACTTTAAACTATACATTTGGCCTCACCTAGAAATTTTACTTTTATGCTCTAAGTCTTAGAGCATAAAATAAAACAAGCATAAAAATGGTAGCCGTTTTGACGTAGGCATAGGTTTACTCTGTTTACTAAAGAGCGAGTAGCAGCTGATAATGTGCTAGGATTAATTCCATACAGAATCGTGGTAAGTGAATCTTTGAATTCCTGAACAACTGTCGTATTTCTTTAAAAAAAGTAAATTAAATTTCATTTAAAATTAAATTCTATGATAGTTCGTAGAACGTACGCAGAAAAACATGAAGTATGTGGCCTCTTCTGTCATATTTGGTTATAATAAAAATAAATACAGTACGACACAAATTAGATGTAGCATCGGCAAAATTCGTAAAACCGATCACCATCCGAACTGAGTGCGCCTTCAAAATCACCACTCGCTATTACTGCTTTAGGTGAGAATGATCCTTCGAAAACGCAATAACTTGTAAAGTCAAATAGCCAAATACATTCGTAAAATTGAAATGAACGAATGAAAATTTTCAAATCTATGCTACATCTAAGTTGTGTCGTACTGTACCTATGGTTGACTGTTAACAAGGTGTGTTACAATCTATTGTTATATTATTTTAGTGATAGCCGTTCGCCAGGAATAATCTGTAAGAATGCATCAGTTGGTGTATCAGTATTGTGCCATTAGATAGTACATGCAGGAACGCGAACGCAGGCAAACGAAATACTTTGCAAGCAATGGGATATTGTTGCTGAAGGCTGCAGGTGTCAACCTCAGGACGAGCTGCTGCAAAATGCAACTTATTGTAGTATATTATATTGTTTTTTTTTTCCACAACGGGAAGCTCTTGGCCTACATCTCACCTGATGGTAAGAGATGATCAGGCCGAAGGTGGAAGCGAGCTTCACCCGGAATCTTCAACCACAGAGTAACTGGCATCTTATCTCTAACTGCCGAAACACAACAATGCCGTTAACATTGTTGTTATGGCGACAGACTTAGATAAGATGGTGGTAGCTAGCTAGGCGGACTTAGAACAAGCCCTACCACCAACCAAACCGAGCAGAAAATTTTGCTCCCACTGGGAATCGAACCCGGGACCTCTGGGTCTGAGACAAGTGGCTTAACCACTAGACCAAAGAGGCGGTTAGATTGTGGTGTCTTACGACCGTCACGAGAACGGAGTCGCGGGCAGAAACTAGTTTATTATAAAAACCACTTTATTTGAAAAGGACAAAAAGTCATGGACTAAGTAAAATGCGACCATTCCAAGCAACATGACCTTGGCCGCAAGCCAAGAACCATTAATAAACTAAGCTAATGCACCTAATGTCCATGTCATTAAGTTCAGCCGGCGCAAAGAGAAAGCACAATGAAATCATTTTCCTAGAGATACTTCGAACGGTTCACTAATGTAGGTCAACGGACAGTATTTGTCGCGGCGGCGGCGTCCAAAATTGTAAGACATTAAACAGGTGACGACAACCTTTGTGGAGTACCTACATAGGTACATGGGTACATTTCAGGGCTGTGCTGTTGAAATGTGAAGGAGAACTTCATAATGTTCAAGGTGTTATGATTGTAAGGATATTGTAATTGTAAAGCAAACGTTTATACACGAGCAAAATTTGTTTCGGAAATTGCATAATTATCGCGAAAAATGCAAATTGAACCTTATTTTAAACTGCAATATTCAAAATGTTTGTTCTTTTTATGCTAAAATTTAAAATCTTACTAATTAGTCAATTGAATATTTATCAAGGTCCAGAAAAATAAAATCGTATCCGGAAGCATGAATGTCCGTCATGTAATAAATCAAAAAAAAAAAACTGCTTATTGTTATTTCTATGTTAAACTTGGACATACATCAGTGATTTAAGCCAACCCGTTTTGAGCAAGCGCGGTGATCAATGCTCGTGCTTTATATATGTATATTAGACGCGGTTTTTGCCCTAGAGTGGGACATTAATAGGCTGGCATTAATTAATGAATACCAGTAATGCTGTATACCTAGACTTCTCCCAGGTACTAGGATCAAGTTTATAAGGCAATATTATTTGAAAAATTCCCATACAGACAATGACTTGGCAGCCCTATTATTTAATAAAACTACATAGCGTCACACGAAGGCAGGCGACAGCGTATGGTTGCAAAATTTCGCATCGTTCGCATGCTCTTACGTCACCGCCTGACCGTGTTTTAGCGACCTGCAGCACAATGTACATATTTTTATTACTGGCTTTAGTAGAACGATAGTATTGTAGTAGTTTACTTGCTGATAACGAATACTACAGGGTTTTTGGTCTTATTTAAGTAGGCACTTATATTCTGTTAACATAAAAGTATAAAACTGTGAAAAGGAAAAACACTAGGTACTTATTGAGAATTTAAAGCTGCCAGTGGTCAGGACTCCATAAAGCGAAACCTCCTAAAACAAGCGTTATTTCCTGTCTCCAGGAGCACCGTTTTCTGAATCAAGATTTTGATCTAACTGGGCATTTCGATCAAACAGCTTCTTTAGGGTTTCAAAGAAGTTTTTATTTATGAAAATATTGATAGATGTCGGCCCAGGAGATGGCGGGATAAACTAGAGATCAAATAAAAGTATTTATAAAAGTAATTACATATTTCATTTCTTGTATAGAGGACTGGCTCTAGAGGGCATTAGACAGGGACAAAAGGAAGGCGGAAACGGTCTTTGCCTTGCAGAGGGACGCGATATTCTAAGATAATAATAATAATCGACGACTCGATCTATTATTATGTTATAATAAGCAGTCATGGCCTCACGAATGATCAGGTTGTTTTGGTACTGCAACTTGTTATATAAATATGACATTCAAGTTTCGATTAAGATCTAAGTACTGTATAAATTATTCTGTTCTAGCATTCAAGTTTGTGGGAACATAAACTCTGAGTGAGAAAGTGTGAGTGTGGAATTATAATTTTTTATCTTGATAACTGTAGGTATACAAGTCCGAAATAACACAGGATTTTCATGAAATGATTTGAATGTCAATTTCCCTCAGAAAATATTATTATACTCACTTTAGAGGTATGAGGAACAAGGTGTAAAGTTCACTCATCCTCATTAGAAAAGGGAGGATCCTCCGACCAGAAGGTGTCTGGCGGGCAATTGACCGAAAGTTGATGTCGGGAATTTGTATATACTTATGTCGATCGCGCAGTAAACTCTAATGGCGCGATGCAGGATTTGTGTGACGTCATGTCTTTGATGCGTAGTTCGTATGTGTAACCGCTGTCCGCTACACTCACTAATAAAAATAATAAAGCTCCTGACGTGGATTCTTAAATATTGACAAACATGTCAATCCACATACATCAATGGAATATTAAGTGTGTAAACGGCACATAAATTATATAAAGATTTACATAATACAATACAGATTTAGAAAACCCATAACAAAAATAGAGCAATAGCAGCTAACAGTGTTTGCTTTACGGAGGACTTGATTTACAAGTTATTTATTTTATCGACGAGATTCAACAAAAAGCGTTTCAGTATTTGACCCCGATTATCTAAAAAATAGCCGAAGTATTATTGATGATTTAAAAAAAGACCTAAACTGACTTGTTGGAAATCAGAGTCCATGTCTTCATGGAGAGCAGAAGTGATCAAAACTAACATAGTGAGTGAACACACACTCTTAATCAATGAACCTTAGGTACTCTAGAATCTAGATGTTGATACCTAAAATAATGCTAATGGGCTCGATCGCGTCACTTCCAGTTATAAATTTGTTAACAATATTTAATATTATTTATACACGATTCATAAGGTCAAGAAGAATATTGAAGGTGAAAACACGTTTGCCAATATTTTGGGTGATTAAGTTGAAATATATATATTTATAGTACATAGCAGAGACCCTAAACAAAGTGATAATTTCTGAATACCAATTAGGCGATAAAATAAATTGCACTTTAGAAAAACCGTAAACTGCACTGACGTCGTCATTCTAGTCAAAAATATAGTATCGCCGGCATCAATACAAAAATACACTTTTTAAACAAGTTATATTCGGTCTATTTGCACACTGTATTTTGTAGGGTTTACATTTACTTTGAAAACCCATATTGACTGCGAACAGCTAATTAAAAGGTGTTAACAAGATAGGCAATAGGCATTAACACATCCATAACCAATCATTATCAAGGTCTTTAATACAAGGCTGTATGCTATCATCTCCTTTACACTAATCTATTATACATTGTAATACCAAATCAATTTTCTCGCCTCCTCCTTAAGACCTAGGCCAAATATTTTTTGATATTTGGATAGTTCATGATGTAAAGAGGTGTCATAAGGAATATGAATTAAAAATCTAAAAAAATATATTAAATAATCCGCGAAATTTTGCGGGTATTCTGGTCTTAGACATTGATCTTGTAACAACTCTGTAAACATATTCTGACAAAAAATGAACAATTGCTATTACTACTCAAATCTAAACTTACGGGAATTCCTGCAAACAAGACCACTACTATCGCTTTGTCTATGGGATTATATCAAGAAGTAATACAGCAAAATTATTTAAATATTTTTCCACAAAAAAAAAACTAATACTTATACATTCTAATTGACGGTGGATTGCAAGGTCCACCCTCCATGCCTTATAGTTAGATATTAAATGTTGCGATCTCTTACAAAGTCTGTGTTTTACTGAAGGTTTGAAAAGAATCTTAACCCGGGAACCCAATAGCGGCGACTTAGGAGTTCCAAGACACAGAGGTTTATTTATAAACATTGCTTAAAGTTAAGTAATTATTATCAACTGTTTTACCATACATTTTTGACGTTTGAACGTCACTTTAAGCAACGTTTATAAATAAACCCCATTGTTTCACCATATTATTTTCTTAATACCTCATTTCAAAGAGGCTGCTAAGGCCAAAGCCTATCGATCCACAAACATCATCATTATCATCATCTGCCTAGCCTTTTTCCTAACTATGTTAGGTGAGGCTTTCAGCGAAGCAGTAATGCTCGCGAAGGAGGAGGCGGAGCGCGTGAGGGAGAGGCAAATTTTGCGCCTTCACGCCTCTAGCCGCCGCAGTAGACGCCCTGGGCGTCGGGAATCCCGAGTCGATTTCCGGCCACCGTAGCCGCGGGCTTAACCGGTCCAGTTATTCCACATACATTATACTGCTCAAAATGGTACAGAAAAGCATCTTCCACTCACATGTAATTTATTCTTGCACTGCACGACCGTGTGTCGGGAGTACACGGCTAGGTCGACGTCCTTGCACGTGTTGGACAGTCGCAGACGCAGAGACAGCTCCGTGCCACCCTCCACTGGCTCCGACCATTCGGCCGGCGAGTCGCGCCCGCTCGCCTCCTTCACCATGTTTATAGGGGGTGATAGGCAGTATATTGGGACCTGGGGAGGTGAATTGGATTTAAAAAATTTTAGAACACAAACAGTTGACTTAAAATCATACAATGGCAATTTATTTTTTCTACCTTGTTATAACAACGTAAATAAATGCTTTTTACAAAAAAAAGAACAACCGACTTCCAAAAAAGACACTACAAAGTAAAAAATAACATAGCATTTATTATTTTGTACTTTTTAGTTGTGGTACCTACCCCATACAAATTCGAATACCACTAACCTGCTATTTAAATAACAGTGATTCGAAAAATACATATTGTTCAAGCTAACTCAAAAACTATCCAAGTAAAGTTAATAAAATTTATATGGGACCACCTCGGGAGCATACTCATTTGAACAAAAGAACAATTTTCAAAATCGGTCCACAATTATTGACGGAGAAATCGCGTAACAAACATACAAAAAAAAAAAAACATACAAACGAATTGAGAACCTCCCCCTATTGGAAGTCGGTTAAAAATTGTAGCAGGCGGCGTTCTGTAGTTTCTGCCTACCCTCATGGGAAGAAGTTGTGAGTGTATATAGAAAGTTATTGTATTGTATATTAGGCTGGTGTCCGAAACTCCACATCTAAGCTCATATTTAGCTCAAGGGTGGGAAAATTGATCATTCAATCTACCCCATCTCGTTAAGGAAGGTCACAACCTTGGTGTTACTGACCAGAAGAAGGTGGACAAGAAGACGGAAGAAGACAATATTTTTTAGAACAGGACCTGGGCATTAATATATTAAATAAAGCTTTAGATAGAAGTCCATGTTTAGTTGGTGTGTGGCCAGACTTAACAACTACATGTGCAGAAGTTGAATTCATCCATATATAATTGCAATCTAGCAAAGCAAACGATCCGGAGGTACCCCCCAGTAAAGCGTAGTCCTTTCAATGGATTTTGAGATTTATCAAGATTTATTTAAATAAATCTTGATAAATCTAAATTTATTTAAATGAAGTAATAAATAGGCAGATTTCATCAAGGCTTTATTTATCCTATAAATTGTAGGTCTAATTTACAGTTATTATTTTGGTGATCCCAAAATTAAAGTGTTTAATTCACTACAATGATGTTTGAGGATAATATCACATTGTTTATTGCATCCAAACTTGATAAGGAACCAAATATAAACAGCATCAAAAAGGCTCAACAGGAAACAAACATACATACATTACTGACAATACATATATTATTATGTATACACAATTCTTACATTTATATTCTGATTTTGTAAGTGTATGAGGAAATATGAGGAAAAAATAAACATTGTTGTTAATTACAGGTAAGACAAACATCAGGAAAATAATATTTTTTTCATCAATTACACAAGATTACATGCTTGGTATTCAACATGTAGTGCATTGCTTAATGTTGTCGAGCAATAATTTAAGAAGACAGTCAATAAAGGATACCCATAGGGGCTGAATGTCATCCAAACTGATATAAAATTGAAATGAGGCTGGGGAAAAGCGCTCACAGCCATGCTTCGAGTAGCTTAGGATAAAACAAAGTGTGTACCTGATATCTTGTGCCCCATTCATCATAGCACTCAGTGAGGTACCCATTGGGCACGGACACACTGGCTCCATCGAGTATCGCCTGCGCCAGCTGGAAGTCCATCGCCTCAGCGGCGACGGCGGCCGCCCGCAGCGCGTCCCAGATCTCCTTGCGTCCCTCGAACGCCGGTGCTGTGTCCCAAAACTCGTCCCTTTTGCTACGTAACTGTCCCTCCGTCAATGGCACGTCTGATTTCCATCGTATGGTCTCGTGGCACAACGACTGGTTCTTCCTTAGCCCGCCTACAACAAAGAGTTATGAGAACACGCACTCGACGTCTCCACGGAGACAGATGATCGCTTACCCCACCTGAATTAGGCCGAGACACGGTAGCCGAGGATTCCTCTATAGGCCCGCTACCACTTCTAGTTATTCCTATGCAACCGCCCATTATGATCACATTCTACAATTGCTCATTTAACAAATATTTACAAAAAAATTATTAACAAATAACATTTTTATCTTCTGTACGCTTCTGTCAAAAAAGATTAGCTGTATATGTTTTGTTACTGCTTTGAAAGGTCGCGTGAAAATTAAACACGTTCCTAGCAAAGACGTGAAAAATGTTCAAGTTTCATCGTATTTTTGTGCTCATATAATATCGTGTTTTTGCTATAGCTATAAAAAGTATGTTATGGGATTTGAAATAATTTCATCTTATAAAATAATGTGAAATATCATTGTAAACAGTTGTAAACGAAACGCATCAAACTTTATAAAATATGAACGTGCGATTTTTAGTAGTGGTAACCTCGAAATCTTCACGTTTTATTTCTTTTCATGATCGTTCAAACATCCGGACATAACGAAGTGAAACAGTCCTTAATCTAATGAAAAACCAATTTTCATTAGCAAATTTTCGAATAGACTGTCGAATTTTTCTTAATTTCATTTTCAATCCACAAAATATTTCACATTTATGTAATTTGATATTTTTCCCGAACAATCCCAAGTTGGCACAGAGCAGTAACAATACGTTAAATTTTTTTTTTGTCTGTCATTTAGTTTTTGTTTACAATGTTTACATGAAAAACGTCAAATTACTTGTCTCCAAAACAAACTATTCCATTCCATCACAAGAAATAAAAATACAATTCTCAAAATGAATTCTTTTGAT
This sequence comes from Conistra vaccinii, assembly GCA_948150665.1. NCBI lineage: Eukaryota > Metazoa > Arthropoda > Insecta > Lepidoptera > Noctuidae > Conistra > Conistra vaccinii. The sequence goes on along the minus strand of OX411329.1, from coordinate 1,262,000 downwards.
TCTAATTTAGAAGACTACAGAGTGATTACTGTACGTATTAATTTATAGCAGGTTTTAATAAAAATATAGGCACTGGCAACGTAATCTTATCTTTGAAGCGATTATTCAGTTTTTAAGCACTATTTTATCTACAGGCTCCGGAGACTGCCTACTACATATCAGAGTTTATAACGTCCAATGAAGAAAAGAGAATTTTGTCGAATATTTACGCAGTACCAAAGCCAAAATGGACTCAACTCTCAAACAGAAGATTGCAGAACTGGGGCGGAATACCTCACAACAAAGGCATGATAGCCGAGTCAATACCGCAATGGCTGGATAAATACCTGGAGAAAATACATGATCTCAATGTCATGGATGGTAAAAGACCCAACCATGTGTTAGTCAACGAGTACCTGCCAGGGCAAGGCATCATGCCACATCTAGATGGATCATTATTCTATCCAACTATTACTACAATATCAGCTGGATCACACATAGTTTTAAATTTCCTTGAACCAACTGAAGATAACACTATTAATACAAAGCCCGTGTTCTCATTTTTACTTGAACCAAGAAGTTTATTAATATTACAAGACAAGCTTTACACTCGTTATTTGCATTGCATAGAAGAACTGAAGGAGGACTTACTGGATGCGTCAATAGTAAATATAAATATGTGTTCAGATAAATATGTAAGGCATATAACGGTAGGTAGAGAAACTAGACTATCATTAACAATAAGACATGTGCCAAAAACAACTTCTTTTAAAATTTTTGCAGGTGGTAGAAGATAGAAAATTAGGTAGCACTTTATTTTGCTAGCTACAATAATAAGAGAATTCCTTTAAAATGATGGTATTTACAGACTTATATTGTTTGAAGTCATGACATATATATGAGCAGCATCCATATTTATTGTAACAGACAGGCTTGCTCAGCTGTGTTTTAGACTTTCAGTAAAGGCAAACTTGGAACCTACTCTGGTTAGTTAATGGTGCAGTTAGTAGCTGAAATTCATTTTGTAAAAATAATTTTAAGTAAAATTAAAAAATCACTTTGAGTTTGTATTGCACACACTATGTATCTTGGTCTTAACATGTCCTTTTAACTTGCCTTATACCTACACTATGTAAGTCATAAAATTCAACATTTAAACAAAATTTTATACAAATCTAGATGGTTTATATTTTTACAGAAATTAAATAATGAAATTACATAAAGCTTTTTAATTTTTTGATTAAAATGAGGTTTACAAAATTATTTCCGAGTGTTAGATTTTTATATAGAAGACTAAATTACGCTAAGGTTTTTACAAGAAAATACAATGCTGAGTCAGTGTGTGGAGGAACAGAAAAGGTAAATTAACTTAACACCTGATATTGATCCAATCTATTTTTGTTTAGGCAGGGAAGGCAGGTTTGGTAATTTTTTACTCTATTAATTCAAGAAAACTGCTAAATTTGTAGGCTCTTTTTACTGGGGTTTGATATTATGATAACACATTTATTAATTTTACAGAAAGGTGCTGTTATTTGCGTTTATGAAAATAATAAACATTTAGAACTAACGCCCATCGGCGCTCAAGTGGACGTACAATGTGGTGGCAAGATATCGCAACAATTAAATATGTAAGTTATCTAATTTTAAAAGTTATTATCATTAAGTTCATTACATCTTCTGCGGCCGTCCGCAACGATTTCGCTTAGGGAGTAGGCCCCCCGGTGTCAGAGTTTTAAAGCCGCCTATGGGACTCTGACTTGGCTTTACATGCCGTCGAGAAATATCTCACAGGCATGCCGGTTTACTCACGATGCTTTCCTTCACCGTTTTTGAAGCAAGTTATAATTATGTATACAATACCTACGCACATGAATCCGAAAAGTCAGAGGTGCGTGCCTTGGGTTCGAACTCGTGATATATAGTATAATAGATCTGTTTTTTTTATTCGAGTTAACTTACCTTTTTTATTACCCAACTGCCCAAGGAGGGTAATGTTTTTCGAGAGTATGTATGTTTGTATGTATGTATGAATGTATGTCTATTTCTTTGGCACGCTTTGTAGCCTAAATGGCTTGATGGATTTTAACATTATGAGATGTCGTTAGATTCGTCTTAATTGTGGGAGTGACACACGCTTGATACGCTATATTATATTTAAATATTGCATCTGCAAATACAAAAAAAGGGAGGGGAAGGTTTTTTTAAAATAAATTACAACAATATTGGTATCAAATAAAAGCTAGTAATGAGTCAATTCCAAATTTAGATATATTAAAAGTAAAAGCTTGAAATAAAGAAAATTTCTCAAAAAATAAAAAACCCGACTGCTTTCAGTTACTTATGTGTTCTTGCAGTCGGGTTTTTTGTTTTTTGAATAATTTTCTTTATTACTTCCTATTACTTATTTTTCTTATTTCTTTCTAACTTTATGTCTTTTAATGTTTCAGGATGTCGAGTGAGCTTAAACTGGGCAAAGCCTTCGCGGTAACCGACATAATGGAGTACTCTGTAGTGGCTATCACCTCCATAGGACCCAAGGAGGCTTGTTACGATGGGCTGGAGTCGCTTGATGAAGCAAGGGTTAGTAGATTCAAACTGAATTCTTATTCTTTATTGTACACATCATCATCATCGTTCTCCTGCCTTTATACCATTTTATTTGCGTCTGCGCAACTTCTTCCATACTCCTCTATTAGTTGTCATCTCGGTAGTTGAGCCATATCATTCAAACACAGTCCACGCATCGTTTCTTGATCTTCCCCTATTCTTATATTTACGTCGTTGCATGTTCACAAGGGTTGGTTTAAATATACCTAATGTTTCCAAGCAGGTCTTAAAAAGGTTAACAATAGGATCAACCTACCTAGCATTTTTTGTTTCTCGTCACACTCACACAGTCAAAGAATGAACTTTCTGTTTAATTTAAATATTTATGCATAGCAAAAAATTACAGTCTATTTTTATGTAAGTAATCAAAATTAAATTTGACGTTTAGTATACCTACCCTCATTAGACATTACCTAAAAATTTACTTAAATACGTCTTTGCAGTCTTTAAACACATAGGTACACATAAGACCTCTGCCCTATTAGTGCGTTGCGTTGCGACGTCGCAGCGTCAACGCTGCGTCGTTTTCCATATATTTTAAACTAGCTTTTACCCGCGGCTTCGCCCGCGTGGATGTCGCAAAATATCCCACGGGAACGTTCTACCAGGAATACATACCTAATAGCCAAGGAAAAGATCATTGACTAACTTTCAGCGGACGCAGTGGTAGGCTACTACAGCGCCCGCGTGGTCAAACATAATTATTTTGTTACGCGTAATTTTGAAACTGTGATATCTCTTAAACTATTCATTTAAATGATGTGATGTAAAGGCATATTTTAATCGAAATTGAATGCCCAATTTAAATAACCTATTTAATTGGATAAGGATTAATAAGATACCGGTCAAAATAGCTTTGGAAATAACAATGAAAATTTTATATAATTTTGAAAGATAAAAATGGTTATTGTGGGTCACCCTTAAAAGATAGACATATGCCATCGCGGACTTTTTTGTTGCAATTTTTAGGATATACAATACTCTAGAACATAAATTTGATTTATCTCTCACGACTTACGCAGCGCACGCCAGTAAAGCTCCCAGTCGGCATGATTTTTTCCGACATCTTCAACAATAATCGTAATATTTCAGCCAATTTACACAAAACCTTAATGAATTATACACTAAAACCTTCCACATGAATCACTCCGTCCAATGGTGAAAACCGTTTGAAAATCCGTTCGGCAGTTTTTGAATTTATCGCGTTCAGACAGACAGACAGACAGACGCGGCGGGCGACTTTGTTTTATAATATGTAAGGATGATATGCCACATTAAAGCGTTAGACCTTATACTAAAGCTATAACTGAAATTTTTTCATATGCCTACCTACTTGGTGATACTGGAAATCTTGTACAGCTAAACTAGTTCTAAGGACAGTGAAATCTGTACCTATACTTACGCAAACACACAACACGTATAAAATTCACTAACACTTACATTTCCTTTATTTTTATTACCAACTTGTTTTTACTTTTGTCATGTTTTAGCCTATTTATTATCTTCTTTATACCACTCCCCTTATAAAAAGCTTATTTTATTCACTGAAAACAGTGAATAAAAAGCTCTTTTAATCACCTTTTTGGTGTTTGAATTTAGAACACGTCAATATATTCGACCGCCATCTCAATGCTATACAACCTCCTTAACACTTTCGACACCACCCATTTTCATAGAACTCAAACGCCATGCCGCCATACATATTGGAAGTCTACGACTTTTATTATTCGTAATTGGAAGTGAAACCTCCGGGAGGGTTGCCGGCATTACGTTTTGTTAAAATATACATCAGAGTTTATTTTCATGGTTTATAATCTGTATTCGCTAAGAAAAACCTTCATTTAAAATGAGCCTTCGGCGAGGGCTCCCGGCATTCCATATGCGACTAGGTGAACCCTCCAGGAGGGCTCCCACTACTGAACTTCTACATTTAAAATGAGCCCTCCGCGAGGGCTCCCGGCATCCCATATCCAATTAGGTGAACCCTCCAGGAGGGCTCCCGACACTGAACGTCTACATTTAAAATGAGCCCTCCGCGAGGGCTCCCGGCATCCCATATCCAAGTAGGTGAATCCTCCAGGAGGGCTCCCGACACTGAATGTGTTAACCTTTTATTAAATGTCTATTTTCGCTTTTCTCGTAGTCATGGTATAAAGTATAGTATGCAACTCTTGAATAAAATGGATTTATATCGAGGGCCATGAATCACTCGCGTCGCTCGTGATTCAATCATCATAAACAACTCCCTACGGTCGTGATTCAGTCGTTAGAATCCTTCACTTGATCGTGATTCATCTATGGCCCTCGCTTTAAATCCGTCCTTTATTCATTAGTTGCATAATATACTATTTTCCTACAAACATCGCTTGTGCATACTATCCTCACATACGGCGGTCAAACCCGTCTTTAACGGAGGTCCAAGCTTGAGATTTTCCAGCGAGCAAAGAAGAGCAGCAGTCTTGGAGTCAAGACCTCGCACATTATAACAGCACCGTTCCGACACGGGAAATAACTTGTCATTCAAGTTAGAATTTTAAACCAAATGTATTAAAGTCTATTTGACGTGTGATGGTTCGCGGGTTAAAATAGACTTTTTGCATTTGATTTAAAATCCTAATTTGAATTTCCCGTTTTCCTGGGAGTTTCTTGCCCGTTCTTCTCCACAGAGATCTACTTTTTGGAATGGGCGACTAGCTTCAACTTTCTGACTAACTGATCGACTCTTTGACAAATCAAAGAGTTTGAATGACAAGTTATTTGCGGTGTCGAAGCGGTGATGTTATAATGTGCGTTGACCTTTTTTTTTTCATCAGGTTTATAAAAACTCTTAACTTAAAACTGCCCCACAAAACCGTTTAACCTTAAAGGACCGTGTTAGAAACACAGTGCTACACTCCAAAACACAAATCGCAGACGTCTCCCAAAAACCAGCCAAGCTTAAGTGGGACTGGGCCGGACACGTCTGCTGCATGTCGAATGTGTCATGGGCCAAAGCTTCCACCATGTGGGACCCAGAAAACGTCGACATCGAGGCAGACCCAGGAGAAGATGGCGAGACCTGCTTGACGCCTACAGACAGGATTGGTCCACACTAGCAAGACAGAGACGAGTGGAAAGGAGGAAGGGAGACCTTTGTCCTGCTGTGGGACAACACAGGCTAAAAATAAATAAAATTACAAACATTGATTAGCATTGTAGACAGTACGGTTGATAATCTCAATAATGTCTCATTCTAAACGGATGGCCCTGTTTTTTGTCATACAGTTTTTCATCTACATAAACTACATAGTACAGGATACAGCTGATCTTTTCCACCAAAGTTAAGTTCTGTATTGTACTTATTACAGTTTTTTTTATCCATAACTGGCGGAAAAAAAGGTAACAGTAACACTGTCTTGCAACAATAAATCAAACCCAAAGCATTTATTTAATAGAGGCACTTTTGAATTGTCAAGGAGTCGGTCAGTCAGAAAGATAAAGATGAAGCTAGTTGGCCATTGCAAAGCGTAGTAGGTTCCTATGGAGAAGAAAGGGCAAGAAACTCGATGGACTTTTTAAAATCAAGTTGTTATTATTAACTCTCAGGAGAACATCCGCTGGGGCGTAGGAGCGGGCGTGAAGCTGCTGAAGGAGCGAGGCTGCTGCGTCATCGAGGTGGACCCGGTCACCGCGCCCGACGCCGCCGCTGAAGCTGCTGAGCTTGCCGCGTGGAAGTATGCACTTAGTCCTGCTTATTTGTTCATGTTATTGGTTACGGCCGCGTTCTAACGGAAAGCCGTTGAACGTATTCGTCGCGCGAGTTTATATGAATAGCTAGGTACTAGCAAGGCCTTAGGCAGGGGAGGGGTATGGGGATAAGAATTAAGATAGAGTAGGATGCAAGAGCGAGCGAAGCAAGCCCGATAATGTTAGCACCCCGCCTAGGGCCGATTCGATTTTCGGAAATAGGATTTCGGTACTTTGTCGACTAATGCACAGAAGCTTTAGAATTCATAGATTGCAGAATGTAAGAGCGAGCGAAGTGAGCTCAGAAATTTTACGATCTCGCCTCGAATAGGTTAAGTTCTCTATATTGTGTTAGGCGTTTTCAGATATTTCTTTAGTTCTGAATGTTTTTACACCTATAGTTTATTTTGAAACCAGGGAAGTGCAAGTGCACCCCTTCCGCCCGCCCATGTGCACCTTAAGTTCTATTTAATTTTGTAGTCCAGGAAATCTCTGTCCATTCCAAGGTTGCTTGGAAGAGATCGCAGTAAGCGATAAGGCCGCCCATTGTATATTTTGTAGTGTATTACTTGTTATTTTCTTTTAAGTAAATTATTATTTATATAATTGTAGATTCGAAGTGTTCAAATCGCTGGGAGCTAGCAAGCCCCCGTGCCGCGTGCGCGTGTTCGGGGACGAGGGCCGCGCGCTGTGGGCCGAGGGCGCCGTGCGCGGCCGCGCGCAGAACTGGGCGCGCTGTCTGTCCGACATGCCCGCTAACAAGATGACGCCTGTGGATCTGGCACAGGTATCAGCGACGCAACCTGTTTACTTAACAACCTGGTTCAAATAGAAGGCAATCCCGTATTTATAACCGTTCGAAGTCCAGTTGGGCGACTTTTTTTCTTTTCTTTTTTGGGTGGAATTGCACTTTATTGTGTCGTACCAAGGTTATTTATTTATTTAAAATGAACATTTTAAAACCATGCAAACCGTGTCCAGGAATACCTACTGCTTTTTGAATCCAGCTGCCCAACGAGAGCCTCCGTAGGTGTTGGTCGACCCTCTTGACAATTAAGCCATTTGCTGATACGACTATCGGCTCAATGTACGCCGAGCCCACATGTCGACAACCTCGCCAGCCAAGTCAAAATACTTGATTTGTTTATATTTCTCGGCTTACACGTTACTATTACACACACGTTACCTCGTTTTATTATTAGTGTTTTCAATTCAAAATGTTTTATTTCACATATAAAGAAGTTTAGGGGTATGAGGGACCGGGGTGTAACTCCGCTGCCGCGAGAAATCACGGTACAGCGGACAGAGCTCCGGCGGGATCTCATGGCGGCTTGGAGTGTGCGATTGTCGCAACCCAGATTTGGGCACGCCACAATTACGGCGATAAGTCCCCTCTTTGAGGAGTGGCTTGAGAGGCGCCACGGCGTCCTCACCTTCCGCCTGACGCAGGTCCTCACCGGACACGGTTGTTTCGGGAGGTACCTGTTTTGCATAAGGCGGGAGGAAACGCCCGGGTGTCACCATTGTGTGGATCGTCCGGAGGACACGGTGGAGCATACGGTGGAGGTTTGCCCGGCTTGGGTGGACCACCGCCGTGTCCTCGTGGAGGCGATCGGCGGCAGTGACCTCTCGCGTCCGGCCCTGGTCCAGGCCATGGTGCGGAGCGAGAGGGCATGGCAAGCCGTCACCTCCTTCTGCGAAGCAGTAATGCTCGCGAAGGAGGAGGCGGAGCGCGCGAGGGAGTGGCAGAGGCCGCGCCCTACCAGCCCTAGCCGCCGCCGCCGTAGGAGACTTCCCGGGCGTCGGGAATTGATAGCCGATTTCCGGCCACCGTAGGCGCGGGCCTGCGGACGGAGAGCAGAGGGCAGCTCGCCGTCCGATAAGGACCAGGCCCGGGTCGACGGCGCGTCGTGTTCCACGCGCGCCTCAAAGAGATGTCAGCAAAACTGACGGGGTCCGTTAGGGCCGATGCCTGCCGGGGTTGCGGGTAGTCCCAAGGGGAAACCGTGGCCCCTGGCATGGCAAGGGAAGGAACACGGGTGGGTTTTAATCAGTAAAAGTCTGACACGCCCTTCCGCTCCGCCCAGAGCGGGAGAAGTCATTGGATGATTTCCCACCCAAAAAAAAAAAAAAAGGGGTATGAGGGAACAGGGTGTAAAGTTCACTCATCCACCATAGAAAAGGGAGGATCCTCCAACCAGACGGGTTGTTATGTCTGGCGGGCAACTGCCCGTAAGTTGATTTCGGATAGTCTTATCTATGTTTTTCGCTCGGTAAACTCTAACTGCGCGATGCAGGAATTGTGTGACGTCATGTCTTTGCTGCGTAGTTCGTATGTAGCGGTGTAACCGCTACAGGAGAAAGAAAAAGTATTTATTGAGACAAGCACAGATCACAAAGTAAACTAAGACACATTGAGACATCAATAAACATAACCCACAAGTGCACTTATGAAACGTCAGGAGCTAGGTGCACGTTTCCAATTGGTCGTTTCTTAAGGAGAAGAGTCAGCAAGAAACTACACGGTTACTCTTTTAAGTATATTGTTGTGTCATAAGACAGCTGTAGCGGTACCTGTCGAAGGTGACTCCCTTGGCCGCCAGCAGCACGGGCGGCGCTATTTCAAAATTATATTTGTACTTAACTGTGGTATTATTTAACAGCCAAAAATGAATACTTTTGTGGAACCCTGGTGACTTTTATACGGAACCCACTTTAGGAATCGTTGCGTACCCTACAGCGGCGGGGGCGTTGCAGTGGCGTATGATACGCCAAGTGTTACTTCTACAGAAAGTTTTTTTGTAGCACTCTAGTTGTCACAGCCTCCAACTAAACCTAGGTTGTAGGTACGACAATACTCAATAGTAATAGGGGCAGATTGACTTTGAGCTTGCGATTATTTTTTTCGTCATATTCGTCGAATATTTTAATCATATTACTTATACGGGGTGGCAGGGACATCGACGCGAAGCCGGTTACCATGGATTCATTTTTCGTCGGTTATTTAAAAAAAAAATCTGCTGTTCCGTACATTTTGACCGCGTAGGTATTGCACTTTTCTATGAAACAGCTGTTTTTTTTTAAATAATCGGCGAAAAATTTCAACGCAGGGGGGTTCAGAATCATGTACTGAATCCATGGTAACCGGCTTCGCGTCGATGTCCCTGCCACCCTGTATATTTGTA